>JARFJB010001155.1:762500-2150000 GCA_036346205.1 Vesta saturnalis | reverse complement strand
CGTTTTATGATTTTCCAACAATTGTAACCTAAAAAACTTAAAAAATGCAATTATTGATCATTAAGGAGTGAAAATGGTCACATAACTCCAGTGAAAGGTATAAAAAGGAAAAAGGAAAAGGCCATGTGTTTCATTCCCTCCCCAAGGAGGGCGGGCTGATCGACCTTTCCCAGCTCCTTCAGCCACAATCACGGATTCCCAGCATACATACATACATTACGTATACATGCATGGAGGGATTAAGGATGGGTACGGTTCGGATAGGTTCGGAAGGAACGGAGTTAGGGTCCTGAGGGGGAAAATACTACCCCAGCATTCACCTAAGTAGCCGCACATGGTGTGCATATACGCAGTGACCATGCCGCTACATGTGTATGAGGAAAACCCCCTGAAAAAACCTCATACAAGGTAGACGGTAACGGGAATCGAACCCATTACCTCCCGAATGCTAAGCAGGTTGTGTTACCATTACGCTACCAGCTCGGTTGAAAGGTATAATATTGACGATGCGCGTGCGATTCATAAGTGGAAGTGGTTACGTGACCTTAGTGAAAGCTTAATTTTGGCGGGCTTAGTATTTAACCAAGATGGACTCAAGTGTTGAATTCAATCAAAAGTGCCTTTCTTCAAAATTCAAAATCCAACCAAAAGGGCCTTAATTCAAGATGACTACTCAGGATATTTAAGCAAAGTGCTGAAACCAGTTTCAAGATCCCATTAGAGGGATCTTAGCTGTTTGTTAAAGATGGCAATCCGAGATCTTGTCAAAAGGGGGTTGGATTCTAGAATACTGTTCTGTAGATGCTGAATCAATAATAATAATAATAATAATAATACTAATAATAATAATAATAATAATAATAATAATAATAATAGTAGTAGTAGTAGTAATAATAATAATAATAATCATAGTAATAATAATAATAGTATTTATTATCCAAACAAGAACCCAATCCAGGACAAAATTACATGCTAAAAAGTATTAAGTTGCGGGTGAGTTAACAAGTATAAATATAGATATAGATAACAAGTAATAGACGGTCAGTAAGTAAACAAATTACATTAAAGTTCAAGAGGCCCATTGCCTGATTTACAAATGTAATGTAATGGTGGTGCAATGGTTAATCAATAATTCAGTAAACTAACTGGATCTAATGCTGTAAATGAATGTTAAACATGTTGACGTAAGCAGATATGTTGTTATAAATAGAACACATATTGTAAATTAGTGCTTTCCTTAACATGTTGGTTCTACACATGGGTAGAGGAAAAGTAGGTGGATTACTTTAGGAGAGTCTAGGTACCGCGAAAAGGATGTTTTCTAGTAGCCAGGGGCAGTATATTTTATCGTTTAACGGTTTATACAAGACAGAGATACAGACATGGTTCCTTCTGGTGGCAAGTGATAAGGTGACAATTCTCTCAAGTAGGACGCTTTGGGGGAATCCTCTATCCGGGTAGACACCGTCACTTCGAAAGAAAACGCCGCTGAATAGTTTCTATTTCGTTTTCATATGTTTTATAGATCGGGTACCATACCAGAGAGCCATACTCAAGGCGAGATCTAACCAGAGATATGTAACCATAGATGCAAATTAAATATTTAAGACATTAGATGCTGGCTCGAAGATGCATCAAGAATAGGATTCAGTACCCCTTTGATCAGAGGTGGTTGAAAAACGAGATAGTGGATTAAAGGTGGCGGCGAAAAAAGGTTTTAAAAAGAGAAGAAAATAAAAGCCAAAAAATAAGTAGTAAAAAAGGGATCAAAATTTGCTTAATATTACTTGTTATTCTTTGTGGTAGAGGATTGATTTGATTGTGATTCATAATACCTCCTTTCTTATTTAATTTGCCTTTATTATAAGAACTATAGCTGTAGCTATTTATAATTTTTATAGGAACATTATTTGAACGTTTAATTTATTTAGTGAATGAATAAGTCGGCAATCGTAATTAGTATTAGGTTGGCCCCGTTTCCTTCTGAACCACGAGTGCGCGTTGGTTATAGTCGAAAACTAGACGCCATGTTATTACACTCTGTCATAAACATTACTGATACACAGAAATATAAATTTTGATTCACGATTATATTATATGATATACCCAAATTTCTTTGATGTAACCATCTTCTTATAGCCCGCCGACGTCATTATGACCCAGCGGACTATAATAAAACGTAAAAAATTGAAAACACTAAGCACAAAATTACGAGTTTGTTTAAAAATATTTACAATGCTAGTATTACAATTAATCATGTTTATAACAGGTGGTATAATACCTCTATTTCATGAACCTTATTTCTGGAAATATTTCAGTTATTGCGTTTAAAACTAACTAAACCAAAAAGTCAAATAAATTACAAATTTGCCATGTCTGCTTTTGTACTCGTTTCCATCGTAACGAACAACTACCAACTACTACTTCATTTGAAAACAATTAACTTTATAACTAAGATTAAATATTCAACATGTTAATCGTACATAAAATTCTGCATGCATTGCGGGCATAACTGGTTTTTATACACACTAATCATACTGACCTTAATTGTGGACTCACGCATACACACATTTATATTGTGGCCAAAAATAAAGGATTTTATTGGGCAGTTTACGTCAAAGAGTCCATAATGGGGTAGTATGAACAGAAACCACAGCCAGTATGAGAACGTGTATGTGTGTGTGTGTGTGTGTGTGTGTGTGTGTGTGTGTGTGTGTGTGTGTGTGTGTGTGTGTGTGTGTGTGTGTGTGTGTGTGTGTGTTGTGTGTGTGTGTGTCTCTTGTGTACGCGCCTGTGTTTATTTAATGCTTATTGTCGTTTCTCCTTGAGCTGATTAGATTTTGGTAGAAATACAGCGACGAAGAAGGGAGCTTTATTAAGCGCAGTTTTCGGTTTTATTAAGTACAGTATGACAATAAATAACGGATACCGAAACTCAAAAATTAATTTATTATTAAAATATCAAACTAGAATTGTGTATACATATATACAAAGGTAACAATTATTGATGTATAATAATGATATATGTGATTCATCAGAAAACCGTACGTTTGGGAGGAACTATTCATCCTCATATTGCGTGGCTAGAACACATAACCGCTTGTACGCAATATTGAACTTATGAAATGTCTCAATCTTATACGTAAACGCACTAATATCTTGAAAAATTAAGCGTGTAGTTTCCTATTTAGGTTCACTTTAACAGCAGTCTTTGCCAGGCTCCTCTTTGGAGATTGCATGATTTGGTACTTGCCGTGATTTTCATTATTCCACACTGTTCTCTCTCTCGCAGATCTTCCTTTCTTTTGGACCAGAACATCTTTACTATCCGCCTTATAGTTGTGGTTGTAACACCTCCTCCATATTGCTCTACACACACGTAATTTATGTTAGGCCCATTGGTTCGTTCTGCCGATTCCGTGTGAGCAGTTATAATGGTTGCAACTAACAATTTTTTGTTTGACAGTGAGCATCTTGGTTCACGAACTTATTGCAAGGCTTTAAAGACAACGTTAGCGTAACACTTATACAGTTTTTATTTCGATGGCAATTGCTATCTTGCATTCAATTTCGGTATCTTGTATTTATTGTGATAACATATTTATGAAACAGCTTATATATATATATATATATATATATATATATATATATATATATATATATATATATATATATATATATATATATATATATATATAGAATACCAGTCACGTTATGGCCTTGCGCGGGAGGCAAAACAATCCCTACCCCTTATTTTTCATTTGCAATCTTTGTTCATGCTTTCTTATACTTGCCTACCTCCCTAGTTCCCGTAAGATTCATACATTGTCTCCCACACGATCTTTTATTTTTAAAACTCTTTTGTCATATACTCATTCGTCCAACTTTCACGTGGCCTACCAGGCCCGACCTTACCTCTACCTTCACCTACATATAACGTTTGTAACAAAAGTTTTCGGAAAAAGTTTATAATATCATTATCAATCCTAAATGACTTCGAATTTATTCGCCTTTGGAATCAAGTGTCAGAAAATAAATTAAACTTCAATGGGCCGAAAGCTTTGACTGATGCCGACTCAAATAGGTTGATGGAAGCCGCAGAGGATCAATTAGGAAAATCCACTCGGAAATTAGGTCGTAGGTTTCGAGTAAGTCACATGACCGTTTGTCGAGAACTGAGCAGAAGGGGACTTACGTATCGGAAACGGAAGAAATGTCCAAAATGCACTGATGAACAGTTACGCAGAATCCCAATATGTTGCCGTGCATTAAGAAGACGCCACTTAACAGCTAACAAAGTTGTGATTATGGCTGACGAAAAATACTTCACGTTGTCTCATTCGAAAATTAAAGGTAATGACGGGTTTTATACAGCTGATATACAGAATTGCCCAAAAAACGTGAATTATAAGTCAAAAAAGAAATTTGAAGACAAGGTGTTAGTCTGGTGTTCCATATCAGCTAGATGAACTTCAAGACCTTACCTTATTCGAATGTTTATACTGAGCGCTGTCTTCCCAAATTGGTTGATTTTATTAACACACATCACCTTAACGACGATATTATATTTTGGCCCGATCTAGCATCTTGTCACTATTCTAGAACAACACGAAATTGGTTAGAGGCTCACATCCCATTTGAGCCCAAAAATGATAACCCCCCAAATGTACCTCAGTCTCGTCCGATTGAAGATTTTTGGGCAATATTAAGTAGAAAGGTTTATATAATGGTTGGGAAGCCCAAAACGAACAACAGTTACGTCGTCGAATTTTCCAAAGAATTCAAGTTGTGTTTGTTGTTAAGTACGTATTAAGAAAAACGTTGTAAAAATATTATTTGAATACATTTGACCATTTTCTTTAAATCGTTCTTTAATTTTTTGGAAAACCTTTGTTGCATACTTTATTGTTTTGTTAACCTTTAGCGCTCATTTTTGCCATGTGACCAAACCAACCTATCTTTATACCTATCAATCATCGTCTTTTCTTCACCACACGCCTTCATTACACACTCATTCTTGGTCCTATCCGTTTTTGTTTCAGCGCATGTGTTTCTTAGGAATCTCATTCCCAGGGAATTTATTTTGCTTTCGTAATTTTTTTGATATACCCATGTCTCACGTCCTTACAGTACTGACGGGACAAACACGCCATTATAGATCGCTCGTTTAGCAACTACGCTTATGCCTTCGTTTTTATTATCGTCCATATACTTCCAATCACTTTCCTTCCAGCATTGGCCCGTTGTCCAATCTCGCCATCCGTAGCACCATATGTAGTGAACATATTACCCAGATCTACCAACTCGGTCCACTTCTTCCATATATTCATCATCCAGGGTAAATTTTCTGCTTTCCACTTTCCCGATTGAACACCACAATTTTTAATAAGACGGTCTCACCTGCATACACCAGAACTCGTACGTTTACGTCATCAACCATTACATCATTTGTATCGATACATGCATGCCTAACACATTTGTCCATGTATACATTGAACAACCACAGTGACCTCATACAGCTTTGTCGCACTCTTTGCTCAATACTTAAGTATTCACCCACACCTCCTCTCACCCCAACACAGCCCTGGCTACCGTTATACACAGCCCTTATTCCGGTTGTTAGACCTTTACTTATTTATTCATGTAATATTTCCAACAGCTTCCCCCTATTCAATCGCATATGCTTTCTCCAGATCTACTAACCCACAGTACACTTAAACACTTTTGTATCACCTGCTGAAGAGCAACCATCTGATCAATACATCCTCGCCATGGCATGAAGCCACACTGCACGTCCCAGATCTTAGTTTTGGTAGTTTCACGTACTCTATTACTCAGCACCAAATATTTTACCGGGTACTCTGAGCAGATTTGTTTCTCTATATTTTTACAATTACTCTTGTTCCTCTTACCCTTATACAGTGGTACAATGATTGTCGCTCTTCCACATATCTGCATAGCACAATTCGCAACACACTCTTTTAAGCTTATCCACGCACTATCAACGTCATTGTGTTTTATTTGTTCCTTCCATATTGTTCCATTCACATTCAACTATCTACTCACAGCATTTGCATATGCCATTCTCGCACCATTATCTACTAGTTTATTTCCTCTAATTCTAGACTTTCGCGCTGCGTTTCCTTTCCTTCTCCACGCCCACTTTTATCCTAAACACACTCTTGATACAACCAAAAAGTGGTGCCATCAACAGTTCGATCCGCATATTACTTTAGTATCTATCACCAGGTTTCTAAATCGTTCACCATACACTATCAAGTCAATCATACTTTTAGATTCAGCTCTTTGCCATGCATACTTATGCACATTTTTATTCTTAATTCTCATTGAATTTTTGGTCTCCGAAGATTTCTAAGCCCAATCCATTCATGTCTCCCAATATCACCACTCTTTCGTTTGACTTATATACGTTCAACACGTTCTCTACGTCATTCCACAAGTTCTAACACTCTTGGTCTCTTTCTCCGTTCACCGGTACATAGTATGCAATGAGAAAAGTTTTTCGAAATTCGACTTTCATTCTAACCTACATTATCCAGGGGGGTAACAATTCATACAGTTTAATACATCTTTTCTCTCTTTTACTCACGATCACTCCAACTCCGTTAGCCCCATGCATTTCAGCCTTAACTCCTAACCATAATGCTAGACTGCTATCTCTACAGCATCCTTTCCTTTGCTCTTTGTCTCCGATACACACAGAGCATCAAACTGCATTATAGTCGCAATTTACTTACCATGCATACCTCTAACATTCCATGTACCGACTCGCCTTAGTTCCCTTCTACTGTCGTCAGTAACGGGGCCTGTCTGTTTCGACCTTATAGCCAGGTCAATCCAAGGCATTGATGTTGTTTTTAGTAATTAATTAGCAGGGAGACCGATTACTAGACAGACGATGTAGAATTCCCTACTAACGGTATCATCCAACTACCCGGCAGTGCTTGCACTTATTTCGCCTACTGCGCGGACAAGAAAAGAAATAACAAGTAGAAGTAGAGGCAGGCAAGAAAGATATAAAAATAATATACATGTGTATACTTACTGTATGTATATATTGCGATAAATTAATTGGGGAAAATAAAAATACATATAGTATTATTAATTTTGTAATTTTCGAACTAACTAAATCACAATTAATCATCGAGAAATATTCTATTGAGTTTAAGATTTTGTATTGAATTTTACCTTAATAAATTATGATGTCCTTAATTACGTTTTGTGTGGACTCCGAATTTAAGGTAAACGGTACTATATTATAATTGGACGCCATTTTACCGAATTAATCGATGAAATTTTAGTGTTAATTTAAATAACTACCACGACCAGCACTCGCAACGAGTTCTTTCTCCAGGGTTAGGGATCAGCATCAATTCGTATCCAACATTCATTATAGAGATTCACAAACTTTTCTTACGCAAAATAATTATATAATTGGTTAATTTAGGAAGCTGTTTAAATTTAAACTTATTTGAACACCTTGTATTGCAAGCTATGATGTGACATGTACTACGCATGCTACGCGTTTTTACTAAAATTTAGTATTTGCGCAGTTCAATCTCAAACAACAACAATGTCTGCCTTTCGGTAAGTACAACAGTACTTTCCTCCAAATAATAATTAATGAACATGAATTTATTAATTATATCTTGTAATTCCAGATATGAACATATGTTGGTTCCTAAAATTTACACAAATACAACCACCAATACAATACATGAACGCTAAATATTCAACGCAATATTTGGGTTTGATAAGTGAAAGTTCACTCACATATGTAGATGGTTTCCCAGCAGTGCCGCTTACGTTGGCGGTGCTCCACTCCAAATTATAATTGATGTCGGCTTCCATATATTTTCATAATACGATGATGATTAACCAGCATTGAAAATTTCCTTATTGTAATAAAGAATTACAAGAGGTACGTTGCCTAAGACCATCTTGTTTCTTATAGATGCCCTTCAGTTAAATAATTATATTGATAAATATAATGAATGATTCGTCGAATGTTATGATATATAAGTGCCATTAACTTTATTTAAAATCACTTTTATTTTAGATGCCGATACGAAAAATATGTTTTATTTCCATAAAAGAGAGGTTTAAAAAAATATTTATTCTCAAAAGTAATTAATCATCTACCGAAGATATAAACCTGTTAACAATCGAAACACTTGTCGGAAATATGAAACGGTAACCTAACTTTAAGGTAAACAATTATGCGACTTTGTTTATGAAATTTCACTTTGCGGTTATCGCGTTTGGAACTGATTTGATAAAATAAAATACATGAAGTACATGTTGTTTGCTGCATTTTATGAGAGAGAGTGAAAAATTATAAACAAGCTCTTATACAGTTTCTCATAGTTACATAATTCAAACAAAATTCTATGCCATTGTACACAAAATTTCCCTAATTTTATTGGCTGAAGCACATGAAAAATTTTAGGAAACATCTAATATTGGCCCAACTTTCTTAATAATAATCTTAATTATAAAATTATTTTCAAATTCCTGGCTCAATTCCACATCTTTTGAGACCCCTTTTGCTAGGTTTTTCTTTGAAAATTTTGTACACATATACTATTGTGACTCATAGCTACACTTAACCACTTCATTTGCTAAAATCTAACTTATTCTATGTTTTTCAGGTAATATATGGACATTTTTGGATTCTATATCCAAAATTATATAAAAGTACATTAATTTCACTTTCTTATTACTGTTTTTGGGGGAAATTCTATCTGAGCTTCGTCCAATTGAGGAACTAATTTATACGTTTTTATACACAAATCACATTTTTAATGTAAATTTCACTCTAAACACATGTGAAACATTTTATTAAGTATGTTTTTTTATGGATTCTAACTTCACTTGCACTTTTATATCCTAAATTTTGTGAATTTTCACTTACTTGTTTTGCTATCATAACCTATATCAAGTACACAGATTTCGTATGCGTTGAATAAATGATTATACCTATTCTTTATATTAGTTTAGGACTTCTTCATGTGAACAATACTGAAATGTGTTTGTAAACTCAAATTATTATGTTTTATATGTGAAAATTACATATTTATCATCTACAATACTAATCGTACAACATGACTATACAAATCATTGCTGTTTGAGTGTAGCTTATTATTTTTATGAAATATATACTTCGCTACATGTTCCACAAATGCTTGCATACCTAGTTTAAGTTAATTTTTACATACTCGTACCTTAATTTGTACACAAATATGAATATAACTTCCTTACGATTACACTGTTAAAACGGATTTCACATTACTCTACCCCCTTTATTTAACTTATTTTAGATCAACTCTATATATATATATATATATATATATATATATATATATATATATATATATATATATATATATATATATATATATATATATAGCTACAGTATTGCCCAAAATAAACAGTACTGAACAGTACTGAACTTGTAATTGTTTTATTTATTTAAGAAATACATATTATTGTCACTTTATTACACGTTCTAAATGTGCACCTCCTCGTTCAAGACAAACTTCATAACGATGTACTAAGTTTCTTGTCATGTTGTAGAATAAGGGTTGTCTCAGGTCTGCGAAGAAGGCTCTAACGGCATCATTTAATTCATCGATGGTTTGTGGTCTCCTTTTGAAAACGGCATTTTTAGCCATTCTCCAAATGTATGCGTCTGGAGTTGTGAGGTCTGGAGAATGTGAAGGATGAGGGAAGTCAATAAATCGTAAAATGAATCTGCTTGTAAAATGTCCCTGAAGAAATTGACGAACTGCGGCAGCAGTATGGCAAGTTGCCCCGTCCTGCTGAAAAAATTGGTCTCGAAATGCCAAATTACGTGCACCACAGAATTGACGTAGATCGGGGATAAAGCGTGTTAAAATTTGTATGTACCTTTGTTGATTTAGTGTGACTTGCCTACCATTCTCTTTGATGAAGTATGGACCCATGATTCCGTGTCCCGAAACTGCACACCAGACACTCACTTTTGCACTACGTAAAGGAACTTCTTGAACCACATCGGGTCTGGAAAAGCCTAGAAATCGATTTGTGCGCCGATTCACATGCCCCGACAAATGAAAATATACTTCGTCTGAAAACCATACATTTTTCAAAAATTCAGGATTTTCATACTGTAACGCGATAATTCTGGCGCAATATTCCTCTCTATTACGGATGTAATTATTGATGTACCTGAATCACATTCGGAAATGCACCCAGCTCCTTCAGGATTCTTTGCAAGGAAGTTCTTTTTAAACCAAGTTGCAACGCTGTTCTTGTCTGGCTGACTTTCGGATTTTCTAAGATCTGCTCAAAAACACGTTCATGGTTATTGTTATTGTTAACTGTTCTGTTTTTACTTGGCACAATACATTAACCGTATTTCTTAACTTTTCAATAACCTTTAAAATTACAGCATTACTTGTGTGAATTGATCACACACGTATCGCAGACTTGCACCATTACGTCGGCCGATTCTGTATGAGCGAAAATAATGCTTTACCAGAAACACTTTCTCCTCTGTACTTAACACCATTTTCAAAAATTAGGCCCTACTAATTAATTGTTTAAGGTTTACTTGACAGGTGTACACTAGCTAACTTAGGTATGACAGCTCGCGCATAGAGACAGTTTCAGTACTGTTTATTTCGGGCAATACTGTACTTACCTAATACAAAAGAAAATAATCCTTAAAAATTAGGTAGTAACGCATAAAATTTGTTTACGGTATTTTGACATGGAAGTGTTTCAGATTTGCATAAATGTTTATGATCGTCTATCTGACATCTAACATGTCATTATAGTTGCTTTAAGACGTTGCCTATTTTCATTACGAACGTTGTTCAGCGGAGGTTGCATAAGTGTCCTAAAAAAATAAATGTATTATTTCATTTCTTTTAATTTACACAGTCATAGGTTGGAAAACGTTTTTGAACTATTTTTCTGAACGATTTTATAGAATTTATCCGTTACTTTGGGAAATACTGTATAACTCTGATTTACTTCAGTGTATGTAATAAATATAAATAATTGTAAATTATGTAGCGTTACGTAAATAACGTCAATTTCATTTTGCATATTTAATCCCTATTTATGGAGTAATCCAAAACATTTTTGGGTTAATGCATCGTGCCAGTCTATCTCAAAATAATAATTATTATGAGGTAAAGTATAAAGTTTAGAATTTATTGCTTGAGAATACACTAAATTGCCTTTAGGTTGATACATAATAACAATTAAACTGTATAAATTAATGACACCATTAAATCGCTTACGAATATATCGCGCAATATCGATATAAAAACAGCGATTTCTTATATCATTGGTTGAGGAATGGCTGGTAGCAAATTTCAGTTTTTAAAAGATCGTAGCTTTATAGCTAACGCACCTCGTAAAGGCAGAGTTTGAAGCTGGGGTTACTATTATTTTACGGTAAACCTATTAAACATACATTTATATCCATTTAGCGTCATAAAGCCGCCGCACTTGGACCATAAATATTGCATTACATCACAGCAGCCCTGTTCAATACTCTATAACTATAAGCGAAACCAATATTGTAGTTAATATTTTGACTTCATGGTAATATATTCTTTCGAGGCGTTGATTTTATTAGTAAATCGATGAATGCGAATCTCTTCCGAAAGTAATTCGAGATTTAATTTTCGTTTTAAAAAAGAGGAATTTATCGTCAAGTTCTTCGGTCTTATTAAATGAAGTCGAGCGAAACCGTGCGGTTTATGGTTAGTGTGTCTCTAAAATGAGGAAGAAAGACAACAGTGAAATGAAAACCGTACCCAACTTAGACATCGCGTGTTTGTGGTACGTTCCTGGCTTTTGTACTAGTGGACTTTGTAATTACTAAAATTGCTTAATTCTAAGAGCTATTGCTACTATTACAGAAGTATTAGAACAGAGGACCAACCTATTTTAACTTAATAGTCTACTCAATTGCCTCGATGAATATTGCAACCTCCAAAGTGTAAATTTTAACTGGGGATAACGCTTGAAAAATGATTTGCGGCTTTTACATCAAAGCTTTTTTGGAAGATTATAATTTGACATTTAATACCGCTGAGCGGAGTTGAAAGTTTTAAAGTTGTCTGGAATAATACACAAGAAAGCTCGGAAACTTAAACAAGTACGCCGTCTGGAAGTTTAAACTTTATATAGTAATACAAAACCTAAAATGAAAAAAAAAAAAGGATTTTGGTAGCAAACCTCTCGTTTAATATGGCTGTTTGACGGAATCAATTACGAGTCCGGCAGAGTACGTGACAACAAAACGGGAAACTGCAGTATTTCCTGGAGCTTCGGGACCGTTTCCGGAAGATGACGTCATCCGGTCCTCTGAGACAAAACCCTACCTCTACTCAATTGTTTTCTTATTTCTTATAAATTGTTTTGGCCTTAAGATTTCCTCGCGGGAACACGACTTCCATACAAAATTAGTTTTTTAATACATTTTCATCCGTTCTAACATATTGCTAGTAATAAAATGAATATTACGTTAAACGCTAAAGGTGGATTCGGTAAATCGATGCATATGTTGCTGAGTTCTCTCTAACGTGCTATTTGAATTACACAAACCTTATTGATAAACATATTTGCACTTTCAGTTTAGTGCAAATTAATAAAACAAAATACAAGCGTACGATTAATAAAATATTTAAAGGGTTTTTGTCGTTTAAAGTTAGCGGTAAAACGAAAAAACGGAGATAGAAGTATCTAAAGAGCGTAAAAATCAAAGCTACCAGAAGTAAACAAGAGTTAGTAATTTAGATTTCAGTAGTTAACGTTTCAAAGTCCAAAATCCATTAATTTGTTTATAAAGGTTTTAGAACGTTGGTAAAATCGCGTATTGACAGAAACCGTTTAGGGGACGTACACAAAACTCTATCCGTACTAGCTATGCGGTAAAACTCTAGTAAAGGCACGAGGCAGAACGGAAACGAGTGCTCTTGAATCGTTTTAACAACAAGAACTCTTCAACAGAAAAGTTACGTAACAAGTACAGATGCTTTGATATTATTGCCTTGGATTTTCATTTTCTTGTCATTATTACAACCTCTTCTTGTTTTATAACAGTCAATTTTTTTTAACGGAAATTATTTTTATATTTAATATAAGTATTAAGTGTATGTGAAGTTATGACGTAGAAAATGATTACTGTTCTTAAACGTTGGCATAGAAATTACACACAAATAAAGAAATTTATTTAAGGATTTAGTATTCCTACACTGTACCTGTCAGTAATTTTTTAGCAAAATAAATCGTGAATATTGAGTTACTGAATGTACATTCTTCAACCTTCTCGAAATATATTACGGCCCTAAACAAAAACTTCAAAATTAATTTAGAAACTCCATGAATGTCAAATTACGTAACAAAACTTTAGATTACAGACAGCTTTTGTAAGGACACCATTCATCTATACATCTTTCAGCTTTTTGCATATCTAACGTTCGGTTGGATTTAGCAGCCTGGCTATCCATTAGTGCATAGTATATTAGCATGTGCTGCTTTTGGTTCATTGATTACCCGTCTTCTCCACTGTACCTTCGCTCACTCTGTTTTCCTGTGCAAAAGATCAATGACCAAAGATGGCTGCAAACAATGTCTATAAACACCTACCTTAAAGTTTTTCATATGGCAGGAGAACAGAAACTAGGAAGACTAATCCAGAGTTTAGAAGCAGTGTGGAAGAATGTGGGGTGAACCCGTTTGGTACGATAAGTAGAAGTTTGTACAACATATGAATAATGTGAGTGAGCGAACAAAGTATCTCTGACAAAGTAGCGCGAGATTGTACTGACTAGGGTGCGGATTTCTAGGATTAATGCTATATGTTAAAAAATGGTAGTAACAGGTAGATATCTATATATAAGCACGAATCTTATTGACAGCATTCAGGGCAGTTCGAACCTCGGTTACGAACGTAAGCCCCTATTTAGCGTGAGCGCTTTGTGATTTTTATTACAATCGCTTAACTTCACAAAACAGAACTTAGCGTTTTCGCTTATCGTTCCGGCATCGTGATCTTCGCCGCGTCGGAGTTAGATCTGTCACTGCTTGCATACAGATAATACGAAGAAGCGGTCATCAGTAGAGGAGCAACAGCCTAGCCGCAAGCAGGAGCCTCCAGAATATAGCAGCAGCAGCGAAGAATTCCAGAAGTATGCAGGACACCGGCAACACAGGACCGACGTCGTAGGTTACCGTTTAATAAAAAATAATTTTTAATTAATTTTAATTTATTATTTGTTTTATTTTAACACTTGTTTTCCTCCTTTTCTATTTGGGTCTCCGATTTACAAGTCTTTATTCCTCGGGGTGTGAGACTGCACCTCGGCGGAGACCCGGCCTTTCTCTAAACAATTTTTAATTTTATTTATCCTATTTCTTTTAAAGCTACTAACAACTACCGCGATGGTTAAACACACTCGCCCTACCCCCGACGCCGTCCGTCCACACACTCCACCACACACCACACAATCCTACGCAACACACTCATTTCACCTCCACCTTCCTCACGAACACGCTCCCATTAAAACGCCTCATCAATTTTCACTTCATCCACTCACTCCTACATTTCCTCTTACCTACACCCGCTCAACCACCTGCATCCGCCGTGAGTCCTACACCTGTTAACCCCAATCCTAATCCTTTACCCACCCGCTCACAATCCTCGAGATATTGCGTCCGCAATATCCCAAAATCCATTACCCTCAACCCCTTAACCTTCCCTAGTTGAATTTGACATTCAACAACAACCATACCTGTCTCTTAGAGACCTTCTCTCCCTTGCCGGATGGTACGCAGCTTAGGCTGCGACACCATTTCGGTGATCCCTCAGTAACCCTTTCCCAACTGTCCGGTCCCCGTCCATCCAACTCCAATCCTAGACCTCCCTCCTTTTCCTGCGTGATTCGTCATGTAGATAAGGATATCCTGGTCGAAGAGATCGATCGTCCGCATGTGAGGAAGGCCGTTTGCATCTCCTCTAAGGCGACGAACACCCCTACATCCCTCATCCGTGTCATTACCTTTTCCCAAGCCACCATTGAACACCTCCTCGCACGCGGTGTCGTCATGTTTGGGCGACACTACCATTGCGAACCTTCACTCATCCCGCAACCCCTCCCGAAGTACTGCTCCACCTGCACGCAGGTGGGACATACTTCCCGTACCATCCGCTGTTCTAACTGTGGCGAAAGTCACAGATCCTCGTCATGCAAATCCGCCGCCAACCCAAAGTGTAACAACTGCGGGAAGCGCATCCCACCTATTCCTTCCAGTGCTGAAAGCGACGGGAACCTCCCAGTTCCCTGTCGATGATGGAATCCCTCGATCCTATCCTGGCTTCCGAAGAGTCCGACTCGGAAGACATAGCCCACCTCAAACCTTCTCCCGATATACAAACCTTATCCATTAAGGACTTCTTCCAACGGATGATCAACATCTACGTATCCGGTACACGGATGAAGGTCGCCATAATCCGCCAACCCACTCCTTAACTCCTTTCCAATGGCCATTAATGCCAGCGTTCGTCGAAACGCATCACCATTCCTAAACAATAGCCACCACGGAATCGCCCTCTTAATTACTGCTTCCCATCCACTCCTTTTCAACTTCTTGGTGACACCGCAACGAATGCCGTAACAGACTATCATCTGCTCTGTTGCGTTCCTGCGAATCGCCAATACCAGCCAACCTACTTCGAGCACTTAGTGCCTTTAATAGACCACATCATAGTCTCCGAACCCAAATCACTGTTTCGATCGTGAGTGCTTTCAGCCACCGATCACATCAGATCACATTCCACTAAAAACATCGACATTTCTCGAAACCGCTACCATGGCCATTGTAAACTCGATCAAAGAAGAGACGAATCTATCGTCAATTCTTGCGATCCACGGACCGGCTCTCAAGACACTACAATCGCCTTAACACCTTAATCAGGCGAGAAGCCAATAAACACTTTGAAGACTTCTGGACCAAAGCCACCTCCCAGCTTGATTATAGAATGGTAAACCTATTGGTAACAGTTTGAAGACTGACCGAAAAGTAAACCCCAAATCCCACCTAACCGACCTTCAGGGCAACTAATCTCCTCCGACCAAGGAAAGGCCGATTTCTTTGGTCACCACCTCCAATCCATTTTCCGATCCCCAGATGATCCCCAATTTGATAACCAATTCAAGGCACTCCTTGAGAGTAGCCTTGAAGATTTCCATACCCTTAACCTTACCGACACCCTACTCGATAACGAGTCCGTTTTACCTACCCGACCCAGCCCTCCGTTTACTTTCTACTATTTACAATAAATGCCTTACCCTATCGTACTTCCCGACGGACTGGAAATCGGCCTCCACCGTCATGATACTTTAACCCCACGCTGATCTTACCTCGCCCTCTTCCTACAGACCAATCTCCCTACTGAGCTGCCTCGGAAAATGCTTTGAGCAGATTCTAGCCAGGCGAATCAGGGACCACCTAGAATACAACGACCTCTTTCCCAACTGCCAATTCGGCTTCCGTCCTAACCGAACGTGTCACGATCCCTTGTTGAAGCTGCTTACAGAGACCACCAGAGCATTCAATCACAAGCAATGCAATCTGGCTGTGTTTTTGGACATTAAGCAAGCATTAGACAGGGTCTGAGCCGGTCTCCTCAAAAGATCCGAAACCTTAACATACCCGACCCCTCGCCAAACTCCTACTCTCGTACCTGACCAATCGGTCAATTGTCAAAGCAAGGTTCTGCCTTAGCCCCTATCCTTTGCATCCGACAATCCCGAAGTTACTCAACCCAGAGTAGTCGTTGCGCAGTTCGCGGATGACACCGCCTTCTGGGCGGTTAATCGGACCAGCGAAACGGCCTCCCGCCTCATATCCAAAACCCTACGGAACTTCTCTAACTGGGCGAACCAGTGGAGAGTCTCCGTCAATCCCACCAAAACCCAAACAAACCTTTGCCGACATCCTCATTACGCAGAGGATAATTTCCCCAACCTTGCCTCCAGAAACGTCTCCCTCACCCTTCACCAAGAAAGGCTCACACTCCAAGATGAAATCACCTACCTAGGAATCCTCTTTACTAGAACCCTGAATTGGCTCCCCGATTTAAAGAGAACACTAAATAAGATTAGAAACCGCGCAAACCTACTGGGCGCCCTTCGGGGTAGAATCAGAGGTTGTCACCCCAAAACACTTCTACACACATATAAAACATACATCCGCCCTGTTATGGATTTCCGAGCTCCTACATACACAAACATTAACCCCAATCACCTTTCCTCAATCGCCTCCTGTGAACGCCGAATTTTTAGACGGATACACAGGTTACCCCTCAGGTACCCTAATGACCTCACCCTACACCACGCCAATATACCCCCAATCACAAACCGTATCCAAAAACTCCAGGAAAACTTCGCCTATAAAAGAATTTTCGGCAACACTGTCCCAACCAAAGAAATCCTTACCACTCCTTACAACTACCGCTTTCCCAAATTCCCTCGAAAAAACCCAAATTAAAATTCAAACATCCTCCCGCAATCCTCGACGACCTCCCCGAGGAGGTATAACAATCCCTCGATAATATCCCATATGCCCTCCGCATCCCCCCGTCTATTCGATGACGACCCAGCATGACACCGGCCAACGATCTAATTAATCAACTGCACACCACACCACACCACACTAACCCACACGCACGCTTAAACCCAACCACACACTATTCAAAATTCAAATTCAAATAAATGTAAACACTTTTTTTTTCTTTAAGCTAAAATAAGTAATTACTAACCATAAGTAAGAGCATACTGACAAAAAAAAAAGAAAATTGACAGCATTGATATTTTTTATGCTTTTTTTGCTTATTATTGGATTTTATGCTTATAGATTATTTTTATGCTTATTTTGCAATTATTAGACTTTGTTTACCTTTCTTTATGGTGATTTAAGTTTCATGAATGCAATATGTACTATTATTTTTGATAAATTGCTTTAAATTTAAAATTATTTATTTTATAGAGCAACCTCGAACCCCTAAACTTCTGTAACATTTTGCAGAGTATATTTACCATTATTTACTGGTTATTATTTTTTTATGGCGATTGCGACTTTAAATGCGCAAACATCTGCATTTCCAAATTACTTTACACTTAAAGATTATTCTCGCTACAATAAGGGTGTCCTGAACAAGATTTGTTAATAAGTACGTTTTCACTTGAATTGTCAGGTTGTTTGCATACTTACTTATTGTTCTACTAATCCGTGGATCTAACAAGTAACAGGGTCTTTGGCAATTTTAGAAAATTATAGAAAGACTAAACTTTAGTCTATAAAAATTCGTTCAAAGCAAAGTTTTCTTAGAATTACTGCCAGATGGTTTTTGTTACTTCCTATGGGGCTGTTTGAATCGTTTAAATTGGAGAAAGGGTTGGTATATTTTTCAGTGCTTAAATAAAATTGGGCACAGGAAGTTGTGTGCAACGGACGTATTTTCAATTAATTGTAAGGTCCAGTTCCGAGTAACACAATGCCAAAAGTTAAGCCTACTGTTGAAGAATGGATAAAGGATTTTCCGAAATAAAATATGAAAATTAGTTATTATACAAGACGATAAAATACAATTTTATCAATGAGTTAAAAATGTTAAATCATAATAAGTGTGAAAGATTTTAAGGGCGTATTCTACAGTCAAAAACAGGAAAAAAATTTCATATAAACATATGGCCGAAAGTGCTTAGATTTTGATCTACAAGGTGTTAAAATCTTTACTCTATTACCGTTTTTTTGGGATATTTTCCGAATAAATTTGAATAATGGCACGAAATTTGGAATGTGGAGTCTTGAAGGATGAGAAACCTAAATCTGTTATTAGTTTTGACGCTCTTTTCAGAAGGCGCTACCTGTCAGGATATGCTTACATTAAATTTTTCGGGATATTGGTTGTTAAAAAGTTACGTGCCTACCACTTTTTCAAATATTCGTAGGTAAGATTTTTAAGGTAGTATACTAGAGAAACCCAAACGGAATATTTTTAGTATTTTTCCATTACACAAATTGACTTACAAACTTACAATAAATAACTGTGCCTATGAAGAAAGAACTAATGCTATTAAAAACCAGTAACAATTACAATAAATGTTGAAAATGACCACCTTCAGCTATTATACGGTTCCTTAAGTCTTCTCCGTCTTGAACGGGAGTTTTAAATTGCCCCAAGTAGAAAAATCTAATATATTTAAATCCGGGGATTGAGCTGGCCAAAATTGATGTTCCGCTCGACCTATCCAGCGATTTGGATATATTCCATTTAAAACTGACGCGCTTGTGTACTAAAATGGGCGGGAGCCCCATCATGCGTAAACCACATTGCCCTTCTGACACCTAAAGAAACAACGAGTGCTGGAAGCTCTTCTTCTAAAAATTGGCTGTACGTATTACCATCCAATCTAGGTGGCAAAAATATGGGCCAATTAAGTGGTCTCCAATAATTCCCACACACATTCAAAGAAAATTGTTCTTGGTGGTGAAGTTCAACTATGGCGTGAGGGAGCCCATATGTGGTTGTTATCATAGTTAATAATCGCCTCCCTTGAAAAATTAGCTTTGTCGGTGAATAAGATCTACCCTATAAATTGGGGGTTTTGACCAATCATTTGCAGCATCCAATTCGAGAATGCAAGACGGTTAGGAAAATCTCGTGGTAATAGTGCCTAGGCCCGCTGTATGTGATAAAGATACCGTGCTATGATCAACATGTAACTGCAAAGCAATTTTTCTAGTACTGATATCTCGTCGATTAAATTAAGTACTTAAATGATGAAGCTGTGAAAATAACGCATGATGAGGGAGCACACATTGAGGATACAGTTCAGCGTATCTTCTGGATGCTTTCAAGGCATACCATTAGCAAGGCCGTAAACGAAATGCACATCGGCCATTTCTGCATTAGAGTACACCTCCATGTTGACAAATTTGCACAAAACTGGTCCCTAACGATAACAAAGTGGCAGAAAACAAAAATGGTTCAAAACTAACCAACAAATAATTTATAAACACAAAATATAGCCGCCTACTAGATGAATTACGGCTTGAATAATTTTCTACCCTGTGCCAATCATGTCATTAACTGATTCTAAATATTTTTTGCACAGAAAGCGCTATTTTTACGATAAAATTACAAGACACTTTTTATGGTTGGAGTTAATTGATCAATTTATAAGTAATTTTAACACGCAAGGTGCGAATAAGAATGAAAGTTAAGAACGGAAATCGTTTTTGGAAACTTTCGGGCAGCTTTTTCCATCTTTTAATTGTAGGGAAACCCCAACGAACCGTTTATTAAGTGCTCCTTCAACAGCAGGAAATTTCTAGTTAATTTCATATCTGCAATGATTTTTGGTTTTTAATAAAATAAAAATAATAATGCATTTCTGGCGTCTTTTTTATGAATAAACAACTCAATTTGTGTAATGAAAAAAATGTTAAAAATATTCTTCTACCATAAAACTCGTATCTACGAATATCTAAAAAAGTGGTGGGCACGTAACTTTTCAACAACCAATATCTCGAAAACGGTTGATCTGAAAAGTAACAACCAAGTATACCTTTCTTTTGATTGATGTGGAAACAAACGTAGGTGGACAAAATGGCAACATACAGGGTGGCAAAAAATTTAATGTAAGTATACCTTGACAGGTAGCGCCCTCTGCAAGCAGCGTCAAAACTAATAACAGATTTAGGTTTCTCATCCTTCAAAACCCCACGTTCAAAGTTTCGTGCCATTATTCAAATTTCAAATATCCCAAAAAAACGGTAAAGGTTGTCATTTGTTTGCAAGTTACGGCTTGTCAAAGACCATTTTTTTTATTTTATTTATTACCGATTCTGGTTTTACAAAGAGATAGCGTTAGATAGTGGAATTACACGAACAAAGTATGACAGATTCTCCTATTTTATAATAATAATACATTTTATTTGTCCAACAGAAACAAGTACCAGTTGCAGGACAAATTGAAAAAAAACTAAATACAAATACATAAACACCAATACAAGAGAAAATACTACACACATAACATAAGGATTATAAGTTGCTTTTCTGACTAAACGGTTGCATTTATCGGCTTGAACAAAGAGCACATATTTTTTTCTAATATTGTTTCTCTTTATAATAATGTTCATATTTTTGCTATGTTTGGCAAGAGAAAAAAGTTATCAACAAAACAAATTTTGAGGTTTAGGTAAAGTGCCCTCTAACGACGCATAATGGAACTTTTATATTATTGATCCAATAGAACTTGATCTAATTAGTAAGTATGTCAAATCAGAGACTAATCGATCTTGAACGGCAGAAGTTATTTAAAAGGAAAATTTAAAAAAATGGTCTTTGATAAGCCGTAACTTGCAAACAAATGACAATCCGAAAAAAAATTTCATTACAAAATGCTTTTATTTTGGGTCGTAGATTCTCCTCCCGGAGTTTCCTGATGGACTTTTAGAACACCCTGTACATTATATATATATATATATATATATATATATATATATATATATATATATATATATATATATATATATATATATATACATACATATATAGGGTTTTCAAAGTTAAGTCTGCACTATTGCTAACTTTCTTGTTAATGGAGCTACGAAGTCGGTTAAATTAGCAAAGTAGTGTGTTTTTTTACGCTGATTACGATGGTGGAAAAAGAAAAACAATTGACAGTCGCATTCGCGAAAAATTGACGAAATCATTTTTTTCTAATGGAACACCCTGTATAAAATATTTTTAGTCGATAGAGAATTAAATTCTGAGCAAAAGTTGTCATATGCAGTAAAAAATAAGGGGGATTTTGCCGATTTTTTAATTTCATCAAGTAGGCTATGATTCGAAAGTAATCCTTTATTTTATGAATTTGAACACGCTCTAAATAATAAATAATTAACAAGTCTCCTCTTTGTTCCATACAATTTTCTACGTGCTTATAAACGCATCTTGTGGCCTTAAAAATAGTTCTAGCATCAATACAGTCAATAATATGAATAATCGTTTGTTGGAGTTACTCAATATTTGTATAACGTCTTTTATACAATTCATTTTTCAAATATCCCACAAGCAAAGTCCAAAGGGGTTATGTCCGGAGACCGAGGAGGCCAACGAACAGGACCGTTCGTAGCTAAGTCTCTATTGCCAAAAAGTTCTTGTAATAAATTAAATGTAACAAATCGGCAAAATCTCCCTTATTTTTTACTCTAGGATAGAAATGCATATGACAACTTTTGCTCAGAATTGTATACAGGGTGTTCCATTAGAAAAAAGTATGTTTTCGTCGATTTTTCGAGAATGCGACTTTCAATTGTTTTCTTTTTCCACCATCGTAATCAGCGTAAAACAAAACACTAATTTGCTAATTTAACCGACTTCATAGCTCCATTAATAATATATATATATATATATATATATATATATATATATATATATACACAATGTGTCCCAAATTCGCTTCTCTATAAAGGGATCTCGGCTTCTGTTATACTTACGGCAAAGGTTAAATGGGGAAAGTTTTAGAGGAAGCTTAGACAATCCGATATCCGGTTTCAGATTTACGATCGGTCAATTGGTTTTGCAAATATCGGCGAAAAACCGAAAATGGCGGATTTCGTTTTCGCCAGTAAATCCGAAATGGTTAATTTGACAGCTGTCACAATGTGAGATTATTCGGACACTTTTTTAAGACGAGTAAGATGGCGTGTATGACATGTCATAATCGTCTTTTATTATCCCACAATCTACCTCAACTTTCATTTTTCTTATTGCCGCCATATTTTTCGATTTTTTGAAAGAGCGCAATATTTCCAGTTTAGTGATGTCTCACAAGTGCATAAAAGTTTAGAGTTTCATCGAAATATCACACTTTCTAAAGTTAGGTCTTATTTATTGTTATTAGTAGGACATGATTTATTGGTCAGTAAAATTGGGTTTAATTTTTTCCATATAAGGTGGCTCTGACTTTGACGTTAAATAATTCAAAGTAGTGTTTTCATAAGTAGTACGCTTTTCTGTCATTAAAATCATAAACGTGACACACAAATTGTAAAAGCCTGTTGAAAATGGCCGGTATTCCCTATTCAAATGAAGAAAAGTTTGACATGTTAGCGCTTTACTTGCACTCAAACAGAAACGCCGATGTTACCTCAGCGAGGTACTTGGAGATGTACCCCGAACGACGGCAGCCTCATAAAACCCACTTCAGAAAAATTGTAATTAATTTAATTAACTATGGGGCCTTCGAACAATCTAAATGCGGATACAATATTGATAAAGAAAATCGCGAAAGAAACATTTTACAAGCTGTCAACAAAAACCCCAGTGCATCGTTAAGAACGGTAGAACGGAAAATTCGTGTGTCAAAATCAACGGTACAAAGAGTGTTAAAAAAGAATAACTACTATCCATACAAACCCACAATAGTTCAAGGACTTAAGGAAACTGATATTCCAAGACGAATGCGCTTCTGCGAGTGGTGTACTAGAATGTGTAATGAAAATCCCGATTTTGTTAATCATGTCTTGTGGTCTGATGAGAGTAGGTTTACGAATTGTGGAGTTTCTAATAAACACAACATTCATCATAGGGCTTTAGAAAACCCTCACGAAGTGGCAAAGAGACGTCTACAGACCAGATTTGGAAGTAATGTTTGGTGTGGGATTATTGGTAATTTAATCTAACTTACCTATTTTAATATGTATTATAAATTATTAATCATTGCAGTAAATCGACTTATAGGACCATTTTTGTTTGACTATAACTTAAACGGACAGAGGTACCTAGAGCTTTTGCGAAACCAGGTTGTGCCGGCTTTACGAGCTACTCTCACCGAAGATGAGTTCAGAAGAACCTGGTTTCAACAGAATGGATGTCCGGCACACAACACCATTCAAGTCAGGAGCTTCTTAAGGGAGCAGTTTGATGAAAGAATTATTGCATTAAATGGTCCAATATCTTGGCCTCCTAGATCCCCTGACCTTTCGCCCTTGGATTTCTACTTCTGGGGTCACACAAAGAATGAGGTCTACGAGTTTGATCCTCCTGCGACCATAGAAATCCTGAGACAGAGAGTTTTGGATACATTTAGAAATAGTGTTAATGGAAATACACTTGCTAGGGTTGTACGAAAAACAGTCACCAATTGTCAAAAATGTCTCGATGTAAATGGACGTCATTTTGCAAATCTGTAAATTAATTGTAATTGTAATTTTATTGTAGGTTGTTCAAAGGTTCAAGTATTAATTAAATTAATGACGATTTTTTTGGCTTTATTTTTAACACACTCATAGCTGGGAATTTGTCCCAAAACATCTGTCTTGTTGAGAGGTCGTTATTTAATTTCATGTTTTATTGAAATTTCAAAGAATTGTATACATTATTTATTAACCCTCTAACCGCGGGTAACGTAGAAATCGCGTTGCGCTTATCTTGTAAAATTTTGCGGGCCTTGCTATTATCACACGTCGAATCTATTTTTTAAGTATTTGTGTATCGGGAGACGCGTATTCCTCGTCGAATATGGTTTTTGTTAGAACCAAATGAATTTACAATATCTCCGGTATAAAATAAGTGGGAGTATCCTAGTAAAATTGAAACCAATGATATATTAGATTGACTAATAGTTACACTTTTACTTACGCCCATATTTTTAGCATGTCTGCATGTCTAACATTTATTTATGTATATAAGAGTGTACTGTAGTGTTTATAACTTATTTTTAATATTAGGTATATATATATTGAACTTTACCCGAATTTTGAAAATGTCGAAACGTGCAATTTATTCTGTTAGTGAGTCTCATGAAGAACTTTTATTGCAATCTCGCAGCAATAACAGAGTGAGTCTGAAATTAGTGATTGTAGCGTGAATTTGGGTTCAAGTGATTCTAATAGTTCTGATGGATCTTTATGTGTCACCAGTGACGAATCTAATGGAGAAGAGGAAGAGTTTTCTAAGCTACGTATTTGGATTGAAATTGACCAGAATAATATTCCACCCGCTCCACCACACTTCCCATTTACTTCAACACCTGCAATAAATGTAAACATTGACGCAAATGCAACAACACTTGATGGTTTCGCAGTATTTTTTTCTTGCTAAATAAGTATTGTGGTCGAAAAAAATAGAAAAAAACAAGTTGCGTTATCTTGATGGTTTACGACTCCCTGAACGCAAAAAAAAGTTGTAAATTTTTCAAAATGTCTGCGTGTGTGCCTGACACTCGCCAGTCGAAACTATGCGGACGATTTTGATGTAATTTGGAATGAAGGACTACGAGACAATTATGTCGACAAAAAAAGCTTTTAAACACAATAGGTATACAGGGGGTGAAAATAAGGGTGTTATTTTGGGGGAAAATTTAACATGAAATGCAATTTCTTGCAACTTTTTAAAACTTCCAAAATTGAATATGGCCGCAGTTACAGTCACATATAATTTTTTTGTAGAAATATATATTTTGGAAATAAACTTTGTTTTTTTTGCTAACCAAATGATATTATCCTGATGAAAACACTACTTCCGGTTTTTCCGGAAATTGAAAACATTCCTCGTACTGCTGGTATAACATACACATATTCTTACATTATTTTAAAAGGAGTGAAATCATATGAAACGGTCCATAGTTATTTTGAAAGATAAGCGAGATATCTATTTTTAACTTTGAACATACATATACATATACATATACATATGTAGGTATAGAAGGTTATGCAATCGACTTTTTTTTCACTATCGCTAAATCGTCTTATTAGCTCTTTTTACAACTTTTAACCAAGTTTCGTCAAGATCGGCCAATGTCTTTTAAAACAGCTGAATATTTCAAAAATATAAAAGTACCCCGTATGTTTTTTGGTATTTTGTAAGAAAGTCCTATAATGCACTACCATTCTCCTAGTTTGATGATAAATATTATAGTAAACAAAACAAACAGATATGATAATCAGGAAATGACAAAAGAGGCATCAACGTCTAGATACTCTAAATCAAAGAAGTGGGTAAATGTAGATAATGCAGAAATTCGAGTGTTTATCTCCATATTACTAATGAAAAGTATTATTCACTTGCCTGATCAAGAACTGAGCTGGTCAAAAAGAGAATGTATTCATGTTCCAATTTTTGGAAAAGTCTCTCGACAGATTTAGACTTCTGATGAAATACTGGGATTTTACCAATAATTCCACCTTCAATCCCGATACACATCCTTGTCCAAAGTTACGTAAATTGCATGAAGTCGTTGAAGATCTGCACAGTATTAGTTCCAGAACAAAATATTACTGAAGATGAGAGTTTGATGTTATTGAAAGGAATAGCTTGGAATCAATTCATTCCTATGAAAAGATCCGATTTGGTATAAATTCTGATGAATCTGAATCAGGTTATATCTGGAACTTTAAATTGTATATTATCATAGTACATTATACGTGCAAAATGAACTATCCTGTATCAACGAAACTATTTTATGCCTAATAGATTTGTTATTAAATAAGGATATTTTGCCACTGTTGACAACTTTATACGTCTTTAGAACTTGCTGATTATTTGATAAACATAAAGCAGATATTTATGGCACGCTCCAGAAAAAGTATGATTTACCAGCAGGTTTTGTAAGCATAAGTAAAAAGAAGATATAAAGCTTATCAAAGAGGCAAAGTAACGGTTTGAAATGACAGGATAAATCAGTTTGCTTTGAACACAGTTCACGATTCATCAGTAATGTATTCTAAAGCTAAAGAATGGTCAAGTGTAATAAAATCTCAGTTGACCATTGACTGCAATCACAAAGTGGGGACGTTGATCGAGCTGACCTGGTACTGAGTTATTACGAGGCCACCAGTAAACAGCAAAAAATATTACAAGAATATTTCATCATGTGGACAAATCTTTGTTCAATGTATTTTAATCATAAAAAATTACCAAAATTACCAAATAATCTTTCTTGTTCTTCAGAATTGAGTTATTGAGAAAATTTTGAAAAATATCCACAACCCAATGCAACACATCAAGTAGATGCAAGCATAACAAGACTGGGAGCAGGTATTTCATTTCCACTTTCCCCAAATCCAATCAAAAAGGAACCTCGAAGAAGGTGTGTAGTATGTTATTCCAAAAAAGATAAGGAAAGAGACCAGAACTTGGTGTGATGAATGCAGTCTGGGATTAGGTATGGAACCATGCTTTAAAATATGTCACACACAAAAAAAGCTTTTTAAAAATATTTCAAACGTGATAATCATGTTTCCTCCTGGAAATAAAAATTTTGACTTATTTCGTGTTCTTTGATTTTTTCTTTGTCTAAATAAAGCAAAATATGTTCCCGCGATTTTTTATAGAAAAAAAATTGTTCCCGCGGTTAGAGGGTTAATGTTATTTTGCGACAAATAAATCATGGCCTATTAATAATAAATAAGACCTAACTTTAGAAAGTGTGATATTTCGATGAAACTCTAATCTTTTATGCAGTTGTGAGACATCACTAAACTGGAAATATTGCGCTCTTTCAAAAAATTGAAAAATCAAATATGGCGGCAATAAGAAAAATGAAAGTTGAGGCAGATTGTGGGATAACAAAAGACGATTGTGACATGTCATACACGCCATCTTATTCGTCTTAAAAAAGTGTCCGAATAATCTCACATTGTGACAGCTGTCAAATTAACCATTTCGGATTTACCGGCGAAAACGAAATCCGCCATTTTCGGTTTTCGCCGATATTTTCAAAACCAATTGACCGATCGTAAATCTGAAACCGGATATCGAATGCTCTAAGCTTCCTCTAGAACTTTCCCATTTAACCTTTGCCGTAAGTGTAACAGAAGCCGAGATCCCTTTAAAGAGAAGCGAATTTGGGACACATTATATATATATATATATATATATATATATATATATATATATATATATATACCTATATATTTTTGATATACGAAACTAAATTAAGAATTGTATGCACAAAATTCTAAAATGTAAAGATTTTCACATTTACTTAAATGTTTACATTTTTCTAAAAATAATTTTGTTCGATTACAACTTTATTAATTATCACACCTTAGTAATTAACACATTTATAAAAAATTGATTAATTAATGACAGAAAAATGTTTCCGTTAGAAAATATTACGTAAAGTTGCTAAAGGGTACAACCGACCAAGTAATATTCAAGTAAGATTCCTTTTAAGTAATGAACAAACTGTAATGGACCACACATTAGACCAGATTCATCTAGTAGGATAACGTTTCATACGATATGAGTTAAATTGCCAATTACCTGATGCATGCATCTGAAATTCCCTACTCTAAATCCCCAGTCTACCGCTGTAAATAAATTGCCATCTTTAAAAGACTTCCAATGCAGTCTATGTAAATTAGTTAAATGTCTCAAATTGTGCAAATCACATTACGTATTTCTTACTAAAGGTAAATTTAACTATATATTTTTTTTCAAATTCTTTTTTTGAAGATGAATCTCATAGTTATCATTTTGTATTGTAAGGGTTACCAACAAACTAGAAGTTCGGAGAACACGGCTTCGTAACTTATATATTATGTAGAAGCGGTTTTGTAACATTTAAAGGGGGATGGTAAACTTAGTAAAAGTTTAAATACAGACTTATTGATACCTCAAGTTTCTTCCGTTGTTTCTAAAGTGCTAGTAGATAGTCTTATAACTTAAGCTAATAAAAATTTAGTTAATTAACTGGAATAATTGAATAATTACGTTTCAAGAACTCTAAATGAACTTTTCGCGAAAACAAAGAAATGAATGCATCTTTATTCCTTTACACTAATGAAACTAGCGAAAAAATAGAAATTCATAAACTGCAGAGTATAATAGAAGTATGCAAGGCGCTTAACAACTTCATGATTAACAGATGAGTGGACAATTTTACAAGAACGCTTGTTCCAGATGGGAAACTTGGCCACTCAGCTAATACATAATAATAGCCAGAAAAATATTAACACTTGCATAGAATAAACTGGGCAATATAGCAGCAACGTTAACTTTTAAACGTTGTGTAACGTAACAGACAGCAGACATTCATAGTTGGCATGCTAAAATCCGTTATAAATTAGATAATGCAGTTCAACAGTGTTTCAGACAGAAGTAAGAAACATGTTCACTCTGCAATAAATCAACAGCTAGCTAGCCTTTAGCCGCTAGCTGTTGACGGCCCGTTAAGAGGGAGTCCATTTTATAATAGACAATGAGTCCCTAAATTGCATAGCTAACGGTATAAGGAAGATTACAATAATAGTAATAATATAGCCTAAGCATCCCGCTGTCGGGCAACTGCCTCCCCCATTTTCTTCCACTGCTTCTTGTCTTTTGTTCGCTCCTTCCATGTCTTTCCCTCCGCGCTGACTAGTTCATCTTCCCACTTACATGGTGGTCTCCCTCGTTTCCGTCGGCCCCCTGTTACTTTCCAGCTCGTTGTTCTTTTTGTCCACCTGCCATTTTGTAACCGCATGACATGTCCAGCCCACTTCCATTTCAGTAGTTTACTAGTTTCCAATATGTCCCTTACACCCCATCTTCCACTTATTTCTTCTAGTGGAGTTTTATTGAGGAGCCTTACATTTAACATTGAGCGTCCCATTTTTGTTTGATTTACTCTTAGCTTATTCTTTAGATTTTTATTTAGGGACCACGTTTGCGCACCATACGTCATATTCAGAATTACACAACTGTCAAAGACTTTCCGTTTAACTTGCACTGGTAATTTTGCTTTAAAAATGCGTTTTATGTTCCAGAAACATTTCCATCTCGCACTAATCCTCCTATCTATTTCCTTTCTCATGTTGTTTTCAAACGGTATGATTTGCCCCACTACCTCACCATCCCATGATATGCCGCTTGCATTCCTATTTGATAGCGCATGCATCTTATTGTTATTTATTACTAGACCTGCTTCTTTACTTGCTAGTCTAAGATCTTTTATCATCTTGCTCAGTTGGTTTCTGGATTCTGCTATTAACACCACATCATCTGCAAAGCGTAGGTTTGATATTCTTTTTCCTTCGATGGCTAGCCATAGTTCTCCCACTTCAATGTCTTAAATACTTCCTCCAGTGCCCCATTGAATAGGTTCGGTGAGAGTGGGTCGCCTTGTTTTACACCCTTGCTTGTACTAAAAGCAGGTCCTGTGGTATCTAACCTTATTTTTGCTTTGTCTTCTTTATATATGTTTCGTATTAGCCTCAAATACTTGTAATCGACATTTTGGTTTTTCAAAGCTAGCAGCATAAAATGGTGCGACAGACTGTCGAATGCTTTACAAAAATCTACGAATGCTAGATGGATTGGAATGTCGAATTCACGGCACTTTTCTATAATCTGGTTGATACTTTGGTGGTGGTCGTGTGTCGAATAGCCTTTTCTGAAGCCTGCTTGTTCTATAGTTTGGGCTAGGTTCAATTTGTCAGATATTCTTTCCTTGATTATTTTCATAAATAGCTTATATAGAGTGGGGGTTAGGCTAATGGGTCTATAATTATCGATTTTATCCAGCGCTCCTTTTTTTATGTAGTAGTATGACAGATTCTTTTTTTTTTTATGATTGTAGACCTGAACAGGCTAAATTTGGCCTATCGTGCTAAAGCACTCAGGAACACTTAGGAGGGTGGATAGAGGAATAATGAATTGCCAATAGATGCCTATGAACAGCTACCTTAAACTTCTCACATCATAAGTGAGAGGAAAACAGGACCTGAGGAGATCATTCCAGAGTTTAGAAGCCGTGTAGAGAAATGTGGATTGCGCCCGTTTAGTACGACAAGTAGAGATTTGTACTGCATACTGATGATGTGAATGAGCGAACCGAGTGTTTCTCGCAAAGAGAACCTGAGATGGTATCAAAGAATATAATTCAGCAGCACAATAGCGGTTGTAATAACGATAATACAAAGAAAGAACTGAAACTATCCTTCTATGCTCAAGGGATTGTATGTGATAAGTTAAGGATGGGTCATTTATAAGCCTAATCGCTCTCTTTTGAGTACGATCAACGATATCGAGAGTGTATTGGGGAGCACTAACCCAGAGGTGAGAATTATATTCCAGATGAGGCCGAATTTGGGCCTTATACAGCAGAAGGAGTTGTCGAGAGGTAAAGTACTGCTTAGATCTGTACAAAAAGCCTATTTTACGAGCAACTGTCAACCCATGAGAGATTTGAAGATACAGTCATACCCAACAGAGTAAGAGAGTCTGAAAACTTAAGAACTGAGCCATTCATACTTACAACAGAAATGATCGATCTTTTTTGGCGGACACAACGCAGGACTGAGTTTTGTTAGCATTAAATTTAACTAGATCATTGCTTCCCCATTCGACAATACGTTGAATGTTTTTGTTGATTGAATTTGCCATTTGACATAGAATGTGGATTATCACTATGAGTAGACTGAGACGAACTACAGTGAAGAGTGCTATCGTCAGCAAAGCAATGTTGAAGAAATAAGGTCATTTATGTACAGCAGAAAAAGTGTAGGCGCTATAACGGATCCCTGTGGTACGCCCGCGTTAATGCTAACTATCTTTGAAAAAAAGCCATAAACTACGACACGTATTCGTCTTTTATCAAGGAAACTAGAAACCCAGTTGATGAGCGTATCATTTAACCCAAACGAGGTGAGTTTGGCAAGTAAGCACTTATGTCAAACTTCGTCAAATGCCTTTGTGATATCTAAAGCGACTACAAATGCTTCATCGGACTGCTCTACTGTATTGTTCCACACTTGGGTCACATATGAAAGAAGATCACCTGTTGAACGACTTTGCCTAAACCCATATTGGTGGTCACTAAGGAGTTTGTTAGTTTCAAGTCAGTTGCTGATTGATGACTTTTTCCATGATTTTAGACAAAACGGAAGTGATGGCAACTGGTCGGTAGTTTGAGGGATCGGTCTTATCGCCTCTTTTGGGAATAGGTTGAACATTTGCTAACTTCCATGATGAAGGGAATTCCCCAGAAGACATAGAGATCGTATAGAGCTTAGATAGGACTGGTACTAGTTCGGGGGAACATTTCTTCAAGACAATAGCTGGGATACCGTCTGGGCCAGTCGCATTATTGAGATCAAGCCTACTGGTGATCGATTCCAAGAGCTTGTACTGAAAATGAATTGGTTTCATAGCGGATGAAGAAGAGTTGACTAGGGGCACATCTTTTCCAGAATCATTGAGACAGGAGTTTGATGCAAACAAATTCACAAAAACATTGGCTTTGTCTACAGAATCAGCAACTACGATCCGTCAATAGACGTCAGGAGGAAATGAGGATGTTGCAAAGTTTTTACTAATGGCTTTAGCTAAAGACCAAAATTTACGACTGCCTAAAGGAGATGTAGCTAGTTCATTGCATTTTCGTTGCCAGAATGTTGGGATTGTTTCTGTTTCTATGACTTTGTTAAATAAAATTAGTATTATTATAAGTTTTGTTATGAACAATAAGTTTATTATATTTAGAATTTACATCAATTCTACATACATAAAGAGAAAATTTACATCGATTGGGGCTTGAACATTGATGGCGCAGTTGGTTAGCGCAGTACTCTAACAAAGTATAGGTCGTAGGTTCAAATCCTACTCGAGTATTTAATTATTTATGTATTTAATAAAATTAATAATAATTTTTAATTAAAAATTAGTATTAGTTCTTTCATTGTCTCTAGTATGCCAATCAAGTGTTCTGTCGTTATTCCGTCCTCTCCTGGTGCCTTATTCTTTTTTAGGAGTTTTAAGTTCATTTCCAATTCATCCATCGTTATTTCAGGTATTTTTCGTTATGCGGTAGTTCCAGATCTAATAGCTTCTGATTGTCGTTGTTTTTTCCCTTAAATAGGTTCTTGTATTTCTTTGCGTTTTCTTTTTAGTTTGTTAGTTGCATGTTTAATTCTACGATCCATGAAGTACCCCTTGATAGTTCCTTTTTAGTTTTTTTAGTAGATCCTGATTCTTCTATAATGTCTGTAATAATTTTTTCTTGCATTATTCTTCTATCTTTCCTAATTGACCTTTTTACTGCTTTGTTGATTTCACAGTATTCTATATTTGAACGTGCATCTTTCTTTAGTTTTAATCCTTCTCTTTTACTTACTAATTCTTTCGTTTTTTCTGAGAGACCTGATTTTTATTGTGTTTGTGGTTATCTGAATATTCTGTATTGGATGCCATCAATATATTTGTACTTATGAACTCATGTAACTGCTGTACTTCATATTTACCTAGTTTTTCTAAGTTCCAATCCTGGCATAGTTTATTTAGTTTTTTTATATATGTTTCCAGTAGCCCATGTCCAGTTTTACTTATTTGGGAGTTTTTAAATTTCTTGGCCCTATCTTTTTTAGTATTTATTCTTAGACACGTTCTTAACATCCTGTGACCTGTATCGAACCTGAATTTATTTAAACTCTCTGTATTGGTTATCCATTCCCTTTGTTAGTTATTATATAGTCGATTTCATTCTTATAATCCTTGTTTGGAGATATCCACATCCACCTCTTCCCTTTTCTTTTCTTGAATAATGAGTTAGTTATTACCATTCCTTGTTCTCTAACAAATTCAATGAGTCTTATCCCAGCCTCATTTCTTTTTCCGTAACCATATGCTCCCATTACGTCTCTGTCATCTGCAGTTGGCACTCCAATCTGACTGTTAAAATCGTCCATCAATTATAATGTTGTTAGTGTGCTTTTTTACATGGCTGATAGCATCACCTACTTCCGCATAGAATCTCTCAATTACTTGTTTGTCCGCTGTTATTGTAGGGGCGTATACTTGTATTATTCCAATTTTTAAATTACTTTTTATTCGCATTAGCAGTGTTGCACATCGATCGGTGTATCCTCAGAATTCTTGAATTTCGTTTTTTCCCAAAAACCTACTCCATACATACCTCTTTGTTGGCCGATGTGGTAAAATATGTGATTTTGTTCAGTGTTCGTACATTAACAGTCCAGATGTGCAAATCCAAAATTTTTTAGTGCTAACTTTCTTTGGTGATTAGCATGTTTGGGGGGTTTTCGTCCTTGTGACCATACCTCTAGGAGGAGCAAGTAAGTTTAAATTAGATTTAGTTCGAGTTAATATATTTGGTTAGATTCTCGTTACTATCTTTCAAATATGGTTTGGATCTCTTATTAGTTGTATTGTTTTATTTCTTTTCCTCCGACTGGCGTATTTCCTCCCCTACCTTTACGTTCTCTCATTTTATTTTTTTCTACTGTTTATGTGGGCGAGTCATCAATTGGCATTTTATCTCCAGTATTTACCATTGTTTTGTTGGTATTTTCTTTTAACTGATGCAGTGTGTATTTATCACTGCCTGCCAACAGTTTGTTACTGCAGATGGTAGCTTTATAACCTTGTTTCCTTACGTCCAGCATGTACGGTTTCAATTGTTTCTTACCCCTTCCCTTTAAATTCTTTACACTCTTAAATATTTGTTTTCATGATCTTAGTAGTTAGTCCTACATTTATTGGTCTTATTTTCCCTTATTGTTGTTTACCCACTGTGTAAATGAAATATAAATCCTTCTTTGTTAGTTGTTCCTTCATTATTTCACATATTCCCGTAAAAGTTTGTACTAAATCTTTTATCTTTTCGTTAACCTGTTCTACATTAAAAAAGATAAGATTTTCTTTCTTGCTTCCATTTCAAGCGCTGTTATTCTAAATTCTTATTTTTTGACAGTTGTTTTAATTCGGTTTTTATGCTTTTATATTACGGTTTAATGGACACTTTATACCAGTTGATTTAATTTTTTTCCGACAATTATGCACTTTTCCCCAATATTTTTAGAGACTATTATCTTCCACAAAGCAACCCGACCCCGATAATATTAATATTAAAAAAGAAAAAAATAATAAGGAAGATTATTTACGTAAAAATAATCGATTTAACTAAACTTGCCTTAGTCCAAAGTTGATAATAACGAAGACACAGAGTGTCAAAGTTGAAAAAGTAAATCACATTTTCTTTCATATCTTTCGACAGCTTTGAGCTAATTTTGTAAAGTTTCTTATTTGGGGGTTTCTTGGGATGAGAAATTCAAATTTATAATCGATTTCGGTGTATTTCCTAGAGGGCGTTACAAGCGACCATTAGGACATGTTTAAACCGCTACAACTTTTTTGCGCTACACTGTAGGGCCTTTTACTATGGAGTAATAGTTTTCTCTACCTTTTCTGCTTAAAAAAAGCAAAGTATGTACATACATACAATATAAAAAATTTAAAGTCTAGGCGAAGTTCAGCATGATGAAACAAAATGATCATCTGCTGCTATACCACTTAACCTAGTTTCCGTGACAAACATATAAATAGAAAGTAATTTTTTTTTAATTTCATTACAATACCACAAACTATCACATTATATAGCAACATGATAAAGAAAAATAATAATAGGATTATTGGCTCACCTGGATGTGTTGGTCACTTAATAATTACACTTTTAAATATTTTGAGAGAGTTAAATTTAATAAAGAGGTCAAATAATCTGTTGAACCATGCACTTATAATTCTTTTAAGATTTGAATAATCACGCTGAAGACATTTACTAACATGAAGTTTGGAGAAACGTTAAACACATATCCGTCTACAACCCAAGATTTCTGGAACAATTCATAAGCTCAAGCTTGGAGCTGCCTATGCAGATGTTGATAGCATTTAAAGCGTTTAATCTATCATTGTTTCTTCCGAATAACACAACTTGCCACATATTTGGGTTTTAACTGAGGCATATGTTTGAGGAGACATCTATTAAAGTCCTTAAATCTTCATTCACTCGTTAACAAGCAGTTTTAGCATCATTAACGTTAAAAGAAAGGTATGTTTGGGTGTCATTGGCGTATAAGTGATACTTACGATGAACTAATTATTCTAGTGTTACAGATTTATAAATTGAGAAAAGTAAAGGACCAAGTATACAACCTTGCGGTACATCACTTAGAACAGCACTTCACGAAGGCGCCTCAATATTGAGAACAACTCTTTGTGACCTTTTCTTTAGATATTGATGCAGAAAGGTTCTTGCATGGGATCAAAGTCCAATGTAGTGCAGCATAGCCAACACTATATCATGCTTAGCTCTGTCAAATGCTTTAGAGTAATCAAGCAGCACAACCAAAGTCAAGTTTTTATTCTCAGTTACCAAAATGGCCACCAAAAACGTTCAAGAGTGCTGTTTCACAACTCTGTTTCTGTCTGAAACCAGACTGATTAGTGGTTAAAATGTAAAAATCAGTTAGGCATTTTCTTATTTGTAACTCCATGCATTTTTTTCTAGAATTTAAGAAAACACAGGAAGAATACTAATCGGTCGTAAATCGTTTATCGACGTAGGAGATGGAACTTTAGGTATAAGGATTACATTGGCCTCCTTCCAAACTCGTGAAAAGAAAGATTTAGTTGAACATATGTTTATGACGTGAGCTATGACATTTAATAGATGTGGCCTACAAGTTTTAATAACAAAAGCACTAATAACATCAGCTCCAACTGTTTTACTAGTAATATTATGAAATATATATATATATATATATATATATATATATATATATATATATATATATATATATATATATATATATATATATATATATTTTGTAACAGGTATTTAATGTTTAATGATTTTTTAGTAATTTAAGGCTATTTTTAAGATATATTTTATTTAACCCTATCATTTTAACTGTTAATAAACATACTTATATATACATACGTATATTTTTTATTATTTTACATTTTGATAAAATTTTTAGTGTAGACCTCGGTTTAGTTATTCCGACCCTAATAAAAAAATAACGTGGCGTCCGAGATTATTTTATTAGTGTTACATTGCAATTTTTTTATATTGATGTTCAGTGGAAGTAATCTATCAGAACTTGTGGTAATTAAGCAAATCAAAGGATTGAACCACCCTACGTTAATCTTCCGACTGGGACAAAGGCATTATTTTTGGTGAATGGTTTGTATCTCCAATTAGTTTAACGATTTGTTTTGGAGAACACTTTTTACACATATTACATTTATTTATTATTAAATTTATTATACCATTTACACCACTTTATTATAGCATCCTTAATCTTATCTTTAATACAACGTGTATCTGGCATAATTATAGCTTTGTATCACAAATATATGGAGCACAAAAAGAATTCTATGTCAACTTGAATTCATAACATGGAATTTATATCGTACCATGATAAATAACTGGTTTCTGTACAAAAAAAGACAAAAGAAAGTTTCGACGAGTATCAGATCTTTGGTGCAATTGTATCGTATTGTTATTAGTTACTCCAGAAAACCGTACAATCGGGAGGACTCTACAGATATTGATTGATCGTATGTTAGGTACAGAATTTTCTCTTCAGGTGATATTATTGCTACTTCCATTATTTAAAAATACATGCAAAGTAGCTGTGATAGTTTTTTAATTTTAGTTGCTGTCTGTAAAGTGTTTAGAATAATAGGTTTGGCTAGTTCCTGTAGACGTTTTTATACCAAAGTTCACATCCTTCTTAGCATTTCGTCTGAGAATAGTGTTTCGGAATTCATCCACATACATTTTTGATATAACATTTTCCATGCGAATTTTTAAATAATGATTGATTTTTTGTTTTGTTAACTTGCATATTATCGCTATTACTATTTGCGAAAACTACAGCGTAATTTGTCCCTCTAAATTTTAAGACAAGAGAAACCTCATTCTGCCGTTCTAGTCATGTCATTAAACAATAAACAACTGCCAATAGATCCTGATAAAATAACTACAGTAGTTTCAACAAGCACTCTCTATATTGTTACAAAGCGCGTCGATTAGTGGGTATAGCTGGTTACTATAGAAGATTTATTCAAAATTTTTCATTGTTTTCTTAACAAATTGTTTCTGTTCCTATCCTGTACTGATTACACATATCTTTCTTTTATTTGTCACGCAAACTAAAATTTCATTTTCTTTGACGTTCTATTATTCTCTTCACACCGAACAGTAGTAAATTTCCAGGTTTAGTTACAGTTTCCATTTCCTGTTGTTCTAGTAACGGCTTTCGTTAAGCGAAAATAAAAACTTAAAAACTTCGATTGATGTGGATTTTAAACTTCGTACTTAATTTTGAAAATTTTGTATAAGAAGTTTAGAAACAAGATTTGTAGTCAAAAGCATTATTTTTCCTACTTTTAAACAAGTGGTCTAGTCCAAAACCTGAAGCATAGATCCAAACTCCTGTTAATTACAAACTAAAAGTATTATGTAATTAGCTAAACCCTACAGATGTTATATGTCGGTGATGGTCCAATTGTAATGCATCTCTTAAACCAAAATTGTGTATTTCAACTAATCAAATAAAAAAAATTCTGAATTATTCATCTGTGTTAGACTAACTAAAAAGTATTCCTTTCGTTTCTAATCTAGCTCAGTTTTAAAAAATAATTACTTTTTGCTTCTATTCCATCTTCTCCAGATTTGCAATACCTTTAAGACTAAAGGTAGGCTTTACTCGTGCTAATAGTATTACAATTTTTTGTAAATTAATCAGTTGTAGTTTTGTTGTCACCAAATCAGATTTTATCTGTTCAGCTTAATATCTTAAGATCATAATAATTTCCTACTTGCTTTTGAAAATTCTAAGTTCGAACTTGAGCATATATGTGTAAAGTCAAAACATGTGTAACATTTACAGTCGTAATATAAAACCTGATTAATCCACAGTAATGTTGCCACATTGGAGGAACCGGTATCTATGTCAAAACAAATAAATGTTATTCAACGAAGTTAAACTTCACTTTGGCGATCTACCTTGGCACTAACCGAAACTTAAATTTAACATGAGATAATAAAATAGAATAAACACCTAATGTATTTAAAATGCCTCAACTTTGGAGTCATATACATCTCCACTGAAATTTGGAACTCCTACCAACTTGTCTCATCGCCCAAGGTCTTAATCTGTCTATTGCTATGGTTGTTGATAGCCAGATTAGTACGTTATAGTTTTGTTTTAAGATATTGTCTACATTTTAGAGAGCCTAGTACACTTTTTCAACTTTTTTCCAACGCCATTATCACCTCATCTCATTGTTGTAAGTATTCCCTTACCATTACTCATCTCACCCCCCCCTCTAATTGTTTTCAAGGTAATTTGTCTTGTTTTAAAAATTATCACCATTACTATTTTATCAGTTCTATTATGCGTTGGAATATAAACGTTTAAGTTGTTTAAATTGTTACCCCAGAAAGAAAAAGAAGCACTAAAGAAGAAAGAAGGATATACACTTGTAGCTTATTGGTGGGTGGCACAAAATGTTCGTGGCTAGCTGCTCTAGTCGGTATGGATCGTGGGTCTACGATAGTTTTCAAGAAAAAAAAGAGTTAAGGGCGCCAGAAGCTTAATATATACTAAGTATGTTTTTCCAAACCACAATGAATCTACAAAACTGCGTAACACTACTCAGCTTCAAGAGCAATTGTATAACTAAAATTAAAGTGGATGACAATAATATGTATATGCATATATTTGAATTAAACTTATAACAAAAAGAAAATTAAATATCCAATTTGGTTTTTTTTATAACAAAGTTAACGGCGAAAACAAATTTTAAAAGTTCGTATAAAATAAATAAATAAAAATTAACGTGACTATAAGCAAAATAACACAAGAAAAGATACATAATTAGTGACGCGAACAATCTACGCAGACACTAAATTAAACGTCCACAAAAATTAACAACATCATACTATGAAATCATAATGTAAAATAATCAAACCCAGTGCTCGTATAGGCCTCGCAGAATGGTAACGAATGGTAATAACAAAAAAAAAACTGTTCAAATATATCTCTATGATGCGCAAAAAATAAATTGTTCTAGCCTCACACACAAATAAAGTAACAGAGAATCTATAACTATAATCTTAAAAAAAGAATTGTCAATAAAATTATTAATTAAACTTGAGAGAATAAATTGAAAAAGAAAAGGAAGCAAAACTAAAGATGCTCGAAACTCAGATATGCTTTATATGAGAACTATACTTTACGTCATCAGTTGATTTGATAAGTGAGTTCGACAACACAAGGGTATATAGAAGTAAAAAAAAGCACGTATTTACAAAAACGTGGAGGAAGTAAAGTGATCCATATAATTAACTAATTTTGGAAAGTAAGTAGTTACACAATAATTTAATACATTAAAGTCAATTTTCTTATAGGTTCCAAAACATATACCAATGTATGAAATAAACGACAACCAACATTGCAGATGGACGGACGATGGACAATTACACAACACAGATCTGACCTTAAACGAATACTCGTTACAGAAGTTGTTGTATCGCAGCTAGTAATCGGTGGTTTGTTAAGAGAGAGATTACTGTAACGGTGGTGTATCGTTGTACTATAATGAATCCAGCAACAGTAACACCATAACTACAGGCTCTAAGGTGTAATGCGAGCTTTTGGAGAAGGTATAGAAATAATCAAAATTTCGCTGTGAGTGGTAAATAACAGTAACGGTAAGGTAGTAGTAGTCTGAACGGTGAAATGCTAGCCCAATAAAGAACTTGGCGTAATTGGTTGTTTTAAATCCTCGGCCGAGAAAATAATTAAGGTCAGACGATAACCAAAATATGTGCTTAATTATTTAAATTTTGATGGCCAATAATCTTTTAGATCCCATTCGATATAGGGCGATTTTTAATAAAAATCGCTTCAAAGAAAAATGGCATCAACCAAACTTGACACTTAAAGCTTTCAATCCATCTACGTCAATTGTTAGCGGAAGGCGTTGAGGGGAGAATTTTTCACCGGAAGTGCATTATTGTATTGTTAATAACAATAATAAAAAAAATTAAAAATTACCAAAAGTTTGTTTATCTAGACTACATTCTTGCATTTTTGTTGGATAGGCAACCCAAAATACACCAAAGGACAATCTTTTACATAATTTATAACAAAGTTGCATAAAATTGAAAATTAAACGTAACAGAATACTCGTAATATAAACAATAGTTTATTCTATACGATTTAGTTTCACCTTAATACTGATAGAACGAAGCATCCTATTAGTTGTAGAAAATATGCACAGGATGAACAGGATGAAGGAGAGTCTGAATGATACCGTCAAAGCTTCCATGCTGACATTGGGCGCCGTATATATTCCGCACTCAAGCGTGGCCAAGAACACAGGAATGGTCTAATACAATAATAGTTGGCGAGACAACAGGTTCCTTTCTTTCTTTTATACCAAGAAATACTAGAAAAGTTCTTAAATTTTCGGGCACCACTGGATTTATCACTACGTATCGCTCAACTTGAACCATGAAGCTCTGAGGTTTCATTCAGGTTCTTTTGCAACCTATTCACCTTACGTCTTTCTTTATACGTAATAGGTGTATTATTTGTATCAGTATTGATGTTGGAACTTATGGTGATAATTTTTAAATCAAAACAAGCCTGATCAAAATAATTAGTGGGAAGTGAGACGCGTAGTAATAATAATAATAATAACCTTATTGTTCAAAATACCATACAAGTTGATGTAGAACAAAACCCTGTAAATCTAACAACTGCATACAATACTAATATAAATATAGATGTATATACAAAACATATGTAAAAGAACGAGTAGACAAAATAATTCAAACAGAAATATTTGAATTTAAAAATTCATGTATACACTAAACGCTGCTTTCAACTAGCTACTAGTTATACACCTTTGTCCCTACATATGTCGGATTCCCTTCGTAAACACTAGTATGATGTATGGGTATTCAATAATTAATTTTGTTTGTGCTACCGTATTCGCGAAAATCACTATTTTATAATTATAATGGTGATGGAATATTCATAATAATGAAATGAGATAATAATAGCGCTAAACATCAAAGCAAAGTCAAACTAAGTCGTTGGTAAGCTTATTTGTATTGATAATGATAATTAATTGCTAATGAACTGTTTCTGAACAATGACCTTGAATCCGGCTAAGTAAATTGATAACCAAAAATAATGATATTCTCCTTATCTTTAGTTGTAGTACCCCTGCGTGGCTGAAATAATAGGGTGCACAACCGTACACGTAAGACCAATGACGCTATCAAATCAACTAACCTTGACTCGGAGCGACTTTCACAGCAATCAAGCTTGCATATTGCGATAAATAATTGTCTACCTTCGATCACGTATATTAGAACTGTTGGTACGTAGATGAACGTCTATAATTGCCATTTATTTTTCAAATTCAAACCTTATAAATATTTATAAACGCATTACTTATATGCCTAAACAACCTAAATTCAAAAATCCCATCACCTATTGCTTTGACTAAATTTATAACTTAACAGCGTATTCTGTTTAAAAATGTATATACAGGGATGGTGAATTGAATGCATATATAAAGCTTGAGCTTCGATTACCAATTCCTAATTATATGTGATATCCAAGTACCATGTTGGTTTTCCACAACTTAATTTCACCATTTCTAAGCCCATTATCAACTGGAATGTAATTCAGTGCGTTGATGACGGTAGTAGCTGATTTAGTGGAAACGCATCTACAGCTATAAATTATTAACCCAAACTTTTCCAAACGAAAGTGAGAACCACAAAAGTTTCTACAACGAAAAAACCCCTTTGGATAAATATTAATGTAAGTATAGCAAACGTTTCGTGTATGACAATAGAGTAACTTCACATTCGAAGGGTTTGAAACTCTAGGTAGGTTGCTGCAGTGATAAATTTAAATACTTAATACCAACGAATAGAGTCAATGGAAAATGCAATACTATTCTTAACTCCAAAATCCACCAATAGAGTGATTTATATTACGTTAGTTTGTGTACTAAAGCTCACTCTGAGTTAAAATTTCAGCTGCTTAACAAAAATGGCTGAAGATTTGACAAATTTTTAAACAAGTTATAACCAAATTTGGCGTACTGATAACATATTTCGTCAAGTAATTTTTCAATCTTATCAATAAATGTTCACGTTTACTCTTATTATTTTCTTTAACCAGAGATGACATTACTATTAACATAAATTTAATTTCGTGAATAAATCTACGAAAATGGTCGTATTCATGTAATTTAAAATTATGTATCAAATGGAAGTAAAAACTTTATTTACATTCTATTATTGTTTCCTTATTTCTAAATGGTTAAATCAAATGATTTTAGTAAAACAAAGTATACTTACGACATTACAAGATGTTCTGAACGTAATACAAACCAAGAGAATCAATTTCAAGATTTTATGTCCGAGAAGCATTTCCACCTTTGTTTTAACCACAAAAATTCTTTTCTGTCGTTTACCTGACAAACTACGCACTATTTTAGATATTATCGTAGTGACGAATGCCTTTACTTGAATATCATAATTGACGTAGTCTTGCACGAATCCAAGTAACTATTTTGGCGCCCAACGTGGGGCCAAACCTTGTAGGTACCCATGACTCCTTTTACAATACCGTTAAACAATTACGACTAGGATGCTTTAACCGAGCACAATTTGAAAAGCATATTCCAGCAGCTAGCGATGTATTTATAGCATTTTGGGTGCGTAGTCAAAAGATTGATTATTTACACTAAACTAGTATATATGCTGGTAAGCATAAGCTTTTAAATAGTAATAATATGCGCCATGCATTTTCTAAACGATTGCCCTAAGAATTTAAAGAGTGAGCAAGAGAAAATAGAAACTTACTAGAACATACACCAAGAAACAGCTAATCAAAACAAGAAATCAAGCATCCAGTAATGCTTTATACAAAATTCTAACTAAAGTTGGCACTGCACAGACAGTTATAAGCGATACAAGAGTCAGTTGTATTTTGTCAATGTAAATTGATAGTTAAATCAAATAAGTAAACAATGGTTAATACATGTATATCAATAGAGCATATACAAGTAAGTAAATATATATAGAATTGGTTCCTTTAACCAACATTCAGTAACTTACATAACCGTACCACTGATACAAGAAATCAAATACTTCTATTGATATCACTAGCTTCAATATAATAGCTACACAACTACCACTTGTGCAAACAGGCACATAGCATAAATTGATTGCTTCTAAAACCAAGTGAAATGAAAGTAGTATGTAGGTAAATTACAGTAAGTAATCTACAGCGTAGACAAAAGGTGACCATGTAATTTCAGTAAGAAGTAGAAGTTGTATTTTAAAGTAACCATAATGACAATGTTGCTACCATCAGTAGTACAGAAATAGTACAGAAAAGTCCAAAAAAAGTAGAAAACTCTTTAAGCAATTACAGATACGAGTTTGATATGTATTTAAGTAAAGGAGATATTAGCTTACCACGTTACACACATATGATGCTATGACAAACTTTACTTTCGAGAATACCCAACTACTATTTAAAAAGTGCGTAGATTAGTGGGGATTATCCTATAGACGTTTCATTCCGTACTTCTCATAGCTCTGTTAACTATATATGTAACTAACAAGAATACTTCTATCGCTGGATTTAAAAATCCCGTCAAGTAATAAACCTGTTAGTTTTAATATCACCAACGTACTTGAATATTTAAAACTTCACCCTATGATTAAGTAATTTTGTGCCAAACATATAAGGTTATGTTCAATAAAAAAATTAAGCCTAAACTTCCTGATTCTAGTTGTGTTTTGCTCTGAATCTTAAATGTATATCTTACACTTACATATATGTATTTCATAAGTTTATTTGTTTTTAATTGTTAGAATTTAACAGTTACCGGTTGTGTTGAATATGCTCGAGATACAATTTTCAGGTCTCTTTAATAATATTGAGTTCACCAAAGGTGATCCATGTTATCAAGATTTTAATAATAAGAAAAATTGTTAAATTTAATAGAATTCATTTTAATTTATTAGAAATAGTTATACATTTGTACAAAGTATGTTTAAAAAATGTTAAGTAATTTTCCAAAGACTCATTTATTTGTATGTAACTATGTGTAAATCAAATACTTGTTTGAGTTTAATTAATTAATGTGCCAAGATGTGCGGCAATTTACTTGCTTGTGTGGTTTACGGTGTAATTATTATACGTGTATGATGCAAAATTAATCTACATGTAACACTATACCAACAGTAAATAGTCAATATACTAAAGGCAATAATTAATGGTAGTAATTGAAATTAAATCTGCAAACGAAAAAGGCTTCTATTCCGGTTTCAAACAAAAGCGACATAGTTTACGTGAAACACCGTGAAAAGGAACAAATCGTCGTTCATTCCGTTTAAAGTGATATTTAAATCGCCTGGCTGGATTTTTCCAAAGCATCTTCCGAGGCAACTTAAGAGAGGGATAGGTCTATAGGAGGAGGATACAGTAAGGTTTGAGTACGGTTTGGGTGTCGTGACGGTAGATGCTAATTTCTAGTTCGTCAGGAAGTAGGACAATGTTATACGTTTGTTGTAGGTATCAGTCAGTAATCCTAGAGCTGAGTTGTCCAAATATAATATTTTTCGGTTTAAGCTGTCTTTTCCGGGGCATAGTTGCGTCATTTCTTGAAGTATGCGGTGATTTGGTCGTTGGTGATAGGAAAGGACAATTGGATTTCGGGAAGATGTTGATTGTGTTCAGGACAACCTTGTAGTAGTTCCTTGAACCAGGTTTCAAATTGAAAATATTGGTGGGATCGGAAAATAGAGTGTAGATGAAGATCCAACAAGTCGAAATTATGTTGCCCAGTGGGTATGTGAAATGGGATTTGGAGGTTGCTTTTCTTCGAGTTAGTCTATTAAACTGTTGCTTGAAGAGTTTTCCATTTCGGTAATCTAACTCGGAGGTGACTTTTGTCTAGGAGTCTACGGAGTGTTTGTTTCGCGCTCGATTAAGGCGTTAAGATGATTGTATTCTGTCTTGACAGCTGGAGCCCTAAATCGTACGAATTGACGATAGATTTTTTCTTTGATCCGGTTCACGATTTACTTTGGGAGCGGCCTGCGGGATATATGGATGGTTTTCCGTAGCACTGTGGTATCTACCGCTTTCGTAATTACGGAATTTAGGACTTGAAGGACTCTTTCAAGGTCTTTGGTAGTTAAAAGGTTCAGTGTAGGAATTTAGTTCGGGATGTGTCCGTGAGAGGTAAACGTTCACTTGAAAAAATGTCATAACTTATTTTAAACTTAACCGATTTTTATAAACTGTCTCGTTTGAGAGAGGCTTCTTGGGCGCTTCTAATAAAATATTAACGTTGTCGGTCTAATTTTTTTTCTAATCGGTAGTTGGCGTTCTGTGACAAAGCCGTAAATTTTTTCAAGTTTCTCAAAAATTTCAAACGTACAGGTATAATTATTTTTAACCCACGAAAAGGAGCGTGTAAAAATACAGAAGTTGCTGAATCTTCTTTCATTACAAAGATATGGATAAAAGTATATGTAAACATACATTTTACAGGTAGCAGAGTTAGAGAACACGTGTAGCTGCCTTTAATTGCTAAAATTTATTAATTTTTATACAATTCAACCAATACGAATCAAATATATTTCCTAGAAGGCGTATGTTTAATTTAGAGCGGATAATAAAATGTATTTTTTAATTTATTATGTCGCATTGAGAGCCTCCTTTCTCTACTATCTGCCGCCCCGAATGTCGCTCGCCCTGCCCAATGCGGAGCTGCAACCTCTCACGCGTAAACAAAACAACAGCCTCTACTTGTGTCGTTAAAATACGGCCAATGGCGTTCCTTACTCGCTCTACCATAACCTCCCTGGTAGTTAGGTGGGTTAAATTAACAATATCTTTCAACCTTCGTCAAAAATAGAAATCCAAACAATTCAGATCAGGTGACCGAGAAATTAAAAGGTTCTTCTACTTTTGCTATAAGTTTTTCTTTTAATATAAATACCTGGCTGGCCACGGAAATAAACTGCCCCCTGCGTGTTCTAATGGCACGTTTTTTAAAAGAACTAGCAGTTCGGTGGTCAGAAAATTGAACTAAATTTCATCGGTTTTTCATTAAACATAAATGACTCAATGATCATTCCTCCCAATACACCGTACCAAACCTTTACGCTCACCTGTCTTGATGTTGTACCTCTTTCATCCCTTGAGGATTGGTTTGCGGCCAGTAATGCGTGTTATGCAAATTCAGATGTCCACATTAAAAGAAGCCTCATTCGTGTATTTGATAATAGTCTAGAATTTTGACTTACAATGTTTAGCGACCAATAGCAATATTCAAGCCTTCTATCAAAATCAAGGGTTGTCAATGTCTGATGGAGAACTACGTGGTTTGAGTTTGAAATAATACGATATTAATAAGGCAAGGTATATATTTCAGCGTATTATGTTTTCTAGGTACCTACGGCCTTTTAAAATTCGTTTGACGGTAGTTTGGGTAATGCCTAAATCTATAGTATTCCCACGAGGATTAAATTCTCTACACGCTAGTAATTATATGATATTTTCCTCAGTTCGGCCTCTACCACGTCTAGGAAAGACCTTACGTTTTAAATTCCCCAAAGGAAAAAGTCAGCAGGAGTAAGATCTGGGGATCTTGGGAGCCACAATCTTTTTGGTATCACACGATGACCAAAAAATTCCCGTAACATATCCAGCGTTTCAGTAGAAGTATGGCACGTTGCGTTATCCTGCTGAAACCAGCAATATCGATCGTGTAAATCTAACAAGGCTATAAATTGTTCAATTAAGTTGCGTTGAACCACATCATCTACAGATGTGTCAAAATTAAAGGGCCTACAATATGACGCCGGGAGATCGCACACCAAACCCCAATTTTACGTGCGTGTAGTGGTCGTTCTTGTAAAGAGTGAGTATTTTCAGCTATTCATATTCGGCAGTTCTGGCTGTTAATGTAACCGTTCAAGTGAAACCATGCTTCGTCACTAAAATAAACACGATCTAATTTTTCAATACTGTTATTATTAACAAGAGATCGATTCCAACCACAATACTGCATACGTTTTTCGTGGTCAACTTATTTCAGTTCATGAACGACACCGATGCGGTAAGGATGCAGGTTTCATATTTTAGTTGCCTGAAAAGCAGTAGATAGTGAAAGTCTAGCCTGTGAAGATAACTTTTTAAGTGATTTTGTTAACACTGACGGCCAACCTGTGCTTTCCCGAGTCTGTAGTGTACAGACTCGGAAAAGAGCGCCTGGCTAATAAATGTATTAGCCAGGCGCGATATCGTGGACTACTGGTACTGAAGAATGGGGAAATTTTAACTGAAACTCATATTTAATTCGTTCGTAAGATTTATGTACGCAATAACTCTCAATAATAAATACACGTTCATCCGTAGAAAAAGACATAGTTGAACATACACAGATACTACAGAGACAAATGAATACTGGAATATCACTGGTGCATTTCAACACATGACGAGTTAACAATGAGTGTAGTGTTGCCACCTGACAAGTAGAGAGAAATAAAATTTAACTATGCATGACTTCAACGTTCTTAAACTCACCGTTGCGTCCTTTTTGAAACACCTGTTACATGGATGACAGTGTGAACATTTAGGGCGTCGTTAATTCTTCATTATTAGGGCTGCTGCACACCATTTTTCTATAACATTGGTCCTTTTTAGGGCCATAGATATTATAAAAAGGAAATTTGTAGTGCAACACACTAATTTAAAAAGTTAATTTTATTATCCGCACTAAATTAAAGATACGCCCCCAGGGGACATTTAATATACTAAATTTTATTCCTATTATTTTAATAGTTTAATAATTAATAAATTTTAAAGTTAATGACACTTACACGTGTTCTCTAATTCTGTTACTTCTAAAATATATCTTCACATTTATTTTTAATCATATCTTTGTAACGAAAGAAGATATCGACTTGCGGCCATTGCGGGAATTAATTTCCAGCAATTTCTTTCGGTCACTTTATTATCATTATTTTTCTCCCGAAACTGTACGATGTGTAGTTTCTCATATACTGCCGGCCTCCTTTATTAATGGACCACCCAGTAAATTGTGTTGTGTGTGTGTGTGTGTGTGTGTGTGTGTGTGTGTGTGTGTGTGTGTGTGTGTGTGTGTGAGTGTGCGTGTGTGCGTGTGCGTGTGCGTGTGCGTGTGCGTGTGCGTGTGCGTGTGCGTGTGCGTGTGCGTGTGCGTGTGCGTGTGCGTGTGCGTGTGCGTGTGCGTGTGCGTGTGCGTGTGCGTGTGCGTGTGCGTGTGCGTGTGCGTGTGCGTGTGCGCGTGCGCGTACGCGTCGCGTGCGTGAGTGTGCGTGTGCGTGTACGTGTGCGTGTGCGTGTGCGTGTGCAACTTTTTTTACGTGCATAAAGTTGATATATGGCTTACTCTACAGATCATGTCGCGAAGATTTGTAACAGATGAAGAAATGTTTGAAATTTTAGAAAATGATGATGACTCGGACGTTCCTTTCTTATCTGATGATGAAGACGATGGATGGAACGAAGAATGGCTGCAAGATGCTGAAGATGAGGAAGCCATTTATTTAAATAGTATTTCAATCGATGAAGATGTCGAGAAAGCCGAAGAACCGCATATAGAAGATGACGAGGGCAATAATGTTATTATGCAAAATTTAGAAGAAAATACGTCGAATGATAATAATAAAGCAGATAAGCAATTGAAAGAAGAAATAAACAAATTTTCTCAGGACCACAAATTAACCGTGAAAAATAAAGTAAAATGGATGGATGGCATCCAGTATGAAACGAAACCAATTGTTTGACACTACTGAGACCCTTTAAATGTGATAGATTTATCACCATCAATAGATTTAAAAAAAAATGCATTCCTGATCAAATTTTTAAAGAAATGGCAGAAATGACAAATTTATATACCACTCAAAAGACAGTGACTAGATTCGCTCCAACAACGGACCAAGAAATAAAAAATATTTTTCGGTATCCACATTATAATGGGAAATTTACAATTTCCTCGTGTAAGAATGTACTGGAATTCATCCATTAGAATTTCTTTGGTGAAAGATAACACGGCTTTTAATAGATTCAGCAAATTGCGACAAACCATTCATTTAGTTGACGTTACTTCACGTGAAGACGAGAATAAGACAACGATGTTTTGAATTAACTTTAGAAACGTACCTTTATGTTGATGAGCAAATGGTACCTTTCAAAGCCCGCCTGAACATAAAGCAATATGTCAGTAACAAACGCAAGAAATGGGGCGTACAGATTTTCCTGTTAGCGGGACAAAGTGGTCTCATTTATGACTTTATAATATTGATACGTGTAAATTGTGGTTTATAAATTTATGGTCTTTAAGTTACGACTCATCCTGTATGTTGTTGAAAAATGGCAACTTGCCATTAAAAATCGTTTTAAATTTAAAATGTTTCAAACATGCGATTACTTTAAAATCTTTGGATTGGTGAAAATAATCAGGCTATTGTTCTTTTGCTTTTCTGGTACATTCAGAGAAGAAGGAAAACGCCATTTTGGCAAAAAGAAATTGAATGCGTAGTTAGAAGCACATATAAAATTTGGAAAAGGTGTTCTTAAAAATTTAAATTTTTCAAGTAAAGTTTTAACTCAGCCTGTTGCTGGTTTTAATCTTTTCCATATAAATAAATCCTGTTGGGATTTCGAATTTTAGTTCGGTTTTAATTTTTTTGTTTCTACTACACCTTAGCTTCATGTCAAGAGGTAAGCTACTCACTTTCTTTTCTTATTTACTAAACATAACTTTGAAATGCATGCGTACATGTTTTGAAATTTTAATACAGCATAAAGATCATATTTTATAAAATTTGGGTATCGATTTAAATTCTAACACAGTTATCTTATATAGGTTCTTTTTGGTCCTTTACACATTCACTCAAGATTAACATATTTCGTGCTTCCATAAGGAATAATTAAACCGTTTCTGACAGCACATTTGGATATCATTCGTCCGAGGTGTGAAATATTAGTTATGGGTCTTCGAGCCTGAATGAAAACAGTCTACGATTACTCCTTCTCATAGTATCTTCCGAATTAATTGAAGAAATATACGTTACACCTACGACTAGTTTCTGATAAGTATTATTGTTACATGCATACAAAATTTACCTATGGTGAGTGGCTTTTGATTGCTTTTCTACATAACGAGGCTCTCGTTATCTGTACTTTACTGAAAGTCTTATAACCATTACATTACTGTGCTTGCTACTTGTATTAGTGTGTTTCCGCAATTATCTTAATCCTGAAATTAAGGCTTATGCTTTATTGTTAAACATTTTCTTAGTAATCGAGGGTAATACTATACATTTGTACCTGTAAAAGATAATTTGGGTTATTCCAAAGTTTCGCTTATACTTATATTTAACTTTGCAATAGAATTTGTATTTTATCTATCAACTTTTCTTATGTACTAGCTTTGTTCTGATAAATAACCGTAATTGTTCAACCGTTAGAACTACCTGTGTTTACTATACATGCAACAGCTGTTTGTTGACTGAATGCTACTAGTTGAGTTTAAATATACAATGTATGTCAAAAAATTATGTTAACTGCGGGGGTTTCAATTACTGTGTAAATCAAATGGAATATTTATTTATTACCATTGGGGTTGTATGACATTTGTAATTTTTTTTTTTGATTACAATTTTAATATTGGTTTAGTATAAAACTGTTTGAAGTAGGATTTACTAATTTGAATCTTTTGTTGGTAGCCCTATGCTTACCAATAAATGGGTTATTTTGTGTTGCGCTTTATTTAATTCTTGTACTGCAATTGCCAAATCGGTAATAAACTTGGCCTTTCTAAATTTTCTAAATGCTTCATGCTTATTATTTTGTCTGTAATGCTCATAGTAATTTTACTGAAGAATATTTTGTGCTTACATAAGTAAACAACAGGGTAGACATCTAGTGCTAATTTTCGCTTTATATTTGGGGTTTATTTGCGTCCGGTTGATTGGAAACTGATAAATTAGTCCAACGGAGAGCTCTTCGTGGAATATCGGTATACAAGAATTCAATTTCGGATAATTATAGATATATGTTTGGGTATTCTTTTCTTTTAGGGTCAACACTAGATGCCGAACCGTATTGTGTCTGAGTAGGTAAATTTTAAGTAAATTTCATAGTTTGTTTTCAGTTGTGGTGGAAAGGTAAGTTGATTACTGCTGGTTTATTTCGTAGATATATTGTCTCTGATGTATTTTGATTAATGTATTGGGAATCTTTCCTGATAGAAGTGTATTTAGGTCTGCGAGTTGGCGCTATAAAATATTTTTGTGTTAGATATTTACGAAAATTAAATTATTATTATAACATTTATACTATTTTACGTTGGGGTATATTAAATAAGTGGTGTTAAACGATTGTAAGTTTTTTTATTAATCCTGTGATCTACGATCAACTTCCTAGCCAGTCCTTTGTCAGTGTGGACTTAGTTCACCATTTTCTTTTAGCTGTCTCTTTTGTCCTATGTGGCCGTAGCCCTTTTCTTGATAGAGGGGCGATAAAAAATTAAACCAAGTGGTGCCCTTTTTAAATTTTATGTATCTCTTTTCTCCTGCCAAAACGCCCATGCATCCAAGTGCTTAACAGACCGACTGAGCTTCCGGCTAATTCCTTATTCCTTGTTACAGCACCTTAGCCACAATTTCTACCAATATCCTTTTGTGCACGTAACAATATATCAGGAATCCACTACGGAAATAAATCCAATATATAGCAATTTTGGTTTAGGAGCTGGAGTAGTCATGCAACTTTCTGATAGAATACGAGAAAGCAAACATGGATTATTTCTTGATAATTATTTTAGTACCTATCATCTTTTTCAATTTCTGCAATCAAAACTCAGATACGCAGTTGGGACAGCCAGACTGTGTCGCTTTTTTCAACCAATATTACCTACAGATAAGGAAATGAAGAAATCGGAGCGGGGGTTTTCAGCGATCTCTCTCAGCAAAGACGGAATAGTTGTAACTAAATGGTACGATAACAAGGCGGTAACGACAGCCTCCAACTTCGTAGGTATCGGTACAACTGATAATTGTAGACGGTGGGATAATAAAAAAAATGTTACGTGGACGTCACAAGACCAGAAGCAATTAAATACTACAACAGTAACATGGGCGGAGTAGATAAGTTGGATTTACTGTTGAATATCTATCGTTCTTATGTCAGATCCAGGAAATGGACAGTTAGAATGATCACGCATGCGATTGACCTTGCATTAGTAAATTCATGGATTGAATATAAAAACAGGGCTACAACAATTGGGGTTCAAAAGAAAAATATATTGGATTTGCTCGCTTTTCGACAAGAAGTTGCTGAACATTTTATTCTATACAAAGCTCCTCCTAAATGAGGCCGACCATCAAGCGATAATTCGCCAACTGTTTCGCCCGAAAAGAAGTTCCACGAGATAAGACCACATACAGTATCTAGGTATGATGGTTACAATCATATTCCAGAATATGATAATAAACCGGATAATTCCCGCTGCAAGATGGAGAACTTAAGCGAAGACTCACACTCTACATGTAAGGTGAATTTGTGCGTTATGACGAATAGAAATTGTTTTCTGGAATTTCACACCAAAAAATAAGACAGTGAATATTCTAATTGTTTACTTTTTTTTAAATTTTATTTTATTCTAGTTTTATAAAACAACGTTAAATTATTACTTAATAAATTGTTCTTTGGTGTATAAAAGTATTTTACTCCACATAACCACCTTATCCCTCCCAAGGGACATGCTGCAAAAAATAAAGGGGAGGGGGTACCAATTTAATTCGACTTTTGAAATGTTACTAAGGTGCCAATTAACCATTGCACACGTTTTTAAAAATTTTTTTTAACAACAAGTATAGTGTAACTGAAAGGGTTAATTAATAAATAATCAATCTGGATACCAAATGTAAATAAATTTAAATATTTATGTGTGTTCAGTGATTACATTTTGAAGAAGCAATCCACGTCCATACGCTGAGTACTAAACACGTTAATTACCATCGCTCTAGTACGGATTTACTACTTGACAGAGGAAGAAAAGGACATAAAGCCTGTCCGGTAGAACTGAACGGGTATCGGATTAACAAGGAGGATTGTCAATATATGGTTCTATTGTGCTTGAAACCGCCTTAATGCTTTGCTGTCTCGTACTTATTGTACGTGACAAAGAAAGATGGATATATTATGAATAATGCCTCTATTTCTGCCGAACAAAAGCGTTTGCAACTTTCACACATAATGACAAGGCAATAAGAATCAGATGCAGGTAGAATAGAAATTCAATAGGTATAATAAAATGCCAGTGGTTCTCAACACTGCTTTAACATTACATTTAAAATTTATGGAAGAATGCAAGTTTTATAATAAACATTTATAAAAGCCATTCATAATAATGAATATTCGATTAAGTATAGGTATTTCAATTTACATTTAGAAAGTTCATTGTATACCTAAGTATGGTAATGACGTTTTAGTGTACTCAATTACAAAAGAATCCAAATAAATATGCAATACTGTAACAATAAGTAATTAATAATAGATTATTATACCATTTAGTAGGTACATATAGGTATAAATAAAACAACTGCAATATCTATATTATCATTATTCTTTGAGTAAGCGTTTATATAAACTAACCATTAATATAATGCCGAAAAAGTTGAGTAAAGAAATTCGCGAATTAGTTTTAAATACAGTCGATTATTTTAAAGAAGAAAAAGAAAATGGTGGTCCACTATTATCTACATTTTCTGTTCAACAAAGAACAGCAAACGCGTTAAAACTTTCGGTTTCGACGGTGGGGAAAATCTGTGCTTTAAAAAAATGGCGGCGAGTTGGAACCTCCAGTGAAAAAACAGCGTGTCAAACTTTGCACTACAGATTTTCCAGAAAATGGAAAACAAACAATTCGTGCATTAATATACGAGATGTACGCGAAGAAGGAACACGTAACGTTAAATTCATTATTAAACTTCTTAAAATTGAGAACCGCGTATGAAATAGGAAAAACCAGTTTGGCTCTAGTGTTAAAAATATGGGCTTTAAATTCCAAAAACCAACAATAGACGCGGTTTGTGTGAACAAAGCCACATTGTCGCCAAAAGAAACGTTTTTCTGAGAAAGTATCTCAAAATCTTAACTCCGAAAGTTCGAGACAGTTTGTTTTTACAGACGAAACGTGGATATTTAGTAAAGGTAGTACGTCAAAATGTACTTGGCAAGATAACAGTGCAAAGAGTTTACATCAACCGAACAAATCATCAGATGGAAAACGATTTATTATCATTGAAGCAGGTAACAGAAACGGTTTTATCCACGGAAGTCAATTAATTTTCGGTACAAAAATAAATCATTAGATTATCACGATAATATGAACGCAGAATTGTTCGAAAATGGTTTGAGGAATCACTTTTACAAAATTAGAGGAACCATCAATAATTGTCCTTGACAATGCGAGTTATCATTCTCGAAAGGCAGAGAAGGCAGTCAAAGTTTCTTGGAAAAAAGAAGAAATACAGCAATGGTTAACCGCTAAAAAAATAGCGTGGGAAAATTTTATGACAAAGGCAGAGTTAGTGGAATTGGCCAAAAGAAACAAAGTAGACCAATGCGAAAAATATGTAATCGATGAGCTAGCTCTATCATATGGACATGAAGTTTTGCGCCTGCCCCGTATCATTGCCATTTCAATCCAATTGAGTTGGTATGGGGCATTACTAAGAACAAATACGACAAAAGTATCGTTGCGACATCCGGAAAGACGAAGATGTTCTTAATACGTGGAACGACGCATTAAAAACAGTTAGTGCGGAAATATGGCAAAATGTATTGATCATACGGATAAAATAATTAAAGATACTTTTGTTAATGAAGAGATTGTGGATGAAGTAAGACCTCTTATTTTCACAGTTAACACTGAAGAAAGTGATGACGATGATCTTTTCCAAGATTTGGATGACTCAGGAAGTGATGAATCTGAAGCCGAATGACAATTATAATTTTTACATTTAATTATAAAAGTATATCTTTGTAATTTAATTAATATTTACTAACTATAATAAAATGTATTTGTTATTGTTGTTATAAGTATAAGTGAAAGGTGTCAATTGAAATTACTTATAGGTAATTAGTAATCGATTATTATTTTATTATACAAAAGTTGCATTTCTTCACAAATTATATAATGTTAAAGCAGTGTTGAGAACCACTGGCATTTTATTATACCTATTGAATTTCTATTCTACCTGCATCTGATTCTTATTGCCTTGTCATTATGTGTGAAAGTTGCAAACGCTTTTGTTCGGCAGAAATAGAGGCATTATTCATAATATATCCATCTTTCTTTGTCACGTACAATAAGTACGAGACAGCAAACATTAAGGCGGTTTCAAGCACAATAGAACCATATATTGACAATCCTCCTTGTTAATCCGATACCCGTTCAGTTCTACCGGACAGGCTATACTGGAGTATTGAACAGGAATTAAGACCGGTTAAGGAAAAATTTACTTAAAACATCATTTTAACATTATCTTGCATATATTCATATTTACAGTAATTAACATCAAAACAATTTCATATTTCTTGCTTACGCAACTAAAATTATTATTTTGTAGCTTCCGGGTATCGTTTCGACAAATAAGGACATGCGACAAGATAATATTTTACATAACTTAATCAAGAACTTTAAGACGATTATATGAACATCAAAGAAATGAAATGATTTGAAGTTTCTACATGTAGCAATCGTTACACAATCATAATTTTTCAGATTCCTTTATCTATAAAATCTTATTGTTTGTTGTTATACCAAATGTTAAATTTACATTACAAAAAAAGACATGGTGAATTTAGAAATAATAAAAATGAATGAAAGTGTAAATACAAGAATGTTTAAATTGCAGAAGCAGGTCATTAAGCGGTATAAATTAAAATTTGTAAATGAATGAGATTTTCGCTGTTAGCATTTTCCACAATTATATACTCGTAAGTACCAACAGTTTCCAGAGTTTCAATATTACCGTAACATCAAGTTAATTATTTAGACAAATTTAAATCCAAAATGTTTCTCGAAAAGTTTCAGAACTGATTTAATTTGCTTCCGGCAAACTACCTGGGATGCAAAAGTTCTTAATGACCAATAAACAACAAACTACAGAATATCTACCTCTGTAATAAATCTATGTAAAGGAATTTACCTTTACATAAATAAGATTAGAAAATAAATTTTACTTAAATTAAACAAAGAGAGAAAAGTTTGTCCATCCTATTATGGTTTAAATAACGTTTGTGCTTTTAATGTGGGTCATTAGATGCAGTCCAAGCTTATTACTCTTACCCGTATCGTGACGTGCTCTTTCCCCTAAATTTTCAATTACTCGTCCGTACATTATCTTGCTTTCTTGCATGTTAATGGCTTACGACGAATAATTTGCAGATGTGCATTTGCTTTTAATTATACTTAGTTACAATTTAGATTTTTAATGTAATTCGCTATCTGTAAATGTAGGTAGCGTCAAAATTAATAAACGTAATGAATGAATTACGCGCCATTTTGTGTCCACAAATATACCAGGATTAATAGACAATTTGAGAAAAAAATTGCAAACCATTATTTCCGTTTTCTTACTGTCCCTGACAAAAGTAATGTAACAGTACCAAAATTACTGCTTCAATCGTCCTTAACTTTAATTCTAAGTTAACGGTGCGTTGTAATTAGTGCGACTCTTATCTGTTTAATTGTAATTATAGCATTCTATCCCCGATAATGCTACATTGCGTAATCTCTATATTTGATTTAATGAACCTTTCTGATTGATGATCACCACTACAACGCTTTTTTCTTGGACATATCACAAATCTCAACTCAAAGATGACAACGGGCATTACACACAACCACGCAGCCCAACAACTACACAATAGACGTACTGAAGAATTCTGAGCAGCGCACCACGAACACTACTCAATACATTATTACTGATTTTATTTTATTGTATAATACAGGGTGTCCCACGACGAACCGACGCGATCGATTTCTCAAAAAGTACACAATGGACAATTTTTTAAATTTTCAGTATACCAATGTCGATGGGGGGCACTCGCCAAAAACATTTTCAAGATGGCGGCACTTCCGGTTATAGCGGAAGTTGATGTATACCCTCGTATTTTATATGGGACACCCTATATATTATTTCATTTTTAGATTATATTTAGATATACCTAACTTTAGCAGCTTTTAATTTGATATTTTACGTCAAAAATGACGTTTGCAGACTGTAAAATAATTAATAATTTTTCCTACAAGAAAGCCTTTATTATTCAATTTGAGGTGGATTCCTTGTAGAAAGGGACCTATTTTCATATACTGAGTGGATATTTTGATTATAATTAATACAGAGTGGCCAAAAATTAAGTTATAAAAAACGTAGAAAGTAATTTTTTTTTAATTGGAAACCCCCTAATTTGTATAATGCTGTCTTCTTTAAATTAATTAAAAATAAGGGCAACTTTGTGTAAAGTTGTCTATCACAAAAATATGTAGTTTTCGAATTATTTACAATTAAAGATTTTTTTTATTATGAAAATGCTATGTTTTATAAGTTTTGTTAGTTAGCTATGACAGCTGCCATGAATTGAAATGAAATGATGTGAAATATCATTTCTAGTTATTTGGCATTAAGTAATAATTAATAATCGGGGCGCTTACACGACAACCACGAAGATTATTTAAGTTTATTTATTATCTACGGCGAAAAACTGAGAGTTATCAAGAACCTGCGAGATATCCGCTGAAAGATATCCAGATAACAGAAACCGTCACGGTGCAGTGTAAGAGAAATAATCGAGAATTTCAAAAATTATGGCACCGTTAAGGCAAAAATTAATAAAAGAAAACCAACTGTCAACGATGAAATTGTCCAAATTACAATTATGGAATATTTTGTGGCATATCCTACGTCTTCTATAAGAGAAGTGGCTGCCTATACCGGAATCTCAAGAAGTTTGTAATGCAGTGGTTGTTTAAAGCCCTGGTGTAAATAATTTAATAATAAATAAATAGGTATGAAAGTTCTCAAAACAAAACAAAACAAATAATAAAAATTATCTCGGACGCCAAGTTATTTTTTTGATTATGCTCCGAATAACTAAACCGATGATACAATAAAAAATAAATCAAAATGTCAAAATAAAAGATGTACAAACTATGTTTATTAAACATTTAAATTTAGAATTATATAAAATATATCTTAAAAACTAGTTGTAATAGCCTTAAATTACTAAATTATTAGGATATAAATACCTGTTCGAAAATTTTGTATACAACTTTTTGATAACCTCTGGTATCTAAACGAATACGGAAAAGTAAACCAAAGGTGATATAATCTTTGCATAAATATTGCTCAATATGTCGTAATAACAATGCCGCACGTTGTAAACCATACCAAAGTTGAATGTTACTTCTTATAAATTTATCTTCATGGCAATTTGAATCCAGTATTTATTGCATTCTCTCGAAAGTTCAAACAAAAATTGTGATCTAAATTTAGATCTGAATTACTTGCAAAATTGTAATCATAAGCATCGAAAATACCAAAAGTGGTAAAAGTAAAAGTAAAAGTGCCATTAAATCAATGGCACTTTTCACAAAATTTAGGCGGAAACCCAAATATGGCTTCCTAATCAAAACAACATTCAACAAGTCATCCCAAAAGGACGCTTAGATATCAGGTGACATAGCGGTGCGCAAAAAAATGTGCGCAAAAAATTTATTCAAAGATATGGGAATATAAACCCCTAAGAAGATATGCACTTAAGTTACACCAAAATACAAATTAAGTTGCCTACCACATACTTATAATTCATTAATAATTAAACACTTTTTTTTATTTACAACTAAATGAACGAAGAACGTAAATTACGGTATGTTTTAATGCAACTCAAGATGGGTTGTTACAAGTTGAATACAAAGAATTTTGGCAAAACACAATTTTCGCCCTTATTTATTTTCTGTGGTTCAACACCATAGCATGATTTTCCTAAAAGAGTGCAGTTTTACGAATTTATTTTAACAATGGTACAAGACATCCCCGATTTTTCGAAAATATTATCTGAAGTGACGAGGTTAAATTTACAAAAAATTGTCTTTTTAACCGACACAATTGCCATTTTTGGAGTGATTCAAATCCACATGCCGTAAAATTGCGAAATTTTCAAGAAAACTGGCAATGTAATGTATTCTGTGCTGTTAGAAATAATATAATAATTAAACTACATTTTTATGAAGGGAACTTGAATGGTAAGTCACAATGAAATGTAATTTGTTTTTCTATTTTCAATTACCTTTTAACATTTTGTAGGGGAACAATATTTAAATATTCTAGAAGATTTGGAAGAACTATACTTAAGCAATTTACCGCTGGCGGAACACAGGCAACTTTTTTACCAACACGATGGCGCCGCTCCACATAGAACCTTTTCTGTTAACAACTTCTTGCAAGCAACTTTTTATGACCAGTGGATTGCTAGTGATGGACTTTTCTTTTGGCCACTTCGACCTTACAGTCTTCGATTATTTTATATGGGGAACAATAAAAAACATCATGTATCTTAAATCGAATTACAACAAAGGAAGATTGTTGGCAAGAGGGCGCAAGTTTGTCTCAAGATTCTATTAGAGCAGCTACTCGTGAAGAACTTAGTCTAAGATGCGAAAAACGTTTGCAAGTTCAAGGTGGAAATTTTGAACATTTACTAAAATAATTGTTTTTCTGTGAATTGGTTATTGTTAGCATAAATTTTCTTTTATTAATTTGTGCCTTAAAACTCTGTTACATTCATCGTCGATAATAAATCAATTTAAATAATCTTCGTGCGTGTAGTTTAATCACCCCGGCATGATTATTAACTGTTACTTAATGTCAAATAACTAGGAATAATGACATTTCAATTGAAATTGATTGTTTTTTTAACTAAAAATAATAAAAAATCTTTAATTTCTAATATTTCGAAAACATTTTTGTAATAGACAACTTTACATACAGTTACCCTTATTTTTAATGCTAAACAAGACAGCATTATTAAATTAGGGGGTTTCCATTTTAAAGAAATGATTTTTTACTTTTTTTATAACTTCATTTTTGTGCTTAATTTTTGGCCACCCTGTATTAGTTTAAAATCAAAATATCCACTCAGTATATGAAAATAGGTCCCTTTCTACATGGAATCCACCTCAAATTGAATAATAAAGGCTTTCTTATAGGAAAAATTATTAATTATTTTAGAGTCTGCAAACGTCAATTTTGACGTAAAATATTAAATATCTCAAAAGCGGCTAAAGTTAGGTATATCTAAATATAATCTAAAAATGAAATAATGTATAGGGTGTCCCATGTAAAATAAGAGGGAAAAATCAACTTCCGTTATAACCGGAAGTGTCGCCATCTTGAAAATACTTTAGTGGAGTTGCCCCCGTCGACATTGGTATACTGCTAAATTTTCAAAATTTTTCATTGTGTACTTTTTGAGAAATCGATCACGTCGGTTCGTCGTGGGCACCCTGTATAATATCTTTGTAATACGTATTGTAAATACCTATATATTGTTAATGTACCATAGAATTTTAATAAACTTTGTTGGATTGAATTGAATAAGTCTGAGTGATGTTAACGTTGTTTATCTATTATACCGAGTGTAAATCAAATAAAGGCCACCCCTGTAACTTTTGAACGGGTCGTTAGATTTTGTTCCACTTTTGGTGGGTTATATTAGTGCCAGTTTGGGATTTTTACATAAAAAACAATATGGCCGACTTCTGCTTTCATCGGAAATGACGCAAACGCTGAAAATGGAACACCCTGTATATTTTTAAATATTTGGATTCTAGGGGTTCAATTGCATTACAGTTCATCTGTCAAATGTCAACTCGGGCACCATTTTTATTTGATTTTTTTTAATTTAGATCATTATGACGTCATCTAAATTATAGATAATAAGTGACGTACAATTACCCCCACAATATTATTTTTCCTGATAATTAATTTTTGGGAAGTTTGTTAACGACCAAATTTAAAAATTACGGTTTTTTAACTAAAACTCAATACAGTACTAGTAAAACGATATGCATAGTAATTTCCTTGGTTCCTAAAGTAATTTTTAATTTTCTAATTTTTATTAACAGAACGTCCTGCAGAAACCGACTCTGTGGAAGTAAAATGGCGCTTGAGCTGATATTTGGCAGATGAACTGTAGGTATTTGAAGCCGTAGAATCCACACATGTAAAAATATATATAGGTTGTTCCATTCTAAATTTTCAGTTTTTGTGTCATTTCTGGTGAAACCGAGGGTCGGTCATATTGTTTTTTTATATAAAAAAAATCCCAAACTGACTCTAACATAACCCATCAAAACTTGAACAAAATCTAACGACCTGTTCAAAAGTTACAGGGGTGGCCCCTATTTGATTTACACCTGGTACCTATAGAAGTTTATTTGTACTTGCGCCCTAGGTTTTTTCTGTCTCCTTCCTCCGTTCAGTGAGTTTATTTAAGGTGAGCTAGTGAAAGATTTCCAAAGCATCGAATTGGGTATTAGTATCGGAAGGAAAGGCAAAGCTAGCGTACTGGCCTATGCGACAATTTTGCCCTCGTCCACGACACCTATGAAAAATTCCGACGCCTAGTCTAAGACGCAGCGAGATTCTTGTGGCCTTAGTCTGATCCCAAAAAAGGGCGTTACTCTGTCCGCTGGATAGTGACGGTGAAAAAGGCCTAATTTCCTTGTAAGAAAAAAACCAGTCATGAATTCGCACAGTCACTTCGCGGCATGGATTCCGGTATTTCGAGACAAGGCATTATTACTCCGGACAGAAAGATACAAAGATCTGGCTGATAAGGATAGATAAGGCTCGATTAAAGACCAATCAACAATTATTTCTGCGAAAGGTATATCTCCTACCATCAATCAGTGCGACCTTGCTAAATGCGTGGCGTGTATTCCTTTGGAGGATGTCAATTGTCTGGTAAGAAAGTATTTCTGCTAAAGACATCTCCCATGAAGCAGCGCGACATTGATAAATCCCGAGTGGCACGTAATCTTCTGAAGTGTACCGATGGCCTGGTAAGGGTAGCTGTTTGGAGTTAGGTTATATGGGCTAGATGTAACCTCCGTTAGTGCGTCGGTCCCTGGAATCCTTCATAGAAAACCTACTGAAATATCAGGTACGGCTGTCCTCTTTACCACCGCATCGTTGACCAGACGCACCATGTCTGAGGTGACAGGCTTGATACGTCATGTTCAGGTAACGGTGTGATACAAGGGTGCGACTTTGCGCAACAGGGTCGTTTGGTGGATGTCCTGCTTTCGTATTGGAAAGGCGGAGAATACATTAGAGCCATCCAGCACAGAGAAAATATTCTTCTTACTAAGGGTAATCCATCCAACCCACCACCCAATATGCTGTAGCCGGATGTAGTAGAATGAAGGCGCTGAACCACTTCCTCCAGGGTTCTTCGGTAACACACTAGCCAGATGCAAAGGATTGTACTCCTTAATACGTATTCCTGTTTGCGATGTATTAATCTAGCGTGCTGGAACCAGTTCATGGGGTCTGTTGGAACAGTCTAGTGAGTTTCGCTGCGAATCACTTTGTTGTGGCGGCCGCTCAGACCAATACCATACCATGACCCATGGCAGTCAGTTTCCTTAGAATTTCGTTTATCTTATGCGCAATTGCATATCTTACGGTAGACTAGGTATATTACATAATTGAGATTTATTTTATTCCTGCATGTTCGTTACAAAAGGGGAATTGACATTCTATGCTTTCCTAAAAAGTAAGTACGTATCGTTTCTTGTGCAAATTACGTTTTTATTAAATGGGCAAAGTAAATGATTTGATTTACAAGCATTAAAGTAAAGTTAGTCTGATATTGTTTTAGAAGGTCTAACACTATGGTAATGAAAATAAAACAGCTGACTTTAGTTAATATTTTCTAATGTAAAAAAATTACATCAGTGGTAGTTTGTTGACAGGTAAAAAAAACTTTATTATTACATAGAAGTCATACAGTTTCCATCATCTTAATTTTGAAATAATTCTACGTACAGATAGGTTATAATTTATGTATAGTTTAGGTCTCGATTAAGAATTAGTTTACTATCGTAAGCTTTGCGAAAAGTTCAGTACTGATTTATTTTCATTTATCCTGAAATTTATAATTAATTGTGGAGATACATTTTGCTATGTTCGTATCATCTGTTTCAAGTTTGCGGCGTTAAATTAATACGTGTATAAATTGGTGTGCGTAAAACGAAAATTTGAGACAATATTGGTTAGTAAGTGTTTGCTTGATATTATGTGATAAAGCGGGCCTATCCCGATCTACACGAGCACGTTATGACGACTCTAAAAGGTTGTTGACCAACCATGAACTTGCCGACATGATTGCAAATGAATTCAGCGGCGACGATATCGATTTTAAAGACAGTGGATGGGAGTATGTTCCTTCTGATTCAGAATCAGAAGAGGAGGATTTTTCGAGACCGAAATCCCATCGATTGACCTTTGACGATATATCACAAGTAGGCGGTGGTAATGGCTCCCAGCAGAAAGCTAATATACCTAACGATAATGGTACAGGTGTATATTACCAAAATGCTAATACAGGTGCTAATTCTTTTCCTAAAGCTTGGTCTAACAGTTCCTTACCACCTAACGGAATAAAAAACATTACATGTAAGAAGAGGCGTGAATTGTTGATACCTAACCTGGCAATATGCCTATACCCTTTTTTAATCTTGTTATTTGACGAAGATTTTCAAAAAACCATAGTTGATGAAACTACATGTATCAGTTTCATCCACTATGGTTTTTTGAAAATCTTTGTCAAATAACAGATTAAAAACGTCTATAGGCATATTGCCAAGTCAGGTATCAACAATTCACGCCTGTTGGTGAAACTAATACAAATGCAGTTACTGTTTTATTTGCAAGCGAATCAGAGCAATCACGTATAGCATCGTAGAATGATTTAACTATCATTGAATTTCGCGTATTTATAGGTCTCCCTCTTCTGCATGTGGGGCAACACAACTTTCCCATTTGCAGGATTACTGGAAACGATTGTTTAATACACCGATTTGTGTCTACATTTCTTTGAACCCGAAGGTGGAAATCGAGAACACGACCCTCTAATAAAAATGAGACCTGTAACGACTACGCTAAAACAACTATCGCTCCATGAAAGAATGGCCAGATCGCCTAGCATTTAGGTAATACATAAAGGATAAACGCTATAAGTATGGCATAATATTAGATTATATATATTGACGGAACCTGATGGCACAATTCGACGATCCCGCCTCTATACTGGTATAAACGATCAAGAATTGACTGGAACATTACATGCATCTAAAGTAGTCATAACACTGACGCGGGATAAGTTAAACCATAGTTGCACATGGACAACCATTACAACATTATCGCTTTGGCAGAAACGTTGCTGGAAAATGACGCTGTACTGAAAGATTACGTCTTAATGCTCAACAGAATCCACCCACATCGGTAAATTGAAGGATAACCGCGATGTAACATATATCGCGACAGAAATATTGAAACCGAACGAAATAGTGCAGTATACTAAATATATGTCTGGCATTGACCACCAGGAACACTTGATCCGGTGGTACAAACAACGGTTTATACATACTCTACGACTGCTGCTTGTAAACTCGTATAAATTGTACCAGCAATGATCTGGTGGCAAAAAATGTTATTTTATAATTATAAACTGCCAACAAATCAAATCCTTCACTCAGCTTCCACAGCAACAACATCGCTCGCAAATAATTCCCTAATACCGGAAAAATGCGCCGAAGTGAACGTATAAAACGTAAAAGGTGCAGAATGTGTTCCAAAACACGAAAAGGAGGGAAACAAAACATTACCACTATGCCGATTGTGATGATAAACCGGGACTCTGTAGAGAATGTTCAATGTGTATCTCGAATCGCTATAAAACGTATGTATTATAAATATTATGCACGTATTTGCTTATAATAAATGAAAATTAGCTCAAAAGTTATATCTTTAGACGTGACTTCGAACGGAGTCGGCGGTACCAATTATTAAAGATGGACCGCAGGAGCCGCCGGCTTCGATCGGAGAGACCTGTTTTTTTTTTAATTTTACTACTTTCCATAAAAAAATAGTTTCTTGGTATTCTATTAGAGTTAATGTAACAATTAACGCAAAAATGTATTTTCGGGTATAGGGGTCGGTCAGCCCAACAATTCCGGCTACGAAAGTGTTAAGGTACAACTTTCTAATTTTTTTGTTGTATTTTAATAATTGAACCTAAAAAAATGAGAGATGCCTAGCTTGATTATCTAATTTTAGCTATGGATATTATCTTTGCATTCCCTTACGACCTTGTAAAGAAAAGAGCTCTGAATATACAATAAATATCTTAAGTAATTGTATATCGTTGAGTTGGCCGTGGTGCTAACTTACCTTTTATACAGGGTGCTTCAAAAAAACATGGCGTGCTGGCTAGGATAGGTAGAGTAGCCAAAAATAAGTGGGGTTTGCTCAGTAACCATTATTCCTACCTGCCTCTGTTTTCGAGATAAAGAGTGTTAAAGAATATTATTTTATACATATTTTTGACAATTAATTGAAAATTGAAAATTACTGGTTGTTGGTAATGTTTTGTTAAAGCTGGCACATCCAAACACTCCATTGTTATATCTGACACTCAAAGAGGGCGCTAGTTACATGATTAATAGAGAGTACTTGTAATGGTAACTTTTTTTAGGTTATGTTTTTGCTACTCCTTTAAAATTCTCCAAGTACTTGAAACAGATGTGTTTGTACGTATTGTCATATTTCGTACACTAATCGTTGGATTTCCATCAACCAAATTTAAAATTTTATTCTCATTCTAGGCAGTTCTAGTTACTCTCGGTCTACCAGAATTAATTTTGTTTGATTTTAATTTACCAGTTTGACGGCATTGCTGTTAGGCAAGTTTCTTCTTGGACATTTTTCCGAATAACGCCCAACAACTGCACTAGCGTTTCCCAAGCACTCTCCTAGGGTTAACAAGATATCGGTATACTCACTATTTGAATACATTTGAAGAAATAAGGTTTTTGGTAACAATGGTTTAACAATAATGTCTTTATAAAATGAATTATCTAAAATTGACAATTAAGTTTTCCATGGCCAACCATTCAAACGTCATTATGATTAGCACAGAATAAACACACTCACAAAACCGACACCTTGTGAATTTCCCATAAGAAATGCATTATTACTAGAGTAAGCGATCTTTGTTTGACGTTGATGACAAGAACGGTGTAAAATTGAATGGACAGAATTAAGTTTCAGTTTAATACTTTGATGAATAATGCTCAACCACTTAGAAAGTTAATGAATTCATTAGAAAAAAGGATAGCCTTGTGCATCCGTGAAAATGAAGGGCATTTTGAACATTTATTGTGAATTTTTCAATTACCTACTGTTTTTTCAAAATCCAACTCATTTTAATTTCATTCTGTTGTTAATTTAATAAGTCTAATGTTTCATGTTCATGTTTTTTTATTAAAAACTATTTTACATAAAAATTTTTGGCTAACATTACGGATTGTCCCATCATTTTTAAAACCAAATATTTGGAAAACGGCACACAATATCAAATTTTATAGAGTGTACCTTTTTGGTGTAAAATTTAATGGAGATTAATTTTATTAAAGATTTCGACCTAAAAACATAGCCTCAAAAAAGTTATTATTAAAAGTACTCTCTGTTAATCATGTAACTAGCGCCCTCTTTGATTGTCAGATATAAATATGGAGCGTTTGGATGTGCCAGCTTTAACAAAACCTACCCAACAAATTTCATTACAATGGTGCCAGTATTTTTCAATTAATTGTCAAAAATGTGTATAAAATAATATTCTTTAACACTCTGTATCTCGAAAACAGAGGCAGTTAGGAATAATTTTTACTGAGCAAACCCCACTTATTTTTGGCTATTCTGCCTGTCCAAGCAATCACGCCATTTTTTTAAACACCCTGTATGTAGTGAAAATTTGTACTTATTTAAATTGGGTTCCGAGACGAATTATTTGTGATATGGGGTAGAGAAACAGGTGTTCTCCCATGTGACTCAAAATTACCTTATTTGGAAAGACCATCACAAATCGTATAGAGTATGTATACTAATGAAATTGGGTAACAGTCCCCAATTAGTAATTAATTACACTGGCACATACCACACAATCAAAAGACGACTTTGTTTGATAACTTCAACACCTATATGGTTTGATATGGAGGGGTGAATATTTAAACAATTAACGCTTTGGTGGAAAGTAACAAAGAGCGGTACAGTTCCACACAATATATTTTTGTTATAGTTCAATAACGTTTAAAAACGACGATGGATTTTTGTTGCAGATATAAAATTGTGGGCATAAATATATTGGCGTTTCCGGTTTAGTAAAGGAAAATGAAAAACTGGAATTTGTCCGTTTCCTTTTGTGTTGGTTTTTGATGTAAGTTTTTCACAACAACAAAGCGGTCATGTAAACAAACATATATCAATAAATAATTACCCCGCTTTGACTTTCTAGTCGGGAAGTGATCGTGTAAACAAACTTATATCGATTAATAATCACCACGTTTTAATTTTAATATTAGAACATTTTAGAACTTTTCAATATAATAATAGTAAATTAAACTGTGCTTCACACTTAAATACAGAAAACCATAATTTTAACAGTAACGTTGAAATTTTACACATTCAGAACGAAAGTAGAATACTAGATTTATTGGAAGCTTTAGAAATTAATAAAAGAAAATACTCAGGTTAGTTATTAAACGAACAACTAGTATACATTTTAACACTTTTTAATTGATAAATTCCTGTTACCCCCACTTTCTTAATAACTCAACCGTTGTATAAAAACATATGCATTGAAAGTAAATTTAGTTTACTCAATCTAGTGGACATAGAGTGTTCTCGAAACAATGATCAAATTAAGTTATCTAGTGAAACCTTAGTAGCATTATTGGCAAAAAAGTTTTTCTAGAATTTGCATCAGTGCACATACCTTCAATATTATGCTCTTGAACATTTCATAATCTTCTAATTATTGTGAGTAACTTCGAATTACACTTTTTAAGGATACCGTATCTTGGAATACAACTTTAAGATAATTTTCCATGGCGCTCTTAGAACTGTTATCCCCGATTTTGATCTTCGTTTTAGGGCAAGCGTAAGGTGTTTGAAGTCAAAGTTCAACAAACCATTTTTTTTTCGAAGCGCAAAGTTAGGCGAAATCAAATTGTGCAGGCGGTGTGATAAACTCTTGAGCGCAAGATCAAGAACTTGGTGTGATAAGTGAAACCACTAAAATAAGTGCTTTTAAATTTTACTTTAAATATTAGGACTACTATGGCATATCAAAATTATGTAACTCCGGTGTACCAAGGTCAGCAATGTATTCCATTGCCAGTAGATCACAATCAACAAATACAGTATGCTCAACAATCAACAATCACAACAAACTACAACAACAAACAAAATTCTGCATTTGCACATACAGCAATAAATTCAAATTTACCTCGAACAAATCCCAATTGTCAGTTCTCACAAATTTCCCAACGGCCTACGGAGTTAGATTGGAATGTGTTCTAGAAATGAAGTGAAGGAAAAACCTTCAGACTACTGGATAAATCCTGCTAAAACACATCACTACGCACGACTGGATAATGAAGATCCCAACAGCGAACATACAAAAGATGCAGCTAAAACGGCTATCTTTGTATCTGGCGTAAAATCTATTGGCCCACTAATAAAATTATTAGATACATTATCTAAAGACAGCTATGAATTAAAAGCACTACGAAATGATGAAATGAAAACCATACTAAAACATCAGATAATTATGGAATCATAATCATAGCTTTGGCCAAAAAGAACACCGAATTTCACACTTATAAATTAAAACAGGGACACAATCCCAAAGTAGTCCTAAGAAATTTACACCCATCCTCAGACTTAAATGAATTACAAAAACAATTCGTCGAACTCAAAGTAGCGGATAATACTAAGGAAGTGTACAAAATTGACAAGCTTCTCCATTCAATCACCAAATTTGAACCACCGTACATAAAACGTGAACTTCCACACTGTACTAAATGCCAAAGTTTTGGTGTAAAACGCACCCTACGTCCTAGTGTGAACGAATACAGAAAACTAATGACGTCCAGTGCGTTAATTGCAGTGGTAATCACCCGCAAATTATAAAGAGCTGAGACGGAGAATATTTCCTCCACAATTGGACAATTCACGCCAAATACTAACACAACCAGCACAACAAATCTCACACGGTAACATAAGCTATGTTCATGCTCATACACTAAAGGGACAGACTCAACACGATAACATAACACCAACACAGCAAACAAACACCACTGATAACTCGAACGGTAGTAAAGAATTAAAGAACATGATAAAAGTGCTAACGGAGCAAATGAGCACTTGAATCTTTTATCAAACACCAATGTATTGATGTCTCACTGATCTCTGAAGCATGTTTCACTGAAAGAAGCTACATGCATATAGCAACCTACATAAGCTACGCTACACAGCATCCAGATGGAGGCGTTCACGTCGGCACGGCAGTAATTGTTAAAAGTTCCCTTAAACATTATGAACAATATGATTGTGAGAACGTTTCAGCTACTTCAATGGTCGTGGAAGACCACCAACTGTTTCAGCGATTTATTATCCTCAAAGATATAATAACAAACAAGCAGATTTTGAAGAATAGTTTCAAATACTAGAAAACCGCTTTACAGCAGGTGATGACTATAATTCTAAAAGCGAAATGTGGGGCTCAAGACTTACTACCACTAAAGGCATGGAATGCAAATCATCTAAATATCGTGTCGACGGGTCAGCCTATTGGTCACAGTTTTAAATAAAATTCCCATCTAGTCGACTTTTGTGCAGCTTAAACTATCTCAAGGCAGATGTCTTGATTTATCGTCGGATAATTTACCTGTGCTAGTCACAGTCGGCATATTACTACAAATATATCTTCATCTAAAAACAGAAATGGACATAAATGAAGCAGTAGAACACATACATGAAGTCATACAGAAAGTTGCGTGGAAAGCTACCCCCGAACGGACACTCATAACACAGATCAGAATGCCCTAAGAAGGAAAATAGCTCAATAGAGAAGGCTACGAAAACAAGATCTCCAGACGTTACACGTCGATTTAATTAAGCTACAGCCGAACTTAAAAATCTTCTTTCAGAAATCAAGAATCAAACATTGCAAAATTAATTTTCGCCAACTCCTGACTCAGAACACTTGATCTGGAAAGCAACCAAAAAAAATTAAGTAGCCACACCATGTTTAACCGGTACGTATCGACGGTAATCGATGGGCTAGAAGGCGCTGGATTTTGCGACGCATTTATCACAGGTATTCACACCCTTTGAACATGAAGTCACTACAGAAGAAGGAAGCGAAATATACCAGCACCTTGAAATTCCCTTTCAGATGTGCATGACGGGTCAGAAATTTAAAATTAGCAAGTTAAACGAGCAATCTCGAAAAACGTAAACTCCTGGTTACGAATTAATCACGGGCATACTTCTTGAGTTGCCGGAAAGTTACTTCAGATTTATAACCTATTCAATTATATAATGGGTCTGGGGCACTTTCCTGGCTAATGGAAGGTAGCTAAAATTATATTAATACCAAAACCAGTAAATCCCAAAGAAGAAGTTACTTCCTATAGACCAATAAGCTTATTGTCGATATTATCAAAAGTATTCGAAAAACTTCTATTAGAAAGAATAAAACCGATAATATCAGATAATAAATTGATACCTAAACATAGTTTGGTTTTCAAAAATATCATGCTACAACTGAACATATTCACCGTGTAACTGATCAGCAAGGATTGAGAACAAAAAAGATACTGCTGTGCGGTATTCTTAGATGTGATGCAAGCATTCGACGAAGTTTGGCAAGTTGCATTGCTTTACAAAATTAAAAATAAACTACCAACAGATATCTATCTTCTACTTCAATTGTACCTTACGAATAGACATGAAGCATGGTGATGCCATCACATTTCTATACCAAATCAATTCTGGAGTTCCCTAGGGCAGCGTTCTAGGACCCAAACTATATATTTCATGTACATCAGACATGCCAACTACTAACCATACTATGATAGCGACGTTCGTTGACAATACAGCTGTACTTGCGTCACATTAAAATGCAGTCGTAGCATCTCAACTCCTTCAAGAGTACTTAAATCAATGACAGATTTGGATTTTACACCAGTACAGCTAAATGGTCAACAAGTACCACAAGCGAATACAGTCAAATACCTTGAGCTACAGCTAGAATGAAATAGAAAGTACACATCTGGAAGAAGAGAAAACAGTTAGGTTTGAAATTTCGCAACATGCACTGGCTTCTAGGAAAGCAATCATAGTTATCTAAAGAAAATAAGATCCTTATATGTAAGACTATTATAAAGCCAGAGTGCACTTATGGGGTAACTCATTATTATTAGTATTAATAATAAAGAGATTTCAGTCAAAAGTGTTAAGAACCTTAGCGTGCCTGGTAAAGTATTTGGAAGAATACTGATTGACAGAGCACGAGAAACTTTTTTTTTTTATTATTATTGTGAACCTGAATAGGCTAATTGGGCCTATCGTGCTAAAGCACTCAGGGCACTTAATGAATTGAATAATGTGCCAATACCTATGAACAGCTACCTTAAAGTTTCCCATATCATAAGTGAGAGGAAAGCAGGAACTAGGAGATCATTCCAGAGTTTAGAAGCCGTGTAGAAAAATGTGGATTGCGCCCGTTTGGTACGACAAGTGGAGATTTGTACTGCATACTGATGATTGAATGAGTGAACCGAGTGTTTCTCGCAAAGATAACCCGAGATGGTATCAAAGAATATAATTCAGTAGCGCAATAGCTGTTGTAATAACGATAATACAAAGAAAGAACTGAAACCATCCTTCTATGCTCAAGGGACTGTATATGAGAAGTTAAGGACGGGTCTATTTTCTAAGCCTAATCGCTCTCTTTTGAATACGATCAACGGTATCGACAGCCTGTTAGGGAGCACTAACCCAGAAGTGAGAATTTATTCTAGATGAGGCCGAATTTGGGCCTTATACAGCAGAAGAAGGTGTCGAGAGGTAAAGTACTGCTTAGATCTGTACAAAAAGCCTATTTTACGAGCAGCTGTTTTGATAGTTGACAGAAGATGGTTAACCCATGAGAGATTTGAAGATACAGTCATACCCAACAGAGTAGAGTCTGAAAACTTAAGAACTGAGCCATTCATACTTACAACAGGAAATGATCGATCTTTTTGGCGGACACACTGAGAGCTAATAACTGATTATTGCATTCGAGAATACGTTGAATGTCTTTGTTGATTGAATTTGTCATTTCGGCTTTAATTTTTGATTTGACATAGAAGGTGGATTATAACTATGAGTAGACTGAGATGAACTACAGTGAAGAGTGCTATCGTCAGTAAAGCAATGGATGGGGTTAGTTGAAGAAACAAGGTCATTTATGTACAGCAGAAAAAGTATAGGCGCTATAACGGATCCCTGTGGTACGCCCGCGTTAATGCTAACTTCTTTAAAAAAAAAAGCCATCAACTACGACACGTATTCGAAACTACATAAACTTGGATGTGCCAGGGAGAGGATGTGTTGATCAGGTGGTTGCTCTGCAACAGGTGATCGAAAAGCATTTAAGGGTAAAAAGGAAGGAAGCTGTGCGTTTGTAGATCTGGAGAAAGCATACGACAGAGTGAATAGGGAGAAGCTGTGGGAAATATTAAATGAATATGGCGTAAATAAAGGTCTAATAAATGGAATAAGGGCAGTATACAACGGTAGTCAGGCATGTGTTAGGGTGAGAAGAGGTGTGCGTGAATACTAATATAGCTATAAATCGCTCTGAGGAAGTTTGATACAGACTGTGAAAGCATGGACCTAAAAGTAAACGTGAACAAAACTAAGCTTGTGGTGTTCAATCGGGAAGGTGGAAATGAGAGTAGAGTATTTACTCTGCAAGATGAAATTGTGGAGCAAGTGGACGAGTTGGTATATCTCGGTAGAATATTTACTGCAGATGGTACAATGGAGGGCGAGATTGGACGAAGGGCCAATGCTGAAAGAAAAGTGATTGGAAGTATGTGGACCATAATGAGAAACGAAAGCATGAGCCTAGCTACGAAACGAACAATCTGTAATGGCGTGTTTGTCCCGTCAGTACTGTAATGAAGTGAGACATGGGTATGTCAAAAAAAGCACGAAAGAAAATTAAATGCCGTGGGTAAGAGATTCCTGAGAAGCGCATGTGGTAAAACAAGAAGGGACAAGATAAAAAATGAATGCATAATGTCGGAGTGTGGCGAGGAAGAGACGATGATGGATAGATATAAAAGTAGGACATTACACTGGTTTAGTCACATTGAAAGAATGAACAACGCAAGGTTAACGAATCAAATATATGTGGGTAAGGTTAGAGGAAAGGCTGGGCCTGGTAGGCCGCGTAAAACTTGGCTAAATGTAGTAGAGTGTATGATAAAGGAAAGAAAGATAAGGAGTTTTAAAAATAAAAGGCATGTCAGAGACAATGTATGAATCTTGCGAAAGCTAGGGAGGCATGCGAAGATAGAAAAGCATGGAGAAAGATTGTGAATGAAATATAAATAAGAGGCAGGGATTGTTTTGCCTACCCTGCAAGGGAATAGCATGAAGGTTAAGTTAAGTTAAGTTAAATTACGTTAAGGTTAAGTTAATGTTGCTTAGTACGTGCCGAACAATTTTATCATCATGAAGTGTCAGACATCGCGACAGCATTAGTGCGCACCAAAATAAATTTGCTGAATGTTTGTTCGACGATGACGACAATCCACGACGTCACAAAAGGTTTAAACCTTCCGGCCTACCAGATAGATTTGGACAGTAAATATGTAATGTAAGATAAGTTTAACGTCAAGTCAATTATGTTATATAGGTACATATTACATTGTGTCAAAATTATTTTAGTTTTCTTTAAAGAAGTAGTCGATGGACTATTTCTGGCACGTTATTCATATTTAAATAGTCATGAAATATACTAAATGTCTGTAGACAGGTTGTAAAGTACAGTTTCAATAAAAAAATCTTATCTCGAACTCGCCCATCTCCACTGTAGTTAGTCGGCAACCCCCTTATTTTTATGAGCACTGCTCGACGCTCGCAATCATTTTACACTTCATGTACTTTTTTTCTGTGCGGAACTGATATTTCAGCCGTCCTTCCCAAATTTGTTTGTGATCTTGTACAAAATTTGTGACGTTCAATAGAATTAAATTTAAAATTTTTCAGAGGTCAATTTTCCCACGTAAGCGAGTTTCTCTGAGCAATTGCCAACTGTTGCACGTGATATCGTAAGTTTCAGAATACAGTCACCGCTCGTACGTAACAAATCACGCTGTACGATTTGCAAAGATTGCGTTTATAATTGTAGGGTAAATTTAAGCAAAACTTTGTTGGATTAATTAAACGTTATATAGATACATTAACGATCACATGGATGTCAAGCAAAAGGTCTTCTAAAGTTTCCTAAATATCTTAAATAGTTCGTAGTTAGTAATTTCGATGTTAAGCTTGGTATTTTCTTGTGGTGGTTTGTTCACACATTTTATTTTTGAATTGTTTGCCGCTTCGTTGAGCGTAACGTATAAACGCAATACTGATGTATTTAATAATATGTGGTGTACACTCTTTCCTTTCCGAACTCACTTTAAATGGAATAGCGGATGCTGAAATATTGAAAATATTTAAAAGCTCAAAATTTATATTGTACAGATTATAACGATTGTTTTTTTTTTTGAAAGAACCATGTCGAAAACGAATTATTCTAAAATAATTTTCAATTTTCAAATCAAATATTAAAACAAGTATTTCAAAATTGTATGTAAATAGTCATCAAAATTCAATCAATATTTTATTTACTTGTAAATGATTAATTCGATAAACAATTTTCATGCATGAAAAACTACATAAAGCTTAGAAAAGCGTAGCTGTAACTTTTGTTATTTCAATTCCTTGTCATTTCATATATAGGTAAATTAGATTCCCAATTCAGAATGGGAAAATACGACCTCAATCGAATTTGTGCTTGCATCCAATAAAATCAAATTCAATTGATCCCAGTGAATAGTTACGATGTAAACGGCAGTAGCTATATTATAGATCTTCAAGTAATATTTGATACTGAGACGAAAAAGAAGTGTAAGTACTTGTATATCATATCTCTACTCTAGGAGATAATATTATATATCTCCTCTCTGGAATCGAGAATCCCCCAGTCTGTCTCCATATGCCAAAGAGCTTATTTATTTCACATCGATTTTAACATGTTTGTGTTACCTACTTACCCCTTAATTGAATGAACGTTTTTCAAATACATTCGTATATCTCGTTTGCGTGAAAAGTTTTTTCTGTACCATTTAGAACGTTAAAGCAGCGTTATGGGTAAACTGTGTCGTTTTCTAACGCGAGCGCAGTTTTCTAGATCCCGTTTAGCTGCCATAGAAAAGCTTTTACCGAATTAACATTTAACCCCCCTTCTCTTGCTGCACACACGCAGTGCCGTTAGTAAACGTTTGTTTTATTTTATGGTATCAAATCGATCCTCAAAACAAGAAGAAAGAAAAACATAGAAATCCACTCGAGTATAAAGCAACAAACTCGCCTAAACGAATGCATGTACATGAGCACATAATTAAAATACTTAGTTTTTGGGTTTTTTAAATCGTGTATTTTTCTACTTATATTTTATATAAATTTATACGTTTCGATAACAATTACAGTTATCTTTAAGAATTGCTTGAAATACTTATGAAATATGTAATAGTAAAGAACAACTAGACCCTTAATAAATTCAATATTATTAAACTGCCTTGAAGATGACAAATCAGAACACTTTCTCACGGAGGAAGGCTAACAGTGAAAACTGTTATAATCAAAAAACAAATTTTAAATAAATAAAAGTACTGTCAAATAGAAACATACCAATTAAAGATTTAGTAAAATCTAACAAAGAAATCCCATTTTGTTAATGACTGTAACTGTTATTCTACAGTTGAAACACAGTGTAGTACGCATAATATGATTTTTAATTTAACTACACATAAATTATAATGATGTGGTAACTACAGTGGTGTGAAAAAGTCATGCATCACCCACGTCTACAATGGTTTTTGGAAATTTTTCGAATTCTTTCGTTAACTACCTTGAATAATCCAATTGTACTTCATATATCATTAGTGTTATTGATAATGATGTCGTTATAATTAATCAAATCGGCTAATTAAGCAGATTTTAAAGAATTCCAAAAATAGCATAATTATTTAGTCGTAAAGGGAAGTCGTTAAAATCTATTTAAAGTAAATTTGAAAAAAATAATTTCATTGAATTGTTAGTATATATGGGCTGAAAATACTTTAAGCCATTATTCACTTTTTGCATTTCGTGTAGAAAGTTAAAATGTGTTCTAAACCGAAGCAAACGAAATTATCAGACCAAACTCGGTTTGAAATTATTTTTCATCATAACCAAGGTGCTTCTAGTCGCGAAATCGCGTCATTAGTAAAATGTAACCAATCTACAGTAGTTCGGACCATTAAAAAGTATACTGAGTTTGGAAAAATCGACGCCAAACCACGTAGTGGGCGACCAAAGAAAACCTCCGTTCGAGATGATGCTGTCTTAAGACGAACAAGCCTTGCAAATAGAATTCTCAATTCCACCCAGTTAACAAAAACATGGAGTGAAGCTACAGGTATAAGTGTGTGCACTTCCACTGTGAGGACAAAAATGATTAAAGTTTTGGATTGAGAGGGTGTAAAGCACGTAAGAAACCATTACTTTCCGAGAAGAAAAGGCTGAACCGTTTGAAATTGGCAAAGCAACATCTAAAGTGGACAACAGATCAGTGGCAAAGAGTATTATTTAGTGATGAATCAACTTTTAACATCAATCATCACGCTGGAAATACGTATGTCAGAAGGTTTCCAGGGGAAGAATTTTCGCCAAAATGTATCATTCCAACAATTAAGCATCCAACCTCAGTTATGGTGTGGGGTTGCATGTCCTTTCGAGGAGTTGGTCAGCTGCACATCATCTCTGCAATGATGAATGCCACAAAATACATCGAAGTGCTACAGAACAAAATGCTGCGAAGCGGAAACGATTTGTTTGGCGAAGAAAGCTTTCAGTTTCAAGATGACAACGCACCTTGCCATAGAGCTAAAATTGTTCAATCATGGATGGAGATGAATGGAATTATCAGGTTAGACTGGCCAGCGCAATCTCCAGAGAATCCCATCGAAAACTTGTGGAACAGGACATCTCACATCATATCGAGAAAAAAATCAACGACATCGAATCTCTAATTGACGCCTGGAGGGAGGAACTGGAAAAACTGGTGAATTTCCATGCCTAAAAGATGTCAACTAATCATCAAAAACAAGGGTTGGCCGATTAAATACTAAAATTAGCTTTAAATAAGATCATATTTGGCATAATGCAGTATACGTTTTTTTTTTGTAATTTTTTGATATTTTGAATAAAGCCTTTTTTTACTAAGTTACTTCAATGTTTTTTTATTTTATCATTGTGATTAAGTCCTTAGGTAAGATAGAGCTGATGTAGAGAATATAGTTGAAGTGCATTCGCGTGAAGTGCTTTAAAGTTCATTTTTCATTAATTTTAAGAGGTGATGCAGGACTTTTTCACACCACTGTAAGTAAAGCATTTACTTCAATGTCTAGGAAAAAACACAGCAAAAAAGTCTAGACATACCAAGAGCTAAAATTAAGACGTACCCTTATCCCCCTTTTTTTATTATAAGATGCCAAAATCTATTTAAACCGAGATTAACTTCTTGCCTATTGAAGTTATTAGCATGTTTATACCGGGTGTTACAAAAAAGTAGGCCAATCCATTAACCACATATTCTTTGGAACAAAATAAGGGGACTTTCCTTATGTCACTTTTCATTTGAACGCTTCATTTTCGATATACAGGGTGTCAAACTTCACTTTTTAAAAGTGTATTTTTTTATTATCTCTGGTGTGTTTTAAGATATCGTTTTCAAATTTGGTAAAAATCTTACACTTTTCTAAGTGCACCTTCTGTATGATTTTAAGTAAAAAATTCAAAGAACAATAGAAAAATAAGAGAAGTGTGGTAACCTTTAACCCCCCATTTTTTTCTGACGAACGCCGATGAACGTCGCATCCATTTTTTGTAGTAGTTTGATGATTTATCTAACTTTTTTGGCTCTTGTAAATTTTTGATTTTATGCTTCTTTTATGACATACTTTTAGTTATTCGACTAGGTGTTGCGATTTTTTTAACAATTTTTTTATTTTATTAATCAGAATAAATTCATAACAATAACTTAAAACAATCAATTGTGCTAATAATTATAATACGAAGTTGGATGCAAGTAATTAAATTAAATGTTCGATATGTCCACCGCCTTCGCGAATGCACCTTCTGGTTCTTATTATAACTGAAAACCGAATATTTTGGAAAATATTCGGTTTCAATCTAAATACCTCTGCACCTTATGCGGTGCGATCCCTCAATTGATTTTGATTTATTATTGGAACCGTATAAACAAAATCTTTCATAAATCGCCAAAAACTTAAGTCCGGTGGATTTAAGTCGGGGGAACAAGGTGGCCAATGAATAGGCGCATCCTGTCCCCGACCAATCCAGTGATTAGGGAAATATTGGTTCAAGTGGTTCCGAACATTATTGCCATAATGTGGCGGAGCTCCGTCAAGTTGAAACTACATATTTTGACGAATAGCTATAGGTACGTCATCAAGTAAATTTGTAAACTCATTTTGTAAAAAAAATAAAAAAAGGTTCGGCATTTAAGTTTGGTGGCAAAAATACCGAACCTAGAAGAAAATTGTATAAAATTCCTGCCCACACGTTTACTTTAAAATTTACTTGATGACAAGAGCTATTGGATTTTCATCTGCCCAAACATGGATGTTGTGGATATTCGTTATACCATTTCGCGTAAGGGTAGCTTCATCCGAAAATAAAATGGATCTAACAAACCGGCGGTTATGGTTATTTTCATTACAGAGCCAGTTGCAAAAGATGTTTCCTGCCTGAAAATCTTGCGGCAATAAGTTCTGTACTCTTTACACATGATATGGATGCAATGCGTTGTAACAACCTTTTTTTGTGGTTGTATTAAAAAATACGTTAATCTAAGATCATTAATTTATTTGGCGTGAAAGTAGAGGAGTTTTTAATTATTTACATGTAAAATTGAGAAAGGCAACTTAAATTGCATTTCATAGAACATATATTTTGGGTGTAATATTATATAAATAGTTACAGTTCCCTTTCTTTTAAAAATTGGACTCCGATCATTGTATTTCGCGCAAGGCGTGACACCTCTTGAGGGGGGGCATTTACAGAAGCGTTTTTGAAAGCCTCTATTTTTTACTTCACTTGCTGCTGAATGTTAAAGCAGAAGACATTGTTATAATGGTTTTTACTTAATTTTTATATTTAGTGCCATCAGAATTTTGGTGGTAAGTTTTTTTCAATTCATTATATTTGCATTGTATTTGCTCTTTCCAGGCACTCCCGGCACTTACGTACACTTACGTACACTCCCGGCACTTACGTACACTTACGTACAATCATTATAGTACTTATATTATTCCCTTATACTCACTTAAGGCACTTATTTGCTTACTTACTTACTCATACTTATATTTATATTTTAGATGGCTATTAAGTTACTTATTTACACAAGTTTCTCTTCATTCAAATAATATCATCTTAAAATGCAATTTTAATACAATAAAACATCAAGAATACGCAAGGAAGATGTAGAAACGCTTTCATACTGATTGACCGTTCCGCATCCATAATTAAACACAGGAAGCTGTCTATAGAAATCATTATACTGAGGAATTTATGTGGTAAATTTTATATTTTTTTTTAAGCTTAGCTTTAAAACCTTTTCTTACCTCTCCTTAACCATCCATATATTGGGTAAATAAACTTAATTGCACATTGTTAATTTTTGTTATTTATAGAAAATTATTATTGTTCATTATTTAGGGTTTTGTTATTCCTGGACAAAGATAACATGGCGCTCGAGTATGCATTTAATTATACATTGTTTTTATTAATAAGAGAAGGAAAATAATTAAGCAGGTGAGAAACAAGCCGCATTTCAGGTGTATTAACAAGTCAATATAGTAGAACCCACCCTATTTAATCAACCGATTGTGAACGAGACGGCATATAATTAGTGGTGAAAGGTTAGTAATTCAATTTGTTAAAATTTGTATTTAGAAATTACATTTGGCGTTTATTCAATGTACAAATTACATCACCATTTTGTTATTATTATTATTATGTTTATTGTTATTATACTGGCCATTTAAATTTTCTTAAACCTACTTCACAACTACAATTTTATTTAGATTATAGCGTGACGTTTTAAAATTCTATGCACGTCTGTCGAATTTATATCATAATCCTAGTACTAGTACCCGTATTTTGTTCAACTATTTGCAAAATTTGTTCCTCTTGATTTGGTGTAATTTTACGTGGCCGTCCACATGTTCCTATTCGTTGTTGTTTGAATTTTCCAGTGTCTCTTAGGCGCCGTACTAAACTTAAGAAAAATTTCCTTTTTGGGTGATACCCATTTGGATACATTTCTGCATAAGGCCTTGAAGCTAAACTAGCATTAGAATCACTTTTTCCTAAAGTGAGAATGATCTATTCAAAATGTACAATCCAGAGATTTTATTTGAAATCTTACCCATAATTAAAATCATATGAGTCATTTCAGAAAATTCCAAAATGTTCTCTCTATTGGCCATACCTTATTTTTCAGTTTAGCGTTTGAACTCAATAGTCGTTCGAAATTTTTACAGCGATTAATTTGACAAACATTTGACAAGACGTATAAAAAATATTAGGTTTTCAATTATTTAAAATAATAAAAAGGTGCACTCGCGAAGGCTGTGGACGCATCGAACATTAATTTCTTTTTTGTATGCGACGTATTGAATTATTAACTCAACTGATTGTTTTAAGCCATTATTATGGATTTATTCTTAACTAAGCTTCTATGGGTAACTTTGTTATTATAACAGTTACAGATTCGGTTAAATTAGTAATATTGGGCAGAATTTCAAGACCAATCAAATGACGTTTTGAGTTTTGATCAGTGTTGCCAACTTTCGTAGTTATTTAGAAAAAACTAAAAATGACCCGAATTTTCCAACTCAAATATCTTTGAAACCGTTGCAAATAAAGCTAAAACACAAGAGAAGTAATTGACAGATATTGTTACGAACTTTAAGATAAGCCTATTTTTTAATTTATTTTGCATAATAAATAATAATAAACAAAATCAATTGAGGGATCGCATCGCAGAAGGTGCAGAGGTATTTAGATTGAAACCGAATATTTTCCAAAATATTCGGTTTTCAGTTATAAAAAGAGCCAGAAGGTACCTTCGCGAAGGCGGTGGGCACATTGAACATTTAATTTAATTATTTGCATCCAACTTCGTATTATAATTATTAGCACAATTGATTGTTTTAAGTTATTATTGTGAATTTATTCTGATTCATAAAATAAAAAAATTGTTAAATAAATCGCAACACCTAGTCGAATAACTAAAAGTATGTCATAAAGTAAGCATCAAATCAAAAGTTTACAAGAGCCAAAAAAGTTAGATAAATCATCAAACACTACAAAATGGATGCGACTGTTCATAGGCGTTCGTCAAAATAATGGGGGATTAAAGGTTACCAACTCCTCTTATTTTTCATATTAAATTGTTCTTTGAATTGTTATTACTGCTAAAATTCATATCATGTTTAAGTTCGTGCACTTAGGCAAAGAGTAAGAAAATTTCTGGTATCAAATTTGAAAATTCGATAGCCTTAAAACACACCAGAGATAATAAAAATACACTTTCTAAAAAGTGAAGTTTGACACCCTGTATATCGAAAAGGAAGCGTTCAAATGAAGTGACATAAGAAAAGTCCCCTTATTTTATCCAAAGAATATGTGGTTAACGGATTGGCCTACTTTTTTGTAACACCCTGTATATCTCAAAAGTTTCACGTTGTAAACGAACATAATGAGTTTGTCTTGACAATATTTCAATATTATCAAATTGAATGTCTGGATTTAAATTATTTAAAGCATGCTCAGCTACCGTATATTTCTCTGATTGACCTAATCTGTAAAATGTCATATATGCTTTACGTCTTGTATGGAAGCTAAGTGCTGTGGCTTCAATGTATACGTTTCTACAAGAACAAGATAACTTATATACTCTAGAAGCTAATAATGAACTAATGCATATAAAGGTGACCTTAAATGTTCTTTTTCACATTTTTCATGTAACATTAGTTATAAAAGGAAATGCAATATCATTATTAATATCTTTGAGTCTATATTCATTAGTTTACAGCCATTTTGTTAAATATTTATATCCATCTTTTTGCAATAACTCGATAAACGCTCCAAACTTCGTCGAAATGCCACCCACCATGAAGAATATCAAAGGCGATACCCATTTTCTTCTAGGAATCAGTACTCAGTCTTTGAGAAATAAAAGAGACAATCAAGAAGAATAGATCTCGTTCTAGGAGTTAGTGAAGGATGACGGTACCAGACGATAAGTATTCGGACCTACACACTTGACCGCATTAGTAGTATCCAATATATCGCAAGTTTATGGAATATCTCATTAATTACCATCAAAAATAGTTCTCCTTCATAGATACCTATGCATAAGAACGTTCCAGGTTTATTACAAAGGGAAAAGTGTTTTTTCAACACCTTTATCGAAAATTCAGTTTTCATCCCTAATTTTCGTGGAAAAATATTTTGGCTCCCGCTAAAAAAAATTTAATTTTTTTTATATTTATTAAAGTGAAGAATTTACATTAATTTTTATTTAACATTTTAAATAACCTAAATTGAAAAAATTAAGATTATTAAAACTAATTGGATTCGTGAAATTATCAGGGATATTCTTTGTATTGTAACCGTTGGAAGAGACATGTGTCGCTGAAGAATTTTCTGAAGAAATATCTGATATAATAGTAGATGAAGAAGTTGGTCTATTAACAATATAATTAGCAACGGCATTTCTTTGAAATAGATTAGTCTAAATAACCTTCTGCAAACGTTGGCGATCGCCAGCCCACATGTTTTTTCACTGTGATTATGTCTCCACCGGCTTCAACTAATAGTCATGCTAAGTCCTTCTTAAACTGTGTCCTGTATAAAGTTCCGGATTGAGCAATTTGTATTTTTGATATGGTGTCTTTCTCAATCATGCACTGAACATATTGATTTACCATAATAAATAAAGAAACATGAATAGGTTACGTTTTAGTCGGTCTCAGAGCATATCTTCTAATCAATTCAAGAACGTTAATGCATATCTAATAATACTGTTTGTGATTATAAATACCTTTTGTAATTTTGGTCTTTTGTAATACTGGAAAGGGTATTACGTGATAATCATCTACCTAATATCTTGAACATCTGTATACACCATTTCTCAAATCATACTCAGCTTGAGAAATATTAAAGCAACCTAAACGATAATCACATATCTAATTAGTGAAAAATATTACATACTGCATAAGATGGATACCTTGACATTAAATACAGTTCATCTGAAGTTTCGATGATACAAATTATTAATTTCTCTCTGTAAAGTAAAACTTTCCGGTTTTATCCAAGTCCTTTTAAAATTCTTTCAATTTAGAAATTTTATATCCAAATCTTCTTTATTAAAACAGTTTGATCGAAGCAATTTACCATTTTGTAATTAGTAAGTTGAAGAATCGATAAATTTTTGAACAGTTGTAGAAAACTAGACTAAAAATTGTCTTCAACTTATCCACTTAATTATCAGGATATTCTTCTAGTATAACATAGACCAGAGATCGTATTCGCTTTTCAAATACCGATAGTTGTGATAATTTCTGAATATAACTTAAACTTTTAAATATTTTAAACCTCTCAATTCGAGGATGTCTTCAGGAATTGAATTTTTCATCATTTTCTTCAATCTCTGCCATTTTCTTGAGAAGCAAGTTTTTAAGACAAAATGTGTCAATAAAAATTTCAACTTTTGAATGTTGTTTGACTTTCCTGGTAACGATAAATAACTATAGATTACGCTAAATTTAACTAATTTACGTTTTTTATTATTTACAGTTTTCATGAATGTGTTGGAAAATAAAATCATTGTATTAATAGAGTAAGTTGTTTTTTATATTGAGTTATTTACAGTATTTCTATGAAGGTGTTAAAAATATCATATGTTTACACTGCAGAGTTTGCTGCCCGAGTCGTAGACGAGGGTGGAAAAACCACCACTTTCTTCCCTAGTAATACAAATAGCTATTCTTAGGTGAATAGGAACAAGCACATAATTTATATCCCTCAGAATTGCGGTTCCAATAAATAATAGCGTTTATAGCTATAACCAGTAAAAAATGGATTTGTAAGCACTAAGAAGTTCAAGGAGGCAAACCGAATTTATCTGCACGAATATATGAATCCTCAGTACGTTTACATCGATAGCTTAAAAGATTAATAAGCTTCGGAATATCAGGTTTTTGTAGAAAAGCGAGTAAATTGGGCCTGATTTCAACACAAGAAGGCATAGGATTATCATAACCACATTTGTACGGGCTCATTCGCACCCAGAGTATGCATGCAGGTTCACGCCACAAACTAATTCTGTAGTCGGGCGTATGCAACGTATGACAAAAGCATAAACCCATTCGTCGCAGTTAGAGGCAGTGTCTGGACAATGTATGATTCAGACATTTGATAATGTTTCGATCCTCGTCAATATACTCACTAAAGCTCTATATCATAGAAAATAAACAAAGTTGTCAGGTAACAAACAAATCAGCATTAGCAACTTCATTGGAGAGGCTACTTCGAAAGGTCCATACAATCACTGAACATATGAAGTACTTGACACTTCAAACGTTTTTAAACGTTATCTAGAAACTATAAAATGAGGTCTGAACACTCTGCTTTTAGGTGGACAGTTTAGAAGCGTAAATAGTTATGTATTGAACTCGTTTGGCGTGGTTATAATCTACCTTACTATCTGTAGGTGGGCCATGATGATCTAAATTTTCAACAAACAATTGATTAACTGTGTGAGGCTACAGCGAAACCTATGAAAGTAAAAAACACGAAAGAAAGGTATCAGGGTTCTCATGTTGGGCGCCAAATGGTTGTTAATGATTAAAGCAATAATTTACAATGTGCTTTCTTGAAATTAGTAACATTCAGGAATATAATTAGCTCATTGCTAGTATAGATCTCAAAAAGCAGCAAACGTAGCAAATTATGCCAAGTTTCAAAAGGAAAAGAATTATTAACACACAGACTAATAAAATGGGCATATTTGTGGTTTTTGGTAAATATCTTGATAACGGTCCAGAATTTTAATACACTTGTAATACAGAAAGTATTTGTATTAGATTCTGCAATAGATAGTAAAATCATATACAGGGTGATTTATTTGAAAATCTTAAGAAAAACTAGTTTGAAAGTTGTCATAGATCTAAGACCGTTTTTTTAATAATCTTTTCCAGGCGTGTAAAACGATTTTTGAATCGTTTTTAATTTACTGCTCATTAACTACTAAAGTAAATTAAATAAAATTTTGTGAAATAAGAAAGAACACAAAAAAGAACTTAAATATGCAAAGAAATACAGGGTATACTATTAAAAAATCCATTTTATGTCGTCATACTTTTTTGAACCACCCTGTATATGCGAAAATATTTTCCTAAAATACACTCATATGTACAGTATTGGTCTCCATTCGAACAAAATTATGAACTATGGATTCCTGACGCTCTGCTGCAGGGCCCTGTATAAACAGTATAAAATAACCAATAGGAAAGAAGAAAATCTCTGTTTAAATAGGTTTTGACATCTTATTAACGTCGTAAATTAGCTTTTGTTATAACTACGTTTTTTCTGTGGTTTCTCCAAGACCTTGATGAAGTAAATGCTTTACCAATTAGGTATGTTAACACAGCACTATACTAATTTAACATATATAGTTAATATTAAAATCATACTAAACGTACTACATTGAGATTTCACTGTATAATAACAATTACTATTGTTAATTAAAACTATAGTTTTACAGTTCATGAAATATTAGCTTTTCATACATAAAACTATTTCTTTGTCAGATTTGACTAGATCTTTAATTCGTATATTAAGTTTCTATTTGTGCTTTTGATAGTAGAGGGTGTTCTGATTAGTCATCTTCAAGGCAGTTTAAGAGCACTTAATTTATTAAAGATCTTGTTATCCTTTACTAAAATTAGATTCCATAGATGGCTTTATACGTTTATCAAACCGTTATATTAATAGAAGGCTCATGTTTGTGTTTTCATCTTTTTCATATTTCATCTCAAGTAATTCTTAAGAACATTACCATTTACTGAGGACAATAAATGTAATTGCGACCGAAACGTATAAATTTATATAAAATATAAATAGAAGAATACACGATTTAAAAAACCCTAAAGCTAAGTATTGTAATTATTTTCTTTCAGTTTTGAAAAATACAAAGTAGTCTAATTTTATAGTGTAACGAAACGTAGTATTAAAAATGAAAATGAAATCTCGATTGCAAAGTCAGGAAGTTCGGTTATGAATTCACAGTGAGTAAGTGCATTTAGCGAATATACTTCGTTCAGAATTCATTTTACATTCTTTTAAGTGCCATTATTACTTTTTATAAGGGAAGCAAGCGACGAACGCTGTGCCATATTAAATTTAAGGAATGAAGCCATGGGATTAGTTTTCATAATTGAAAAGTTTGTTAGAATATTCACGTGATCCTGCTGCGGAATGGGAGTTGATGAAGGGGCCCTTTTAATATAGTAATGGGTTTAAACTGCCACTGTTTACTTGCACTCTCTCGATTATACTTGATCAAGTGTCAATTTCAATAACGGCTCGCCATCACTCAAACGTTCCCATCAAGATTGAATTCTGAACACTCCATGTTTCTGATACCTACTTATTTAATAAAAAATTATTGATAAAACATAAACGTGTTAATATACGTACTACTTCGAAAGGACAAATTGAAAATGATGCTTTTTCCGATACCATGTTTATCTCTAAACTGTAAATTCGGTTTTATCTTTCCTTTCTATGTCGTGACACACAAAGAACAAAGGCTTTTCTTTTATTATGCATACGAATGCATACTTTAACGGTAAATGTTCAGTTTAATAATAGATGTTTACTAGTGATTTATATCTAGTAAATAAAATTTAAATGAAGACAATACGTAGTATTTATCGATTAAATGCAAATTAATGTTAAGTGCTTAAGGCAACAAAATCAATATGGGACGTCCTTCTCTAAAGACACAATGTTAATCATACGATACATAAACGGCCGTTCACGATGGTACAATTCAATACTTGATACATCCAATTTACTTTGAATGTCCTAAGTGTAAAATTGGATAACTCATTAAAAAAATTGAATCATGGGTCAGCCTCGCACATTTAAAAGTGAATCGCTGATAAATTATTTATTTAAATTACAATCTGAATTTTAATTTATCACGAATAGCTTTGACTCCTAAGTTTTTAAAAATAATATTTGAGTAACTTGTATCACTCATAAGTGAAATACTTTTGTTTTGGGTATATAATCATGTATTTTTATTAATTTTTATACAAATTTAAATGTTTCGATAATAATTATCTATCGTGCTCAGTAACTGATGATAGTTTAAAAAAAAATAGTTAAGATGTCGATTAAATAGTGGGTGTTTCAAAAAACGTTCCGCTAATTTCTAGGGTAAGTAGAATATTAAAAAATAACGCTAGTTTCGTTAATAAACAATGTGTCCGAAAATGACTCCTTAAGAAGAATACGGCCTTGTAAAAGTGGTCCCAAAAACCCGTTTTTTTTAATTATCTCTGAAACGGTTTAAGATACCTAAACGAAATTTAGATCACAAATACCTTTCATTAGATCATAAAAGATAGTGTTGACAAACTTGTAATATTTTGTACAGGAGCGTCGCTAAAGGGGGGGGGGCACTTATTTTGCCACCAAACCTTTTTTTATGGGGATATTATTAATTTTTTGGGCAAAAATAATATTTTTTGAACAATTTGCCACAAAAAAATGTACTCTTGTTGAAAGTCAGAAAAATGACTGGTTTTGTAGTTATTTGAGGTTTTAACATGTTTTACCTAAAATAAGAAAATAAAAGAAATACCGTAGAATGGGGATACTTTAAATAACGAGTATACCTTGATTATAACTTTGCCTTAATACAAAAGAGCTTCTCCTTACGTTAGTTTTCGAACGTGATTCATTTCTCCCACTCAGGTTGCACTCGCATGGTTTTGTCAGCGAAATTCGGTGAGCACTCGATTCAGTTGACTGCTGAACGTAGAACAAGCAATATAAGGTGAATTATTATTTTGCGTGATTTTTCTGACTGAAATAACTTTCCTGCTGCAAAGCTAAGATTCAAATAATTTTTAATATCTTTGATTTTATGCTTTTGTTTGAGCATTAGTGCAACTGCTTACTTAATTAAATCAGTCACGTATATATAGAGACAGTAGTGTAATAATTATATTTGATTATTGGGGTAATTTTGATAGGGGTATGGGGTAACATTGATCACAGGTTTTTCTTTCCGCGGATGCCTCGTAAATACAAAGGAATACCTGGATCTCGTCGTTATGCAGATTATTTGCCAGACAGTTTGGAAAAAGCCCTTGAAGAAATAGCCAATGGGAATTTAAGCATTCGAGCAGCCTCCGACCAGTACAAAATTCCATTTGGCGCTTTGCATAATAAATTCAAAGGACAGCATGGACGAAAACCTGGACGGCCTCCAGTATTTAGTCACGAGGAGGGCAAGCGATTCTTCTGGCAGCAACAAAATTCGGAGATCGGGCTTTCCTCTAACCCTATTCGATGCACGCATGATGGCCAAATACTATTGAGATAGAAAAGGTGTTGTTATTACCAGGTTCAAAATAATATACTCGGAGCTGACTGGGCATATAATTTGCCCGAAAGGAACAAAAACGCTTATGGGTAAAGAGTGGCAACTAACTTTAAGAGAAGCAGAGCTGCAGTTTCAAACGACAGGACAGTTTTTCGATAAATACAGAAAATGTTATTAAAACATCCATGCATCAAAGATATTTAAAGTCGAACCTTGCGGATGATCCAGGGAAGAAAAAGTGCTTATACAGAAGGGGTTAAGTATCCCGAAAAGTTCTGAATCATTCGAAAAGTAGTACAACAATTATGGTTTGCGGCTCTGCAGCTGGTACGCTTAACCACCCTATGTCACATATAAAAGTCATCATTTATATGACATATGGAAACCTGTGGGACATCCATGTTGTACAAAGGCTTGTTGCAATCAAGGAACACGTTAAGTGGATGGTTAGACGGTGAAACTTTTAGGGACTGATTTAAGTTGGTATTCCTTCCATATGCTAAACGTTTAGAAGGCAGGAAAGCATTGATAGGCGACAATTTATCAGTGCATATGGACCCCGAGGTACTACAACTTTGCAGTGAAAACGGCATTGATTTTGTATGCTTAGTCGCCAACTCGTCACATTTGTGTCAGCCACTGGACGTGGCATCCTTCCGCCCAATGGAGACAGCTTGGTGCGCTGTTGTATCCGAATGGAAGCTTCAAAACTGGCGGCTAAATACAGTGCCCAAAAACATGTTTCCCGCCTTGCTCAATAAATGTTTGGTTAGATTAAACAGCGTAACATCACGGAATAAAGATGGTGAACAAGAGGCTATTAAAAGAGTTTGAAAAGGGATTTCAGGCTTGCGGATTGTTCCTAATATAATCGAAACCAAGTTCTTCAGAAACTCCCTGATAAGGAAACAGAGAATCCAGGTGAAATGGTAGAGTCTGCTTTAAGAAGTCTTCTAAAAGAACAAAGATTCGGCGGGCCTAGCCGTCTGTAGAGGAAGAAGAAACAACTCGCAGTTCCACCAGGATGCAATGTCGCTACATATAGCCGAAATGAAATTGATTTACCCAATTCTGATGACAAGGAAAATGAATCATCTTTGGTTGAGGCAGCCGAGATCGACAATGACGATGATGAAACAGCCGAGAATAACATAAATTTACAGGTGGGGCAATTTCTCTTAGCTAAATTTCTTACTAAAGGTGGAAAGAAAACATATCAATATGTCTGTCAGATTGTCGAGATTGAGAGCGACATCACAGCTTCAAATCAGTAGATAAAAATAAATCAAAATTTAGACGAGTGCTTAATGATATCGCAGAAATTAACGAAGAGGAGATTCTAGAGATATTGCCGCCACCAAGTCAAGAATTGGATGAAGATGAAAACATAATTTACGCTTTCAACAAAAGTATTAATGTGCTTAAATTGGCTGTAAGTGTTAAGTAAAAATAGTTCATTTATACCCACTTGCTACAGTTTTTCTAGCTTAAAATACATGTTTTGTTTCAAACGATTTTTTGTAATTGTCGTCAGGTTAAAACAAATACTTTCATAAAAAATGTTATATTATGTTACTATTTAAGTTGTCCTTGCATATTCTAAGAAATAAAGTTAATTTTTTAAATTTTGGGTTGATCATTGTTCCCCCACCTTCTATATTTGGCTATAACGGTTAAAATAAAAAAAATAATTTTTTTTTAAACGCAGATATTTAAAACGCTGGGGATACTTTAGAATTTCGTTGAAAAAACAGGGGTGATCAAAGTATCCCTACTTTCAGTGTAACTTTGATCAAGGAGTTTTTTATTTTTTACTTTAAAGCTACTGTATTTTTTTTCTTCATATCTCGGTAATCCGCAGAATACCAAAAACCGATGTTACAGTTTTTTTTTTGTTAATTTTTATCTTTACCAACAAAAAAGTTATTTAACTTTAAAAAAAAAAATGATCAAAGTATCCCCATTCTACGGTATTGAGTTAATTTGATTTGCTTGAATTAAGTAGGCTTAGACTACAGACTCGCGATTTTTTTTTTGTTTGACAGATTCCTTTGACACATTGTTGTTGATAGTTTTGGTTTGTTTAACAAGTAGTAACGCTTTTAAAAACTTTGAAAATGAATATGCACACTAATAGTGACTATACCGATATGTTGTTAACAGTAGGGGAATGTGGTGATTGTGGAAATGCTAAAGCAGTGGAAAGAAGATATGCGGAAAAATTTCCAAGAAGTGTTCCGGATTCAAAAACATTTTTGAATTTAGTGAGACGGTGCCGTGAGACTGGAACCTTTAAACCAAAACAGGTAAATTCTGGTAGACCACGAGTGGCAAGAATTCCTCAAACAGAAGAAAATATTTTAAATCTAGTTGTTGCGGATCCTATGATAAGTGTAAGAAATGTGGCAAGGTCAAGCAACGCAAGTGTTTAGCAGGATAATTATAAGTATTTACAATTGAATTATAAATATAACATAGTGGTTCTAATAAATACTGAATGCTTTCTTTTACAAAAAACGCAGGGACATGATCCGGACCGGATACAAAATTACTTTTAAGTTGTTTTACAGCATTCACAATATTCTCATGATTAATGGAAAAATAATGTAACACTTCTGTAATCTGGAACACGTTCATAGTGGACTGAAAAACACAAGATTTACTATTACAGAATTTACACTCACACGTCTTTTGACACTCAAAATCACACATATGTTCATTATTATCACAATACACACTTACAAAATAATGTGCAAAGCAGTTGATAATCTCCTCTTGATTATTTAACGTATTGCCATTATAACTCATTATAATCATGCTTGATAGTGGTCTCAAAATTTTTGATAAATTGCAAATATTCTAGACGACTTTCCCTTCTTATGCATTTCCTAAGGTACTTTACTTGGTCTGAGTACAGAGAAATTTTTATTTTTCTGAAATAATTCCAGTATTTTTGTTTCATCTTGATCTTGTTGATAATGGATTTTGTAAACCATGGTGGGTATCTTATGTGTTTATTCGTTAATGTATTTGTTGGGATATATTGGGAAAAAAAAATTATAAAGTACATCATAAAAATAAGTGCAAGCTTGATCTGCGTTATTAAGTTGGAAAATTAGAGCCCAATTAATTTAAGGGAAGGGCATGTCACGCAATATTATCGTCTAAGGGCCAGATTGGTTATTAAACTGAAAGTTTTTAATAGGTGACTAAGTGTACCATAAGAATTTAAAGTTATACCTCAGTGCTCTATAGGAATCTTGTTATCTGCACCAGTTCTTGAATTTTACCTATAAAGGGAACTTACGTAAGACCAATCTGAACGTTTTTTTTGTATTGTATGTTGTTTGTTTACTCTAGTTTAGTTTAATCCGTTTACTTTTGAGTTAGAAATTAGTCTTTGATTAGAGACGAAATTGCGATAATTTATTAAATTTAAGATTTTGAAAGCTGGATAGTTTTGTTTTATGTAATAATGAGTGTAGATTTTTGTTTGTCGTTACATATTATAGTATATAGGAGTTTGTCGCCTTAACTTGCCGTATTGTTTGTCTTACCAATGTCGTTAGGAGTAGTAATAGTATCATTTATCTCTCCTTGCGCCAGTAATATTTATATTCAACAGATGTCTCTTGTGGAATGCCCAATTGGCATTTTGATAGTTTGTCTTGCATCTGATGTGCTTTGAACCGGCACCAGTTAGTCTGTGAATGTAGTTTTAATTCCTTCATTATGCATTGTCCATCCGTCCGCGTGTCTCTGTAATTAATTCTAAACGAGTTACGATATCAAAACCCGTTCTGAATTCACACATTAAGCTGGAAAAATTGTAAAATTTTATATCTGCGAGTGGTTCTTCAAAAAAACAGCTCATGTCCAACTTTGGTTCCCTACTACGTCGCATAGCAAAAAGCTTGTCCATAGTGCACACTTTGACTATGAGCTAAAGCATTCGATAAAGATAACGAGTAAAATATTTTAGGCCTACCGCTACAAGGTGCGTACACTTTGCAACCCTTTAGCTCACTTGCAAAATATTTCTTTGTTGTTTCTCGCCGTAACTATGTACGAAAGCATTTTAAAAAAAGCAATAAAACAGTTTAAACCTAAGGGCATGCAGAATACAGAAAGAATCGTGTGTCTGTACATAATATAATTGGGGGAAGAGAGCAGTGGAAAAGGAACGTTGCCCAAAATCTGTATTTACACACCACTTTTGTGGGTGCCGCAGGAAAATACAATTGTTGGACGTCCAAGAGTATCCTGTTCCATGGGTGTTTACTATTTGAGCCGACTGTTGCCGATAATTTATGTTTATCAACAATTTCGTTGAGGTCTCGATGACTACCTACTAGCGTTGTTAGAATTTGGGCTGAATTTTGCCCTAAAACTGTGTTAATTTCATTGCGGACGTCGCAAAATTATTTCTGTCGATGTTAAGTTTCGTGACCCATAGGTGTTGGTCAGCATTCATGCCCAATGTTGTTTACAGTCTGTATTTATTCACCAATCTCTTTAGGGTGTTCGCCAAACTGCAATAGAACATTTGCATGACTGTACCTTGGTCTTTCCTTATTTGTGATGTTTGATTTACTTAATATAGGATTTTTTCTATAAAATTTGTGACTTTATTTATACATAGGTATCTAAGCTTCAACGCATCAAATAGTTTCAGATAATGTTTAGTGGCCAATTGCAAATCGGTTACGGAATTGGAGCATATTTTGTGTAAAAGTAAATAACGATTTTTAGAGTGCAGTGATTAAAAGAGTTATTTGAGGTCTGTAACATTGAATTTCTAGATTATTTATGTGGCAAGGGCAAGCGACGCAAGTGTTTCTAGTGTACATCGTGTATTAAAAGAATAATTATTGCTCCCGTTTCGCTACAGGCAAATACATGAATTATTGCCTGAAGATCTTTTTTTGAGAAGACACTTTTGCGAATTATTACATGAAAAAATGAGACAGAACCCTGATTTTGTACAAAATATTCATTTCACCGATGGATGAACTTTTACTAAACAAGGTATTTAATAGTCATAACAGTCACTTCTGGACAGAGGAAAATCCAAAGGTTAAACGTGTAAGGCATTATCAACATAATTTTAAGTTGAATGTATGCGCTGCTTGAATGTATGCGCTGCTTCAATGGGAAACCGCGTCGTTGCATACCATATTTTTCATGGAAATTTAAATGTGTCGATGTTTATTACGAACTTTTGGATAATCGTTTATTTCCGCTATTAGAAGATTGCCTCTTGATCTACGAAAAAATATGGTTTCTATGCATGATGGTGCTCCACCTCATTTCAGTAGACAAGCTAGAAGATGGCTCAACTAACATTTTCCAAATCGTTGAATTGGTCGAGAAGCTGATGCTCCTATCCACTGGCCACCAAGGTCTCCTGACCTAAATTCCTTGGATTTTGATGTGTGCAGCTTAGTTAAAGAAAAAGTATATTCAAGCGAAACAAATTCCAATGAAGAACTTCAAGCGAGAAAATAATTTAAGATTGTTAATTCAAGAACCAGGGCCACTCCAAAGGATTATGTTTTCACTAGAAAAACGTTTACGATGACGTATTTGTGAAAATGGTGGACATTTCGAACATTTAATGTAAATACCCGTACCTACTTATTCAACTTTTTTTTTAATTGTTTTCTTTGTTCTGTGTTAATGTCATACAATTAAAACCTTTTTTAAGTTCTAAATAATTTACAATATTTTTACCTCATAGTTGTTTTTGAAACAATCATTATTCCCTCGCGCATGAAAATTTATTAATTTGGTCAGCATTACTTGCTAAAACCTCAAATAACTCCAAAACCAGTAATTTTTTTGACTTTCAACAAGAGTATCTTTTTTGTGGAAAATTTTTTAAAAATACTATTTTTGCCCAAAAAATTAACAATATCCCCATAAAAAAAATTTCGGGGCAAAATAAGTGGCACCCTCCCCCCCTTCCCCTTTAGCGACGCTCCTATACAAAATATTAAAAATTTGTCAGCGCCATCTTTTATTACCCAACCAAACGTATTTATGGTCTAAATTTCATTTAGGTATCTTAAACCGTTTCAGAGATAATAAATTTACCGTGGAAATTATCGGAACGTTTTTTGAAACACCCTGTATATCTGAAAACGCAAAGAAAAGCCTGCTACAATAGTTAAGACAACGTATATAAAAAAGCCAACTACAGAATGTTACAATAAAGTATTTAATAGATTAAATATTATTAACCGCCTTGAAAATGACAAATCAGAAAACCATCTAACGGAAGAAGGCTAACAATAAAAATGTCACAATCAAAATCAAATTATAATAAAAGTCCAAAGTTGTACAAAACTTACTTTGAAAGCAGTAAAAATATTCACAACTGAAAACATACCAATTACATATCCTGTTAAATCACAAATCCAACAAAGAAATAATGTTCCGTTAGTGTTTACCATCTGTAATCGTTATTATACAATGAAAACATAATGTCTACGTTTAATCTTGTCTTAATTTCAACTATACAGAGTAGTCCAATAAGAGCGCGTCAGTGAATGGTTACTAAACTAAAAAATGTTCTTAATGAAACTTATAATATACCATCTTTGCTACAACCCAAAATAATTGACAAGAATACTGGATGTACTAAAATAAAGGAGTACAAACAAAAATCATATTTTTCTTAAATGGAATATTGCCGAGTGAATTTTTTTTTAAAACTTAGTCAAAACATCATTTTAAAACTGTTATGTCTCTACCACTGTTCGTTAATTTCCCTCAAAAATTACATATATTCTAATATTCGCCTAGTTCATCCTGAACTATCTTTATCTTTTGGATCATACGGAGTGTCCAAAATTTCTATTTGGACATGTGTACATTCGTTTCTATTTTTTCTGAATTTCTTAAATACACCTTTTATATTATTTTGCCATTGGAATGCTTAAAGTGTGTTCATTTAGAAAATAAAATGTTTGCGTATCTACCTCAACCTACTTTTGAACTACTAAGGTTTCTCCGACAATTTACACAGGGAATGAGGAAAATCACAGGCGGAATGCACAAGGATCGTTGGTATGACAATGTAACTAATTATTGATATAATCCTGGGATATTTGGTGACTTCTTGTGAATATTATTTTCTTTAATAAGGCGTATTTTGCAATAAAAGTGAAGTATAAAATTAAGAATCAATTTAAATGACATATCCTTGAAGAGTGCTCAAGGAATTATCCTTTGGCAAGCAGAGTGACATTTCCTGAAAAAAGGTAACCAGACGTAAGATCATTTCAAATTTTGGTTGGGCTGGAACAGTTATGTACGATAACCATGAAAGAATGTTGAGTAAGAGTAGGTTACATTAATAGCGTGTTAGGAAATTGAAGATTGCAAACTATGGAATTCGTCAACGAAGCATATAAGTAAGAACTATTTTACTATTTAAAAATTAGTGTATGCTACTTTATTTTACATGAAATTACGAGAAAAGCGTAAACACGCATGACCATTAATCGTAATATTTTGCGATTTATCAAGTAAAAGTTATGACTATTTTTATCTTAATGTAGTTTCGAGACCATATTAATGATACATTTTTAAGTTATCTGGACGATTAAGTTCAGATTTTTGTATAAGGTCATTTTACTTTTGTGATAAATTTTATTATTTATATAGTTATGATATTTAAACAGGTTTCTAGAGTAATTTTCAATCAATATAGAGCTTTATGTATATGAAGTTTTTTGAGCGTTTTACTGTAAATTGTTGACCTTAATTAATCAAGTCCAAGACTTTAATGAGAAAATTTAAAGTTTGAAGGAGAGTTTATTTTGCAAGTCAAGAGAGAGATTAGTGAGTAAATCTTTAATAGCGATTTGTAAGTAAGTTTACACGTTGAGTTAAAAATTAGAGTGAGAGGCTAGAGCACTGGGTGCGAGAAGTTTTTGGGGAATGTAGGAGTTTGCCGAATTTTTGATTTTTTAGCGAACAGTTTTAATTCCTTACTTATGCGTACGTTGTTATCTAGTTCATGAGGTAGTTAAATTAAAAATTAAGTAAGGTGTCACCTTAGCGCCATTTTGCCTGTAAGGGCTGATGTTCTAATGAATGATATGCCTGCAACAGCACCCATAACAGCAAATACTTACTGCAATCCCTTTCAGTTACGCTCGAGATCCAAAGAACATCTTTTAATAAAATATGTTATTGTAACATTTTTCTGAAAATTACTTTTTGAAGGTGTATTTTTAACTTGTATAAGGTGATTATACAGTACCTGTGTAATCGATCCTAGCTGTTACAATTGCAACTTAATAAGTAAAATAAATTCTAACTCAAACATAAAACTGTTTGTACATTAATAATAAAATAAGTTGATAATAACCTGGCTAAATAATAGACTAAATAACATTGAAATGTTTAAATTAGGGCCAAACATTGTCAGACCTATAATGTAAACGTACGATTTTATACGACAGAAATCGTTGAGGAAACAAAGTTAAGGAAAAAGGAAGAATGTGAAACTTTTCATTGTCACTTTATTTGCTGAAAGTATTGTTTAGATCTAAAATAGATTAAAGTAAAGAGACATGTTTATTTGACGGAAAAAATTTAGCAATTCATAAATCGAATTGTAACATTTACAAATTGATGTTTATCTGTGCACATTTGTCATGTACCAAATGCTTTTATAAATATTTACAAATGCATTTTAATGCAAATAAATTGCAGAGACGAAAGTTTAGTAAACTTCAAACGAAATGGTTCAACGTTGGTTAAAGAGACCAATAAAAAGGTATATATATATATATATATATATATATATATATATATATATATATATATAAATAATTAAATTGAATAAACTGCTTTACAGAGTGTTGCACAATTACGCGTAGCTGTCAATTGCAAATAACATACTAACCACATGTAGAACAATAAAATACTGAAGCCAGTTGCAAAGTAAAACTACGACCACGAACTACAATCCCTTCTTCAAATAATTTTGTTACAATAAATACGGTAAAAACAATACTGACCGGAAGTCTACTGTATATAGGCCAGACTAGACATCATTTAACATGCATTTTAAAACGTCCCACACTTTAACCAGCTCTTCATAGAACTATAAAGTAAGCAATAATATTTGCTTGTAAAGGTCCCTAAAGGTTTTGGTTTGATTAAAAGATCAACTACGTATATATGAACATTTCGTTAAGTTTAATAGATACGTCAATTAATCGAGTTATTCTTATTTTTACCCGTATTGTGCTGTCGTCAGTTCGACGATAGGCTCAATAATGTCACCCTTTTTGTATTTTGGAAATATTTCGTTTTAATGCGATTCCAGTTTTGCATATAACTGGAACGGTGCAATTTGCAAACCCTTAATATCACTCTAGACCTTTGTAGTAAATCATCTAATTTGGGTCTCTTAATTATTGTTTAATTCATTAAGTCCTTATTGTCATGGCGATTTAGTAAAACTGTCAGTAATTTAAGGTAGATCGTTTACCCAATTTTGTCATGGATCTTTCGTAATTTTACGTTAGTGTGAAGGCTACTTTCTTCCAAGCTTTGTTAGATCAGCCATAGAAATACAGTTCTGATCATTAACCAGCACTTGTGTTGCATTTTTTAACAATCTGTCAGTGATTAACTCCAACAACCGCCGCAAGATTGGCTCTGTGACTTGTTTTCCACAACCAAAGACACAAACAGATCACTTTATACACAATTTACTACATGAATGTTTACCAGCCAGCTGCTTGATTTCATTTATACGTAAGCATTATCAAAGTTCAACAGAAAGTCGCCCTTTTACGTACATATTAATTACGAGAGATTGTTTTAAGTTTCTTCGGCCAATAATTCATGGATTTCATTTCAGAGTAATTATTATAAGTAAATAGATAAATTTTATGCTTTGGTTTCAGCCAGGAATATGTAATATTTATTATTTGTGGCTTTATTATACTGTGCTCTTAATCAACTGTAATTTAGACGGAATAATTAGGGATGAATTACTTTGTGGACCCGCGAGAAAAACAGCTATTTTAGCTCCGATTCAATTCCCTTTACATTGACATTTTACAAAGTAATAACGTTGTATAACAAATTAATGTCCAGGAGAGAACGTCTGTAACAACAACGTTATCGAAAAAGTGAACAAATGAATAATTCACAATTTCTAAACTCTCCTATTTTTCTTTCTTGATCAACCATTTATGATATTGTTGCAGTAAAACTCGTCTACTATAAATTATGTTTACGGTAGTTCCCGAAATGTCTCATAGACGTTCGCAAATAACATTGAATGAGTTTTGTTCTAACGTGTTTGCAATGTTACTATGTCGCAGGAGACTATTATTGAGTAATACCTCAATAAATGAAGAAATATGAACCAAAACAAAAACAAAAATCAGTGCATGCACATGGACTCACCTACCAAACCAAATGAATTCAAAGAGATAGGAAGATTATGGGTACCCTAAGGAATTTTTTTCTGCAAAACACTAAAAATCAACGTAACATAAAGAGATGAAAAAGGAAAGGAATCTTAGAAATTCCACTATAGCTCAGATCGGGACCAAGATTAGCAATAGCCATTTTGACGTTGCGAGAAATACATTAATAATATTAGTAACAACTAAGTTGAGAAGTAACTTATTTCAGTAAGTAGGTACTGTATATTAAACCATTGAATAACCTCATTTGTTGCTATTAAGGGAGCTGAAAAACTCAGCTCTGTGTATTTTATTATTTAATTCAGAGTTTTTTATTAATGTATTGCTTGGAGTATTTAACTATAAATACTAAAATTGCTACTCATAATCAAGTAACACCCAACGCATTTGAGTATTAAAGAAATAACACCAACCGGTTTACGGTTTGATGCTTGACTATAAGATTTAAACAGTCTCCAGACTTACATGTTTGTGAGTATATAGGTAGGTTTACACCTGAAACCCTAATTCAAGAAAACCATAATCCTGTTTCACTTTAGCAAAATTACTGTCTTTTACAGCATAAATGACACTTTTAACACAAGTTAAAGAACCGTTTGCATACCTAAACAGTGAGGAGCATTTAGACTAACTATTATCAATATGTTCGATTTGTATGTTACAGCAAAGAGCTACAGAAAAGCTTTTGATACCCCATAAAGCTTTTTACGTAGGCACAGCATTCATTTCATACGCACGATACATGTTTGATTATTGTTGAATTTAAGTAGTAAATAGCAGATTTGTCTTTTTGTGCTTCATTCCGCCACTACAAAATTTCGAACTTCGAAAAAATCATACTCTTTCGCCCACTTTAGCGAGGTTAATGTTGGCAATTTACAGCAAAAGCTGTAGTTACGTTTAGTGTACTCAAACTGAGGGAACTTAAAGAAAAGTTTTAATACCTTATAAATCTTTTTACTTGAGCGTCTGTAGTAAGTATTTTTTTCAATTCTACCATATATCTAAAAAACGGAACCCTCATCCGTCTACAGAAAAATAGTGGCAACCCAAGCTAAATCTTTACGTAAACATTACATTTTAGGTGTGAGTGCCTAACCCGAGACTCATTACCTATGACACTGTACGTGCGTAATAAAAAAATCACGTGGTTATTAACGCCGCGCCGCTGTGATCACCACTTTACTTGCTTGTGCGTATAATTTTAAGATTTGTAAAACCAATTTCTTTATAATTTTACTTCTTACTTAATTTATACTGCTTAATTATATAACGATACATTAAATAAATTAATTTCTTTCATAATTTTCCACGTGTCTAACTAACCACGTTGCATAAAATGGGGAGTTAGTTAGCTAGACTAGTAAACTCAGCCAAACGGTCCTGAGACCGCAGAGCACTCGGATAACGTGGGTGTTTTGGAATGTGGATGGACGTAAAGAAGGTAGTTAAATTAGTTAGAAAACAAAACGAGGGAGAACAGTCAAGAAATAGGTTTGACAAGCTTTAAAGAAAGAAAAGGAGAAATTATTAATTCTTGAAAGGGAGGCTCTGTAAAGCTTGAAACGGGGAGCAATTAAACGACAATTCCCTTAACAAGCGTACATTTATTTCTAATTTCCCAACAACATGCAAATTTTAATACATATATACATAAATATATATATATATATATATATATATATATATATATATATATATATATATAATTTTACTCCAATATCATAGTAAAAGCACAAAAAAGATTAATTAACAGTTAAACAGCGTAATTCAGCGAGCTTTATTGGTGATAACGTCACCTTTAAATTACCTGAAATTATTAATAACCCCTCTTGGACGCTGAAAGATCTTTCATGCTTAATCCCTAAAAAGGGAAACTTATATACATGTAAACCACCGTAATAGTGGACGTTAGTAAGGTAATCATCCAACTTGCTTTTCGTTCCACAATATACAAGTAAAACCCTCTCTTTAAAAATGACAAATTCGCATATATAAACAAATAATAAGAGACGTTTGCTCCGTTCATATACTAACATGCATACACTAATAAGTAATCAATTCACAATTAAAGTTCAATGATCTGGACACTCTTACCCTCAATAACAGAAACTTGATACTTAAAAGCTAACACATACAGTATAAGTAATATGACAGAGACAACCGGTATACGAAATTTATAAGTTATGCTGCTAATTTCCGCTACTGCGCAAACGATAGCATAAACAGTATTTATTAAAATGGTAATAAATATGGAAGCTAGAATTAACACCTAACTGGATTATGCAAAATGCAGTAATAATCCCTGATGACTTTGGTTAAAATAAATACACAAACTATTAGTTGCTGGTTGGATCAATTTATAACAGTCATTAACTAATGAAATGTTTGTAAACGTTAAATGGTTTCGAATAGCAATATTATAAGGAAGTCGTAACAAAGGTAGCCATTTATTAAGCCGTTTTAGTAGGGTGAATTTAAAAACACTGTTTTGTAGATGCTGTAGTTATCTGACGGTAGCATATGGTAGGTGACAGGTTCAAAACTAAATTCCCCGTTACGATTTTATTAATAGAAAATTGAAAGATCTAACATTTTCCTAACGAGTACTTCAGTAGTTAGTACCGTTGGCCATCATCGTAATCTCCAATGACAGCGAGACATCCACAATTGAGACACAGCTACTAGTCATTTACGAATTGTTCCAATTTAAGAGCGCATCGGAGCAAAACCAAAACGAGATGAGAAGGTATATAACGTATACTTAATCTTAACAGCAACCATTAAACGAAGAAGACAAACAATTAAGCGAGAGAAAGTCGAGAAACGAAGAAGCCGAAGAAGCTAAAAAGGTAAGGAATATAATAACAATTTAATCGCATAACGTGTTGACAATGGTCGCGTACTAACACATATATATATATATATATATATATATATATATATATATATATATATATATATATATGAAACACTGTTGTTTATCCGGGCGTCTGCTGGTGATGCTTCTTACTCCTACCAGTACAAAAACGACGTTTGGCAAAGTCTCATTTGCCATTTTCAAGTTTTCTCCTCCTCCAACTGATTTGTTCGGCTCCGTGTTACTCGAATCGAACGCGGAGACGAACAAATCAGTTGGAAAGGAGAAATCTTGAAAATGGCAAATGAGACTTTGAAACGTCGTTGTACTGGCAGGAGTCAGAAGCATCACCAGCAGCGAGACAAGCCGGATAAACAACAGTGTTTCATACTACACTCGAAACCTAAAATCAACCATATATATATATATATATATATATATATATATATATATATATATTGTGTGTGTGTGTGTGTGTGTGTGTGTGTGTGTGTGTGTGTGTGTGTGTCGTGTGTGCGTGTGTGTGTGTGTGTGTGTGTGTGTGTGTGTGTGTGTGTCTGCGTATTCAATTATTGATGACAATATATTTTCAATAATTTAGGGTTAAATTCCAAATTAGAACCTTCAATTAGTGGCTCGGTGGATTAATTTTTTAAGTAATAGTTCCCAATGTGGTTAGGTTAAGTAACAACCCTTTTTTGAGTTGTATTAAAATATACCTAAATTTAAGGTCTTTCATTCATTTAGTTGTAAATATAAGAAAAAGTTTTTAATTATTAAAATATAGGTATGAGGTAGGCAACTTAATTTGTATATCGTCATAGTGCATATTATCGTAAAGGTATATATTCCCACTTTAAGTTTTCTCCTGCTCAAATACGTTTACGCAATACGTCATCGTGACGTAATTCCTTTCGCGCACGAGTACATGATCTAACTTCCAAAGCATCCATTTTGGTTACTTCCTGATGAATGTTAAGAGTAGCAGGAAGCATTTTTTTGGGTTTTCCCTAAATTTAGTGAAATTGCCATCGATATGATGGTAAGATATTTTAACGCATTATACAACAAATTAACATTTGCTCTTTTCAGGCACTTTTCTTTTTTTTTACTGTTACTTTTATTTTTACTTCGATTTACAATCTAATTACATTTTAAATATGCATTTAATTTTATGATTGCAAATTTTATTGGAAAATTCCAAGAAATGCGTTAAACAAATTATTCAATTTAAAGAAGAAATTATTAAGAGACAATTTCAGTTTTGGGTGTGGCTGATAACATAAAAGCATTGTTATTGCATAAATCGCGCAACATTACACAAAAATTACGTCATCTTAGTTTGCAGTTCAGCATCATATTTTATAATACCAGGGATCCTCAAGAAGATTTTGAATATATGGTACAGGTATTTATTTTTAATGTTTAATTTTTTAGTATTTTAAGGCTATAATTAGTTTTGGATATATTTTATTTAACCTCTTCACTTTATTATATTGTTCAATAAACATAGTTTTTATTTTTCATTGTTTTACATTTTGATCAAATTTTAGTGCAAAACTCGGTTTAGTTGTTCCGTCATTATTAAAAAAAAAACAATTTGGCACCCGAGATCATTTTATTAGTATTACATTGCATTTTTATTATTTATGTTAAGTGAAAATAACATAGCAGATTTGGTGGTAATTGAGCAATTCAGAATTATTGAACCTACCCTAATTAAACTACCGACTGGGACAAAGGCACTATTTGTGGTGAATGATTTGTATCTCCAGTTAATTTGACGATTTGTTTAGTTGAACATTTTTACTTTTTATTACATTCATTTTTTATTAATTTTATTACACCATTTACACCTTATATTTTATAAAGTAAGGTTGACACACGTCACGCTCAAACTGAGCACTAAAATCAATAACAACTGTAAATAAAATTTAAGCTGTTTTTTATCAAACATTGTGATAGAAATAATAGGACATTCTTATCCGTGGGCTTGATCATCGTCTGTACCTAGCGTAACTACTAATATATACAACTTAACATAGTTGAAATAACTGTTTAAGTTATTCGTCAACTATTAAATACGTCGGTCAAGTGTCGAGATTGCGGATTTTCGTTGTTCTAACAGAAAATTCTTAATTAATTACATTCTTCTCGGGTTTATCTCCTCGTGTATCGCAGTTCTGTTAAGAACTTGTATTATTGCGACAACGTTTCAGTAAAATCGTATTTGCAAACCTCAGGTCGCAAGTACTTTAGCTCTGATTCTAGTTACTGGTTCAAGTAACTCGTGCAAACTTAAAATACAACTGCTAAACATAAATCAATTTTGAGGTCGAAACAATGCTAGGCTAAGTTCATTCTAAGTAGACCCTTATTTGTCAGATTTAGAAAATGAAGATGGCGGAAACTATTCCAACAAGACTATTTACATTACTACGTTCGAAATAAAGAAAAGGAAAAAGTGCCATCCATTCCCATACTAAGCTTTTCAAGCTCCTTTAGCGGCAATCATGGATTTCTAACTTAATTAATGTTAGGGTAAAGAATAGGTGCGACCAAGATAGGGTTGGAAGGAACGGAGTTAGGTTTCTGAAAAGGAAGGTACTACCTCAGCATTCGCTTAAGTAGCCGCACATGATGAGAGTATGTGCAATGATCATACCGCTATATGTGTGTGAAAACCTTTTTGAAAGATCCTCAAACAGGGTACATGGCAAGAGAAATCGGAATTGTGATTGTATTGATCGGAATGTAAAAAAGTCTAGTTAACCGACTCAAAAAACCCTGCCCTCGTTTGGTTATTTAATAAAAACTAGTTACCGGTAACTAGCTATTTAGGCCTTTAACGTTTTAATGTGTGCCCTTTATACTTGGATATTACAGAAAATAATTTTTATTCAATTGCAAGTATGTGAAGGTTTTTTATAAAGAGCTTTGATTCTGTTAATTTTCGCTATTTGAGTTACATACGCGAAGGTAATTCTTCCTGTTTTTACCCATTTAAGATAAACAGATAAAATCTTCAAGTTATGCTACTGGCCGGGATGTTAGAACACAAAATTACATTCATTCATTGAAGAATTTTGGATAAAGTGTTATTATTAATTACATTAATGGTGTTTCCGATAGTCACACAGCAGCACATTTAAAAGTAAACTGTGCAGAATGCTCACTTTAATTGAATAAGTTTTATGTAGGGACGTACTTGTAAGGGTATTTAGACATATAATACATTTAGTGATAGTATATTTTAGTGACAGAAGGTTTACGCGTTTAAAGACGAAAGTTATGTAAATAAACATTTGAACGCATAAATTTGTATTTAACGTAACTCATGAAATAAATGCTTTCGTGATACGCCATTGAAAAAATTATATTGTTTGAATTTAGTATGAGTAGTCTCATATTTAAGTGCGGAATAAATTATTTAAAGAGTTTCAGTTATAAAATCAAACCTTTTTGTTACGTTGCATAATAGTTATTTATGTATCAAAGGAGTTATGAGGATGTTAATTACTGAGGGCAACAGGTTGCAGTCCCGGGGGACATTAGTGCCGAGAGATTGTAAGTTGCCCGAGGTTATTAACATACATAACTCACGTGATAGATAAATAATTTTATTTCATACTGATACATTATAAATGAAATATGTTAATTATTAAAATTAAATTAACGTTGTTTAACAATTAAGTAGGCATGGTTACCGTGGATGTATCAACTGACAAGTTTGCAAATATTTTTCAAAATACATTAGAGGGAGTTATAGATCTATAACTGCTTACTATAACTCCCAACGGAGTTATGAACATGTTCACTGTTATGGTAACTAAGGGTTTATTTATTTATAATGTATTAGTATGAAGTAAAAAAATTAAAAAAGCAATGACGTCGCATTTTAAAATTGTGCATTAAATTGTGTAAATTGTAAGGAAGAGTTTTAAAATTAACGTAAAAGATTAAATAAGGTAATGGAGAGGGAATATTTAAAGGCAAATTTGTGTATTTAACGAATTAGTTGAATATCTAGTATTTGTTGATAACGGTTACCTATTCAATAAGATTGATATTAGATTTGAAAAACATTAAATCGATTATATCGAATTCAATGTAAATGTATAATGAGTATTTAAAGTATGTGGAAAACTATGAGAATTACAGAATAGTTCAGTTCCATATTTAAGTAAAGACTGTACAAAAATGGTACAAAATCAGTATTATAGCCGATCATGTAGGACGCAGGTTAAGTTGATGCATAACGAATTTTACGTAAAAATTACAGGATTTTTGAATCCAAGTTAGCTACAGATTACGGTAACGATAAGACATTGCTCTGGGAGCAAACACAATCTTTTTATTACCATTTTTGGCGATAATCAGTTAAATCACAACAATAAAAATAACACAATTAAATTTTAACCCACCTTTCTGTCTCTACGGCCTTGACCACCGAGCTAGACCGGCAACCCGCTGATTTTATTAAGCTATTACGACACCTGGTGTAGATTTAGTGCATAATTTATTTCAATAAAATAATCGTAAAAGCTAAAAAGTTATTGCTATTGTTTATGGTGAACATATCGAAAGATATCTTATTATATTGTAGAATTATGCACATAAATCTTAAAATCCCATGTAGTAACGCCCTTCATCAACAATTTTCAGCTTAAAAGCATGGATTTTCAGTAATTTCCATACTAATGACAAGTGACAATTATCGAATTTTTGTGTAGTTTTCCCGATGCACTGGTATCATTTAAGGGAAAAATATTAACTAATATAGAGATGGTTGATTCGTTAAATCTGGCAACACGATGAAAGTTGTTATTGCTGTTAATTGCAGTATTATTTCAAGATTCAAAACTCTGGCGACAATAGAAGTTATCACGCTGTCAAGAATATTGAACTTGTTGGTGTAAAGCAAACATTTCCGTAGCGTAAAGTACTTAGGCGATCGTACTGACGAGAGATATACCTGGGGCAGTCTGGAGCATCTTGGTATTGCTGCTACCCCTTTATCCTGTAATTTGTACAAGTTAAAAATTTTCATTGCCTTATTTTAAATTTGTCTTTAATACTCATAAACGTTGTTTGATTGTTTGCGGAACCTGTCATTTCAGATTATGATCCAGGATGATGGAATATATTATTTTTAGGATTCCGATTAATTGAATAGGGCGTGTGTCGCCTTCTCTATCTCTTGAAAGTATATTTGATTTTTAAAAGGTGAATTTGAAGTTCATATTTATTGACAAGTTGTTATGGTGTACAAGGATTATATAAACTGATACAATAGACGATGGCTAAAGTTAATTTTTGAGTTTCATTTACGCATTTGATTATTTGTAAATAAACAGTTTACAGATGCTAAAAGGGATCCTACTGAATTTCTATAATTTAAACTTGTTGAATAATTTTATCAGTTAAGATAGGAAAGGTGAAAGTTTTGGCTGAAGTTAAGATCTTAGTCCAAAAATTTAGAATTTTAGTCTTGTTATGACACAGTTTATTTGTGAGTTTGGGGATTACTTATTTTTGACAATTTAGTGTTAGTATTAGTATTACATTTCGGATTTGTGATAAAGAGATGGCTGCAGAAGTGTTTGACCCACAGTACGCTGTAAACGGTAGGTTCACATCCTTCTCTTTGTTTTGTACTAGTGCATCTCTTTTTGCTAGCGTACTTTTACCCGATTTAAGACAAGGTGGCGCCTAGGGTACTACCAGATTTCACTTACCGTTTAACGGAACTAAAGTTATTAGTATAACGGGCGGCTCTAGCGGAGAGCAAGTTGGCCCTTGCAGATATTTGCCTGTTTGGTATTCTAATGCAGTTTAAGTCGTACAAGGGATGCTCAGGCTATGGTTTAGTAGAACGCCGCAAAATAAATATAAATCAATTGCTGGTTACTTAGATGGCGGATTAGTAGGTTGCGTTATGAAGTAATTTTGGTTGTTCAGCTAGAAGAGACTTAAGATCTGTAAGTATTCCAATTGATAAAACAGAAAGCCCATGTGCAGAACAAGATGTCTTAGCCATCTTTAAAACATCGGATGATTATCATCATCATAGCAGTGGAAGCAATGATAAAAACGTTGAGAAGGTCGCGTATCACATAAATACTTTTCCACTTAAGGATGGTTTTGGTATCCCGGAACCAGTAGACAACATTATTGCGGAAGAAATCAAATGAAGTGGATTAACTTGTGAGACGTATCACGTATGACAAGGATAGTTAAATTTCAGTTTAATACCTACATGAATATTGTGAACTGTACTAAAATAAATAATTAACATTAATATAATTTGTTAAATCAGATTACTGTGTAGGGGAAATATTGATCATACAGAGTTTAAATCTGGAAACTTTGTTTTTTCTATACAAAAAGCTAAATATTAAAATATACTCAACTCATATCGTTAGTGATCATTAAATTTTATATATAAAACAAAACAACGAATATAGACTGCATATCAATAAAAAGACAACAAACAAAGGGTTTTTCCTTTAAGATAAGTATAGTATTCATACAAAGAAGTAAATTAGACGAACGTAAATCGTTTATTTTTGTTAGAAAAGTATGGCTGCCGACGTAATATTAAGGTTCTTAACTATCTTTGTGTTTTCGATAATCAATATTATAAATGTCAATTTTCCATATTTTACCGTATATGAATAAGTGTAATATCTTCGTAACGCAAATAACATCAAAGGTATATAAAACCTTTCTTTATATTAGAAAAAAATCCGTTTCACAAGAGTTTCAATTCGTAGAAATATTTCAAGTTTAGCTTTTAACGGTGTATAAAATTTTCAAATCGGATTGTACTATTAATTACTGAAATACAAAGACTAAATTGAATTTCAAAAATGTTTAATGTGGAAACTAAAAAATCAGTTTTAGAACTTACCTTAACTAACAGTCATTGTCGTATAAACGTAAATACTGCATTAAATACCATAACTAAGTGTTATATTAATTCTTTATATATTAAGGGTATAATGAGGTTTTTGAAGTTCTAGGCCATATTTCGTTCCCGAGCGTGCTAGCGCGAGGGCTAAAAACCTTATGCCAAATTGCATGCAAAATTTGAATTATAATGTTAATTGTTTAAAAAAATACATTTCTCAATTATGATGGTCGGTATTGGTGCGTTATCAAGAAAACGAGTACAAAAGCAGGCATAGCAAATTGATAATTCATTTGATGTTTTGGTTTAGTCAGTTTTAAATGCAATAACTAAGATATTTCCGGCTATAAGATAAATGAAATTGAGGAATTGTACCAACTAGTATAAACGTGACTAATTGTAATAAACATTTTTAAACAAACTCATTGTTCTGTCCTTATTGTTTTCAATTTTTGACGTTTCATTATAGTCCGCTAGATCATATGACATCCGCGGGCTACAGATGTTGGTTATAATTATTACATTATAATGTAATCGAGCATAAAATTATTTAAAACTAGAAATGATTATGTATATGAAACTTGATAATTACGTTGTTTCTAAATTAGTTAACACACTATTAGGTTAAAATACAAGCTTTCATTAATTCTTAACGCGTTGTTTGTTCCGTTTGTAGTGTTAACAATAACTAACTGTTAGGTTAGTTGTTCATATTTATAAGTTCATTGTTAAGAGGTATGAGTTTACAGTTAGATAAAGTCCAATAATCAATTGGGACAAAATCCAATGAACCGCAGATCTAGTACCTACGTCAAAAAAATATAATTTAAATAAGTTCCGTAGAATTTACGGAAGATACTTTATTATTCACTCCATCTCTTTACATGGTGATGCTATCAGTTCCGTGATTCTGCATGTGCCTTAATAAAGTTATAGTTGGGAAATAGGCTGTGGCAAATTATCAGTAGAAAAGTAGTAAATTATCGAATGTTTAAGAGACGCAAGTAATATTTAAGAATAAATATGGTACGAAGGAGTTAAATAAATAATTAATGCCACACTCAGAATCAAATCAGATGGATTCTATAAGAGAAACCACCAATAGTGTTGGTAAACGCCGATAGTAAGAAATCTGTAAAATTGCCAGTAATTCGGCTATTAAAAATAGTGGTTTAATTTAAAGTTGAATAAAACAGCTGAATATCAAGGTGAACAAAGATAATATTCCACGAGATTCCATAAATAGGCGTAAGTACTAGTAAGAGAATACATTTGTAGTGCAAATCTCCATTTAGGTCATTTTCTCCATCACTGTATATGTATAATTTGTGCTCACGCTTATTTTCGAAAGGTTTAGTCATTAAAAAAATTAAACCATTTTTTTTATGGTATTTATAATATTTTCATGACTGCATACACAAACTACTCGATGGTGAAGCATTCATCAGGAGAGGAGGGTTTTTTCCACATTCAAATTTGTTATAGGGATTATGGTCGGCAATCAAGAGGTGAAGATGTTTCGGAACCTCTCTTTGGTCACGTCGTCTCTGTAATTGATTTTAGAACGACCGTCTTTATTCTTTTCCGCCAACTCCTCAATTTATTCCATGATAACATGTTCCTCAGTTACCCCCATGACAACTCCTTATTCTTCAATCCCTTCTACCATTACAGCAGAGCTGACTCTCATTCATTTTCAGCTCCCCCAAACATTCGCTGAAGTTTTTAAATGTAAATCATTACCAGTGTTAATGTTGACATAATGAACCTACCAAGATGTTCATTTCCTCGCTGAAGCATTAATTTTTCAAAATCGGTTCATCTTACTAAAACTTATACAAAATAGATGGGACATGATAACGCTATATATAGGAAGACAATTATGTGATATAAACAAGAAGCTTCCTCCTGTAGTAGAACGATATTCATGTTGAATCTCTGGGAAATCTTCTTCCTATAGGTAACAAAAAAACAATATCCTATGATTCTTCCAGCTAGAAAAACGGCTTGAAAGCATAAATAGCAGCATATCCATTAGAACTGCTGATTTTTAACACTTGCATATTTATAGAGAGCTAAGATCGTGTGAAAACGGAAATTTACAACTTATCCATCAGAATTTATGAGTAACACTCCTTTAACACCTACATATTACGAAAAACTAAGAACCTGTGAAACGCTGAGTACTGTGATCCACCATCCGCCTGATCTACAAAGTAGCAAATCTGTATCCTAACAAAACAAAAATAGAGGAATGTCTATGGGGACTGCTGATCTTTACTCGTTTAGCATCTGCATACTTCTGCAGAGTGTGAAAACGAAAATTTTCAACACCTACAAAATTGCTGATAAATATATTGTTCATTACCTTCGTACTCTAAATGATCTCGTTAGAAATACTATTTCTAAGAGGTAGCAATAAAAAAAGGATACCCTAGGACGTCAATAAAATCCTTTCATGCTTTGAGCTAAAAAAACCATTAACATTTGCAACACCTGCAAACCGGTTGACCATGTAGTTTTCACACCTGCATCTTGTGGATACAATAAATCTTGCGTGTGGAACATGGTGATATCAAGTATTAACCGTATTGATTAGAAAGCTTCTAATAAGTACATTGTCGATAATCTGCTTCATGCTACAAACGCAGCATTATTATCAATTGTCCAGATAGAGACCTCAATAACTTTTAGTGGTGGTCATTCCATAAAACATGAATATTCAAGGCGTAAAAAATATTTTTGAGTGAGAGTCTTGGTCAGTCTAAGACGTGTATCATAACGATAGAACATCAAAATCGACACTCAAAGCCAGTGAATGTGTTAAGAGCCAAATCTATACAAGATATCAGCTCGCACTGATAAAGTTCATGTTTTCAACGAAGCTCAAGGTGGTAAACCGTGGTTCTTGCAAAGACATACTTACTGAGGCACTCGTTGCTCTAATTAGGAAAATATACACCAACCTGATCTAAAATTGTTTGCATAAAACAGGAACGCAAACTATTTACTCAGCTTTTGTAAAATCTATCCAATTATTAGGTTTTATTTAAAACTCAATATTCTGATATACATACCGCAAAAGTTTCCAAATTTTAAATTAGACAGTTTAACTCAAACTTAAACGTAATCTCGTCTTGTTATACATGACACTTTCATCACGGTAACCTAAATTTTGCTTACAACAACACAAAAACTCATTATATTGATCTACATACGTTAGGCCTCCTCTTGGACATTACCAGAACAAAACAGCATAAATCCAAATGGGAATCCCTGTGAATCCTGACAAAGCTAGAGAGTTCCACAACAACAATTAGGTTACGTTAGGGTACATAAATTTTATCAGTATCGCATATTTCTACTTTCTCAACAAACAGGACACCACAATGCACGGCGTCGCAGACAGCGTTGTAATACTATTAACTACATCTTTACTGTTTGAATTCTGGATCATAACTTACTATAGAGAAAGTCGCACCGTACCCATCACCTATAATTTCATAAGTTAGTTTAACCAATCGGTACATTATACTTTAATCCACTGAAGTCACATTAGTTGAGAATAAAAACTTTCCAGCGACAACTACCAGACAACAAATTTCGCAAATACGCACGGCACCATCCTATAACCTTGTGTTGGTGAACTCTAGATTCAGTCAACTGTATTACAGTATTCCAATAAACATTCAAATAGCACTTAAGAGCTAACCGATTTGATCGCTTTATACTCGACAAACTTTACGATAACAATTCAATGGCAATAGACGCCGTTAAGACCACATAATGCAAAAGGTTCTACGCTAATTAAGATAGCTTTACTACGTAACAAATTTTTCACCAACGGCAATCTAATAAATCTGTCAAACAAATTTATTAATGAAGGAATAAAGTAAGTTTTCATCAAAAAAAGAAAGTCAACGATAATCAGTATTAATTTCAATAACTATAATTATATTACATCTTAAATCACATACATGGCAGTTAACCAAAATGGCGCATTAATTCTTTGCAAGGGATTTTCACATAGTTTCGTAAAAAAAACGCACGTAATCTCTATAAATAACTTTGGATGTATAAATTAGAATTTTCGGTTAACAAATCGGTGTAAAAAAATTATAGGGCTGTTGCATTTGAAACCCGCTTCGGGCATGGACGTTTTGTAAGCGTATAGTGGGTTAAGTGGGAGAGTAGCCTATGGCCAAAATTTGCCTACTTTGAAATTGAAAGCAATAAAAGGATGTATTGTTGATACATTCCCTTTGTCTCATACAGTAGGTATATTAGACCAACTTGGCAAAGCCGAGTAGTTTTTGGTGATTGCTTTCGTGTCCGGGATCTATAAAATACTAATGAATAAATAGATAGTATGGATATAGATTCTTACTGATTTAAAAGGTTATATTTTAGACTTTCATTTTATCTAAATAGTTTCAAAAGAATTATGGGGATTGTTTACACCGGCATTACATTTGAAGAAGTATTTTTATACACATGGACAATTTGATAGCAATTGGATGATCAAACGTCATTTAAATAACTTACGAAGTGTATCTAAAACGAATAAAAAATTAAATTTCTTTAGAACAAAAGCTACTGTATAACGCACACAGCTAACCAAATGAAGCGCTTTGTAGCATCTTGCAATTAATATAGATGATGAATTCCATATTTTGCAGCGGTCACTAATCCACTAAGAAAACTTGCTACGAAAAACTTTCAATTTTTCTGGTTAAAGGCATTTCAAATTTCCAAAAGAATGTTTAATACCTTCAGTATTTCACCGTTACTAAAAAAATATTCCTAAAAGACCTTTAAGAAGCAGCCTGCTCAAAGTTTTAAGATTCTACAATTACCAATTGCTTACTCATCACGTATGCCTAATGGAATCGATTTGCACAAACCCATAATTGTAAAATAATTAACTTCGACTCATTAAATAATAAAATATTTTCGTTACTACATGTATGGTCAAAATAAACACTGGCCGCGAATGCATTTATTTCCAACGAAAAATCGGTTTTTTGTGCTAAAAATGACTGGATTACGTATAGAAGAATTGTGTATGTAACAGAGTAGATCAAAGATTAATGAAATGTTGGCGTTAACGCTTTATGAAGACTGGACCAAACCTGTTTAAAATAAATAAGCAGTAATACATCTCACATACCTTAAGTTACCTGATAAACGTCGGAATTATCACTATTAAAAGTAAAAAGAATATTAAACAATGTTGCCACAACATAAAGTACATATAATGTTAAACAATTAAACGGGATTTAATTTAGCTTTATTCGAATTTGAAGTTAGGCCTATATATGTTAAGGTCGTAATTATTACATGACAAACACTAATAACCTTTTTGTATATAGTTACACAACCACATTTATATACATAAGGGTACGGCACATAAAAAACAGATGTTCTTTATTATATGGGACACTTGAGGGAGCCCGTATGAAGGCGATTGCTTCAACATCTGCCTGGTAAGCTTAATCTAATGGTGCTGTTACATACAAGTGTTCCAAAAAGATATACAAGGAAATACTTCCGGTTCGATATGCTTCCAATAACCGTATTGATAGGAATTGGCTAAAATACCAAGTAGGTGTACTTTTATGTTATTTTGTCGTACTTGATACCATTAACACATTTTTAGTCAGATTCAGAAGATATACAACCAAAGTAATCGTAATTTCGATTCGGAAGACGATATGTATAATATTTACAAAACTTACACCAGGACACCTTATATACGTGATAGTGTGCTTCTTGTACTAATATCTTTCTTTCTGATTTGCACGCTACTACTTTTGTTAAACATCCCTTTGTTCTAGAAATACTCTAATTTAAAACAGTCATTTTTCATAGTCGCTTCTTCCTAAACGTTAATGTTGAATTATTTATCCAAAAGTAACTCCTAAAGTAGGATTGATTGAAGTTTAATAAATAATTTGATCAGCACGAAGCCAATGCATGTTTTGAATAGTGTAAAACAGTATTTTTCATTTCTAACCGGCGACAAGATAGAGAGCTGAGCAAATTTATTTTAACTGAACTATGTTTAGCTACCTGAGGCTGTTTTTAGTTGTGGCTATTTTGTTTGCTAGCTTCATGCGTAAAAGGTGAAAATGTTACTAAAATAAAATAACATTCAACAGTAGGGTTTCAAGTACCAGTACCTCATTATTAAGGCAGGCTTAACTTTGCAAGTATCATTATTTAGTGATGACGATGATTTTAAATGTTAGCGAAACATGTACAGTTTGTATAATTTATCGCAAAATAAACGATTTAAACAGGTCAAAAATGAGTATTTATAATCATCACGTTTAAATCGTAAAAATTTATATTTTCATTGAAACAAAAATTATAATGGCCTTCAAAATAAGATGTGAATTTTGCTTAACCATAGAAAAACTATAAACCTCTACGGAGGAAACATTTTTCAGCATAACAGGAGTATAAATTGCTTTACCAAACTAGCATCTTACGAAAAATATACAAACGAAGTCGTCATACCAGTCACTGTGAATTTAGACAGCAAGACAAGAGTCAATCCAAGATAGCATAGTCGTCACCAATGAACAACTATTCCGTCTAATCATGAGGCTCCATGACAACATTTAACTAAATACAGTACCGACAAGAAACTAATGGACTACTAATAACCGCCAAGCAAAGGAAATATTCGGTTGGTACAGAAACCGCTCTAAAGCCTATCACAAGAAACCACTAGATCTGAAGGAAGGGGTGCCCAACATTTCACAATCCAATTTGACGAAACCTGAAGAGGTTTGCTGGTGCTGGGCCTTAATGATGCAGGAGTACCATCGATGATTTCTATTATAGACATAATGTAAAAATCATATAAAAATTAATTTTTCATTTGACACTTTGCGCTTACTTCGACGTTGCTAAAAATTAAAGATCTTGCTTTCTTATGCAAGTTAAATCCCATCTTTGAAAACAAAGATGTGTTAATTTTGTTTATTATCTTCCCTTTATCGTGACAGTTCAGTTTATAAAAGCTAAAAATTAACATTTGGACGGGTAGATTTAAGCACGAATCAGAGTTAATGGTGATAATAAAGTAGCATGTTCTGTAGATTACGACATTCTTGTAATTACAAAAATAAGGTATAGTTTCGTAATAAATTAGGAAAGAAAGAAATCTTGCCATAGTGGTACATTTTACAATAAGAATACTGTTAGTAAATTTTACATACTAGGTCAAGGACGTTCAATAACAGCCGTTACAAAAAAACTTCATACATCGATATCTCTAACCGCGTGTAAACTAACTGTTTAAAATTATAACCAAATTCCTAGCGTATGAAAAAACAGGAACGTTGATCCTTATTTCACAGAGCATGTTTTCATCGCAGCTAACCTCAAAGTATTAGCGTCAGTAAATGTCTTACTTGACCCTGACCCTTAAAATATTCTATTCAAAGTGACTCGTATTTCAATACGGCTCCTTGACAGTAATTCAACATTTTCCTAACTGTTAACAAATGTCTATTTCATGCGGTAACTATGTTATACGTTATGTTCAAGAGGAGTTAAACAAAGTGTACTTAAATTTCAACTCATCATTTGAGAGAACCACTTATCACTAGTAAATCAATTGTTTTACCTTAATATGCTGAGATGTCGGTTTCATTAATGCCGTTGAACTGAAAAAAAAAGAAAAATTGTGTTATTGTTAAGATTACTAAACATTTAAAAAACACATATTTTTAAAGATTGCTTTTTTTAATTGCATTTTAACATATCGCACGGATGTTTCGGTTAGCTGGTTATTTACTTAGCAGCATGATTGAACGCGGCCCCCAACATTTAAGTTGATACCATTACCGTTAACTAATTTCAATGTATGCACATTTGGATCTACTTTTAAAAAAAATTTTCTGTTTCTTAAAAATCAGTTTAACACCTTCGACGTCGATTATATAGTGAATTTGGTGCATTATAATGCCCATTACATGAAATGACTAGTAACAAATGTAAGTATAAGCATTTAGTACCGTCAAGGGACGAATGAACTAACATACTATAATCACAACATGAATTACAGATTTTGGCATTACCATTTCAATTACCCTTTAGGACTTTTTCATTTTTGAGTTTATAGGTTCAGTATTGCATGCTATCAAAGAGTCAATTTGTATTTCAGCTCAAATAACTACAGGATATTACTTCTGTGTTTTTAGAGGTTGATGATGTTCTCGTCGCCAGTCGTGCTAATGCTGCTAGCTATCGTAATAATTAGAAAGCTTAAATGCGTTAATATGCAAAATCGAACTCATGAGCAACGAATGCTTTACAAAAGAGCTGTAAGGCACATGTCGTACGGCGCTGAGAAACAGGAACAGAGATAGGAAAAGACAACGTGTTTTAGCTTCTTCAGCCACAGTCATAGCCTCCCAACATACATACGTTTAGTATAGATGCATGTTGTGATTAACCGTAGGATGTGAAAGAACGGTGTTATGGTTATGAGGAGGAAGATACTACCACAACATTTTCCTAAATAGCCGCACATGGTGTGCGTAAACGCAGTGCCCATGGCGCTATATGTGTATAAAAAATCCCCAGAAAATAGCTCATACAGGGTAGACAGTAACCCATTATTTCCCGAATGCTAAACAGGTTGTGTTATTACTGGCCCATTAGCTCGGCTAGAATAGGGCAGACACGCAAAAGATTACACTAAAACCAACCAATACGCAAAGCATTGCGCGATGGAAGGAGTACAATGACTTCAATGTGACTAGCCAAATAGAAACAGGAAGCAATGAAAGTTCTGCAATAGACACAAAACAAAATGCGAATACGTAAAAACCGATAAAAAAATACAAGAAAGTGAATCGTCGAAAGGGGCAATGAAATGCTTGAACCCCTCCGGAAAATATTGAGCCGACTCGAAAACTTTCCCGCTTCAAATGAGTACACGACCGTAAATTATTTAGAAACTGAAAAATGAAGCTAGGTTGAACACGCCAATGTCCAAAATGTTGATTACATTACGTTTCGGGAATTTAACATGTTGGCAAATACTGTTGGTAAATGTAAGTATCGTTCTCACACATTCTTCCCGGGTATTCAAAACACTCCGTACGTGTCTACCGGTATGCAGGAAGACTTTATTTGCTATTTTTGTGCGGAACTATAAGTTTTTGAAAGTCATGTCACCTTCAGAATGTTATTATCAATTGTTGGACGACAAAATCTTCAAGAAAAACGCAGACCAAAAATATTATGTTACTCGTGACAAGTACGCTACATTCATTTCGTGAAGGAAGCTAAAGCTGTGAAGACTCGAAAATATATTCATTACCGGAGATAAGAAAGACAAAATAAATTTTTGTGGTATTGAAAATCACTGCTTTATCGCAGGTTAAAATAATGTCACCAAAGATGGTATGGAGAGTTATTCATCGTAATCCATGAGGCTCATCTCGCGACTGAGCACGGTTCTATCAGTGCATTAAAGGAAGTTAGTCGCAACTACAAATATCTCGTGCGAAACACCACACGACTTCAAACCTACAAAATGAAAATTTAAAGAAATGACATGATTTTAATAACAATTTTTAGGATAATGTTGCAACCTCTTTTATAATAAGTTAATTACGAAAATATGCAACATTGTGAAAACAAAAACAATAATCTATGTCAAACCGAAGTTAAAAACTTCATGTCTGACAGAGGTTAATAGACATTTAGATGCTAACTTAAAAAATTAAAAGAAATGAAATAATTTTAATTACAATTTTTTTAGGTAACTATAAAATCTTTTTTTTATACGTTGATAGTAAATCAGGCAACATTGTAAAAACAAAAAAATAATCCATGTCAGATTGACGTTTAAAACTTCATGTCAGATAGAGATTAGTAAATAAATGTAAACTGAAAAAACAAATTCCAACGCCGCCCACCTCTATTAGACATCAATAATACAGTTTAACCATTTTTATTCATATTTAATTAATCTTTAGACTTACCTTGCATTATATTAAGAAACTTTATAAAGAAAAGTTATGTAAAATTAAATTTTCTTTGAAAAACATGTCCACACTTTTTCTTATAAAATTTATCGTTATTCAGATATTGAAAAAAATTAACACTTAAATTCTAACGTAGGATTTTTTTGGCGCTAAATGAGGCGTAAAAAATAATTAATGGATATGTTTAAGGTTTATATCTGGGTATTTTTTATATCTTTGAAATATGCAGCTGTTTTAGAAATATTTGATAAAAACCTAAAACTGACCCTAATAAACCTCCACTCCACCGCTGGATTTCTGCCAAAACCTAATTAGATCCAAGCCAAATGAAAACAAGCTTGAATAAAAAATTGAGAACATACATCCACACAGACACACATCCAGACATTATGGCCGATCTTGGCCAAAAATTATAAAATGAGCTAATAAGTCGATTTAACGATAGTGAAAAAGAAGTCGATTGCTGTCAGGTTGCGTTGACGCACCCTGTATGTAGGATGTTATACTGACGTGAATGACGTGTTTTGAGTGCGAGTGTATTGAGTTTGAACGAAAAAAAAAAAAATTTTTGTGTGTATGCATAATGTATGTGGGTGTATGATACGCCACTGGAAATTTAGGAGAAATATAATTCAGTATGTAGATACGTGTATTTGAATATTATAGAGACTTTAGTGTTGGAATAAATAGATTCTGATGAATGTAAATGTGAAGAGAAATTTGTCGATGGGACGATAATGCTACTGTTTTACCGTTAGAAATGGAATGTTGGTGGAAAATGAGTAATTTTGGTCAGAAGATGTGAAGTATAAGTGTAGAATGTTTTAGAAAATATGTAGAGAAAGATTGGGTATGTTTAAGTGTTAATTTCAGAAAGTTTTCGTAATGTTGTGCAATTGCTTTGAGAATATATGTATGTATATGGAATTTGAGACCTTAGACGGTACTTATTTTTGCAAATGTTGCGGAACGAGATCGAGCGCAGGTTGGAGATAAATGTTGAAAGTTGCGTAATGGTCCAGAGTGGCTACTGAATGAATGTAATGACGAAAATGATTTCTTCATGAAGTAATTGTAAAATTTGTAAGAACAAATATGGCGATGTATTGTAATTACACGCGTGCTTGTATAGAGGGTAGCATCTATTGGAACTATGAAATTTTGAATGAAGACTATTGGAGAATATAACGCGGAAGGAAGACATGTTTAAAGATGGATGACTGAAGGTATAAATAGGATTGACGGGTGGGTTAGCTTTTGGCTTTTGGTGAGAGACGCGCGCGCGAGGTAGTGTGGGATAGAATGGGATGGTGTTGGAGTTATATTTGTGAATTTTAATGAGGCAGTAATTGTTTAAACAACTGCGTAACCCGAACCGGGGATGAATCGTAAAAGACATTCATAAATAAAACGATAATAAAGTTGAGATTGAAGATAAAATTAGTTTGTTTTTTTCAAGAAAATAATAAGTGCGTAAGCAGATTTGAATAAAGATAACAGTTGTAACGTTAGTAGCGTCAAGGTTAGCGCGTGTTCTTGTACCGACATTCAGTTAAAAGTATTTATGGGACCACCTTTAAGTGAACGAAGTGTTCGTTGTATATTAAGCCAATGTTTAAGTAACGTTATATGACATTGAAAGTTTATTTGTATAAGGACTAAATTGGTGTAAAGGTTGCTAGAAATTTTAGAGGCAACCAAACGTATACAGCTTATTACGTGTTATTAGACTATTTGTGAGTACAGAAAGGAATAAGTGTTTGTGAAATTGTGAAGCACTGGTTATGTGGCTTCATGCAATTTAAGGATTACAAATGGACTACAAATAATTGATTTACGAGAATAAAGAAGAAAATCCAAGGATTAATGGACAATTTTAAGTAAGAAATTAGATTTAGAATTTTAAGAACTCATTTAAGCCCGATTATCTTTTGTTTAGTTTATTTGCGTATTGTTGTTTAAATTATTAAGTAGTTTTGAAAGGAAGAGATAATCGTTCTTGAGTCTTATTGTATGGTTTGTTTTAGTAGTAAGAATGCAAAGTGGTATTTGGTGGTTTAACTTCAACCACGCTGATGTAATTTATGTAGATATTTGTGTTTTGTTTTATTTTGTACAGGACAATATATGTATTTACCGTTGATTGTTATTCTGTTGTTTATTTAGCCAGGTATGAAACACAGTTGTAACATTTACTTAATTGGTGATCTTGTTTTGACAATTTTAAAAGTAAGCTTTGCATATTTTAATTTTTGGATTTTAAGATTAAGGAACAACCTGAAAGTGTATATTTGCCAGGTTGATTGCAAAATTTTCATGTTAGTTTCATTAGCGCAATGTACAATTAACGGATCAGCTGTTAGTTTAAATTTCATTAAGTATAACAAAAGTTGGAGTTTTGAAACCTTAAATTTTACGAATGTCAATACGATTCAGAAGTGTATAAAAAGTAAATTAAATTTAAAAGATATCGTTCATGTTAAGAATTTTAAAAATTAATTACCGATCATTGAATGAAGAATAGTTTATTCATTAATAAGCAAGAAATATAACTGTTGGTTACGTGAATGAATTTGAGTGATAAACTTTATTTTGGAAGTTTTGGTATACGAGGTGTATTCAAAAGTTTTAATAACCTGGGTAGTACTAAATGTATTGGAGTTTGAGTTGAATTGTTTGGGACGAGTGTTTGTTTTAGAAACCTCGTGTAAGAGTTTACTGAGTAAGCACAATCCTACTTTCCACAATCAAGTGGGGTTAATTAACATTCAGCTTAAGACAATTATATCAGCAAAGTTTCGATTGTGGTGGCGCCTAGAGACATATTTTCCCGGACTGAGCTGTTTGAATGTAGGTGTAAGGTGTTTGAGCATATTAATCATTCATTTTACTTATTATTTCGACCACGCCCATCTCCCTGTTAGCTGGCTTGGCAACCCGCTTACATTAGTAAGCATGCACGACGCCTAGTGCGGTTTGGACGTGTAACATTGCATAACCTTCTATACCTACATATGTATATGTAAATGGGAAGGTAAAAATGTGACTGTTGGAACAATTGTTTAATATTTGTAACTTTGCGATCCATGTCAAAAAAAGCTAGGCATGTCGAAGAAAGGGCTTATCGTTAAACTTATCCTGCACAGAGAAATGAATTCTCGGTGCCAAATCTATTTAATCGACATGTAATCCAACTTGCACAAGGATTTCAGGTTCATCATGTTTTACAAAGACCATCCGACGAACTTCGTTGTTATTCAACCTCTTCGTTCTAAACGGACAGAAGAAATACCCAGTGATGTCTTAATTTAGAAGAGATAAACCAAGGTTATGGCTACATTACGTTGACGACTCCTGTGGAATTTGGACACATTGAAAAGATAAACTGGACAAACGTCTAAAACACCCTAACAGTTGCACTAAAAGGCAAAATTCACAATGGAAATAAATAAAGAAAAGAAATTAACATTCCTAGACGTGCTCACGAAACCTCATTCAATAGCGCACACACACCCCTTCCTATTTAGCAAATATCAAGTTGGCTGTGCAGCTCCCGACCTTGTCAGTTAAAAAAATAACAAGACTGTAGAAATAATAAAAGGCTTAGTAAACAGCGTGCATATTAGGTTTTATCGGTATAGATTGAATAATTTTGAAATAACCAGGCCGTGTATATGTATATATATATATATATATATATATATATATATATATATATATATATCTGTGTGTGTGTGTGTGTGTGTGTGTGTGTGTGCGTGCGTGTGCGTGCGCGTGTGTCAATTGATAATTATTAATTAAAATAAGGTTTTCTCAGATATCAACGTGGTACCTGATTTGCCATTTATCTTCCTGCCTTTGAATATAAGAAATTGTTTATTACCTGATTTAAAGCAATATTAAAAAAAAACTCATTATGGTTATTTAGTGTCACTGTATAACTGTGTATAGTGTTTATTTCGTTACATACTTTTTCTTATTTATTTACTAATAGTGTATACGTAATATTTCTGTAACACGTCACATAATGTGGAGATGTTCGATCATCATATCTTATTATAATAGACGTGTGAGATTTTATTGAGTTCTACGATAATTTACTTTGTTACCTTTATTATTCCGCATTCCCTCCGCCAGATTTCGCCGGTGTCTAGATATTTATATTTAAAAAACGTGAATACAATCTCCATTCAAGTTTATGAGTTATTGTGGGAAAAGGAATCAAATCCACCCTTCCTGCATCTTACACCGTAATTCCACCACCAACAAAAATTTCAAGGATTTAGGTATCTTGATCGGAGAGATTGACACGCACACACGCAATAACGCACACAAACGCGCGCACGCACACACCTACGCATGCAGCACACACGCACACACACACACACACACACACACACACACAAATATGCACACACACAAACATGCACACACGCACATGCACACACACGACATCACACACAAAACACTACCAGCACACACACACACCATGCACACACACACACACACACACACACACACACACACACACAAACACACACACAAACAACACACACACACAACACACACACACACACACACACGCACACTTTTAAGAAAAATAATTTCAGCATGCCTGCTTAATGGAAATTTAATGATTTGTTACTTGAAGATCAAAATTTTATTGAAGCTGTAAGTAGTTACTTGGAAAACGAGATTAGGGAAAAAGACCCCAAATGTAATATACTTGTGTGGTGGGAAAATTTAAAAGTAATTTTAAAATACATAATCACACTTTACTGCAAGCAAAAGAAGAGCACAGAATTTTTCGAACTTTATCATTTGCAAAGACTAATCCTCCAAGACTGGTATAAAAGGAAAAGCGAAAAAATTAAACTGCAACATAATCTACACAGACAAACCTTCCCTTTCGAAGAATCAGTTCTCAACCTTTAAGTCATTATCAGAACTATACGAGGACAACGTAATAGTGTCGAGTCCTTTAACCATAACCTCATTAGTAAGGAAATTTTGCCTAAACAAATATAGGAGTGATGTGCAACACATTGATCGTGGCTCTATACTCCTTGAAGACCCAAAGAAACTGACAGAAGTACACAAACTGATACTGGACGAACCTTTGAGACTAGAAGATTTCAAGGCCGTTCTGCTACTGCTCAATAAAGAAGCATGCCAGGAATAGAAGAACTAACTACTAAGTTTTACATCCCGTTTTGGGAAAAATTTAGTTACATTTATTATGAAGTAGCAACAAAGTGTTTGGAACAGGGCAAAATGACCAGATCAATGACTAAAGCTATCATCAACCTTATTCCAAAAAAAAGGTGATTTGTAGGTATTGGATAATTGCAGACCCGTATCAATTTTAACAACGGACTACAAAATACTAGCAAAGGCCTTGTCTTGAAGACTTTCTACAGTGATTAGTACCATTGTTGACCCTGATCAGAGCTATAGCGTCCCAGCACAAACTATCTGCGATACTCTGCATTTACACAAAGATATGTTTTATGCAACTAGAGCCTTTAGCCGTCATTAACCTCGACCAAAACTCAGCGGTTGACGAAGTTAAACACAACTATTTGTTTCATGTTTTAGGAAAATTTAATTTTGGAGAATACTTTATTAATGCCGTAAAAACAATCTACAAAAATGCAGTTTATCAATTACAAATAAATTCGTTGTTAACAAGCGAAATCGCAATACAAAGGTATACGCCAGGGTTGCCCTTTATCCGGATTTCTCTATTCCGTGTCACTAGAACCTTTCCTATCATTATGTAGACAATCACTAGCAGGCGTATCACTCGTTACTGAAAATTGGTGGTCAGCGCGTATGCAGACGATATCTCAGTATTCATCACTAAAGAAAGTGATTTTAAAATGCTTGAAGTGAATTACCAAATATTTACGAAACAATCAGGTTCGAAACTGAAACAGAAAAAACGGTGGGGTATTGGACAGGAATGTGGAAAAATAGAAGTGATGCTCCGCTTGAGTAATAAAGGACTAACACACATACCAAAATTCTCGGCATAAAGTTCTCTGAAAACCAAGAAATGGACTCAGATTTATTATTTATGGAACTAAACGAAAAGATAAAGAAATCATTAGTAAGATGGAAAAAAGAAACAACCTCACTATCCATGGCAGTACGAAAAGTAATTGTAAATCAATCAATTGCTCCTAAGCTGTGGCACACGTTTCAAGTTTTGTCAATAAACGACCGTCATACAAAAGAATTCCAGGGAATGCTGGTGAGGTTTATGTGGACTGGAAAACACTGGTGTAAGGAGAAGGATTTGTTTACCCGTGAAACTAGGAGGCATAATCTACTTTGTCAAGCAAAAAACATAACAAGTGGAAAAACTACAATGAAAACAATAATTAGTTCATCCAACAAATACGAAGTTTCTGGGAATGGTTTTTTATAGCAACACATAAACAGGTAGACAGTAGAGTTTCACTATTTGTACTCCTTACACATAAGTCTAAAAAAAATTCCAGGAGGGTTAAACGACATTAAGAACATACCACTCCCAGAGTGTACGTTAATTCGCAAAGAGAAACCACCGCTCTTTGTAAATATTTTTGGTCGGTTCTCGGATTCCACAAAATTTCAGACCTTATGAAAACAAATAAGTGGATGTCAAATCAAGAATTATCTTCAAAATTAAGTTGTCAATCCAACACTGTTTCGTAAAAATCTGATAGAAAATGAATCACAGAACCAGCTGCAACTGACATTCACTACCCTGAACAGTAATGAAGATGTTATAGAAAATAAAAACGTAAGAAAAATTCAACAGAAGCTAACAGTAGAATGTTATGGTGAAGACGATGAAAGTAGGAACAGATGGAATAATAAAGTGATTAAATGGGTTACATTCTATAATAAATTGACATACGGTAAAGACAGCGAAATAGCATGGCGGTTTGCGAAGGACAGATTGGCAGAGACGGTTTTTTTTTTTATTTGGACTGAAAGACACAGACGTATGCCCGTATTGTCCCTCTAAAATTGGAACCGCTTGGCAAATACTACTAATATGCCAAAAAAAAACACAATAACTGTGGCCTTATAAAAGCAATGGTGCTTAAGCTAACCGGTAATCTGTACACGATAAAAGACATATATTGTAGCATAGCTGGAAACTCAAACGAACTTCTCTTAGCAAACACGTTAATTACATTGGCTAAAAGCACGGTATATAAAACTATAACAAATTATCTCCGGAATAACTCTACACACGAATATAAAGAAGCTTTCGTTAACAAATTAAGACAGATAATAACACTTGAATACGCATAGTACTTAGTTAAACAGGATGTAAGAAGATTTCAATATATTTGGTGCAAGAACAATGTTCTATGGGGAATAAAACAAGGTCTATTAGAATTTTATTTACTTTTAATGTGATTTTTTAGTTAAATGTATATCATACTATGTTTAGTTTTGAGAAGAAAAAGACGATTTATGTAAACCATATGTAAATAATTGTTATAAATAAATAAATAATAATAACAATAATCATAATAATAATAATAACAATAATAATAATAATAATAATAATAAAAGAGGAAAGCCCAAAAACGGTCTTGGCAGGAATATACGTCCACCTTAACGTCTTCTAGCCCACAAAACCAAATGTGGAGAAAGGTTAGATGCATTGTGGGATCACAAAGTCCACCAAGAATTCCAACGCTGGAAATAAATAATAAAATTTTAAGAGATCCCATAACAGTGGCAAATTATTTTGTTCAATACTTTCAAGATATATGTAGTGATCTATCATATTCTGAAACATTCAAAAGACACAAAATTCACCGAGAATCAATCACACATGAATATGGAAGTGGCGAAGACGAACTATACAATCTTCTTTTTGATATGTCCGAGCTGGAAAGAGCGTTACAGCAAGCAAGAGAGTCAGCACCAGGCTACGATATGATTACCGCTAATATGATAAACCACCTTCCTTCTGAAATAAAGCAAACGTTACTAGACCTATATAATAAAATATATGCTACAGGCACCTTCCCGACAGTATGGAAACTTGCGACAATCATCACATTGCCTAAAGGAGAAAACAATAATAATAAACCAGAGAACTACAGGCCTATTTCACTCACCTCTTGCTTATCCAAGGTCCTGGAATCCATGGTCAATTTTAGACTTACAACAGTGCTGGAAAAGGAAAATAGATTTAGCTCTTACCAAGCGGGATTTAGAAAAGGACATTCAACGGTAGACCAAATTATGAAGCTTGACCAAATAGTGAAAGAAGCTTTCACTAACACACAACACTGTTTAGCAATCTTCTTCGACATACGCAAGGCTTATGACACCGTATGGAGACATGGAACCGTTGAAACGCTGCTAAGTTGGGATATTAAAGGCCACCTCCTCAAGTTCATTCACAATTTCCTACAAGAAAGAGATTTGGGTAAAATTGGCAACACCTTTTCTGAAAGAAAGATACAACAAAACGGAATTCCGCAAGGGTCAGTTTTGAGTGTAACTTATTTGCAGTAGCAATAAACAACATAGCTGATAAGGTGAATGAAGCAACTAAGGCGTTACTATATGTAGATGACTTGTGTATAATTACTACGGGGAAAAATCTAGAACAGATGTCAAATATAGTACAGGACGACATTAACACTCTTATCAAGGAAGCCGAAATACGCGGATTTAGATTCGCAGACACAAAGACTAAAGCCATGCACTTCTGCCGCCTGAGACATTTTCATCAAGAGCCCACTCTATACCTTAACAACACAGAGATACAGTACACGAAAGAACATAAATTCCTAGGAATGCTGCTAGACGCTAAATTAACGTGGAAAAACCACATAGGATACGTAGTGGCAAAATGTAAGCTGTCGCTAAGCAGGATCCGAGTTTTAAGCCATTATACATGGGGGGCCGATAAGCAAACATTACAAAAAGTAGTGAATTCATTTATACTAAGTAAGTTGAATACGGTTCCGCAGTATACAAGTCTAGCGCTAAATCAAATTTAAAGAAAATATATTCTGTATGGAACAGCGCAATGTTGCTAACAACGGGAGCCTTTAGAACATCCCCTACAGAAAGCTTAGATGTGGAGAACCAATCGTTACCGGTGGACCTTAGATTTCGCCAGCAAAGTTTAAGATATGGCATCAAGCTCTACGCAAAACCCACACACTTCTTGCATGACACGATATCTAACCCTCACATATTGGACAAATACCACTGGCAGCAAACTAAAACCGTACCGGCCGTAGTAACGATCCATAGAGAACTGGCATCATACGATTTCATGCCACTCAATATTTGGAAACCAGCCAACATAGTACCACCATGGAAACTATCTACTCCTAATGTGCTATACAGAAACATAAAAAACCAAGCAAAAGACGAAACAAATATTTATGTAGGTGTCTGGAATTCACAGAGATCGAAAGGAGGCGCTGTTGTGTATGAAAACACAGTACATGCTTGGAAATTCCCCGAAATCTATACTAAAGCCAGCATAGAGAGTGTAACACTATTAAAAGCACTTGAAAATTGCAATATAATTGCAGATCAGGTAATAAACATTTTCGGTAATTTTCAAATTCTTGACCAATTAAAATGCCCCTTCACAAAAATTGGGTTAACTAAAAGACTAATCGAAGAGTGGAATATAACCAAAGAAAGAGGAAAACAAGTAACAATCATAACGATGAAACATCACGCAAACATTGAGGAAGCAATCAAAGCAGCTAAACAAGCTGCCACAACACCAACGGCACAGGCTATTAAAGAAATTACACTAGAAGATGCGTTAGGGTTCATTAACAATAAAATGAAGGGATTGTGGAACGACAAATGGTCTTCTAACACGTCAAAACTGAAATCAATACAGCCGAACACTAAAACATATAACCTTCCGCAATCCGTAACGCGCAAAGAACAAATAGTAATAACACGGCTCCGTATTGGTCATACAAGACTTACACATAGCTACCTTCTTAAGGGGGGGAGAAAACGAGATTGTCCACAATGTGGCGAGACTCTAACAACACAGCACATAATAATAGAATGCAAAGAGCTACAAAGGCACAGAGATAAACACAAAGTAAAAGACAAACAAGTGTTGTGTAATAACAGCGAAATAAACAGTCTTATAGAATTTTTAAAAGACACAAATCTATATAAGGAGTTATGAGAAAAATAAAAGAGATAAATAAATAAAAGAAAACGAAAATAAAATAATACGAATACTTACCGCTAAATAAACTGCAAAAACCAACCAGAAACAATGTGCCAATGACCTCAGTAGTCGACGCACATTGTCAAAACTGGAAGCAAAAAAAGAATAATAAAAAAAAAAAAATAATAATAATAATAATAATAAAAATAATATCCCTTGGTGGAACGCTGAAGTGCGAAATGCAATCCAAACAAAAAAAAGAAGGTTACAAATTTTTAAAAGGAATCCAACTCAACTTAACCTTATTGAATTTAAAAAAGCCCGTGCGATCTCAAGAAAGATTATTAATCAAAGTAAGAGGACCTCATGGCAGAATTACGTGTCAACCATTAACTGTAACACTTCAATATCTGACGTTTGGAAGAAGGTTAAAAATATTGCAGGAAAGAACCACAAAAAACCGTCGAGGTTAATCAGATACAAAAATAATGATCTCACAGAACATAACCAAATCGTGGAGGCTTTCGCGGAACATTTCTATTCTGTTTGCAGCTCACAACAGTTCAGTGAAGCTTTTAATGTAATAAAGAAGCAATCTGAAAAAAGAAATAGATTTTAACTGTGAAGAAAACTGCGCATATAACGTACCTTTTTCAACTGAAGAGTTAAAAAGAGCATTGGATAAATCCAAAAATTCGTCTTCAGGTCCAGATAATATTCACTATGCGATGATACGAAATTTGCCTTCACTAGAAAAACAAAAACTACTAGATATATATAATAGAATATTCCAAACTAGTGTTTACCCTGAAACCTGGCGACAAACAATAATAGTTCCTATTCCTAAACCCGGCAAAGATATCACTTTACCTGCAAACTACCGCCCAATATCACTTACCTCTTGTTTAAGTAAGATCATGGAGAGGATGATTAATGATAGGTTAATGTGGTACCTAGAGTCTGAGCTACTACTTTCGAAACAGCAAACAGGTTTCCGCCAACTTCATTCCGCGGTAGATCTATTAACCTATCTTGAAAATAATATTCAAAACACTTTCTTGCAAAGACAACACATGGTGGCAGTGTGTTTCGACCTGCAAAAACCATATGATCTCACGTGGAGGCACAACATTATTAGAACGTTATATGAATGGAAGTTAAGGGGTAACCTGCCTTCAATTATTAAGAGCTTCTTGTCAAATCGAACCTTTAGAACAAGGATAGGTACACCATTCTCATCTGTCAAATATACTGAGAACGGAATACCACAGGGATCAGTATTAAGCTGCACCCTGTTTCTAATTGCAGTTAATGAACTCGCGGCAGTAGTAAAGCTCCCTCTGCATGTTTGTTTATATGTAGATGACTTAATTGTATTTGGAAGATCGGAAAATGTAGAGGAACTGCAAGAAGAATTGCAAAATGGTATTTCTGATATAATACAAAAGGCGGAAAGTATAGGTTTTCAGTTCTCCTTAACAAAAACGAAGGCCATACACTTCTGCAGGCTTAGACATGAGCATTACGACCCGACTTTGTACATACATGAAAATAAAATTGAATTTCAGAGAATTTAAAATTCTTGGGATTATTTTTGATTGTCGCCTATATTTTAAAGAACATATCGAAATGTTAGACGCTAAATCAAAAAAACAGCTTAATATTATTAAATGTCTGTCTAATATCACCTGGGGTGCCGACAAAGAAACATTACTGAGGTTTTATAAGTCCTTTGTGCTGTCTACTCTTGACTACGGCTCAACAATTTACTCTTCTGCTCGCCCTTTCCATTTAAAAAAAATTAGATAAAGTCCATGTTAGTGGAATTAGAATGGCAATCGGTGCATTCCGTACCAGCCCTATCGAATCCATACACGCTGAGTCTGGCATTCCAACATTAAAATTGCGTAGATTGCAGTTAATATTTAATTACCTTATAAAAATTCTATCCCTACCTAATCATCTGAATCATGACATAATACACAATAAGGAAAACCAAGCACAATACAGAGGCAGGCCTACAACAACCAGGCCTTGTATTATTCGAGGTATAGAGAAAGCACAGGAGTTAAATATTACAGTACCTACATTATTCACGCGGAAAGTACTTGAATATCCCCCCTGGAATACACCAAAAGTAACATTTGAAACAGACCTTGTAAAATATAAAAAACAAGAAACCACAAATGATGTGTACAGGAAGGAATTTTATTCTGTGATAGATAAATTCAGATACGAAGCCATAGTGTATACGGATGGGTCCAAAACTGATCACGGTGTAGGTAGTGCTATACATACTGATAATAAGAGCCACTATTGGAAACTTAATGGGATGTCCAGTATATATACCGCCGAACTTTATGGTATGTGGCAAGCCCTTTTATACATCAACCATAATAACATACGCGTATGCCTTATTTGTACCGATTCGTTAAGTGTGATAACGGCCTTAATGAATAGCGAACCAAATGCTGACCCTCTCCTAAACATGGTCAAAGAACTACTATATACACTCCATTCAAACAACAAACACATCACTATAATGTGGACACCAGGGCACAAGGGTATACCCGGTAATGAGTGTGCTGATATAGCGGCTCGTACGGGAACATCTCAAACCATACATGATAACATACCTGTTCAACCTAGTGACTGCAAGAAATTTATAAAGTTTATGGTTAATCAGATATGGCAAAGCGAATGGGAAACCTCAAAAACATCATTAAGGCAGATCAAGATAAAAATAATTGGTAGAAACAGTAATCACCACCTAACAAGAAGAGAAGAGGTAGTACTCACCAGAACTCGAATAGGACATACCAGACTAACACATCTACACCTATTAGGTATTAGTAGAATGAGGAAATGTGTTTTATGTGATGTGCAATTAACAATTCGGCACATACTGTTAGGATGTCCATTATACGAAAATTCTAGAAAAAAACTAAAGGTTGGAAAAACGTAGTCTGAAATTTTCGAAGACACCGTAACAAAGGTTAGCGTTTTAATAAAATTTCTAAAGGAAATTGATATATTTAAAGAATTATAACTTAAGTTCTGATATCGCATGTTAGAATAGCTAATGGCCTTGCAGCCGACGCTATATCAAAAAAAAAAAATAAATAAAAAAAAAATAATAGTAATAATAATAACACACACGCACACGCACACGCACACGCACGCGCACACGGACACGCACAGGCACACGCACACGCACACGCATACGCACACGCACACGCACACGCACACGCACACGCACACGCACACGCACACGCACACGCACACGCACACGCACACGCACACGCACACGCACACGCACGCACACACACATAAACACGCACGCACGCATGTACACACGCACCTACGCACGCACGCACGCGCGAACGCACGCACGCACTCATGCACACATACACATACACACACACGCACGCACACGCACGCACACACACACACACACACACACACACACACACACACACACACGCACTCACTCAGGCGAATGAGTTGTTATTATTACGTAATGTCTAGTACTAATCACATTTATACCTCTATTTTCATGCGCCGCACTTTTTCCTTTTATGTTAGAAATTGTTACCACTTTCAATGACAATCTCAATAGCTATCAAGCACATTACTGTTACACGTAAGGATAGTATTTTACTAGTAAATGTTATCCTTATATATAGTTCCATTTCGAATCCTTATTGATTATAATTACAGTAGAGAGCGATTGTAGTAGATTGCTTCTAATACTCTACCTTTCGGCGTTAAATATCAACGTCAGATGCAATAGATTACATTAAGTACATTCGAGCTTCTTAGTGAACATTTAAGCTGAACTAATTCTTTGTGCAATAAAGTTGTTTGCCTTGCATTTTTATGCAGGTATCGTGTTCTAGCAAACTTCATGTTTGGAAAATTTCGTTTCTATCTTTTTTACCTACTTACGCGCAAACGATGCATAAATTTTGTAACACACGTTTGTGTAGGGTGTAGCGGTTTTACACACTTTGGATATATTACCAACATTATTTCTTTTTGTGTCGTTTTATGTGACGATAACTTAAAAAACTACACAAAGTGAAGTAATAGATAAGCTCTAAAATAGCCTTTGGTGTGATCCCGATCGAGGCCGAGAAACAAGGTAAGTTCTCAATTAATTCTGAAACTTACAAAACGTATTACAATTTTTGTAAAAAATAATGTAATTTTTGGTAAGGGTTATTTTCAAAAGTTGCTGTTTGTACTATAATTACACATCTAACAATTATTACAAAGAAGTTAATAATTGCAAACCATTACAAATGGTTTAAGCTGGCGAAAGAACGTCGTAATTATGGGACGGAGAGCGTGACCAGTACAGACCAGGTAGGTGTTTATTTTATTACCAGGCACTAGAACCTTAAATAATTTTTCTCACCACAAACGTAATTGAAATCCAGTTAGTTTCAACAAGACCATTAGTAAGGCTATTTACTTAAAAAGTTTTGTAATCGATCAATCGAAAACTTCATTACATCTGGACTACGTCCGCTAGTTTAATCCAATTTATAATAATATAAGCTTACTTGATAAGTTCAACCTTCAATCTTCGCAACTGATACTCGCACAACGAAATTATCAAAAGCGAACTAAAAAAAGCGATAATTAAACAAAAGCGTGTTTTACAACTGAGCCGTAATCTAAAATATGGGTATAACACACACCCACGCATTTTATCTTGGGTAATGTTAGACAATTCAGCTTTTAGGGTAAAATCTCCTATTGCTATCCTATTGTGAATAAGTTCTGAGCTATTAAAATCTACCCACATTGATGGTAAACGTGAAGGAAACTTGTCTATGTTTCTCATGTTTCGCCACGTTCAGGGAAAATGGGTACGCGCAGGGTTCACATAAGTACCTGTGATAACCAACGAACTGGTTTCACAAAACAAATAATTCCGAGTTAACTCTAGTAGTCAGTGAAGATGAGTTTGTGCCTAATGACTCATCTGTTTCGGTACCTTGTTAGGGTAGAAAAGTGAAAGGTGGACACCAGCCACTCACGGTGGAATGGGAGTAGAAAGGGGGCACTATCCCCTCCACTTTTTTTACGTCACAAATTCGCCCCCCTGGGACATCTCATCTTTCACTTTTTTATACGCTCACGTGGGAGACCGTATTTCCCACCCCTATGGTTTCCTTTCAGAGGTCTTTTCCAACCCCTGGGCGGAGTTGAGCCCCTAATTGCCTAATTTGCCACATTTAAACGGCGCAGAAGAGGTGCAGGTATGCAGAACCATTTTTTTTAATACATTGGATATAAGTTCTCAAGTAGTCAACACGGTTGCTCAGGACAGGACAGAGTCTGTGTTGAGCTCTTGAACAGAACACACGTGTTTTGGGAGAGAGTTTTCTCAGACATTTCGATACGCCTATTGGTGAGATCATATTAAAAGAACGTACGACTAGTATCGAGTACTAATCTTTATATTTCAGCATCCTCAACCTTCGTACCGGAAGTGTGTGGTTAAAACCACATAGATCCGGTCTCGGAGAAGAGCCATCCACGATGTCATCGGACGAAGAAAGCGACCACGAAGACGAACTGACGAGAGAACGCAGGTTACAAGAAATCTACCTAGGGGAATGGCAAAACGCACGGGAAGTCATCCGCGCCAAAGACATCAAGATACAAGAGCACCTCAAAACACTCCAGGTTCAAGAGAGAAACATTCAAGGACTAAAGGCAACCATTGAAGCCCTACAAGCTCAACACAAAGAAGTCGTAGCAAGACTCGACGCAATTACAACCACTAAATCGACCAACAACACCACGATGAAGACCTCCGAAGCTCGCGTACAAGAAGACCAACGCGACAACGAAAAGCCCCCGCGCCCTAAGAAGAAGAGGCATAGCGGGAAGAAGAGAGGGAACGATGAAACTCCCGAAGCATCCAAGAAAACGACAAGAACAACCGAAAAATCCGAAGAAAAGATGGAAGTAGGCACAGCAGCTCCCCATCAAGAAAAAGATGAAGACGCCCTCTCAGAAGAGGAAGAATTCAAAACCGTCACCAAGAAAGGCGGTGTTAAGCGGCAACGGGTGGACGCCGAAGCGCAAGTCCAGGAAAGGCCCGTCCGCAAAGAAAGGATCCCGCCACTAATCCTCCACCGACAGGAGGATTACTCCAAGACGATGAAGAAGCTAGCCTCGGTCGGGATTACACCAAAGGCTACCAGTACATCTAACGACGGGATCAGAGTGATCTTAAGGACCCCCGATGAATACAGAATGGCAACAACTGCGCTGGACACCATCGGAGTGCAGTTTAACGTCTACCTTTTAGAAGAGGCAAAACCGCTAAAGGTAGTCATTAAGGGCATCCCGCAAGACGACGAGATGCTAGAAACCGTAAAGAATGATCTCAAATCCATGGGGTTTGACGTCCAGAAGGTTAGCCGGATGTTCGCCGGACGCGAACACCGGAAGACCGCCATGGCACTGGTCCACCTCGAGAGAAGCGAAAGGGCCAAGGAGATCTTCGGTATCACGACTATAGGATACTTAAGGGTGCGAGTGGAGTCTCCCCACAAGAAGAACGGGACAGGTCTGCCAGCGATACGGGCATACTACCAGCGGATGCCACGCACAGCCCCGATGTGTGCGGGGACGCATCACACCAGGGATTGTCAGAAAACCCGAGAGACGGGAGAGCCAAAGTGCTGCAACTGCACCGGGCTGCACACCGCAAATTACGGAGGATGCCCCGCCCATCCAAGAAACATCAGGAAAGGGAACGCCCCCAGAACAGCGGAAGTCAGAAAACCGGCTAGGATGGCCGAATCAGGGATAAGCTACGCCCAGATGGCAGCGGGCAGCAAGAAACAGGCACCTGAAGAATCAGAAGACGAGGACCTCGCGCTCATCATGAAGATCGTGAAGGCACTCAAAGCAACAAAGCAGATCAAAGGATAAACTCACAGATGAGTAGACGCAAACCGCCGCACCATTTAAGCGGCCGACCCAACCACTGACAGGGAACAACGACACCGAGATGACCGGAAGCATAAAGCCGAAGTTCAACTCAGGAAACGAAAACAGAGATATAGGTATATTTAATGTATTTATTTCAGGTACAGAAAATCTACATATATCACCAGAAAAGCCAACACGACGGAGGTATAGAGGGCAAAGAGCCCGTAATACCGAGAACAATTAACGATAACCGATAACCGACGGTTGCTCAAAAATGTATGGAAATTGTGATTATCCCTGCCGACAAACACGGTAAAGTTGAACAAAATTGCCAGTTGCCTGAAGAGGTTAAAGAGTCCGTACGTCAGCATATAAGTTCCTTTGTGCCGGTGGAAAGTAGCAATCTCACACATTGCAAGTTCTGCAGTATACCAGCAAATATTTAGTTGTGAATATTGTTTTTGATACCAAAAAGACTAGTGTGACAAGATGAGTATAACTTCCATATTAAGACTAAGGATTTAGCGCGAGAATATAAAAAAATAAACATAAAGAAAAGAGAAAAAATGACAAGGTGTTCTGTGTAGCTGTATTTGACCTCGAACAAATCTTGCCTCTACCAAAATCAGAAGTGGGTTTTGCCTATTACAAATTGAAGTTATCCACATGCAACTTCACTATTTTTAATTTCAAAAGAATGTAGTTGTTACATGTGGCGTGAGGGAATCTCAAGGAGATGTGTATCAGAAATAAAAAGCTGTCTTATGTTATTTATAGATGAGCAAGTTACAAAAGACATAAAGGAACGTTCCTTTTATTTCGACAAAACCGGAATAAATACCTCTCTACAGTTTGTATAATTATATAACAAACAAATATACCATTAAAATTCGTCATAGTTATTTAGAAAAAGTCCATACACATAACGAAGGCGATTCCGTACATAGCCTGATAGAACGCGCCTCCAAAAGTATTCCAATATATTTACAGGAGCAATGAAATACCTTGGTTCGCACTGCCAAAAGAAGTAATCCTCAGTATAAGGTTCAGGACAAAAGAATTTATATTCGACTTAAAACACATGCATCTACAGAGTCTAAACTGGGATGAAGACACTAGTAACGAAAGGTAAAATGGAAGAAAATTAAAATTATAGACACGAATCCGCAGTATCCGGACACAATGTTGTTCAAGTATGAGTATGAAGGTACAGAAAGGAACAAAGATAAAGCAGGAAAAAAAACGATTACTTAATGAAACCTTTGTATAAAACTTTAGTTCCGATCAAGAAAAGAAAGTTTGAACACCTTGTTCTTTGCAACAAACTGGTTATACCTTCTCAGTATCACGACTTTTTTCAAGGAGTACCTTACAGTGAAAATGTAACGGAAAAAGGAGGTTCAGATAATGAATAATTATTACTTTTTCACAATTCCAGTTTTACCATAAGGATTTTGATGTTGTAAAAAAGTTTTTGTTTTTTTTTGTTTTTTTTTCATCTTACATTGTTTTCAGTGAACATTTTATGTTCCAGGAAAAATAGCTCTGTTCCTAATAAATAACATTACATAAATTTTGCGTCCCCTTAATAATTTCACCTACAGTTTTAACATAGGCTTGATTACGCATAGTTTTAGTTTTGTTCTTGATTTCTAAGTATGATACCAGTTTCAATACAAAAGTATGTTGTCCCATATTTTTTGATTTTTATAAGAATTAAGTATAGTAATATTAAGAGAATATTCTCCACTGAAAACACAATAGGGTAACGGTTTTTAAAAATGTTAATATCAAACTTTCGCAAGTTATTCAGTTTTTTCTTTTCCTGTAAAAAGTACTGAATGTGACGTAGTATACTTCTGCATTAACCCAGCGATTTGTTTTTCATTTGTTTAAACGCCAACCGCGTCGTACACAGCAAAAATTGTTAAAATAATATTAAAACTTAAAATAACAATAAAACGGATAAAGTTAGGTATAGGGAATGTAATGTATGTTTGATAAACAATTTAAAAACGAATTAAAAGATGTATAAAAAATGTTAGGGTTCTATTTAAAAAAATTACGTATGTTTGAAAATGTTAAAATTCGGCGCTCTCTATTGGGAACCTCCTGTCTTCGGTAGAATTTTCCACAGATGGAAAGTTTGGCCAATTCATGCTTAATCTGGTAGTTCAAACCGCACCTCTCTAAGTTACACATTCCCTGAGATATTCGATTTTTTAAAGACTGCAACAGACGTCAATATTTACAAAAAGTCGAATTACTCGGAAACAGTCCAGTTTAGACCTTACATGTAATACAGAAAATTGATCTAAAATGAAACGAAGAACCAAAATATGCAATAATATGCAGAGTGTTCCATTTAAAATAAATATTCGAGCCATTATCCGACAGTCGCCACACCCCACATGTGTATCGTGTGAATCATTAAGGAAGGGCGCCGGCTATATCCCAGAAACCGCTTATGTTACGACTTCAAAAAAAAATTCTTCAGTAAATGTGGCCAAGAGAAAATGCTGGAAATAATTTTAAAGTTTGTAAATAGACCGCTAGGTGGCGTAACTGGTTTGGTAAATTAAAAAATGTCTAATAAGTAACAGAAACTTAAGGAAAAGGAATATGCACTTTCTCGTAACACTGTACCAATGTCAAAAAGTTATGCCTGGAAAAAATTATTGTTAGGTTGCTCTATCTAGATACAGGACGTTGAAATGAGAATGATTTTCGTGTACAATTGACAATAACTTTTGAAATACCCTGTATTGAAACCCTATATTGGAAGCATGGGGGAGATGAACTTAATCTAAATTTGAAATAATGTATAGGGTGTCCCAAGTATGTTCGGTTCACCCTGGTAATATGTAACACCCTGTAAATACGAAAATAATTATATATATATATATATATATATATATATATATATATATATATATATATATATATATATATATATATATATATATATATATATATATATATCGATTGTTACGATATCTACAATCATGTTTGATAGTACTCTGCAGGAGTGTATTAAAGTAAATATGACTAAAATAAGAGCATTTTAAGTTCATGTATGTAATTGCCAAAAACGAAAAAACTTTTAATTCTTCCCTGACTAGTTATATTTAATATACTTTTGGCATTCTTATTCTTATTAGGTACCCACTATTATTTTATAATTTAACAAAATTGTTTATCTAACCTTCCTTAAAAGGAAAAAGGAATCCATTTGAAGTTTAATTTACAAAATCTTCAAGATTTAAGGTAGACAAACCGTAAAGGCAATAAAAAACGGTTTATTTAGGACGAGCTCTTTTACAAACTATACGCTTTGATATTTGTATTAAAATAATTCAATTGATGGTTTCGTGTAATTCTACTCTTACTCAATAAAAACACTCGCAGGGACGTGTTAATTATTTTAGCAGAACCACACAAATAGTTCTTTGTTTTTGTTTTTTGTTCTCTTGATTTCCTTTTGTAATATACCTAAACAAATAAGTGCAAATTTAATTAAAAGTTTGCACGCTTCAGCGCTTTTAAAGTTTACGTTTTTATGCAGATTCTTTTTAAAGTATATGTATTTTTAAGGTTAAGTTTTAAACTAGAAAATCTTCCACCTTTGCTAAGCTACATGGAAATTATCAGTTAATAAATGCTTGCTAATGACGTATAAATGGAATTATTGCAGACAATTAAAAAAAAATTATCTTATATATATATATATATATATATATATATATATATATATATATATATATATAGTCAGAACAATTGCGTCATAACCATCTTTCGAACCTGCCTATTGTGCACGAGAGGATGCAGACAGAACCTATTTAGCTTGGCAATTCTGTATGGTGTTGCCAAGCATTTCTGACATTAAACATTAAACTTTTGACAACATCGGCGTCCTCTGACAGTATTAATATTAGTAACGCAAGTGTATACTTTTCATGATTATATGTGTTAGTATTTTTGTAAATGTTTATAATAGCACTGGAAAAAAATTGTTGATATTCCGATTGGATAAATTTTTTTTCTTTACATGAGAAGGAGTGGGAGAGGGACAATGTGTTTTATGTTTGAGCGCAACAAAGCACGCCGGTTACTGCTAGAAAATTTATAAAATTAAAACTAAATACAGAAAATGATATGGCCTAAAATAATCTAGAATTGATTAACAATTTATTGACGTATCGTACCTGTAAACCACAAACTATGTAAAATAATAGAATGTCGTTTTATTAAATCCAACAATTTAATTTGGAATAGAATTCTTGTAAATCTCTACAACAAAAAATAATTTTGAAACAACAGAACAATCGTTTATATCCAGCAGAAACTAAATTATAACTAATGTTTGATCACTCGAAAAACAAAACAAACCCACCTCAGGCAAATGTGCAATGAACAACTTGGACCTTTGAAATTGGGCATATCAAGATGCTTGTACGATAGAGCTTAAACAATATGCTCGAAACAAGAGGACCTGAAAAACAGAAGGAATATCGCTAACACATTAAAAGAAAACGACTATTCCGATCTAACACCTAACCATATACTATATACACCAGGTACCTTGAACAAAATACGAAGAATAGGCAGCAAATACAAAATATGCACTGCCCTTAAATCAACAAGAACGCTCAGGAGAATACTAACCAAAATTAAATCAACACTAAAATTCCAAGAATTGTGTATCCAACCTACCGTGCTAATGCGGTAGATCATATACAGGGAGTTTCATGACGATCTTTCACTATCGATATATAAAGAAGTAATAAACACATAGATTTCAATTTTTGCATTCATAGCTAATCAAAGAATACCAATCTAAAGAAAATATTTCGGAGTTTCTAGGACTCCCGGTTAAGCCGGAGGCATCATTCTAAGTGGAACACCGCATATATTTATATATTTTTGAATTCCAGATTAAACCTTGTGGCTACTTTTATTATAATTTTTTTTTTGAGATATTTGCTTTTTTCCGAAAAATATAACGTTTTTATCAGTTTACAAACTTTTTAATTACTCACCACTATTTAAGGTAGATTATTGAAATTTGGCTTAATGTTTAATGGCATGCAGCTAACTGAGACAATGTAAGTTTTTTAAAACAAAAATAAGGGAGGTCCAAAAATTAACCTCAAACCCTCAGTCAATTCAAACGGCTAAAACTACGTTATTTTTTAATGGAAACCCCCCATTTTTTATAAGTGCATTGTATTCTCCATAAAAAAAAGATCAATGTTAAATAATAATGTATGTAGCTAAGTAAAGAGGTTTGAAGTTATAACGCAATAAATATTAAATGCAAAGGATTCAGAGTAAATATGAAAATGTAAACTTTCACCATTAACACTCATAATAAAATACTTATCTTTTTTGGGATTTTTTAATGGTGTACTTTAAATTATACAATCTAAACGTTTCGATAACACTTACAGTTATCTTCGTCAGTAGTAATGTTTGTTAAAAATTGTTAAAGATGTAGTAAACAATTTTGTCAAATTTGAAAAATTCAAACATAAACATAAGCCTGCTATTAATATAACAGTTTGAGAAACGTATAAGCCAACTATAAAATTGCAGTAAAGAATAACTAGGTCATTAAAATTAAATATTGTTAAACTGCCTCAAAGATGACAAACCAGAACACTCTCTACGACGAAAGCTAACAATGAAATTTGCCAGCCAAAAACACATTTAACAAAATTTAATCGAGTTATGATGTAAGTGTAAAGTTGTGAAAAACTTCAATTTTAAAATGATAGAAGCATTCACAAATCCAAACATTACATCAAAAAATAACCCAGTTAAATCTAACAAAGAGATAACTATATCAATAATTGGAAGTGTTATTAACAATGAAAAGCACAATGCAGAACGTTATTTGTAATTTTTAATTTCAATTTAATTTCAACTACTTATGTTAAATTATAGTGCTGTGGAAATTTAACATATAATTGGTAAAGCATTTGCTTCAAGATCTAGGAAAAACACAGCAAAAAACCTAGACATACCAAAAGTTGAAAACAAACTAAAATCAAGGCGTATCATTATGCTCTTTTTTAATTATAAGATGCCAAAACCTATTTAAACGGAGATTTTCTTCTTGTCTATTAAAATTATTCGGGTGTTTATATATTTCAATAGCTTCACGTTGCAAACGAACATAATAATGGTTTGTCTTGACAATATTTTCATATTGTCAAATTGAATGTCATGATTTAAATTATTCAGGGCATGGTCAGCCACAGCAGACTTCTCTGGTTGACCCAATCTACAAAATCTCATATGTTCTTTGCGTCTTGTATCAAAGCTACGTTTTGTGGTCCCGATGTATACTTTTCCACATGAACAAGATAACTTATACACTCCGGAAGATGATAAAGGGTTTGACACATCTTTAGGTGATCTTAAATGTTCTTTAATTTTTCTTGTAGGTTTAAAAATAGTCCTAATGCCATGTTTGATTAGGATTTTTCAATTCTATTTGTAACATTAGCTATAAAAGGAAGAAAAGCAGTACCAACATTAAGAACTGGTTTTTCTTTAAGGTTACGCCTAGAAGGTGTAATAACATTATTAATATCTGTAAGTGAATATCCATTATCTTGTAAGGATTTTCTTAAATATTTATATTCATCATTCAAAAATTCAGGGTCACAAATTCGTTTTGCTCGATCTACTAAAGATTTAATTACACCAATTTTTGACGTGGATGGTGGTTGGATAATTTATGAAGGTATCTGTCAGTGTGTGCGATTTCTGTAAACCTTAAAAGATAGTGAATTATTATTTTTAGATATTAATATGTCAAGAAATGGTAAACTTCCATTAGTTTCTTTTTCCATGGTAAACTGAATACTAGGATGTATACCATTTATAAAAACCAAAAATTCATGCAGTGCTTCTTCTCCATGTCTCCAAACAACAAATGTGTCATCTACATATCTATACCAAACTGAAGGTTTTTTAGGTGTATTTTGTGACGCTAATGTTTCAAATTTTTCCATGTAAAAATTAGCTATAACTACCTATTGCTACACCTTCAATCTGTTCATAAAATATATTATTCCACTGAAAATAAGTTATAGTAAGACAGTGCTGAAAAGAATGGTTATGTCCTTTGGAAAAAGATGATCTATGTATTCAATAGTTTCTTTTAGAGGTACTTTTGTAAAAAGTGAAATAACATCAAAACTAACCATTATATCACCCTCTTCAATTTTGAAACTATGCATTTTTTCAACAAAGTCGGCAGAATTTTTAATGTAATGGGGTGTTTTTCCTATATGAGGTTGTAATAACAATGTAAGATGTTTTGCAAGGTGATATGTAGGAGAACCAATTGCACTAACAATAGGCCTTAAAGGAATATTAGGTTTATGAATTTTTGGTAAACCATATAGTTTTGGTGAAATAGCTTCAGAGTTAGATAGTTTCTTCTTTATTTCTTCAGGAATAAATGATAATTTAATCAGCTCTTTAGTTTTTAAAAGAAACTTTTTTGTTGGATCTTTCGGTATTTCATGATAAGTTTCTGGTCCCAACAATTGTTCTATCTTAGTGTTATAATCGTTCATATTTAATATAACAGTTGCATTACCTTTAACAATATTTAATTTTAATGACCTAGTTATTCTTTACTACAATTTTATAGTTGGCTTATACGTTTCTCAAACTGTTATATTAATAGCAGGCTTATGTTTATGTTTGAATTTTTCAAATTTGACAAAATTGTTTACTACATCTTTAACAATTTTTAACAAACATTACTACTGACGAAGATAACTGTAAGTGTTATCGAAACGTTTAGATTGTATAATTTAAAGTACACCATTAAAAAATCCCAAAAAAGATAAGTATTTTATTATGATTCAGAGTAAATTTTGACGGAAACTAAAACCACACAGGGTTTGTTATCATTTTATTTGGTATTTGTTTATCATTTTTGACGGATTGCAGTTAGATTAATTTGAAGCTATAACTCAATAAATTATTAAATGCAAAGGATTCAGAGTAATTTTTGATAGAAACTAAAATCACGTAGGCTTTGTTATTACTGTATTTGATATTTATTTGTAATTTTTGACTGATTGCAGTTAGATTAATTTGTTAAACTTTGTTAAAAAGTTAGACCATGAGTAGGCTAAATTTCAGTAATGAAGATTATTTCAATTTAATTGTGATTTATGGTGAGTGGTAGAGTAGTTTCAAGAGAGAAGTGTAAAAGTAAAACCTATCAACGATAAATAATAAAATGTGGTTAATGTTATGGCATATTTCACAGCCTATTCTATAGCGTCCTTAAAAGAAGCAGTAAGGGATGTAGGGATTCCTAAAATAAGTATTTTTAGAATTCTATATAACTTTAAATTCCATCCCCATTGACATATCAGAGTTCAGAAAGATAAAAGGGCCATACTTGGCCAAAACAGAGCAATTCAGCGAGAATACTTTAACAAAAATACAAGAAGATAATAACCTTCTCGATAAAATAATGTGGTCTTATGAGGCAAAGATAACGAGAAATGGAATGTTTAGCAGAAGAAATTGCGATTATTGGAATGATTCAAATCCTCAAACGTTTTGTGACAGAAATTTTCAGGAACCTATGAATTTTAATCTGTATAGTGCTCTTCGAAACCAGAAAGTCGTTGCGGTACACATCGACGATGCACATTTTATAGGTAAACATAACCAGAATTTATTTAGTTTACTATTAGGTAGCAAAATATTAAACAAATCTTAGGAAACTGGTACATTAACATTTTAATAAGCAAAGTTGCCCCCATCGTCGAACCTGACTCCTGGCACCAACAAGATGGAGCTTCTACTCACAACGGTATGCTGTTGTGAGGTTTCGGTATTAATAGGTCGGTGGTTGGGTCAGAATGGTGTGCACTCTTAGCCACCAAGGTCACCTAACTTTACGCCCTTAGATTCTTATTTTTGGGGACGAGTGAAGGCTTGGTGTACGCAACTACACTGACATCGAAAAAAGAATGTATTGACAAAGTTAGATACACAATTAATGCTTTGTCCAAAGCAGAAATTAGAAGAGCAACACATCAAGCTGTTGAAAATCGAGTAGCAAAGTGTTTATTAGCCGATGAACAAACACCTTTTGTAGGAATTGCCAAAAAGTATTTTTGCTTCAATTAAATTTTGTTTCGTTAACATCAAAACACTTTTACTTACTCTTTTAATACTGACACAATACTCTTGCTCGCGAAATCAAGGCTACTGCAGCTACTGCTGCGTACAATCTGTTTTCAGATGAAGTGGCTATGAATATAGTTAGGAAACAAACGCACACAGGGTTAAGAACGTAACTACATTAGGGAACGGTAGAGAACAAATAGAAACAAAGTATGTAAAGTTACCAAACCATCCTGCTCATACAAAAGGTCTATCTAAAATCTTTTCCAAAATAATTTGAAAACAGTCACTACTTCAAGTAATAGTTTGCTACTATTTTAGGGATTCGAAAAGATAAAGTGGTTAACCAGGATTTGTCGGGAATTTATAAAATTAATTGTAAAAATTGTGAACAAATATATGTGGAGAAAGTAAACGACATATCAAAATTCACTTTAAAGAACATTTAGTGGGTGGGTGGGGTGGGTGCGTGCGTGCATGCGCGCGTGCGTGCGTGCGTGCGTGCGTGTGTGTGTGTGAGTATGTGTGTGTGTGTGTGTGTGTATGTGTATGCGTCTGAGCGTGCATGTGCACGTGCGTATGTGTGCGTGCGGATGGTGCGTGCGTGGGAGAGTGTGTACGTGTGTGAGTGCGTGCATGCATACGTGCTAGTGTGCGTGCGTGAGTGCATGTGTGCGTGCGTGAGTGGGCGCATGGGTGCATGCGTACCTGCGTGTGTGCCCATGCGTGTGTACGTGCGTGTGAGTGGATGCGTATGGGTGCATCGTGCGTGGCGGTACGTCGTGGTCGTGTGTTGTTGCGTGCAAGGGTACGTGCGTGAATGCGTGTGTGCATACGTGCGAGAATGCGTGAGTATGATTGTTGGTGTGAGTGTGAGTGTGAGCGTGAGTGTGAGTCGGAGTGTGAGGGTGAGTGTGAGTGTGGGTGTGAGTATGAGTGTGAGTGTGAGTGTGAGTGTGAGTGTGAGTGTGAGTGAGTGTGAGTGTGAGTGTGAGTGTAAGTGTGAGTGTGAGTGTGAGTGCGAGTGCGAGTGTGAGTGTGAGTGTGAGTATGAGTGTGAGTGTGACTGTAAGTGTGAGTGTGTAATTTCCTTGTTTGTGCTTTTTTGCTTGTGCTTAATTGAAACTGCCTACTTATTCCTTCTATTATTTTTTTGGTCATATTTGTTATAGTGGTTGATTTTTTACTCACTTTATCTTCATGATTGGCACGTTGCTATACTTACAGACGGATTCCTTTTTCTTTGTTTGTGTTTAAATATCTGTTTCCGAATGGTAGTAAGAGAGCTGAACAAATCTTGTGATTTATGATTTATCTTATTGTTTACCTCTTGTACCATCTCGTGAATGAGGATAGAAGTTTAATTTTATCTCAATTTAGTGTAAGAGATTTGTTACTATGTAGTACCCTGTATAAATGCTTTTATGAAAATTGCCTTTTATATTGTAGTTATAATGTTGTATTAAGTTACGTGTGCACAGAAAGGAAACGCTACGTAATCGGGTGGGTTACAGGAGCCCCTCTCAAGTAGATAACGATTACACTCTCCACAAAACCATTCTGGCAAAATACAAAAAGTCGTAAATGCGAACATTCTGCAATTTTTTAACACTTCTTCGTCTAGTGCCTTAACGACTCATTTCCGGACATACGTTTATAAGGCAAAAGTACTTAATTCATCGGCCTTTATAACCCCCTAAAGTTTGGCAACATGTTTCTGAGACACCCTGTATATATATATATATATATATATATATATATATATATATATATATATATATATATATATATGCTGATAAAACAAGATAGTTACTAAATATAGCTACAACAATAATTAATTACCTTTTTCTAGTCCAACAGGTGATGTAGAGCATTGGGTTATCAATAACTACGTAATGCAATATTTACGTGTACTAAATAATTTATTTTCCCAATGATAGCTATTAATTTAATGTGTGTTTATTTGCATAGAAAAACCTCGTTTAGGCAAATATTTTATTTCATTTCAAATATACAACTATTAGATTGTTCCCTGAAACTATTATTGCGTCTATTAAGCCATACAAACATTTTTTAAAATAGAACCATAAATTAGGTACTTATGATACACTCTCGTCTACGTTTTATTGCTTGAAAGTTATTAATTATTAATTGTATAACAGGGTACAATGCAATTTGGGTTATTTAAAATTAGAAGAAAATATGAATATTTGTTGGATGTTTTGAATGAGAGTTCTGAACTGTTTTTAGTTATAAATTGCTATTATTTCTTACACAATAAGTATAAAGGATTCATTTTTTACTTCTTACTTACTTACTTAACCTTCACGCCATTCCCTTGCGGGGTAGGCAAAAACAATCCCTGCCTCTTATTTATTTTTCATTCACAGTCTTTCGCCATGCTTTCCTATCTCTACATACCTCCCTAGCTTCCGCAAGATTCATACATAGTCTCTGACATGCCCTTTTGTTTTTAGAACTCCTTATCTTTCTTTCCTTTATCAAAGATTCTACTACATTAAGCCAAGTTTTACGCGGCCTACCAGGCCCGGCCTTTCCCTAACGTCACCCACATATATTTGTTTCGTTAATCTTATGTTATTCATTCTCTCAATGTGACCAAACCAACGTAATGTACAACTTTTATATCTATCCATCATCGTCTTTCCTCACCACACTCCCTCATTATGCATTCATTTTTATCTTGTCCCTTCTCGTTTTACCACATGCGCTTCTCAGAAATCTCATACCCACAGCATTTATTTTTCTTTCGTGCTTTTTTGACATACCCATGTCTCACTTCCATACAGTACTGATGGGACGAATACGCCATTATAGATTGCTCGTTTCGCAGCTAGGCTCATGCTTTCATTTCTCATTATCGTCCAAATACTTCCAATCACTTTCCTTCCAGCATTGACCCTTCGTCCAATCTCGCTCTCAATTGTACCATCTGCAGTAAACATTCTACCGAGATATACCAGCTCGTCCACTTGCTCCACGATTTCATCTTGCAGAGTAAATACTCTACTCTCCTTTTACCTTCCCGATTGAACACCACAATCTTAGTTTTGTTCGCGTTTACCTTTAGGTCCATGCTCTCACAGACTGTATCAAACTTCCTCAGAGCGGTTTGCAGCTCATCCGCACTGTCACTTAATAAGACTGTGTCATCTGCATACACCAAGAGTCGTACATTTACGTCACCAACCATTACACCATTTGTATCGTTACATGCTTGTCTAAGACATTTATCCATGTATACATTGAACAACCACGGTGACATCACACAGCCTTGTCGCACTCCTTGCTCAATATTAAAGTATTCACTCACACCTCCTCTCACCCTAACACATGCCCGACTACCGTTGTATACTGCCCTTATTCCATTTATTAGACCTTTATTTACGCCATATTCATTTAATATTTCCCACAGCTTCTCTCTATTCACTCTGTCATATGCGTTCTTCAGATCTACAAACGCACAGTACAGCTTCCTTTTTACCTTTAAACACTTTTCGCTCACCTGCTGGAGAGCAACCATCTGATCGACACATCCTCTCCTGGCATGAAGCCACCTTGCACATCCCACATCTTAGATTGTGTAGTTTCTCGTACTCTATCAATCAGTATTCTTCCAAATACTTTACCGGGCACGCTGAGCAAACTTATTCCTCTGTAGTTCTTACAATCACTCTTGTTCCCCTCACCTTTATACAATGGTACAATGATCGCGCTTTTCCAATCACTCGGCATTTTTCCACACGTAAGGCATACATTGAATAATTCACGCAATCTTCGTATAAGCTTTGTACCACCATACTTGAGCATTTCACCAGTGATTTCATCTATGCCTGCTCCCTTGCCGTTTTTCAACCTTCCTACCGTTTTCTACCTCAATTATTCCAATATCCTTCTCAGTTTCATTCATCCTTTCTTCTATATTCTCCTTATTTAACCCTTCAGTCTTACGTTCCTCACTACTGTACAGCTTTCCGAAATACCCTTGCCAGCATTTCCTCACTTCACAATCGTCCCATACTATTTCGTTTCTATCATTCATCACTCCTGCAGCGTTCTGTTTTGGGCCACGTTTTGTATTTTGACCCATTTCCAGAAGAGTTTTTGTTTCCTCAAAATCATTCTGCATTTCTCTCCTTCCACAGCCATCACTTCCTCTTTACTTATTCTCACTGCCTCCTTCGCTTCTTTGTTTCTTAATCTGTACACCTCATACAATCGTTTCTTCTCAGTCTCATTTTTTGCAATAATAATATCTAAAACAAGTATTAATTCTTTTGCATCCCGTATACTGAATTAAAGCACGAAATTGCTCTCTTGGGAAAATTAATAGAACTAAGAAAAAAATGTACGGTGCTGCAATAGGTCACCGGAATCGTAGTAAGTACATTTTAACTAGACGAGGTTGAAAGAAGATTTATACGTTAAAAGTCTTTGATATGCAGTAGCTTCCATTGGATTTAAACACTATGCTGAGGTTCAAGACCAGGGTACGCGACATGTCAAAAACAATAATTAATTTAGTGTTTAACAAAACGGAATTAAAATGTGAAATCCTGGAAAACCCGAAGGTATTTGATCAGCATAGCTATGACAACGGGAGTAAAAATTGAAGGTGCGATTATAGTAAAAGGAGAAATACGACATTATAGGTCACCTGGAAAGGACCCAACGTGTCATGAAAGAGAAGAATATGAATGATGGCTATACGGTACTTATGAAGTGGATAGACGGTGAGGGCGCAGGATGACCAGCCCTATGTTGGAATTGAAAGCCCACTGAAGTAGGCAAGGGAGATGCAGCATAAAAGAATTTTAGGTTGCTAGAGGTAGAAGGAAGAGAATGGGGTGAACAGTTGGAACGAATACGACAAGATTAGGAATATATCTGCAGCTATTGACGACTGTGGAGGTAGTCCCACAAGAATATACACAACAACTAATTCGTCTGAAATCCTTGACAATAAACGCGATATGTTTCGATTATGAAATATAGTATGATGGAATGAAAATACCAAACTAATTATTTTTTATCCCTCGATTTGAAAAATTTCTAGATACAAGCAACATACAGCTACAAAGGTATACTCTAGCTTTCAAAACTATAAATTAAGACTTTTTCAAACATAAAGCAAACAAATTATAAGTATTCAAACTTAGGCATCATTTCTAAAAAGCTGAAAAAATAAGGTTGGGGTTCTTTTCCATGGTACAGATTTACCTGTGGGAAGTTAGCAATAACAACCCAGCAATATTTGCTGTGAACTTTTCAGCAATAAATATGCAAGCGTATGTATTCGTGCATATGACAAATACAAACACTTACTTAAATCTCAATTTTAACCCTCAGAGTTTCAAAATTTTAGTCTTCATACCGACTCCATACTTATATGATTATTTCGGCAAATAACATTTGGGTACATATTACTCAATTTTTCAAGAACGGATTTTAAAGTTCCACCCATTCCTCACAAAAGTAGAGCAAGGTCACTTTGAGGCGAGTAGTCTACGACTGAATGGATTGTCATGCGACAGGGGTCACGGAATCAGTTTTGTACTACAGCCGTTACAAGCCAGCAGTGTCACTTTTTAGTTCGGCATTCGTTAAAAACAGTTTTAAAACAAATTAAATTCTTACAGCATCAAAAATATGACGGACGAAAAAGATCTATTAACTAAAAAAATAAATTCTTACAGCGACAAACACATACGTCATTCATTAAAAATATCTATTTAAAACAAGTTGTATTAGTACACATTTCACAATAGACGACAATCGTTAAAGCATTTTGTTTAAAACGTTTTAATTCTTAACTTTTGTTAATTATGTCGAGGTGAAAAGCAAATTTCATAGGAGCCATCGCTGGTTTCACTTATGCTAATTAAAACAATGAAGCAGTATATACATTTCGCATTTTTTACTTTAATTGTACAAAAACAAGCATCAACTTAACTATTTCATCAATTACAATTAAACATGCAGTAAAATCACACATTGAAAAATTATTCAATCTAAAATATAAAGACATTAATGTACACAGTCCACACACATCGAAATGGTAAATCTTATTAGGCCTTGTTTTTGTAACGGAACCATCTAGAATTATTCTTCAAGAATTAAAAATGATATCTTAGCAGCTTATGAAATTCTGTGAGCACCATTGTTAAAATCTTTTATTCACACTTAGATCGCCAATATTTTCTAGAAAATTTAACTACATCTTTCAAGTTTTTTAAATTAAAGTTATTGAATAAATTACTAATTACTTGTTAGAAAGAGACAAAATAAGTCCAAAAACTTAAAAACAAGTTACTCGATAGCACTCAAACGCAAATATCAAACCACACACAAGGAGAATGAAAGCATACCAAAAAAACTAAACTTGCAAGGAACTGGTAGCTAGTAAAAGCAGACATAGGGAACACCAAACTGCCTAAAGTACCAAAGTACCTAAACATATAAACTCCCAAATATACAACCCTAAAACAAAAAATTAGTGAACAAGCTACTTATCACATACTCAAACATACTCCCATAAACGCCGAAATGATCTCAAAATAAGGATAAAACACACCAAAGAAACTAAAACTAGAAACCGCAAACATGTGCAAAAAATAATAGCAAACAAGTAAACACTGAAACACCTAAAACATAAACATAGAAACACAACACAAGTGAACACCCACGCTAACAACGCTTAACGAAGAAACTAGCAATCAAGTAAGCACCCAAACATGTAAACACCATAGATATACAATAGCACAAGCAAATAAACAAGCAAACATCCAAACACCAAAACTCCCATATATTTTTGCACGTTTCGTAAAAGCTTGGTGTATAGTATTTGGCTACTTTTTTTATTTTTGACATTTACTTGTTTACTTGCTTGAGTCTTTGTACTTTTGCCGGGTCTAGATATTTTTGAACTTGTGCTATTACTCAATTACTGGTTTCATTGTTTGCGGATTTACGTGTTTCGGAGTGTATGTGTTGGCAGCTAGGTTTCATACCTGTTTTAGTACGCTTGGTATACATTTTTGCTTAATTTGAGTGGCTGGTTTCTTGGTTTTGGATTTGCATGTTTACTTGTTTGTGTTTGAGTGTTTGTGGGTGTTAGACGTTTCTGTGTTTGTATACTTACTTGATTGATATGTTCTTTGTTTGCATATTTGCATGTTTGTGGGATAATAGTGTTCATGCATGCTTTACTTCTTTGGTATGTTTGATTGATGGTTTGTTGGACAGCTTCTTTGTTTTGAGATTACGTGTTTGTGTGTTTGGACGTCGCTTATTTCTTGTTTTTTTTTTGTATGCTTGTGTGTTTGCAGGATTAATACTTGTGTTTGGATGTTTACATAATTGTTAGTTTCTTCATCTGTGTGTTTTTGGTTTGGTGTTTACCCTATTCGTACGTTTTCTTACATATTTGGTGTGCTTGTAAATTTGCTGTGTAGTATCTTTGTGTTGTGTTTACGTGTTTGTTTGTTTACTCCTTTGACTTGGGAATTTACTTGTTTCCGTATACTTTTTCTGGCTGCTACTTTTTCCGCATGTGTTAGTTTTTTTTATTGGTATATTCTTTTCTGGTTAAATTCTTTTCTTTGAGATTTTCCTGTTCATATGTTTGGATAATGAGAGTGTTTGGGGGTTTACGTATTTGTGTGTTTACTACTTCACCAGTCCACTTGATTTGGGTACTTACTTGTTTGCGTATGTGTTATTCGAATATGAGGATTTCCACATATTTTAGTTTCTTGGTATATTTTCTCCCTTATTTCGCAAACGTGTCGGTGTTTGAGGGTGCAGGTTTTTTTGTTTAGGGCTACATGTTTGCGTGTTTGTGTTTGGGTGTTGAGTAGCTTGATTGTTTGTTTGCGGGCTTGCATGCGTCGTGTTTACTTTTTACTAATTTTTCAATTTGCACGTGTTTGCCTGTTACCAGATTTTTGGTACGTCTTCATGCATGATTGGTGGTGTATTTGACGAGTAACTTGTTTGTTAGTTTGTTTTGAGGCATGGTCATTGACTTGTTTGTGTATATATTTATCACTTTTTTTGCATGTTTTAGTTTATTTCGTATGCTTTCTTACTTACCTTGTGCGCATTTGGGTGTTGGAGAGTTTGTAGGCGTACGTTTGAGTGATTGTTGAGTAACTTGCTTCTTTGTTAGCTCGAGTTTGTTTGAGGTCTTATCTGTTTGGGCCGTTTATTGGACAGTTGCTTTCTATGTATATTTTCGCGTGTATGTATTACATGTTTGCGACTTACGTACTTGATTGCTGGTTTCTATTTTTACGTGTTTTGGATATTTAACGGTTTATGTATTTTGATGTTTACTTATTTTTTATCTTGTTCATTTTATGAGAGCGGGGTTCGGACGAAAAGTCTTCGTGGTTGACCCAACGGCCCAAAATTTTTTTTGAAACCTTTGTTATTTTAACAGCTTATATATTAGCTAATCGCATATAGAAAATTAAGTTGTAATTATTTCATGTAACTTCAGAGGAAAATCATAAAATTACATTTTCATATAAAAACTTATGCGCGGATGCAACAGCAAATTGTTTGTGGCTGACCTGATGGTTTTTTTTAATTATGTGTTATTTTAAAAGTCAAGTTAATCACATAACAAACTTGAATTGTAACTATTTCGTGCAACTTCATAAAAAAATCGTAAAGTTACAGTCTAGCAAAAGACGGACGTACACATGACCAAATAACTCGTGAATGACTCAATGACCATAAATCTACGTTTATATTATTTTAATGGCATATATATATTAATATAATATATTATTATAAAAAATGTAAGTGTGTGTGTGTGTGTGGGGTCGTGCAAATACTCGTGATGACTCAATGCATAATTACGTTTATATTATGAGCGTATATATATAGCGTATATATATACTATGATATGACTATATAGTGTGAGCGTGTAAGGTGTGAGGTGTGAGCGTGTGAGCGTGTAGCGTGCGAGCGTGTGAGCGTGTGCGTGTGTGTGTGAGCGTGTGAGCGTGTGAGCGTTGAGCGTTAGGTGTGATGTGTGACGTGTGAGCGATGTGAGCGTTGACGTGTTGAGCGTGTGAGGGTGAGGTGTGAGGTGTGAGGGTGAGCGTGTGAGCGTGTGAGCGTGTGAGCGTGGAGCGTGTGAGCGTGTGACTGTGAGCGTGTGAGCGTTGAGCGTGTGAGCGTGAGGTGTGAGCGTGTGAGTGTGTGATGTGTGTGTGAGTGTGTGAGTGTGGTGTGTGAGTGTGTGAGGTGTGAGGTGTGAGGTGTGAGTGGTGAGGTGTGAGGTGTGATGTGAGGTGTGAGGTGTGTGAGCGTGTGAGCGTGTGAGCGTGTGAGTGTGTGAGTGTGTGAGGTGTGGAGTGTGAGTGGGTGTGTGAGTGTGTGTGGTGTGAGTGTGAGTGTGTGAGTGTGTGAGTGTGTGTGTGTGGATGTGTGAGTGTGTGAGTGTGTGAGGTGTGAGTGTGTGAGTGTGTGGGTGTGAGTGTGTGAGTGTGTGTGTGTGAGTGTGTGTGTGTGTGGTGTGTGTGTAGTGTGAGTTGGTGTGAGTGTGAGTGTGGTGTGGTGTGTGTGTGTGTGTGGTGTGTGTAGTGTGAGTGTGGGTGTGCGTGTGCGTGTGCGTGTGCGTGTGTGGTGTGCGTGTGCGTGTGCGTGTGGTGTGTGCGTGTGCGTGTGCGTGTGCGTGTGCTGTGTGTGCTGTGCGTGTGCTGTGTCGTGTGCGTGTGCGTGTGCGTGTGCGTGTGGTGTGCGTGTGTGTGTGTCGTGTGGTGTGAGTGTGAGTGTGGTGTGGATGTGGTGTGAGTGTGAGTGTGGTGTGAGTGTGTGAGTGTGAGTGTGGATGTGAGTGTGAGTGTGAGTGTGAGTGTGAGTGTGAGTGTGGGTGTGAGTGTGAGTGTGAGTGTGAGTGTGAGTGTGAGTGTGAGTGAGTGTGAGTGTGAGTGTGGTGTGGTGTGCGTGTGTGTGCATGGGCGTGTGAGTGTGCGTGTGCGTGTGCGTGTGCGTGTGCGTGTGCGTGTGCGTGTGCGTGTGCGTGTGCGTGTACGTGTGCGTGTGCGTGTGCGTGTTTGTGTGAGTGCGCGTGTGTGTGTGTGTGAGTGTGAGTGTGAGTGTGAGTGTGAGTGTGAGTGTGAGTGTGAGTGTGAGTGTGAGTGTGAGTGTGAGTGTGAGTGTGAGTGTGAGTGTGGTGTGAGTGTGAGTGTGAGTGTGAGTGTGGGTGTGGGTGTGGGTGTGAGTGTGAGTGTGAGTGTGAGTGTGAGTGTGAGTGTGAGTGTGAGTGTGAGTGTGAGTGTGAGTGTGAGTGTGAGTGTGAGTGTGAGTGTGAGTGTGAGTGTGGTGTGTGTGTGTGTGTGTGTGTGTGTGTGTGTGTGTGTGTACAGCGTCCTCCATAAAGTTGGGTAATTAATTACTGTTATTTTAGAAAACTTTTTGCATGTCCGATAACCAATCTATTTGGACATTAGTTATGCGATCATCGGTTTTGCGAGAATTTAAAAAAAGGATTATCAATGTTGAAAAATTGGTTCATATGACAAAACTTTAGTTTTGTTTATAATCCACCGATGATCCCACTTGCCGATGTTTTAAAAATAAAAAAAAATCATATTTTACCCCTATCATTAAAGGAAAACCAAAAATGATGACTTTATATTAAAAATAATTTTATGTACTACATAAGTTTGATACCAAATTAGTGGAATTTCTTGTGAAATAAACACTTAAAGGAACATAAGTTTAAAAATACCTTCTGGCCATGTCGCTTGCTGTGCCCATGTTCCTTTTAAGTGTTTATTTCGCAAAAATGGCGCTATCAATTTGAACCTCCTTGCGCACAGGGCAGGCACTGAATAATTATTAGACATGAACTTTCAAGCTGATTAGGGGACCGTAAATGATATTTAGAAAAGAAACTTCTTATGTAAAATGAGACTTTTAACTAATATTTTCGATTGGGATGCTGCAGCGTCAATGAAATTTTGAAAAACGTGTATATATATATATATATATATATATATATATATATATATATATATATATATATATATAATAAATGAAGTTCAATTTAATTTTAAATACAATACAATTAATGATTATATATATATATATATATATATATATATATATATATATAAGATAACAAAAAATGGTAAAAATTACAAAAACTGTAACAATTTAATTATATGCAAACAATATACATTAAACATAAAAGTATCAAACGGTTACATGGGTAAGTAATTGGACTGGTAATGCAAGGAAAGAGAGTTCTAACCCCCGACCAGAAGATTAATTTTTTTTGTTAAAATTTTATTCTAATTTGCATTTATACTTTAAAATGGCGTACTTATTCATAATTTTGTACAGGCGTTAAACATTAGGATCTACTCAAAAATGTATTCTTAATTTTTTGTTTTAAATACAAGGCGTTGGGTTGGACATTACCTACATTAATATTTGAAAGTGCATCTTAAGACACTATTAAAATATGTATTAAACAAAAAATGAGTAGAGTATAACTAAAGTGTTGAAGGACATGTATAATATGAAATTAAAGAAATGTCAGTCTCTTTTTACATGTACGAAGTTTTATTATGTAATTATATAAATCCGCTAGTACTTTTATGGTATATGTATCTGTACGGGAATGTTGAGTGGAAGCACTCTAGTTTTTTTATATGCCATTAATTAATAGATAAAAACATTTAGAAACATCAATCCAACCAAGCACTTTGTGGTGGTGCACTCCTCCACAAGCGTATTCTGCAAGCACGTGGTTTTGTGGTTTATTCCTTATATGTTTTATCAATATATAAATTAGTAAAATAACATAAAAGTTCCAAACGTATTGGGGCCATTGGGTGAGTCATGTGCTTTTTGGTCGTGTGTCCACTCGTAAGCGTCTTTTGCGAGAATCTAACTATCATCTTTCTGAAATTTCACGAAATACATGTATCTCAATTTTTTTATATGATTAATTAATATGTACGTTTTTAAAACAACAAATAACTTTAAAAAAATGTTGGGTCTTCAGGTCAGCCACGAACAATTTGGTGTTGCATCCGTCCACATTCTGCGAGGATGTAATATGATTTTTTGAAGTTACACGAAATGAAAATCGTCTCAAAGCCAAATTATAGTTTGCATATGTTTCTATATTTTTACATAGGATGGGAATTTGATAAAATCATGAAATTTAGTCCGGAAACGGAAATTGTTTTAAATGCCTAAATTCCTTTTTTTTTGCTTTAGGGAGTGTCGCATTTTATACCACCCAATTATATTCACCCGGTAACCCACTTGAAGTTAGGCACGGATTTCATCTACGATTTTTTTTTCGATAAAATGCTTAATTTTGCTAAAAATAAGAATATTGCACGTGTATTCTAGAGAATATATAAGTTTTGATGAAATTTAGACACAAAAACTCGAAAGAATCCATGAATCGTTAATGCATATGTTTTTTCCATAAAAATTAGTACATATTTGAGATTTTGAAGATTAATATAAAAACCACTTTTTTTGAAAAACAATAATTTGAAATCTAGGTATTTTCTGTAACTTTCAAACAAGATGGTGGTTGACATTTTGGCCCTAAAATTTTTGTGAAAGCTTTATTTTGTTAGATATTTTCTGTTACTATTCCTTGTTCGAAACAAAGGGTAGTTTGTTATATAAACGTTGGGTCGGAAGTCAACCATTAGGGAGATATCGTGGTATAAATATGGCGGAAAAATAACTTTATTTTTTTAGAATAAGTGGAAGGGGTTGAAATAGACTTACGCAACGACTTGAAAAAAAAAAGATTTGGATAGCTTGGTTTATTTAAAAACTTTTTCGTCTGTTGTATTTTTCTATAAAACTTACCTATTTGAAATAAGAAATAAAATATAAGTCATTACCTGTCGGGATGGGGAAATTTATTTTGGAAAAAGAATCTTATTAGGTCGTTTCTAATATTGCTTTATTGCAGTATTTGCAATATTTTACGATTAATTCAATCAAAAATTTGCTATCTGAGCTGTTTAATTGTGCAGTAATAAGATAATTTGAAGATAAAAAACAAAAACATTATTTTTCCGTCATCTTTGTACCGCGATATCTCCCTAATGGTTAATTTTTGACGCAACGTTTACATAACAAACTACCCTTTGTTTTTAATAGCGCCCTTATGTTTTTTGCATTTGCTTTGAAACACTGCATACAACTTTTGAAATATTTCATATAATTTGAGAAAAATCATAAAGTTACATTCCAGTAGAGGACGCTTATGGGCAGTTTCAAACGAAACTCTTCGTGCCTCACCCAAGGGCCCAAAAATTTTTGAACCTTTTATGTGATGTTAATAGCTTATATATTATCCAATCACATATAGAATATTGTGTTGTAATTATGTCGTGTAATCATAATTCATAAAACTGCATTCTCGCAGAATGCACTTATGGGCGGATGTAACAGCAAGTTGTTCGTGTCTGACCTGATGGCCCCAAGTTCATTTTAAACTTTTATGTTATTTAGTAACTTATATATTAGTTATTCACGTACAAAAAAATTTAACTGTAAGCATTACGTGTAATTTCATAAAAAAAAATCATAAAGATAAACTCTCTCACAAGACGTCTCATGGCCGACTACATCACAGCTCGTGGCAACTCGATGACAATGATTTTTTTAAAACTTTTATGTTATTTTAATATATATTATGTTGATTAACGACATTAAAAAATTGAGATGTAGGCATTTCTTGTAAAGTTACACCCTCGCAGACTATTATGGTGGCTTAAAGACTGTGTCGCCTGGGGATGATCCGATTGCCCTCAATTTCTTTGATTTTATGTTCATATAAAAGTTTAAATATTAATTAATCACAATTGGAAGTGTAGGGATTTCTTCTAAAAAAAGTTTTAGGGCCATCGGGTCTGTGACGAGCTATTTGGTCATGAATCCGTCCATAAGTGTATTCTGCGAGAACGCAGTTTTATGATTTTTTTCTAAAGTCACGCGAACCCCTGGTCTTTTATATATGATTAATTAATATACAAGCTATTAAAATAATACAGAAGATTAAAGAAATTTTAGGACAAGTCATTCATGAACAATTTGGTGTATTCTGCAAGAACGTGGATTTATGATTTTTTTCTGAAGTTGTACGCTCTTACATCTCAAATATATTTTGTGTGGTTTGATATACTCTACAAGACGTCATCAACTTTCATTTTTTTTATCTTTGTCCTCAGTGTCAGCGATAGTCAACTTTCTTTTTCTTAATGTAAACATGTGTTTATTTTTACGTCATATTATAGACAATTTTTTTCTGAATTCGACAGTATAACATAACTTAATATTTATTTAACATTTGCATACGATTTGACATAATTTTATAGGTCGCTTTTTGTTTCGCATTCATTTCCACACACGAAGACTTGCCTTTAGCAAAATAGACTACCCCTTGCTAAACTCAATAGAATTTATTTTAAACAAGATGGGGCTCCTCCACATAATGTGAATTTAAATTGGTTAAATAACATATTTGGCGCAAGGTAGATTGGGATAATTGGACCTATTCGGTGGCCTGCTCGTTCCCCTGACCTCACGCCACTTGACTTTTGGTTTTGGGGTTACCTTAAAGACCAAGTCTATTTAAACCAGCCCCAGAGGTTTGTCGAGAAATACCTACAAATGTTATAATGAACGCTACTTATGGAGTGATTAGAAGGTGTGAGCTGTGTATTCGTCAAGGCGGCAGACAATTTTAACAATATTTGTGATGCAGATTTCACTAGTTATTTAAATGGCATTTGTTAATAATTATGGATTACTTAATTATTTAATTTTTTATTTTTTCCAGAAATTGTTGAATAAATATTAAGTTATGTTACTTCTGTTGAATTCAGAGAAAAATTGTCTACAATATGACGTAAAAATAAACACATGTTTCTATTAAGAAAGAAAAGGTTGACTATCGTTGTCACTGAGGGCAAAGATAAAAAAATGAAAGTTGGTGACATTATGTAGAGTATATCAAACCATTCATTTGTTTTTTTGAATTTCTAAAATCCGCCAATAAATAACGAAGTATATATGCTATTAAAATAAGATCATCAAAAATGTGGTATTGTAGCCGCCCATCAGCATGGGCTGCAATAACATCTCAATTTCTTTATATATGATTATCAATATATAAGGTACTAAAATAAGAAAAAATTTAAAAAAAATTGGGATCGTATGTGCCACAAGCTTTGTCAGCCCGTAAGCACATTCTGCGAAAATGTAACTATGATTTTTTTCTGAGATTGCACGAACTACCTACATCTCAGATTTTTTATGTGTAACTCGTTGATATATAAGCTATTGAAATAACATGAAACACATCGGGACAGCCACCCGACCATAAGCGCATTCTGCAAAATTTACGATTTTTTTTCTGAAGTTACACGAAATACCAACATCTCAAACTTTGTATGTGATTAATTAATGTATAAACTATTAAAATGACATAAAGTTAAAAAAAATTAGGGACATCAAGTCAGCCACGAACAATGTGTGTATTGCACCTGCATGTAAGATTATTATAAACTAACGTTGCTTTATGACTTTTTTCTAAAGTTACACGAACTATGTAGGATTCAATTTCTTTATATGTCATTAGTACATATATGAGATACTAAAGTAACATAAATATTCAAATAAAATTGGAACGAATCGCGTGTGCCATGAGCTGTTGGTTACATGTGTCAACTATAAGCGTATTCTGCAAGTGTAACTAAGTTTTTACTGAAGTTGCACGAAATACCTACATCACAATTTTTTTATATGTAATTAATGAATGAATTGAGATAATATAAAAGTCGAAAAAAATTTTAAGGACATCAGGTCAACCACGAACAACGTGGTGTTGTACGTGCGTGTTTTGTAGGGATGTAGCTTTATGATATTTCTTCAAGTTGCGCAAAATAGCAACATCTCTAGTTTTTTTATATGATTAATTAATATGGAAGCTATTAAAATAACATAAAATGAAATGAACATAAGCGTATTCTGCTTTTTTTTGAAGTTACACGAACTATCTACATCCGAATTTTTCAATATGTCATTAAATAATCTATAAGCTAGTTAAATAACGTAAAAAATTCAAAAAGGTTTGGAACCATCGCGTGTATCACGAGCTATTTAGTCATGTGTAACTTGATTTTTTCTGAAGTTGAACGAAATGTCTACTTATAAAAATTTTTATATGTTATTAATTAATATATAACCTATTGATACAAAATCAGCTTAGCCATGAACAATGTGTTAAGCCCATTTAGCGTATTCTGCAAGAACGTAACTTTATGATTTTTTTCTGACATTACACGAAATAATAAATTCTAATAATGTTTGCGCCTTGAACGTAATTGTGATATGTGTTACAGGGTGAAATAGCATATTTGCTTATGCAAATGTTTTTTGTTTTTCTTTCAATAGAAATGGCCGTTGACCGTTGATTGAAATTTCGTGAAAATCTATGTTTTCCACACAAGATACGTGTACTATGCTCATTTTTGACAAAATTAAGTATTTTGTCGAACAAGAATCCGTAGCCGAAATCCATGGCTAATTTCGCACAGGATTTATAAAATTATTCTTTTTTTTTCTATTGTGAAAATTTGAATAAATTACGTATTAAATAATTATAATATAATAGTAATAACGCCCACGCCTGATGGTAGCCTTGTTAAACGTGTAAATACATTGTTTCTAATGCAACTCGATATGCATTGGACAAACACACTGATAACATTTTTATAATAATTTAGAATTCAGTTTAGTTAATATATTATATGAAACGTATTGTTAACTTTAAATCCAGTCTAGAATGTGGATAATGGTGTAAATTTGTATTATTATTTGCAAAACATGAAAAGCAAATGAAGTAGAGTATGTGAAGTAAACAAAAATAATATCAGCATGCTCTCTTCTCCCTCGTAAAACAATTTCAATTGTCTAGAGAGTTTTCATACATTTTATAAAAGTTGTATTCATCCACTCCGTTACAGTTTTTCTCTTACTATGGCTCAGAAATATGAATATAGACAAAAATTTGTTATCACTTCTACAACTGACAAATTACCTTTAAAGGAAAATAAAAGCAAATTATACATTGAGAGAAAATATAATTGTATCCCTATTAAGCGTAAATTCAAAGGGAAACAAAAAACACAACTGACTATGAACTTCAGAAAATACACAACGTTTACTTAACCGTATTTATTTAAATTTGCCTGAAGCTAACTTAATTCATCTGTATGAAAAGATTTTTTTTTAAGCTGAAATTCATGTAAAAATCAAACAATCAAATTATTTCTGAATTGCTTTTTTTTTAATTTTTAAAATTCGTATATGTACTAAAAGTTAAAATTTCGATCATTAAAAAGTAAAAACACCTTTTAAGGTAAAATATGTTATTCAATCCGTTACACTCTAATTAATAAGGATGTCTGTTTTCAAGATACAAGATAAACACATTTCCCAAAGGTATACATTTTCATCCGTGGCTTTGCTTTATGATATACATTTCGGATAATCTCTAATCAAAAAGTACGTTTTCATAATTTCATTTTCATAAATTGGTGTCAACCTTTACACAGAGGTAACCCATATAATTTTAAAAAAGTGAGCTGAATTTATAAGTGGATAAAGGAAAGTGAGCTATTTAACAAACTTTTATAAATATTTATAAATGATTCCTTATTTATAAATTTAAAATAAGGTACTACCGTTACTCTCATTATAATACCAGAATTTAAAATTACATCATAAATTAATAACTGTTTTAAAGAAGGGCAATATCCTCCCATCGTTTCCTTTAGAAAAATCTAGCATACTACCAACGAGGTACAGTAACCGAATTACAAGTAAACCGATCTCAAAACATCTTCCAAACGGAAGTAAATATTGAACCTAACTTCCGTATTCCGTCGTACTCAACATTTTGTAAGTGTATAGTAAGAGATCGAATTCATTTCCTTGTTCTAGCCGATTTTACATTGAATATGAGGGTACGATTTTCTTTTACTATTTTAGAAATTTTTAATTTTTAATATTATTTTGATGGTGAGCTCACTTTTTTCTTCATTTCATTTGGAAAGATAAGAAGGAAAAGAAACGCTTCAAGCTACAATTTTCCATTAATTTTAATTTTTTTCTCGAAGTTCGCAGTTTTTACGAAAGAAGATCGGAAATATTAAACGATGGGGAAGTTTATATTTTCAAAAGTTCTTTAAAATGAATTTCTGTAAAGAGGTTTTATTTTTTATCGCTATCGTGAGTTCTAAAATTTTTGGGAAACAATTGTGTAACATGGAACAGGTGTTAATGCTTATTATGCCGATTTTAACAGTGTTATCAGTGAATAGTAAACAATTGAAACTATCGCCCGCGTATTTACGATTCGAACATCTGCTCGCTAAACTCACTATTATTAAATGTTCGTTATCAATTCAATATTGTATTAGTTTTACACTTCAAAACATTAATAGATTTTGTATAGGGGAAACACCGCACGTGAAAAATATAGATGGAAAACCCAATTTTTTTCTATATAAAAATGTTACTTTCTATACTGGAAGTTTCCAAAACTTCTAAAGTTTCAGAAAAAATCTAACAGTTTGTTAACGCAAAACTATTTTTCGGGCAATAAACAATATTATAACCACAAATTCACTCACCCAATTTGACCGTCCTAACCTCAAAGTGACCTGGACGGCAACAGGGCAATCAGGATTGAAGTCGACGACGGCGAACGTCGAGAAAGCGTGAAATGTTTCTACTCGGGATATGCTTCACGAAGAACTGAGATACAAAAGTGAGCCGGCGCCCGCCACACCCCAGTATTGTACAAGGCGCCGGCGTCATCCCACCTTTTCAACCCTGTCCTCAAATATCCATAACTAGCTTTTAGAAGGTAAATCATGCTACTGCCATATGTTCAAATTATTTCAATAAGAGAGGTAACATGCTTTTGTTTATTTCCACATTTCACCTATAAAAACTCCTAAAATGCAACTTGTAAACTTTTCTTCCCCCACTCTCACACGCAAAAATTTTCGACTTTACTAAACTCAATATTCCACAAATTTTTTTTATTTAAAACTTCCTTAAGGAGTATTGTTTCTCAATTAGTAATTCTATAGAAAATTAGGTTCACCGCACAATCCAGTATAATACAATCAAAACACATTGTTTACATGCTCCAATTTATTTTCCATTTTCTGAATTTTCTGGAATAATTTTTTTTGTAAACATTAAAATATTTTTACTAAGTGTACAAAAATTCTGACTGCATACTAATTAGGTGTTCATACCTTGTTTATGTATTCAAACTAAATAACATGTTTTCTACAAAAGATGACTGAACTATTTAATTATAGCCAAAATTCCAAATAGAGGCGATTAACTCAATCATAATGAATTATCATTAACAATTACAAACAGAAATAAGTTATTCCACTTAATCAGAACAACACTGTTGCGGACCGAGAACAGATATCAGCTCGGACACTATAGAATTCATCAGTCCATAGACAAATTGGAAATATTACCTTGTAGCAGCATAAGAAAAACAACATTTGATTAAAACAGAAGCGAAAAACGTAGACTTTTGAATAAAACTATTATTCTCCCATGTTTCTCTATTGGTTCATTAAAACTAAATTAATCAGATCATTTGCATTACCTTTGGGCAAGATTACCATGAAGCAATTTTCGCCTAACAGTATACGATTGCATGAATTGATTCATCCCCTTTGTACTACCACTGTCATTATTATAGATTGTGACATTCTTCGTCTCTTAGTTAAAAACCTTATTCAGTAGACAGCGTACTACAAACAATGCAGATAGATCAATTACACGCACGCTCGCACCCACTCTATGTCAGTGGCTGTGTATGTGTCTGTGTCTTTGTCCTTATTTTATCTGTCTCCGTCTGTATCTGTGTCTGTGCCTGTGTCTGTGTCTGTGTCTGTGTCTGTGTCTGTGTCTGTGTCTGTGTCTGTGTCTGTGTCTGTGTCTGTGTCTGTGTCTGTGTCTGTGTCTGTGTCTGTGTCTGTGTCTGTGTCTGTGTCTGTGTCTGTGTCTGTGTCTGTGTCTTTGTCTGTGTCTGTGTCTGTGTCTGTGTCTGTCTGTGTCTGTGTCTGTGTCTGTGTCTGTCTGTGTCTGTCTGTGTCTGTGTCTATGTCTGTCTGTGTTGTGTCTGTGTCTGTGTCTGTGTCTGTGTCTGTGTCTGTGTCTGTGTCTGTGTCTGTGTCTGTGTCTGTGTCTGTGTCTGTGTCTGTGTCTGTGTCTGTGTCTGTGTCTGTGTCTGTGTCTGTGTCTGTGTCTGTGTCTGTGTCTGTGTCTGTGCCTGTGTCTGTGTCTGTGTCTGTGTCTGTCTGTGTCTGTGTCTGTGTCTGTGTCTGTCTGTGTCTATGTCTGTCTGTGTCTGTGTCCGTGTCCGTGTGCGTGTCGTGTCCGTGTCCGTGTCCGTGTGTCCGTGTCCGTGTCCGTGTCCGTGTCCGTGTCCGTGTCTCGTGTCCGTGTCCGTGTCCGTGTCCGTGTCCGTGTCCGTGTCCGTGTCCGTGTCCGTGTCCGTGTCCGTGTCCGTGTCCGTGTCGTGTCCGTGTCCGTGTCCGTGTCGTGCGTGTCCGTGTCCGTGTCCGTGTCCGTGTCCTGTCCGTGTCCGTGTCCGTGTCGTGTCCGTGTCCGTGTCCTGCCGTGTGTCCGTGTCCGTGTCGTGTCCGTGTCCGTGTCCGTGTCCGTGTCCGTGTCCGTGTCCGTGTGTCCGTGTCCGTGTCCGTGGTGTCCGTGTCCGTGTCCGTGTCCGTGTCCGTGTCCGTGGGTCGTGTCCGTGTCCGTGTCCGTGTGCGCGTGTCCGTGTCCGTGTGTGTCCGTGTCCTGTGTCCGTGTGTCCGTGTGTCCGTGTGTCCGTGTGTCCGTGTGTCCGTGTGTCCGTGTGTCCGTGTGTCCGTGTGTCTCGTGTCGTGTCGTGTGTCCGTGTGTCGTGTCCGTGTGTCCGTGTGTACGTGTGTCCGTGTGTCCGTGTGTCCTTGTGTCTGTGTGTCCGTGTGTCCGTGTGTCCGTGTGTCCGTGTGTCCTTGTGTCCGTGTGTCCGTGTGTCCGTGTGTCTGTGTGTCTGTGTGTCTGTGTGTCTGTGTGTCTGTGTGTCTGTGTGTCTGTGTGTCTGTGTGTCTGTGTGTCTGTGTCTGTGTGTCTGTGTGTCTGTGTGTCTGTGTGTCTGTGTGTCTGTGTGTGTGTCTGTGTGTCTGTGTGTCTGTGTGTCTGTGTGTCTGTGTGTCTGTGTGTCTGTGTGTCTGTGTGTCTGTGTGTCTGTGTGTCTGTGTGTCTGTGTGTCTGTGTGTCTGTGTCTGTGTGTCTGTGTGTCTGTGTGTCTGTGTGTCTGTGTGTCTGTGTGTCTGTGTGTCTGTGTGTCTGTGTGTCTGTGTGTCTGTGTGTCTGTGTGTCTGTGTGTCTGTGTCTGTGTCTGTGTGTCTGTGTGTCTGTGTGTCTGTGTGTCTGTGTGTCTGTGTGTCTGTGTGTCTGTGTGTCTGTGTCTGTGTGTCTGTGTCTGTGTGTCTGTGTGTCTGTGTCGTCTGTGTGTCTGTGTGCTGTGTCTGTGTCTGTGTGTCTGTGTGTCTGTGTCTGTGTGTCTGTGTGTCTGTGTCTGTGTCTGTGTGTCAGTTTGTATGTGTGTCTGTGTGTCTGTGTGTCTGTGTGTTTGTGTGTCTGATTGTCTGTGTGTCTGTGTCTGTGTGTCTGTGTGTCTGTGTCTGTGTGACAGTGTGACAGTGTGTCTGAGTGTCTGTGTGTCTGTGTGTATGTGTGTATGTGTGTCTGTGTGTTTGTGTGACTGTGTGTCTGATTGTCTCTGTGTGTCTGTGTGTCTGTATTTCAGTGTGTCTGTGTGTCTGTGTGTCTGTGTGTCTGTTTGTCTGTGTGTGTGTGTCGTGTGTGTTGTGTGTGTGTGTGTGTGTGTGTCTGTGTGTCTGTGTTGTGTGTCGTGTGTGTGTGTGTGTGTGTGTGTGTGTGTGTATATGTCTGTATGAGCACCGGCATTCTTGGTGTGACATGTGGTAAATTGTGACCCCTCTATCCATATGTGTATGATAGCCAATAACTCGGTATTTACTTGGTTGCAATGCTTTGTAGCAGTCATAGCATAAATGCATATGGCCTGCAAGATGAAGAGCAAATGTGTGTGAATAATATTCCAAATTACCCATGAAGGCATGATGATGGAAGTAGCAAATTCTTTTATCTAGGTTGGTAAACCATTCCGTGTTTCACTGCACATCTTCATATGCATTCTTTAATGCTTCTAATGTCGTAGAAGGCAGTAGTCCTTTTTCCAAATTGCACCCGGTTGGGAATTAGTTCACATGCTCTCCGCACACTTAAATTGAAAAATTGATAATGGTTGGTAGCAATCCTTTCATCCCAAATGTTCTGTACTGGGATAGCAGACATACTAACACTAGTGGAAATAACACAATACTATATGTGTAGTTATCCTTTCTTTTAAAGGAAGGAGTGACCTTGTAAAACATATGTATAGGTAACCTTGTGGGCTAGCATGCTTGTAGCCGGTGTTGTGATACCTTGAACAAAGTGGTAAACATGAGAATGGGAAGACATTGTAAATGTGGGAACCTTGAGGTTGTGGCAACGTCCAGTGTGTGAGAACGTTGAAAATGTGGGGTTGCAAAGGTCAAGGAGATATCCTTGAAGTATTTGGTGTGATCCCGCCAACCTAGCAGGACGTTGCGAATGAAGTCCTTGAAATGATAGGATTGCTGAAATAGTGGGGAAAGTAGGATATAGATGCAGAGGTGGTATTTGTGGAATCAGTATCGTATATAATGGAGAACGTATTACGTCAAGCGGTAGAAAAGGCGAATATTGTGAATGTTGTGAATTCAAGTGGATGTCGTGATATTTTAATTAACAATATGCAGTATTTTTTAAATAAAAGTAAATCAAAGTATGTTAGTGTCGGTCTGTCACCCCAATTCAATTTTGAACCAGTCGTGAAACTTGGTGGATCTAAGAGTAGTGGAGCGGTGTTTAATAATCAGGCATGGACAATCAAGGCATAATTACAAATTATTTCTACACACCTGAAGGGACATATCTACCTACAAAGATGTATGAAACTATTTACAAGAAGAAAATTATACGCATCTCAGATTGTGAAGTATCAGAAATCCATTTAGGATGGGAGTCTATAGAGCAATTATGGAGACTTCTTAAGATAGTTAGTTATCAATTGGATTTAGTACCTGCTATGGAATATCCTGCATTTTATAATAAAATAATACATGCGGCAGCGGAAATGCCTGAGACAGGTCAATAGTTCCATTATAAAATATATTTGATCTCAATGTAGCATACATGCAAAAAATATTTTGTAATGGAACTATTCTACAATTTCCTTTATACATAATGGAAATTGTAGAATTTTCTAAGGAGAAAATTGATATCGACGTAGAATTTACATTAAGTAATAAGTGGGGGTAACGAACATACCGAGAATAGGGATAATAAGAAATGTTTAGTCAGTATGTGGATGTGTTATAGTGCAGAGTCGTGTCCTAAGGCCGTAGATTGTGTTAGTGCAGTGCAAAGACTAATATGTCAATTTCAATCATTAGAATTTGATGCTGAACATGAAAAAGTGTACGGACGGGATACGTTTAGTGATGACTATTTAGATAATCTAGTTTATAAGTACGCTAGTGGAATACGTCTGTGTGAGAAATATTTTCAATCGCATGACGATGGTGTAGAGTGCATTTGTTGTATTAAAAGGTTAATAGAAGACAGAGAAATATCTCGGGAACAATTTGTACATGAAAGAGAATGTCATTTACCGAATTATATTTCAACAGATGACAACACGACAAGTGAAGGAGGTCTGCATAAATGAGCTCAAAAACGTAGTTCACGATGTAGTAGCATGGGAGCGAAAAGGAGAATGGGAATAGTTAGAAAGAGGCTCCGCACGCTTTAGGAAAATAATAGAAGAGTGTAGTCAAATACTTTCAGCTGTCCTGGAAAAGCATCAGCTTTAGTAGTGTATACTATCTTAGTAATAAATAAAAAATTAAAAAAAAAGATTTATTTATTACATCATAATATTACAATATATAATAGGAATCGTACAGAGCGTATTATATAATGTCTTTGTTAGAAATCTATGAATTGTGAGAATTATCAAACTCTAACCATTTAACGAGAGACATATTTCCTCTACGTCGTATTACACGTTCAACTAGGTGAATGTCAGGATTTTTGACACTTTGAAGTTCTGTCTCATAGAAACGTCCCTGTATCGCTTCATCTCGACCATCACGTAATCTGTAGGTAATTGGACTGGAACGGTTTACTGCTGATATTCGAATACTTCGTAACTCCAATTAGGCGTGTATCCCTTAAAGAATATGCTTCTGTATTTGCTAATACGTACATAATCCCACAGTTTAAATTTAGGCGTCTTATGGTCAAGAACTTTATGACATTTTAAATGTTTCAAAATAGAGGTAGCATTCTCCTCTGTTACATCTATATGTTTATATCCGGTGGTTCTATGCTTTTATAATCCTCAACAATTTGAGGTAAGTTTGAAAAACTGTTGTAATGGTTAATATTAAATTTTTTCATTACTTTCTTAAATTCTGCATTATAAAACTCCGTTTCCATGTCAGTTTGTATATGTGTAGGCGTCATTTGCAAACCAGACAAAATTTTATTCACTACATCTGCGACTAGTTTAACCATTCTTGCGTTTGATGGGATAAGCCCAGACATATTTAGAAAATGCATTTATTACTACTAAAATATATCGGAATCCATTATTTACCCGAGTATAAGGTATCATTTCTACTAAGTTAGCTTGGAACAGATCATTTAAACCTTTAAGTACCACACAACGCCGCGGATAATTTCTTCGTGCTGGCTTAAGCAGTTCTTCAACAACATCAGCTTTACTAATTCTATCAGTTCGGATTGTACTACGAGCTCTACATGGAACATCGTCGCAGTTGCAAACTGTATAAGCTGTGGTTTAATTGCAGCATCCCTGGTTATGTGGTGACCAATTATATTGCTAGCAAGCGTAAACCTTTATCATATCTTTCTTTACAATAACTAAAATTTAAAAGGGTTCAATTTAATTTACCTCGGTCTAGCTCAAATCGGGTCTTGTGTTAACAAGACGGGGGTGGTTCGTATCGTGGTGCTCAACACTGTACTCTTTGAATAATACAACAAAACTATTTTAAACGTATATTACCTATTGTTTTATAAATGTAAGATAATCTAACCTACAGGAAATAACAATAATATAACAAAAACAAATCTTATTGGGTGTTACCCGGGATGTCCTGGTTAGCAGCGCCCATTTGGCTGGTCCCCCGTGGACGGTAGTGGTCGCTATTGGATCCTGAGCCGTTTCTGTGGAAATATAAATTATTGTGGTTCAATGGTTGGTATGTTATGACCCAAAAATCCTACTAATGATAATTTAATTTTGTCTGTTATGACCGTTCAGGCCTGCCCTGTACACGGTAGCCTGGTATTTGTTCAGGTGGCGCTATGTAAAATTCTATATATTTTAGATAAGCTGGGGCAATGAACGCGTTGGTGTCTTTAGGCAGGTCAACGAGAAAATCGATAATTTAAAGTAACCTTGGTGCGCATGACTCTTCTTATACGTGATTTGGCTTTCAGAGCTAAGTACTTGGAATGCTTTATACAGGACAGGTTACTATTTACATGTATTGAATGCAAATTGTACGTATGCGTTTAATTATCTACCCAAACTAAACAAGCTGATCTCAGGAGTTCTTAATTAATGGAGAACGTATTTACAGTAATGAAATGAATATATAACATTTAATTATGCCCGAAAATAAATGCATCAATTCTTTATTACAAGAAAAACGTCTGTTTTTTTAAACGCGGATACTTTTCGTATTATCGAAACTTACTCTAACTGACAAATACAGGGAAAACGGAGTTTATCACGATCTTTTACCTTAATAATTATTAAAGATTGCCTCTTTATTAATTGTTATAAACGGATTAAACGGAGGCGAGTTTACACGACCTTTTATTACTGCGTGTAATAAATTGAACAATTCTCAGAATTGTTTCCGACGGAATGCAGGTGTTTCAAGTAAGTGATTTATACACGATTACGAGACGCAGGAGTACGTTTAATGTAATTTATCACGGGTTCGTCTTTATATCCGGAGGATGACGCGGGCGATCTCTACGAATGCGGCTTCTGGTATTGAGATTACCTCTAGGTCAAGGCGTCGCTTGTTTGTATTGCTATTTTCCTCAGGATCAGGTCGGTGTATTGTGTGTGTAATGTATTGGTAATATCTGGTTAATGGAGAGCCCTTGCTAAGATTCTGGGTCCAGCCCGTCGACTGCTGTACCAAGGGTTCTACCTGGTGGAGCGTTAGAATTTGAGCGAGTACCCTTCTTTCCGCTGGAGTAAATGGAAGATGCCTTCTGGGCGTTAGCACGAAGTAGCAACGTCCTGGTTTGCGTGTATGTGTGTCGAAGGCAACTTCAGGCTTTACAGCCTGGCGTCGACTTCTAGTGTGTGTACTGGTTGCAGAAGGTAACTTCAGACTATACAGCCTGGCGTATACTTCTAGTGTGTGTGTGTACTGGAACGGTTAGATAACTTCAGGCTCTGCAGCCCGTCGTTTCTCTAGGTGTCTGGTGTAATGTTTTAGAAACGTAGTGCAATAAAACTTACGTGCTGTTAATCTTAGCGTAACTCAACCAGCAGTTTGATCGTACAAAGCTGATTGACTGGTGACGGCGGGTAACGCGATTAAAAAAATGCACGATGATTCAGGATAAACGGATGCGGTAATCGGCAGGTCGGCGATGTATACAACGATATTAACTACGGCAGGCTGCTGACGACGCGAGCGTATCAGGATAGCGAAGTCGCGAAGTAACAAGTAGCGGTAGGTGGACGCGGAGTCGCGAACAAGTAGCACGTAAGTAGTGACTCGTAGTCGCGAACTCGCGGACAAGTAGGATTTCTTCCGGTAGCGCCGCGGTTATTATAGCTAATTCGCGGTGGGTGGTTCCGGCTTCTATGCAGGGGTCAGGGTTCCCCTGGCTATGATTGGCTGAGGGTTTTCGGACGTAATAGCATTTTATGCTTTTTAATATCTACGTCGGAGGGGATTGAAATTAATTATTTATGGTGCAATATCGCGCAATCTTTCGTAATGGGTTTTAATTTTAAACAACTGTACCTATCTTAATTACGGTAGGGCAATTAAAAAAATTAATTGCATAAATTTTAGTAAAGTTAAGCTGGATCTTTACAATGTTAAGCTCGAGACCTGGATGACTCCACTTGTAATACACTACGGTGCGCTCGTTGCAGGGAAAGGTATAGGTGTCAACTATACCAGTAGGAATACCAATTTTATTTTTAATGGCTGTTCCAGAGACAGAAATGAAATTTTCATAATGAAGATCACAAGAATGCTGAACAATATGTTTACCAAATTTATCTATTGTCATTTGATGATGAAGGTGTCCACCAAATTTATCTATCGACATCAGTGCTGGCTATGTAGTAGCATCTATGGTGATGGTCGTTGTAACAATGAAATGAAATGAATATAGTAATAGGTTTATAACCAGAGATCCTACTTTATTACTTTCGCTTAACGTAATTCGTTAATTATATATATTATTTCATTGTGATTGCTAGTATTTCCTGGACATTGATCCCAATAGCTCCCGCAACCAATCCACTAATTTATTCTGATCATACCAAGATACAAACTCAATTGGTTTGTTATTATATCGTAATAGTTGCACTCTTTCTTTTGTAGATACTAATTGTGCGAGATCTTGTGGCAGGAGGTACAATAGCTGATGTAGCGTGCCGTTTTTTAGGGTGAAGTAATGGTTTAATGATCTCAATGTATTTCCTACTATTAGTTCCTTGGATTTGGTCATCTGAGTTATAATTACGTCGAGCAACATTTGTGTGGCGCAAAATGTCATTGTATTGCTTTTTTAAATAGTAGCTCATATAATCCCGAAGTTCCATCATAATGATGATCCATCAGGAAGAGCGATATGAAAATTCTCTCCAACAAAGTCTAGTTCAGCATCACCAATAAAAAATTGCTCTTTTTCGGGAAGAAAATATACCTTCCACATAATATTTCGCTAATCCTTCATACTGACTAAGGTACTCTTCAAAGGCCGGTTGAGATCCAGCAGCTAACAGTTCTGATTTCATTTGTTGTAAAGTAGGAGTCTCCTCCTCGTCGTCATGTGTGGTATTAGCAATCACAGTTTCCTCTAAAACTTGTGGAATGGCGTCAGGAACAAGAATACGTGGTACCTTCCGAGTTCCAGACATTTTAGGCGTATGACGTAAAAAAACTTTCTTTTCATGTTCAACAGGTTGTTTTTCCGAATTCTGATGTAAATGGTTCAGCTTTGACGAGAAAACCATCTTGTTTAGTAATCAATTATTTCAATGGTTGTGTTATAGGTTTAAAGTGCGCCTCCATTGCACGCTGTGTAAGTGCCTCTGTAAGTTCCATTAGACTAGCATATTTTTGTTGCACACTCTTGCGATCGCGCAAAATGTCTTGTACCAATCGCTCCTCCATCAATACTGCATGTTTACATAACAAGTGCGTTGTTTATAATGCAATGTAACAGCCAAATCCCTTACGGAAAAGACCAGCATTAACATCACTCTATTTATCAATCACAATAAATGCAAATTTGTTACGCCAGCACCAAAGCACAAGTTCTTAAATCTATCAAATGTCATATCCACGTTAACGTGATCATTATACACATGCTTAGGATTTGTGCTATCTTGTTGAAATAGAACTAGTAGATTCGCATTATCACCTATAAGCTGTTTTGGAATAGAAGAATACGTTTGGCACAGATAGAAACAATACTTGTTTTGGTGTCTGCCAAAACAGAAATGATCCCCTATTTCACTCTGTTTATGGCATGCTACATCATCAAAAATAATTAATGAATTTTTACGTGAATCACCAGGGCATATAATGTCACTGTTATCACAATATTCGAAATACCCGATACTTTTTAAAGGTTCAAATAAATTTCGTAGGTACTGGTATCTGGGTTGATGTAGAGATTTGCAGTATACGTAAACATTCTCAAAACGTAAACCATTTGGATGTTCTAATAAGCTAATCATAACATTTGTTTTCCCGCAACCTGATGGACCACGATTATACCTCGTTTACAACCTCCTTTTAATAGACCACTATGTTTTGAGTAGTGATTGTTGGTAAAAGTGATGTCATAACTTTTTATACGTAATTCAGTATATTGTGGAATGAAACGGATGTCACCCATTGTAGTACTGAACTATAACTTGTATGATGGTAATATATATATATATATATATATATATATATATATATATATACGTTTCATACACATTAAATAGTTTAGTAGTGAATTGCCAGTCAGTGTGGTATGAAGTATAGTTCTCGGTGTAATAGCTATAAAAAAGGTTCTGGATTAATTAACACCGTAATAAATAAATTAACCGTGGAGTTGCATATACCTGGGTACAGATACTGTGGTCCGGGTACCCGTTTACGAGAACGATTAGCTCGCTGTGCCAGAGGTATTAACGAACTGGACGAAGCGTGTAAAGAATACGATATTGCATACCCCCAATCAAACGATCTAAGGTATTGCCACATAGCTGATAAGGCTTTGTAACAAAAAGCTTGGAATAGGTTTCGTTACTCAAACGCCACCTTTGGAGAAAGAGCAGCCGCATTAACCATAGCCGGTATAACGAAGAGAAAAAAAGCAATGGGTATGGGAAGCAAATTACGAAGTAGGAAGCATTTTCACAGAAACAGACCAATTTCATTCAACAAAGCAATGGTTCTAGCGCGACATCGTGTTGGTGGTAAACTTCGGCTATCGTCAAAAATCTATGGTACAACAAGCCTTAAACGTTTTAAAACATAAAAAAATTTTGACACCCAAGAGAAGAATATTACCAATACCGAAACGTGGGGGATTAATATCTCTTATTCCCGTATTTGCAGCGTTCGGAGCCTTGGGTTCTTAGGGTGGAGGTGCAGAGGAAGTTGCAAAAGCGGTTACTAACGTAAAAACCGCGTCCAAAAACGTTAGAAGAAACCAAACGACACAATCAAGCAATGGAAGCTTATATATAAAAACCATATAACCGAGGTTTAGGCATATATTTACAACCGTATTCAAAATCTCCCACTGAAGCTACCACGTCGCACCTTAAGCAACGTAGAGCTATCAAAATTTGTAGAGAAATTAAAAATCCCCTATTTTAGAGGTATATACATGCGAGATAGATTACCAACACGAATCCATACGAATAAATATGGTATCGTGAATCTGGATGTGGAGGGGAACACACGGGACGGCTTACATCAAGCGTAATGGGCATATTACATAGTTTGATAGCATAGGACATATTAAACCGCCATTACAATTAATTCACTATTTTAAAAGTGATGGTAGCACAAACACGATTGACTATAACTATACCAACGTTCAAAACTTCAATACATACAATTGCGGTCAGTTAGCCTTACGATTTTTATATGACAGTTCGTTTTGATCGTACACATTTACCTTTACCGATACAAGCAGTATTTTACAAGCCAAGTTTAACCCACCGATTTATCTTGATAATGAGTCGAAATAAGTAATGGGGTTGACTAATTTTGAATCTTTCAATACTACACAAAACGTTACTTCCAAGAATAACCAACTGATATTTGAAGGAACTAGAATTACAATACCACCAGGATTATACGAAATCGCGGATGGGAATTAACATATAAATGATACAGTGAAGGGTTTGGACAAATTTTTAATTTTACGGGCGAACAATTAAATCTATGAAAGCAATTATGAAAGCAACACATGATATTAGCTTTAATGTAGAAAATTCTATACGACCTATTAACAAAAATAACAAAAAAGATTACAAAGGTCATGCGTTGCATATCTCTGAAAATCCTATTAACATTATTACGATTAATTCGTTAATTATCGAATGCAGTATAACAAGTGGAAGTTTTAAAAATGGGGAGGCGTCACATATTATTCATCATTTTTTCCCAATGTACCAGCGGGATACAAAATAATTGAATCCCCGCTACATATCATCTATTTGCCTATAATTATATTCACCATTTCAAGCATAACACTTAAAATGGTAGACTAAGACGGAGACCTCGTCAATTTTAACGGTGAAGTCATATCGATAGGATTACATTTGAAGCAAAGATGGTGACACATGTGCGTGTAACCACAACAAGGTGAACTATAAAAGATCGATTTAGATCGAAGTGTGTAAATGCGAGAGTCAGTAAGCGGTCGACCCTCAAAGCATTCACAGCGCAGAATACAGCATACTTGCAAAGTCTTGGCTTCATAGTAATACAATAAGTATGTTAAACGTAAACGAAAAAGTTGTTGTTGATAATGCTATAGTAAACTCCACACCCATCAACCATATACTACGAGATTTGGAAACAGTGATGAAATCAGAATACCCATTCAGGAAGACGTGCACTTTAGTATCAGAAAGTTATGTCTAAGTAGAGGAAAGATTGCTGAGGGAGGATGGTGCCATCTCTAACACCGCGCGGTTTGTTAATAATGGCATTGCATTTTTATTCAGTGAAATTAGATACGATATGAATGGAATAGTGGCTGATTCCGTGACGAAGGTTGGATTAACGTCTACAATGGAAGGATTGGTATCATTGACACCCAACGACCTCGCTTGTGATGAAAATGCGGGTTGGTTTCTTACCTCAAATAGTACACTAACAAATACGTTAGGGTATTTTAATGTTTGTGTCCCTTTGCGAATGCTACTTGGCTTTACGGAAGACAAGTGATTTTGAACATCAGACAAGAACCGATGCAGTAAATTCAACTGTTGCAGATGAAGCACTAAAAGTTAACATAGATAGAATATATTGGAAAGTTCCGCAGATCATTCCAGCATTAGCGGAGTAATTGGCGTTAAAGAAGTACATTGATAAAGATGTAAATACTCCAGTAGCATTTAAAACTTGGGAAACAACATATATCCAGCAGTTCCCACAACAGATAAACATACATGGGCAATCAAAACATCGACTAGTACAGAAACACCTAGATACATTATTATCGGATTTCAAACGGGGCCAGAAAATAATGTTTCTCAAGATATGAGCAGATTCAATAAATGTGCACTAAAGAACATTAGGGTATTCTTTAACACGGATCGTTATCCGTATGACAATTTAAACGTAAATTACGATAATAATTGCTTTGCTACAGTGTATGAAATGTTTGCTAAATTCCAAATGTCATATTATTAAGGAGATGGTAAACCGTTAATCACACCTAATCAATTTACGGCAGTCGCATCTTTGATAGTGGTAGACTTTTCGAATCAAAAAGAGACATTACACTCTAAAGCAGTAGTACTTCGTGTAGAATTCGAAACAGCAGTAAACATACCCGCAAATACGACAGCATACTCTGTTATACTATATGATCGCTTAGTTACGTATAACGCGTTAACCAAAGCAGTAAGACAGCTGTAATACGATACCCGTCATAGTCGACGTACAAAGCTTTAAAATTTTAAAACTTTTTATACCGAAAGAACTCGAAATTTTTAATGGAACATAAGTCGCCCACTACATGTTTAAATCACCGTATCCATAGCATACGTTAGATGCGGAGAGTCGCCGTCAAGCTTAATGAATAAGTTAATGCATAATCAACACTGTATAAAATGGGAAGTGGGGCATATACCACCACACCAATTTCCAAGAATTCTCAGTGGCTTGATTCAACCTATAGATACTATCTACGTCAAGGGTAGAGAGAAAGCGGATTACGTCAGAAAATTTGTTACACAACCAGTTATAGAACTTGAGGAACATTCTGCTCTTCCTGATTTGCAACCAGTTTGTTATGATCATTGTAAATCATTATGTCACTGCGCTCTGTCTAATGTACACTCTGTACGATACTTATGTAATGCAATAAAGCTTGTACACTTTTTTAAGCAAAAATTGTAAATATATATTTTGTTATTTAATTTTGCACGGCTCGCGACAATAATAAAACTGATTTGATAAATAAATATTAAATGACATTGAAATAACTAGATCTCGGAAATCTAAAAAAAAAGAAAAAAAAATTTAATCATTTGGTCGCTAATAAATACCATCAAATCCGGTGAGAGGCGAGGAACCAGGAATCGCGTATAGAGCAGTATGGTTGAATCGCATGGTGTGACTGAAGGGCAGGCAAGAAAAAAAAAATGAACACCTGCTGAACATTTGTGTGGAGAGAAGCCTGTTTGTATCCAATACGTGGTTTAAACATAAAAATGTGCATATGTACACATGGCAAAGAGGTGAATCTAAAAGTATGATAGACTTGATAGTATATGATAAACGGCTTAGAAACCTGGTGAAAGACACAAAAATAATGCGCGGATCGGATTGTGGATCGTACTACTTTTTGGTTGTATCGAGAGTGTGTTTAGGGCAAAAGAGAAGGAAAGAAAACGTAGTGCGGACGTCTAGAATTAGGGTTGACAAACTAGTGGATAATGGTGCAAGAATGAAATACGCAGGTGCTGTGAGTAAAGAGTTGAATGTGAATGAAACAGGGTGAAATGAACAAATAAAAGACACTGACGTTGAAAGTGCATGGATAAGCTTGAAAAACTCGGTTGTCAATTGTGCCGTGCGAATATGTGGAAGAGTGACTGTAGGTAGACAGAAAAAATGTGCTCAGTGGAATGAGTCGGTAAAAAAGGCAGTATGTAAGAAAAAAGATGCGTACATGACAATGATTGCTGCAAAAGATGAGATTGAGAAGAAGCGATTGTACAGATTAAGAAACAAAGAAGTGAAGGAGGCAGTGAGAATAAGTAAAGACAAAGCAATGGCTGTGGAAAGAGAGAAAATGCAGAATGATTTTGAGGGAAACAAAAAACTCTTCTGGAAATGGGTCAAAAATACAAAACGTGGGCCAAAACAGAACGCTGTAGGAGTGATGAATACTAGAAACGAAATAGTATGGGACGATTGTGAAGAGAGGAAATGCTGGCAAGAATATTTCGGAAAGCTGTACAGTAGTGAGGAAAGTAAGACTAAAGGGTTAAATAAGGAGAATATAGAAGAAATGATGAAGGATATTGGAATAAATGAGGTAGAGAAAAAGGTAGGAAAGTTGAAAAACGGCAAGAGAGCAGGCGTAGATGAAATCACTGGTGAAATGCTCAAGTATGGTGGTGCAAAGCTTATACGAAGATTGTGTGAATTATTCAATGTATTCCTTATGTGTGGAAAAGTTCCGAGGGATTGGAAGAGCGCGATCATTGTACCATTGTATTAGGGTAAGGGGAACAAGAGTGATTGTAAGAACTACAGAGAAATAAGCTTGCTCAGCGTACCTGGTAAAGTATTTGGAAGAGTACTGATTGATAAGTACGAGAAACTACACAAACTAAGATCTGGGATGTGCAAGGTGGCTTCATGCCAGGGAGAGCATGTGTTGATCTAATGGTTGCTCTCCAGCAGGTGATCGAAAAGTGGTTAAAGGTAAAAAGGAAGTTGTACTGTGCGTTTGTAGATTTGGAGAAAGCATATGACAGATTGATTCTGTGGGAAATATTAAATGAATATGGCATAAATTAAGGTCTAATAAATGGAATAAGGGCAGTATACAAAGGTAGTCGGGCATGTGTTAGGGTGAGGGGAGGTGTTTAATATTGAGCAAGGAGTGCGACAGGGCTGTGTGATGTCACCGGGGTTGTTCAATGTATACCTGGATAAATGTCTTAGACAAGCATGTACCCAAACAAATGGTGTAATTGTTGGTGACGTAAATGTACAACTTATGGTGTATGCAGATGACACAGTCTTATTAAGTTACACTTCGGATGAGCTGCAAACCGCTCTGAGGAAGTTTGATACAGTCGGTGAGTGCATGGACCTAAATGTAAACATGAACAAAACTAAGATTGTGGTGTTCAATGGGGAAGGTGGAAAGGAGAACAGTGTTTTTTTTATGATTGTGGACCTGAACGGGCTAAATCTGGCCTAGCGTGCTAAAGCACTCAGGAACACTTACGAGGATGGATTGAGGGATAATGAATTGCCGATAGATGCCTATGAACAGCTGTCTTAAATTTTCTCATATCATAAGTGAGAGGAAAGCAGGAACTAGGGAAATCATTCCAGAGTTTAGAAGCCGTGTAGAAAAATGTGGATTGCGCCCGTTTGGTACGACAAGTCGAGATTTGTACTGCATACAGATGATGTGAATGTGCGAGCCGAGTGTTTCTCATAAAGATAACCCGAGATGGCATCAAAGAATATAATTCAGCAGCACAATAGCCGTTGTAATAACGATAATACAAAGAGACCATCCTTCTATGCTCAAGGGATTGTATGTGAGAAGTTAAGGACGGGTCATTTATAAGCATAATCGCTCTCTTTTAAATACGATCAACGATATCGGGAGCGTATTGGGGAGCACTAACCCAGAGGTGAGAATTATATTCAAGATGAGGCCAAATTTGGGCCTTATATAGCAGAAGGAGTTGTCGAGAGGTAAAGTACTGCTTAAATCTGTACAAAAAGCCTATTTTACGAGCAGCTGTTTTGGTAGCTGACAGAGTATGGTCAACCCATGAGGGATTTGAAGATACAGTCATACCCAACAGAGTAATAGAGCCTGAAAACTTAAGAACTGAGCCATTTATACTTACAACAGGAAATGATCGATCTTTTTTGACGGACACAAGGTAACACTGAGTTTTGTTAGCATTACATTTAACTAGATTATTGCTTCCCCATCCGAGAATACGTTGAATGTCTTTGTTGATTGAATTTGCCATTTCAGCTTTAATTCCTTGATTTGACATAGAAGGTGGATTATCACTATGATTAGACTGAGATGAACTACAGTGAAGAGTGCTATCGTCAGAAAAGCAATGGATGGGGTTAGTTGTTGAAGAAATAAGGTCATTTATGTACATCAGAAATAGTGTATAACGGATTCCTGTGGTACGCCCGCGTTAATGCTAACTTCTTTTGAAAATAATCCATCAACCACGACACGTATTCGTCTTATATCAAGGTAACTAGAAACCCAGTTGATGAGCGTATCATTTAACTCAAACGAAATGAGTTTGGCAAGTAAATACTTATGCCAAACTTGGTCAAATGCCTTTGAGATATCTGAAGCGACTACAACTGTTTCACCGGACTGCTCTACTGTATTGTTCCAAACTTGGATCACATATGAAAGAAGATCACCTGTTGAACGACTTTACCTAAACCCATATTGGTGCTCACTAAGGAGTTTGTTAGTTTCGAGGAACGTGAGCAGTTGCTGATTGATGGCTTTTTCCATGATTTTAGACAAAATGGAAGTAATGGCAATTGGTCGGTAGTTTGAGGGATCGGTCTTATCGCCTTTTTTGGAAATAGGTTGAACATTTGCTAACTTCCATAATGAAGGAATTCCATAGAAGACATAGAGATCGTATAGAGCTTAGATAGGACTGGTACTAGTTCCGGGAACATTTCTTTAAGACAATAGCTGGGATACCGTCTGTGGCAGTCGCCTTATTGAGATCAAGCCTACTGATGATCGATTCCAAGAGCTTGTACCGAAAATGAATTGGTTTCATAGTGTATGAAGAAGAGTTGATTAGGGGCATATCTTTTACTCTGCAAGATGAAATCGTGGAGCAAGTGGACGAGCTGGTATATCTCGGTAGAATGTTTACTGCAGAGGGTACAATTGAGAGCCATATTGGACGAAGGGTCAATGCTGGAAGGAAAGTGATTAGAAGTATGTGGACGATAGTGAGAAATGGTAGCATGTGCCTAGCTGCGAAACGAGCAATCTATAATGGCGTATTCGTCCCGTCAGTACTGTATGGAAGTGAGACATAGATATATCAAAAAAGCACGAAAGAAAAATAAATGCCGTGGGTATGAGATTCCTGAGAAGCGCATGTGGTAAAACGAGAAGGGACAAGATAAAATATGAATGCATAATGAGAGAGTGTGGTGAGGAAAAGACGATGATGGATAGAAATAAAAGTTGTACATTACGTTGGTTTGGTCACCAAGCTGGTAGCGTAGAAGTGACACTACCTGCCTAGCACTCGGGAGGTAATGGGTTCGATTCCCGTTACCGTCTACCTTGTATGAGGTTTTTTCAAGGGGTTTTCCTCATACACATGTAGCGGCATGGTCACTGCGTATATGCACACCACGTGTGGCTACTCAGGCGAATGCCGGGGTAGCATTTTCCCCCTCAGAACCCTAACTCCGTTCCTTCCGATCCTATCCTGACCACACCCATCCTTAATCCCACCTTGCATATATACGTAATGTATGTATGTATGCTGGGAATCCATGATTGTGGCAGATGGAGCTCGGAAAGCTTGAGCAGCCCGCCCTCCCCCTTGGGGAGGGAATGAAATACGTGGCCTTTTCCTTTTCCTTTGGTTTGGTCACATTGAGAGAATGAACAACGCAAGATTAACTTAGCAAATATATGTGGGCGAGGTTAGGGGAAAGGCCGGGCCTGGTAGGTCGCGTAAAACTTGGCTGATGTAGAAGAATCTATGATAAAGGAAAGAAAGATAAGGAGTTTTAAAAATAAAAGGGCATGTCAGAGACTATGTATGAAGCTAGGGAGGTAGGCGGAAATAGGAAAGCATGGAGAAAGATTGTGAATGAAAAATAAATAAGACACAGGGATTGTTTTGCCTACCCCGCAAGGGAATGGCGTGAAGGTTAAGTTAAGTTAAGCCATATTTTGATTATTTCTTCTATATATCACACAATATGAGTACATTATGTATATATTTCGTCGACAATGAATTATGACATAATATTATTCTATGTGCCACTAAAAAGTTACTACATTAAGTATCCGACCTGGAATGCTGTATGGGTATTATACATACTAACATGTATGGTTATGCATGTTCATAGCTTCATTATGGAGATAATATATACACTTCTAAAACTAACAAGTATCAGCAACCAAACTATTAGTTCCTATCTGAATTCTACAAATTCATTTGCCTAGCAGCCTCTAGTAGACCGATTAAGGTATCGACGTTCTCCAATGGTCCTGGTTCTGCAAAGGAATCATCAGAATGCCTGTGTTGCACATTATTATTTAGGTTATTTAACCCTGATGGTCCAGGTTGTGTAAGACGTTCAGCAATATGGCGATGTTCCGTTCTGTTCGTATCGGAAGTACTTGGTTGCACCACATTCCTAAGTGCGGTACGGTTTTGTGGTACAGCCTGCGGCATCTTTGAAGGTGGGGTAGTTGGAATACTTATCCAATACACAGTTTTTTGATGTCGCAGTAGAGAGTCCTTTCTTGAAAATTTCTTCAGACATTCACATTGAAACGTTTTATTGCGATCTGTAACAGAGAGAACGTATAAACAATGTATAAGTGAACGGGTAGAGTTACGTGTATTGTTATAATTCCTTTTTTTTAAATCTTTATTGCTTTGCAGCATTTATTACTATCATGTATTACAACTGTTAAAGAAAGAAGTTATATCCAGCGATGCCAACGAGGGCACAACGTAACATATCGCCAGGAATAGTATAATATATATGATGGATATATCAGGTTGAGGGGTAGGGTAGTGTACGAGTAAGGAAACAATAACAATGAAGTCTGGATAGAGTGTTACTGAGCACACATATTCTACCCAGCATTGTATCTCACCCTGCCATGTGCTTTCGGATGGAAGTAAGGTATTACCCCCACCTGTTTTCCAGAAACTCCGCAGCGCATGTAGGGCTCAATACACTCTGCGGAGAAGATACTGAATTTTCCACTATGTCCCTCACCGGTGATTGCGCAGGTAAGTATTGTATGGGTGTTACAGGACTCCTAGATACTGCTGTCATTTAGCGACCATTCATTATCTATAAAATCAGCAGCACACACAGGACTGAGGATACTCTCTGATGAATCATACATTCGCTCCACTTGTGTCGAAGAGTTCATGGAACTCCACTCTTCAGCGAACTCTGCAATACAAGTTGGGCTCAGAACAATATCAGAAATGGGCTCCCTCCTACCGTAGAACTACTGTACGAGTACGTCTCCATAAATTCTACGGTAGAAGCGGCCTCAGAAAACCTTTAAGTGGATTCCCTACTATTCTGCCCTCTGCATATGTTGCAGATGTGGACGATTGCTCATCTACAACGCATGCAGTTGTTAGAGTAATATGAGATTCCCCTTTCCCCAGCACAGAGCTTGACGAACGATCTTCCACAAGTGGAGACCATTCATCCCCAAACTCTGCAATGCAGCCAGGACTTAAGACATAATGCAATACTACCTGATCTTTACTCACGGGCGACTGCATCCTTTCATACGTCTCACGTACAGGTTGTAGGGTGAGCAGTATTTCGTCCACGTCTGTCTGCTCGTACGTGCGTGATAATACCACATACAGATCCTCAGCTGGAGGTGGTTTATCCAAAAAACCCAACTTTAGTTACAGTCATCCTGGTCGAAATACTGCCAGCTATCCACCAGATCACCTGCAGCACCGCCTTCCTGGGGTTGCTCCATTACATCCTGTGCGTGATTCTCAACCTCCTCAGAATGGAAGTGTCATCCCGCGTTAGTATCACAACGTGGCTTATGATGTTAACTCATCCACCCACCGCTTCCGGACGATCATAAGGCACGCATGCTCGTGACCTACCTAAAAGTGAAAGAACGTAAATTACTCATCTGCTGAAGTAATACATTAAAGCGCTTTCTTACCTCTGTTTGTGTTTGACGTAGAATTCTTCACTACGGCAGCAGTTGGCTACACTTGGGTCTACAGAATCTAAAAGCGATTACTAATATTAGTATACAAAAGATGAAAGCCTTTTTCACAAGGGCCTACTGATTTTATTGAGTAACTTTTGAAACATTTTACAAGTCCGTAAAGATTTTATTGAATAATTTTTGAAAAAGTTCGTAAAGACCTTGAAAAATGTCCTCTAAAAATGCATGAAAAACGTTGTTTTTAGTGGGGGAAACACCTGTATTTAGCGAAACGAAAACAGTACAAATTATTCGTACAACTGATTCTATAGTTGACACTACTGAACATACAATGACTTCAAGAGCAAGTTCCCCATCATCTCCCCAGGTAAAAACTACCAAAGTTTGTATTTTTTTTTCGGTCTAACGTTTTATTTCTTTTTTACAGGTTTCTGTTACCCCCCGTTCTCCATCGCCTAGGGAACCCCTGTATCCCTTCAACTTCATCCCGCTAGCCTCCTCTCCCCGATGTCCCGCTAACTCCTACTCCTCCTATCCAATTGACGTTGACCTCCCTTCAGCTCCCACACCTCAGGAGCCCTCCCCCTCTTCCCCTGAGGTTCTGTATATCCCGCCCTCTGCATCCTCTCCTATTACCGTAGACGCCCAATCCAGCGACGACAAAATTTATGAACTGACGACCGTAGTCCTGGACTCTCTACGAGATTACAATCCTGATGCGGATACAGTAATACTTGACATTATCAATGCCAAAGGACGCACCACTACCTATTGACATAGACGACCTAACGATGATAGTGATGACTTCTTCAGCATATCATCCAGTGTTGAAGGAGTGTGTTCTTCCTGTGCTGGAAACGATTAACTTAACACTGGTGACTACGACTCCGACGTAGACATGGACCCTGCACACTGCTATGATTCCCACGACTACGACAATGATGCATTACGACAACAGCGACTACTTCGCGAAACACGTACTGACTGTTGTACCGAAATCATCGTTGAAGAGAGTACCGATGAGGACAAATTTGTGAACACTCTCACTAACAACATGCGACAACTGGAAAGAAGCGCTCACGAACTGTCAGACGTAGTACAACAACTAAGTGCACAGGAACAGTTACATAACAGAATACAGAACGAACACAATAACAATGGCAGGGCTCCAGACGTCGCTACACAGGTCCAGGATCACGGAAACAACAAAAACGCTGACGACGACGTGCAAGACAATGACGACGATGACCGGTTTTGGGCTACACATATCCCTATGACTATTGGTCGCACTATGCTTCCACCTTTCTCCAACGTTATATGTGCGACAGTGGCACTTAATGCAATTCTGCGTTTCTAATTATCGCCGGGTGGTACTGGCTATTCTGCGAACATCGTATCATCACATGGGACCGCGTCACGTTTACGGTATGTATGGTCTTGATACAACTTTATTTATATCCATGTATAATTCTTTCTTTCATTACAACTGACAACCATAGTGCCATTCGTCCGGAATTATGATGTCGTGATTGCGGAGAGCTCTCTAGAACAGCAGCTCGACCAGGCCCACACTAGGCTTGTAACATTGTACCTTGACTGGCATAGTGTTATAAGCTTAGCTATACTAAGTGGGTATGATCACGCCATTGTACTTCTGGAGATGATAACGGAAACTGTCGAAGAGGTTGCCGGACTTTATCTACTCATCCGAGTTCGTAATGCAGCTCTTTGACAAGTGGTCTTTGCAAGTGATCGAAACAGGCATAGTAAGTATATCTGACAAAGCTCTCCTTCTACTTACGATTTATTTCCAGAAAAACGTCGACTCCAATAGTGCGACCCCAGACCAGGTAGACCGACACTAACTGACTGAGCGCGGTGACTACTATACAGTCAGATAAACAGGCAGGTAGATATACAGACAGACAGACATACAGACAGAGAGACGGACAGACAGACAGAGAGACAGGCACACACCACACGGTGTGTATGCTCAAATATATCAATGATACTGTGATGGTATATCATCATGTACCGCTGATGAACATCTGCTAGTCCTCCAGAGGAGCATCATCAGACGATACGGTTGAATACTTCATGTGTGGAGTTCGAATAAACCAATGGCGGTCATCTGACACTTCGCTACAGGAGCATCTCCGATGGGCACCACACTGCACGTACGCTCAATTACTTGCACCACGCCCTCGCAGGTGTAATGATACAGTAATGGAAGGACCTTTTGCACTTGTACTAAATCAAAATTTTTTTATTCCTAGTAAAAATCATATATCTGAATAATGCACTGATTACATTTGTACATACAATAAATAAATATACTAGCATATCGTCATCTTTTTTTAATCTGGTTCTAAGGGTAAAAAATTACATGAGCACGCCTTGAAAAAGTGAGATGTCTATCTGAGTAGGTAGGGTGCGCAAATAGCCTTGAGAATGTGTTGAGTGTTAGTGACCTTCGTATTTTTTACACCTTACAGTGTGGTATCCTTAGAAATGTGCGACCTTGGGAAAGTTGTGTGCAAACATGACCTACTTATTTTGTAACCTTGAGCTGGTGGGACCTTGAAATTGTGGTAACCTTGAAAATGTGGGGCCTTGGAATTGTGGTGTGTTCCAAAAGACTCCAATCTTACCTACTCAGGAACTAGATCAGATATAAATACGTGTAAATTAAAGAAAAAAAGTGCAAAGGAAAAAGTTATAGATTATTATGCTTTTTATAAGGCAGTTAAATCAATTTTTTGATGTAAGCGTTTGGTTTTCAGTTACATTTTCTTAAATGGAAAGAATAGTTGGCTATGACTTTTGCAGAAAGGGCCTTTCTGGCCTTTCTAGTGACATAACATCTTATAGTGGGCCAAAAGCCGTTGTTAATTGGCAAATACTACTCATCTTACTTTTGACCCTTAATTTGAAAGTACTTTTCAGTTTGGTTAGTGTTTTTAGTCGCTATATTGTATTTTTACCTTCCCACCCACACATACATATGTAGGTATAGGTTATGCAATCGACTTTTTTTAACTATCGCTAATCTACTTATTAGCTCATTTTACAACTTTTGGTCAAGTTTCGCCAAGATCGGCCATCATATAAAATATCCAGATATAGGCCTTGAACATATCGATTAATTATGTTCTACGCGATTTTTTGATATGACGCGTAATTTAGCGACCAAAAAAATTCCTAAGGTAGAAATTAAGTGTTAATTCAATTTCTTTCATTATCTGAATAACGATTAATTCAAGTCAAGAAATTAATTAAATATGAATGAAACTGGTTATAATGCATTATTGATATCTTACAGCAGCGGGCGGCTTTGGAATTTTTTTTAAGTTAACTTGTATTTATATTCATATCTTTCCTTTCATTATTATTATTTTTTGTTTTTACAATGTTGCCTGTCTTCGTTATGAACGTATAAAGAAGAGGTTGCCTTAAAAAAATTGTAATCCAAATTATTTTAATTTTTTAAGTTAGGTGCCTATTAACCTCTGTCTGTCATGAAGTTTTAAACGTCTGTTTGACATAGATTATTGTTTCTGCTTTTACAATGTTGCATGTTTTCGTAATTAACTTATAAATGAGGTTGCTTAATTATCTTAAAACACATTTTATCAAAATTATTTCATTCCTTTTAACTTCCAGTTTGTAGGTTAGAAAGTCGTGTGGTATTTCACACCAGATATTTTTAATGTAGAAATGAGTGTATGGTTGAATTCGGTGTCAAAAAAATGAAACGCGAGCTGTGCAGCAATATTTTGACCTCTATTTTAAACGCTGTCGGCCCTGTAAGCGCACATTTAAAAGACTATAACGGGTGTCTATTAATGATTGAAGCTGACGTCATGTAGCAAATTTTGGTTAGGTTGGTACCACTACACTTTATTTCGGCCGCAACGATTGAAATTAGCGTCCCAGGGGTAATCACCTTTGATGTAATTATAAACATTGTTTGTTAAAATTAAACAGAATAACCCTATTTTTGGAAATGTTTACTGTCATCTCGTGTTCAACTACTTCCATTAATTCTTCTAAATTGTGAAATTTGTTTCTATAAATATTGTCTTTATAAATTATAATAAAAGCTAATGATAAACAGACACTTACGACTATGGCAAAAAAGGTAGAAACCGATTGATTTTACAATATAATTCTCAGTGCAAATAAATTTCCTAGATTTGACATGACGTCAGCTTCAATCATTAATAGACACGTGTTATGATGCTTTGGGTTAATATGGTTCTTTCAGAAATGAAACAGCGCACATTAATGAAGCTGCCGAAGTAAACACGTTAGCATCCATTATGCAGAATGCATCAACTTTAACACGAGAAATTAGTATTCAAGCCAGAATTTCACAACGTACTGCCTGCTCTTCATGTTTAATACACGCTGTAGGAGAATTTATGCATTTAGAAGAAGTAGTGACTATTTTTCTACCAAAAATACTATATGCGTCTACAACCTCATATAATCAATATCGGCCCATTCCCTCTGTATTAAAGCGTACTGTATTCATACAAAAAATAAATATAATTTTCCATGGGATGGACTACAATCGATTTACTTGTTCATCTTTTTAAACTACTGTTTTCAACAATAGCTAATCAAATTAAATAAAAATTCAGTATATTATTGTAAAAGTGACCCGTATCTAATTAAAAGGAAAAGAAAGTCTGACGCCAATGGTTTTATTAATTCGAAACGTTACAATGAATTAGAATGTTTTTGACATTGTTGTCAGAGGAAGCACTCAAGCGTAACCATCAATTTGACAAGACCTGATTATGAATCAGAAGAAGTATAGCAATTTTCACGCTTCATTTACATATATTTATGCAAACGTTCATTCAAAACCATTAAATGTTTTTGAACTGTTAAAAATTTATGAATTGTTTAATTTTAATTACCAGTTGATGCATAATTTATAAGGTCGTGTTTGTAATCTAAATTAGTGATTGCACAATATTAGTTTCATTCATAACTTAAACGTTTCCAACAATAAAATGGTGATATAAAACAATTCATAACATACATAAAGATTTATTATGGAAGATTGCGGTGTGTAGAAAGGTATTGTAGATCTATACGTTTAAATCCTCTTACCATTTCATTTGATGATAGTCGAAATCTACGTGACGAGATTTTCACCGAGATTTGATGTTAGGGTAAAATCTTGTGAAAAATAGCTAGCGAAAAGGTGGTTAAGTGGAAATGGTTTCACCTGTAATACACACATCCTTCGGCTGAGTTTTCCAATCGACGATTTCAGCCGGAAAGTAGCGACAATTGTTTCCTTGCACATAGAGTTTGAAACAACTGCATAATCCCTTACGTATATGTGAGAGTCTCATTTCTGGAGTTACATTCTCCAAATGGGTATATGATTATTATTGTAACTGTAGTTTTCAAATACGTTATGCACCTCATTATTGAGGATTATTACAAGTCTACCTTGTTGCAAGTTAGAACTATTAAAATGTAAATTAAACCACTACCAGTAAAGAGGCAAACCGTTAGTTAAAGCTTAAAGCTCGAATGATTAAGAATTTCGGTTTCCTGAAACCATAGTAGCTCTATGTATACACGTTACATAACGGCAAAGAAACTCAAGATTAATTACAAGAAGCAATTACTTATTGGATTTCAAATTATCAGATATGATTTGTAATTTGATAGTTTAATTTCTACAATATAGTGTCGTATATACCGTGTGTCCATATCAATCCCTAAGTAAACTGTATATTCAACATTCACATGGCTTTTATTGTGCTTATGAAGAATGACTCATTACCATTACACAAAAGTTTAATGTCGGAATACTTTGGCTAAAATATGGAAATATTGTGAAAAAGATTATATACGGTAAATTAAATACATCTATGATGACGATTAGTTTTTTCACTGCCGAAGTAGCCGTTAGTCATCATTAATTGATATTATTCAATAAAAAATAAGCTAAAATAGAATAAGCGAACGGTACAATAAAACTTACGAACGTATCATATTGGGCAATCAAACCAAAATACAGAATTTAATTTTTACCTAAAGTTATAAATGCAAAATACTTAGCAATGCATTCACATTATGCAACCTCTTTTATAATAAGTTCATTATCAAAATAGGCAACATTGTAAAAACAAAGCCAATAATCTAAGTCAGACAAACTTCATGTCAAAGAGGTTAACGGACCTCTAGATGCTAACTTAACAAAACATTCCAAAGCCGCACAAGCACGAGCACGAGCACGAGCACGAGCACGAGCACGAGCACGAGCACGAGCACGAGCACGAGCACGAGCACGAGCACGACGAGCACGAGCACGAGCACGAGCACGAGCACGAGCACGAGCACGAGCACGAGCACGAGCACGAGCGCGAGCGCGAGCGCGAGCGCGAGCACGAGCACGAGCACGAGCACGAGCACGAGCACGAGAACGAGCACGAGCACGAGAACAAGCACAAGCACAAGCACAAGCACAAGCACAAGCACAAGCACAAGCACAAGCACAAGCACAAGCACAAGCACAAGCACAAGCACAAGCACAAGCACAAGCACAAGCACAAGCACAAGCACAAGCACAAGCACAAGCACAAGCACAAGCACAAGCACAAGCACAAGCACAAGCACAAGCACAAGCACAAGCACAAGCACAAGCACAAGCACAAGCACAAGCACAAGCACAAGCACAGGCACAAGCACAAGCACAAGCACAAGCACAAGCACAAGCACAAGCACAAGCACAAGCACAAGCACAAGCACAAGCACAAGCACAAGCACAAGCACAAGCACAAGCACAAGCACAAGCACAAGCGCAAGCACCAGGACAAGGACAAGCACAAGCAAACACGTACAAACGCACACACGCACACACGCACACACTCACACACGCACACACGCACACACGCACACACGCACACGCGTACACATACACACGCACCCTAGCACACTCGTATACAGGTACACACGCACAACCGCACACTCGCACTGGAACACGCCTGCACGCACGCGCAAATGCACGCACGCACGCACTCACCCACACACACACACACACACACACAAACTTGACCAAATGTAAAATGAGTCGATTTGGGGATAGTGGATAAAGTCGATTACATAACCTTCTGTACCTAAATAGTACGATGGAAGATAAAAAATTGGAAAATGCAGTGAAATTTCTGTAAGTTTTAAATATAATGTTGTTAACATTAGCGACATTATTTAGCTTAATTTAGAAATGCTGTTTAAAGTTTATTTGAAAGATTACATTGAAAACTTCCATTACTAGGGTATCTAAATTATGTACTTATTGTTCATACCAATTGAGAATGCACTAGTTTGATGCAAGTTTGGTACAACTGCAATTTACCCTACCGCGGCTTAGCTAAAAGACGGACTGGTAGGAATGTTTACTTAGATATCTCGGTTAATCACTAACAGAGATTGTTTTATAAATGCCCTATCTGTACTACACTGAGATATGCAACAATCAGAATTTTAAACACACACTACACACTAAAAAATGGATACAACTATAGTTCATGATTTAAAAGAAAAAGAAACACTCCATTTTGGAATAAATAAATAGAACTAAACGGATTATTTACACTTTGTAGACTTCGAATTGTTAGCTGCAAATGGAAATCGAATGAAGTTGCACGACATAAAATAAGTGTCTCTCACCAATTGGGTTTTTATTAGGAAAATGTATTTACATTTGGAATGTAGGTTACTTGGGGACTTTCTTTAACAGATCTGATCGGGACTAAATTTAACCGGGTATAGGGTTATGATAATATATACAAAATAGATACTCTTTTACTGGCAGGACCAAACATTTAATGGCAGGCTTCTGGTTTATCGGGAACAGCGGTTCTTAATTAAAACAAAACAACTTACTGTCATTAAATTAAGTGGACAGGTGGTTTATAATACGCGGGTTTTGACTCATTAAAAAAATGATTTACCTTTACTGGAGTTTTTCAGTAACAGAAATTAATCAACATTAACGGGAACGAGAATTTACCTAAAGTCCATCAGGCCAGCGTTTTAATCTTCACAAAATATTTGAAATCGGAAAATTATTCTTTGCGTAAATATTTTACATTTGTGACTGGATAATACTAGGCCTAATCAATTCAGGTATGAGAGAACTAATTATAGAACAGGAAATTATGATTTAAGTAGATACTGTAACTATTTCTTCTCTAATAGCGAGATTTTGTGACACTAGATATTGTAATAACAATAGTTATCTCGGACAAGAACATTACGTAAAGTAAATAGAAGTGACGTTTACTTTTATAACGTAATTGTTTAACGGCAGTCTGATACAGAAACTAAGCATCCAATTCTAGAGCTGGGACATCCTTTGTAAACGATTGCGCCCTTATTTATTCTGCCTGATCGGCGTGTGTAGGTGGGTGTGGGTATCAGTAACCAAAATCACTAGTAGACCAGGTCAAACATCCCTTTCTTTCTAGCAAACCTATGTGTGTCGGCAGTCTAGGATTAATTCCTGTTCCCGACGGGATAAGGAACGGCGCCGGGCTTAATTCCCTACAACAGCGCTTCCGTCTCTGCGGTTTCCAAAAATATGTTACGTGTGAAGGAAGGTCCCTAGCGGCAAAGGCCTCGATCAGTATCCCGAATCTGGTCTGATGGTGCAAGGGGAAAATGTTCAAAGCGGTGAAGGCCTCGAAACAAACCCCGTTATTTTAAGCGTAATTCTACTGGTGTAACGTACGCGACGAGAGCGGGGTTACCAATGAGATTCTGCCGTAAAAAGGCTTTAAACGGCTTTAGTAATGACGATAGTGGGGATTAATTGATTATTTCTTAATTTATAAAAATAATAAAGAAAATGATCAATTAAAAGTAATCATCAGGGTACCTGTCGGAAAGAATTTCAAGTCTTTACAGTGCTTGCGTTAAATAATTCCATGCACATTAAAATTTACATTTGCATAATAACATTTACACGTTATAAAGCTTACATTATACCGACGTTGTGTACGAGGACAGCTTGACGGGACGCGAGACTCAAATACTAGTGTTAAGCGGTTAAAATGAATATTTTCAAGTTTCCCCATCGTATTTATACAGACGGGTGAAGTTTAGTTGATCTGTGGCAAGAAATTACAGCGGTTTAAAGACGACGCTGTAATGAAAAATCCAAAATGGATAAAAACACAATACTTGTTTTTTAAGAAGATGAACACGACTGACATTTTGGACAATATGCAGCAAACATTGGGTGACACTGTCCCTTTGAAAGCAACAATTTGTCGCTGGGTTCTACAGCTTAAACGTGATAAGTTCATCATTGAAAGTTATGAACGACGAGGACCATAAAAAAACGGTAATAGTAATGGTGCATGATATTGTTTTGAGTGATCGAAAAATAAAGACTGAACAAATAGTTAGGATCGTAGGCGTATCAACTGAGCGCATACATCACATTTTGCAAGTAGAATTGGGAAGGTTTAAACTGAAAGCAGAATGGTTTCATCGATTTTTGAATGCTGGTCAAAAACTTGGAAGAGTAGGATTATCGAGAGACAATTTTAAGCTATTTAACAGTCGAAATATTACGACAGTTGTCCGCCACAACAGCGAAGTCGTTTTCATCGGCCTGTAAAGTAGTGGCCGGAATTTTTGGGATTTGCAAGAGATATTTTTCAACCACTATCTCAAAAAGGGCCGAACTATCAATGGAGCATGTTATGCTGCACTTATGGACCGAAGAAAAGCAATAATTGCTGAAAAAGGCCCTTAAAGGTTCGAAAAAAGGTACTCCTTGCCACGATAATGCATCTTCCTATGCCAGTAGCATTGTTCGTAAAAAATTTGATGTACTTCGCTTTCAGGTTATTTCGCACTCGCCAGATCTTACTGCGAGTGGCTTTCACTTATTCCCGAAGCTGAAACTTTTTCTTACCGGAAAGAAGTTTAAGACGAACGAAGAAGTAATTGCTGCAACGAAGCAATAATTGACAGGCTTAAAGAACAGGCATAATAACAATTCATCGTGGCTGGTCCAAGCGCGTTGATGCTCAAAGAGAATATGTTGAAAAATTAAAATAAGTTAAAGCTCTAACTTATGTCTTTCATTTCGAGTCTTACATCCCGTCAAATTTTCCTCGTATAAAAGATCCTATAAGTGACGCTAGGTACATAATGTACAGGTACTTGATATGACTGCAGTGGATTTAAAATCTTGCAAAATATGCGCATAGTTTTACGGATCGTGTTTGTTAAAATTATTAAGTGATTCAAAAGAAACTTCAGTAATGTCAACATTAATTAATCGAATTTTAGACGTCTATGATGCAAAAGATACATAAAGCAAATTGGTAATAAGATTGATGAATACGCATGACATCTCCTATTAATGAATTAAAACTAATAAACCCTTATTTACCGTAACTGTAAACATGTTCATAACTCCCTTGGAAGTTATAGTAGGGAATTATAGACCTATAATGTATTTTGACAAGTATTTGCAAGCTTGTCAGTTGATATGTCTATGGTAACAATGCCTACTTAATTAATTTTTAAACGTTCGTTTAATTTTAATAACCAACAAAATTTCATTTTCATACTTCATTTATAATGAAATATTACAAAAAAATTATAAAGAAAAATAGAATTATTTATCTATCACATGAGTTATATATGTTAATAACCTCGGGCAACTTACAATCCCTCGGGACTAATGTCCCTCGAGATTGCAATCCGTTGCCGTCCATAATTAACACCCTCATAACTCCCTTGATATATAAATAACTGCAATGTATTTAATGTTTGAAATTAAGTATTATAATTTATACTAAAAATTTGCGATTTTATGTATAGAGATTTAATATCACACTTTATAAATGTTTTCACATAAATGAGGTAAGAAATCAAGTTCTGTGCAAATTTGGAACTGAAGGTATGCAAAATACGATTAACTTTCAATAGTGAGAGTGGTAACACACATACGATGCGTCAATGTCCACCAACATTAATTAATCTGTTCAAATTTTGAAGTTAATTTTTAAAACTCAACAGCCTTGGTAACTTAGAGCATGGAATTGATTAAAGGCTTCAATCCGTGTTATTGTTATGTTAGCAATGTAATGTAAATTGAATTTAAACGCTCATACGTTACAGTTGTTGCTCAACTTTCGTACTTTCAAATACTAAGTCGACAGAATTTTTCATATTTTAATAACCAACAAAATTTCGTTTTCATATTTCATTTATAATGAATGATTATTTTCTTTTGGCTCGATGGATTCCCCACTATCACGATCACCCATAGTGAGAATATATATATATATATATATATATATATATATATATATATATATATATATATATATATATATATATATATACAGGGTTTTCAAAGTTAAGTCGGCACTATTGCTATCTTCGTTATTATTGGTGCTACGAAGTCGGTTAAATGGGCAAAGAAGTAGCATATTTTCCGCTCGTTACGATAGTGAAATCAAAATGAAAACTGAACATCGTGTTCGCGAGTTATGTCAAAAATTTCCATTTTTTTAAATGGCACACCCAGTATGCAATGTCCATAATCGATAGAAAATTAAATTCTGAACAAAAAAGTTCCTATGACATTTTACCCTAATGTCGAAAATGACAAAGTTATTGATCATTTACCAAATTCATCAAGGTGGCTGTGTCAACTATTTTTCTCTATTACCATAGAGCAGAAAATGAAAATAATATCAGGCAATTGAAACAGGATTCTTTATTCTAAGTGATAATAATAATAAGGAACAACAAAACAAAACAAAACTCAAATTAGATGTTCGAAAACATCACCCTCTTGCTCCAAGCATTTCTGGGCCCACTTGTAGACACTTTTAGTAGCCTTAGCAATGGATCTACCATCAATATTATTGATGGCGTGAACGATGCTTTGCTGGAGATCCTCAAGGTTATCATATCGCCTGTTGTACACCACACTCTTCACATATCCCCAAAAGAAAAAATCCATTGGAGTAATGTCAGGTGATCGAGGAAGCATACGGATAGGCCCATTAGTTGATAAATATCTGTCATCAAAAAAATTGTTTAATATTGTATGTATCTGACGAACGTTATGGGGAGGAGCTCCGTCTTGTTGGAAATAAATGTTCTGCCTATCCATTAAATTTACATCATCCAAGAAGTCTTGGAGTGTGGCAGTCAACATTTCGGAGTACCGCTCACCAGTTAACGCACTCTGATAAAATACTGCACCAATAATTATCGAGCCAATTAAACCGCACCAAACATTAACACTGAAGCGTCTCTGTGGGTTACAAGATCGGTAGAGCATCGGATTTTCTCGACTCCAAAAATGGCCGTTTTTCCTGTTGAACATGCCCCTATTAGAAAAAGTTGATTCGTCACTCCATAGAATTGAGCTCCAAAAATCATTATTATATTCTTGATCTTCTGGTACTAGTGTCTGTGTAGGTCGGAACTTATACGGCACAAACTTATACTTTTTTAGAATATTGTGGATGGAACCCAAACATAGTCCATTTTCTTGCACTAAATCATTAATTGAATTGTTGGGATGTGCTTCAAAATAAGCTAACACATTAATGTCAGTTTCTTCACTAATTATACATTGTTTATTAGATCTGGATTTCTTAAACACGCTCGAATTAGATCTAAATTTACGATACAAAACCAAAAAGTATCTTCTATCCGGCAAATGACGCGTAGGAAACAAATCACTGTAACGCTCACGCGCTCGATAACTGTTTTTTTGACAAACGATGTAACATTCTATCATATCACACTTTTCTGAATGGGTGAAAGGCATTTTTCTATTCAAAAAACACAAACTCTTAACTCTTTATTAGCAAACTTCAATTTAACATATCAATTCTGAAGACATTTGTGAAAATGACAAATATTGTTCACGTAATACCAGCCACCTTGACGAATTCAATAAATGATCAATAACTTTGTCATTTTTAACATTAGGGTAAAATGTCATAGGAACTTTTTTCTTCAGAATTTAATTTTCTATCGATTATGGATATTGCATACTGGGTGTGCCATTTAAAAAAATGCAAATTTTTGACATCACTCGCGAAGTTCAATTTTTATTTTGATTTCACCATCGTAACGAGCGGAAAAATGCTACTTCTTTGCCCATTTAACCGACTTCGTAGCACCAATAATAACGAAGATAGCAATAGTGCCGACTTAACTTTGAAAACCCTGAATATATATATATATATATATATATATATATATATATATATATATATATATATATATATATATATATACATATATACAGGGTGTTACAAAAAGGTTGGGCTGGCTAAACGATTTTGGATTTTATGGACAATTTTGAAAAAAAAATCAAGAATAACTTTTTTTCGATTTCGGCTTCATTTAGCCGCTAACCGCCATTCTGTATTTTTTTTAAATAAAATTATGTGTTGCTTTTTAAGATATTTTCATAAAAAATTGTACACGGAAGTATCTTACAAAGACACAACATAGGAAAAATATTCATTTACGTAATTTAATTTTTTTCAAAATGGCGGCCATGTCAATTCTTTAACGTGGAATTACGAAAAAACCGTAGCCCAAATGAAAATTTTACAAGAGACTAAATAATTTGGAAATTAATTTATCTTCCTAATGACATATTGTTTGTTGTAATCGGTTAATAAATAAGGAAGATTGTAGTTTTCACGTTACGCGTTACTAGTTAATCGCGGTGCGGGAGTGAGTAATTCAAACAACAAGTAGGCGGCAGGCTTTGTTCGCACAAGAAAGGACGTGGTCGCCAAACAATAGTACAATAGCATAAATAATAATAAATAGTATAAATAAATAAATACAACCGTCACTGCAACAATCAATTTATTTACAAAGGAAAATAAAATTATCTTTTCAGGCTAAATTTATGTTTTACTAATTAAAAAAACAACTATAAAAACCTTCACAACAAAGTTCGCGGTGGCGGGGACTCAGCTAGGTCGCTATTACTGATTTATTTGAAATTTATCTAAGTAAGGTTATTTTTGCATTTAGTATAAACACATTCAATAATGTCACTTTATGAAAATTCCGGTATGCTGTTATTTAACCTGTTACATTTTCAATACAATACCGCAACAATGAAAACATCTGATAATAATTAACGAACACACAGCTGTTAAATGTAAACGAAACAAACGCATTACTACCAGTGACAGTTCCCGTGTTGACTTTTATCTTTGGAGACATTTAAAATCCCTGGTCTACGCAACTCCGGTTGCCAATGTTGGAGAGCTGAGACAGCGGATTGAGCATGGAATGAGACGAATCAGGGATACGCCAGGACTGTTACGAGTTAGGGAATCCATGTTACGTCGACTGCGGCAATGTGTTTTTAGCAACGGTGGTCACTTTGAACACTTAATATGAGCAATTTGTTGACCAAAATATTTGTTGGATTTGCTTTATGAGAATTGTTGTATTTATTTATGCTATTTATTATTATTTATGCTATTGTATTTATTTATTTGGCGGCCGCGATTAACTAGTAACGCGTAACGTGAAAACTACAATCTTCCTTATTTCTTAACCGATTTCAACAAACTAGGTGTCACTAGAAAGATAAATTATTTTGAAATTATTTAGTTTCTTCTAAAATTTTCATTTGGGCTACGGTTTTTTCGTAATTCCACGTTAAAAAATTGACATGGCCACCATTTTGAAAAAAATTAAATTACGTAAATAAATATTTTTCCTATGTTGTGTCTTTGTAAGATACATCCGTTTACCAATTTTTATGAAAATATCTTAAAAAACAACACAGATATAATTTTATTTAGAAAAAATACAAAATGGCGGTTAGCGGCTAAATGAATCCGAAATCCAAAAAAAGTTATTCTTGATTTTTTTCAAAATTGTCCATAAAATTCAAAATATATATATATATATATATATATATATATATATATATATATATATATATATATATATATATATATATATATATGGAAGGCTTTAAAGACCAAGCGATACCGAATTCACAGAGAAACCAAGGATGTGGCTTAGATACGTGGACGATACTTTATGTTAGGCACATAAAATTTTAATCCATGCTCTGGGCGAAACGATTAATAAAATAAAATCATACCCATAGTCAAGCCTACCAATTTTAATACTGCCACAAACGCAAACCGATTTTTTCAAATGGGATCGACTACTTTTAACCCCGGAAAAGAAACTAGCGAAAAATTTTGCGTTCCGATATGATCTTCGTGAAAGTCGCTTGAAGAAGTACAGAATAATTTAAATAATACAAGTCACAAAGAAAAGTGTTCAGTACAAAAATTGTAGAATTTTTGCCTGGCTATCAAAAGGTGACCTTGATCATATCTTTGAAAATAACCTTCAAGGTCTAAAATACTTTGGGAGTAATACTAATAATAATAAACTCTCATCTATTTAACAATTTTTTTTAATTTTGAGGTTTGGTAAAGTAAATTTCACTTTCAATGTAACCCGATAGAAAATTAGTTGCGTTGACCGGCCTATTTCCACATTTTTCGCTTTTTGAGCGCGACGTTTCGGAAGCTTCCGTCATCAGGCTTAGGCCTGAGAAGGACTATTTTCGCACACGAGTCGAAATCATATGTTATATAATTTTTTCCCAAGCACTTGGCTACGCTCAGATTCGAACTTGGTACCTTCCACTTACTAGTCTGACACCTTTACCGCTGAGCCACTGAGTAATCCAATATATATTTTTAGAACATATATACATAAATATATATATATATATATATATATATATATATATATATATATATGTGTATTGCGCTTAAGCTCTTCGCGCATTATTGGAATCCATATGGGTTTCATTTCCACACTAGATTGGCTTATTGGATTTTCTGCTAGTGCGATGTATATGGCTTCTCTGAGTTTCCGACGAGTTGTGTTCTCGTCCTTTGCTACTATCTGTAGGTTATCCCATTGGATGCGGTTCCAGACATATTCGGCGATTCTTGATTCTTTTGTTTCGCCCTGGCGAATTTTGTTCTTATGTTCCTGCGTTCTCACTTTGAGTGGTATACTGCTCTCTCCTTGTTGAGCATATTGTTTTTGCTCTATCGTACAAGCACTTTGCCACGCCTAACTTCACGTTTTCGTGGTGATTGGAGTTGTAGTGTAGATACCTCCCCGTGTGGGTAAGCTTCATGTATACACTTCTCGTAAACGTGTTGTCATTCCTGTGTACAAGTACATCGAGGAATGGCAATTTTTGTTCCCGCTCCAATTCCGTTGTGAATTGAATGGAGGGCGCACGGCTATTTAGATTATCTAGAAATTCATCTAGCTTATGCTCGCCGTGTTGCCAAACTACGAAAGTATCGTCCACGTATCTAAGCCACATCCTTGATTTCTCTGTGAATTCGCGCTCAAAAAGCAAAGAACTGTGGAAATAGGCCAGTCAACGCAACTAATTTTCTATCGGGTTACATTGAAAGTGAAATTTACTTTACCAAACCTCAAAAATAAAAAAATTATTAAATAGATGAGAGTTTATTATTATTCGTATTACTCCCAAAGTGTTTTAGAACTTGAAGGTTATTGTCAAAGATATGATAGCCAGGCAAAAATTCTACAATTTTTGTACTGAACACTTTTCTTTGTGACTTGTATTATTTAAATTATTCTGCACTTTTTCAAGTGACCTCCACGAAGATCATATCGGAACGCAAAATTTTTCGCTAGTTTCTTTTCCGGGGTTAAAAGTAGTCGATGCCATTTGAAAAAATCGCTTTGCTTTTATGGCAGTATTAAAATTGGTACAGTTGACTATGGGTTTAATTTTATTTTATTAATCGTTTCGTCCAGAGTATGGATTAAAATTTTATGTGCACATGATTTTGTCCTAATTAATTTAAAAATATCTAAAATCACAAGATTTTTCATTTTCATAGTGGCTGATTTTTGAAGTAGCTTTTATAGGGCTTGTTTACAAGAGCGATATGGCTAAATCGATTCTGGCCCACATAGGGAACTTACATGTATAAGAGAGAGACAGAGATGGATAAGGAATTACAATAAATGTGGGAAAGAGACTTAGTCAATATCCAGGTCACTCCTTTTTTTGGTGAGAAATTTAAAATTTAAGCTCATGCGGTGTTGCCATGCGGTGTCCAGTTTAAGGACCGGTGGGTGTTTCCCATAAACAGGTGACCGTTTTCTAAAGAACGTTTAGTTTCAATAAGAACAGTTTACACCACGAACATATTTAATACACATATGTACATATAATAGATATTAAAATGTTTTAGACTGCAATTTATCCACACAAGAATGGTGTAATGCGAACGCCACTTCAAGCATTTAATTTTTTAAGTGGATAAAATGTATCTAAAACACACATGCAATACGACGTGTTCAATTAATCAAAATTTAAGTAAAAAAATTATGGTATTCGTAAAATAAAATGTGGCAGGCTTTGTCAAAGTTACTGGTTGCTATGGTGCATTATTTATTGTTTACCAAGAAATTGTGAAGTTTTGAAAAATGCAAGAAAGTGATTGTGCTCCTTCTGTTACTCTTCAGGGAGTTCAAGAAGCAACTCTCCAATTATTGCCTGCGAAACTCAATTTAATGGATGGAGAGAAACACTACGGGTACTAACCCTAATATTTCTTAAATATGAAGAAAAGTGTGCAATATGTATTAAGTAATAAACATTGAATTATTTTAGGTTGCACTAAGAATGGGGTTGCCTGGTGCTTGTCGATGCTGCGAATTGACGTATTTGAAAATCAGTGATATACCAGATACCAAGTACGGCATTTCACAGAAGTTTGTGAGTGTAAATGAAAGATGATTGTTTATCAACGCTGTGGAGATGATGAAGATAATTGTAAGTGTTATCGAAACGTTTCGATTGTATAATTTAAATACACTATTAAAAAACCCAAAAAAGGTAAGTATTTTATTACGTGTAACAATGGTTTTTCATTTATCACGAGACGTTATTTGAGTCAAAAATGTAATGTGTCAGAATCAACACACTGGCAAAAGCTTCTTCTTGACAAACGCGGAATCTTATAGTGGCCACTGTATGAGGTGCACTTCAACAACTTGATTGACAATAATAATAATTTGTAACAAGAATGATTGAACTAAAAGCACTTGTGCAATAAAGTTACTTTATTTCACTAGTGAATAATAGTTGCAAAAGTGTGTATAAAACTCCAGTTATAATGTGATTGTGGATAATAGTATGTTATATATTAAAGAACTTGAGGGGTTAAATGATTCATAATTGTTGCAGTATACATGCTATTTTTTTCATTCCGAGATCAAATGTACCAAAATTTTAAAATCCCGGTGTGGCGAATGTAAAGGGTAATAGAAGTCTGTTCCACGAGAAGTCATTGTTTCCAAAATGCTCGCAAATCTGGCTGTATGGCTTGTGCGCCATCCTGTTGAAACCATTGCCTGTTCAACTATAAACTTCGTGCGCGACAAACATTTCTTAAATCCCTCACAAAAGGTATGATGATGTTTTCCCCGTAACTCAGTTGATTAAGAGTAACTGTGTGATGATTCCCATCCTCAACAAAATAAGATCCTATTATACCGTGCCCCGATACAGTGCACCAAATCGTAATTCGAGCACTGTGAAGTGACTTTTATGCAATGAAGTCAGGGCGTTCAAATTCATGAAATCGAATTGTTTATCTATTGATATACCCATTTAGATGTACAGAACTTTCGTCTGAAAACCATACATTTATCAAGAAGTCGGTATCTTCTAGGTCAACACGCGTCCACAATAAGCTTTTCTTGAACGTTTGTCCACAGCGTTTAGTCGTTGTCCAGTTTGAATACGATATTGATAATCACCAATACCATTGAACATTCTAAGTGTGGATGTTTTCCTGTGAACATTCTACGTGTGGATGTTTCACTGATGTTTAATTTATACACAATTCGTCGAAGATTTCTTTGTGGCGACTGCAAAACCTAGTCAAGAACCAGTACTTCATTATCGTTGGTACAAACTGTTCTTCAACGACCTGAACAACCCTTGCGCTAACACAACACACTACCATTGCGACGAAATTTGTCAACAATTACTAACATTCACTAGGTGCAGCTTTATTAAATTACTCCCGATATTTTTCAAAAACTTGTTTCAACCATTTCCTCAGTTGTCATAACCATTTTCAGAACGATTTTAACACCAGCGTAATATTGTTATGGCGGTTAATGACAAACAAGCCAAACATAACAAACAGACATCGTCCAGCCATTCTATAGCCCTTCATATTTCGGTACTGTTTATTTTCGCAAATACTGTATGTAATCTCGAATGACCAAAAATAAATGAAATCATTATTAATTCTACTGATTTTCTATGTCATAAACTTTAACATGCAAGTTCTTACTTTTAATAACCTTATATACCAAAAACAAAATAAAAAATTATGTTTTACACAACGAACTTGAGTTCCAGTGTATTACTTGTCTGTTTCCATTGATCTGGATTTTATGACCGATTATTTCTAATAATAAATTTATCTTCTTTCGGAACTGAGCAACCTTGCCTTAATAGCAAAAAAAAAACGTAGCCTGGTTCTTTCTGATGATCGCAATTCTTCAAGCAAGATGTTTATTTTTCGCAATTGACAAGACGCAGTAGGACCATTTAAAAACAAATCGTGGTATTGGGGATCACATTACCAGTGTGAAGACAGGTGTAATAGAGTTAATTGGTCATTAATATTCATAGCACTAATTTAGTTTAAAAATCCTTAAGGCCAAGGTACCTTTAGACGCGTATCGTTTTCTTATCACCCTCACTATAATCTTCCTTTAGGATTGAGAGGTCTAACACTGAGATAAATTCGGGAATAGTTTCAAAGGTCAAAAATTCCAGACAAAAATCCTGCCCTATCTGGAGGTCCGGTTGAGCAGGAATCAAGTCTCTTAGGTCATCGAAAGTACTTACTTCATGATTTATGATTTTTGATCCACAATGTTTGGTCTAACATTAACGCTGTTCACTAATACCTTGAACAACTACTTGATAATGTCATCAGGAACACAAGTCTCAATGGCTTGCAATTTCCCCAATACAATTTTTACTCTACCTTTCAATACAATGGTGAAATACCTCACAATATCACAGGTAGAAGATTTTATGCATTGGAAAATAAAACTTTGGACGCGATTTGATCAAACATTCCAACATTTGTGACAGACGGGCAGACGGACAGACGGACAGACGGACAGACGGAGAGACGGACAGACGGACAGACGGACAGACGGACAGACGGACAGACGGACAGAGCGGACACAGAGACGACGACAGACGGACAGACGGACAGACGGACAGACGGACATACGGACATAATCAGCGACCGACGACTTGGACACGATAGATCTTGTGACAATTGTGACGACGGATCCAGACAAACAAACGACGACGGTCAGACATTGGAAGCTATCTACTGATGAGACGACTGGCAGACGAGGACGAACTATTTTGATTCCAGCCACGACATAGGTTACCATTTACGTTTCGCTGAGCAAGAATTCTAGATCTTGTGAATTCCGGATCCAGCAAACAAAATGACGCTGCAGAATTACCATTGGATGTGAATGGTAACGGGCTTTATACGATGGACGATGTTACCATTGTACGTTTCCTAGAAGAATAGATGATACAACAAAATGACGCTGCAGAATTACCAATGCTTGGATTTGGTATACGATAATGTTCTTGTATTTTAGAATGAGAAATAGTTTACCAATGCTTGATTTGGTAAATAAGTTTTTCACTATGTTTAGTTATAAATGATGAGATAACCAAATCACTGTATAATACTTGTTTTTCAACCATTCTACTCTAACAAATAAAATCGTTGTTAGTAGTTTAGTTGTTTTTAATTAAGAGTTCGTAACAGGAGAGAGGGGTGCATGATCAACTTCTATTGCAGAAAAATTTTCGATAAAAAAAATCTGCAATCACAAGTACATTCTCTCTGTTTTATCGTGTTTATCTTTTAACATCAATATAATCCTATTTTGTTGTTGTCTTTTAAATATTTACTAAAACCAACACGCGCATCGTGCATTAACTGATGGTTTGATGTATATCTAATTTATAATGTTTAATTACCTGCTCTCTTAAATTGCGTACGTGCGTGCGTGTGGTGCGTGCGTGCGTGCGTGCTGCGTGTGTGTGTGTGTGTGTGTGTGTGTATGTGTGTGTGTGTGTGTGTGTGTGTGTGTGTGTGTGTGTGTGTGTGTGTGTGTGTGTGTGTGTGTGTGTGTGTGTGTGTGTGTGTGTGTGTGTGTGTGTGTGTGAGAGAGTAATTGAGCATAGAAATAAATTACGCATAATTTTTTCGAATGTATAGGTGCTAACCGCTTAGATAGAGAATCTGCCTGTATAAAAAAGTGCTATTGTATCAGGGTAGAAATGATTATTATTTCATCTAATATTTAGACCTTAATGTATTTTTGCAGCAGCAAGATTTTAAAATATTTGTAAACGCATTAATTAATACGATGTTGACAGCTCATTGCTACTTTCCAGTTCATATAAAATGAAGTTGTATAACTGTTTAATAATAACAATTGCATTCCATAAAAAAGAGTTTTATCATATAGGTGAAATCTTTGAAATGTATCTTGTAAATAACAAAACATCGTTTTATAAATTCATATAAGGTGGCTCTAAGTAGTCTTCTAAAATTTCTTAATGATGATGGAGAAACCAATAGCCAGTTTTATATTAACTATACATCAGCAAAGGCACAAAACGGGTTTAGTAAACTGTATAAAATATTTTAATATTTGGTTTAGTTCTCCAACAGTTATTATTAGATCAGTCGAAAGAAAAACACATCTGAAGGTGTGAGTATTACTTTTAATATATATTTTACTTGATATTCTTCACAAAAATGCCAATAAAGATTTTAATGTGTTATTATAGGAGGAGGCTGTCATAAACCAACCAACTCTGCATCAGGTCTTATTCTACCCGATCTCTACTCATTTGTTTAGTTAATGAGATAAAGGTGTGAGTGTTACGCTATTTTTTAATAAATTAATTAATAGCATTGTGCGGTAAGCATTTGTTGGTTTTAAACTTCGTAGTTATTGATTCGCATGTAATAATAAACCGTTAAAACCTTTTGTCTTTTATTTCCGTTACAGCAATTTGGTATTTAATTGAACCAAATCAATATTTTTGAACTGTAAGTTGGTTTTCGTAAACTGTAAGGTATGATCTGGTTTTATTGAGATTGATTTAGTTGATTGATTGATTGATTGGTCTGATTGATTGATTTGTTTGTTTGAGAAAGAGCCGAGAGAGAGAGAGAGACGCGTGCATGATCAACTTCTATTGAATATAATGTTAATTAGCCTATACACCACTAGATGGCGCCACAAACAAACCCTAATTAGTCCTACCGCTAAGTGACGCTACCTTTATTACAGAACAACAATTCATTAGTCCGTACACCACTAGATGGCTCTACAAGCAAATTCAAGTTTCGCAACAATGGGCCCACAACAAGAGGGCGCAGACCTAACACTGGTTCTTATAGCTGTCTTACAAGTTAGCATTAGTGTCCCTTATTAGAAAATTTCAAATTTCCCACCGTAACCATTGCAAAGCCTTAAGTCTCTAATCAGAGCTCAGAAGCTTAGTGGGGCTAAGAACCAATCAGAAACTAATCAGGTGAAAGGGGCTGTCCTTAAGACCTCCATTCAGAACATTGTATGCGCACGCATTTGCCTACCTTCCAGGGGCTGAACTGCCAAAAAGGCTCTTAATACGACCAAATTAGGGTGAAAATTCCTTCAAGAGATGAAAATGGCCCCCGAAAAGAAGCCATAGGGGTGAAAAAATACGATCCCCACGGGGCCATATAAAAAAAGTGAAAATTAAAGTTTGCCAAGGAGCGGGGCTTGTGACGTAAAAAAGTGGAGGGGAGTGTGTCCCTGTTCTACTAATCATATTTCAAAAATTTGGTGTAACATTTAAGTAATTCTTAAAAGTGTTACCATTTACTGAGGATGATAACTGTAATCGTAATCGAAACGTTTAAAATTACATAAAAGAAAAGAAGGAAAATACATGATTTACCCAAAAATGGGTAACGCAATAAATTTTGGGAAGTATTTTGGTAAGTGGAGGCAAATATAATTATTTTCATTCAAATTAAAGTTATTTATATTTCTACAACCTGAATGTATGTTGACTGTCACAGGACTTTGTAAATCATTGTATTTCTTCGGCGAAGGAGAAGTAATTTTTGTCGCATAATGCATGCATAGCTGTTTTTATTGTATAACATTTAATAACCTTTCAATCTCAAATAATTCAAGAAACTTAAAATTATACACCGTATAAAGATTTTGTTACTTTAGTACCTTATGTATATTTTATAATAAACAGTGAAAGCTTATATAAACATCTATGTCAGTACTTTATAAATTAAATGGAAATATGCGAAGAGTAAGAAAGAGCGGAACCTTTATAAAATTATACAACGCCAAACTTTAGAAAGTTATTAGAGGATTAATTAATAAAAAACTTTTAAAAGTCCAGTCACGTATTTGTGTTAAAAATCGTAAACAAGTAGGAACATTTTCCTTAAGCCATCATTTATTAAAAAAATAGATTCAACAAAATTGTCTCATAGTTTATTCTATTTTATTGTTATATATGCAACGTACAAGTTTGTTACTTTATTTTGAAAACTGTCCGGAAATATTATAAATAAAAAGCTCTATTCTTTTATGCGAGTTTTAAAAATGTTTTACGCAAATAGCAGCGTTTAAGAGGATTAAAAACGTAACTTTAAATTTACTTATAATTTGGTTTTGTGGTCCAGCATATTTCTTATGGGATTTTGCGTTGAAATTAAGAAATATCCAGACGACGATACTCTGCTGTGTATCATCAGGTAGAGGTGTTGCCTTTCCCAATCGATAGGGCCCGAGGGAAATCACTAAACAGGAGTAGACGGTATCGGTACTATGACACCTCCCCTCAACCACCCGATTTCGTCTACGGCACTGGTGTTGCATTCCAGAGTTGAAAGCTTTTTGTTAACAGTTTAATTATTCTGCTGCAATCGTTCATCGACTTAAAGACTCCTTTAAGCTAATAAAAAACAACGATCGTAACGTTTTGTTAAAGGTATTTGACAAAACAAAGAAAATTACTAAAGACTGGTTGCGTTTTAAATATTTAAATTACATTGTAAAGCATAATTGGTAATTAAATATTATTAAGCAACTTTCTTTTAGAAAAGTTTGTTCTAATTTACTAATTGAGTTACAAGATAAATAAATACATCTAACACTCTTATATACAAATCTATACATAATGCTTATTACAAGCTTAGCGGTAGATTTTATTACAGAAGCTTCCAAGTTGCATGGAAAAGAAACAAAACGTCTTGGGGTTAAAATATTCCTAAATAAATGACATGAACGTGGAATCGATACTCGCCCCTTACAAGAAATTTACTTACTGACATTACTGCATACAACTGTCAAATTTTATTTTGATGTATCGATAAAGGAATCACCTTCCCGTAAGGAATGAAACGACTGTCACACATTAATTCAAAGTGTTTAAAACTAGTACTTGTGACGCTTTCAAGCCTTTCTACGATTATACATTAATTTTAGGGATTTAACGCATATTAATGTAGTCGAGTCCCTATTTGATAATTTAAATACGTACTTCTTTTTCTTATTTGAAAAATTCAACAGTATTGTTGAACGTTTGAGCGTGATATAAGAATATTCAGAAGACGTAGTAAATAGTTAAATATCAACTGTAATTATAATCATAGTAGAGAGCTTGGATAATCTATAGGTAGTTAACACTAACGTTAATTAACACATACTACTACGTACTATCAACATTTAGCAATGTGTACAAATTAGCACTAACCTGTGCTGCCAAAATGAATGAAACTGTGCAAATAGTAAGCTGTGTGCCGTTAAGCTGTACAGATAATTACCACTAACATATGCTACCGGTCTCTACTAAAGTGTATAGGTAATTAACACTAACGTGTGCTACCAGCCTGCATTAACATATACAGTTAACCTAACGTGCACTGCCAACATGTGGTAATGTGTAATGATAATTAAGACAAACGTGATATCTCAAAGTGTACCAACGTGTGCAGATAGTAAGCACTAACTTACCCTACCAACGTGTATCAACGTGTACATTTCATTAGAACTAACGTGTGCTACTAACTAACGTACTAATGTGTACTAATACCTAAAACCAACATGTGTTACCAAACTTTGCCAACGTGCATATTCATTTTGGGCATTTAACGTATATTAATGAAGTCGCGTACTTACTTGATAATTTAAACTCGTACTGCCTTTCTTATTCGAGAAATTCAACGTTATTGTGTTGTCATCATGTACTAACGTGTACGGTAATAACGACTAACGTGTGTTACCAGTCTGAATTAATTAAATTACAGTAAATTAGTACACACGTGAACTATCAATACGTCACAATGTGTACAGATAATTAGCACTAACATGTGCTGCCAAAATTTACCAACGTTTGAAAAGAGGGCATTGGTATTAATGTGGACTGTCAACCTTTACTGATAATTACCACTCACGCATGTTACCAGTCTCTACTAACGTGTACAGATAATTAGCACTAACGTTCGTTAACAAAATGTAGTAATATATATAGACAATTATCACCAACATTTGCTACCAAACTGTACAGATGGTACACCATAAGCTATGCTACCAGCTTGTATTGAGGTATACAGTTAATTAGCACTAACGTGTGTTGCCAAAATCATCAACGTGTGCAAATAATAAGCGCTAATGTGTGCTGTCAAATTGTACAGATAATTACGCTGCCAGCCTGTACTAACGTTTACAAGTAATTAGCATTAACAGGTCTCTGTGTCTATTTTCTACTTCTTACTTCCTTTCTCGTGAAAGCAGTACGAAAAATAAATACCAACACTGCCCGGTAGTAGGGTGATACCGTTAGTAGGGAATGCTCATCATCCGGGGCACGATTTGGCCAGCAACCGGTCAGCCTGCTAATTTAATTACGAAACAGAACAATACAAATGCCTCGGATCGACCTGGGGCGGTCAAAGTCGAAACAGACAGGCCCCGTTGCTCATTAAGCGAGAATGCGGCTGAGCTAAAAAATAGCTCTGAGGAAGTTTGACATAGTCTGTGAGAGCATGGACCTAAAGGTAAACGTGAACAAAACAAAACTTGTGGTGTTCAATCGGCAAGGTGAAAAGGAGAGTAGGATAGGGTATTTGCTGGATGGAATTGTGAAACAAGTGAACGAGTTGGTGTATCTGGGTAGAAGGTTCACTGCAGGTGGTACAATGCATGGCGAGATTGGTCGGAGGGTCAATGCTGGAAGGAAAGTGACTGGGAATATATGGACGATAACAAAAAATGAAAGCATGAGCGTAACTGTAAAGCGAGCAATCTATAATCGCCTTTATTTATCCCGCCAATACTGTATGCAACTGAGACATGAGTATGTCAAAAAGCACGAAACAAAAATAGATGCCATGGGCATGAGATTCCTGAGAAGCGAATACGATAAAACGAGAAAGGATAAGATGAAGAATGAGTGTAGAATGAAGAAGTGTGTTTGTGTGTGTTGGTTTGGTCACATCGAAATAATGAACGACGAAAAATTAACAAAGCAGATATATGTGGGTGAAGTTAGAGGTGATGCTGGGCCTGGTAGGCCGCGTAAAACTTGGCTGCATGCAGTAGAGTTAATGATAAAAAAAAGAAAGACGAGGAGTTTTAAAAATCAAGGGGCATGTCTGAGACAATGTATGATTCTTGCGGAAGCTAGGGGGGTATGTAGGGATAAGAAAGTATGGAGAAAGGTTGGAAATGAAAAATAAATGAGGCAAGAATTGTTTTGCCTACCCCGCAAGGGAATGGCTTGACGGTTATGTTATGTTATGTGCTACCATACTGTATTGATATTTTCAGACAATAAGCACCGACCCAATCTGCTAGTCTGTACTAACCTGTACAAATAATTAGCAAAAATGTTGTTACACTTTTAGTAACGTTTCCTACGATAATATAAGTATGGTGAAATAGAGATTAGTTTATTAAAAATATTTGCTATTGCCTTTAAAACAAAATGTATTTTACATATTGTAGAGGGTAAGTAATAAAACAACGAATTATATAAGCTTCTTCTGTAAGTAGAGTAAGTTAGAAAGTTGCTGGTGAGGTACGGGAAAAAAGATCTTACTCGGGTATAATTATAGTTATGAACGAACGGACGAATTTTCTGTTCTAGTTGTAACCACATCCATCTGTTGGCAAATTAGGCTATCACGGCTCACACTCCAAACGTTCCAAATAGGTAAATCCTAATAAAAAATATATTAATTATAAATTGTTTTCCCTTTTATTAATGGTTTTAATCCTTCTCGTAACCGATATTTCTCATAATTCTGAACTCAAATTAAGCAGAAATTTGTACAGCTGCTCCTTAATTTTCTCAATTTACCGCATATTAATGTAGAGGAGTACCTAGATGTTAATTTAAGTTCATACTATTTTTTCTCATTCGAGAAACATTATTCTGTAGAGATAGTAAGCACTAACGTATGCTGGGCCTAGTCTGATTCTACTAAACGTAATTGACCTGTCAAATCTGATAAAAATTATTTGTCTATCAATCGCATTGTTTGTTCATTGTACAAAATATCGCAGAAAATCAAAATGTTTAAAACCAAAAAAAATATGATAGTTGCTTTGGTCAGAGTAATGAAAACGTCGACGCAGCAATAACTTTGAATTTTAACAGATAAGTGTAGTTTCCTTGGTATTAATTTTGATAATTAAGTAACTTTACATCTATGTAGGTTTCCAGAAAGGAGACAACCTAGTAAAATCACGTTTTATAGATTAAAAATAAATTTAATTAATTACGGATCATTTTCTAAACCCAGGACAAAAAAATATAATACAGAAAATCGAGATAGTGATGAAGTTACCGTTTTTGCCAGTGTGCAGGGTAATTCTATAAGTTCTCGCAGTATTATAGAAAGTAATATTGGAGTTTCGAAAACAAGAATCCAAAAAATTCTTCGCCACCATAAATATAAACCGTATAAATTTTGGCTTGTTCAACATCTACATCCTGGCGACGCTGAACGTAGATTAATATTTTGCAATTGGTACTTAAACATGTTAACTATAGTACCCAAATCGGGAAGAAATGTTATATGGTCAGACGAGGCACATTTTAGCAATTCAGCTGTTTTAAACAGGCACAATAGCAGATTCGGGTCTATGGAAATCAACACCAAATGCTCCCGCAAAGACAACAAGGACGATTTGGACTAAACTTTTCCTGCTTTATACTATGATTAAAAATAAAATTTTACATTTTCGAAGGGAACTTAACTGCTCTTAGATATTTGGACATTTTAGAAATTGTTGTGCCTGAATTATTAAATGACATTCCTTTAGCTCGCTTGAACCAAATTCATTTCCAACAACACGCAAATTATACGCCCGTTTTTGAAAAACAATTTTGGTAATAGATGGATTGGCACTAATGAGCCGATAAGATCGCCTCCTAGGACTCCGGACTTACATTTCTTTTTATGGGGTTACTTGCAAAATAAAATATACCAAAATCAATATGATAACATTGAACGTGTAACAAATGTAGTTAGAGAAGCTTTTAGACATTTACAAGATCACCCTGTTATTGTTTTTAATGCTATAGAACGAATTGGAAGAGTGTGTGAAACATGTATAAAACAGAATATTTTCAGTGGAATAGTAAATTTTATGAACAGATTGAAGGTGTAGCAATGGGTAGTCCCCTTAGTCCTGTTATAGCTAATTTTTATATGGAAAAATTTGAAACATTAACGTTACAAAATACACCTAAAAAACCTTCAGTTTGGTATATATATGTAGATGACACATTTGTTATTTGGAGACATGGAGAAGAAGCACTGCATGAGTTTTTGGTTTTTATACATCCTAGTATTCAGTTTACCATGGAAAAAGAAACTAATGGAAGTTTACCATTTCTTGACATATTAATATCTAAAAATAATAATTCACTATCTTTTAAGGTTTACAGAAAACCGACACACACTGATAGATACCTTCATAAATTATCCAACCACCATCCACATCAAAAAATTAGTGTAATTAAATCTTTAGTAGATCAAGCAAAACGATTTTGTGACCCTGAATTTTTGAATGATGAATATAAATATTTAAGAAAATCCTTACAAGATAATGGATATTCACTTACAGATATTAATAATGTTATTACACCTTCTAGGCGTAACCTTAAAGAAAAACCAGTTCTTAATGTTGGTACTGCTTTTCTTCCTTTTATAGCTAATGTTACAAATAGAATTGAAAAAAACCTAATCAAATATGGCATTAGGACTATTTTTAAACCTACAAGAAAAATTAAAGAACATTTAAGATCACCTAAAGATGTGTCAAACCCTTTATCATCTTCCGGAGTGTATAAGTTACCTTGTTCATGTGGAAAAGTATACATCGGGACCACAAAACGTAGTTTTGATACAAGACGCAAAGAACATATGAGATTTTATAGATTGGGTCAACCGGAGAGGTCTGCTGTGGCTGACCATGCCCTGAATAATCTAAATCATGACATTCAATTTGACAATATGGAAATATTGTCAAGACAAAACCATTATTATGTTCGTTGCAACGTGAAGCTATTGAAATATATAAACACCCGAATAATTTTAATAGACAAGAAGAAAATCTCCGTTTAAATAGGTTTTGGCATCTTATAATTAAAAAAGAGCATAATGATACGCATTGATTTTAATTTGTTTTCAGCTTTTGGTATGTCTAGGTTTGTTGCTGTGTTTTTCCTAGACCTTGAAGCAAATGCTTTACCAACTATATGTTAAATTACCACAGCACTATAATTTAACATAAGTAGTTGAAATTAAATTAAAATTAAAAAATTACAAAGAACGTTCTGCATTAAAAATATAAATACGTTCCGATATAGACGGTCACACATATAAACGAGTGAACCAAACTTTTCTTACTTTTATTATAAGAACATTCTGTATTTTTTATTATTTTGGGGCCTCCTTAAGCCGCCCGGAGTACAACGAACTAGCATACTTGAGGTCTATGGTTATTAGTGTCTGAAATACAAGCCTTCAAATATTGCACTTTTTTAAATCAAAGTGACTTTAGCATAAAAACAAGTAAAAATATGAAAAAAACGGCTTCTGTGTCCTTATCCTAACTTTGTAAATATTATCCGTGGGTATAACTGAAAATTTGATACAAATTGTTAAAAATATAAATTGTTGACCCCCATGTATGCATTGTTTCATAATACAAATACAAAATGATAGTAGTTAAAAATTATTATTAATTTTATTAAATACATAAATTAAAAGTTTACCTCGAGTAGGATTTGAACCTACAACCTGTACTTTGCTAGATTACCGCTCTAACCAACTTCGCTATCGAGATACAAGCCCCAATCAATCTAAATTTTGTCTTTATGTATGCAGAACTAATGTAAATTTTAAATTCAATGAGATTACAATCAAATTACTTATATGAATGGAATGTGAACCTGCAATACCGCAAGGATTCACACATACCAAAGCAACTTGACTAATGTTAAATTATTATAAGTTTTGTTATGAACGAATAAGTTCAAAGGTAATTACGTAATTAAAAATTATTATTAATTTTATTAAATACATAAATAAAAAGTTTGCCTCGAGTAGGATTTGAACCTACGACCTGTACTTAATGATAGTAGTTAAAAAGTTAGGATAGGGCCACGAATACCGGTTTTAGAAACATATCGTTTACTTAAAAATTTCGGTGTTGAAATAAAAGATATACGTTACATACAAATTTGCTTTGCGGTTAGCAACTGCGATTTATTTAATATATCAGGGTGTTTTTTTAATAACAGAACAAATGCCACATCAGATATATCGTCGCTGTTACTTTCCATTTTATACACAAACACAACTCCACGGCCGGTGAGAAACAACTGAAAAAAGGGTCCGCGCAGAGCTCAGACACGTCGAAACACGCATGGAGCATTTGCTCACGATACTTGAGCTTAAGCAAGGTAGTTGAGCAAAAGCTCACTTTTTGTTTATTTTTACCAACATGAGTAAAAGCTTAGACTCCGACCTTACACTTCGAGCATTTGCTACGTGCTCAGACTCAATGTGTACAATTAATTAGCACTAACTGCTGCCAACGTGTATCCACGTGTACAGATGTGTGAGCACTAGCATGTCCTACCAGCCCGCATCTTTTACGTAAGTAGAGTTAGTTAAAAGGTGGTTGAAAGAGTACCGGAAAAGGGGGATTAGTGGTATGTATGGTTAGGAATGAACAGAGCGAGTTCTCTCTTCGACGATCAGTAAGTAAGCCAATATTGGCCCGTGCCCCAAACATTTCAAATTAGTAGATCTTAACCAAACATAATTATAAATTGTTTTCCCTTTATTAATCCTTTTCATCCTACTCGTAAATTATCCCAAAATTCTGAACTCAAGTTAAGCAGAAACCTGAACAACTGCACGTTAATTTTAGGGATTTAACGCATATTAAACAATACAATTTAAATATTGCTGTTCCTTCTAGAAGTTGAACAGTGTGGTGTTGTCAGGCTGCACTAACGTGTACCATAATAACAACTAACGTATACTACCAGTCTGTATTAACGTGTACAGTTAATTAGTGCATACGAACACCATCAACGTGTAGAAATGTGTACAGATAATTAGCACTAACGTGTGCTGCCATAGTATACCAACTTGTATTATCGTGAATAGCGAATCAGCACTAACGTGTGCTACTACGTACTAATGTATGTTAACGTATACCATTAACGTATACGGCAAACGTATACAGTTAATTAGTGCACATGAGTACTATCAACATGTAGTAATGTGTAGAAATAATTAACACCAACATTTGCTGCCAAAGTCTGCTAACGTGTACAGATGGTAAGCACTAACGTATACTACAAACCTCTATAAACATGTACAGCTGATCATCACTAACGTGTATTACTAACACCTACTATTGTGTAAAGATAACTTGCTCGAACGTGTGTTGCCAAACTGTACTAACGTGTACAGATAGAGAACACCAATGTTTGCTGTCAACTTGTACAGGTGCTATTAACCTAGATACAATACCGATGGCCACCGTTTAATATTCTCGGAAACGGAAACTTTTTTACAATCAACAATTACAGTATCATAAATGTGTAAACAAAAAAAATAGGCACATTGAGGCTCTAAAAAATCACCAAACATTTTTGGTACATTCTTTCACCCTTTGTGTGTGTTGGGTTCAATATCGATTAGTAATTATGTACATTTTTTCCGTAAGTAAAATAAGTTAAAAACTTACGTACGAGAAAAGGGGTCTTACTTGGATATAGAACGAACGGAGGAAGTTCTCTTTTCGACGAGTATTGGATTCATATCGATGTAAAGTGGCTAAAAATGGAATGTGCTCGGAACAGTCTAAATAGGTAGGTCTTTATTAAACAAATGTGAATTATAAATTTGCTTTGCCCTGTATTAATCCTTTTCAGCCTATTCGTAAATTATCCTACAATACTAAACTCAAATTACGCGAATCTCCTATCGTCCTTATGCATACCACTAATAAAGCACCTCATAAAACATATGGCGATCCCTGGAAGAGAGCTTGTGAACTATAGAAAACATTGTATTTGAAAGTATTGTAATGTTATTTTAATTTAAGTCTTGAATTTGAGTTATTATCGGTAAATATACTGACTTCCATAAAAATTGCAACACCTAGAATTTGTTGAACGATTTTATTGAAATTTTCGTCAATGATGACTATCATTAGAACAAACAAACGATTATAATTTGAATAAAATCTAGCTAGTAGTTTTTTTTCCTTTGCAATTAGTAACAATAAATTTGAAGAATTAAACCAATCAGTGTGTAATTAACTGTAAATTTTGCAAATTGTTAGTTCACAATTTCGTTCTGAACTTGAGAACAATGCCAAGAGTAGGTCAACACCAACATTTTTCCCAATTGACTGATTTTGAACGTTGGACGTATTATTGGCATGAGACAAGCCGGACTATCGCTAAGAGAAATTGCCCGAAATGTTACAACGGATTGAGATGTTGGCCGAAATGGTCCTAGGAAGGGGTGCAACAACGTCACTCTGAATCTGTACGTCCCCGCAGGACTACAGATCGCAAAGAACGTCGCTTAAGACTTTTGGTCACAAGTGACAGATTTTCAACAACTCGATCGATTGCAAATGATTGGATGAGAGGTGTAGGACCCACAATGTCAATGTCATCTGTTTATTGCCGGATAAGGTCTTATGGGCTGCATTCATATCGTCCATTTTTATGTCTTCCTCTTACACCATTTAACCGTCTACGCAGGTTAGAATGGAGCAACGAAATAGCGAATTGTGCTTAGTGACGAGTCCCAATTTTGCTTGTGGGCCCACGATGGTCGTAGGAGGGTCAGACGGATGCGTGGAGAACGTAAAACTCCAACATTTTTTGTGGAACGCAATACAGCCCTCACACAAGGAGTGATAATATGGGGTGCAATATGTTACGGTACCAGATCACCCTTGGTCTTCATTAATGGCAACTTAAACGCCGCTGGTTATATTGCCAATGTGCTAGAATCCGTTGCGCTTCCATATCTTCAGGGGCTCGAAAATCCCATTTTCCAACAGGATAATGCGCGCCCCCATACGGCAAGGGCTACAACACGTTTTTTGTGATTTGTCGCCCATTGAACATGTATGGGATGAGGTCGGTAGGCGACTGGGTAATTTACCACACCCTCCAGATAACTTACACCATCTCCGGCTACGGATTTCAGAAGCTTGGGTGGCAGCTATAGATCACTTGATTGATAGCATGCCACACCGTCTCAATGAGTGCATTACAAATCGTGGCGGAGCAACTCATTATTGAAAAAACATTTTTAGTTTTTGTTCTTTTGTTTTCAAATTTTAATCGTTCGTTTGTTCTAAGGAAAGACATCGTTGACGAAAATCGTTCAATAAATTCTAGGTGTTGCAATTTTTATAGAAGTCAGTACATATTTACATTACGTGGGTATTTTCAGGCATTTCTTTTTTTCTTTCAGTAATTAAATTTTGGTATATGTCGATATTTTCTTTTTAATGAGTATTGAGACACATCAATTTTGTTTTATGCGCAAGGCGTATCTGAGTTCATTTTCGTTCCTTTTGCGTTCAAATGCATGTCGTATATTAAGTTTCCTCCGGCACAAGGTTAATGTTAATCCCATTGCTAATGGGTGATTAATTATTGAACTACTTTTGATTACATTTTTGTATACATTATATTAAATAAGGAAACCCCCTGAAATTAAGAAAGCTGATGTATTAATGAATTTCGTACCGTAATTAATGGTGTAGGAAAGCGTGGTCGATGACATCGTTAAATACATAACATAGCCTGCATGATGACTTTGTTTCATTACCACCTTAAGAAGCCGCTTATTGTGCACGAGAGGATGCAGATAGAACTCATAAGTTGGAAATTTTGTCTGGTGTTGTCGAGCATTTCTGACATTAATCATTTGACATAACACGTAAAATATTGAACTTAAAATTAATTCATTTCTTTTAATTTCCATTTAGTAGGTTGGAAGGTCGGGTGGTGTTCCACATCAGATATTTTAATGTGGTTGCAGTATATAATTGAAATACTTCGAACAAATATAAAGAAATGATGGTAGTAGTGGGACACTTGCGCTTTCACTTCTGTCCTTGGGATACCCGATGACGTCACAAGGCTGCCCACGTGATTGACATCTGGTTTGACCTTGGTAATATCCGATGGTGTAGTTTGACCTTGGGGACTGACAGTGGAGTGGGAATTGGTTCTGTCCTTGGAGTTGACCGTGGGCTAGCCAAGGTCAGACCAAATCTGTTCAGCGGGAAATTATAATTTGAATAAGGTGGCCTAATGCTAACCTATATGACAGGTATAGGAATTTGTGTTGAGTCTGCGCCCCGTTGTCGTGGCCCCCATGGCTGGAAATAGTATTCTAATAAGGAGGCCCTAATTCTGTCTCATAAGGCAGGTGTAGGAGTTTGTGTTAGGGTCCGCGCCCTCTTGTCCTGGCCTCCTTGGCTTGAAATAGTATTTCAATAAGGTGGCTCTAATGCTAACTTGTAAGACAGTAATAGGAACCTGCATTAGGGTCTGCTCCCTCTTGTAGTGGCCCCCTTGGCGCGAAATGTGAATTTGTTTGTGTCGCCATCTAGTGGTGTAATTTTAAACTAGCGAAACACAGACACAAACACAGTCACAGGTGTAAACACAGACACAGACACAGTCACAGACACAAACACTCGAAAACACGCAAACACGAAAATGCGAAAACAAACTGGAAAACACACAAACACTAACACGCGAAAACACAGAACCTGGAAAACTCACAAACACGCAAACACGAAAACACGCAAACAAGAAAACACACAAACGCGAAAAGATGCAAACATGAAAACACGAAAACATGAAAATACACAAACTGGAAAACACGCAAACACGAAAACAAAAACGAATCAAAACCTGAGTTGGAGCTCGTCCTCAAGCAGTTGGGGTTTATAAATAAATAGTTTTTAATTGTATGTTTTTTACTTATTCCTTATACCCAAACGATAATGTGCCAAAGTTTTCAATCCTTCGTCGTTTAGAGTAACTTATTCTATACTGTTTAGATTCGGGTTACTAATACATTGTAACACTTGTCTCTAACTATTTTCGTATCGTTATATACAAAAAGAGAGTCTTTACTATTGCTAATTACCATATCTTTCATTGATTCAAAGTTTATAATACGAGAATTCTTATAGTTTAAGGTAATGCACTTCACTTTACACGTTGATTTAAGTATCTGATCAATTGTTGAAAACTCATCATAACTGTAGTTTTTCGGTCCCGCACTAACTCAGCTATATAACTTCCTTCACCTTACGTCACAGCTCGTCGATCATTTGGCCAAGGAAATCTCCACATGTCGGATTCCAGTCGTTCCACTGTTCCACTGTCTGTATCATAATACAGAACACGACGGTCCAGCTTTTCCAGATAAATATGTAGTTCTAAACGTGCATCAACTGTCGTGTACACTACTATGGACACATTAATAGTTTTTACTGTCTCGCTTTCACCCTCAAGTCGACCGCAATTTACAATTACCACATTATGGATGGATTAATGGATTGTACGTGCACCAAAAGATCCGTAAACAATTTGAAAAACTCTTTATGCTCAGACAAAATACTGTCCTAGGTTAAATTTTCCTGTTGGCCAAACTTATCCCAAAGAGAGTTTGACATTAGGTTGGTCGGAATTTTTCTTAAAATTCTTTTCGTCCAGCTGAATTCCCTCTTTATTGTAATTTTATGTTATGTACCTCGTCTTCTCGGCTTCTGATGTACAATGGCTGGGCCACCCTGACCATTATTGCTTGAGTTTATTCCAAACTGTGGAATGCACTACCCAGTTCCTGTTTTCCTCCAAACTTTGACTTAAGTCAATTTAAGGTAGCCATTCATAAACATTTCTCGGCAGCCTAATTATTCCTAAACCCTCCCAGTGTTCCTGAGTACTTTAGCACGTTAGGCAAATCTTAGCCTGTTCGGGAATACTATAAGTAATAAAAAAATGAATGAAGTCAGAAAATTGTTAGAAAAGTATAATGGACTAATTAAAGATGAACCAAGAGTGGCAAAGGATAATGTTCACAAATTAAAAACTGAATAAAAATATTGAATTTTTCCATAACAAAACATATCCCATTCCTTGTAAGTTAGTGAAAGATGTACAAAGAGCAGTACAACAGTTATTAAAAGACAGGATTATAGAGTATAGGAATACATCATACATTAACCCAATAGTAATAGTTAAAAAGAAACCAATAGGGAAGAACCTCCAGATATCAGAATCTGCCTAGATGCAAGAAATCTAAACCAGAATTTGAGCACCTTTAACTATTGAAGCCATACTTGGCAGAATAACTAATGAAAAAGTTTTTTTTAGACATTAGATTTGAAACGTAGTTTTTGGCTGATACTTTTAGACGTAAATAGGGATTTAACAGGTTTTAGTATTGATGGAGTGGTATACAGATCTTTCGAAAATAATGTTACTTAACAATACAACAGTTTTATTTTAAAAATGTAATAATTTAATTTATTTTGACATACATTATCTTAAAAGTTCAAAATGTTTAGTACTTTTTCCTAGACGAGATAAAGATACTAAACATTTTGAGAAATGTTGTAATGAAATCAAATTTTAAGAAATAAGAACAAATTTTTATAAATTAAAATTGTATTAGTAGTAAAATTTAGTATAAGGAACAACATATCAAAAGATTAGAAAAAAGAAGTCAAGAGATAGTAAACAGAAATCAGTTTTTGAACGGGAGTGAGGAAGAGAAGACTTACTAGGCAAGGAGGTTTTTGGTAGAAGGGGAAAACAAAGAAAAATGTCAGATTACGAAAAGGAATTGAAAAGACGGTCTATTGCGAACGATAAAAAAGGAAACTTCCCGAAATGAGCTCTAGAGTTTAATCCAGAAAAATAGAAAATATGGATTTTAAAATGAACAAAGTACTTGAATAAAAAACAATGAAGAAAGCAAATGCTGAGTCAACATTTAGAACTGAGGTACGAAGAAAGAAGAAAAGGTGTTGTAACAACCCATTTTGGGTTGTAGTAAAATATACCGTAATTTATGTTCTTCGTTCATTTAGTTGTAGACATAAGAAAAAAATTTGAATTATTAATGAAATATAGGTATGTGGTAGGCAACTTAATTTACATTTTGGTGTAACTTAAGTGCATATCTTCTTAAAGATTTATACTCCCACTTCTTTAAATTATTCTTCTTTCTGCTCATATTTTCGCGCAACGCGTCAACATCCGACTTCCTAAGCGTCCATTTTTTTTCATTTCTTGTGGTATGGTGTCTGATTAATTTAATGGTAAGAAATATTTAACTGGTATTATATTAAAGTTAAAACATTTGCTCTTTGCAGGCGCTTTGATTTACATTTTTATTTTATTTTTTTTGCACATTTAATTCTATTTTAATTACCTTTTAGTTTTACTTTTACGTACGCTTTCATTTTATGATTGCAATTTTGCATTCAATGCAGATCTAAATTTTGATCACAATTTTTTATTTGAACTTTCGAGAGAAGGCAATAAACATTGGTTTGTTCAAATTTCTTGAAGAAAGACTTATAAGAAGTAAAATTCCATTTTGGTGGTTTACAACGTAAAGCATTGTTATTTCGAGATATTGCGCAATATTGGTACAAAGATGACATCACCCTTGGTTTACATTTCCGTAACCAGAGGTTATTAAAAAGTTTGTGTACAAAATTTTTCGAACAGGTATTTATATCCATAATTTAGTAATTTAAGGCTATTACAATTAGTTTTTAAGATATATTTTATATAATTCTAAATTTAACTGTTAATAAACACAGTTTGTATATTTTTTATTTTTTACATTTTGGTAAAAAAATTTTATGGTAAACCTCGGTTTAGTTATTCCGAGCATAATTAAAAAATAACTTGGCGTCCGAGATCATTTTTATTAGTGTTACATTACTGTTTTTATATTGATGTTAAGTGGAAATAACAGCATAAATTGTGGTAATTAAGCAAAACAAAAGCATGAACTGGCCCATTTTAAACTACCGACTGGGACAAAGGCATTATTTTTGGTGAAGGGGTTGTATCTCGAGTTAGTTAACGATTTGTTATGAGAACAATTAATACCCATTAATTTATTAAATTTTTTTAAACTTCTTCAACCACATCATTATAGTGTGTTATATAGTTTGACCAGTTTGACCGTGATAAAATTGGAAACTTTAAAAAAAAAGATAAAAAAGGTATTTATTAACAATTACTTTTGCGTTACATTCAAATAATGAACTTTGAATTGTGTTTCGGATTAGTTTGTGTTACAACCTCACAAAAATAGTTCATTTTTTTAGTCATTCTGTTTGAGTTTTTTTTTTGAGATTGGAATTTCATTTATTTACTTATATATTTTTTTATAGTTTAGTGAATTGATTTGGCTTATTTGTTGCGCCTATTTAAAACAAATAATAATCTAAAATTGACAGTGACAGTGTTGTTAATAATTTTACGATTGTTAAGTGTCATTTGTCTGTTGTTGAAGTTAGACATGTTTTAATAAAAAAATTGATATCTTTAAAATTTTATCATTAGTGATTTTGCTTCCCTCTAAAATCTCCGTCAGAAAGTGGCGCATCCACCTTTGTCTATCATCATACATTTATTAAATACGAGTATGTAGAAATGTAGAATCAGAAAATAAAAGTTTTTTTACAAAAATATTTGTATCTTTTTTTAAAAAAAAAACGGCCCTTACTTAAAAAACAACCCTCGTAATTAAAATATAAAACCCTAAATTATAACAATACAATACATGCTTAATATTGTATACTTTGTAGACGGGGCTCTTTGAGATTCAGGCTAAGTTTGATTGTGCAATCTCTCATTAATCAAAATACAGAAAATCCGTGTATCTGTATAAAAATACTATATGCTACAAAGAAAACATTTTATGTTCAATAAATATACACAGCATGTAAAATTGAAATTGACAGCGAATAAAAAGTTTATCAATAAATGCAATTAACATTGCGCGCTAGACGATTATTATAGCTAAAGGGAAAATAATCCAATTGAGCGCATACGTATATTGGAATTCGAAAATTTCATTAAATAAAAATTAATTTAAGGTAATATAAAGCGATGCACGAAATTGTAAAAACTAATCGGTAATGAATTTATCAGTTCAGAGTTCATCACTCAATTATGGAGTATATTAATCGAGTGCAGCAGGAATGACAGGATCAGATCGTTACAGATAATAGACTTACGTTACAATACAATAACAAATGATCTACTTAAGAATCAAAATAAAAGTAAATAGTACAAGAATTATTATTAAGTAGTGCGCGACATTAAATCGGGAATTTAAACCAGAAGACAAAGTTCATGCAGTTGAATCTTAATACACATAAAAAATGTCCTATTACGATTTTCTAGCTTTAAATAGTTGTAACATGCACAATTTCATACCACACATTTTTCTCTCATCTCTTCCCGATTCTAAATACAAGAAAAAGAAAATATACTATGTTTTCAATTTTTAAATTTTCAATTTCACTCACGTATGGGATAACGCCTGTTAGGAAATATACGAGGAATATACAGTATTCAAGGTCCCTAGCATAGAATACAACATTATTTTTCAACATAATCCCTTTGAACGTGAAGACACTTATTCCACCTATGTTAAAGCATAGCAACACCTTTCTTGAAAAACTCGGAGTCTTGATCACAGAAGAAGTCTTGCACTGCTGCCATACCTGCGTCATTGCTCTAAAATTTTGTTCCCCGAAGACTCCCTTTCAGCTTAGGAATTGAATAAAAATCACTGGGGAGCTAAGTTAAGAGAGTAGGGTGGATGCTCCATAACTTTAAACCCAGCGTGATGAATTGCATTTATAGAAATAAGGCTCTTATGAACTGGGGTGTTGTCTTGATGACAGAGAATTCCGCATGACAGTTCTCCTTTTCTTTTTTCTTTAATGCAATAACGAAGTTTTGTAGCTAATGCTGCATAATATTAACCAGCGATTGTGTGGCCACGTTCCAAAAAATCTACCAGTAAAATTCCTTCGGCATCCCAAAAAACTGTAGCCATTATCTTGCTCGCACTTTATTCTTTGCACTCGGGATCGAAGTGAAGAACCCAAGTTTCATCAACCGTAACATAGCGATCGAGGAAACATTTAGGATTACGGTTAAACAAGGCTAAATTGGCTATTGAAAAAGTGACTCTCAAACACTTTTGTTCGGGCGTCAACATTCGTGGTACCCAACTTGCTGACACCTTATGAAGCCCTAAATAGTCATTTATTATGGTTCCAATCGTACCATTTGAAAGGCATATTGTCCCCGCTACACGTCTTGTTGTCAATCGACGATCTTCTCTGATCATGTCATTTACAAGACCAATGTTTCCTTGAGTACGCGCAGGATGCGGCCCACCAGCACCGTTTGCATGTTCGCAGGTTGTTCTGCCATATTTGAACGCTCGAGACCAATTTTTACTACTTTATAGGAAGGTGCAGAATCTCAAAGTACACCAACCATATCTGTATGAATTTCTTTAAGTGTTAAACCTGTCTTTTGTAGGTACTTGATGACAGCATGAAGCTCACTTTTTTCCATTTCCCACAATCTTCGTGCAACCACTACTTTCAACTTGTACAATTTTGACACTTTTAAAGCTCGACTAACCAAATTTTTCAGTTTGTTTGTCAATAAAATAACAAAACAAGTGCGGTTACTGGTGAAACATGTTTCAAATCACAACATCCGTCGTGTCTCAGAAAATATCTGTAACAAAAGGAGTGAGGCAAGGAGATTCACTCAGCCCACTATTGCTTAATCTCGTAATGAATCAAATATTAGAAGACAAGAAAGGAAAACAAGATTATAAAATGGGATATTGTATGTTACACTGACGATACAGCCTTAGTTGCTGATAGCGAATATCGACTACTGCAATTCTCACCAAGTGCAGCCAAGTTTGGGTTAAACATGTCGACAAATGAAACTAAATCCTTAACAATTAGCAAAGAACCAACACGCTGTAAACTCTAAATACAAAATAAACTAACAGAACAAGTATCATCATTCAAGTAGTTAGGAATACAAATAACAAGTAACGAAACACTAGCAATGGAGGTTAACAATCAATTGAATAAAGCATTTCGGTTGTCTGGATGTCTAAACGATACCACGTGGCACACAAAATTCCTAACAATAAAACCAAAAGTACGCATATGTAAGAACACGATACGGCCTGTTATGACCTATGCTGGATAAACCCAAGCAGCAAACGTTGTGGGAAGGAGCAGGCGTGATAGAGTTAGAAATAATGAAATAAGACAACCATGTGAGATTGAAGAAGTTGGGGAATGGGTGAAAAGAAGAAGAAAAATGGAACCAACACATATCAAGAACGACAGAAACAAGATTGGTCAGACTGGCATGCACTTCCCCCCGGGGAAGAAGAAGCCCTGGCCGCCCTCCCAAAAGATGCAATAATGATCTGAAATAAAACAGGCTTGAAGCCTAACACAAAGGAAAAAGAAGAAGACTTTGTCACCAACAATTTCCTAAACCACTCAATTACAAAGTAAACCTAAATTTCCCGATGGTGGAATAATACTTGTTGCTGAACCGTTTATATAAATTTGCTGTTTAAATAAATTTATTCAATCTACTGTGAATTATGTTAGGCAAGGTTAACCAGTTGACAAAGCATCTAAAAGTCAATTTTTAGAGCATCCTCCTTTAAATACCGACGCTGTTCATTAATGTCTTCAATAAATGGAAGAACGAATACTCTGAATTTATATAACGTTTCATTGTTTTATGCTTTGCGGTAGGTGTCGACACTGATCAATTTACCATTTTATTGTAGTTTCAAAATAAATAACAGTTTCGATAGATGATTCAATCTTTTATTTATACGAAGGTTCCTTATTATAGCAAAAATTAGAATTTGTACGATTTATAATCACAGATTCTTACTACAGTATAACGCAAATAATACTTTAAAAGTTTTATTTAAAAATTTTACTTCTTTAGCTGAAAGTGAATAGAATAGGATAGATCGTTTATACAAATAAGTAAGACGACATGGGGTGATAGACCCGTAACTTATCATCTCCAAGAATGTGGCCAATTTTGAATTAACTTTAATTAACTTAAATAGTACTTATCTTAAATCTAATGTTACCATCAAAAAGCTCATTAAATTTGGTTATTGATTATTGAACTCGTAGTTAATTATATATCCACAACATTTGTTCTTGGTCTTCATTTTTTCTAGCATTCGAAATGAACAACTTTATCTTGATAGTGGATCCTCTCGCACTATACTTGCTGGTGGTGGTGCATAAAACACTTTCCGACGCTTTCACATATCGAAACGATTTCGTTTTGTGCTGTGGCCAATACTGGCAATTGTCAGATTCTTTCTTCTCATGGTTAAAGATAAAACTGTAGTGATAGATATGTTGGTAGTACCAGAGGTATTTCAAGCACTCATATTGGGAATAGGTTTGTGGACAACGATTAGCTTCGCCCCAGACTTCCGACATGGTCGTTAGTTTTTCGAACCTGCTCTAGCACTCAATGATATAACTACGGAACACTTGATTTCTTTTTACGAATTATCACCTTCTGAGCGTAACTCACTTCAATACCTTCTCGATACAATTTTTCCTTTGGCTTCTGCACTTAGCTGCGTGAACACAAAACCTCCTACGCTGCAAGCTATAGTGAATCGGGAACTTGACGACATGTTTGTTATGAATGTAGTAGAATCTCCAACAGCTCTAGGTAGAATCCCGTAGTCCTTGTTGGAGAAAAGATAGATCTTATAGATTTTGTGTGGATTTTAAAAAAGTCTGTCTTACACCCACATCTATCTCTTACTTCGATTTTAAATAGCTTACGCGAGGCTCGCTTCTTATCCAGTTTGGACATACGTTTTCCTTATTGGCAAATTCCTCACTGTCTTTACTGTGCCTCATCTAGGTCTATTACAATTTACTAAGATGCGTTGTGAATTATGTCGCTCAAAGTGTTTAGGGTTCGTAGTGATTAAAAATGGTGTATTAGTGGATCCAGACAAGGTTATAGCGATAACTTTTGTACGTGACCTTAGCTCCGTAACTAAAGACCGTATACTTCCGTGTGTAACTAGTATCATCGTTTCATACCAAATTTTGCTTCGCTCAGTGCTCCTTTAAGTGTACTTACGCAGAACATGTCGTTTTCGCCTGGTCGAAACAATGTCAGGATTCCTTCAGTACGATTTTTATATTATTTACCGTAAGAGCGAAGAACATGTCGTACCTGATGTTCTTTCTCGGTCGGTACCTAAACTTCAAACGCTAGTTTGGAGATTAGCACATTTGTGCACATGACAATATCTTCTATAACAAAGAAAACATTTTTATTATTGGTTTATTTTCAATATTAGAAATGATTAAATTAGCAATTATAGGAGAAATGCAAGCGCACGCGCTCGCACAGGCACACGCACACGCACACGCACACGCACACGCACACGCACACGCACACGCACACGCACACGCACACGCACACGCACACGCACACGCACACACACACACACACACACACACACACATACACACACACGCGTAGGTTTGCCTATGCATTTTGACATCCTATTCTCAACATCGATTGTAACCTCAACGAAACTACTATATCGCGCTACAGGGCATGATCAGCGCATTGTCAATTTGGCCTTCAGTGCTTTACGTTTCGTTTTCTCAAAATGTGATTGCAACATCCAATGTCACCGCAATAGTCTAATGGAAGCAGCGACAATCGATTTCCCGGAATACGTTATTTTAGTATGTGTTAAACGACGTCACGATAACATATTCGGTGTAGGTCTAGGCACCTTGTTATATTGAGATCTTAAAGTTGTTTTAACGCGTAAGTGTAAACTTCTATTATTAGAAATGTTCAAATGGATTTCCTCCAATGGGCAAAAATGGCGTTTAACATTTAGACATTATTGGACATTCACAAAGCTTTATACAGAAGTTCCGTTGAGGAAACGAAATGCTATAATTTTATGATTTTGGTCATCATTTAAGCCTAAAAACACATTGCGTACATGTTTGGAATGTTTTACTTGCAGATATAAATTGTTCGATAAGGCATAGATCAAGCTGCATGTCTCATTCATTATATCGTTTCTCATTTTTGTTTTCTACAAATCTATTTATATCTTAAAATATACTTAAGTCTGTTACCTTCTTATTTTTTTGTTCTTGTCTTCTATATCAACAATGTTTGGTTTTATTTACTTTCTCCGAGAAAATTAAAGGAGACATTTAGGTAGAGTGAATATAAGATATTGTAGTAATAAAACACATAATATTTATCAACTTCTAAATTATAGATGACATAAATATAAGTTAATGAAGAGGACAAAGCAAAATCTGTTGCTCTCCGTGTTTTGGCGTATCAAACAAGGGGACAACTATAGATAACCACCTGTTCTCTCCCATCGCTTCCACATTTATCAACCGTTATCAGCAATCGGACAGATGTCGCAATCATCCCATATCGCTCGATTTCATCACGTCTACGTCTCTCCAATCTACAAAATAATAATGTAGTTTCTTACATGTACGTATGTCTCTGAAAGGGTGTTTCATTTCACTTTAACGTGTGTAAATTTTTACCAAAGATGACTATTAATGTGCGCAATCTGACAAGTAATTGATGGCGTTGTCTAACATTACATTACTAACAATAATGATCAAACGTCATAAATTAGTCAAGATGTAAAACTTGGAAATCTTACTTGTGTAAGTATATAAAACCGTTAATGTAAAAAATATTCATAAATTCAACAATATATATTAATACTACACCGTTTCACTACATTATCGTATTATCATCAAGAGAACTTAAAAGCGAATGAAATTCTGAAATTTAGTATTAGTATAGTTTCAAGTAATTAATAGATAAGTATGGAACATCGTTTAGAAGTTATTCTCAAATTCTCGAAGCTTGTACTAGAATACTGAACATATCAAACTTTCATTTTAATGTATGTATTAAATGCCTGTTAAGTAACGGGAATAATATCGCATTGGCCCAAAAACCAACAAAAATAAGAAACAGTTAATGTGCTTTTAGGGTAGGATGTATGTTAATCAAATTTCAGTGAATCTGAGTTCAGATTTCTGGTAAAAAAAAAATAAAAAAACAGAAAAGGTTTTAGTTGGGAGGCAAATATACAATCAGATAAAAAATTGAAACTTATTACAGGCAAGGCACTCACTAGAACATCAACCTGCACAAGTAAAGTTCATGTGCCGAGTGGTATAGTCGTGGTTAATACTCCAACTATAAAAAAGGCACTTGTTACAACTCAACGAAGTCAAAATCAGTAATAAAATGTCAGTTAGACGCCACCGGACTTTCAATTTCAACATTAGCATAGGTCAAGAATACAAACACTCAAAAATTAGAAAACTCGCCAAAATTACACATTCCCAAAACTCCTCGCATCCAGTGCTCGAGTCATCACAACACTCACCTTAATATTTATCTCACACTCTAAATTCGCTTCAAATTCACCTTTAAAATTTAACCACTAAACTATCCTTAATTATCATTTTCATCATGAAAATGAAATGATCTTATATTTAAAAAAATCACAACTTAATCGTCTAGATAACTTAAAAGTTTATCGTTAGTTTAGTCTCAAAACTCTACAAAGCTTTACATTAAAATAAAGAAACTTTTGTTACTAAGCTCAAACAGAGTTTGATAATTCGCAGAATATTGCTCACCAATTAGTGGTTTTAAATGTAAACCCTATTGCACGAATCATTACTATCTGAACGTTTGACGTGCTCTAAGCATTACGAACTCACAATCGCAGAAAAAGATTCGTAAAATGACAAATTTAAAAAAAAACAATTATGGATATAATATACAGATATGATTGTGTCGCTTTAAGGCACTAAACACAAAAAAGTACCAAGCGCATTCACCAAAAACAATCAAAACGAAAATATCAGCTTCCGTAACAAAAGATAGTTGTATACGTTACCTGTTCCGTTCCGAACATAAAAACAATCAAGATCGCAAAGCATACGTCAAATTCCGAAATATTACCAAATTCTATAATACAATTGTTTACATTTTTTTCAATAATTTCAGAGAAAACACAAGTCCAATGAACAAACAGTAGAATAGTTCTTACTCATATGCTTCGTTGATAAATTCCATAACTGTCCTAGCTCTTATTATCTAATTTTCAAGTCCTAAATACAAAGTTCCATTTGTTTTTAAAATGTAGACTAAACTTTAATCCTTAAACTTTCATCTTCAATTAAATTAAAAAATAATGTACCGTTTTGTACGAAATCCTTGGCACGATATAATTGTCAAATTTCCTTTTAGTTAATATAATTAATGTTAATAAACTTTTCCGGTACAACTGTTAATTAGTAAAATGTCAATCACTTCTAACGTTACGAAATAATTTCACATGGAATAAATACAAAGTCAGGAATTTTCTGCAGTTTAATTCTTCAATATACACACTTTAACAAAACACGGGACCGCGGAATAGAACTACTCAAATGTTTAGGATACATAGATTCATGCGCAATGGCTGAGCAAAACTGAAGGACCTTAAGCTACTAATTAAAAATAACTAATTTCTTCATACTACAATAAAAACAGGTTGTTGACTTCTGTACGCACGCCATATTTCACCCACATCACGTGATCGTCTACCCCTGCCGGCCTTCAACACCACAGGACTCCCGCTCAACTACATGACTTTTACTTCTAAAATCCGAACTTCGGCTGACTAATTAGCAAAGAAAGGTTTCTTCTTTTTCCGCTTGCACGAAAACAAATACACAAAACGGAAACCACACATCTACTCTTAATCTCCATTTTATCTCATGCACTAAACAAGGAACGCTAAAAACGATGACTATATCGCTCCTTACAAAAATTCAGCATTTACGTTTCATCAGAACGAAGTATACTTTCGTTAGAGATTGCACGCTCTTAAAAATAGGTAAGAGCGAGATAAATAAAAAAACATAAACGTTAAAACACAAACATTCATGTGAACAAAAAGAACATTGCACAACTCGCAACAATCCTGATCTCGGTATAACCTCTACCAAAATAGCAATATTAACGCTCATTGTTATAAATTTTATACAAACAAGCGGTCCTAAAACTTATAATTCAGGATACACAATCTCTGAATTTTCTCTATTTCGCCTCAATCACATATTTATAAACAAGCGAAAACGTGCACACGTGACTGTACGGGTCCAAAATTACCCGCGAGGGTGAGGTAACACCGGTCGCTGTTTAAAATACCAAATGAAAATTTGTCTCTATCGTCTTTTATCTTATCTTTCTTAATAATCAAAAGTATATTGTTTGTCAAGATACGTTAAGTAATGACAAAGAATTGAAATGTGACATTTGTAGGCCACCTACTTACTCCACTCGTTCTGGATACCCCATACCCAACAGTAGTACTGCTATGCTGGTTTTGGCCCACTTTGCAGTGTTACCAAGTCTCAAGGTCGTTTAGTGTTACATTCCGCGATGTTATCAAGTTTATTGACCTTTTCTAGGTCAACGTTTATTAACCCTTAAGGGCGTCGTATTACATTTCCTAGAAATCTAAAATTAGGACGCGTTACTGGAAATTCAAAGTTCACTGACCTGTAAGGGTCATATATTACACTAAAAATAATAATAGAACTCGTTTCGGAAACAAGAGGATGGAGAATCGAAAGTTTATTGCCCTCTAGGTATGTCATATTACAATTCTTGCAAATCTAAAAATCTAAGTCCAAATTTCAATGACCCCTTCAGAATGCAATGAAGTGTGGATTACGCTTATTGTCTAAGTATATAAACTGGTTCTATTTTTGTATTTCTAAAAATTGTAATATGATCCAGGCGGTGACCTATGCTTCTCTTTGTGTTAGAGAACTTTGAGCAATACACAGCATGCGCATAACTTGACTTTTAATAAAAGTTAATAAAAGTGACTCACTGTCGCCAACCTTGCAGATTTATAAGAATAGACCAACGGCCGGTCAATAATCTTTGACCTTGAAGAGGCCGATAAACTTTGTAATTTCCAGGAACACGTTCTATATTTAGGTTTGTATGAAATGTAAAGTAGGTTGATGAGCTTTGAATTTAAAAGGGTGAATGAACTTTAAATCTTTCTCATTTCCATTTCTGGGAATCCACCAACGTTAGGGGTTAATTAATTTTGACAATAAAAAGGTCTTTGGTTTTGAAATTTCTAAGAATTGTACTATGGCAACAGTAGAAATCATTGAACTTTGACTTTGAAATGGTTAATGAACTTTGGGGATTCTACGAACTGCTATATTTAGATTTCTAAGGATCACGTCTCTCTCTCTCTCTCTTCCCTTCCTCCCTCCCCTTTCTCTTCTCCTTCCCACCCCCATCCCTCCCTCCCTCCCCGCCTCTCTCACTCTCTCTCGCTCTCTTATTCCCGACCTACATTTGAAGGTCAATTACTTCGGAATTTTTGGGAACTGGTTCTATTTTTAAACTTCTAAGCTAGAGCTCAATGAGCTTTTACTTAGAAAAAGGTCCATGAATGTTGGACATTTCCGCTGAAGAGAGGCGATGATCAACTCAGCAAAGCAGAGCTTGCAGGTACAAAAATGATTGTCTGTAAAGACTTGTCTATTGAGTGGAAAAATGCCTCATTTTTGAGACCCATTTACTACAGCTACTTCTACACTTGCCGCACGTAAACTTTACCCAAGAAATAAGATATCTGGAAGGGTTACCACCTTCCCTGGATTATTCTTCACTCACGATTCAAATTCTAAAGTATAACGTATCTTAAAGGGTGGCAAACGCTATGTCCAATGCCCGCAACTTATGGTTTGAGTGTGGTGCTAAGTACACAATGTGAATTGAATTATTTCTAGCGACTTCTATTAGGTCAGTTTTCGTATATGAGAGTAAGGGTTGTCTAAAATCTGTACAATTGGATTCTCTCGCGTGGCTTAACAAAATGCTGATACCAAGTGTGAGTAGGTTTTGCTGGATCTATCCAGATGTGTGGCATCTTGCGATAGTGTCAGATTTCGTGTTTTTTCTCGGAAATACCAACATCTGATGTTAATGCACCTACTTACGTAATACTTCGTAGGCTTAGTACCTTCAAATGATTATGTTGAACGGTAGTCAGATCGGTTTCATTAACGTTAAACATACGTTCTGGGTAAAATTGAATTTTATTTAGGGCGTGTACTAATAGTTCAAAAAATGCATTGCCATTTTCGTGGGTAAACCCCTTAATTCGCGTTTCCTAAATCGTATCTGAGAATGCCTTTCAAGGCCATTTTTCCCAGTATTTTCTTTGTAAAAAAAAAGGTGGTGTAAGACATTTCTAATCGTTAACTCGAATGCTAATCTTTTTACCTCTACTGCTGTCAGTCCAAAAACTTTTCTTCTGGTAAGGCTGGTTTTCTGCCTAACTTCAATAATTGTTGGCTCATGTTCACACTTATGAGACTTGACATAATCGACTATAAAGCTCCTGGGAACATTGGTAGCATTTAGATAACCAATTTGATTGTTTCTAACTGCTTCAACTGGTTTTTCCATCGATATTCTTTCCGTTATTTTTCGTTGCTTGTGGTGTGTCATCTGAAATAAGACAAATTACTTGAGCACTACCTAATTTGCCACTGTATTAAATTAAACTATTGAGGAAAGTCTCTTATTACCGGATGTGCGATATTAGAGTACAGTATTTTGCGGTACTTAACCTCACTAAGCTTATGTAGAGTTTTGGAGGTTGTTAATTTACATTTATGAGATATTATTACCTTTTGGCACTATACTGCCCGCGATCACACCTTTAAGGTTTGATAATTCTGAAGTTCCGATAATAGGGCGCTTGCCTCTAATATTATATTCTTCTGTAGGAATTGATGTTTTACGTAACATTTATTGAAATCTGAAAGTAATTGCATATGCATTGTCACCGAAGTAACATCCACGCAAATTTACGTACCGAATTACTAATCACAATCGAAAAGTAAAACATATCGTACTATCCGCTATGTAAGAGGAGTTCCCAAAAAAAAGCTCCCTTTAACCCATTCTACACTAGAAGAACGAATTCAGAAAACCATTTCATCCGTTACTGCCAAAATGGTCATAATTTGCAATCAAAAACTCAACAAGTATATTTACACACAAGGGAGAACCAATACGATATCCTTGCATTTGGCGAAACAGTTCTTACACCTGATATGTCAATCACTGAGTTTTTCCTTATGAACTTACTGTATATAGATAATGTTAGTAATTCTTCCTCAAACAAACCGACCTTTATGTGAAACTGTTTGTGTTTAAAGCTAGTAATAAAGAAAATAAATGCTCGTAGGACAAAGTCTTTATGCTAAATGAAAGATAAATATAAATAAAACAGAATTTACATTAAAGTTCTTTATGCATAAATCTATCTAAATTTTAGACGCCAAATGCAGTTACAAATTTAACGGCGTAATAGTCACTGTATGCGATAATGTGATACACTAGTTTACTGATCACATTGCACAACATATGTGTATTACCGAGACAAGCTCGTTAAAAAAGAAATATATATAGTAAACTAATATAATATATAATCTATATATATAATTATAAGTAAGCAGTAATATATACGTGTCTTTCAATTTACATATATATATCAGATTAGATTCTAATTATTACCGCACGAAATTCAATGTTATAATAAATAATATATTATATATATATATATATATATATATATATATATATATATATATATATATATATATATCAGGTTAAACAATCATTTTTACCCGCAATAAGAATGATATACAAGAGTCAATGTCGTAACAAAGGGGTTTTATTTAGGGTAAAGCTATTATTTGTATTTGTACAGAATCTAAAGGAATTGTGAATGTGGACTAGAATACGAGAAATCAGATTACGCAACTCACACAATTAATTAACGGTTATTGTTCATTATTATATATTTAATTAATCGGAATGAACACATGCAAGATTTAATAGTACTTTTAACATATATGATGTCAGCAAGAAAGTGGAAGCGTTTGTATTTTTTCAAACATTATTAACTCATACATTACGATTAATTTCAAGTTCTCACGTATTTATTGTTTGCGAGTGTTTAGTGATTGTGGCATTAATTAAAGTTACTGAGCTTAACAACTGTTAAGCATGTGATCACTAAGGCTTGCATTTAAATTTAACAATTTGGACTATTATTTTTATGTTCAGTAATTACAAGAAATGCACTTTATCTATATTTATTTCTGACAATAAACTTGAAGAGTTATTTTATTGTAAGTGTGAATATTTAGAGTCATTTTTCAGATTGAGTTAGCTAACCAACCGGATTATTTTAAAAAGTCATAAGGCGCCAGGTGCTAATTAACCGCGTAATGGTTGATCCTAGTGAAAAGAGCACTTCCAGGCGTTCTTAAACCTGGCGTCAACCTAGGTAAGTACTCCGGTGCAGCATTCGGAAAGATTTCTTGGCCAACCATGGGAGCAATAGGAACTAGTTGCTAATCTAACGGTATTTGGTATAAAGCTAAAAGGAGTAATGATTCAAAGCTTAAGTAGGCACAAAAAGTGTTTTAAAAGAGTTTCAGTAGCCCAATTAGTACTTATTAAACTAAATCGAAAGCTAGAAGTGTTTGTTCGAGATAGAACAACAGGAATTCCGTAGAGTAACAGGAACGGGAAAGGAAGGGACACGCGCCATGGATCACGGATTTTTAAACTAACGGGAGAAAGCGATACGGACACTTAGATCACACACGCGCGCGCGCATGATCTAATACGCACGGACACGGACACGGAACAGGCAGTCACAGACATTTCCGCACACCACGAAATCACACGCACACAAACAGATACAGACGCAGACACAGATTTCTACTGTTATTTATCGCAGAAATGTCAAAGAATTATGTTAATCCACTAACCCAAATGCAAAGTTTGGTTAATCTCATCATAACCGATTGTTATTATACTGTGATAAAACCAAGGTAAACCTAATACTATTATTTTGTACGCTTTGCATATAGTGCAATCTAATTGCATCTAGACTGTGGCCGTAAATATTATCGCAGTAGTTAGGATAACGAATTGCATAACGTTTCATTAGATTTAGCGGGTAAATAAGATGGTTGTGGATGTACGGGTTTAGGATTTCTATACGTCTGACGTATTAAGTGCATACGTCAGCCGGGTGTATGCCCGCGAAATCGCATTCGTCATCCATATACCGACCTGAATTTTTCGAAATGTCACCTTCATCTAGAAATAATCGAAACTGGGTGCATATATACTGACGAAGACCCATTTCAAAATTTGGGTTCATTAGAAAATTTGTCCAACGATTTACAGTCGGTTGATCTTTATGAAAGACTAATATAATTCCTCAAGGGGGAAATATACGTATAGATGTATATCATCAGCATGTAAATCATAATCATATGATTCAATAACTTTTACTTTTTAATTTTTAATGGTGGGCCCAAAATTGACCCCTGAGGAACTTCTGCATCGGCAGAAAATGAATTAGGGACCAAATTTAAACCTTAAATAACCATGTGATATCTGTTACTGAGCAAACTATTGATTAACCGAACGGCATCGTCTTAAAACCCTACATAATGAAGTATTATGTACATATAAGAATGTATGAAGTTATTCTTGATTAATTGAGTGGGATGCTTTGCTGTATTTAAGTAACACCAATATCACAATAATATTTCGTCTAAAACCCTATTACATTTCAGCAAGTATACTATGATCAAACACAGATTTTCTGATTTGGGTTGTTCTCTACTGATAATCAACTGTCACCCAATAAGCTCCGTATCCAGCGTGACGATTTCACTTAAGCTATTGTATAGTTGAAAGGATTCATTATACAGAATTTTTTGACAAAATACACATCTAATTAAATCCTTCCATTGCTACTGGTGTAAACGAAATTAACGAATTACAGCTCACTTACTCTGAAAATAGCACCTGTGTAATTGTCACTTAAGTCATTTCGGTTACTAAGCCATATAACTTTGCTGTCAATTAGTTATTGTTTCTTCCATAATTGTGTTGTCACTTGTTTTTGGATAGTGTAGAATAGTAATATGTATCTAGTTTTTAAATAATTTATTTGAGTAGTGATGACAATCCCATCATGGAAGAATATTTTCTAACTAAGGTATTAATAAATAACTCATAATTTTATGACAATTTTCTCTAATACGTATTGTTAAAAAACGGATAAAATTATTTTGTGTAATTACCAATGCCCACGAGATATTGATACGGACAATTTCCCGTCGTAAATAGCAACGATAAATTTTCTATCGATTAATGTTGAAAAATTGACCACTAAGCTGACCGTTAAACAAATTAAATAAACGATAAAGAGTTCTCTGCGCTTCCCAATAGCTCATAAAACTTGCCTCTAACATTGTTCCAATTCTGAACACTCAGTAAAATCGTTTAATGAAAGAAACATAGGATTAAAGCGAACTTGTATGCCATTAGTTGAACTTAGATATATCTCTTTATAGAAAAACCTTAGATATATCTCTTTATAGAAAAACCTTTTTTATTAATTTAATTTAATTCAATCCATTAATAACGTGCCAATTTGTTGAGCTTCATTTCCGTCTGCGTTGTTTTAGAATGCACCTCGTGCGTTACTTAAGTGTCCCGCTAAACAGGGAAATTCCTCCCGTGCATTAATAAATTCTTGATGTGTGTTAAGACATTTATGATTCCGTATATTAAGAAATGTTTGTACAATTTGAAAATTGAGTATTTATTGTTTGTTTCTTATTGAGGAAAGCGTGGACCAAGTACGCTGCTTGTTCAACAGAGTTTGTTAAGTAGCGGTTTGTAAGTCTGTCTTTGTAGCGAAACCAAACCTGGTTTGCTTGCTTTGAGTTGATGATACATTATGTTTACCTTTACATCACTAAAACGTGTTGATATTACCCTACCTTTATATTGATGTTATACTTAATCGTATCGTGAAAAAATAATGTTTTGCCAAATTACACGGCATCTGGTACTTTTCTATAGCAAAATAGTTTCGATATAATATATTGCATGTGCAAAAACCGTAACTACTATAAGTGTTCAAATTAGGTTAATTTATTTTATTTAATGGTTGTTAATAAAAATAAAGGACTGAATAACGGTTATTTTGTTGGTATAGGTAATAAATTTTAGTTGTTACATTGAACTTATTCAGTTTCAATCTTAACTTTCAGATTGCGTTATTTACTAGGTTTACATATGATATTTAAGTACAACTTTGTCATTTTTTGTGTTTTAATTACTTATTTAAAAAAAGATTGGTAATCGATGCATGTCTCATTTATGACAATGGATATTATGTCATCTGTTGACAAAGAAAGGAGCTCTCAATTTACAGTAAGTATCTTAATGTGTTTCCGATGAGCTAAGCTGTCTATATGTAGATACTAAGGTATCCTAACAATATTTTAAGTTTTTGTATCTATACAACAATTTTATTTGTTTTAAGTTGACTCGGATGAAAAGTAGGTCGTTTCCGAGCAAATCATATTTCTGTTATAATGTGTCAAGTTACGTATTCATCTTTCTAAAATATATTTGTGGTGATTCTTTAAAATGAAATAAATGCATTTTTAAAAGCTATAATGTTTTTGTCTTTGTCGCATTGCATTCTCGAGTCAACGAAATGACAAAAGCATTTCATGGTAAAACCGCACTTACCTCCGAAAATTACCGATCGTGCACAGCAACGGGTAATATTGGGATCCTTTCTTTACATACAAAACTGGGCGCCTTTTTAAACAGCAAATTAATTTTGCGATAGTTTCAACAAATTTGCGAATTATTTTTCATGCAAATCTTGAGGCTCTTAGTCAAAACTCTGGAAATAATCATTTTAAAAAATATTAATCTGTTACAACAAAATTATAGGTTGAACTAGCAACACTTAAATAACACTTTTTTTGGGATGAATGGTGTGAAATTATCAGGTGTACAATTTTGTTTCCGCCGTTTTTTTAAAGAAATCAAAAATTTAACTTTAAAAACTAGTAATACATCTACGATTTAAAGTATTTTCCATCACTGATCACAATTTTCGCCCATCTTTTATGCAGCATACGAATTCCGCGTTAAAAAAATCATCATATTATGAGGATGATCCACGAATTAATCCAATTTTTCACTTCTTGATAAGACCGGACGTGGTGGTCAGTGAGGTCGTGTGATCGGAGCAAGTGATAGTCAGAGGGAGAAATATCTGGAGAATACAGGGGATGGGGTAGAACTTCCCATTTCAACGTATGCAGGTATGTCTTGACCACTTCTGCAACATAACGTCGAGCATTGTCGTGCAGCGAAATTTCTTTGTCATGTCTCTTCTGCTATTGCGGCCGTTTATTTTTCAATGCACGGCTCAAACGCATCAATTGCGTTCGATACCGATCACCTGTGAGTCTTTTACTTGATTTTAATAGTTCGTAATACAGCCTGCCCAGCTGATCCTACCAAATACACAGCATAACCTTGGAGTCGTTAGTTTTCGGCTTGGTAGTTGACGTAGAACCATGATCGGGACCTTCCCATGATTTTCTGTGCTTAAGATTATCGTAATGTACCCATTTGTCATCCCCAGTCACTATGCAATGCAGAAATAATTTCCGTTTTTGCCTTTCAAGTAGCCGTTCACAACCAAACGACCGCGGTTCAACATCTCTAGGCTTCAACTCGTACGGCAGCCAATTCGTCTGCTTCTGAATCATTCCCATAGTGTCGAAGCGTTTTGAAATGGCTTGTTGGGTCTCTCAACGATTCTGTCAATTCTTTTTAACTTTAACACGACTCTTGGTCTCGTAACGCTCCCAATTCTGCACCTGCAAACATTTTTTCTCTTTCACCACTATTCCAGCCTTTGACATGAAAATCTTCGCATTTGAAGCATTCAAACCACTCACAACACGTTCTTTCGCTAGTAGCAGCGTTGTCGTCAGTGTTTGATAGGCCCAAGCCGCATTTTTTCTTCACATGGTAATGGAAAAGTGATTCCCGCAAATGACGAGAATTAGGCTCGTAAACTGACATTTTTAACCGCAAATAATTTTAAAATGTAAACACAAATCCACCAACGTTATGTTTTTTTTTTTGTTGACAGGTGCCCAAATTTACTGAATGACGCCGCTGATCTATTTATTTCGATCATCGTTTACTGGTAGAGCCATATATATGGAAACGGCGGAAGCAAAGTTGTACACCTACGTATTTATTTATTTATTTTGAATGATTTCAGACAAAAACTTAGTCCTTCGTTAATCACTTCCAGTTCTTGAAAATCCAGATTTCGGACAGTTCCTATCCATTATCCTTGTTCAAATTCTTAGGCTGAATTTCAATACCTTCTTGTATACCGATTCCTATCGTTAACCATAATTCTTTTGTTTTTAAATTTTACACTCTACAGAGCGTTTAAGGCATGTTCAGCAATTGCTGATTTTAGTAGGATGAATTACAATTAAATGCCTTTTGTGTTCTGTTTACCTGGTGTCAATGCTTCTTCCAGTTTTACTAATGTAGATCCTATCACAAGAGCATGGTACTTCATAAATACTGCATGCATGTAACGGTATTTGGTCTTTGGCAGAATTCAGTAGATTTTAATAATGCTTTTACAAGATCCTTTTATATTATGTTTTTGTAATATTTTACAAATTTTATTCTTTGTATTTGCAAAGAAAGGTTTGCAAACTTGTTTGAAGTTGAACATTTATCATCCGCAAGCATCGTTTGACTCGGTTGAAATGAGTTTTTATTTTGTTGTTTGTTGAAGCGTTTATTCAGTAAGACCTTTTAAAGATGGTTTAATTCATGTTGTAGTTTATCTGTATAACAAATCTCTATCGCACGGTTGTACGAAGTCCGTATCCTACTAAACTTGTGTTGGGTAATGGTGTGATGAAGCGTTAATATAATAATCTGTATACGATATACGGAATGTGTGAGGATTCCATCTGATTTTTTATCAATTAGAACATCAAAGAATAGAAGACAAGCATCTTTTTCTTTTTCTATTGTTTGGTTTGTGTATTTTTTGCAACCACAACAGATTATAAATCTTCAACTTCAACTAAGTTTGCCATTTTACCTTTCCTTCGACATACAACGAATAAAATTGGTAAAATATTATAATATCAAAGTAGCTTACAAAAGCAGTATTACAACTAGAAATCTTCTGAATCGTGCTAAAATCCAAATACCATTACATACATGTGGTGTTATGAAGTACCATGCAACCAAGTCTACATTAGTAAAACTGGAAGAAGTATTAAACTAGGTAAAAAGATCGCGGAAGACACTTATGCTTACTTCATCCTACTAAATCAGCTATTGCTGAACATGCCCTGACACTCTTCAGAATATAAAATTTGAAAACACAAGCGTTATGGCTAACAATATAAATTGGTATACAGACAGTTATTAAAATTTTGAAACATAATGGATATGAACTGTCCGATATTTTCAAGAGCGCACTAGAAGTTATACAGTCTACAACAGTGATTTAATTTTAATTCTCTAATCTAGTTATATCTTATCAATATTTGTCACTTTGATGTTACACCTAACAAAGAACACATTTTTTGTTTGGAAGCTTGAAAAATAAATAAATAAATAATTTCCCACCATTTTTCCCAAAGAAAGTGTTATTTAACATGTCATTTGGTGAAAGTTTCAATTATAGCAAAACTTAGTAGAATGTTTTTTTTATAAAATAGTTCGTTAGTAATTATATTCTTTAAAATTTCTCGGAAGGCCTACATTTCCCTTCCTATTTTAAACAAAGTATTGTTACATCAATTTGGCATGCAGCGAACGAAATGAAGACGTGATATTGCATTCAATGTGTACGCAAAAATTAAGTGTTGAGATGAATTCTGTTTATTTTTCAATTGTAAACTTTGTTGTCCGCTTGCTCCATTAACTGTTACTAATGTGTAAACAGGTTTCACCTTAAAATATCATATTTAGGGCCGTTACACATAATTACAAGCAAATGGGTGGTTATGCATTTAGTTATCACTTTTACTGACCATCAAAGGATAAAAAACATCTGTAACGTTGTATTATCAGATAATATTATAATATGGAGTTAATGGATTCTAGAGTTTCCCTGCGCTCTTTCCACGTTACTAAATTTTACAATCAGCAATTCATTACACCGAACTCTTTTTTGGGAGATTTTATTGTGCTCTGGAAATTCGCATTAAACCGATAACAAATAGTAGAGAATGATTAATAATTGATGTTTTTAAATCGTCAAAATTTTGATAAATTGAGAAGAATGAATCGAAATAAATAACTGGTGGGAAATGCGATTGGTGCTGTCTGTAACACAATTGAAAAGGTATAAATTGTAATTAAGGTTGAAGTTTAAGAAAACATACGGTTTGTAACGATCTGCGAGGGACCTCATGGGGGAGTTTCGGTGACAGAAGCTACAAATCTGCATTAGGCCGATATTACACCGAGAAATCTAGACTTTGTCAGTGAAATGGAAAGCCGCAGTAGGAAATTAACATTGCCTCGGTGTTAATTTTATATTAGAGTTACTTTGAAACTGCTTATTTAAGCGTTTCGCTTGTAAGTTAGCTTAAGTAATTGTGACACTGTATAAGGAAATAGGCTAAGCTTTTTGGTAAATATCTTTCTAGAGCATCCTTGATTATTCCTATGTTTGTGAATTTTAATTTAGGCAAAGGCTTATATGAGAATCTCCTTCCGTTGACTACCAAATCACTATCTCTCGTGTCAACAAGTAGATGATGACAGCAAATAATTCATTATTAATTCTACTATAATACCTTTGAAGTTCGCAGAGTAGGATTATGCTCATTCAACTTGTGTATTGTAGGTAGTCCATTAGAAGCGATACTGCCTCTCGTCAGTTAATCACGTCAAAAAATCTCCAACCGATTAAAAAAGCTTTTCCCTCGAAATTAAACGAATTTTTTTTCTGTTACACAGAAAAAGCAGCTCTTGTCTATTTCAGGTGACAGCTTTATGATTTTAATTTAGTACACGCTCTGTTAGTCGTCAAGCAAAACCGCATCTATAATACGCTGTCAACACGCGTCTTTAACACTCTACAAGAAAATATAACACCTTACGTTCTTATTATAACTACGTATTCTACCGTCAAATCCTTAATTACTTTTCTCTAAATTAATACCGCTAACTTTCTTCTACATTTAACAAGTACACTGTTGAAAACGACTTTATAATTTGAAAATTAAAATTTAATACACATCATGTTCATTATTTATCATACGATAGGTTTACACAAATTAATTTGTGATATCTTTACTTAGCTACGCCTTGAAATATTATAAATTAGTTATGATGAGCGATACTTATAATTCAAAATATCTGGTATGGAACAATACACGATCTTTAAAACTGCAAAGTGGAAATTAATACATCTGGTGTGAAACAACATACGACCTTCCAACCTACAAAATGGAAATTAAAAGAAAATAATTTTAATGACCTCTTTATAAGAAATTCATTATGAAAAAAGACAACATTGTAAAAACAAGAACAATAATCTATGTCAAACAGACGTTTAAAACTTCATGACAGACAGAGGTTAATAGATATTTAGATACTAACTTAAATTAAAAGAATTGAAATAATTTTTAATTTAAGTTTTTTTAGGATAACCATGCAACCTCTTTTTTATATGTTCACAACGAAAACAGGCAACATTGTAAAGACAAAAACAATAATCTATGTCAAAATACAGTTTAAATCTTCATGTCAGATAGAGATTAATAGACGTAAGTACAGGCTGTCCCAAATTCGAGGGCAAGCATGGGATCTCGCTTATTATAAGAGATAGGATATAGGTTTAAATTCGGACTTTTGCTAAATTCGATGCCGAGTAATAATCTGAAAAGAAATTTGAGCTAACTCGAATGGATTTGGTTTTATGCTCAAAAACTAAAATTTCGATTTTCGTTTTTCGCGTTTGGCCACCTTATTATTAGGAATTTTCAAAATTCGATTAAACATTATTAAGGCACCTTTTACGCACAATACTAATACGGTATTAAAAATATTATGTGACGTTTCGTTTATTCTGAACCATCATCAGGTTTATTTTTTCTTATGGGGGTTAAGATATATTTTTATGTCGTTGGATGGAGAATGTTATGCTGATTTTAGCAATATATAACACTTTATGGTTTGATCGACTGCGAACTAAAATAATGAGAAAAATACGAAGAACAAGATTCCGCCTTCTTGGATCCAGCAAGGAATAATTACAGTAGTTCTACTTATTTAATTTGTTAAACTCGTTAGAACATCCAAAAAAATATAAAAACAGTTAAACAATTTAAAAAAAAAACAAACAACTCAAACAAGTAGGTCTATGTAACACGGTCATAATAGCGACAACGCAAATTTATCGATAGGTAACAAAAATAATTAACAGACAAACAAACAAAAATTATTATAATAAATGTTCGAACAAGTTTCCTCCTTCTTGAATACAAATTCTTCTTCTTCTGCAATTGTTTACGCTTCTTTGAATGGTTCGCCTGGGAATTTGACGAAGTTCTAAAGGCCCTATTCTGGAGTTCTTCTGTCTAGTGGCCCCTATAATCATCATTTATAAAAGCCCCAGAGGAAGTAATCTAAAGGGGTTAAATCTGGATTTGCTGGCCCTAAGTGGCCCCAATCCATTTATCGTTACGACTTAAGATATTCACTTATTATCGCAGCATTATGAAAGGAGCTCCGCCTTTGCCACCAGGAACCTCTTTACGTTTAGCCCAACATCATCCAAGGTCTGATATTTCGTTTAGAAATGCGAGGTAGCGTTGAGACGTTAGGATACCTTCGTAAATAATTGGCCCAAGGGCCTATCCTTCCAGATTCCAACCACACATTAAAGGACCGGTGGAAATTCCTCGCATTTGCCTGTTAATTCGTGGATTTTCAACGGCCATAGTGCTCGTTATTACGATTAAACATTCCATTAGTGGAAAAATTGCACTCATCCGTCCAAATTATTTGATTGAGAAAGTTGCGATTTTCCAGCATTTTGGTATTAAGTTGGTTACAAAAATCCAACCGTCTCATATCGTCCCTAGGCCGAAGAATTTGACTAAAGTGTAACTTAAATGGTTTATAACGGTGTTGCTTTAACACTCGCCAAACTGTCGTTTTTGGCACTTCAATAGTTTGCTCTATTTCTCTGGTAGATGTTGAAGGATTTTCTTGAACCTAACATGGATAACATAAAGTCATACCATAACTCTCCAAAAAAAATGTCTGCTGAAATTAGCAGTGAAGTGTTACACGTCCAAACCGCACTAGGCGTCGTGCATGCTTACTAATGTAAGCGGGTTGCCAAGCCAGCTAACAGGGAGATGGGCGTGGTCGAAATAATAAGTAAAATGAATGATTAATATGCTCAAACACCTTACACCTACATTCAAACAGCTCAGTCCGGGAAAATATGTCTCTAGGCGCCACCACAATCGAAACTTTGCTAATATAATTGCCTTAAGCTGGATGTTAATTAACCCTACTTGATTGTGGAAAGTAGGATTGTGCTTACTCAGTAAACTCCTATACGAAGGTTCTAAAACAAACACTCGTCCAAACAATTCAACTCAAACTCAAATAAATTTAGTACTACCCAGGTTATTAAAACTTTTGAATACACCTCGTAAACTAAAATATCCAAAACAAAATTATAATACGGTAACTGAATATTTTCTGCGTATCCCTCGTATACATACAACGTTAAATTTCTACTTATTACTGAATAAAATATTTCTTCATCCAATATTCGGTAATTAATTTTTAAAATTCTTAACATGAACGATATCTTTTAAATTTAATTTACTTTTTATAACACTTCTGAATCGTATTGACATTCGTAAAAATTTAAGATTTCAAAACTCCAACTCTTTGTTATACTTAATGACATTTTTAAGACAACAGCTGATCCGTTAATCGTGCATTGCGCTAATGAAACAAACATGAAAATTTTGCAATCAACCTGGCTAATAAAACCTTTCAGCTTATACATTAATCTTAAAAATCCAAAAATATGCAAAGCTTACTTTTAAAATTGTCAAAACTAGATCACCAATTAAGTAAATGTTACAACTGTGTTTCATACCTGGCTAAATAAACAACAGAATAACAATCAACGGTAAATACATATATTGTCCTGTACAAAATAAAACAAAAACACAAATATCTACATAAATTTACATCAGCGTGGTTGAAAGTTAAACCACCAAATACCACTTTTCATTCTCACTACTAAAACAAACCATACAATAAGACTCAAGAACGATTATCTCTTCCTTTCAAAACTACTTAATAATTTAAACAATACGCAAATAAACTAAACAAAAAGATAATCGGGCTTAAATGAGTTTTTAAAATTCCTAAATCTAATTTCTTACTTAAAATTGTCCATTAATCCTACGCTTTTCTCTCTTCTTTCTTCCGTAAATCAATTATGTGTAGTCCATTTGTAATCCTTAAATTGCATGAACGCACATTACAAAGGCTCCACAAAACTTATTCCTCTGTGCACTCGCGAATAGTTCACTATGCGAGGTTATTACTCCCACAAACATGTAATAACGGTAAACATTTGGTTGCCTCTTAAAATTTCTAGCAACCTTTACACCAATCTAGTCCCTTATACAAATAAACTTTCAATGTCATATAACGTTACTTAAACATTGGCTTAATATACAACGAACACTTCGTTCACTTAACAGGTGGTCCCATAAATACTTTTAACTGAATGTCGGTACAAGAACACGCGCTAACCTTGACGCTACTAACGTTACAACTGTTATCTATATTCAAATCTGCTTACGCACTTATTATTTTCTTGAAAAAAAACACAAACTAATTTTATCTTCAACTTCAATTTAATTATTGTTTTGTTTATGAATGTCTTTACGATTCATCCCCGGTTCGGGTTACGCAGTTGTTTAAACAATTACTGCCTCACTATTATTCACAAACATAACTCCAACATCATCCCATTCTATCACACAACCTCCGCGCGCGTGTCTCTCACCAAAAGCCAAAAACTAACCCCCTAACTAACTCGTCAATCTCTGACTTTCCTATTTATAACTTCAGTCATCCATCTTTAAACATGTCTTCCTTCCGCGTTATATTCTCCAATAGTATTCACTCAAAATTTCATAGTTCTGATAGCTGCTACCCTCTATACAAGCACGCGTGTAATTACAATACATCGCCATATTTGTTCTTACTTACAAATTTTCCAATTACTTCATGAAGAAATCATTTTTCGTCACCACATTCATTCAGTAGCCACTCTGGTCCATTACGCAACTTTCAACATTTATCTCCAACCTGCGCTCGATCTCGTTCCGCAACATTTGCAAAAATAAGTACCGTCTAAGGTCTCAAATCCCATATACATACACGTATTCTTAAAACAATTGCACAACATTACAAAACCCTTCGGAAATTAATACTTAAACATACCCAATCTTTCTCTACATATTTTCTAAAACGTTCTACACTTATTCTTCACATTTTCTGACCAAGATTACTCATCTATCTTCAAACATTCCATTCCGTATAGTGGCAATACATTATCGTCCCATCGACAAATTTCTCTTCACATTTACATTCATCAAAATCTATTTATTCCAACACTAAAGTCTCTCTTATATTCAAATCCACGTATCTACATACTGAATTATATTTCTCCTACATTTCCAGTGGCGTATCATACACCCACATACATTATGCATACACACAAAAAAAAATTTTTTTTTTCGTTCAAACTCAATACACTCGTACTTAAAACACGTAATACACGTCATTATAACATTCTACATACAGGGTGCGTCAACGCAACCTGACAGAAGTGAGTGGAAATTCTTATAATTAGTATAATACTAACAAATAGTACCTGATGTAATATTTCTTCTTCGGTATCTCTGTCTAGTCTGCTACCATATGCACTTCGAGGTTTCTGAAAACATCCAAATTCTCGCAAATTTTGGTCTAATTTTAAAAAATATCTCTGGTTTGGTTGCTGCCTCTCCGGATATTCCTCTAAATATCTTTGTTCTGCTCTGACACTATTTCTATTGCAGCTATAAAATATCATTATCACGTCTCGTTTTTCTGAATTTGAAAACATTCTAAAGAAACATGCAAATTTTAAAGCACTAACACGAAGGATCTTGCAGTTATTACCCTTTTACAATTAGAAAATGCATGACAAAAGTCAACTCCTGAGTTTTGCTTGATTCATGGGTATCGTGATAATGTAATATTTAGTTTTAATTTAAGAGTATTTTAGTTCGCAGTCGATCAAACAATGAAGTGTTATATATTGCTAAAATCAGCATAACATTCTCCACCCAACGCCATAAAAATATGTCTTAACCCCGATAAGAAAAATTAAACCTGATGATGGTTCAGAATAAACAAAACGTCGCATAATATTTTAATACCGTATTAGTATTGTGCGTAAAAGTTGCCTTAATAATGTTTAATCGAATTTTAAAATTCCTAATAATAAGGTAGCCAAACACGAAAAACAAAATTCGAAATTTTTAGTTTTTTGAGCATAAAACCAAATCCATTCGAGTTAGCTCAAATTTCTTTTCAGATTATTACTCGGCATCGAATTTAGCAAAAGTGCCGAATTTAAACCTATATCCTATCTCTCATAATAAGCGAGATCCCCATGCTTGCCTTCGAATTTGGCACAGCCTGTACATGTTAACGTAAAAAAAATTCCAAAGCCTCCCGCTCCGATAAGATATCACTAACACAGTTTAACCATTTTCATTCATATTTAACTAATTTTTTGACTTATCTTGCGTTATATTAAAAAACTGTACAAAGAAAAGTTCTGCAAAATTAAATTTTCTTTAAAAAATTCGTCTACACTTTTTCTTATAAAATTAATCGTTATTCAGATAATGAAAAAATTTAAACACTTAAATTCTATCTTAGATTTTTTTGCCACTAAATTATGCATCATATCAAAAATTTGCGTAGAACATAATTAATGGATATCTTTAAGGTCTATATCTAGGTATTTTTATTATTTGAAATATGCAGCTATTTTAGAAATATTTGATAAAAAACAAAAACTGGCCCTAATAAACCCCCCTCTCCACCGCTGGATTTCTACCAAAATGCTAATAAGTGGATTTAGCGATAAAAAAAAAGTCGATTGCATAACCTCCTATATAGTAATTTTGACGAGTCAGAGCAGTTGCGTCACTAATATTAATACTGTCAAAGGACGCGGATTGTGAAAAATAACAGTTTGACAACTGTCAAATCTCAGCTTCAGGGGTTATGTTTATATGTTTATTTTACACACCAACAGAATAACACGTGTCGATTAATGATTGAAGCTGACGTCATGTCAAATCTAGGAAGTCTAGGAAATTTGCAACACTGAGAACTATATTGTAAAATCAATCGGTTTCTACCTTTTTTGCAATAGTCGCACGTGTCTGTTTTTCATTAGCTTTTATTATAATTTTTCCGTTCATTATTCATTCCGGTATTAATTTTTCGTTATATTCACAATCAGTTATTTTCATAACTCCAAATTACTTTTTGTTTGGAAAGATTAAAGACAATATTTATAGAAATAGATTGCATAATTTAGATGAATTAATGGAATCATTTAAACACGAGATTCAGGTTATTACACGGGAAGAACTTCTGCATGTTTTTGAAAACATGAAGCGGAGAATTAATTTATGTCCACAGCATCAGGGTCATCATTTTCAACATTTTTTTGTAATTATATTAATTTAGTGACGAATTTTTGTTTATATTTTTGTCATAACAGTAATTTTAAAATTTATTTTGTTAAATAATTGTAATTAGCAAATATTGACAATAAACATTTCCAAAAGTAGGGGTATTCTGTTTAATTTTAACAAACAGTGTTTATAATTACATCAATGGTGATTACCCCATGGCACGCTTGTGTCAATCGTTGCGACCGAAATGAAGTGTACCCAGTAAGCATTTGGCAGTAAGATTTAGTTCTTTAGAAGCTAGTAGGGCAATATTAAGCAACTGTAAGAAACTTTTCCAGCATAATAATACCTTAGATGTGCACTTAAAAGGCTAATAATGCAGTACTTTTGGTCCATTGTTGCCAAACGTACGGCTCCTTAATTTGTGCAAAGTGTCATTAAAGAGCCTCTGTTTTAACACTAATAAGCTTTAGAAGAGCCTACGATGGACAGTTCTACTTCCATTTTATGATCATTAAAGAGTTTGTAGATATTTTAAGATGTAACAATAAATTTTTGTTTTTATTTTGTACAAAAAAGAACACTTAAATTTCGTGAATAACCGTTTTTCACACTTTAATACCTCTATTAGAGTCTGTTAATTTGTTTATTCGTATCCAATTTCCTATTCTAACCTGCAATCAGAGCTTATATAAGTACTTTAATACCTGATGTAGATTCGAACTCACGACCATGGAATGTAAAGCTGTGTTCTTTTCCACTGAGCTATCCTGTAACGTATTGAAAACCAGTTTTACCTTCCGCTTACACGTAATATATGACCTTAGAATATAGAAATTAATATTCTAAGTATATGCAGAAGTAATTTAATTTGCAAATTATGAAAATAGCAGAAATGTATGAGAAAGCTGTTCTTTAGTTACATTCATTCGTAAATCGTGCATAACGTCAGTCGTATTTCGCATGAACGAAATTACTTTTTGTAATCGTTACTTTTAATACATAAGCGAAAAGTGGTATATAACTAAATACATAAACTTTTTTTTATGTATTTAATTTGACATTGTCAACAAATATTTCAAAATTTAATTTTTCTAATTTTATGTAAACATTATAAAAATTTTATATACACGTGCGCTGTCACTTTTGGTGCTCGGTATATATTTCGGCTACTCGGGTAACGACGCTCGATCAGAAATGTAAACAGCGCACTAGTTAAATCTACTTTACACGTATATAAGGTTAGGCATAGAAAAAAAAAATTTCAGTAATTAATTTTTTTTCTATGAGGTTAGGTTAATAGATCCGACTCCATATGAAACATATTTCTCACAATTTTAATTACACATATATGTATACCTAAAACTAAACACAGTGTTAAACCTGTATATTACGTGTAAGTCTGTGAGTGATGTCTGAAAAACCAAGTTGGATTGTGGTACAAACCAGAGAACAAGGCAAATACGTTCTTAGTGCAGTGCCGAAGAAGTGGGTGCTTGCTTCCATTTTACATTGGCCTAATGTGGGCGGTTCTAAGTTGGAATACCTTCTTAATGATGGTACCTCAACACCATTACCTTCATGGAATAAAATACGATGTACGGTAAAACGGGTTGGCTATTTGTCGTATAAGGCTGCGGATACGACCATAAACGAATTATCTGGCGTATCCAATACCGAAAATGATGATCAAGAAATTAACGTGCTGAAGAAAAGAAATACTGGACGTGCAATAGATCAGGTTAAAAAAGTCGACTTTTCTTCTTTAGTAGAAAGTATTATAAATAGTTCTTTGGGGAATTCTAAACAAAGGCAAATCTGCTCACAGGTTGAAACGGAACCGGTTGCAACCTCAAGAAACAAACAATTGAAAAGCGACCATGAATCCGAAACAGATAAACTATCTGAAATAATAGAATATTTACAGAAAATGGAGGATGATGCAAAAAACGCCATGACCAATTAATGCAGGGCTTGAAATAAAGATTGAACAACTATTTAAGTTGCAACGTACTCCGAGAAATGTGGCCCAAGAGTTGAGCTTTACTTTTGCACCAATCGATGACAAACCTTCCTTCAACGCTCTGGAAGAAAATTTAAAGATTCCCAAATATAAAGAAAACTTTGTAAGTAAAACCAATTTTTTTATTGAAAACAATGAATTTTTTTATTTGTAGGTAAAATTTATGAACTCCAGGGTGAGCCCAAAAAATGGTAGCATTAACAAAATGCATTGTTTGATTGATTATTTTTTTACTCGCTCTTTCCAAACTAAATGCAGCTGGACAGGCAATAGCCCAAAAGGTGCCAAAATTGCGATTGTGAATCGACCTAACATTTGCGACATTTTTTTTTTTGGCCCAGAGCGAAATAGAAATCATTACTTTAGAGGATATGAAAACCTTTTCCGGAAGTGTGTTAAAAAATTCTAAAAGGCGACTTAATAAAATGGGGCTGAGGAAATCGACAAGGCATTACCACTCGAAAAAGATATCTAAACCAGGTGGTTACTTACCACTTTTATTTCAAACTGCTAAAGTGTTCATCCTTTCAGACTTACAACAATCAGAAAACAGTGTACTAGTTGATGGTGAGAGGGAAGTCGTGAAGAGGAAGAAGAGATAGTTAACAAGGAAGAAAAAGAAATAGTTCAGGAAATAATTCTTGAAAATGGTAAATAATTGTTTTTATTTATAATTTATTTTCTTTCTGTTCTTACTGTTTCTGTTTCAACAATTTCTAAAAATTGGACTACTTCATTGTTTTTAGTACAAAACCATGAATCTTTAAATTTATTTTTTAATACAAAACCATTTGCAATGGAAATTTCGATGTTATTCTTCCATTTTTTAATTAAAGGATGTTTTATTTGTTTTATTTCCTCTTTGTACATGCATTGGGATATCTCAGATAATCGATTTGTTCTAACTTTTTGTGGTAACCAGGAAGCATTTTTTAAATTTTTAATTACATGAAACAATTGTAACTGCACAAAACAATAGTAAAAAATTATCATAATACTTTTCTTCTACAATACCATCAAGGACTACTATACTTATATAATTTAAAAAATTTGCAAATTCAACAGCTTTCCAGTAGGTAAGGCAATCTAGTTCACGTACAGATCGATGCATTTCACTTGGTAATTTAATCATAGCTAATTTGGCATTAAAGTGTTCAATTGTATTTGCTGAAAATTTTGTACTATATCCAAGCTTTCCATCTCTCCAACCAATGAGCAGTTTTTTCATTACTCCCAGATGTAGCACATGCAGGGAATCTGTAGCAATAACATCTTCAATTATATCAAAATTAGGAATGTCTAATAAGCGTGTTTTTTCTTTGTGATGCTTTCCATATTCGTTGGGTCTAAATTGAACATCTGATCATGGTGCACTATTAATTGAAGAAAATGCTACTATTCGTGCTTCATAAGAATATTCGCCTTCAGCTGTACACTTTATACACCCATTGATGGCATTGAATAAAGCAACACCTACAATTATATTAAATAACTCATTATTTCATCCCATAATCATTACCTTTGATAAATGCTCGAGCTGGAGAGTCACATACAAAGCACCTTACTTTAATTTGTAACATATGACCATTCATTAAAATACCATTGTTTAGTATTGGTACTAGCTCATTAACAAATGGTCGTAGAAACTCATTAATTGATCCTGGTTTCGAAGATGCACAGAATATTCCAACTCGCATTGGTTTCGCGTTGGGGATTTCTGCTATGTTAATCAAAATAGGTGAGAATTGTGTTTTGGAACTTCCATCAATATTTATGTTAATTGAAATTGTCTTTGATTCTTTGATATTGCTGAAAATATAAAAATTATTAGTATCTAACTACAGAAATTAATCTTACCAAAAATAACCCCTTAAGCATTCTTGAATCCCACTATGCCAATACTGTCCTCCATTGATGTTAGTAATGTGCCGCTTACTCAAATTACAGGTGGTGCGCATTAATGTTCGAGGATCTATTGGTAATTTAATCCTAAACTTGGTACGCATCATTTCCATAATACTTTTTAAAGCATGGTGGCTGATGTTGTACATAATAGCCCAGCGCTTTAGATCGTGACCGACTCCATTAACATCTTGTTCTTCGTCAGAATCAACATCACTGTGAAATGAAGAATCGGCGTCATCAGATGATGTCTCTATCTCATTTTCCACGATATCTTCGATGTAGTATCAGATTCTAAACTAGCTGATGACAGATCTAAAGTGTATGAATAATTCCATTTTCGAAAATAAACAGATAGTAAATTTCTCATCTTACATATATTTGATGTAGGAAATGTTTTGGAATTTTGCAGGAGTTTTGCCATTTTTCTATTCTCTTCCTTCGCTGTTTGATTATGCTACTTAAATCACTTATTTTAATTAATGAGCCTCTTTTAAAGTATCCCCTAACGCCTTTAATGGGATATCACTTTAATGGAGTACATATTCTGTTTAAACGGACTTTAGGGTCATCATTTGGCTCTTATGAAACGAAAAGGACACTACAAAACAGCCTTAAAATAACGCGCTGTTTAATGGCTTCCAAAAACCGTTTAAGTAGCTTTTAAAGAGCATGTTTTTTAAAGGGGGTAATATATAAATATTTAAGTGCCTAAGTTGCTTAACAAATAACAAAACTGGCTTATTAAGCGATATATGCCATTTTTCAACCATTAAGTAGCAAATATGCCGCAACTTAAAGAGCCAGATGTTCACTGAGTAGTGGTACCAACCTAACCAAAATTTGCTACATGAAGTCAGCTTCAATCATTAATAGACACTCGTTATCAGAAAATATGTGATATGTCAAATGTTTAATGTTAGAAATGCTCGACAACACCGGATAGAAGTGCCGACCTAAATCAGTTCTATTTTCATCCTCTCGTGCACAATAGACGGGTTCTAAAGGTGGTAATGAAAAAGAAAGTTATTATGACGCATTTGCTCTGACTCGTGAAAATTGGTATACTTACATATGTAAATGTAGGTTGGAGGGTAAAAGAAGCTAAATTAATTTTGATAATAATTTTTTTTTAATGTTATTATGTAATCTCTTTTGTAATAAGGTAAAGTAGGGATAGATGGTGATAATTTTATCCAAAGCCAATAGCGAACTCTAATATAGCCATACAAATCTGCAAAATGTCCAAAACCTGCTTCATATACCTAGTGTGGAAAAAAAGTAACGACCAACCCTAATAATTTGGTAGTTTTCAGGTTTTATGGAAAACACTCAAACACCTTATTCGTTGGTTTTTTTATTGACATCTGTTAAAAACATAACGTCATCGACATTTTCCTTAAATACAGGGTGTGTATAACTTGGCACATTTCCTACTCGTGGCGTTATTCTTTGGACAATTCTTAGACGAAAATCTATTTACAAAAATGTCGAATCTGCTGCCGTTTCATCACTCGAGGTCACCAAAGTTTGAAATTTCACCCCTTATTTTTGCAATTGATGTCAAAAGTAGAAGAAAAAGATTATATTTTTTTTACAAAGTATCATAGATAAATCTATTCGGAATAACTTAAATACAAATTTTAGGAGGAATCGATTTGGCAACATACAGTTATGCTATCGTCAATTTCAATGTGACAATTCTGTCATTAGTTTCTCAGTTATCTTTCGCTGCCTTACGCTGTGTACGTATCCAGAACCGTCCAGGTAATCACGCCTTACCATCCAGAGCCGATTTGAGATTTGTATCAACATGCATGGAATTTGGAAAATTTCTTTGAAAAAATACAAAGCTAAATCACAACAGTTGCTTCATTATTTTTGATGCATAGTCCATATGATGTGTATGTCCATATACCTATATTTTGTTGATAAATTGCCACCTATGTGTTTACATTAATGTCAGTGTTGCAATTTCATTTTTTCTTGCAATGGCTCGTATGAAGAACAAAATCAGATACTCTTGTAAATATATTTTTGTCTCAGAATTGTCTAAAAAGTAACGCCACGTGTAGGAAATGCGCCAATTTATACACACCCGACATATGGTTTATCATACATCCTAAAGCTTTGTTTCACTCAATACGTTCCTAGATTTTTGTGCAATTCTGCGGTGCTTTTTCACAATGGAGGCCGTTAAATTATCTCAAATTTATTCCCAGTAAAGCAATAAACTGTTTTCTGTTTTATCAGAAAAAAAGCACATTATTAAACATGGTTTTATTATCAATCAAACTAGAACAACGCGTAATACTAAAAAACGCAATAACACAACAAAGAACGATCTAATAATCATAAAACTGATAACATAACATAACAGTCACGCTACTCCCTTGAGGGAAAGGCAAAACAATCCCTGCCTCGTCTATTTAGAAGTCTTTCGCCACGCTTTCCTTTCTCTGAATATCTTCCTAGCCTCCACAAGGTTCATACATGGTCTCTAACGTATCCTTTTATTTTTAAAACTCGTTACTTTGCTATCTTTTATCACACATTCTACTGCATTCAGCCAAGCTTTACGCCGCCTACCCGGTCTTGCCTCCAACTTCACCCACATAAATTTGCTTAGTTAATCTTGAGTTGTTCGTTCTTTCGATATGACCAAACCAACGTTGTATACTAATTTTACACCTATCTATAATCTTCATTTTTTCCCCATACTCCTTCATTATACGCTCATTCTTTATCTTATCCCTTCTCGTTTTACCGCTTCTCAGAAATCTCATGCCCACATCATTTAGTTTTCTTTCGTGCATTTTTTGACATACCCATGTCTCACTTCCATACAGTACTGAAGGGACAAATACGCGATTATGGATTGCTCGTTTAGCAGCTACGCTTATGCTTTCGTTTTTCATTATCCATACACTTCTAATTACTTTCCTTTCAGCATTGACCTGTCGTCCAATCCATTGTACCATCTGCAGTAAGCATTCTACCTACTTGTTCCATAATTTTATTATGCAGGGTAAATACTCTACTCTCCTTTTCACCTTTCCGATTGCACACCACAAACTTTGTTTTTCTCACGTACACCGTTGGGTCCATGCTCTCACAGACTATATCAAACTTCTTCAGAGCGGTTACTAGCTCATCCGCATTCTCGCGTAACAAGACTGTGATCTGCATACACCAGAACTCGTACATTTACACATTACACCATTAGTATCAGTACATGCTTGCCTAACACATTTATCCATGTATACTCTTCCTTAATATTAAAGTATTCACTCACGCCACCTCTGGTCCTAACACATGCCCGGCTACCGTTAGATAATTATATAATCAAGATTTTTGAAATCAATTTTCTAGTTATAAACTGCCATTATTCCGTTTATTAGACTCTATTTACGCCATATGCATTTAATATTTCCCACAGATTGTCCCTGTTCACTCGGTTATATGCTTTCTTCAGATCTACAAAAGCACAGTACAGCTTCATTATTACACTCAAACACTTTTCGATCATTTGCTGGAGAGGAGCCATCCGATCAACACATCCTCTCCTTGGCATGAAGCCACCGTGCACATCCCAAATCTTAGTTTGGGTAGTTTCACGCACTCCAGGAATCAGTACTCTTCCAAATACTTTATCAGGTACACTGAGCAGACCCATTCCTCTGTAGTTTTTGCAGTCACTCTTATTCCCCTTAGCGTTATATAGTGGTACAATGATCGCATTCTTCCAATCGCTCGCCACTTTTCCACAGCTAAGTCATTCGTTGAATAATTCACACAATTTTCGCATAGGCTTTGCACAGTCGTATTTTAGCATTTTACCAATAATTTTATCTATGTCTGCTCCTTTACCGTTTTTCAACCTTCCTGTCGCTCTCTCTATTTCATTTAACCCAATATCCTCTTCAGTTTCATTCACTGTTCCTTCTACATTCTCCTTATTAAACTCTTCAGTCCTATTTTTCTCACTACTGTACAGCTTTCCGAAATATTGTTGCTAGCATTTCCCCGTTTCACAATCGTCCCATACTATTTCGTTGCTCCTATTCAACACTCCTGCAGCTAGCATTATGTTTTGGGCCACGTTTTGTATTTTTGACCCATTCCCCTCAAAATCATTCGGAATTTCCTCTCCTTCCACAGCGATCACTTCCACTTCACTTATTCTCACTACCTACTTCTCTTCTTTGTTTCTTAATCTGTACACCTCACACAATCGCTTTTTCTCAGTTTCATTTTTTGCAGCAATCATTGCCAAGTACGCACCTTTTTTCTTATACACGGCCTTTTTTACCGATTCATTCTACCAAGCAGATTTTTTTCTGCTTATCTATAGTTGCTCTTTCACATATCCGCACGGCACAATTGACATCACAGTCTTTTAAGCTTTACACTTTCAAGGTCATTGTCTTTTACTTCTTTGTTCCACACTGTTTCATTCGCATTCAACTCTTTACTCACAGCATCTGCATATTTCGTTCTCACACCATTATCTACTAGCTTGTTTACCCTAATTCTGGACGTTCGCACTACGTTTGCTTTCCTTCTCCACACCAACTGTTACCGTAAACACACTCTCGATATAACCAAAAAGTGGTCCGATCCGCGCATTACTTTTGTATCTCTCATCAGGGTTCGAAATCGTTCATCATACACTATGAAGCCAATCATACTTTTAGACTCACTTTTTTGCCATGTATACATACGCAAATTTTTATGCTTAAACCACGTATTAGGTATAAACAAGTTTCTCTTCACACTGATGCTCATCAGGCGTTCACCTTTCTCATTGACCCTGCGGTCTCCGAACTTGTAAAGGGACGCCGTCAGATATCCCAATTTTTTACTATTATTAATTAGTTTCCTAAAGTTTATTAACAAGACGCCGTCCTTTATCAAAAGTTTCCTGTCATGATTAATTATTTGCTAAATAAAATACCAGTACAGATATAAAATTTGTGGAATTTTGTAAGATAAAGTGACTTGCTAAGTGCACAGGTGCAAGCAATTATAAAAATTCGTAGAATTTTTAGTAAAATTTAAACATATTTCATAACGTTGCAGAAAATTGCACTATAATTAATTATGCATTTTCCCCCAGACGTAAATCTCAAAAACGTTTAAAAGTTTGTATACATCAGAGAATCTTCCGCCAATACTGGCCTACGGATCCTCACCCCCAAAGTTTTGTAACCACCCTCGCGAATTCTTTATTAAACCCGGCACGCGCGCTATCTATATCTAGAACTCTACCAGAAGAATCCGAATAGAAATCGTTTGGTCTATCGTCGCGCTCGCGCCGAGTACTACCTGTTTAAAACCGCCAGCCTGTAACCGCCGTCCGAAGCAGAAAACGCGGCACCGCGACTTGATATCATCACCGAATCCAAAGGATTAGGGTTGCAGAGATCTAACGTTGAACGTACGTAAGTTGAGATACCTACAGCACTGTACACCTGGTGAGAGGGATATGCAGGGTTGAAATCCCGACATACTCTTTTCTTACTAGACACCTACACTGTGGAGTCTGGAGGGTGGTTGCTCTACATTCAATTGACCACCGGAGATCCTCTTGTTTGGTTTAAAGGGTAGTTACCTAGATTACTAACAAATGAGACCCACCTACACAGATTTACACTAACACTAATACAGAAACACCTAGACAAACGTACCAGAAACCGCAGAGTACCTGTAATTAAACCCTCACCGGGAGATTAAGCTGAACACCTAGTGTACGCGGTTAATCCAGTAAAGTCGAAACGTAACCGTAAAAACCAGACGTGTTTATCAGTACTAAATTATCGCCTGTGATTAAACCACCGCCGCCGCCACTACCGAAAAACGTAAGTTATACCGTTTGCAATTAGTAAGATTGTTACCTGTAAACCAGAAACTATCCGATAATATATTTCGCGTTAAATAATTAATATCATTATTGTTAGACGGGAACGATTCAGTTTAATAGAAAACAAAGGTTTTATATTTTAAACCCGGCCAACATAACAAAATTATTTCATTTAAATAAAAACCTGTGTACTAATATAATTCATATCGGAAAATAAACAAATAATCCGCAGCTACCGTACAAAATCTATCTTCAAAACGAAAAGCTTTCTTTTATTTAAAAGGGCAAAATTGAATTTAAACGTGAATGAGTTTATTTTCATAAGAAAAGCAGGTATAAAACTATATTATTCTTATATGTTTGAAATCCGACCGCTTTACGATATAGATTATTTCTTTGAAAGCAGATCACTGAACTCGGCGTCTTATCTCACGCGTGTTTATAACAGTTTTATCTTGCTCACGACTTCTGTATTTTATACAGGAACGCATTCAGGTAAAATTATTTATTTTTATTTCGGTAGTTAAGCAAGTAAATTCAAACCAGTCAAAGTACGTAGATTAAAAGTCAAAAACTAACCCTTCTATTAATGTTACATTGCAGAAACTCCAGAGGACCATCTAACCCTCCTCCCAGGAGCAACCCGAAAAGGAAAATCCGCCTGTAAATATGTTTGCTTATCTTATTTAAGTATTTAAATTATAAAGATTAAATTTAAAAAAAAATAGGAAATAAATCTATACAAACTTTTTAATCTATCTGTTCAAAGTGTTGAGGGCCTTAATAACGAACCCCGATCCTTATTTTGTAAGTACAAAATACGACTGAGCTAAATGGGAAAAATGAAAACTATTCATTTTTATTAATGTACTAAAACAAATAAAGCAAAATATAAACTTTCCTAGGACGCGTTCAGTATGTTCTTTCTGTACCACCACCCATCCATTTATATATTTCCACACTTTCGTTTGGCTTACATACGTTCAACACGTTCTCACATCACTCTTGATCTCTTTCTCCATTCACCTGTGCATGTCATGCGATGAGCAAATTTTTTTAAATTCCACTTTCATTCTAACCACATTACCCGTGGGGATACCAATCCGTACTGTTTAACATCTTTTCGTTCTTTCACTCGTTCACTCCAACTGATTTAGCACCATGCATTTTAGTCTCAACTACTGACCATAGTGCATACTTTTCCTTGCGCTTTGTCTCCGATGGTACAGAATATCAAGCGCCCTTTTATTCATTCGCAATTTCAATTTCTTTACCATGCAACTCGCTATTCATTCTTTACACTATCGTGAGCAACGCTATCTCTTTCGAACTTGGCCGCACCTTATAACCAGATCCATCCGAGGCATTCGTATTGTTCGCTCTAATAATTAAATTAGCATGCAGGCATGTTATTAGTCAAATCGTGCTTCGGACGATGTAGCATTCCCTACTAACGGTATCGTCCTACTACCGGGCAGTGTTGGCATTTGTTTATTGTCCTACTGCCCTGACAAAGAAGTATGTAAGAAGTAATAATCGACAGAGACAAGAAAGATATAAATAATGTAAATGTGTATACTTACTATATATATATATATATATATATATATATATATATATATATATATATATATATATATATATATATATATATATATATATATATTATTATTACTTTCAATCACTTCGTATTTAATTTAGATTCTGTATTACGAATTAGAGCTAGTTATTTGTTTATTTAATTATATTTTTTTTTTTTTTACTTTGAATTACCTATTCGATCGAGTTATTTTACGGTTTGACCTTATAAAATGAATTCTTATGACAATAATTATGTTTAGGCTTGTACTAGAAATTACAGAGCTGTGCATTTTTATATGGCATCTGGCATGTCTTGTATTGTCTTCTACTGTACAAATACGTGTTTATGGATGCTTATTATTCTCTATATTTTTATTGTTATTGCAAAATGTTTACGTATTGAAGTTCAAACCTTAGACAAAATGGTGGTATTTGTGCTTTAAGTTTACTTTACGATTATGAGTTTTAACAATCGTACCTGACATGAGTTTACAGGAGCGTACTTTTCGTAGAAATTCAATGCTATGTCAATCCTTATTTCGGGTTTACCTCGTATTGGTTACAGTTTATTCGACGTTTCTTTTTCAAAAAGGTTGACAAAGGTGAAATTAAATTCAAATTAATTTATGACACTTGACAACTACTATTCATCTAAAGCACTATCACTAGATTTTAATTTATGTTTGCTGCGTGTTTCTGGGCCCTGCTGGGAAGTTGAAGTATTCTCATTAATGTAGGATGAACTTGTGGTTGTTAATCTCATATTATTCGTATTTTCTTCATTTATAATTGGTATTGAAGTATATTGTTTCTTTAAAATCATTCTCTAGACTGGTGGAATACGTCGAATAGATTGTAACCAACAGGAGTTAAACCCGAAATATGTTTAATTTTTAATATGAACACTGTGGAAACTTAAATTATATATATATATATATATATATATATATATATATATATATATATATATATATATATATATATATATATATATATAAATGACTATTAGGTTGAATAAATTCAATATCTCGTAAAGCACATTTTTCAAAAATCGCTCGGACCCGTCGATTTTATATTTTTCCATAATTTGCGAGAAAAAATTTTATACAGGGTCTCTCAAAAAGATTTGCTAAACAAAATTTTTTTTTCAAATTGCAACCCAATTTTTATTGCATTTTGGATTGCCTTACAATTCTAAACATTTGTCATGCATGCTATACAGTCAAGCGTTTTGAGTTATTCATTCAATTAAAATTGAAAAAAGATCATGAAGAAAACGAAAATAAAATAATTTTATAACGTTTTTATATCGAAAAAAGATTCGTAAACTTAAAAATAATTTTATTTCAGCAAATGTTCGAAATGTCCTCCGTTAGTCAACTAACGCCCGAAATGGTTCGAAATGTGCAGCAGGAATTTGTAGATCGATTAGGCTATTGTCAGTTGACTAACGGAGGACATTTCGAACATTTGCTGAAATAAAATTATTTTTAAGTTTACGAATCTTTGTTTTCGATATAATAAAACGTTATAAAAATTATTTTATTTTTCGTTTTCTTCATGATCTTTTTCAATTTTAAATTTTGAATGCGAATAACTCAAAACGCTTGACTTAGGTATAGCACATGCTACATGACAAATGTTTAGAATTGTAAGGGCAATCCAAAATGCAATAAAAAATTGGTTGCAATTTGAAAAAAAATTTTGTTTAGCAAATTTTTGAGACACCTGTATAAAATTTTTTTTCGCAAATTATGCCCTGAAAAATATAAAATCGACGGGTCCGAGCGATTTTTGAAAAAATTGTGCTTTACGAGATATTGAATTTATTCCAACAAACTCACTGTAATAAATATATATATATATATATATATATATATATATATATATATATATATATATATATATATATATATATATATATATATATATATATATATATATATATATATATATATATATCTGTCGAGGTTTAACATTGAAATGAACGTTTTGCCAATTCAACCGACAAGATATCCAATGGTATCAACGAAAAGGTAAAGCGATTGCACATCAAGTTACTAATTACAAGACTAAAAGATGAAATATGTGGTTTAAAACACCAAATAAGTAATAATTGGCGTTTTTTAAATATGATATGCCCTGGTTTCCATTTTGTTTCAAATGTGTCAAGTAACTTTAAAAAGTATTTATTAGCGTTGTTTAATATTGTCGTCGTGTTACCTTTAAAATGAACAACTACTGCAACGAAGAAAGGATTTTCTTGGTAAAATGTTTTACAGTGATGTTAGCTTACTGAGGGTTAGACTTTTGTTTGCCGTTAAGATTGATAACAGACCTATACCGTCTTTGAGTACCATTCAAATATTTCTGTCGAATCATAATCTAGGGGTAGTAAATAATTATATCGCAGGAAATCAACAAATAGAATTAGTTGATCACCTTAAAGAGCGTGTTTTGTTGCCGGTAAACTTGGAACCGACAATTAGTTTAAGACAAATTGCAGTTGAGGTAGGTCTATCTAAAACATATGGAACACATTTAGGAAGCACAAATATTACCCCTACCCAGTGTCATCAAGTGATTTTAAATTTTGACAAGGAGCGCAGGAGTGTTTTCTGTGAAAAAATGCTAGAGCGCGCTAAGGCTGAGTGCCGCTTTTTGTCTACATTTTGTTTTATAGACGAGTGTACCTTTACACTCAAAAACGAACCAAATGTTTAAAACGTTCGCTATTGGGCCCAAGAAAATCCTCGAATGAATATTAGTACGCGAACTCAGTATCCTCAAAATTCGTGGCTGGGATTTTTAACAATAACATTATTGGTTCGTTTGAAATCCAAGGAAATTTAAATTCAGAACCTTATTGACATTTATAAGTAACCAAAGCTACAAGAGAAAATCAGGAGATCTGGTTTCAACAAGACGGCTGTCCTGTACATTTTGGTTTAGATGTTAGAAATTTTTTAAATAATTCGTTCCCAAATCGTTAGATAGGTAGAGCTGGTGCTATAAATTAGTCTACCAGATTTCCTGATTTAGCCCCTTGTGACTTCTTTTTGAGGGCCACCTTCAAAGCAAAATTTTTAAAGGCGCGATATCAATTCTTTGAGGGAGGGTATAGAAAACGAGTAACGGTTAATTACCGAATAACAATTGGCTAACGTTAGATAAGATTTTTTATAAAAGATTGGGGTATTATTTGTTTCAAAACGGGGGTTTCAAAACGGGGGTTTGTTTGAATATTTATTGTAATTTTATTTTCTTTAGATATTATAATAAAGTTTTAAAACTCTAATTTTATAATTTAGTATTTTAAACTATATAATTGCGTCTTATGCCTTAATTAGTTTCATTTTTTTATTCATGCCATTCAACTTTTTTGAAGATTCTTTCTTCGTTGCAGAAGTTATTCGTTTTAAACTTGATAACATGGACGACAACATCAATCAATGCTAAATACTTTGACACATTTGAAACAAATTAGAAATCAAGGCATTTCATCTTTTAGTCTTGTAATTAGTACCTTTGGATGTACAATCACTTTACCTTTGATTGCTAACATTACCTTTTCTGCCGGTTTAATTCGCGAACAGGAATCTGCAAAAACGTTCATTCCAATGCTAAATCCCTATGTTTGGGTTTGAGACCATGAATATAATATATATATATATATATATATATATATATATATATATATATATATATATATATATATATATATATATCTTTATTTGTACTTTAGATTACGGATTCGATCGATTTATTTATTTTTATCATTTAAGCTAATAAAAGGAATACTTTTAAGTCTGATTATGTACGGGTTTTAAATGAAAGGGTTTTTTTGCATGTATATACATTACTCATGTACTCACCGTTTACTAATATTTTATGATTCACATCTGGCAAGTCTTGTTCTTTATCCTATTGTTACAAATACGTATTTATGGTTTTTGTATACGCCCGCGTTACCGTGAGATAAAATAGGTGATTTCATTTGTCCTCTATATTATTTATGTTTGAGTTAAAACCTTATATAAAAGAGCAGTTTGCTTTATGACTATATATTTTAACAGTCATACCTGACATGGGTTTGAAGGAATCGTACTTTTCATGGAACAGTACTGTTTTTCAGTCTTTTTATTTGTGAATCTATAGAGCCATTTCACACGTTACTAAAATCCTCTGATTAGATTATTATTATTATTGCTTATTATTAGTATTCAAACCGCTGGGTTATAAAAATATGTTCAATGACTTACTCTTACCGCCCACTAATTGATTGATTGGAGGTCGTGGACTCAAGTCCCACTCGTGTTAATCTTTTACTGTATGTACTTTAAACGTTAATTTTAAATGAAGACAGTTAATGATTATTGAACTCCTGTTCCTTCTTTAAAATCCATATCTATAGTTATGAGTGTTAATGGTGAAAGTTTACATTTTCAAATTATTTTAAAGTCATAAACAGATATATTCGCTTCCGAAGAGAAGTGATGCGCAATATTGCTTACATAAAGTTCAATAATAAATGTATTAAATTGGTTGCAAGTTTAAAAGTCCAAACTGAATAATCTTAAGCGACAATTTTAATTACCCCATTTATTATCATACGGACACGTACAAAACATAAATTAGACAATTAAAAATTATTATTAATTTTATTAAATACATAAATAAAAAGGTTGCCTCGAGTAGGATTTGAACCTACGACCTGTACTTTGCTAGAGTACCGCGCTAACCAAAAACTTATAATAATAAATTAGACAAGTTCTAAAATGTAAATATCTGTGCACATTGAAAAACAGTAATAAATATATTAGCGTGAAGAAGCAGAGTGAATACTCTTCGGCAATCGATCCGCTGACCTAAAGGGGATCTATAAGGTACTATACAACAACAAAAATCATGTTCATCTGCCTATTCAAATACAGATATACAATTTTTAGCGAAAAAAACAGATAAATATTTACTTTCAATTCGCATAGATTTTCAGTCTAACTTTTTCTTTTTCAGCTCACAGCAGGATGCAATTCTCGTGAAAATGACCCTTCTTAATTAATCGGAAAATAACAATTGTATCTTCAGTTCTTTCTTCAAACAGTGAGTAAAAACTCTTAATAACGTCAACCTAATCAAGGTGGCTTTTTATGAGCTGCTTCACCTGGTTTTATTGACACAAATAAGTAAACAGGCTGTGGGTACAATATAATTTTGTGACAGTTCCACGCAAGAACGGCACGCCAAAAAGCGATATCTACCAATATTTAAAACCGCTAATAGAGTGAATAAAACCAAATGAATGGGAAGCATTAAACTAAACACTTTCCTTTCACTAAGGATACGAGAACGTTAATAAACTCGAAAAAACATCAACACAAACTTCTCCAGAGTAATTGAATACTAACTTTAAATCCACAAACTGTGAAGGTTATCTTCCTTACGATATCTTCAAGATGCCACCAGGTACTTTATTGTTATACGTCCATACTGTCTACATACTCAGCCCCTCGCTACCACCTCAGTCAACAGTTTGTTACCGCCTGACTAAAAGAATCAAGAATAAAAACTCCTTTACCTCGCAAAAATCACGCCACCGTCACTCAAAACCCCATACTTAAAAAACAAGCTAAGCACTTCTCATGAGAAAATACCTAGAATCGAGATACAAATATTCCTTCCATAACGCAACCAATATAGATCAACTACACTTTCCATGATTCTACTTAACAGTTTTACTCATAACCGAACTGGTCAACAGAGAAATATGGAGAATTACTTAACCGCATTACAATCTTCACACTATCAGACATCATGAGCTAACATGACGGCAACTTCAGGTCAAAACAAACCTATGACGTAAACACTTAATCTAAAACAGTGCTGAAGTTTAATACACAAAGACAAATCCATTTCGTTTCAATGAAATCTCGATCGTAACATTTTGAAGTAGTATACACGGAAAGCTAACATCTAACTGGAATTGTATATATGATATTCAAATATATTAATATTCAAAAAAAAATTCAACAAACTCATCCACAGTTGAGTATCATATCAAACTTTGAGGATTAAATAACGTTTGTGGCGCTTAACAGAATTCCTTTTTTCTTTTCTTGCCACCTACTGTAGTTCTCTTCCAGCTCCCGTATCAAACTATACCCATGCAACTATCTGACACACATAATTTAGAGCACAGCGCAGAGAATTTGCTGTGATGGCGAGTGATATAAGGGTGATCTTAAGATGACTAACAAAGATTCAATAACGACGACGTGTTTCTATCCACAAATCTGACAGCATTCAATACAGAATAACTATATTACGTGCTTAATACACTCTACACTGCACTATGAATAAGAAATAATTGTCCTACTACCACTAACATTGGGTTTCTGCTCGGAACACCTTATGTTGAAACACATGCAAACGCGTAGCTTCCCATTCTCCACCTAAAAGTTATTGTTTCTGATGCGCAAACTTGTTTTTTCTCGTTAGCTTCTAACGTTGCTTGATAGAAAGCATCTTAATGTGATGCAAAAAAAGAGGCCTACATCCAATTTCATAAAGCGCTCATCAATTGGACCTTGCTAAAGGAACAATAACGCTTTATAAACCACACTATACTGAATGAATGTATTGTAAACGCAGTTTTAGTTATTTTGCTTTGAATCTTAAGGTATAAATGGTGAAAAACGATTAAGTTAGTATAAACTATTTAAAGTAATAATCACGAATATGTCGGTTTCTGCCTTTAATTGGATTTACGATAATTCTACTTTGTGATACTTAAATTATCTGCGTGTATCCACGAATATCTCGGGATAGAGTTAGTGGTCGCGGCGCACATTGCGAACACTCCCTGGTAATTTCATAATGGTCGGTTTCACGTGACAAGTGCAAACAGAAGCTAATCGTCTGTAATTTAGTAATTATTGATTACCACTCTTTAATTTGCACTATAATTATATGGACAGCTCTTGCCTATTAGGTCATGTGATCGAACCATTGTTACGAAAAGAATTGCTCATTTATAAATTCTGATGGAAAAATTAATAACGTACAATAAAATTGGTATTCGTTAATTCCCCTTTCACTTTTATTACAGTTGAGAATATTTACTAATCTCTTAATTCAAGTGTCACGTTTTGTAATTTACAATTCTCTCCATGATGCAAGCCAAATTGCAGAAGAATGTTCGGAACTTGTTCATAATTGTTCTTACTGAAACTAAACTGAAGGCATATACACGATTTGTATGAGTTTGCCCATATAAGTATTCTCTACACTTATGGATGGTGAATGAAATAATAAGGAAATATGTTAAAATTGTTTACTATGGAACGTACAGCTTAAATAAAGTTGCCCTAATCGAAAAATCAATAAATATGGATAAATTAGTAGAGCAGATACTCAAACAGAACATTTAAACAAGTTTTAAAATTCTGAAGATTTGTTAGTATAACATTCGGCTAAAATATTTTTAAGTGGCGTTACTTCCAGTTACACCGAAAGTCAACCTTAACTCGCTTATATTAAATGAAAACTTTTTTTTTGCATATTTGGATTCTAAGGCGAAAAATTAAAATGTATTATGTAACATATATGCCTAATTTTAACAGTGTTTAAATTATTATCCTTACCATAGGCATCCTAATACTAGTTCTGCGATTTTTCAGTGCTCGGTAACGGCTGCCGGTCATCCTTTCCTTGTCCTTACCTTTTCTTACCCTCTCTGTAATCTTCCTGACGGATTGCGAGCTCAAAAATTAATAAAAAGATGACTAATTTCTATGGTTTAGGCTGTACAAATCCTGCCCAATTGGGCCATCAAGATGGACTGGACCTCAAGTGACCTCAGGTATCGAAAGTATTCACTTTTTGATCCATTATGGGTTAATGGGTTTTTCGGTGGTGGAAAGTGCAAATAAGATAATATCCAGGCGGTCTTTGGGTCCAATTCGGAACGTATGCCGTTTCCAAACGGCTGCTCCAGGTCCCTCGGGGGGAGGATAAAATTCAGTGTCTTATCCTGTGGTAGAAGATGTACCTAAAACAAATTTAAGGCAGACGGACGGCGGATACGGAAGTTGACAAAGGTCGCAGCTCCCCTTGGTAAACAAAATCCTTCACCAGTGATTGATGAAAAGAGTATTTATTAGCTGTAACTATATTAATCAAGTTTAACTACTTATACTCATTAAGAGAAGTGCAGCTTCGATCAGCATACTTAACGCAGTGAGAACGAAACATAAAGATTTAGACGTGGCACTTGCCTATATAAAATACAAATTATTAGAAAGGGGGGCAGTTGGTATTACCAGGTTTCCTATGATGAGGCAGCAGCGTCACAAGTCGTTTAAATTAATATTAAATCAATTAATGAATTAATTCTTGTTTCGTGATGCTAAAATTATTATTTGCAAATGGAACGATTATATAAAATTCTGCCGATTTCTACTAAAAAAAAATACTTATTCTACAGAATATGTTTTAATCAATAATTATCTAGTTATAACTCAAAATTTACAGAAGTCGGTTGCTTCTTGCACACATGTTAACGGTTGGAATGTTGGAATATTATTAAAAATAGTTTCGTACACAATGGGAACGAGATTACAATTTTCATTATTATTTACCTGGATTATGCTAAAGAAATTATTGCAGGTTTAACTTTAATTATTTATGACGAAAATTTTATTTAAGAATCCAATTTTCCAAGAAATCAAGTAATCTATAAGAACGGTGTTAATTATTAATTATTTTATTAATTTAAGACTCTCTTAATCATATTTATAGAGCTTCAAATATTATTTTGAATGCTTCAATTTGCTTATCTCTAACTAATATTAATATAAAAGGTTTTGAATGTAATTTTCCATCTAAAAGATGCGTTTTAATACAAACTAAATTATTCTTTGTCAAGTTTTAATTTTAAATCTTTTTAATTTTTGTTTATCATAAACAATTTCATTTTGAATATCTAAAATTTAACATGATCTTTATTTGGCACTCACTACGAATCACACTGCAGTTATTTATACTACTTAATTCAATTCTTATCAATATGTAACGGTGAATACATAACTAATTGACGGGCTTAATTTCGGTTTTTGTTAATGGAGTAAAAGAGGAAGAAAACTAATCTTCACACTGTTGCATTTATGTTACCAAATCTAATCTTAATGCTGTTTACCAGCAGTACAAGTTCACATTTTGTTTCTCTCAGAGACGCAAGTCTTCTCTGAAAACACCGATTAGCTCAGCATAATCTTCACATAAGTGTAAAGGAGGAGCGTATGCTTATCTCAAAGACCACATGGCTTGCAATAGCTTTTTCTTTTGGAAAATAAAAAACTGTACGTGGTTTGGTTCAAACATTTGTGAAATTTGTAAGGCTCTACTATTTTATCTACAGATTTCCCTATGGAAGTAACTTTCAAAACTTCTGTAACAACCTTAGTTTCAAAGCTCACCACCTTCCGCCTCCGTTACATTTTGCAGTATTTCAATTCCGGGAGATTTCAATGTTCATATCTTTACTTGGCTTTAGTTTTCAACTACAACTAATTCATTCTGCTGGTCATAGTGCAAAAACAGTTGCTATCTCATATATTCTCAAACAAATGATTTCAAACCCCACTAGAACAGTTGAAAACTCTAACTGTGTTCTACATCTTCTAGACCCCCTTCTTGCATCAAACCCACTGGTTTATGAGACAGCAATCATTTTCCCACTACATCTATCTGACCGTTGTTTAATAGCTTCTTTTGTCGCAAATTTCTCTGTTCGCAATACTGACAGAGACCTTAAATCAACTGATTGGAGTGATCTATGAGGATTCTTTGGAACCTGCCCATGGCGTAACTAAATTAAGTCGTCCTTGTCTTCAGAAATTGCCCCTTCAGTATCTGAGATCAAAGAACAAAATTGTATGTCATTCTCGTTCACAATCATAGCTCAAAAGAGCTTGTACTAAAGTAGTATCATATCCTAATTGGAGATTCAATAAAACGGTCAAAAGCTACACAGACCACGTTGCTGCTATAAACACCTATAAAGTTATGACCAAGGCTAAAAATTTGTTCGAACAACGACAATGTAATCATTCAGAAACGTGTCTTTTGGGTAGTCACAAATTTGGGACCAGAAAAACATTAGTACATTTCTATTTTTTTCTATAACAGCGTTTAACGTATTTGTAGTATTCACTCTACAGAAGAAGCTTTTTATAAATTTATTGGCATCAAGCTACTACAATAGCTGCTCGTAAATGTACTTTTTCTACAGGTCTAAGTCTATATCTAGAATATAATCCTTATCTCTAAGTTGGTGCTCTCCAATACACTGAGCGTATTCAAACAATAGCTATTAGGCCTATTAGTAGGGAGTCTTTAACTTCTGACGTCAACCCCTTGAGCATATAATCACACCTACAATTTTTTTAATTGCAAAGTGACCATTTTAGTGTATTGCAATGGTTATTGTACTGTCGAATTACAATCTCTGATACCAGTTTGTGCCACCTTTGTTAGTGTTACTCGGTTTCTTCATTCAAATGATCAAAATAGAAATTTGTCGTATCAAACGGGCGCAATCCACATTCTTCTACATGGCTTTTAAACCCTGGAATGATCTTTCTACTTCTACTTCTTCTGAATTCACATAACATAAAAACTTTAAGGGCGCCTTTTACGTATATCCCCTGGCAGTCCAAAATTTGTAAGCCTTCTCCTAAACGAGCCTGAGTGGTTCAGCACGTTAGGTTGGACTTGATCTAGACCTCAATTATTTTAAAGAAACATTCCTCCTCCTATGCAGTATCCAAATTGCATTAAAAAAACTTGGTGTCTAACACATAACTTTCTTATGCATTAGGTAATTTTGGATACCTCTCCCTCTCCATCTCCCTCTCCCTCTCCCTCTCCCTCTCCCTCTCTAGTTTAGTAGTAACTACTCTAAAATATACAATGGGTGTTGAAATCTACGCAAAAAGCATATTTTTTTGTCTCGCATTAAACAAGTTAGATGCCTTTACATCATCATTTTTTAATTTTTTTTGTGCCGAAACATCTAGTTTTCTGCAACAACAGAAAAAAGCACGATTACTTAGGTAACACTAATAAACGAGGTTACTCATTGAATCCTATCGAAATTGGGTCACGCTATGAATTAAATCGATTCTTACTTTCATTCTCTTCGGAATTGCTGTAATTAAATAAAGCAATCTTGTACTTGAATGCATTCTTTGTAGGTTAGTTATTTAATAGTTAAAGTTTCGAAAAGGAAGAATTTGATGTAATTACTACTATTGCATATTTGTGGTACAGTAAGTTCTTGATTACAAACAAGTTTTACTTTACTCCAAACATTGCATGAGCAGCCGATTTCTATTTTACTTTTCAATTTTGGATACAGGAAACACTTAAATGAGCTATTTATAACGGTTATCAAGTTTGTGCATTAAATGACAAAATTACATGTATTCAGAGTAAAACAAAATCTGTATTCAACCTGAAAAACGGTACACTATTAATACTTGTTTATTTTTCATTTTTGACATTATTTCTATTTCCCTAAAAATATGTAGAGTATTAGAAATCCTTGCTTGTGGTAAATTAGATGAGAGCGGTAAATGAGCTTTCGATTGAGTTACCGAGAAATTAAGTGTCAATTGGGACAAAGTAGACTCACGAAATTCATTCTCTATTGTTTCCGTCATATATTTAAAAAAAAATAAATTTGTCAATTTTATTTCTATTTTTCTTTAACACTGATATTAAATTGATTTATAACTAACATATCCTATAACATGATGCTTAAAGGTGAATAACATGCGATAGAAGTTACAACAGGGGAAAAATAGCCAGTATGGGGTGAAGATATATGCGGGTTATAAATTATAACAGTACATAAGGTGATAATGTTATATTCAATACCAGGACAAGGTGTACGTATACCTTTTTAGAGAATTTTCAATTTGTAAATAAATTTAAGTATCAACTATGAAAATATAAACTTTCACGATTATCACACATAATTAAAATACCTAACTTTTGGGTAATTAAATGGTGTATTTTCTTTTATTTATCTTTTATGTAAATTTAAACGTTTCGTTATCGTCAACGGTAAATGGCAATATCTTTGAGAATTACTTGAGGTGTTAAATCAAAGTCATGACGTATGAAACATATATAAACTTAAATATAAGCTTGCAATTAAACAGTTTGATAAACGTATAAAGCAAACTATGGAATCTAGTTTTAGTAAAGAAAACAAAAACTAGGCAGGTAACTAAATTTGATTCTCTTAATGATAAACAACACAACACTACACGTACACCTTACACAACCCTTACAAACTGTACATCTGACAATCTTGTAGTTAATCTTAGTTCTTATGGATTGGATTTTGCAGTGGCTCCTTCCAAAGCTCCTGTTGAAGATATCATCTCTAATGTTGAAACGAGTGTTAAACGTCTTCCAGCTCCTGAAGCACCCGAAATCAGATATGAAACTACAAGAATACTATCTAGAACACAACCTCCGAAAAGGAATTTAACTCATGCTGATTATCAAGCAAAAGAATTACGTAACAACAAAGACATCATACATTTACCAGCAGATAAAGGACGTGGTACTGTTTTAATGGATAAAACGCTACATAAACAATGCTAATAGTTTATTAAACGTTTCTGCTTACACTAAACTATCACACATAACAAGTCCAAATTATTAACTACGAAACTGTTCAAGGAATCAAACTTACCTGCTGAAATAATTAAGAAACTAACACCCTTGGGGTGTTAGCCTACAATACCAAGATTTTATGGATTGCCAAAAATACATAAACCAAATGCTCCACTTTGACTAATTGTAAGATCCATAAATTCAACAACCTACGCGTTATCAAATTCGAATTCAGAACATTTTATTGAATTATAAGTTTTTGTTATGAACGTTCATAACAAAAACTTATAATAATTTAATATTAGTCAAGTTGCTTTGGTATGTGTGAATCCTTGCCATATTGCAGGCTCACATTCCATTAATGTAAGTAATTTGACTGTAATCTCATTATATTTTGAATTTACATCAGTTCTACATACATAAAGGCAAAGTTTGTGTCGATTGGGGGTTAAATTTCGATAGCACTGTTGGTTAACGCGCTACTCTAGCAAAGTACAGTTCGTAGGTTCAAATCCTGCTCGAGGTAAACTTTTTATTTAGGTATTTAATAAAATTAATAATAATTTTTAATTTTATTACATCATTCTTCTTATTTAATGGTGAATATTATCAACAGATTTTAAGGAATATTTCGAAGAAGTGGATCTAAATAATGCACCTAAGAATCCAACACTTTCGCTTAGGTATTATTCACAATAAATTCAAAATAGAAAAAGAGAAAGATGGTTGTCTTCCATTCCCTATTGTTCTAATTGAAATAAAACCAAATGGAAGCCTAACACATTCCGTATATCGCCTACTCATACAGATCATTATATTAATAATTCACCACACCATCATCCAGCACAAAAGTTTGGTCCGATACGAACTTTGTACAACCGAGGCCTAAATACTTGTCACCTAGATAAGCTACAACATGAATCAAACCATCTTGAAAAGGTTTTCATAAATAATGACTTCATCAAACAACAAATTAAAGAGTCATATCAATCGAGATAAAAGAAACCTACGAGTGGTATATCTACAAGTTCAAATTTTACCTTTCCTTGCAAACACAACGAGCAAAATTGGTAAAATAAAACAAAAGCATAATATAAAAGTAGCTTGCAAAAGCAGTATTAAAATTCGATATCTTCTGAATCCTGCTAAAAACCAAATACCAAATACATGTGGTATTTACGAATTACCATACTCTTGTGGTAAAGTCTACATTGGTGAAACTGGAATAAGCATTAACACCAGGTTAAAAGAACACAAAAGGCACTTATGTTTACTTCATCCTGCTAAATCAGAAACTGCTCAACATACCTTCAACACTCTGCACAATATAAAATCTGAAAACACAGGAGTTCTGGCTAACGATAGGAGTAGGTATACAAGAAAGATTCCAGAAGCTACTGAAATTCTGAAACAGTCTAGCAACTTGAACAGAGATAAGGGATATGAGCTTGTCACGTGGCCGTGATTTTATCACATATTTGCCGTTAATTTCGAAATTATAATTTATTTGTTAGTATCGGACTTCTGAAATGTAGTATAAACTCACATAATTTAATTGATAACGCAGCAATGTTTGCCACGGTTTTTGATTGTAACGTTTTATTTTGTCTTTTGTTAAGTATTTAAAAGAATTCGAGATTTGTACAGATAATAATCGCATATAAAATCTTTTTTTCTAAAAACAAAACTAAAGCTTTTGTTGTTCATTAAATTTGGATTTTTACTAGAGTGATTGAAAATTAATCCGTTTTTTTTTAAATAATAGTCATTGTCCTTATTGTAAGTTCTAGGAATTTTCATTTGTTGAAATACGTTTTATAAAATTAAATTGAGTATATATTATTACTTTGTAACTAAATATGGAGTAGAAAAGCATAATTCGCACTTTGTTAAGACGTGTGGCTACGATTTGTCGGAATATTTCGATCAGAGCCTGGGTTTTAAACAAAGACTTTGGATTTTATAGACGGTTTATCATCATCATAGTAGAGGTTCCTTATCATATTACAGAAATACCTTTCAGGGAACTTAGTTTCCATGCATGATGTAAATTTCTTCAGTACGACTTTCGAGTTAATTCGTTTTGGCGCAATTTAAAATTTTAAGCAATAAATTGTTCTAATTGGTAAAATTAATATAGTAGGTAGATAATTGAAGCAGTCCAGTCCACCTATGTTTTCGATACTCCGCCGCACTCAGGAAGATGTGTTAGTTTGGAGGTGGTGAATTATTTCACATCTTTACCTGGATGTTAAGTGAAGCTACCGTGGAAGTTTTTTTCTGTTGCCCTTAATTGGAGGATAATTTATGACGTTTCGCCTTCCGCATTATTTATCGTATCGTTGTCATATAGCGACAGTTTCTCGTCCATATAATTTTGGATTCGGTGTAGGGATAGGTGCCGGTCATGGGTTCCTTTGGAGTTTTATCACGGATCAATAGTAAAATAATTCAGGTTTTGGGTCTGTTGACGTCTTCGTCTGTACAACTGTCCCGATAACAAATAAATCGCTATAAATAAAAAGCTTTTCGTTCTTTTGATATTTCAAATTAAATTAAAGTGTTATTCAAAACTTGTACATAGTAGAGTAAAGTAATCAAGTTTAAGTAATATTGTAACATAGAACCAAGATCAATCAAATATATTGGAAATAGAAGTATTCACGAGTTGTCATATTGGAAGAATCGAGTGCAATTTCAATCTCGATCATATAGCCGCCGTCGCCGAGGTCATGCTCTAGATTTTCTAGGTGACTATATCAAAAGGTCCGTTCCGAATATAAGGTAAACTTTTAGTGCATTTTGCATTGCTGTGGTTGACAAAATTTTAATAAATTCTTGTGTGTATTGTATTTTTTTTGTATGTGCTAACGCTTGAATACGCTGCCTTTTGCATTTCTTGTTTGAATTTTTGTATCGATTAAATTTTAAAGCAAGCGCGTTCATTCGTATTATAATTCAAAATTTACTTGAGTTGTTTATGTATTATACTGACAAATTTGTATTGAAATCATATGTAGCCATGCGTTACATAGAACGCAACTTACTTGTTATAATCTTCTGTTATTTTGGTTATTCAAATTTACAATAATTTTAGTAGGGCCAATACTGACTAGCTATTTCACTGCCTTTGGTAAACTTGTTATTTTGTTATTAAATTTAATATTTTAGTAGCAATATAACTATCTATATATATATATATATATATATATATATATATATATATATATATATATATATATATATATATATATATATAGGTTAATGTACTTATGTGTTTTTTTGTGTAAATGCATCTGTCACACTTACGCGAATAATAAGGTGTTTTTTTTTTAATTCGATCATGAATTAACATCAATATTTTTTGTGTCTAATTAAAGTAAAGTAATTACGTTCGAAAGTTTAGCATTGATTATTGAACTTTAACGTAACTTTTGAAGGTTTAATGTAATATTTTCTTGAATTTGAGCATATTTTAGGGCGAATTGATTTAATTACGACTGGTTGTAAATGAATTAAATCAGATGTATTGAGTAAACTCACATAACGTAAGCCATGAAGTACATCGGTCAGCTATTTGTTTTTGCCTACGAGAGTGTTGCGAACAGTCGCATTTTTTTTTTAAGTAATTTTTATCGGAATCGACCTACCGATTGTTCACTTCAATAATTGGCCTGATTTGATAAACAGGTAAGCGAATTTAATTATTTGTTATGGCTAAGTTGTGTTTATTTTCCCGAATTTAGGTATTACCATCCGTTTGTTAAATTTTAGGATTATATAAACTTTGGATCGTGTTTATTTAGTTTTGTTGCGACGTATTTTTTCGTTTTAAAGTGTATAATTAATTATCGTTTTGATCTCTTATTTTTGAATATTTGAACCAATGATTTAAGCTCTAAGGTTATCGAAATATTTGATGATTTTTCCTTTAATCATCGCATTTTGCGGCTTTTACATAAAGTTTAAGATTTGGTTTAAGTTTAAGTGAACTTAGCGTAAATATTTTTGGAGTAGAATTTTAGAAAATTTTGTTTGAGTGAACACGATGGTTTCCTGTTAGGCTATTATAACATCTAGTCTTCCCGCTAAAAATGTATTTAACTGGTGTCACCTTTTTGAGATTTTTGCCCGATTTTGACGTTTTTGGAATTGTGTCAAGTGGGCTGGATGCGGTAATGAGTGTTTAGTCTGTAACAAACTGCCCGATACCGGGATGTCTATTTTCAAGAACTAAAACTTTTACAACAGTGATTTAATTTTAATTCTCTAGTTACCTTGTTAACACATGTCATTTTAATGTTACCTTATCAACATATGCCACCTTCATAGCACGCCTGGCGAAGCGAAGCGAAGCCTGGGATTAAATAAATAAATGTTCACACTATTTTTCCCAATTAGTATTATTTAACCAAAAAATAGTTTTTTTGGTTTATAATGTAGTACGTTTAATATGATTTTTATTTTTTAACTACGTATGTTAAATTATTATAGTGCTGTGGTAACCTAACATATCTATTTGATAAAGCAAAAACTTCAAGGTCAAGAAAAAATCACAAAATTAAGATTAAGACGTACCATTGTGCCTTTTTTTAATTGTAAGATGTCAAAACCTGTTTAAACGGAGATATTTTTCCTATTTGAATAATTAGGATGTTTTTATATCTCATTAGCATGAGTGTGTCTTAACAATATTTCCAAATTATCAAATTGAATATCATCATTTAAATTATGCTTAGCTTCTGCAGATTTGTCGACTTGACCTAATCTGCAAAATCTCGTATGCTCTTTATGTCCTGTATATATTTTTTTACAAGAACAAGATAATTTATACACTACAAGAAATAACAGTGTGTTACGTTTTAATTTCACACATAAACATACATTGAATATATAAATTATAAATTTAAATAGTTTAAAGTAGCGTCATCTTATAGGAAAATTATCGTACCGCCTAATTCAAATAAAACTTGTCACTAACAATAATGTGAGCTTTTTTTTTGTTTTCTCGTTTGCTTTGATTATCGTCCCTTAATTTCCTTGTGATTACTTTCCTTTTCTTTTTTATGCAAGATGTCTTTCAGAATAGATGTTGCTGGTTTGACGAAGAATGAGTTGGAGTATGAATTGAATGTTAGAGGTATATCCGCCACTGGTAATGTTGAAAAATTTGCGAGGTGTCTGTGCTTTAGAAAAATCCAGCCAAACTTTTACTTTTGAGTCTGTAGATCCTCAAACAGAATTAGCTACGTGCTCAATTAATATCTGGCTTATTGCAACTTTTATCCGATTTCACGAGTAATGTTTCTTCTGATCCACCATTAAGAGCGTTATCTCCACCACCTCTATCTGTTTTTTCTCTCAGTTATCTCCTACCACTGCTCAAGTTTCTAGCGCTAGTATTTATCCTCCCACGGAAAGTACTGTTTGTAAGTCGGTGCCTGTGTACAAATGGAATCTAAAATTTTCAGGATATGTGAAAGACGGTTTAAGTGTAAATAAATGCTTTCTTCGAAAGTGTGACAGATTTATGTAAGTCGAAAATTATTACGAAAGCTTAATTGTTTGATTCGGCTATTGAATTATTTGAGGGCGAAGCTTTGTTGTGGAGTGAGATGATAAGTACACAAGTATATGATTGAGATAGTTTGGCACGTTTCATGAAAGAAGAACCTTCTTATATGGGTGACTTGTTGTGGAAAAATTATCGTACCGCCTCTATATGTTCAAATAAAACTTATCGCTAACAAAAATTAGAGTTCTATCTCTAATAAATGGTTTGAAACACGTTTAAGTGACCTTAAATGTTCATTAATCTTTATTGTATGTTTAAAAAAGTCTAATTAATGCTGGAATTAGGGTACGACAAGAATTTGTTATATACGCTATATATAATATATTAATAATTCTCTGTGATGACGCCCCCCACAGACCAAATTATCATAGCGAATGATAGAACGTTCTTCTGTCTTATTGAAATGATTTTTTTAGTGATAGAGTATCAAAAACCCTAAGTTGCGTAATTACGTCGTATTTCTAGGTTAAATATCATGCCCTACGGATATTTTTGCTCAAAACTGAGAAAGTACGGTTAGCATTTTTTTAATTTTAATTTTGGCAATGTCACTAAATTCGGAATCCCTTAAAACGGTATTGTACCAAATTCTACACAAAAAGCAACATGAGATATCGAAATGGTTTTGAAAAGTCATTTTGATGTGTCATTAGTCAGATTGACATAATGCAAAAACTTATTGCCAATCAAAAGATTGTCTAGGGCAATAAAACTTTCTTAATATGGCATTAAGCATAGCAGATAAAATAGAAATTGTACGACTTGAAGATAACATTAGATCTATGAGAAACGTTGCTAAGAAATTTAGCCTTAGACATACAGACAGACCAAATCCAGTAAGTGTAAGTACGGTGAGGCGAATTAATACTATGTTTGATCAAACCGGTATGGTATCGAAGAATTTGATAAGATAAGAAACGGAATAATCCTCAAGCAAGTATTAAGATAGCTAGTTTAGATCTCAGTGTACTTATGGAAAAGATGTTTAAAAGAAAGTAAAATTAAACCTTTTAAAACTCCAATATCGCACACTTTGGAGCTTGAAGATGAAGAACGAAGAATGGAGTTTTGTTTGTGGACAGTGGGCGAATATGATGCAGATCATAACTTTCTGCAACAAATTATGTTTACAGATGAGGACTCGTTTACTATAAATAGAGTAGTGTGCTAACAAATTTCTTGGTTTTGGTTTCATGAAAATCCAAACTGTGTTATTAATGCCAAACTTCAATATTCTCACAAGGTCAATGTCTGGTGTGCAATACTTTACGATCGGTTCAACGGATCATTTTTTTTCGATAGTAATTTAAATGGCTCCATCTTCCTTAATTTTCTTCAAACGAGTTTCAATATGCACTTCTTCAATGACATCTCCAATTTAAAATTACACTTATAATAATAAAATAATAATAATAAATATTTATTGTGTGAACGTGTTGGTACACTTACACTCGTCGGGTTTAGTAACACTTAATACAAGAATAACACATACTATTACAATAACTTACAAACACAGTACACTCGACCTACAGTATAAACTTACATTTCGCAAAAAATTCATCCAAAGAGTAAAATGCATTAAAAATTAAAAACTCTTTAATTTTAGTTTTAAATTCAGAGCAAGGTAAACATTTAGTGTGACTAGGAAGTCGATTATATAAGGAGTGCGATAGATAGACAGGTCCATTTTGACTTTTAGCTAATCTGCACAGTGCTAAACGAACATTTTCCTTTTGTCTAGTATCGTGGTTATGTACATCAAATAGGTGCTTAGCTTGCGTAATGTGTTTTTTAGCATAACAGAGAGATTCTAAAATAAATAGACAGGGAAAAGTTAAAATTCTTAATTCAATAAAGGCCTTTCGACAATCCTCCCTAAATTGAAGATTAGCCATAATTCTAACAGCTTTCCGTTGAAGGCGGAAAATGCTTTGCCATGAAGCACTGTGTCCCCAAACTAAAATTGCATAAGACAGAGTACTTTGAATTAAAGCAAAGTAAGCTACGTAAAACTCTTGTCGAAGCGTTGTTTTGAAGTCTTCTTAAGAGGAAGATTGATTTGTTAATCTTTTTCGAAACATTACTACAGTGTGACCCAAAATTTAATTTATTATCGATAAAGCATCCCAGAAGTGATGTACCATCACCAAATACTATATTAGTATTTATTTTCGATAGGGATAACGGCACAAAGGTTGTCTTAGCGTCATTCAATTTCAATTTATTATTAATACACCACTCGTTAACAGAATTAACACTCTCCCGAGCATTGTAAAACGTAATATTAATATCAGAGCTAGTTGCAATCAGAGTTGCATCATCTGCATAAAGGATGCAGGATATGTTAGAAGAAATCGACTCGGGTAAGTCATTAATATAAATTAAAAATAGAATTGGGCCAATAATTGAACCTTGAGGTACCCCGTATTGCATGGGAAGAATACCAGATAAAACGTTGTTCCAAAGTACGTGTTGATATCTTCCCCTCAAGTAGGAAGCTATCAACGCCGCACTCTTATCCTCAAAATTATACACTAATTTTAGCTTACGAATCAGAGTTTCGTGTGACACGCAATCGAATGCTTTGGAAAGGTCAATAAAGGCAGCAACCATGTGATGTCCCCTCTCAAAGCATTCCAATGCATCATTAATAAACATTATAATTGCATCCGATGTACTCCTTCCCTTCCGAAAACCGTACTGACTGCTGACGATAGAAAAGATTATTAGTTTCAAAGAAATTAACTATTTGGTTATAGATAATTTTTTCAACTATTTTACTAAACACCGGTAATATAGAGATAGGTCTATAACTACCTAATTCGTTTTTGGGATTCCCTTTTTGAGAGTCAGGAAAAACTCCTGAATTAATAATAATATTGATCAAATATGTTAGCGGTTTAATAAGTACGTTAATATTACGCTTAATTAACGTAGCACTAAGCCCGTAAATATCTTTCGAATTACTGTTTTTTAAGTTAGTTATTACATCGCGTACTTCAATTTGTGAAATAGTGTGAAATTCAAAAGTCATAGAAGTAGAAACATTAAATGTGCAATGACTGATAGGATCAGTATCCGAACTGGGGAGATTAGACATTATGTCAGCTGTGACATTGGCAAAATACATATTAAACTGGTTAGCCGATAGGTCGCAATGCGGTTCGATATGCAAATTTCTTTGAGAATTTATTATCGTCCACATTGCGCTGACCGGATTTCCAGCATTATTAATGAATCTATCATTAGCTGCAATTTTTGCTAGTTTAATCTCTTTAGCGTAAATTGCACGAAGAGATTTTCTGATTTTGTAAAGATTGTCTGTGCGGTAAATGACGTATAACTCGCAGATTAATTGTAAATTATTTCTTATTTTACGCAGTTTATTAGTAAACCATTCCCTAACAGATAAGCTATCTTTCCTTATCCGTTTGACTTCAGGAAAGCAATACAAGTAACAACTAGACACAAAATTTAGAAAATTCGAGAAGCGACCATTGCAATCATTTCCATTATTATGTTCAATGACACTGTCCCAATCGCACTCTGATAACATGTTAAAAAATAAGTTAAATCCCATCATAGTTAGCGGACGTTGGGTTACGGCAACGCAAGTATTTGTACAATGAGTTTCAAGATCATTTAACACTACATTCTGTCCTAAGTGATCGGACAAGCCAGATTCACTGATACTTGTGAAATACTTATTGGTGGAGAAATTGATAAAAATATTATCCAAACAGTTATCTCCGCGAGTAGCACAGAAAACAGTTTGGATGAATCCATAAGTACTTAATAGATCGCAAAGTATGCGTGACTTTTTATCTTTATTAAAATGAACATTGAAATCTCCCAGGATCACAATCCTGAAATTAATCAGTTTGCCAAGCATTACCTCAACATTATCGTAGAAAAGATCAAAGTCGCCTAAAGGTGAGCGGTAGACACATATTACAGCTATGTTAAAATCAATCTGTACACAACACAATTCACAATGTAGTTCGATGCTTAAGTCATTAATAAAAGATAATGGTTCAGATGTAAAGTTCGATTTACACAAGATAGCTACGCCGCCATGAAACTTAGTAGTTCTACAGTAAAAAGATTTCACTATTCATTCTCCAATTTGTAGACCGTCCAACTGTTCAGAGTTGGAAACCCAATGTTCACTTGAACAAATAATATCAAAGTTTTTACCCTTATAAAGGCTTCTAATACATTAACTTTATGAATCAGAGCTTGAATATTTATATGAAAAATAGACAAACTCTTCCTTTTGCACACATTACTGGATGAAGTAGGTGTTAAGTGGTGGACAAAGCCGTTGTTCTGCGGAAAAAAAAAACGGTTGATACATGTACAAATTGAGGGATCCATTATTTTGTCAAGAGATGTTGAGTTAACGGACACCTTAAAAGACGAGTAGTACTCAGGATACTTCGACTCCAGCTTTTCACAAGAAACATCAGAAAAGATAGGTTGAAGATAATTTAAAATATTGGTTTCACTTGTAGACGGATCCAATTTATACACATGTAGATGCGATCGCGAAACGGCGGCTTTAATTGCGCAGGACGCTTCTTCGACATTAATGCCAACCACGGGAGGATTCAGTTTCTTATTTTTCAGTTTTTTATGCACTGTTTTCCATTCAGCTGACCTACCATCTGCTTTATCGGAGACATTCTGCACAACACTAGCGTAAGTTGCCGTATTATTACTAGGAGCGCACTTACTATCAGTGTTACTAAGAGATAAATTATTGTTATTGATAATTCCATTAGAGGACTTAACATCAACATCGGTTTTTTTCCCACTAGGTTTGGCACACGTATTTATTTGTGCATCCTTGCTATTCATACTTGATACTGGAGACGTAGAATTCGTAGTATTAACCTTATTACTATCATCAAAATGTAACTTATTTCAAAGTAATATTTGGTTTTGAAGTGCATGAATTGTTACATCCTGATTAATGATCAGTTTGTCTTTTTCAACAATTAACTCTTTTAAAAATTTTATTTCTAATTCATACAATTTTATTGAAGTTATATAATTGCCAACAATACCGTTATCAATAGGTTGAGCTGCGCTATCACCATCACAGCAATCCAACTGCTTATCGTCAATAATTTTAATGTATTTAATTTGCTTCGCACATCCGGGATGAAAAACTGCATTGCATTTGATACACTTTAAATAAAATTGTGGAATTTTATTGCATCTTTTACAATGTTTATCAGAGCACTCGTCCGACACAACCGTACCGCCCGGTGCCATTACGAAATAATAGATTAGATGAAAGTCTTGTGCACAAAGCATTACAAGTGAGAAACTGATTAAATAAAATTTTTCAAAATCGATGGATAGGTAGAAATAGTCAGTCGCCTTTTTGAGTGGCCTTCAATATCACCTGATTTAACGGCACTCGACTTTTTTCTGTGGGGCGTGTTAAAGGAAAAAGCTTACAAAAGACACAATCGAAACAGTGCGAGGAATGGGATAGTTACTGAATGCCAGTCTATTAGTTCTGGTCAATTACAACAACAAGAAAAAGAAAAGTTTGAACGATCCATTGTGTTACAATATTAAAATCTAAACTTTCATCATTATTACACATTCTTAAAATACTCATCTTTTCGGGTTTAGTACTACTGACGAAGATAACTGTAGCTAAGTGTTATCGAAACGTTTAGACTGCATAACTTAAAGATAAAAATACACCATAAAAAACCCAAAAAGATAAGTGTTTTAAACATTGGGTTAGAAGATGAATTAGTAGAAATTCATAACGCTGACTATAATCCTAATTTATTTTCCACTTTGATAGTTTGAAATCACGTTCTTAAATATTAGTATTTATAAGATAATACCTGTTCTAATTCTTGAATTTCAGTTTTGTGTTTAGAGTTACTACATTACTACTATTGTTACAACTAATCTTTTATTTCAAAATGAATAATTAAACAGTATTATTTGTGCGCAAAATGCCTGTTTGGGCCCCACGCAGCGACCGCAAAATGCGGTTTTGCGCCAGTTGCCTTGGACAGCGGACGGAAAATAAATTCCTGTCCGTTGCCATGGGCAGCGGACGCAAAATACCCTTCTTTCAGTTCAATTACTTCTAGTAGTGTTATAGTTGGCACTTTATGCTGATTTTTTAGCACCTTTGGATATAAATAAAGGTAAGTATTTAACCTCAATCTTTTGTACCGAATTCAGAGAATTATACTTACTTGCAAACTGCAATTTGATAATTAATATTGTTTGTTATTTATGTAAGTTTTTTTCTGTCATACATCGCTGCATACTGAGAATTTTAGTATTGATTGTGCCCATAGATACCTTCAATATAATTGTATATTCAAGTCAGTACGTTTTCCTTTATATCATTGTCTTCTGTCACAAAACTAGGATAAAATTTATTTTCTTAAAACGTCATTTTTATAATAAATTAGTTGTCATTACGTTTTGATACATAATTTAACGTTTAGTTTTAATCATGTATTATTCAGTTCAACAACGAGTTTTTTGCGTAGAAACTTACATAAGAAGTAACTCAATAGAAAAAGTAAGGCGTGCATTCCGTCGTCAATTTAACAACAGCAATAGGGATGATGCTCCAAACCGTAAGACTGTTATGTCATGTATTCACCACTGGCGTGAAAATGGTTCCGTGTAAAATTTGAAGAAACCTGGACGTCGAAAAATTCGTGCTCCTGAAACTCTTGAATGAGTCAGAACAGAGTTCACGAGAAGTCACACAAGGTCTGTTAATAGGCAATCCCTTATTTTGAGAACATTAAAAGAGAACCTACGTCAAATTCTTCATAAGGACTTAAAATTTCTCCCGTACAAAAAGCAGATGGCACAGCATCTTAGTTGATAAATAGATAAATAAGCCAGATTAGGTATTGCTAAAAAAATTTTAATTTAGATCGAGGAGACATCCGCAATCTTTGAATGACTTACGAGGCAAATTTTTATTTGAACGGCATGGTTAATAAACAGAATTTTACGTATTGATCAAACGGAAATATTCAAGAAATCATTACAAACAAGCTCCAGAATCCAAAAGTTATTGTTTTGTGTGCGGTAGGATCATTTGGAATTATTGGTCTATATTTTTTTGAAGAATGAAGTAACCGTCCTCTGACAGTGATGTCCGAGCGTTACGTAAATATTCTAGAGACGTTTTTTATTTCTGATTTAGAAGGAAGGGGATTACTAAATAAATCGTTATTATTCCAGCAAGATGGAGCAACAGCACATATCGCTAGAAACTCTATGAGAGTGTTTAATGTTTAATAGGCGACTCATTTCACGATTTGGGGATTTAAATTGACCTTAGAGGTCCTCGGAACAGTTTTATTATGGTGAATCCAGTATTTAGGAGAAAATTCAACGATGGAGGGATTGGGGTTAATTAGGAGCAGTGCTTGTGTTTTATCAAATATTTCTGAAATGGTCGCATATTTCAAAATCATAAAATATAAAGATAGTCTTATAAATTATTTATCTACTGTACAGTTTTTTGATAGGTCGTGATATTTTTGTAGACACGGGCGGCTTTGAAATATTTTTTAATTTAACGTCTGTTAACCTCTATCTGACAGAAGGTTTCAATTATATCTTTGTTGTTTTTATAATGTTGCCTATTTTTGTTATGAACGTATTACGAAAGGTGTTGCATAATTATCCTACAAAAATATGGAAATTATTCGTCGTATGGTGATCCACAACAAATGATTTTAATGTGGTTTTAATAGTATTTATTGGTTGCAGTTAAGAGCATTTAATTGGTTCTATCCGATCTGTTACTTTATTCCACCATTCACCTCAATTACTTAAAATATGATGTTGGGTAAACATATATTGATGTTTATGAAAACGTAAACTTTCATCATTGTCACACATACTGACGTCCATAAAAATTGCAACACCTAGAATTTATTGAACGATTTTATTAAAATTCTCGTCAACAATGTCTTTCATTAGAACAAACAAACGATTAAAATTTGAATAAAATCTAGGTAGTAGTTTTTTTTTTTGTTTTTTCCTTTGCACTTAGTAACAATAAATTTGAAGAAATAAACCAATCAGTGTGTAATTAATTGTCAGTTTTGCAAATTCTTTGTTCATAATTTCGTTCAGAACTTGGCAACAATGCCAAGAGTGCGTCAACATCAACACTTTTCCCAATTGACTGATTTTGAACGTGGCTGTATTATTGTCATGAGAGAGGCCGGACTTTCGCTAAGAGCAATTGCTCGTCGTGTAAACCGAAATGTTACAACGGTATTGAGGTGTTGGTCCAAATGGTCCGAGGAAGGGGTGCAACAACGTCGCCCTGGATCTGGACATCCCCGCAAGACTACAGATCGCAAAGAACGTCACTTAAGACTTTTGGCCACAAGACACAGATTTTCAACAGCTCGATCGATTGCAAATGATTGGATGAGAGGTGTAGGACCCAGAATGTCTATGTCATCTGTTTATCGCCGGATAAGGTCTTATGGGCTGCGTTCATATCGTCCATTTTTATGTCTTCCTCTTACACAACTTCACCGTCTACGCATGCTAGAATGGAGCAACGAAAGAGCGAATTGGGCGCAAGAATGGCATCGAACTGTGTTTAGTGATGATTCCCGGTTTTGCTTGTTGGCCCACGATGGTCGTAGTAGGGTCAGACGGATACGCGGAGAACGTAAAAATCCAACATTTTCTGTGGAACGCAACACAGCCTTCACACAAGCAGTGATGATATGGGGTGCAATATGTTATGGTAGCAGATCACCCTTGGCCTTCCTTGATGGCAACTTAAACACCGCTGGTTATATTGCCAATGTGCTAGAACCCGTTGCGCTTCCAGATCTTCAGGGGCTGGAAAATCCCATTTTCCAACAGGATAATGCGCGCCCTCATACGACAAGGGCTACAACACGTTTTTTGGAAGAAGCTAACATTGCCGTCCTCCCATGGCCTGCTCGGTCGCCTGATTTGTTGCCCATTGAAAATGTATGGGATGAAGTCGGTAGGCGACTGGGTAATTTACCACACCCTCCAGATAACTTACACGATCTCCGGCTACGGATTCAAGAAGCTTGGGTTGATATAACACAGGCAGCTATAGATCACTTGATTGATAGCATGCCATGACGTCTAAATGAGTGCATTACAAATCGTGGGGGGGCAACTCATTATTGAAAAAAACATTTTTAGTTTTTGTTCTTCTGTTTTCAAATTTTCATCGTTTGTTTGTTCTAATGAAAGACATCGTTGACGAGAATTTCAATAAAATCGTTCAATAAATTCTAGGTGTTGCAATTTTTATGGAAGTCAGTATATTTAAAATAATTAGCTTTTTGGATTCTTTAAAAATGTATTTTTGTATTTATGTTTGTATAGATTTAAACATTTCGATAACACTTACAGTTATCGTCCTCAGTAGTAATAAAATCTATTAGAAATGTTTAAGATGTTAACACAAATTTTTGAAAAATGAAAATTGAATATTGCAAACATAAGCCTGCTATTAATGTAAAAATGTATTAAGCGTACAAAGTCAACTATGGAATACAACTTTAGTACAATTTAATGAATCAGAATTAATGATTTTTTATAAATACAGAATGAAAATTTTTATGTATATAAAAATTTTCAATTTTATGTTAACTAGACCCTTGATAAATTATGTTAAACTGCCTTAAAGATGACAAATCATAACGCCCTCTAACGGTCGAAGGCAAACAGTGAAAAAAGTCGTAAACAATAAGCACATTAAAGAACATTTAATCAAATATGATGTAAGTGTAAAATTGTGAAAAACATTCATTTTCAATTGATAACCATTGAAACCTAGTAAAGGATGAGCTTTGTTAATAAATGTAAGTGTTATTTTACACTGAAAACAGGTATATAATTTTTAATTTTGATTTTAAGTTCAACTATTTAGGTTAAATTATAGTGTTGTGGTAATTACCATATAATTGGTAAAGCATTTACTTCAAGGTCTAGGAAAAGTACAGCAAAAAATCTAGAGATACCAAAAGCTAAAATTAAAATTTAGACTTACCATGGTACTAGTAGTAAGGAGACACCTTAACTTTCACTTTCTGACCTTGGGAATTCCCAAAATGATGACAGGTGTTTTTCACAATAAAGAGATATTTAATCTATGTTTATTGTTATTGATATTTATTAGGACTAGTTTTAATTTTTATCAAATATTTCGAGGATATAGAAACACTGGCATAGACCTTAAACATACCGATTATGTACTATGCAGTCTTTAAGTCTGAATTTTATGCGTCAGCTCAAAGTTTTCAATATCTGAATAATGACATCGAGATTGTAACCTTCAGCATAAAACGGATGATTCATTCATTGTAATCGATGACATTTTGAGATGACCTTGTATTATTGATATTTTATGAAAGTGATCTGTTTACGTTTTCTAAATTACGTTGACAGGTATTTACTTATGGTTATTAAAATTAATGAAAATGATTAAACCGTATTATTGATAGAAGCAGATGGCCTTGATATTTTTTAAAGCTGGTGTTTATGTCTATCTAACATGAAGTTTAAATATCATTCGGCCGGAGATAAGTGTTTTTGTTTACAATGTGGTTTATTTTTCGTAAAGCACTTATTATTGTAAAGAGACTGTATAATTATTCTAAGAAATGTTATTAAAATTATTACATTTCTTTTAAGTTCCATTTGTAGGTTGCGACCTTACCTATATACAAATTTACAATATACCTATTTTACCTTAAGAAAAGTCACCTTCAACATTATACATATAAATGAGTAATTAAGTTGCCGGTTTGTTTTACAAAACATGCTTTTAAATGATTTTCACCTTGAGAATGTGCTCCTTATAATAGTGTTATCAATTAAAAGTATACATTAAAGGTCGACTGTTAAAATTACATGTACAAGGTTTAAGCAGAAAATAAATGCATTAATACGTTATTTAAACGGTTACACGTAAGCATTATAGACAGTTTTACGTTTCATTGCATTCTCCTTTTAGTACTGCTATCAATTTTCAATTAAAAGTAAATATAGATGGTTGACTGTTAAAATTATATTTACAAGGTTTAAGCAGAAAATAAAATGCATTAATACATCTATTTTTCGTAACGCGTTTATTATAAAAGAGAGTACACAATTGTTATTAAAATTATTACAGGTAGAGTGAGACCAAAAATTAAATATGAATGAAATGGTGAAACCGTATTATTGAGAGAAGCAGATAGCCTTGGTATTTTTTAACGCTGGTATTTATGTCTATCTAGTATGCAGTTTAAATATCATTCCTCCGAAGATAAACGTTGTTTTACAATGTGATTTTTTGTAACGCATTTATTATAAAGGAGGTTGCATAATTGTTATTAAAATTATTATATTTCTATTAAGTTCCATTTGTACGTTGCGACCTTGCCTATATACGGACTTACAATATGCAATTAAAACGATTTCACTTCAAAGCCACCTTCACATATCTAAAATTTTATGAAACGAGGCTTTCAGCGAAGGCTGTTCGACGACCCGAAGAGCGCCTTCTCGAAGATAACCGATCCTATAGGAACATTGCCGAGCGCTTACAACTATTCCTCCAACATGATTTTTAGTTATAACTTAAATAAAAACACGCGCAAGTGTCTACATTTTGTGGGCGTTGGGGACTGGGGTAGAATACAAGATATTCAATCATGGTCTCATACCAGCAAAGTACTGGGAGATGGTGGTTATGGAATGGGCGAAAATTATATTTCGTTACCATTCAAATCAAATCAATCTCAAGTACCACGAATCAAAAATGTTATTAAGTCAACCTCATCATCGTCGAAAGGTGGATTGTCCTTGAAAACTTATTTAAAAGCAGATTTGTTTGTTTATGACGCCATCTAGTGGTGTATTTTTAAACTAGCGAATGTTTTCTGTAATAGTAGTTGATCGTTTCTTCTCTCTCTCTCTCAAGCGCAAACACATGCAAAACACAATCACAGACACAGGTGAAAATACCGCCACAGACACAGACAAACACACACACCCACCCACATACACAGCCACAGACACAGGCGTAAACACAGATACAGTCACAGATTAACATGCAAAACGTGCAACCGCGCAAACCCGAAAACACGCAAACTCGAAAACGAGAAAACACCAAAATACGCGAACACGAAAACACGCAACACCGACAACACGCAAACACGACAAGACGCTACGCGAAAACACTCAAACATGAAAACACCTTAACCGAAAACATGAAAACACGCAAACACGAAAACACACAAACACGAAAATACGTAAACACGCTAACGCGAAAACATGCAATCACGCTAACCGAAAACATGAAGACAAGCAAACATGGAAATACATAATCACGCAAACACGCTAACGCGAAAACATCAAAACACGCAACCACGCATTATGATACAGACATTGCCATATTTGTGGCGAAACCAGCAGCAGACAAAACAGATCAATAGCAAAAATAGTATAATAAGTTAATATTTAATATACTAAGTTGCGAAGAACGTATGGGTTGTTTACTGGTATAATAATGCCCCGAGGGCATTATTCCTGTAACACCCGTGGTGCCTTCTATATTTCATGTCCTTTTAGTGTGTTATTCAATTAAAAAAAGATATTGAATTTTATTTTTTACATTTATTGTCATGCGTATTTTTAGTAATAAACGTGTGGGTTTGACTTATTTTAGCCAACAATATAATCGAGTTTGTTCAGTCACCTTGGTATCGTAACTATGCATTCTATTTAATTTCATAATGCCCTAGGACATTATTTTATTGGAAAATAATACACTATAAGGACATTATAGTAATTAAGGTATCAAGGGTGTTACGGGCATTATTCCTATACACCCGTGGTGCCATCTATATTTAAGGACCTTTTAGTGTGTTATTTAATTAAAAAAAGGTATTGTATTTTATTTTTGACATTTATTGTCATGCGTATTTTTAGTAATAAACAAAGTGGGTTTGACTTTTATTTTAGCAAAAAATATAATCGGGTATGTTCAGTCACCATGGCTTCGTAACTAGGGATTCCGTTTTTCACAATGCCCTAGGGCATTATATTGCACCTTGGTTTCGTAACTATGCATTCTGTTTTTCATAACGCCCTAGGGCAGTATGTCGCTTCTAACGTATTTAAAAATAAGTGCATTATTCGAAAATAACACACTATAAGGGCATTAAATATTTATTAAACACTGATAATGTAATTATAGAACTGTGACTACGTTAAATGAGTTATTTATGCCTATCGTGATGTATTTCATAGCTAAGTAGAAGAATACTCACCCTTCAATAATAGATATTTAATTTTTAATTAGATGCAATAGGTGCTTCGATATAATCAAGTTTTTTCTATATATTATGTCTTTCTGACCATTTACTCATTTGCAATTTGTTCTTGGTTAAGACGGTACCTGAACCTCCGCCCATATTTGTCCATGGAGTAATTAATTATGAGGAAATGATGACTACCTTAACAGCTGCCGCAGAAAAAAATCAATTCATAACCAAATGTTTACCAGAAACCGTCGTTAAAATTAATCCAAAAACCACCGATTCATATCGTAGCTTAATAAAATTTATGCATACGAAAAATATTACACACCATAAATACCAATTAAGAGATATCGTATAGAGTGGTAATTAAACATCTACATCCCTCAACCCCAGTTAACGATATAAATGAAGACCTAGAAAAGGAAGGTTTCGTTGTTAGAAACATAGTAAATATCAAGAAACGTAATAATAATAATAACGAAATTGGATGTTTTTTGTTGATTTGGAACTTGTTGTTAATCATAAAAATATACACAATCTAAAATACCTTGTTAATAAAGTCTTTGTAGTGGAGCCCCCACGAATTAGTAGGTACCGATTTAGTAGCGGGTACAATAAGTCAGCAATATAACCACACAAAAATCTATTGTAATCGTCCATATACATGTGTTAAACGTGAAGTATCACATGATACTACATTCTATAAGAAAACAAGAGACACCCCCGCGAAATGCATCCTATGCGATGGTGCACATCCGGAAAATTGTAAGGGCTGCCAAATATACCACAGAAGAAGTATCGCGTAGCACAACGCCTTAAGAATACAGACACTACAATGATCTAATTACTTACGCGCAGATGAAAAAACAGTGCAGAACAAACAACCACCAACTCAGATACAACACTTACTCAATTTCTCAAAGAATTCAAAGGTATTTTCACACAATTAGATCAACAAAATAATATGATCTTCAATATGTTATTTACTGTTATAAACAAATTAGTTCAGAATGACTAAATTCCCTCTGTTGGCTTTGTGGAATGCCAATGGCCTCTAGTCAAATAAACACGAAATGGAAATCTTTTTAAAAATACACAACATAGATATTTTTCTAATATCAGCAACTCATTTTACTGACAAAAAACAGCTATCATTATTCGTGAAACGATTATACATCATGAATTGCCGAAGTTTGAGCAAATCCTTCTGCAGGCTACAACTATATAGGTTAACAAGTAACAAGTATAACCGAATCACAATATCTGCTGTGCATTGTCCGCCAAAGCATCGACTCAACGATGACGACATAAAACGGTACTATGATTCACTGGGAAAGAGATTTATAGTTGGTGGCGGCTTTAACGCCAAACATCTTAGATGGGGCTCAAGATTAACGACGGCAAGGGGTCGTGCATTTACAAAATTATCGACGACAATAATTACCGTAAACTATCTGCGGGAGAACCGACTTATCGGCCATCAGACTTGAATAAGTTCCTGATTTGTTGGACTTCTATATTACAAAAGGCATTTCGTCTAACTTCGATTTAGCTTCAGACCATACAGCCTACACCTCCTGTCTCCCTTCTCCGTAAACCTGAAAACAGTTGGGCGAGATCAGACGGTGAAAAAGTGGAAGTGCATGCGCAACATCTTGCTCAAGTTTTTCAAGCATACACAAATGACGAAAACCCTAATTTCGAAGAGTTCTTGAATGCACATTTTCAAATGTCAAGACCAACTCTTCACTGCAAAAGAGATTGAGAATGAAGTATGTTGGGGCCACTACTCTATTTGATCTCCACAACTGACCTACCTGTAACTCCATACACCCAAATTGGAACATTTGCAGACGATACTGCTATTCTAGCATCAATTTAAGATCCAGCTGCTGCTTCACAACAGCTACAGGACCATGTAAGTCTGTCTCAAGAATGGGTTAGTTTGTAGAGAGTAAAGGTAAACGAGAGCAAGTCCACACATGTGACCTTAACGTTAAGAAGGCAAAATTTTCCACCCGTATATATCAATAACGTGCAAATACCTACTGTTGCAGAAGTTTGTTACTTGGGACTACAACTAGATAGTAATCTAACATGGAAAATGCACATAACATAACCTTTACGCCATTCCCTTGGAGGGTAGGCAAAACAATCCCTGCTTCTTATTTATTTTTCATTCACAATATTTCTCCATGCTTTTCTATCTCTGCATACCTCCCGAGCTTCCGCAAGATTCATACATTCTCTCTGGCATGCCCTTTTATTTTTAAAACCCCTTATCTTTCTTCCTTTTATCATACATTCTACCGCATTCAGCCAAGTTTTACGCGGCCTGCCAGGCCCGGACTTACCTCTAACCTCACCCACATATATTTGCTTCGTTAATCTTGCGTTATTTATTCTCTTAATGTGGCCAAACCAACGTAGTGTACTACTTTTATACCTATCTCTCATCGCCTTTTCCTCGCCACACTCCATTATTATACATACATTCTTTATCTTATTCCTTGTCATTTACTCCACATGCGCTTCTCAGGAATCTCATGCTCACAGCATTTATTTTTCTTTCTTTTCTTTGTCGACATATCCATGCCTCACTTCCATATAGTACTGACGGGACAAACACGCCACTATAGATTGCTCGTTTCGCAGCTAGGGTCATGCTTTCGTTTCTCATTATCGTTCACATACCTCCAACCACTTTCCTTCGAGCACTGACCCTTCGTCCAACCTCGCCATTCAATTGTACCATCTGCAGTGAACATTCTACCCAGATATACCAACTCGTCCACTTGTTCCACAATTTTATCTTGCAGGGTAAATACTCTCCTCTCATTTTCACCTTCCCGATTGAACACCACAATCTTAGATTTGTTCACATTTACCTTCAGGTCCATGATCTCACAACCTATATCAAAGTTCCTCAGCAATTTGTAGCTCATCCGCACTGTTACTTATGTACTGCCCTTATTCCGTTTATTGGACCTTTACGTATGCCATATTTATTGGCTACCGTTATATACTGCCCTTATTCCGTTTATTGGACCTGGCGTGAAGTCGCCCTGCACACCCCAAATCTTAGTTTGTGTAGTTTTTCGTACTCTATCAATCAGTACCCTTCCAAAAACTTTACCATGTACATTTATAAAACTTATTCCTCTGTAGTTCTTATAATCACTCTTGTTCCCCTTACCCTTCTACAGTGGTACAATAATCGCGCTTTTCCAACCACTCGGCATTTTTCTACACTTAAGGCATACATAGAATAATTTATACAATCTTCGTATAAGCTTTGTACCTCTATACTTCAGCATTTCAACAGTAATTTCATCTACGCCTGCTGCTTTACCGTTTTTCAACCTTCCTACCGTTTTATCTACCTCATTTATCCCAATATCCTTCTCAGTTTCATACATTACCCCTTCTACCTTCTTCTTACTTAACCCTTGAGCCTTATTTTCCTCACTACTGCTTTCCGAAATACTCTTGCCAGAATTTCTTCACTTCACAGTCATCCTATACTATTTCGTTGCTCGTATTCATCACTCCTTGAGCACTCTTTCTCTCCTTCCACAACCATCGCTTGCTACGTACTTATTCTCACTGCATCTTGCGATTCTTTGTTTCTTAATCTGTACACCTTATATAATCGCTTTTTATCAGTCTCGTTTTTTGCAGTAATTATTGTCATGTACAGGCTGTCCCAAATTCGAGGGCTAGCATGGGGATCGCGCTTATTATAAGAGATAGGATATAGTTTTAAATTCGGCACTTTTGCTCAATTCGATGCCGAGTAATAATCTGAAAAGAAATTTGAGCTAACTCGAATGGATTTGGTTTTATGCTCAAAAAACTAAAAATTTCGAATTTTGTTTTTCGCGTTTGGCTACCTTATTATTAGGAATTCTCAAAATTCGATTAAACATTATTAAGGCAACTTTTTACGCACAATACTAATACGGTATTAAAAGTATTATGCGACGTTTTGTTTATTCTGAACCATCATCAGGTTTATTTTTTCTTACCGGGGTTAAGACATATTTTTATGGCGTTGGATGGATAATATTATGCTGATTTTAGCAATATATAACACTTCATGGTTTGATCGACTGCGAACTCAAATACTCTTAAATTAAAAACTAAATATTAAATTATCACGATACCCATGAATCAAACAAAACTCAGGAGTTGGCTTTTGTCATGTCATTTTCTAATTGTAAAAAGGGTAATAACTGCAAGATCCTTCGTGTTAGTGCTTTAAAATTTGCAAGTTTCTTTAGAATGTTTTCAAATTCACAAAAACGAGACGTGATAAGGATATTTTATAGCTGCAATAGAAATAGTGTCAGAGCAGAACAAAGATATTTAGAGGAATATCCGGAGAGGCAGCAACCAAACCAGAGATATTTTTAAAATTAGACCAAAATTTGCGAGAATTTGGATATTTTCAGAAACCTCGAAATGCATATGGTAGCAGACTAGACAGAGATGCCGAAGAAGAAATATTACATCAGGTACTATTTGTTAGTATTATACTAATTATAAGAATTTCCACTCACTTCACTGCTAATTTCAGCAGACATTTTTTTTTTGAGAGTTATGACTTTATGTTATCCTCTTAGGTTTAAGAAAATCCTTCAACATCTAGCAGAGAAATAGAGCAAACTATTGAAGTGCCAAAAACGACAGTTTGGCGAGTGTTAAAGCAACACCGTTATAAACCATTTAAGTTACACGTTAGTCAAACTCTTCGGCCTGGGGACGATATGAGACGCTTGGATTTTTGTAACCAACTTAATACCAAAATGCTGGAAAATCTCAACTTTCTCAATCAAATAATTTGGAAGGATGAGTGCAATTTTTCCACTAATGGAATGTTTAATCGTAATAACGAGCACTACTGGTCCGTTGAACGAAAGATGGACTCTCTGGTGGCAAATGGATGGAGCTCCTCCTCATAATGCTGCGATAATAAGTGAATATCTTAACGGCGAATTTCCTGATAAATGGATGGGAAATAGGGGACAACTTAGGTGGCCAGCAAGAAGTTCAGATTTAACCCCTTTAGATTACTTCCTCTGGGGCTATTTAAAAAATATGATTTATAAGACGCCACCGCAAAATATAGAAGAACTCCAGAATAGGGTTGTTAATGAACTTCGTCAAATTCCCAGGCGAACCATTCAAAGAAGCGTAAACAATTGTAGAAGAAGAATTCGTTACTGTATTCAAGAAGGAGGAAACTTGTTCGAACATTTATTATAATAATTTTTGTTTGTTTGTCTGTGTAATTATTTTGTTGTTACCTATCGATAAATTTGCGTTGTCGCTATTATGACCGTGTTACATAGACCTACTTGTTTGAGTTGTTTGTTAATGTTTTTTTTTAAATTGTTTAACTGTTTTTATATTTTTTTGGATGTTCTAACGAGTTTAACAAATTAAATAAGTAGAACTACTGTAATTATTCCTTGCTGGATCCAAGAAGGCGGAATCTTGTTCTTCGTATTTTTCTCATTATTTTAGTTCGCAGTCGATCAAACCATAAAGTGTTATATATTGCTAAAATCAGCATAACATTCTCCATCCAACGACATAAAAATATATCTTAACCCCCATAAGAAAAAATAAACCTGATGATGGTTCAGAATAAACGAAACGTCACATAATATTTTTAATACCGTATTAGTATTGTGCGTAAAAAGGTGCCTTAATAATGTTTAATCGAATTTTGAAAATTCCTAATAATAAGGTGGCCAAACGCGAAAAACGCAAATCGAAATTTTTAGTTTTTTGAGCATAAAACCAAATCCATCCGAGTTAGCTCAAATTTCTTTTCAGATTATTACTCGGCATCGAATTTAGCAAAAGTGCCGAATTTAAACCTATATCCTATCTCTAATAATAAGCGAGATCCCCATGCTTGCCCTCGAATTTGGGACAGCCTGTACGCATCTTTTTTCTTACATACTGTCTGTTTTACCAATTCATTCCAACACGCACATTTTTTCTGTCTACCTACAGTCGCTCTTCCACATATTCGCACGGCACAATTGACTACACAGTCTTTCAAGCTTGTCGATGCACTTTCAGAGTCACTGTCTTTTATTGTTCGTTCCACACTGTTTCATTCTCATTTAACTCTTTACTCACATAATCTGCATATTACATTCTCGCACCATTATCTACTAGTGTGTCTATCCTAATTATGGAAGTTCGCACTGCGTTTACTTTCCTTCTCCAGACCCAATTTGCCACTAAACACACTTTCGATACAACCAAAAAGTGGTCCGATCCACGCATTACTTTTGTGTCACTCACCAGGTTTCTAAGTCGTTCATCATACACTATCGAGTCAATACTTTTAGATTCACCTCTTTGCCATGTATACATATGTACATTTTAATGTTTAAACCACGTATTAGAATGAAGCAGGCTTCTGTACACAGGTGTTCGCGATGCTAATTGACTATTTGGTCTCCGAACTTTCCTAGAACTCGTTCAGTATGTTCTATCTGTACACCCATTGATCCATTAATATCTCCCAATATCACCATTCCTTCATTTGGCTTACATTCCAGAAGTTCTTACACTCTTGGTCTCTTTATCCATTCACCGGTGCATAGCATGCAATGAGAAAATTCTTCGAAATTACACTTTAACTCTAACGCATATTACCCGTGGGGATACCAATTCCTACTGTTTAACACATCTTTTCGCTCTTTCACTCACAATCACTCCAACTCCTTTTGCACCATGCACTTCAATCCCAACTCCTGACCATAGTGCTAGGCAGCCATCTCCAATCTCCGAAGCATCTTTTCCTTTGCGCTTTTTCTCCGATACACACAGAATATCAATGTGTCTTTCGTACATTACATTCGCAATTTCAAATTCTTTACCATGCATGCCTCTAACATTACTCGTACCAACTCGCCATTGATTCCTTTCACAGTCGTCAGCAACGGGGCTTGTCTGTTTCGACCTTGACCGCCCCTTGTAGCCAGGTCGATCCAAGACAATTGTTCTTTTTACTGCTTACATAGCGGGCATACCAGTTACTAGTCAAATCGTGCCCCGGACGATGTAGCATTCACTACTAACGGTAGCAATATCTCCCTTCGTCAAAGAGATGATTCATCAATGTGTAAGAAAACATCACGACGGTCTATAAGCACATCCTATCCGAAATACCAGAAAAAAAAAATGCCCGCAAGATCTATTAAACAATTAAGGTTCTCAGGGTAATGTCACTGGGCTGATCCTTCCACGTCATTCACTATCAAATCAGCTCATGGAACTCATATGTATCCTATATTACTATATACGGTGTTTCAAAAACGTCTGCCAGTATATCTACGACGTATTCTGTGTGTGAAATTAAGCTACTTTTGATTTCTCAGGAACTATACACACAGATAATCTGATGTTATGTACATTACCCACACTCTACATGAGTCATACACTGATGCTCGCGATTCTTTACTATTGGATACGATGGCGGAGATACGGCCAGGTCGAAAGGGTTTTTCATGTTGAACTTCTACGCCACTAGATGTTCTCGAATTTTGCTTCTATTTCCGTATTTGTCAACGCAATATACATAAATAAGTTCACTTGCCAGTTTGTGATTTGACGGCTCGTGTCCAAGACAAACAAGAAAACTTTGCATTCGTAGCGTACGCCACTGGTTCACTATTTCGATGTGAAAATCTTTGAAGATGAGGAAAACATCAAGACAAAGAAATGCTCCAAATAGGATTTTTCTTTAAACCGCCTCGTTTCAGAGATACAGGGTGTTGTACATAAAAATAAAACGCATTTGATTATCAAACCTCATTTTTGGCAGTCATTTTTGAACCGCCGTATATATTACATATTGTTCCGATTCTTAACGTATACATGAATAAAAAGAAATATGACAATATTAACAATTATAGTTATAAACTTAAGTAATGGAGATAACATGTGATAACCCGTACTATTTATAGTATATATATATACCACAAATATAATTATGGGGCAGCTTTACTTCAAACTTTTGTGGTTAACGGAGTCCTTGTAAGTAAATTTACCATGAAGATCATAGCATTTGTTTTTGTTGTAATTGCGTCGTCGTTTGGCGATGATTATTTTCAAAGCAATATTAATTTTTCTTCAGATATCTACAAGGTAAGATTTTGTAAAAATAGCTTATCAAAAGATTAAAATTAGATGTAACAGCTGTCGTTTGTTACTAAAAACAACTATTTGGGTTACTTATTTTTAGGAACTCGTAAAAACAAAATCTGGAAATTTCATGGTATGTCCTTTATCGGCCCAAATTATTTTATCTCTTCTATCATTAGGAGCAGAAGGTAACACAGCAAAAGAATTAGTAACAGCGTTAAGTTTACCTGCCAGTAGCGCTAAAATTCGTAATATGTTTGAGAAGTTATCACCAAAACTGGAAGTATCCGAACCTTATCAATTAAGCAGTGCAAATAAAATTTATTTAGCAGAACGGTTTACTGTCAGACAGGAATATAAAGATCTGGCTGTAAATGTTTATAAAGCTGACATTGGAACCATCAATTTTAGTGACAATGAGAAAGCGTCACAAGAAATTAATGCGTGGGTAGAATCTAAAACTCAACATAAAATTAAAAATTTGGTAGCAAAAGAATCATTAGGCTCTGACATTGTTGCTGTGCTAGTAAATGCTATCTATTTTCATGGATTCTGGCTAAGTGAATTTGGAAGCAACAATGGTTATGTAGCACCATTTTACGTTTCGCCAACAAGATCAGTTACTGTAGAAGTATTTGGTGGAAGAAATGCTTTTAATTATTACGAGAATAAAAAATTAAAATCAAGATTTTTGGAAATGCCGTTTGTAGGTAATGAAGTAACAATGATCTACGTGTTGCCAGATGAAAAGGACGGGTTAGCACGATTAGAAAATAGTATTTCAGAAGTCCTTGCTGAGCAACCTTACCAAAAATCTGATGTTGTAGTTGAATTTCCTAAAATGAAAATGGAGAGTGATATAGATTTAAAGGCCATTCTAAAATCAGTAAGATTGTTAGTTCTATTTATTCTTTCTACCTAAAAAGTTTCTTTTGCAGTTAGGTGTATCAGACGCATTTAACCTGTCTGCTGATTTCAAAGGAATCTCTAATACGAAATTTATAATAAATGAAGTTCTCCAAAAAACATTTATTGAAGTTAACGAAAGGGGAGCAACTGCAGCAGCTGCTTCAGCTGCATGTGAGAATTAACAATAATTTGTTTTGCGTATCATTTAATTTATTAAATTTTGTTTAGTTGGGATGGTAGTAAGCATGCCAAGAGCATTTTTCCACGTTGACCGCCCTCATATATTTTTCTTGAAACACACAACCCATGGAGTGCTTTTTGTGGGACGATACACTGGACCAGAAAATTAGTAAATTGGAACATCTCAACCCATCTTTTTCGTTAGTTTGAATATACGAGTTACCCTTAAAGTTTTGTTTTATTTAAAGTGATACACATTTTGAATCAAATCATATGTAAAAATGAAAAAATACAGGATAAAGGGTACTAAAAGCACAGGGTGGCGGGCTAGATATTGACAGAATGTTTCACAGTAGGTTTTGGGTTGGTTTATTGTTGTAATAAAAAATTTTAAATCGCAATTGTTACCGCGAAATGGAAGATAATTAATAAGTTTAGTATCTTGTTAAGAAGTCGTAATTTTTATAATGTCTTTCGGGATATGTTATTTTCAGTATTTTATGTAACTAATATTTGGATGTACGTAATCAAAGGTTGAAAAAAAAATAAAAACATATGTTGGGGTAGAAAATAGGTGTTCTCTCGAAACTGCCTTTACCGAAAGACCGTGAAAGTTTCTACACACGGATTTTGGATGAAAACGTCGCTAGTTAGTAACATTGGAACATACCGCAAATCAAAATACGTCTTTATTTGTTACTTTTAAATTCGAGACATATAGGGTTTGTTACGGACGAGGGAATATTTTAAAAATTAATACTTCTATTAATAATAATTATGAAAACATTCCCACGTAATATTTCTTATTTCTTTTTATAACTTTAGAAACGGGGGTGGATTTTAGAGAAAAACAGTTAGTTGCAGTGGGAGGTTCGTCTTAGTCATACCGTTCTGATTACAAAACATCATTGTAAACCGGTGTGGCTATATACATTGTAACGTGTTAATTTAGCATTTGTATTTTCTTTCAAATATTGTAAGCAGACACGGATTAAGAAATATGTCAAGATTGGGAAATAACTCAAAATTTAGAAAACTGATAAGATTTTATTTGATAAAGTTACATACAGTTTGACATTGGTTTTTACAATTTCAACATGTGGAAGAAATTATACTAACTAAGTAATTTAGGTTTCGTTTTATGTGGTTATAAAGTTTCTTAACGAACATATGCTCTTGCCTCGACAGGAGGCGAGTAAACATTTTCTTAACAGTAGTACACTTTGCCGGCGAATATTTAATTATTTACACTCGTTATACTTCACACTCTGTTCATATCTGAAATATTTGATTCTCTAGGTTCTTCTTTTGGTTTTTTTTTTTTGGGTGTGAACCTTTCGTCGCTCATTCAGTTTAGTGCTGTAACGGATCGTGGACCTGCGTGAGATGCTCCTTTACATCCTTTACATGGTTAGCAAGTTCTTATTAACTATCGAATACTGAACAAGGGTCTACGACAGCCCGCTGGAAGATAATTCGAGCGGTGAGCTCAAATTCGTCTAGATTTTCTTTAAAAGAACTTTACGTGTAAGTCAAGTAAGTCACACGAGTACTCCTATATACCAGCAACTGATTGGTGAGTCTTTAATTTTTAAACGTGCTTCGTTAGTCACCGAATTACAGCTGCAAACATAACAGCGCTGGGTGCTCTACATACGTTTAATTGGGACATTTATTAGTGTTACACCTAACGAGGTTATGTACCTGAAATCAGAACTATTTAATTAGGATTTAGTAACAATTAACACCATTCATACATACTGAGTTGCTCGCGTTTACCGTTACTAATTTAGCTTCAATGATACACTATGTGGAGGTGCATTAATTGTTAAAAAATTGTGGAATTTTAAGTGCATGATAAATAGCTGTAACTTTCTACACATGTTTGCCTTGAAGTTGCTACTCCTGTAATTCGACAGTGCTTTATATTGGGTTGTAATTTAATAGTTATGCTCTTTGTACAGTAAAATGCTTTGCATTGGGCAATCCGTGTTAGAATTTTAATACTTGCTTAACAATTTAAATCTTTGATTTCTGAGTTGCGTTTTTCACTTACTGTGTACTAATAATTAAACTTTAATTTTATATATAGGGTAAGTCAACTATGGGAATCTCGGACACATATATATATATATATATATATATATATATATATATATATATATATATATATATATATATATATATATATATAAGTGTCAGAAAGTGTGGTCAAAACTGCTTGGACGTATAGAGGGGCTCAAAATAACCCTAGTCTTCATTTGAATTTTTTTCTATCTGTCTTCGTTATGTAGTTATCGGCCTTCAAAGTCAGAAGTTAAAAATTGCATTTCACAGATTATTTTTAAACCGCTTCTTTCATTACTATGAAATTTAGATACCCTAACTACCTCATAGAAAGGCATGTTTTGATACTTAACTGAAATTCATTGTACCTTTGTTGTACAGGTAAAGTCAAAATTAAGTTTCGAACCGTTTCGAAAATACTATTTTACTTAAAACGTAAATTCTAAACAAAAAAAACGTGGATTCATTACAATGCATTTTTCTCAAAAACGGTAAGAGATACCGATTTCGCACAAGAGTACCTTTTTTGTTACTAAATGATAGGGGAATGAAACTACTACTAAAATTCCAAAATTGTCAATATTGTAAAAAATTGTGTTAATTTAGAATTTTAATTTTGGTTATATCTGTACAATAAAGGTACAATGAACTCCAGTTAAATGTCAAGAAATGCCTTTTTATGAGGTGTCTAAATTTCATGGTAATGAAAGAAGCGGTTTAAAAATGAAGACTAGGATTATTTTGGCTCTATCCTAAGTTTTCTGGACACCTATATATATATATATATATATATATATATATATATATATATATATATATATATATATATATATATATATGTGTGTGTGTGTGTGCGTGCGCGTGCGTGCGTGTGTGTGTGGGCACGGGCGCCCGGGCGTGCCTGCTTGCGTGCGTGCGTGCGTGCGTATGTTTGTACCGGGTGACAACGGAACTACTACCCAGGTTTGCATTTTAAAACGGTTTTAAAAAAATTTTTAGTTTTGGTCGACGGTTGGGTTGAGTAATATGCATATTTTAAGAAAAAAACAAATGACATTCACTTCCGGTTTTACCGGAAACGATAAAAATTTTGCTATTTTGAATGGCAACCGTAGCAGTAGAAAAGTATAGACCTGTATTCAAGAAGGTGCGGTTTTTTAAAATCTTAATTATGATTAGGTTTCTTCGTTTTTTTTTAAATTTATTTTATTATACCTATTAATCTTGTATAACTAACTACCTACCTGTGCAATAAAGTAAATTAACAAAATAAAAAGTTCTTAAGAAACCAGAGACTGGAATACAAATGGTATCATTAGTTTTCGCCTCAGCGTACTTCGTTTCCTTTGTAAAATTCAAATGAATCAAAATAGGGCAAACTTTGAACAATTTGCTCAAATTCGCAGGTAATAAACAAGTTACCTGTCGAAATTAGACTGTTTTTAAAAACCATACAACCTGATATGATTTGATTATTCCAACAATGTCAAGGGACTTAAGTATTTTATTAATTTAATGGAACCAATAAGTCTCTGTGTTCTGCTCGTGGTAACGCGAACTAAACGGTTCCAGAGTTCGTAATAACTTTGTCTGTTTGAAATTCGCTTCAAGTTTTCACGGATTTTATATTTTGCTTCGACAAAAACTGCTCAAGGTATAGTTTTTAAGGAGATTGTTACGTGTTTATCGTGAATAACGTGTATTTTCGATAACTTCCGTTACTTTATTTAATGAATGAACTAATTAGTTACATCTAAATAAATATATCCGTATTCGTTGGTGGAATGTTTTTAATTTCGTACCTAAAAATTATTTTTCGCACCTCTACAGTTAAACTAATTTATTTAACGTACACATCTTTTTATTCCTTTATAGATATAAATTTGGTATTTAAACAAGTTGCGCCATCTCGAAGATTTAGGGTCATTTAATAAAGTTTAAGTTTGAAAAGGAATCTTGTTTTTAAAAGACAACAATGGGATATCTGTAAAATTTATTTATCAAAATTTGGTTTTAACATTCTTATCTAGTTTGAATAGTTTTGACAGGTTTGCAATATTGCTTTTGTTAGGGCGTTGTTCCTGATCTTTCTTTTACTTAACACGCCATTTTCCGATGGGGAGAAACGAAATCATCGCTATCGGCTCTAAACATCTAAAAAGAGGTATGCTTGTATAAGGTAATTAGTAACGTACTTACTTGTATCACTTTCAGCGCCTTGATACCGGCGAAATAAACAGCTATTCTTTATTTATATACCTAACTAGCAAATTGGAATCCACTACCGATCACCTCCGTACCTATTCCTACTGGAATGCTGGCTCTTAGCTACTGATTAGCTGTGTTGGTTCCACAAAGTAACTACCACCTTCGAAACACGAAGGGCATTTACAGTTTGGTAATTCTTCATCAAAGGTCAGAATTCTTTATTATTCAATATACACAGGATTTGTGTAATGAACAGTGTATTGCTAAAATCAGTACAACAGAGTTAGGTTACATTCGGTGTTTAACCTTATTTACTTACGTGTAACAAAATTTATCATTTATAATAACATGCTTTTACTGGAGGCTAAAGTGGTTGAATAATTTAGAGTTTGATTTGTTCAATTTGTAATTTCTTTCTGCATACAAAAGAAGAAAAAAACCACACCTATTATTCACTGGGACGTTGTTCACTACCTTCACACGGTAGTTGCGCGTTGAAGCTCCTGTTTTAAAATACATTATATACAGGGTGGAACAGATATCGAGGTCATATGAATTACAGTCATTGTTTGAAACTGTATATATATATTTATATTCAAATTTAGAATTTCTGTAACTTTTCTGTACTTTGTCTTTCATTAATATTAATTAATTGTCATTACGGATAATTTTGTTCAGAGCAGGTTTTGCTGTAATAAAATTTCTGTACTATTGAATGTCTTGCTGCAATTCTATGCCTTGCACTGAACAGACTATCCAGATATTTCTATTTAATACCATTTCTTAAGGGTTTTAATAAAATTCAAGAAACCGAAATCAAAATCATTGGGGATTTAAATTCTATTTTGTGAAACGTAGGCAAGCCGTTTCAAAAATTAAGCACTACTATTTTCATTGTGGATCTATTTTAGATCGCACTTTATGGGTTACTTTCGCCCTTTCGGCTGCGATTTGTAAGTACTTACAACCGTCGGGAGCGGCACAATTAACGAAACTTTTCTTTTACGTTTAGGGTTCGATTAACGAACTAAATACATTTAGTTTTTTTATTCTTTGTGGGCATCTGCGACGGCTCACCACTTGCCATCGTCAAGGCTGAATTATAATTATTTTGTTAGTTAAGATTGTTATGAATACTTTGGGGGAAAACTAGCATAGTATCATTATTGTTTACGTTCGATATTTATTCGACAAGTATTAATGTGAGTTTTAAATTAAATTAAATAAACGGTTACTGTTTGGTTGTTCGGGTAAAAGTTTGTCTATCTTATAAATTGTTCCTTTTTTTTTGGAGCACTACCTGTTTCAGGTTTTACAGGGCCTACCCCTACTCTACTACTCTTTTTCCTTTTTCTTTCCTTTTCTCCCTTTCCTGACTAAAACCTGTGGCGCCTATCCTTTAGTGGCTATCTAACCACGTCAACAACCTTGTAGCAACCCTCCAAAACCCCACACATCCAAGTGCTCTGCGGTCAAACGACCGTACGCAGGAGTTTAGTTGAGTGCACTTTCAAAAAAATGTTTACATGCTGATTAGACATGTAGCAAGATCCTGTTTTGAAAACTGCAGAGCCACGTTTTCTATACCTGTTGGTGGAAATCGAGGACTTGGCAAAACACTAAGATCCGCAGGCTTCGCAAGTGGTCTACTCAGGTTAGAGGTAGCAGGTACAATAACTACCAGTATAAGCTTCCTTTTTATAGTTGCGTAAAGAATACCATTGTGACTCGTGCTGGTGGCTGTATTTTCTCATCATCTTTATTGTCCATTCAGTGGAAAAACTACGTTTACGGAATCCATTTACAACTACCTCCACATTGGCAGCATGTAAGTATGTTTCGTTGCTTAATAAAATTCTGAAACCAAGCTATGAAGAGGTTTTGGTGGATCCATCTAGACTGGTGGCATCTTGCGGTAGTGTCAGGTGGTGTACCATTCAAAATCTGAGTCTACATGTCTTTTCTCGGGAATACCAACATCGGGGGCTCTCCGTTCAGATGCTATTAAATCATTCACTTGTTTCTTACTTCGTAGACTTAGGACCATTGAATGTTCATGTTGAACGGTAGTCACACCCGTTTCATCAACAATGTTATTAAAGGTGAGTTTCGACAGCTCAAAAATGCCTTGCAATTTTCTTGAGTTTCTTATATCTTAGCTGAGGATGTCTTTCAAGAAAACCCGTCAGCCATTTTTACCAGCATTTCCCTTGCCATTACAAATGTATTGTAAGCCATTTCTAATAGCCAACTGAAATTCACGTTGGCTGCTTTTAGTCCAAACAATCCTTATTTTTATATCAAAGGAATACGTAACTCATAAATGCTCTAAGGCCGATTTTCTGGTAAACTTTAATTGTGTCAGCTCATTTACAGACATTTGAGACTTGACATTGGCGACTAGAGTGCTCAGGGAATATTACACGTTTTAGAAGCCTTTAGATTACCCGTTTCGTTATTTTAAATGCTGCAACTTCATTTTTTATGCATACTTTTTCCCATATTTTTCGTTTCCTTTGTTGTGCCATCTGAAAGTAAATCATTAAGGAAAGTTATAGTCTCTTAATATCGGATATTCGATATTAGGATACAGTAGCTATGAGCTATTGCGGTACTTAATTTCACTAAACTTATTTAGGGTTTTAGGAGTTGATAAAAAATGGTACATCCTACAATTTACATGTAAAATTAAAGAGGAAAGCAGATAGTGTTTACGGAGTTACCTTTTAACATTATACTGCCCACACACACATTGTTTTAAAATTTGATTATTTCGATGGTAAGGTAATGTACCATCTATGGCCTCCGGACACTGCAGTTTTAACGAACACCGTCTGACATGTTGCACTACTTACAGTTCTATTATATATAACTTCCAAAATCCGTATTCGAAGGCAGCGCGAGTCATTTGGTGTGTGTGGTAAATCAGTCATCCTTCTAGCTATCACATCGTAAACATGTTTAATGGGTCACATACCTTGTGACCGAGTAGGCCATGGGAAACCAACTTTGTTAGATTTTAGCAAACATCGTTTTGTAACCCGTTCCGTATGAGGGCGTGCGTTATCTTGTTGAAAAATGGGATCTCCCGCCCCCAAAGATATGGAAGTGCAACACACTCCAGCACGTTGGTAATGGAATTGGCTGCGTCTAAGTTACCGTTAATGAAAGTTAAGAGTGATCTGTAACCATAAAATATTGCGTCCCTTATGTGAGGGCATGTTGCGTTCTACACAAATTTTTTTACATTTTTCATACATACACATGGCTCTCCTATGAACATCATAAGCACACAAACAAAATCGAGACTCATCACTAAACACCATTTGATGCCATTCTTGGGACTAGTTTTCTATCTCATTGCTCCATTATTTGGGGGGGGGGCAGTCCATAAGATTCGGCGATAAACAGATCACATTATCCATTCTACACCTCTTGTCCAGCCTTTTGCAAATGTCGGAGTTGTGTGGCTAAAATTCTTAAATGGCGGAGTTCTTCACGATCTGTAGCTACCCTGAGACGTCCAGCCCAAACCCAAATCGACGTTGTTGAAACCTTTCATCAGACTGTCTGGACCAACCTCTTTCCACCATTGCAACATCAAGATGTACACGACCAGCCGGCAGTTGCTGATAATTTGCACATTGGCAAACTCTTGCAGTTCCTTAATTTTCATAAAGCAATAGTGATCAAATTGATACTAAATTAACAGTTATTACACACAAATAATTTGTCTAATAAAATTTATTGTTACTAAGTAACAACAAAGAAATGATAAAAAAGAAAAAGAAGCTGTATTTCCGTGTTCCATTTTGAAACTGTTAGCTTGCATTTTTCGTAATGGTTAATGTTTATCCTGTTTGCAGTATTTAAGTGGACCTTCTAATTAAGTTCTCTGTAGTCGGAAACTCTTCCTGCTATAAGGAACAGCACATTTTATTTGACCATTTTTTTGCATAAACGCTCTTTACTAAACAATACCTTTGGTTCGGATCCACCTGGCTATAAGACGCGGTCAAGATTGAAACCGACAGGCCCCGTTGCTAACGATTACGCAAGACATGAAGGGAGGGTTAGTACGTGGAATATTACAGGTATGTAAGGTAATAAATTTGAAATTACGAATGTAATGTAACGCAAAGGAAAGAATGCTGTGGGGACGGAGGATGGCAGCCTAGCACTTTGGTCAGTAGTGCATGGCGCAGAAGGAGTTGGAGTGGTCGCGAGTGAAAGAGCAAAAATATGTGTTAAACAGTACGAATTGGTATCTCCCGGATAATTTGAGGTCATAATGAAAGTGGAGTTTCGAAGAATTTTTCTCACTGCATGCTTTGCACCGGTGAATGAAGAAAGAGACCAAGAGTGTGAGAACCTCAGGAATGATGTAGAGAACGTGTTGAGCGTATGTAAATCAAACGAAAGAGTAGTCATATAGAAAGATGTGAATGGATGGGAGGTACAGAGAGAACACGCTGAACGCATTCAAGAAAGAGACAAAAGAGTCAATTAGGGTGGTGAACGTCTAGTTAAGATCTGTGCGGAGAGAAGCCTGTATCTAATACGTGATTTAAACATAAAAATGTGCATATGTGTCCATGGCCAAGAGGTGCATCTATAAATATCATTGACTTGATAGTATATGATGAACGTCTGAGGGATCTGGTGAGATCGGAGTATGAATCGGGCTACTTTTTGGTTGTATCGAGTGTGTTCAGGGCAAAAGTGGGTCTAGGGAAGGAAATGAAACGTAGTGCGAACGTCCAGAATTAGAGTAGACAAACTAGTAGATAATGGCGCGAGAATGAAATATGCATGAATATAGCGAAATTAAAGGTCTAATAAACGGAATAAGGTTAGTATACAACGATATCCGGGCATGTGTTAGGATGAGAGGTGTGAGTGAATACTTTCATATTGAGCAAGGAGTGCGATAAGGCTGCATGGTGTTACCGTGGTTGTTCAGTATGTACATGGATAAATTTGTTAGGCAAGCATGTACCGATACAAATGGTGTAATGGTTTAAGACGTAAATGTATCCAGATGACGTAGTCCTATTAAGTGACAGCGCGGATGACCTACAAACTGCTCTGAGGAAATTTGATATACTCGGTGAGAGCATGGACCTAAAGGTAAACGTAAAAAAAACTAAAATTGTGGTGTTCAATCGGAAAGGTGAAAACGGGAGTAGAGTATTTACCCTGCAAGATGAAATTGTGGAACAAGTGAACGAGTTGATTTATCTGAGTAGAGTGTTCACTGCAGATGGTACAATGGATGGCGAGATTGAACGAAGGGTTAATGCTGGAAGGAAAGTGATTGGAAGTATGTAGACGATAATGAGAAACGAAAACATGAGCCTAGCAGCAAAACGAACAATCTATAGTGGCTTATTTGTACCGTCAGTACTGTATGGAAGTGAGACATGGGTATGTCAAAAAAAGCCCAAAATAAACGCCATCAGTATGAGGTTCCTGATAAGCGCATGTGGTAAAACGGGAAGGGACAAGATACAGAATGAGTGTATAATGAAGAAATGTGGCGAGGAAAAGACGATGATAGATAGGTATAAAAGTAGTGCACTACGTTGTTTGGCCACATGGAGAGAATGGACAACGCAAGGTTAACGAAGCAAATATACGTGGGTGAGCTAAGGGGTAAGGCTGGGCCTGGTAGATAAAAGAAAGAAAGGTAATGAGTTCTAAAAATAAAAGGGCATGTTAAAGACAATGTATGAATCTTGTGGATGCTAGGTAGGCATGTAGAGATAGGAAAGCATGGAGAAGGGTTGTGAATGAAAAATAAGAAGAGGCAGGGATTGTTTTGCCGACCCCGAAAGGTAATGGCAAGAAGGTTATGTTATGTTATGCTCTTTACTAAGTTGACAGTAGGAGGCCTAAATGTAATGTCCACAATTTTTTTCATTAACTTTACGTAGACATCGTAATTGCACTATTAGGATTAATCATGAGGAAAATTTTTAAAAGTACTTAAGTAGTTCAAGATATAGTTCGGCCCTTGCTGTCAATGCACTCACCTAATATTAACACCTTGTAGAAATACTTATAATCCTGTACATTGTACAATGGCACTTAGCTAGAGAGGAAAGAGGCTTTTCAAGTTCCGAAGATGTGAAATTCTGCGCCGAAATCCCTAAATCAAATTATAACTTAGTCAACCCAGTACTTCCATTAAAAAGTTTAACCGCAGCCGGGAGGGCACTCCCCTTATCTGTACTCGGCATATTCCCTTGTCTTGTAATTAAGGACACTACTGGTATCTGCGTACGGGTTATTTCTGTGTATGACGTAAGATGCTGCAAACGCATCTGCCCGTAAGCTAATACTACACCCATTCCTACGTTCTCATTTAGCTATCTAGTTGTAGATATCCGCAAACTGTTCTTAATTATCGTTATTTTAAACACGTTTCCTAATTTCTTACCTAAAACGCCGTGAATCGTCCAGGCTTTGGTTATCACAACTCCCCGTGCCTATTCATTAAAACTACCATACACGTTATTTAAGATTCTTGGGTTTCCGAAGGTACCAGCGACCCAATCCTTTGTATACCATTGAAACCCGTCTCATACTATCTTAATTTATTTCCAAATTAATCATCGGCCAACAACCTTGTATATTACAACAGCATTAATGCTACTTAGCTAAGGTGACGTTTCCGCTGAAAAGTAATAAGTACGCCAGTGAAGCAACTTTTGGTGCTGTACCTTTCCGTCTTTCGCACTAAAGCACTGTCACTTGCTGTAGTGCTAACACCGGTGAACCTCTACGTCGTCGCTAAAACTCCACCGATTGTCCCAAGGTGATTCGTTACTCCTGGGAGAACATTATAAACATTATAAATGTGAAGTCAATTAGTGGTATAATAAATAATGATTATTGTGATATTGGTGGGTGGTGTGCATGTGGCAGGTCGTTTACATGGCGACATGGCTTGTTATTTAAAATAATTTTTGATGAGTCAATAAAAATTAAAACGCAATGTAATGTTTTAGGTGAGAGGAGACAAATAGTTTTTCACTAATTTTCATAACCAAAAGGGTTAATCACCGGGAGCAATTCTGCTAACGCAAATTGATCAATCATTTCCACAATAATGTACATTACAAGCAGATTAAATAAGTTTCAAGCATAGCATTAAATGTAAATTTTTATGAGTTTGTTTCATATTAATATAAGCATTACGTTTAAAAGCATTCAGTTAAAATCAGTTCCTGTAAATAAACATGAAGTTAACATTTTCAAGCTCATAAAGTCATAACAATATCTTCCTCATCATTTCACCCGTAACATTGTTCAATGGAGTCACAATTTAACACTTAATTTGCAAATTTGTATTTAAATTAAAACTGACTCCTACGCAGAAGGACCTCCAATGCGACAGCATTTATGAGAGCATCAAAAGCATTACTACAGAGGGGTTCTTCACGAATAGTCAAATTAATATTCCTTCTTCCGCGATTATATTAATATTTTAAGTAACGAGGGCGTCTATAATGTCATTGTAATCGGATGTGTTGAAAATACTCTTATTTTTTTAAAAATGAGATAAGGGTTTCTAAAGTTCAATGACATGCATAATCTATGCATAAAGTGGACAGTAGCTGTGAATAATGCATGATTCAGTTTGAACGCTTATGTTGAAATACATGTGTTAATATCTTATCGATTTTATAGTAAGCTCTAATTGAAATAAAAATAAAAGAGCGTAAGATCGATTTTCAGTTTATAAGAGTTCTATTCGAAGGATTTATTTATATGTGGGGTAGACCAAACAACGAAAAGCACAGATCCAAATAACCTCATATTACAAAAATTAATGAGCATACATTTTTGAAAATATAGATAACTAACATTTTCTCAAATTTTCTCACAAATCGGGGTTAGTTTTGCTATTTTAGTAGTAAATTAATATTGTCCACAGTTCAGAAATACCATGATTTACTCCCAAATTTTAGTGATCAGAATGAGAATTTGATTACTAAAGAGCAAAATTTGTTTGACGTGTTGATAAACAAACCATTTTAACATTGAGACTTAATAAGCATACAATTGAAACATACCATATATGATTGTGATAATTCGGATTAGAATGATGTGTTCACCTGTTTATGTGTTAAACTCATACATCGTTTTTCTGAATTTTCGAATACTCTCAACCACTGCCGCCTTGCGGTTTTCTTTTGTTTATGTTAGGACATAATAAATCTGCCAATTCTAATATTTCGGGATGGGTATTAGTACACGCTCCATAAACGAAAAAACAGTAACGTCTGGCCGTCCTACACTTAAAATCTATCTTTAGAGTAGCCGGTAAAATACACACTATCCATTTTGCTCATTCACGTTATTATGGTTTGTACTTCTACCATACCATATGACATGCATTATCAATATTAAACGCATATCTTTCTGGTTTATACTTTTAGCATGTACCCTAATCAGATAACTCAAAATGTAAACATTCAGTGCAAATTTTGTGTTTGTGACTTTAACAGTCCTATCAAATAACTCATACCCTAAACCATACCTGCATATCATTCCGGTTTGTGGTTTTAACAACCCTATTAGATGACTTCTATCGTAAACGTTAAATTAATGACAACCAGGTTTGTAACTTTAATAAGTACTATACCAGATAGCTCACAGTACACACATTACAAGCATTAAATATCTTTTTAGTTTGTGCTTTAACATACACCCCATCAGATGAATCATATCCTAAACATCAGCGGCATACATTGTAGTTATACCTTACCACATAATTACCACTTGATTGGTATGGTAAACATTAAGCGCATAGTAATTATGGTTTGTAACTTTAAAATGTAACATATCAGATCACTCAAAGCAAACCTTAGATACATATCATTCTGCATTGTACTTTTAACATGCACCTTAGCAGGATGATTTATATCGTTTGTACGCTACCAGATAATTCAAGTGGTAAACAGTAAATGCATATCGTTTTGGTTTCCACCTTTAAGAAGTACCCTATCAGGTAACTCACGTGGTAACCATTAAGTGCATAACGATACTGGTTTGTAACTTAAAAATGCATTATGCCCGATGCCTCTCAGCAAACCTAAGGTACATATCATTCTGGATTTTACTTTTAACGTTAGCAATAAGTGAACCGTATTCTGATTTGTACTACGAGATAATTCATTGAACGCGTATAGTTTTGGTTTGTACTTTTAACGTATACTCTACCAGATGACTAATAAACCCGTTACGTGCAAATTTGTACTTTTTCCACTAACTGACCATAACAGAGAAGATAGCCTTAGGGCTGCTGGAAAGCTCAGTCAAAGTAGAAGTGAGATGGGTACCACCTGCGTCACTGTAGACACAGGTGGTAAATAAAAAGCTTAAAAGAGAAGGGAGGGCACCAGCTAGAATGATTAACCGCTAGTCCTAGATAAACGGAGAGAATTAGTTACTTTCCTAACTAAGCAACGAATATAAGTATACCATAAACGTAGTATAGCTTCTAAATATTGTTAAATATTGTATATATATATATATATATATATATATATATACATTTTTATGATTGTGGACCTGGATAGGCTAAATTTGGCCTATCGTGCTAAAGTACTCAGGAACACTTAGGAGGATGGATAGAGGATAATGAATTGCCAATAGATGCCTATGAACAGCTACCTTAAATTTTCTCATATCATAAGTGAGAGGAAAACAGGAACTAGGAGATCATTCCAGAGTTTAGAAGCCGTGTAGAAAATTGTGGAGAATTGTACTGCATACTGATGATGTGAATGAGCGAACCGTGTGTTTCTCGCAGAGATAGCCAAGATGGTATCAAAGAATATAATTCAGCAGCACAATAGCCGTTTTAATAACGATAATACAAAGAAAGAACTGGAAACATCTTTCTATGCTCAAGGGACTGTATGTGAGAAGTTAAAGACGGGTCATTTATAAGCCTAATCGCACTCTTTTGAATAGGATCAACGTTATCGAGAGCGTATTGGGGAGCACTAACCTAGAGGTGAGAATTATATTCCAGATGAGGCCGAATTTGGGCCTTATACAGTAGAAGGAGTTGTCGAGAGGTAAAGTACTGCTTAGATCTGTATAAAAGCCTATTTTACGAGCAGATGTTTTGGTAGCTGACAGAAGATGGTCAACCCATGAGAGATTTGAAGATACAGTCATACCCAACAGAGTAATGAAATCTTAAGAACTGAGCCATTCATACTTACAACAAGAAATGATCGATCTTTTTGGCGGACACAAGGCAACACTGAGTTTTGTTAGCATTAAATTTAACTAGATTATTGCTTCCCCATTCGAAATACGTTGAATGTCTTTGTTAATATATATATATATATATATATATATATATATATATATATGGTCCGAATTTTATGCTCATAACTTCGAGGGCGTATTCTACTTTAAAAATAATATAAGTTTTAGATATAAACATATATCCAAAAATCCTTCGTTTCAAGATACAGGGTGTCAAAGTTTTTAAAATTTTTCGATTTTTTTTAATAGCTTTCACAGTTTTTCAGATATTGCTTTGAAATTTGGTATAGTTATTACCTTATCAAGAGGCATTCATTTGAGTATTATAAATTTTTTACAGGGTGGTTCATTTTGGGGTGTCGGTACCTTAATCCCCACAAACTTTTGTGGTCAAAATTAAGAAGCTGATGCAGGATATCAATGCAAACAAAAAGTTCTTATCAGCTTGGGTTGTAAAATGCACCATTACGGAGATACAGGGTGTTTAGTTTTCAATTTGAGAAGTTAATTTATTTAATATTTCCGTTAGTTTTCAATAAATAGCATAAATAGCATTGCCTATAATTCATATGCCGAATAACGTGATTTATCTAATTTCAATGTATCGTGCAGATGGCGCTAGTTGCCGCATATTTGTGGGGTTAAAAATGACGCAACTTTTTCTAACAAAAGTATCAACTTAACAAAGGCACGATTGGATTCTGCGATCAATATTGCATAAAGGTATACCTTACTGAGCTCGCTATCTGTAACCATTTCCGAATAAAACTCAATTTCACATTTCAATTCTCAATTATTGGTATTATTACAATTCGGAGAATTCAGTAGAATGTTATTGAGATAAATGATTATAAACAGATTTAACAGAAAATACGAATAAATTACCGATAATGATATCATTTCAATTCTCAAGGTGTCCTCTATTTTCCTGTATGAACTGTTGCAGTCTTCTCATAATTAAAAATACTACACTCAGACTGCTGATAAGGGAACATGAAGGACGGTGAGATCAGTTGCAAATGAGGAGAATATTTTGAATATTATTGACGATAATCCCACTGTTAGTACTAGGGTGTGTCACTACAAATTCAAGTGTCACAACCAGTTGTTTGGAGAGTTGCAAAGAACAACAATTGCATCCGTACCATTACCCTCCAGTCCAGGATATTTTGCCAGGTGATAAACCCATACGCATGAGATTTTGTGGATTGCTCCTGAGGAAGCATGAACAGGACCCCAACTTTTTCAAATATCATCTTTAGCGATGAGGCTACTTTCACCAGAAACGGAGTGTTTAACATGCATAATGAACATGTTTCGGCCGATGAGAATCCGCATGACAGAAAAACTACTCATTACCAACATTCTTTCAAAATTAATGTCTGGGCTGCAACACTTGGGACTGAACTTCTAGGCTACCGCATTCTCCAAGGTAAAGACTAAATCGTGTAGTATTTTCACTTATGAGAAGACTGCAACAGTGTATACAGGAAAATGGAGGACACTTTGAGAATTGAAATGATATCATTATCGGTAATTTAATCATATTTTCTGTTAAATCTGTTTATAATCATTTATTTCAATAATATTCTACTGACTTCTCCGAATTGTAATAATACCTACCAATAATTGAGAATTGAAATGTGAAATTGAGTTTTATTCGGAAATGGTTACAGATAGCGAGCTCATTAAGGTATACCTTTTATGCAATATTGATCGCAGTATCCAATCGTGCCTTTGAAAAGTTGATAGTTTTGTTAGAAAAAGTTACGTCATTTTTAACCACAAAAATATGTGGCAACTAGCGCCATCTGCACGATACATTAAAATTAGACAAATCACGTTATTCGGCATAAGAATTATAGGCAATGGTACAAATTTGAAAGCTATTTATTGTAAACTAACGGAAATATTAAATAAATTAATTTATCAAATTAAAACTAAACACCCTGTATCTCCGTAATGGTGCGTTTTACGACCCAAGTTGAAAGAAACTTTTAAACGGTATCCCGAAGGTGTATGATAATTCTTGAAATAAATATTTAAATTATGTTACACACAAAACGTTAACTCAAAGCTTTACATACTAAATCTTTGTGCCTTTAAATGCACTATAGCAAGCCACCCCGAATTATAGTATCAAATTTCTACAATAATATCAAGTAAATGTAATTAAAAAAGGATCCAAATGAAAAGGTAATAACATATGGGCCTTCAAAGCTAGGTTATGATAAAGCATAGATATTAACATTTAAACAGCCAAAGTAGGTGTAATTTATGAATTCCTAATTGTATAGGCACATTAAAAATATTATTATAGTAAACATATAATCTTTTATGCAAAGTAGTTAATAGCACACTGCTATGAAAAATAGGCAATTAATTTACACTTAAACAGTAATAACACTCACCAACAGCAAAGCCGAATGCATTCAGTTGTATAATTTTACTCTTTCTACAGTTTAAATACATGAAATATAAATCGTCATTGTAGCCATTGACCCCAACACACAATAAACAAATTAATGTATAAGTAAATAGTTAGTGAAGTACACAATTAACCGTTTATCAATTCAATCAACACGTGGCTGTACAATCTTACACAATGCAACAATTAAACCATCAAGCTTAAGTAATATAAAATAGGTGTAATCTGTAACTTAGCTTTCAATATCCAGGTAGCCTGTCCTGAAGATCCAACGCAACGACAAAATGTTTAACAGTTAGTCATCAGGTATTGCCAAATCTGCATCAGATTTCTTGCTAATATGTATGAAGTAAAACTCTCAATAGGTAATTTATATACAGAGTATGTACCACCGATAAGACAGCATATATCCAATATGTACATCTAAGTCACGGTATATCCCAATAGGTAGAATGTCTAAAACAACTAACTGTATGTACAACGTACCTCTTCAATGAGGTAGTTAATCAGAGAATGATTATACAGTCTTTAAGAAATTAATTTAACCAAGTATAAGTTCGAGAACAGCTGATGTCTGTTTCGAAAAGCAAAATAGTATATGATTATCTCCTTACGGTTTATGATACAAAACTAATGTGTCCTTATAGAAAACCTGGTGAGGTTATGTATAACCCCTTAATAGTTAATAGTTAATAAATTTATTGACCTCTTTTTAGTTAATTAATCGAACACCAGATATGTTGATGGCTGTAGGATGTATTTTCTATCAATCCGACAGAATCGTATGTACTAAACTGTTGCAGAATGTCAGTACATATTTAGAAAAGTGATTTTAAAACCGATGTAACTCGATGGGCTAAATAAGTCCAGAAACTTCATTTTCTTTAGAAAAATACAAAAATGTCTGCTTTGCCAACAACCAAACAGTAAGAGAACATGCAAAGTCACTATCACACGGATGTCAATCTCCTGTAAACCAGAGCCTCCAAAACAGTAAGGTTGAATGCAACGTATGTGTGACCATCAACAAATTTTAACAATTTCTTACAGAAATTTATTTTCTTGAGAAAAGTAATAGTTTCAAGAAACTACAGAGAGACGAAATTATAGAAATACAGTTACTTTTAGAAAAATAGTACATTCAAGAAAATACTAGCAAAACAGTAATAATCGAGAGATTTTAATAGGTCCAAAATTGACTAAATCGTGCAACGTGTAACGAATGTAACAAACCATAAATGCATATCATTTTAGTTTGTGATTTTAGCAACTCTATCAGATGACGTATCGAAAAACGTGAAATTTATATTATCCAGGTTATGTATTTTAACATGAACATGTCAGATGACTCATCCTAAACATTACTTACATGCCAGATAACTCATATGGTAAACATTAAGCGCATAATCATTCTGGTTTGTAACTTGAAAATGTACCAAGCTAGATGACTCACAGCAAACCTTAGGTACATTCTACTTTTTAACGTGTAGCCTATCAGACGACTCATATTCTAAACATTAAGAGCATATCATACTGGCTTGTGGTTTTAAGGTATACCCTATCAGCTGACGCATATCGTGATTATGAAATTTATATCATTATGTTCGTAATTTTAGTAACTCACAGAAAGCATTAAGTGCGTATCCGTCTGGTTTGTACCTTCATAAATACACTATGGGATGGCTCATATCGTAAACATCGGATGCATACGATTTGAGTTTGTACTCTTTTAATGTATATCATTTTGGTTTGTATTTTTAACATGTGTGTCATACCAGATGACTCATAACAAACCTAAGGGCCATATCATTCTTTTTGTACATTAAACATGTATCCTACCATGTCGAAAATAATGAATGCGTATCGTTCTGGTTTGTCATTATAGTAAATACCCTATTACATAACTAACGCACAGTAAACATTAAAGTCTGCCTTGTATCTTTAACGTTTAAATTGTCAGATGACTCATGCCCTAAACATTAATTGCATATCATTCTTGATTATACCTTTAACATGTATGCTATCAGATAAAGTATACCGTAAACATTAAATAAATACCATTCTTATTTTATGTTGTTAACATGTACTTATAACATGACCTATGTCCGAATCATTAAGCGACTATCATATTATTTTGTACTTGTAACATGTACATTACCAGATCACGTATATCGAAGACATTTATTGCACATCATTCTGTTTTATAGTTTTAATACGTACCCTATAGGATGACTTATTCTGTAATCATTAGATTTATATAACTTTGTAGTTTTAAGAAGTATCCTACCATAAGATTCACATAGTACACGTTAAGTGCATATGATTCTAGTTTATACTTTTAATCTGTACCCTAATAGATGACTTGTATGGTTAACATTAAGTGCATAAGTGAACAATCATTCTGCTTTGTACCTCTAAAGTGTGCTACACCAGATGATTCAAAACGAATATTAGGTACATATTCTGGTCTGCACATTTAATATGTACCATACCAAGATGTTGTTGACAATCAGTGCATCATTTTCTTCAAACACACCCTACGAGATGACTCATGTCGAAAACATTAGGAACATATCAATCTGATCTGTACTTTTATAAAAGTAACTTACCAGGTGACTTATATAGTAAACATGTACTTTACCAGGAGACTCATGTGTACCCTACCAGGATCACTTATACTGTTAACAGTAATTGCACCTTATTCTGGTTTTTATTTATTTATTTTTCACTTGTATAAAAATGTAAGTTTGTATCACGGTCTAACTCAGCAAGGAACAAAACTTAGTTCATCATAGCGTTAGGCGCCACTCAATTTTATAGGTTAAATAATTAGAATGCAACAAGAATTGAAAGCTGTACTTTAAATCTAACATGCTATCTTAGTGGCTATATGTATTTGTTTAATAAAACAATATAAGATCTGCTGATTAATTTCAGCATAAAAGCAATTAAAGCAGTACTTAACTTTTCGCAAAGCTTCACGATCCAATTCTTAATTGATTACTAAACTATACATTACCCAAAACCTATCTTTACGTAGAGCGATTTCAAAATGAAACATGATTAAAACTGTATAACTTCAATGTAATAACAAGGTTTAGTATGACCTATGTCAACAAATACTACAAACGTTATGCTCTCAAATGTTTTATTTTGATTACAACCGTACTAAAACTTCCGAAACAATATTAGCCTAGATTTATTCTAATGTTCGTAAATCAATTAATCTAATTTGCCCACTTAATAAAACGTAATTTGCACTGAAAAGGATAAGTACTTATTAAACACTCAAAATAGAATTTATACATGACATCGAAATAAATTGAAGTTGAGAACTTCCTTTCATAACAATATGATAAATATTAGGTAAGATATGCCAATCTCAATAAGGTAAAGGTAAACGAAGCGTATGCTCGAACCAGGGCAACCAGCACAGATGTTGTGGCCCCTAAAGCGAGCTTAACTAACAGCAGTCGTAACGGGGTCTGGCCTCATATTCATCAACACAAACATGATTAGTATCTCCAATTCAATTTCTTTTCAAGATAAAATTACACTATCGTGCACGCCATTTCTTTTACCTCGTTACGTCATCCACCGCGCTTTCTCCTATTCATCAATTACAAACAATACGAAATTGCTTAGCCCAAGGTAGGGTTTTTCTCAACACAAGGTAGGGTTTTCCCATTACGTACAATAAATCAATACAAAATGTAATTAACGTCAATTGCGTACCTTTTGCTGGGAAGAAACTTAAGTTACGACATGCATTGGCACGAAAATACATTCAGATGCGTCTTGCGCATAAAACAACTACCCATTCTAGACGATAAAACTATATACACGGACATTTGTAATTATTCCACGGAGAAAATGTCGACATATCCACCAAAATTTAATTATTGAATGAAAAAGGATGCCCAAATCTAAATACGCCCAAGCAACACACATACATCTACAAACAAAGGCAAAATGCAAAACTGCATTAAGGTAACGATAGCCAAAAATTGGCGGGTTAGATACCTCATTGAAAAGTACAAACCATAATAATATATACCTAACGCTTACCGTATGTTATCTGGTAAGGTACTCATTAATATGAAAAATCATGATGATGTGAATTCTATGATAACGCTGTAACCCATCTGAGAAGGTAACAAACCAGGATGATACGCACTTAATGTCTACAATATGCGTCATCTGGCGTATGTGTCAAAAGTAGAAACCAGAATGATATGCATTAATGTTTACGACATGTGTCATCCCGTAGGAAAACTGTTAAAGGTACAAACCAGTATAATACGCATTTAGTCATTACTGTCAGTTATCTGGTGGTGCACTTACTAACATTATTAACCAGAGATCTAATTATTACGATATGCGTCATCTGATACGGTACACGTTAAAGCCACCAACTAGAATGAGTTGCACCTAATGTCTACGATATCCGTCATCTGTTAGCGTATATGTTAAAGGCACAAACCAGAATGATATGCATTCAACGATTTCCATCAGTCGTCTCGTAGGGTACATTTAAAAGTACTAACCAGAACAAGATGCTCTTATTGTGATCGATATGTCATGCTGGTAGGCTACATGTTAAAGTGAAAACCAGAATGCTATATCACAACCAAATTGATATGCATTCAATGTTTTCGACATAAGTTATCTCTTTAGGATAAACAACAAACACGAGGCTTTTATATATGTATTGTCCGTTACATAGTAATTTACTGAATAATTTTAACTTAAAAACACAATATGTAACATAATTAAATGTTTTAATCCACGAACTAAAAAATAATCGGATCTCTGGTTTAAAGCGTTTATTCCACAGACAAAATTCTCAAACTTTATAATTCTCCTGGATACGCCTCTGACGTTACGTAGCGATTGAAACGAATTCTTCAAGATGCCGTTTAATATAGTTTAAGTTTCCGTTTTAAATATTCGAAATCGACTATTTCTTTTAATGTTATCAGCTTATATGTATACAAATCGTTAAAATTTCTACACAAATTCTTTCTGGGTGAATGCCATGTACAAATAAAATCGATAATTTTATTGTTAGTGTATTTAGTGGAAGCATTGTTAACGTATTTTGGTGGTGTTAATTATTCTGGAATAGCGGGATTTTATGAAACTGGATTATGCAATAAAACAGTTAATTTGAACAGGAAAATTAAGATTTAGTTTTATAACCGAATTATATCATATAATATAAAGTTTATTATGGAAACTAAATATCGGATTGATGATCTGGGTCAGTTGCTGTGCAAGACCATACCCTTAAGGTTTACTAGGCCTGCGTGTGTAGCTATATTTTGTGTGTTTAACTAGAATCACTTTATCAGCAGATTATGCTTACTTCCGCCTGTTTATGTATTATTGTAAGTGATGTGTTCCAACACTTACGTGTGAGCGATACCGTGCATTAAGTCATGATTGGTCAGGATAGCAAATATATCAAGACACGTTTCTATCTGCAGCGTGAAATCACAGTTTTATACCAACTGAGCCGTGGTCGCTCGTAGTAAATAATTAATTCGAATTATCTACGTAAAGGATTTCAACTTTTCACAAAATTATCTTACTTCTCACGTTAAGCTACTATTGGTGTTGTGGTTTATCGATACTCTCCTCTCACGGTTCGTATTGCATTCGATGTCGCTGTTATTTGACAGTGGATGAAAACACATATCGCCCTATGATCCTATCTTTGACAAACCTGCCAGAAAGCTCGATAATAACTTACATCGAGCGTTAAATGTCTGTGATGTAAAACCTTTAAAGTCAGTGTACAAACCCTAAAGTTCTATACGTATACTTCTACACCCATGGCTACAGACTTTAGCTATTTAACAGTTTGGGTAATAAATAGAAGATTTGGTGCCTACATTAAAGTGGGCCAGGTTCTTAAAATTATCGATTTGCCTTATTGACCAAAAATATTTATATGTATGTAGATATGTTCGCTTTAAAATCGAGGCTGCTTCTTCCTGAAAATAATTATTAAATACTCGGACGCCAACTTGTTCTTAAATATGGAATAAACAAGTAAACCGTTATACAATAAAAATTAAAAGAAAATTTTACAATAACAAGTTTTATTAACACAACCTATAATTAATTATGAACAGAAACACCTTAAAGCTAATATTAGTAACGTTAAAAACTATGAATAATTATTAATGCTGTATGTAATTAATGGAGTAAGAATATCTTATTATTGGACACATTGTAGATAATGAAGTTCTGCATGCTGAGTCAGCGTTTAAAAATTGATGCGTAATATTACCCCAAGTTGATTTAAATCTGGATTTGTATGCTTTGTAATTCCCAAATGAAATAAATTCTTGATTAAAGGGTTTTAAAATTCCACTTCCCGTTAACGTAGGTGATTGCCTCACTCTTGATTAATCATACAAACGCCGTAAATTGGTTTAACGGTAAAATAATTAATTGCGTAGATGTATATAACGTGTGAAAAGTATCAGTAAAGGTGAAATTAAAGTAAATATTAAAAATCAAAAGTGCCTGAAAAAAGCAAACGTCTCATACTTGAATATAATAGTATTTTATAACTCACCATGAAATTTCTAGCACTTTTAAGAAAATTATTTGACAGCAAAAATGGATGCTACATCCACCTTCTTAACTCAACCATAACCGACGCTAGGGTCTTTGCGTATGAACTGTGATTCTAATGTGCAAACACAATGCGTACGAGTTCTAACTAAAATAATTAAATGCAGGTTTTTATGCAACTAGATATTCAACACACGCTGCACGAAATTGTTTGAATGTTTGGGAGATCACGTAATTGGCCCACATTTTTCGATGGAACAGTGAGGTTTATTTGGACTTTTAGAAAATCATTTATCATTACTGTTGGTAAACGTTCCTCTTAACAAGAATGTGGTGGCTACACAACGGAGCTCGGGTACATCACACTAGATTAATTCATAATCATCTTAATACCGACTTTCCTAGAAGATGGGTGGGAAGAGGAGGGCCCATTGCATGGCCAGCTCGTTCACCAGAGTTAAGTAAAATTGACTTTTTCAAGTGGGGTTATATGAAAAACCGTGTGTATAAAATACCTCCAACCACGCAAGATGATATGAAGAATAGAATACGAGAAGCATTGCATAGTATTAATGCAGAAATGTTAAGAAATGTCACTCGAGAATTTGAAGATCCACTGCAAACCTGTATTAATGTCTTCAGTAGATATTTTGAACATTTATTGTAAAATTAATTAATTTTGTGTTAATAACCAATCTTTTTTTGAATTTTTTATAATAATTTGTCACACTGCTATTTGTTCACGGCTAACTTGTCATTAAATTAAAAATATCTCAGAAATTAACGATTTTAACTATAGGGAGTGCATAATAAAAATGAAAGAACATAAAGTGTATTTTCACTTTTTAAAATAAAGTACAGGGAGATTCGTTTGGAAAAATTGACAAAATCATGTGTTAGAGTTTTGGCTCGCTGTATATTCAATTGGTGCAATAATAAAGAAATAGCAGTTCCTCGTAACACTGTACCAATATCAAAAAGTTATGCCTGGAAAAAAGTATTGTTAGGTTGTTCTGTCTAGGGTATACAGGACGTTGAAATGAGAATGATTTTCGTGTACAATTGACCATAACTTTTGAAGTACCCTGTATAACGTAATGAAACCATATATTGTTCCATTTAAAAAAAAGTATGTTTGGTTCACCCTGGTAATATGTAACACCCTGTAATTACGAAAATAATTTTATAATGTGACGTTTGAAGTTGCCTATAATTTTATAAATAACTTAATCTTTTTAATAACGGATATATCGTACTTCGACGCACTAATGCCACACCCTATATGTACATTTAGAGATTCATACAGTAAGTATACACTATATTATTTATATCTAGCTTGGCTCTGTCCATATTTCTACTTCTTAGTTCTTTAGGTGTCGGGGCCGTAGACAAATAACTGTCCGGTATAAGGACGATACCGTTAGTAGGAAATGCTACATCGTCCGTGGCACGAATTGGCTAGTAACCGGTCAGTGAGCTATGGTATTACTCATGAGAATAATACAATTGCCTTGGATCGACCTGGGAAGGAATGAATGGCGAGTGGGTAGGTGGAATGTTAGAGGTATGCATGGTAAAGAATTTGAAATTGCGAATGTAATGTACGAAAGCCAGCTTGATATTCTGTGTGTATCCTACCACTATGGTCAGGAGTTGACACTCAAGTGCATGGCGCAAAAGGAGTTGGGGTGATCATAAGTGAAAGAGCGATATGATCTGTTAATCAGTTTGAATTGGTATCTCCCCAGGCAATGTGGGTTAGAATGGAAGTGGAGTTTCGAAGAATTTTTCTTATTGCATGCTGTGCACCGGTGAATGGAGAAAGAAACCAAGAGTGTGAGAACTTCTGGAATGATGTAGAGAACGTGTTGAACGCATGTAATCCAAACGAAGGAGTGAAGATAGTGGGAGATATGAACGGATGGTTGGGTGTACAGAGAGAACACGTTCTAGGAAAGTTCTGAGGTCAAAGAGTCAATGAGAATGGTAAACGCCTGGTAAACATCTGGCTGGAGAAAAGCCTGTTTGTATCTAATATGTGGTTTAAACATAAAAACGTGCATATGTATATATGGCAAAGATGTGAATCTAAAAGTATGATTGAGTTGATAGTGCATGATGAATGACTGAGAAACCTAGTCAATGACACAAAAGTAATGCACGGATCGGAGTGTGGATCTGACCACTTTTGGTGATAACGAGAGTGTATTTAGAGCAAAAGTGGATCCCGAGAAGAAAAGCAAACGTAGTACGAAGGTCCAGAATTAGGGTAGACAAACTAGTAGATAATGGTGCGAGAATGACATACGCAGATGCTGTGAGTAAAGAATTGAGTGCAAATGAAACAGTGTGGAACAAACAAATGAAAGAGACTGACATTGAAAGTGTATGAATAAGCTTGATCAACTTTCTTCCCATGCGGATATGTGGAATAGAGACTGTAGGTAGACAGAAAAAATATGCTTGGTGGAATGAATCGGTAGAAAAGGCCGTATGTAAGACAAAAGATGCGTACATGGCAATGATTGCCGTAAAAAATGAGACTGAGAAAAGGTGATTGTATGAGGTGTACAGATTAAGAAACAAAGTGGTGAAATAAGCAGTGAGAATGAGTAAAAAGGAAGTGATGGTTGTGGAAGGAGAGAAAATTTAGAATGATTTTGCGGGAAACAAAAAACTCTGGAACTTTGGAACTCTGGAAATAGGTCAAAAATACAAAACATGGCCCAAAACACAACGCAGCAGGAGTGATGAATACGAGGAACGCAATAGTATAGGACGATTGTGAAGTGAAGTGAAGAATATTTATGTAGGCTGTACAGTGGTGAGGAAAGTAACACTAAAGGGTTGAACAAGGAGAATGTTGAAGGTGTGGTGTATGAAACTGAGAAGGATATTGGGATAAATGAGGTAGAAAAACGGCAGGAAGGTTTAAAAACGGTGACGAGACTGTGTGGTGTCACCGTGGTTGTTCAACGTGTATACATCGATAAATGTGTTAGGCACGCATGCACCGATACAAATGGTGTAATGGTTGGTGACGTAAGTGTACGAGTCCTGGTGTATGCAGATGACACAATCTCACTAGGTGACAGTGCAGATGAACTACAAACTGCTCTGAGGGAGTTTGATATCTGGTTAGAATGTTTACTGTAGATGGTAGAATGGATGGCGAGATTGGACGAAGGGTCAATGCTGGAAGGGATGTGATTGGAAGTATGTCGACTGCGTAACAAGTAATCTGTAATGGCGTGTTTGTCCCGCCAGTAATGTATGGAAGTAAGGCATGGGTATGTCAAAAAAAGCACGAAAAAAAAATAAATGCCATGAGTAAGAGATTTCTGAGAAGCGTATGTGGTAAAACGAGAAGGGATAAGATAAGGAATGAGTGTGGCGAGGAAAATACGATGATGGAGAGATATAAAAGTAGTACATTACGTTGATTTGGTCGTATTCAGAGAATAAAAAACGTAAAATTAACGAAGCGAATATCTGTGGGTGAAGTGAAAGGTAAGGCTGGGCCTGGGAGGCCGCGTAAGACTTGGCTGAACGTAGTAAAGTGTATGATAAAGAAAAGAACGATAAGGAGTTTCCAAAATAAAATGATATTTCAGAGACAATGTATTAATCTTGTGGAAGCTAGGGAGGTATGCGGAGATGGGAAAGCATGGAGAAAGATTGTGAATGAAAAATAAATATGAGTCAGGGATTGTTTTGACTACCCCGCAAGGGAATGGCGTGAAGGTTATGTTATGTTATGTGAATTAAATAATTGACAGGATCCTATTGTTTACCCTAAATCAATTATAAGTTAAAAACTATTTAATCAATCTTAAATTTAATTTTATACTCACGAAACTCATTGAATTGTCTAAATTATAATATTTATTTCGAATTGATACTCCCTCATTTTACGAACTTGTGATTAATTAATTACGATTTCTTAAAATTAAGTTTAATTACTAAACTATATACATCTATTCACCAATTTACAGTAATTTTGCATATTTACACCAAGCATAAACTTATTCATAAATGGATGTGTTGCGAGAAATGATTTACAAGAACCTTAAGTTACGATGTGTAAGGCATATTTATAATAACGTTCAAGATATCTTCGTTGATATACGTTATAGTTGTACAAAAAACATGTAAAGTTTATATTCACTAGTCCTCAAAGAATAGCGTAGGTTATTTATATATAATATTAATACAAATTTTTAAAATAAAACATTAGATGATTTAGAAACACGAATACGTTGAAAAGAGCAACAATAATCCATATAAATATTTTTTAAATATTTATTTCAAGTAACACTAATGAAAGAAATAAGCGTATATACGTACAGATTTATAAAGATTTTATAAGCTTAGCAACGAGTCGTTATTTTGACTAACAAGAACAATCTTGCCCTTTGAAGTCTTTTATTTTTAATATAATACTCTTACATAAAGCATCTTCAACATGTAAGACCAATTTTTCTAAATTTGATTGTAAATGATTCTAAAGATAATGTGAGCACTTACTAACAATTTTTTTAGGTATAGCATACGTAAACTATAGCTTTTTCCCTAATTTAACATCTTAAGAACAGCTACTTAAAAACTTAACTTAAATGAGTATATTAAATTAATAATTGAATATCTATTCCACTTAGTAAAATGGGTTGTACTTTAATTGTAATTAATTAAAGTTGAACTGTACAACTAGCAAAATCGTTACAGAAATATCTTAAAGCATACCAAGGTAGACACAAGAAAACCCAAGTTTATACCAGTAAGAAAAGTTTTTGTCTAATTATAAAATAAAATATAGACAATAGTAAAAGTGAAAAAGGAAATGTTAATTATTGTTAGAAAGCGCAACCAATTTTTGTTTGGTTTCTTTTGTGAGGTTTTCTATGGTTTCTATAAAGCAGGCAATTAACAGTTCTTTTTATTTTTTTTTACCCACTTTTCGGTACATTCGTTAAATATACTTTACGAATATTATTCCAATTCTTTACCTTTACATTTAGTAATTACAAAATTTATGCAAATTTTCGTGTTTAGATAAAACAGGATTGAATGTTTTACTTCATCCAAGTAGGTATTTTTGCTTTATTTTAATTGTGTGGTTCCCATATTCTACCGAAAATGTTATGCAAGAACTTACATTTATTTAAATATGCTTTTGATCTTTATTTAAAGCAATACAATAGTATATTACATTACTAGCATGGAAAGTGACCCATTTTACACGAGTGTGAAATGGCACTTTCCACACTATTTTTCCGACGACCACAAATAATGCAGAATCTTCAAAAATAAAAGTAAATATATTTTTTGATTACTTTAATTTGCGAATTTTATTGTTGATTGAATGCAAAGAAAAATAACGATTGAATAACAAAAACTTAAAATAAGAACTACTTAGAAATTTAAAGTAATATTATTATTATTATTGTAATTCGTAAATTGTAATGGAGTTTGCAATAAAGATTTGTTGTCTCCATTATTTGTCATCTTGTACAGTATCAGCCTCGATATCAGTTTCTGGAGAAGGTGGAGTGAAGGCTGTCGAAGAACTACACACTTAAAAAATGTCAGTATTCAAAAAAGGCGGACAACTATTATTAGAAATGTCAAAAATACATTGACATTTATAAATATTAAAATTAGTGGAATTGGAATATTTCATTTTAATTTTGATTAAACACTTATAAAAAATTTTTTTAAGTGTTTTTATGTTTAAAATGTGATTTTCTTTGTGTTTTATGACATTACGCCGCACAATGGTTACATAGTGCCCCGTAAAAAGTGGAATACTCTGGATCAAGGTCAACATATTTACTTGACATACTTACCATACTACAGTGATATTTGTGACTTTCGTAGGTAATCTGTGTGCTATATGTCATTTTCACACGTGGTCGTCGGAAAAATTTATTTTTTGTATATTTAATAAGTTACATTAAATACTGTAATCTTAAAACGGGGTCGTATAAATGATTCACACACTTTATTGATATTTCTAGCCCAGAGCTATAATTAGCTATGGAAAATAATGGAAGAAGATTTTGTGCCACTTTGCTCGTCGGTAGATTAATAGGTCCAGGTTTAATAATATTTGATTTGCTTATTAACAAAAATAGAATTGCTTAGATATTTTCGCTTTACAAAAAAAGTTGTTCCTTCAACCAATTTGTTTTTAAGGAACAAATAAACCTTAAACAATAAAAAAGTCACAAAAAACTAATGAAAACGACAAGAAAAAGAAATGACAACAATAAGTTTTATTACGATACTTAATTTGATTATAATGGATGATCTCCTAAAAACTAATGTTAGTGATTCTTAATTAATTGCCTTAAACTATAATGTGGATTAATTAACAATATGAAATATCAGTAGTAATTTCTTTTACATTTTGGGTGTCACTGGAACTTCAGCAGATAAGCAAATGCTGTCGACTCTTCACTTTAAATTTTTTGCACAATTTTAATAGAAGTTGAAGTAAACATCAGATTGATATGCTGGTAATTCCAAATATATAGAAATTTCTTTATAAACCTCCAAACTGCATTGATCTTGTATGGTTCAAAGTAAAATTAGGTAATTGAATTCCCACTTCGTATTAGCAAAAGCTATTGCACCATCTTGCAAAGTTAATATTAAAATAAAATTAAACCCAAAGTAAAAATAAGTGGAAAGAGTATAAATAAACTTGAGTTGCCTGAAATGTAGATATCTCAAATTTTAGTATGATAATTTTAATAACTCACCATATAAATGTGACACTAAATAAAAAATTAAACAAAGCGAAAATGGCTTCTACTTAAACACGTAGTACATGCAATGAATAAAGGACGGTCAAAGTAACCCTGCGCAATGACCGGAAAGGGATGAGCAGAGCTATAGAAATAATTTATTAAAGGACATTTTTTTACGCCAGTAAGGTTTGCAACTAACGCTACACGAAATGCACTTAAGTTGCCAATAGGAATGTAAATTTAATAATACATAAAAAGGTTTGTTACAATACTCAACTATTTTATGAGTATTCGAATCAAGTTTTGTTGGAATTGAAAGATTTTGTACAGAAACGTTATAAAATGTTTAGCTAAAGAGAGTTATAGTCTACAAAATATTTATAAACGGCTGAATGTCATGTATGGTGGGAATATTCCATCGTATTACCGAAATAGTAAGTGAGTGATAGCGCGATCTACTTAGCACTCGGTAGGTAATGGGTTCGATTTCCGTTCCCGTTTACGTTGTATGAGATCTTTTCAGGGTTTTTTTTCTCACACACATGTAGCGCACATCATGTGTGGCTATTTAGGCAAATGCCGGGGTAGTAACTTACCCCTTAGAACTCCTTAATCCCACCATACAACCATACTTAATGTATGCATGCTTCGAATCCATGACTGTGGCTGAAAAAGCTTGGAAAGTTCGAGCAGCCCGACATGTTTTAAAACAAGTTTCGGGTATTGCAAAGTTCACCAACCCAGGACCGGAAGTTAGTCGATTCATATAAATCTAAAAATAGAACCAATTCCCGGACACGAGGGGAGATCATAGACTTAAAGTAGACCAATAACAATTTTGGGGGAAAATTCTTCATAATAGCCTCCAAAAACAGATAATCCACCAGATGTAACGGTTCATTGAAATATTATGTGTATAAAACCCCTTCTTTTTTTTTGTTATTACTGATTGTGAAAGTGATGAAGCTGATTAAACAAAAGGACAAAATAATTAGATACATTTGCATCTTAAGAAAAAATATTAGATTAATTGAGAAATATATTTGTAAGTTAGATAAAGGTGATGGTAAGAATGAAAACTTGCTTAAGCTATAAAGTAATTTATCTCTGCGCTATTTTTTAAAACTGAAACAACCAAGAAAACGCTTTAAAAACAGGTGCGGCTAATTTATAAAATTTACCATGCCACGCTATCGATTCTTGTTTTAACGGTAGGGTATTACTGCGAATGTAAATAAAGCTCCTCTAACATTTTCAAAATCATGCATAATATTTTTTTTTTTGTCTAGGGGGTTGGCCGAATCTCAATTTATCATATGTAATTGACCGAACTGAATTGGTCGAAAATTAATTTATCGAAAACGCAATTAATCAAAATTTATGGAATCGTAGATCTAAAATGGTAAAATAAATACTAGTGTAAAGCGTTTGTGTAATCATTCCATAATTAAGATATTAAAAACAGAAAAAAAACAAAAAATTTTAAAATTTAGAAAAAAAAAGTTTAAAATACAAAAAAAAAACTTAAAAATGAAGACACACAAGAAAAATTAAACATATACCAAAACATTAGAAAGGGAGACTAGTAACAGGTTTTACAGTAGTATTTATTTTACCATTTTAGATTTACGATTCGATGAATTCCCATTCGATCAATTGTGATTCGGTAAATTACGTTCTGATTAATTGCGTTTTCGATAAATTGATTTTCTGTTCGATAAATTGAGATTCGGTAAACTTTCCGACACCGACTTTTTTCAGACACAATGGAAATGGATCATATTTCCTTACTAGAAATTGCAACGAAAAGTATCTCTTTTCCTCATAGCAATCATTTCTTTATAAAGAATTATTAATTATTTATTGGAATAAATATTAACGTTAGAAAAACGTATGCTTGTACAATGTTTTAACTGTAAATCATTAAGTGATAGTGACTATTTTGATAATACCTCCTGATGAACTCCTCTATTTGACGTAGAAAATGATGAATTGCTACATATAGGAACCAACTGTAATTCAGTACGTTCTAGGACAACAACTGATGGATTCTGGCATCCACTGTTTGACGATGATGGGTGATTAAAAATCATTTTCGAAGTCGCCATTTTATTGTTAATGATTTCTTCTATATATTCTTCTTGAGTCGTGTTTGATCGCCACCCTCCATGATTTTTGAGCCTCCTGATATCCGCTCCACTCTCAGCCAGAAAAGTAGTTGACGTTTGTCGTATATAGTGTCCAGTGTAACCGTCTGGGTTGGGTAATTTCAAATAATGGGCACTTTTCTTCGGGAGAAATTGTGGATCCCCACAGGTTGCACTGTACATTTATTGTTCATATAAAATAATATGAACAATCTTGAGTGATTGATATGTTTTGGACGAAAGCTTACATTTGTTCTGTACAACTCAATCTCATTAATTCCTCTCATTTCTGTCATAACGGTGAATATACGCTTTTTCCTTGTCATAGTGTTATAGAGGATGACAACCAGAATAGAGCCAGTATCCTCAATATCCTTCGCATTTAACTTTCTTACATCCTCACCACGACATGTCCCATACAGATCGAAAATTAACGCCACTTTGAAGAGTGTCGTCAGGTGCTTCTGTCCAAAATTTTGACACATCATATCCCTCGCGTTGGCGCTTTAAATATAACTGTATCTTCCCATAATTCGATATATCGACGTTTTGTTTCACTCTCAACGTACTTTTCAACATGGAATATGTCGACCACAACTTGGAAGATTTGAGTTTTTTAGTCTGTAATCAAATACAAAGATAAAACTTAAAATAAATGAATAAATGTATTCAGGAAAACTAACCTTCTCATGAAAAAAAGCAAGCATAATTTCTTCGTCGATATCCCTTACATTCGTTGAAGTCCTCCAAGAATTAAAAATATTATAGGACTTCTCATATTTATCTCGTGATTTCAAGGGTAATAAACTAGCAACAGCTTCAAACGCTAATGCTGCAGTGATAGAAACGGCAATTTGATCCTCCCGCTTGTCATGTATTTTTTAAATAATTTCTTGTAAAATGTAATCCATTTCCATTTAGTGTGCGAAAATATTTTATGTATTATTCTTAAAGAAATGTAGATTCTTCTTCACTCATCGCGTTTCTAATCTGGGTGCCGCTTCGATTGGAAAGATCGCGATTCGTAAAGAAAAACAATACTTTTCTTTACTTATAATACAAATAACTATTAACGATAAAATGAATGTAATATTAAAAGAGTCCATGTTGAAGGTGAACACAGTTTTGGTCGCCATTTTGTACAGCCTAATAATTTTAAAATTGATTTAGACACATCTGCAACTAAAAACCGAATTAACGATGTGCATAATAAACTACAAACAAAATTGGAGGAATTTTCAGATAAGTATTCGTGGTGGGGTTTGAATAAAACTTCACATTTAAAAGTCAATATTAGCAGGTATTAGGTATTAGCCGGGAGGTACCGCCACCCTTACCATGGCCTCCTTAATATTGGGTCTCCGATTTTCTGAGCTCGGTAAGGGCTGCCGGTTACCTTTTCCATCATCCCTAATCTATTCTCATCCTTATTCTTCCTTCTCGCCCTCACTGTCTTCCTATCGGATTAAAAGTCCCAAATTAAAGAATAAGATGGCTGTGGTTTCTAGGGTTATAAATTCCGGACGTAAAATCCTGCCCCATTCGGATGTCCGGGAGGGCAGGGCCCAAGCGACCTCGGTCATCGAAAGTATCAACTTTCTGATTCACTACTGCAACATCCGCGGTATCAGGTCTAATCTTAATGCTATTCACCAACATCTTGAACAATTACAACCTGACATATTGTTTCTATGAAACACAAGTCTCCTCTGAAAGCTCCGAGTCACCTGACTTGCAATTTCTCAATACCATCTTCACTCTAACTTTCGATATAAAGGAGGCGTATGTGCCTACATCAAGGACAGAATTGCTTGCAAGAGGGTTTCTTCCTTAGAAAATAAAAATTTTAACGTGATTTGGTTTAAACATTCTGGTCCTAATTTTGTGAAATTCTACTGTTGCATTTATAGGTCTCCTAATGACAGCAACTTTCAAGAGTTCTTCGATTACCTTAGTATGAAAGTTGACTATCTCCTGTCTCAGTTTCCATCTTGCGATGTCTCATTTGTAGGCGATTTCAATGTTCATAACTCTAGTTGGCTTCAATTTTCATCTACTACAAATCCCGCTGGTCATAGTGCAGAAACATTTGCTATTTCATGTGATCTCACACAAATGATTTCTGAACCCACAAGAATCCCTGATAACCCTAACCATAATCCACATCTTCTAGATCTCTTTCTTACATCAAACCCACTTGTTTATAAAACTTCCGTTCTTTCGCCTTTAGGTCTTTCCGACCATTGTCTAATAAAAATCATTTCTACTGTACCTAATTCCACTGTTGTTCGCAAAACCGATAGAAACTTGTAGTGTTTTAAGTCAGCTCGATGGAGTGATTTACGGGATTTCTTTGCAACCTTTCCATGGCGTGAATATTGTTTTAAGTCGTCCTCTACTTCGGAATGGAGTTATACATTCCGAAAAAACAGTACCATGTAGGTCATTCACGTCCCAACCCTGGTTCAATAAGGCTAGTTCTGATGCAATATCTTTAAAAATAAATATTACATTAAATGGAAATCTAATAAATCGGTTGACAGTCATGTAGAATACGTTGGTGCTAGAAATATCTGCAAAAGTGTCATCACTAAAACTAAAAAGTTGTTCGAACAACGAAAATGCAATGAACTAGCTACATCTCCTTTAGGCAGTCGTAAATTTTGGTCTTTAGCAAAAGCCATCAGTAAAACTTTCGAACATCTTTATTTCCCCTGACATCTATTGACCGATCGGTAGTTGCTGATTCTGTAGACAAAGCCAACGTTTTTGTGGATTTGTTTGCATCAAACTCGTGTCTCAATGATTCTGGAAAAGCCAACTCTTCTTCATACGTTATGAAACCAATTCATTTTCGGTACAACCTCTTGGAATCGATCATCAGTAGGCTTGATCTCAATAAGGCGACTGGCCCAGACGGTATCCCAGCTATTGTCTTAAAGAAATGTTCCCCGAACTAGTACCAGTCCTATCTAAGCTCTATACGATCTCTATATCTTCTGGGAATTCCTTCATCATGGAAGTTAGCAATGTTCAACCTATTCCCAAAATAAGGTGATAAGACCGATCCCTCAAATTACAGACCAATTGCCATCACTTCCATTTTGTCTAAAATCATGGAAAAAGCCATCAATCAGCAACTGCTCACGTTCCTTGAAACTAACAAACTCCTTAGTGACCACCAATATGGGTTTAGGCAAAGTCGTTCAACAGGCAATCTTCTTTCATATGTGACCCATGTTTGGAACAATACAGTAGAGCAGTCCGGTGAAACAGTTGTAGTCGCTTTAGATATCTCAAAGGCATTTGACCAAGTTTGGCATAAGTGTTTACTTGCCAAACTCACCTCGTTGGGTTAAATGATACGCTCATCAACTGGGTTTCTAGTTTCCTTGATAAAAGACGAATACGTGTCGTAGTTGATGGCTTTTTTCAAAAGAAGTTAGCATTAACGCGGGCGTACCACAGGGATCCGTTATAACGCCTACACTTTTCTGCTGTACATAAACGACCTTATTTCTTCAACAACTAACCCCATCCATTGCTTTGCTGACGATAGCACTCTTCACTGTAGTTCATCTCAGTCTACTCATAGTGATAATCCACCTTCTATGTCAAATCAGGAAATTAAAGCTGAAATGGCAAATTCAATCAACAATGATATTCAACGTATTCTCGAATGGGGAAGCAATAATCTAGTTAAATTTAATGCTAACAAAACTCAGTGTTGCCTTATGTCCGCCAAAAAGATCGATCATTTCCTGTTGTAAGTATGAATGGCTCAGTTCTTAAGTTTTCAGACTCTATTACTCTGTTGGGTATGACTGTATCTTCAAATCTCTCATGGGTTGACCATCTTCTGTCAGCTACCAAAACATCTGCTCGTAAAATAGGCTTTTGTACAGATCTAAGCAGTACTTTACCTCTCGACAACTTCTTTTGCTGTATAAGGCCCAAATTCGGCCTCATCTGGAATATAATTCTCACCTTTGGGTTAGTGCTCCCCAATACGCTCTCGATATCGTTGATCGTATTCAAAGAGAGCGATTAGGCTTATAAATGACCCGTCCTTAACTTCTCACATACAGTCCCTTGAGCATAGAAGGACGGTTTCAGTTCTTTCTTTGTATTATCGTCATTACAACGGCTATTGTGCCAGAAACACTCAGTTCGCTCATTCACATCATCAGTATGCAGTACGAATCTCCACTTGTACCACACGGGCGCAATCCACATTTTCTACACGGCTTCTAAACTCTGGAATGATCTCCCTAGTTCCTGTTTTCCTCTCACTTATGATATGAGAAAATTTAAGGTAGCTGTTCATAGGCATCTATTGGCAATTCATTATCCCTCTATCCATCCTCCTAAGCGTTCCTGAGTGCTTTAGCACGATAGACCTTATTTAGCCTGTTCAGGTCCACAATCATAAAAAAAGGTACGTTCCTATAATAGGTGGACTGCACATTAAAGTACCTAATCTCATAGCAGTCAAAAACGTTGTTAATGCTTTCTAACGATCATGAAACATATAATCCTTTAGCGTGGATTAAAAATATCTGTCCTCCTTATTTTCAAAACAATTGGCTAATGCACGGCCAATATTACTTTACAAAAACATAGTTAATCATTGCCACGCTGTTACCAAATGGTAATAATAAGTATTTAAAATCTCGGAAGCATGTTAGAAAAATGCCCCACACCCGCCCTTTAGAAATACATACCACCTTAAATGGTCTTATGATGGCTCATTATCACAATTTCATTTCTAATGGGGAGAAGATTATATACAGTACTTTATCGGAAACCTACAAAGAATTATAAACTGTGCAAATGCCATTCTCAATACCATTAGTGGCAGTAGACGCGCTACTCTCTGTGATACTTCCAATCATCATAATCATTTGACGGGGAAATTTCCAGGTGCTGTCTTTCATAACTTGAGTGGTTAAGACATCAATTTCCTCTTTCAAAAGCTGGTTTTCGCCTTCCCGGAAGAAGGTTCTTTGCTACTTTTGAACAAGGAGAGGTGCATATTCTTTACCAAGTCTGAAGATAATACTAGATTTATAGACTCTTTTAGATTTATGAGTAGTACTATTAATAAGCTAGCCTCTTAGTTAGGTAATAGTAAACTAGTACTAGCGACGATCAGTTACGGGGTAGGTAAGATAATTCCTGCCTCTTAATTATTTTTTTCATTCACACTCATTCACCATGCTTTCGTATCTCTGCATACCTCCCTAAATTCCGCAAGATTCTTACATTGTCTCTGATATGTCCTATTATTTTTTTTTAAAGCTCCTTACCTCTCTTTCTTTTATCATACATTCATGCCAAGTTTTACGCAGCCTACCAGGCCCGGGCTTACTTCTAATCTCAATCACATATATTTGCTTCGTTAATCTTGCGTTGCTCATTCTCTCAATATGACCAAACCAACGTAGTGTACTGCTTTTATACCTATCCATCATCGTCTTTTCTTGGCCACACTCCTTCATTATACACTAATTCTTTGTCTTGTCCCTTCTCGTTTTACCACATGCGCTTCTCAGGAATCTTATACCCATGGAATTTATTTTTCTTTCGTGCTTTATTTTACATATCCATGTCTCACTTCCATACAGTACTGACGGAAGAAACACGTCATTACAGACTGCTCGTTTTTCGCAGCTGGGCTGATGCTTTCGTTTCTCATTATCGTCCACATACTTCCAATCACTTTCCTTCCAGCATTGACCCTTCGTCCAATCTCGCTATTATTGTACCCCATCTGCAGTAAACATTCTATCCAGATACACCATTTGCAGAGTAAATACTCTACTGTCCTTTCCACCTTCCCTATTGAACGCCACCATCTTTGTTTTGTTCACGTTTACCTTTAGGTCCATGCTCCCGCAGACTGTATCAAACTTCCTCAGAGCAGTTTGTAGCTCATCCGCACTGTAAATTAATAAGACTGTGTCATCTGCTGGAGGGTGTAACGTGTATAAATTGATATTGGATTTTTCTCGCACCAATTTCGTAGCTTTTTCTGGTGGTGTCTGTATTAAATCGATATTCGATCTATTCATATGGACTTCCCGATCTACTGTGCTTACTGTATTAAAAATTGCCGTTGTGTTGAAAATTAAAGGATTTGCATTTAATACTTTACTCGATATCTGCGTTAATAGTAATACCAATATCTTAAGTTTTCGGATGTGCTGTACTATAAAGGTATCTGTTGCTTTCGTGGAATTATCGCTAGAGGGCAGTACATGCAATAAGTCATAAACTAAGTAACTATTTGATCACAGTGATCTTTATTGTCTACAAACACAAAAGTTTAACTTTGGTAACAATGATATTTTTTTTAAATTTCCGGAAAAACGTTTTTCAGTTTTGCTTTTCTGGGTAGCAATTTTAGTTGGAAAGTGAATGTATTCTTGAAAAATTTTCTGCTTTGCTTATTAATGACATTGGTTGCGTTAGAGAGAAAATTTAATTTGAGTAATTTCTTATTGTATTCTGTACTTGCTTGCATAAAAATTACGACTCGCTGCGTATAGCGGATTTATGTAAGAGCATTGATTTCTCTAATGGGAAGATCATTTCTTTCTTTAAATTTTTGGTAATCATACAGTTTCTTTTAGCACCCAAAACAAGTTCATTAAACCCAATCGCTATTCCCAAGGCGAATAGTTAAAAATATTCGTCAGTACACCATTATGACCCGATAGGTTAAATTAAATACTCAGTAAAGTTAACTTTGTCTGTCGTGAACATTATTTAGGTGTATCAACTTGCCTTCGTCCGATCTTATGTACAATTTGTGATATTTAATTTGTGATCGATGTATATATATATATATATATATATATATATATATATATATATATATATATATATATATATATATACATATACCGAGCGTCCCAATAAAATGTATACACTCTTTAAATGACTATAACACTAACAATTATTATAATACAGAAAACTTTCAAAAATGAAAATAATGTTAACAAATGTACAAACTAGTCAATTATCGAAAATGTTCTAATTGTTGGCCATTGTGGTCCATGCACAGCTGATAACGCTGATTGATTGAATCCAAAACGTTCCTAATCATTTCAATTGGTATTTCGGCACATTCTCTTTCAATAGCTGCTCTCAACTCATCGATTGTAGCTGGTTGTGTGGTGTAAACACTGTGTTTAACATGCCCCCACAGAAAAAAATCCATAGGGGTCAAATCCGGTGAGCGTGGAGGGTACTCTTCTCTTCTGCACATTTTCCTTGGTACCACTCACAAAATTGGATTCTGCGGTCATAATCATCTTCATTGAGAGCGTGCACTAATCTAGGAATAAAACTTCTCCATTTGGCACGCTTCAAAATGCGATGGACGCTCGATTTTGAAACTCCTGTTTCACGAGCCGCTTGCCGGACAGATTTTCTAGGTGATTGCTGAAATCTCTGAATGACTTCTCCTTCTCTTGTGGGGCTGATGGATGATCGTGGTCTTCCGGAATGGTTTGTATGGACATCCTTAATAGTTCCTTCTTCCGCAAACTTATCTCGCAAACGAGTAATTGTGAGTCTCGTTGGTGCATCTCGTTGAAACTCCATCCTAAACCGTCTTTGCACTTCACTTACGTTCTCAGTCTTCCAGTAGCACTTTAGAATGAATTTTCTTTCCTCAAAGTTTAGTCTGACTCCAGCCATTATTTTAAGCAGTTACAACTGGAAAAAAAAGTGTGGTTGTTATGAACTGTTAAAGAGTGTATACATTTTATTGGGACACTCGGTATATATATATATATATATATATATATATATATATATATATATATATATATAGTAGGAAGGTAATCTTGACTGTGTGGAAATTTAAATTGATCAATTTATATTGAGAGCAGTCATCTATTCATGTTTATAGCTTGATAAATATCAAAGAGTGTTCTTTTAAACCCTGGCCTAATTAAACATGAATAGATGACTGCTCCTCAATATATAATATATATATATATATATATATATATATATATATATATAATATATATATATATATATATATATATATATATATTTCGATTGATGTAATACGTTTGCGCTAATTGTTCAAGCGCTTGACTGGCGAGGCCTTTTGTAACTGAATCCCCTGTAAGGAACTGAATCCAGTGTAAGTAATACCACCCAGCGGATAATATATCGTTTATTCTCATGCCCACCATAACTTCATCTCTTATTTATTAGGTTTGGAGGACAAATACTGTCAAAAAGGGCACCTTGTCAGATTTACGTCTTTTAGACCTAATATCGTTGTCATCGAATCTTGAGTAAACTAAATCGCTTCAGCTCCACGGTTGCCAAAAAAATTGGATGTCCATACAACGAATTCCGCAAAATATCGTAATGTTGTGATTATTGCTCAAATGGCTAGCAGGAAATAATAATCCAAAGAATGGATACAACTGAACAGTATCGCAGAAATTTCATTTTCTAGGGGTTAGGACTCAGGCAGCTTCCTTGTTGGTACAAGCTACTATACGTTCAACATAACTGTTGTCTTCGGAAAGGAAAAATGCATCCTCAGGTTTCTCAATGATTTCGCCAGATCCCAAAACCACTTTATGGAACTTTCCTTTTGCAATGTTACGTTGGACAAGGATTGCATTTTCACGCTTTCGACTTGAAACAAAAATGTGTTTCACTTCCTTCAATTTCAGGATCAGCGTCTTCATCTACAAGCAGAAAATACATTAAAACAGGAAGGGGTTCATTCCCGGTTACGTAACTTTTTGTCAAATTCCAAATATTTTTAAAGCTGAAATTCTCTTTGACCTTTGTTGATAAGCTAAACTAAAGATTATTTTACGAAAAACAAGGTCAGAAAGCCTCGCCGTGCTTAAGAAATTACATAGTTAACTATGTTTTAACTTAAAGTATGTACAGGGTCCAGTGGACCCTGTTTGCCCGGACAAGAGTTAAACTACTCGTTACAGTGGCGTCACGTTAATTTTAACATAAGGAAATATATGCAAAAAAAATCGTGTACGAATATTTATTTACACGATACTAAAAATGCGTTATTTATCCAGTATATACGCAATAAATCTAATAACCTAACACATGCTAGTCGGCAAAGCGAAAGAATCTTCGTTAGTAAAACATGTGCGGTTGAAAAATGACAGTTTCTAAATCAATCAAATAGTGCACGGTAAAGGTAAGTCTTTGAACAGATTTTTATTACCCAGCGTTTTGAATATTAATACTAAACAAAAATAATAATAATAACAATGTAGTAATGTATTTATCCATGGCACGCTTTGTAAATGTAATAATAAATTTATCACACCTTTCTTATTGAAACCTTTAAAGACATTTTTTTTAAAGCGGTTTATTTTATTGTCATGCAACAAAGGAACCTTTTTTAAAGAATATTTGTTCCTCTTTAAATGAATGAATAGAAAATTAAAAAAAATATCCAAATAAAAAGATATGGATCACAATGCATGAGTTAAGTGCAGAATAGGCCTTTTGGAATTCAAATATTTACATCAAATTTGGTAAAATGACGTAACAAAATGTTAAAATTGTGTACTCCAAATTTCTAGAGAATCGACCCAGCAACAAAATAATTATTAAAGAAATAATATTTAAAAAGTCGAATTTTGAGGCCTTATTACTCCGAAGGTTTTGCGCATAATTTCCGAAAACCCTGTTTACAGTATGGTCCAAAGAGTTTGATCTATAAACAAAACTTTGTTAATATCGATTTCTCAGAAAGTTTTCTTCCATATAGAAATTGGTGAATCACGTAAAACTAAATATGCACTAGACAGATTCTACCAGTGGCGTACCGATAGTTGAAATTTTCAAAATAAAATGCTCTTATTTTGCAAGATATCAAAAAGGGTTATAGGAATAGTTGCTTATTTTTGATTTGGCATGCCCAGATATGAAGTTTGGATGACATATCGAGAAGTTGTAAATTTTTGTTGTTTAGGGGTGTTGTTTATCGGACTATTAATTATTCCAATTTTCGGTTTAAAATTGAATTAGAGTGTACTAGACTAACTATTTGGTAAGAATGAATTGAAAAATTCGGGAAATGCTACGTAACAAATAACGTTTAAACGAGAAATGGAAAAATAACGGCTTGGCGTTGATCAATGACCCTTTGGAGCATTCAGTGGTATTATTTCCTAAAATAATTCTTTGGATCGGGTTCTGAATAAAATAGAATTTGTTTAAATCACTTTATTTGTTTACTTTTATTTGACCTATAAAAGAGACCCGTTGAAAATAACAATGAACCTTTTAATTTACTACTAAATAGATTTTTGTTGTGAAAATTATTATTTGAGTTTTACGCTTTTACAAATAAGGTGATTTAAACAAATTCTGTTTGTGCTGAATCCGATCCAAAAAGTTATTTTATGAATGCCGTTATTTAAATGTTATTTGTTACGTAGCACATCCTGACCTTTTCAATTCATTCTTACCAAATAGTTAGGCTAGTACTTTAATTCAATTTTAAACCGAAAATTAAAATACTCCGATAAACTGCACCCACCCCTAAATAACAAAAATTTACAACTTCTCGATATGTTATCCAAACTTCATATCTTGGTATCCCAATCAAAAATAGGCAACTATTTCCTATAAGCCGTTTCGATATCTTGCAAAATAAGGGCATTGTATTGAGAAAATTTCAATTGTCGGTCATTTACCACTAATCGGTACGCCACTGGTAGAATCTCTCCATTGCGTATCTAGTTTTACGTGATGCACCAACTTTTATATGGAATAAAATTTTCTGAGAAATCGATATTAACAAAGTTTTGCTTATCGATCAAACTCTTTGGACCACATATATATATATATATATATATATATATATATATATATATATATATATACATACAGGGTGTTTCATTAAGGCTGGCCACCGGCCATATTTCAGAAACTAGTGGACATAAAAAGTGGAGAAAAAAAATTCATTATAAAAGTCACCACGAGAAAATCCTGGAAATTATTTTTAAGTTCCGTAATTCATCGCAAGGGGGCGCAATTGAAAATTAAAAAATAAAATTATAAATTTCTCCGAAAATTCCCACATTAAGGCATACCTTTGGTAACATCGTTAGAAAGCTTAGACAATTCTGCATCATTTTGGTCTAAGGCTCATTGGCGTACCGACCTTAATAAGAGAATGTGTAATCATTTAAATCGCTGTTATTTTTAAACGACTTATCCGATTGTAGTAAACCTAGGCTTGTTTAGAAGAAAAAGGTAAGTACTTTTAACTGTCGCATCCATTGGTACGCGATAGCTCATCATAAAACTGTTAGAGGGCGCAATTTGTAATAATACCAGTATTTTTGATTTCATTCAGAAAAATTAAATCATACGGTATAATTATGACATCATAAGCGGAAAGTAGCTTAAATTTGTAACAAAAAACGTAAATAACGCAATTTGATATCTTTATTTGTTCCAGAGTTATGGCGAAAAGAAGACTTTTAACCGTTTAATTTAATAATTGATTGTTGCTATGGTTTCTTAAGGTGTATAGGTTGGATTAGTAATGAGGAATCTGCATTTATCATATTCTGTGCCTCCTTCACACTCTATCTAGGCTTAGGACTAGTCCAAACCAAGCAAATTGCAAAATTTGGAGCGTGTTTAGAGGCCAACGGGCCATAACAACGATATAAAAGTAATGATTGATTTTTGTTTAAGAAACTTTTTAATAGAATGGTAAAAAATCATGAACAACTGTTAAAAAACAAGTGAAAAGCTATAAATGTTCAAATTGACGGCCGTTGTATATATATATATATATATATATATATATATATATATATATATATATATATATAAATCCCATTTTATTTAATATCTTTCAACTAATTCGAACTAATTTTACGAAATTTTGTAGACGGGTTTCTTGGGATGAGAAATTCAAATTTCTGGACGATTTTGTTTTATCTCGTAGAGGGCGTCACAAGTGACGATTAGGAGACCTTAAAATCACTATAACTTTTTTGGGTTTGATAAGTCTTTTTCTCTATCTATTCCAGTTAAGAAAGGTATACTTTATTGAAGTCGATAGAAGCAACCCTTTCCGAGAAAAACGCGCTTGAAACTGAAGATGCATGTAAATTGTCAAAGTGACTCGAAAAGTATTACAAGGTATCGCAAACCTACAAGATTTTTTCTTGTTTGACACATTGTGAACTCTGAGACAATCTCGGTATTTCCTTGACAATATCCAAAAACCAATAACATATCGGCATATTCTACCTTGGTATATTGCGTAGTCGTGATGCAGCAAATAATCTTCGGGATAATGAAGAAAGTATGCAAGGGTTAATTTTAATTTTCTGCGTAGGTCGTGTAAATCTTTGCATGCGTGGAAACGGCGGGCATTTTGACACATTTTTGTATTTGCTTTCAGTTTAATTTTCGTATTAAATTGCTTTTATCATTTAGCCTTAAACACAAGGAAGTAAAACCATAAAAACCGCCAAATTCTTCAACAAAAGTTGGAACGCCTTGTAATAGATTTCGACTCACTTTGACAATTTACATGGGTCGTCAACTTCAGATGCGTTTTTCTCGGAAAGCGTTGCTTCTCGCGAGTTCAATAAAGTATACATTTCTTAACTGCAAAATATAGGAAAAGAGATTGGTCAGGCCCAAAATGACATGCACCGTGACACAAAAAAGTTACAGTGACCTTAAGGTCTACTAATCCTCGCCTTGGACGCCTTCTAGCAGATAAAGCAAAATAGTTCACAAATTTTATTTCCAAGAAACCCCTGTATACCAAATTTCGTGAAATTAGCTCGAATTAGTCGAAAGATATTAAAGCAAATTTTATTTATTTGTTCAACGTTGACACCCTGTAGCTCCGTTATTACATCGACTTACTATGTGGAAGAGCGTTGTGAAGACCTTTCCTGAACACCTTGTATATGTACTGGATGTCCAGGAAAATATGCGAAATCTCTCGGATTCAGGCATAACATGAAAAGAAAGATGAAACGTTCCTAAAACGTTTGTTCCTACAGGCCCTCCCTAGGGAGTGAACCTGAAGGACTCTGCTGGAAATCAGTTTCTCTTGGATAACTTTTAAAGTATTAATAGAAATTTAATATGGTGGACACTAGCAAGGACCGCATAAAATAGCGTCCTTGAAACATATTTACCTTTCTTAGTTTTCCAGGGGCGGACTAAGCTTCACACCTTAATGCTTAAATTTTTAACACCCTGTATGATGAAGGGTTAAAAAATAGATGTGGGTAGCTTCAACCTTGAACTAAAAAAATGTACTCTAGTTTATTGTCGATAGAATGAACTATTTTCGAGAAAAATAATTAACGAAGTCATGTTTTTTTTAGTAAAAGGGAAAAAGTGCAATACGAAAGTCATTCAAAAAACGGAAAAGTTTCATTTTCAGTTGTTTAATACTAAAAAATACAAAAATTTCAGAAAATGCAATGGTGTCTCAGGGGGCACGGTAATGAAATTATTGAAAAAAAATGTAATCCGCTGTTTTTCTGGAAATTTAGTGGGTTAAGCACTAGAAACAAAGCTGCAAGTTGTATTTTAGAATTTGCAAATTTGAAAGTAGCAAATTCAAAAATTACAACTTGGAGTTTTATGTCTGGTCTTAAACCCCCTATAGCTTGTAACAATTGAACCTAAGGACGATAATTCGAAACAACTAATTCAAAACTTTATAGGAGAGTTCAACATGGGCTCCGTGAAGTCTGATACACTCGCGGACACGACGAATTGTGGACTGTTGTACCCGCACAATAGTCCAGCGTTGCTCCTTATCACATCACAATGAAACGTAATTATCCGTAGAAGTTCCTCCCTAGTATCGACCGGAGTAGAATACATCACGTTTTTGAGGGGTCCCTATAGGTATAATTCCAGCAGAGTTAGATCGGATGCTTGAAGAGGCCAGGCAATAGGTCCTCCCCTACCTATACAGCGGTTTAAATAGGCGTTATTTAGCAACGCCGAAATGAGGTGGTGCCCCGTCGTGTATGAAGCACGTGTTTCGGCGAGTTTCAAATGTTAAGCGCTCTATTATATCGTAAAAATCTGGACTAACTCCAAATAAAGTTGTCAATTTAATCGTGCCGGCAACAGAAGTGTTTCAATCAAAGAATTGCCAATGATTCCTGTCCAGATATTAATTGATTGGAACTGGATTGACGATGTGAAATAATAGTGGCATGACTATTTTTATCAGCCCATTCACTGTGTTGTGTAAATTTATGATGTCATTTTTTGTAAACCCTGCTTCATCTGTGAAAAGAATAGGGTTAACAAAGTTTACATTATTTCCTTGAATAGCCAGTTTGCAAACTGCATTTTAGGAGTAAAATCATCAGGAATCAGTTCATGCACTTTTTGACAGCTGTTCTTGAAGAGTAATATTGTTTTCGACGAATTAAACTGTGATGATAATTTTCGATGGCTCGTTGAAGGAGTGTCATCAACAGCATTTCAAATATTTTCCTCCAATTGCGTCGTACGTACGATTCTTCTCAGACCAGCACCACTACTATTTTTCAAAACTTTCCTAAAATTATGAAGAAAATCAATAGTTATTACCGTATTTCCTGGAATTGACCACCATTCTCCCTTAGACGTTGGTGAACTCGTTGAAATGTATGATTAGGAAATCTTTCGTGATCTAACCTTCTGGCTTCCAAAGCATTGCAAGACGTAAGTCCATACATTAGATGCATATCTGCATACTCAAAAAACGCTCATTCCATAATTCGAATTAATTCACAGTCAAATTCACCACGAAATCAAAAAATTAATAAATTAATATCGAAGGAAAGGATCAATGTGTCAGCGATATGAAAGATGACAAGTTCTAAAATGCAGGGTATTTTATTTATTTCTTCATAGTAACGTTTGCAACAACAACGTTTTTTTTTTTTGTGTCGATAACAATAAAATGCACATTTTTTCCGAACTAGGTGGATTAAACAGCAATAAATGACACTTTCCTGTTGTTTGATTGAATTTCGTGTGTTTAGCGTCTGAGTTTTGTATTCCAAGTTTTTTGTGCAACCCTGTATACATGACACTTTCCTGTTGTTTGATTGAATTTAGTGTGTTTAGCGTCAGAGTTTTGTATTCCAAGTTTTTTGTGCGACCCTGTACACAACTTTTGACCCAAGGAATTAATTCTCCTATATTTTCTACATAAAAATGTGTACTTTGTAAAGGGCGCGCTGGGTTTGAAAGTTTAGCTGTAGAAGCTTCGGTGTAGGTAAAACAATAATAAAATCATTAACTTTGCTTCAATAAATTAATTATTAATAAATTTATAGCTAAATATCTGTAATGCAACAAATTTGAGCATTGGAGATACGTTTAAATAAGTAATTACTCAATTCTACAAATGTGCTAAATGTCCTCCGTTTTTCTGAATACACACATTAACAGATCTTAAAAGGTGAAACTACACGATCGAGAGTTTCAGGGTTGTTTCTCCTTAACAAATCGTCTCGATCGTTTATACACATCTGTTTTAAAAACACCCTAGAAAAACAAGTCCTTCAGTTCCAGAGAGCGATGTGCCCACTACCGAAGCTTCTGCAGCTAAAATTTCAAACCTATTTTACTAGAAAGCCTTTTATAAGGTATACCTCTTTTATGTAGAAAAGATAGGTGAATTAATTCCTTGGGTCAAAAGTTGTATACAGGGTCCACAAAAAACTTGGAATCTAAACACTGACGCAAAAGCCCTGCAGGTGGCGCCCTCCTCAAAATACGAAAGAATGGTAGCAAATTTAAATTTCTCATCCGAAAAAATTAAATAATAAGTAAATACCTGTCGAAAGTTAGATAACAAAAAAGAAAAAAAAATTCAACTTTAGCACCCTGTATCTCTGTTACTATCAACCTTTGACATAGGCAAATTGACCCATATCGGCCTAATTTTTATACATACATATATATATATATATATATATATATATATATACATGTAAATAATTAAATAAATGGACAAAAAAGGCGCGTAAACAGTATTTAGGATTGCAAGCGCATTGGATTTCTATGAAAACTATGGTTCCTTTAAACCCATGTCAGGCACAATTGTTAAAACTCATAATCATAAAATTAACTTAAAGCGTAAATACCACCCTCTTGTCTAAGGTTTGAACTCACATACGTAAACATTTTGCAATAGAGCACTAATTAAACCATTTATTTTAACCCACGGTAGCACGGGGTATATAAAGTAATCATAAACACGTATTTGTAACAGAGGAGAAAATACAAGACATGCCAGATGTGATTCATAAAAGTGTACAGCACTATAATAAACCCTTTTCTATAACAGAGCTAAACATAATCATTGCCATAAGAATTCGTTTTATTGGGTTTCACCATAAAAATAAATAACTAGATCGAATCTATAACCCAAAGTAAAGAATAAATAACTATTAATTAAGTAAACAAATAACTAGCTCTAATTGGAAGTTGAAAATATAAAAAACAAAAATAATTAAATCATTTCTGTCTCAAATAAATATCAACAAGCCTGGTAAGTTGCACCAAAATTCCAATCTAATTTAAATACGACGTGATTGAATTTGAGTAAGTAAAAAAAAATTATCTGGTAGGATGATACCGTTAGTAGTGAATGCTAGGCTTCCCAGGCATGATTTGGCTTGTAACCGGTGTACCTACTAATTTAATTACTAAAAAGAACAGCACAAATGCCTCGGATCCACTTAGCTACAAGGTGCGGTCAAGGTCGAAACAGACAGGTACCACAAGGAATGAGTGTCTAATTGGTACGTGGAAGGTTAGAGGTATGCGTGGTAAAGAATTTTAAATTGCGAATGTAGCGAATGTAAGGCATATTCTGTATGTATCGGAAACAAAGCGCAAAGAAAAGGATGTTGTAGAGATGGAGGAAGGCAGTCTACCACTATGGTCAAGAGTTGAGATTGAAATGCATGGCGCTAAAGGAGTTGGAGTAATTGTAAATGAAAGAGTGAAACAGTACGAATTGGTATCCCCCGGGTAATGTGGGTTAGAATGAAAATGGAATTTCGAAAAATTTTTCCCATTGCACGAAATGCACCGGTGAATCAGGAAAGTGACTAAGAGTGTAAGAACTGGAATGATATACAGAACGTGTTAAACGTACGTAAGTCAAACAAAGAAGTGGTGATATTGGGAGATAAGAATGGATGGGTGAGTGTACAGAGAGAACATACTGAACGCTTGCTAGGAGACCAAAGGGTCAATGACAGTGGTGAACGTCTGGTGAACATCTGTGTGGAGAGAAACTTGTTTGCACAAAAATGTATATTTGTGTGTAAGGCAAAAGTGTGAATCTAAAAGTTAATTGACTTGATGGTGTGTGATGAACGACTTAAAAACCTGGTGAGAGATACAAAAGTAATGCGCGGATAGGAGTGTGGATCGGACCACTTTTTGTTTGTATCGAGGGAGTTTAGTGCAAAAGTGGCAAAGCAAATATTGTGCGAACGTCCAGAATTAGTAGATAAACTAGTAGAATGAAAGATGCACGAATATGGCCTAATAAAGGTCTAATAAACGGAATAAGTGTAGTATATAACTGTATAAGCATGAATATGGCGTAAGTAAAGGTCTAATAAACCACATTTGGTTGATGGAGAGTGTGTTTATGGCAAAAGTGGGTCTGGAGACGGAACGCAAACGTACTGCGAAGGTCCAGATTATTTTGTAAACCGGTGAAATTGGATTAGAAAATTGAAAAGTATGTAAGCATTGAATAGCATTGGACGACTATAAAGCATATTACAGTCATTGATAAGCTGTGAAGACTGGAGTCAATTTCAGTCTTAAAAATGTTGTGTAAAAGTGACTGAAAAAAGCGATTGTATTTAAGTTAACTCAAGAATTAAAGAATCGAGAGGTTGGAAGGAAAATTAAATATGAGTGCAAAGCTATGTAAGATTGTGTGAATTCAATCTATAATTAAAGTAGTAGATTGAAGAGCGATCATTGGCACTGTATAATGGGTAAACATGAGCGATTGAAACTGTAAATAAGTCTATCTCAGTACTGTAAAGCATTGATTGTAGTAGTGTGAATACCAATTTGGTGATGAGATTTTCTGCAAGAGGATTGTTGATCAGATGTTGCTTTATAGGGAAATCTAAATGGTAATGTAGAAGCTTTGTTTAGTTAAACCTAGAAATGGTGCGTATGAATCGAAGTGATAAAGATTGAAATGTGAAAATAAGACAATGTACGTATAAATGCATTTAATTGATAAGGCTATGTAATAACATATGTGGCGTAAGAGAATCGTGTGAAACTTCTAGATAAGGATACACAACGCATGTGATTGTTCATAGTTGTTTAGGTCCAATGAAATAATACAAGAGTATAAGGAAACATGCTAATACTAATGGTGTCAGTTGGTACTAATTATAATCGAATCTGGTGTAAATGCAGTGACACAATCAGTATTAAGATATATTATCTGATACAGAGGACAATACACATTAGGATAAGTTTGATAGTCTGTTATAGGATGACCTATAGATAAACTAACCAAACAAGATTGCAGGTATTTTGTCCGAGAAGTAATGTAAACGTTGCAATGGATCTAGGTAATATCTGAGTTACTGTTTGATCAGACCTAAATTACTAGGCTATAGAGTAAATGTATGAAAAGAATAGCTAAAAATTTTCAAATATAAAGAATGTCACTTGTTTAACAGGTTGAGGTAGGTAAAGTGAATGATATTTCATATAGTAACGAAAGGCAGGGATGTTCTACCGTAGCTACATGTTAAGTTAATGTGTATATTGATACTAATTGAATATGATGTATGGTTGTGTTTGATACATCTACAATTTAAAGTTATCTTATATGTTAAATCAGATAACAGAATTTAGAATAAAGCATTAAATGTATTTATATATCATTTTAGGCCATTTGATTACTGTAAATTAATATAAAAGCTATTGCTGTTAAGTGTAATTAATATTTGAAAGACAATTCTGATCAGGTTGGTATCTGGTAAAATGGTGTATATGTGGGTTGAGTATGGGTTTGGTGTTGAAGCTGTTATCTGAATAATGTTGTATGAGTTTTTTATAAAGATCATGAAATGAATTGGATATTTTGTTCAAGTGATAAATTATTGAAGAATTAAATAAATAATATTGTCAGTGTTTGGTTCTAGAACTATTTGAATTTATATATTTATGATTAAACAACTTGACTATAAATTATATTACGTCATATATAAATCATCAATTTATATTATATGATATTTATAATAATTATGCATGTAATATGGTTAATTCTGTAAGTAAATAGCATTTGTTTAAATAATATATGTTTGTAGGATGTGAATACTTACATTAGTATTGCTTATTTTGTGCTGTAGATGATGTGAAATACTTTAAATATTTAATTTGTTCATCAGTTTAGCTAATATATATATATAAAATTATTGTCATATTAATTACATATGGTGGCATATACTTATAGTTAATAATTAAATGTGTATTGTTTAATGTATACTTTATAATAATTAAATAATAATTCACGTTATTTTAATAACTATGTATTTGCTATATATTTAGATACAGCTTGTACGTATATTTAGTTTAATATAATTAAGTTTATATAAATAATTTATGTAATTGTATTTTAGTGTCGTGTCATTATCAATGTAATAGATTAGAAAATTCTGTACATAAAATTTATAAAATATTTCATAGCAGTTATAATAATTATGTATTATTATTTTATATGTGTTCTCACATAATTTATTTGTTAATTTGTACCTAATAATATAATGATAATCTCAACTAAGACTAATTATGTACTTGTCTATTTTGAATTCAGTTTTGAAGTCCTATTTTGGTATAGTTAATAATAAATAAAAATTCGTATTTAGTAATTCTATTATATAATTTTATATTAAATCATGAACATATTGTAAGTTTAATTTTAGATTATTTGAATCAATTATATATAGATTATATTGATATGTTTATTTTAATATTATGAATGATAATAATTAATAAAGATATTTGATAAAATGTTTAAAAGTAATTTAATATAGTGTTTAGTTTGTATTGTGTTATGAAAATTATATAAATAAAATAAGTGTAATAGTAAATGATATTTTTAATAAATTATTTAGTTTGTTGCATAATAAATAATCGATCTAAGCATACGTTGTGAATACATTATTGACGTCGATACTAAATGCGTCATTAGCGTTTAAAGATACGTTGTAAGTATAAACGTGTAATACGTAAATTGCTTGAAGTGATTTTTGTGTGTAATATACAGATAGTATGCTAAGTGCATAGATTGCTGTGTACGAATTGTGATATGAAATATATGATTTGTGTGTAGTGTGTAGCGATTATATGATAAATTAGTGTAGTGTCGTGAATGGTGCTGCGTGTGGTATAAGTGCTGTGGTGATGTGGTGGTGCGTAAACTTTCGTGGTAAGTGAAGTGCGTCGTTCGTGTATTTGATACTGACTTCGTGCTATTTGTCGATCAGTGCGTGCGTGGTCGTGTGCGTAACAAATAGTCTAGTTCAAAGATGATGTATCGTGAACGTAGTGCGTGCGTCGTGCGTGTCATGCTTGCAGTAGTACGTGTGCGTGCGTCGTAGAATATGCGTGCGTAGCGATGTAAATGTTTCTGCTGCGTGCGTTCGTACGTGCGTGATGCGTGGTGTCGTGCATACATTGAAACGTGCGTGCGTAGACGATGCGTGCGTTGACGTGCTTTGTGCGTGCGTTGTGAGTGCATCGTGCGATAGCGTGTGCGTCGTTGCGTGCGTGCGTGCGTGCGTGCGTGCGTGCTGCGTGCGTGCGTGCGTGCGTGCGTGAAGTGCTGTCGTGCGTGCGTGTCGTGCGTGCGTGCGTGCGTGCGTAGCGTGCGTGCGTGCGTGCGTGCGTGCGTGCGTGCGTGCGTGCGTGCGTGCGTGCGTGCGTGCGTGCGTGCGTGCGTGCGTGCGTGCGTGCGTGCGTGCGTGCGTGCGTGTCGTGCGTGCGTGCGTGCGTGCGTGCGTGCGTGTCGTGCGTGCGTGCGTGCGTGCGTGCGTGCGTGCGTGCGTGCGTGCGTGCGTGCGTGCGTGCGTGCGTGCGTGCGTGCGTGCGTGTGTGTGTGTGTGTGTGTGCTGTGTGTGTGTGTGTGTGTGTGCGTGTGTGTGTGCGTGTGCGTGTGTCGTGTGTGCGTGGTCGTGTTGCGTGCGTGTGTGCGTGTGTGCGTATGTGCGTGTGTGTGCGTGTGTGCGTATGTGCGTGTGTGCATGTGTGCGTGTGCGTGTGTGCGTGTATGGGTACGTGCATTGCGTGCGTGGGTGTGTGCGTGGGTGTCTGTCTCTCTGTATGTGTGTGTGTGTGTGTGTTATTATTATTATTATTATTATTATTATTATATTACAACTATATGTACAGTACTATATACAAAGTTAATCAAGCATATATATCACACATAATGATTGAAAATATGCATTATTGATTTAAGTATGTCCTAATTCTTTGCACCATTTTATATTGTCAATTTGGCACAGAACATTGTTTATACACCATTGTCTCTTAAATACGTCAATTGATTCCTTCCCCATATGCCGCGATAGGAACTGTATGATCTTGTTTTTTAATGACGCTATGTATACATTTTTGAACTGCGGAGCAGAGGTGTTATTTTTCATGGCGTTAATGGTTTGATGGTATACGGTATATTTTGATAAATTAATTAAAAGGTTCGCGAGGTTAACAGTGTCACTTTTTCCTGATATACCGCCACATTGTAATTTACTCGATAATTTGTTTATCATCAGTAACCGACTAACTAGTATATTCACAAGTGTCCAAAGTTCTTCTACTTTTGGGCACCTCATTATCATGTGCCACGCATCCACTTTTGGCTCTTCACACAATTGGCAATTCTCTCTGTTTCTAATATTTGAACGAAAAAGAAAAATAGGATCAGCCAGTCTATTCTTGGCTAGCCGCCATGCTATTTCAGATATAAATCCTGATGTAATGGGATTAAAAAAAGATGTCCAGTTTACTCTTATATCTGACCAATATCCTTTTGCACTTTGTTCTGATTGCACGTTGAAAAATTTAACAGTCAGTTCCAATTGTAACTTCTTTCGCGTACTTTTAGTTAATTGAATGGTGTTTCTTTCCGACGTACAGAAGGCTAACGTGCTTTTAGCTGAAGGTGTAAATCTTTGGAATTGAGCATTGAATACGGTTGTTATTCTTTCATAATGCCTTAATGACGCACTTTCTACAACTTTTGTAGTAGTTCTAAGATGTTCACGTACTTCCCACTTCTCCATCCATTTTCCGTTTGGCCTAAAATCTCCTACTGATCTAAAACCGAGGTTTTTCCAGATAGTGGAGAAAATTGGTGGAATGGTACGCGGAACTAGTGTTGAAGGTAGTGTGGGTATTCGTGAAGGATCTATATTATTTATTTGCAACTTTACATGTTGCATTATTTCTACCAGGTTGACAGTAAAATCAGATACTGATCTATCAGGGGGTAATAAATTGTTAAGAAAAAACCATTGCCACGTATATCCTAAGGAATGTGAACATTTTAACGTGTGTTCAATTACTAAGCTCCATTTTTGGTTCTCAGTTCTGGTAATAATTTTATGAGCGGCCCATACTCTTAATAAATGGATTTTTGATGGTAGATGAATTAATCCCAACCCACCCTGGCTTAACGGTAGACAAAGCTCCGATTGTGACACCCAATGTTTTCCTTTCCACATAAAGTTAACTATTTTTTTTTGAAGTGCTTGTTGTTGTTGTAAAGAAATATTGATCACTTGTAAGATGTGCAATAGTTTGGGAATAATGTAATGGTGAATGACCTTCTTCTTCCCTATTAACGATAATGAGGCTGCCCGTCTCTCCCATTTTTCCAAAGCGTTTGACAGGGTATTCTGTAAAGATTTGTACGCTTTTGTCGAGTCTGCAGTATCGTTGTTTGATAAATATACCCCCAATACCCTTATGCATTCCGCTGTCCATTGAAATGGCAGAGGATTGTCTTTTCTTTGCTTCCAGTTACCTGCCCAGAAACCTATGCATTTATTCAAATTCAGTTCTGAACCGGATTGAATGCTGTACTCTCTGTAACTTTCTTCCACCTTAACAAAATCTTGTGAATTTGACACAAACACCGATACGTCATCAGCATATGCACTCACTTTTATATTAATTGCATGTGGGTTAGACATTATGGTAAAACCGCTAATTCGGCGTCTAATTAAGGATAGAAAGGGTTCAATGGCAATGGAGAATAAGGGACCAGATAGAGGACATCCTTGTCTGATTCCACATTGAAGATCAATTGCTCTACAGAGAATTGGCCCTATTCGTATCTGACTTGTTCCATTTTTGTACAACAGCTTTATTAAATTTATGTAATAATGGCCAAAATTCATTTTGTCTAATACGTATATCAGGTATCCGTGATTAATTCTATCGAACGCAGCCTGTTGATCTAGGTTAATTATTGCCAGAGGTTTGTTGTACTTATTAGCAAAATGTATTAATTCTCTGTGGAGGTGTAATGTATCGTACATCGATCTGTTAGGCACGGAATAGCTTTGGTCTTCCAGTACCACTTTGTTAATCACGTTAGATAATCTTCTAGATATGACTTTTGCCAGTATTTTATAATCCGTGGTTAATATTGAGACAGGTCTCCAGTTATTTAAGTTTAAAAGATCACCTTTTATTGGAAACAGATTAATTACTGCTTTGGAGGTTGTTAATGGAAGTTGTCCTTCGTTAATTGCAGCGTTGATCATAGCTTTAAAGACACCTTTTAGATAATCCCAAAAGAAAACATAAAATCAACAGTTAATCCGTCTATACCTGGGGCGCTCTTTTTATTTAATGAAAGAAGTGCACTAGTTAATTCTTCAGGTGAGATGGGATAATCTAGCTGTTTTCTTTCATCGTTGGAAAGCGCAGTTAAATTTTCGTATAACATGCTTGATCGGTGTAAGTTAATTGGTTTTGATTTATATTTTTCACTGAAAAACCTGACTACTATTGTAGAAAGACTAGGAAGGTCTTTTATAATCTTGTTGTTATATTTTAATGAAGAGAGTGTTTTTAAAAGAGTGTCTGACTGTTTATTTATTGTTGGGCGATCGGAGTTTATAAGATTTCATGCTTTCTTGCTATTAACTGTTGTTCGGTTAATCTAGAGTACGCGTTTTGACTTGTTCCTTAGATCTTTATTTAAATTTTGACCACTGTGTATCGTAGTTATTTGATTTTCCAAGTTGCGTAACTCTAAATACTTTTTTTGTTTACATTGCTTTTGGTATAAAATTGCTGTATCCTTTATCGCTAGTTTTAGTCTACTCCATTCGCTTAGTACATTTGACAGGTCTAAGGTTTGTATTGCATTCTGTAGAAAGGTTTTCATTGCATTTGTAAAAGATTTATTTTGTAATAGCAGGTTGTTAAATTTCCAGTATGGAGCGGCTTTTGGATTAGATCTTTGCTGCGTGATGGCTACGGAGACAGCTAGATGATCCGAAAAGGAAGCATGTAACATTGTAGATTGTAAGTGTGAGCATACATTGTTAGAACAATAAATTCTATCTAATCTTGACGCGCCTTTTTGCTTGTTATTCGCATAGAAGGTAAAACCTTCATTACTTTTATTAAAAAACTCCCAACAATCATAAAGTGTTGCTTCTCTACAGATTTCTTTTAGTTGTCTTGCCAATTCAGGATATCGCTCGTTGGTACGGTATCGATCTTTACCTGGGTCTAAAGTGCAGTTGAAATCTCCAGCGATAATTAAGTATGGGTTACTCTTAATTGATTTCAGATGCAAATTCAATTTTTTTAAAATCTCCTTTGCAGTATAAATATTGTGTGGTAAGTAAACGTTAACTACATGCCATTCTTCTTTTTCCAAGCTGAACGTGATAGTTTGTAGGTAAGAATCAGCCAAAATTTTATGTCCGGTTAATTTGATATTAACCCCTTTTTTTATTGCTATCAACGTGCCACTGTACTCAGCGAGACGTGGATTTGAGTAGAATACATATGGGTTTTGTTCAATTGATTGTGGAACAATTGTAAGATTTTTTCCTGTACCAACAGAATGTCTGGGGATTTAACATCTATGAAAGTTAATAATTCATTCCATTTAAAGGTACTACGTAAACTTTTGGCGTTTATAGTAAATATACGCAAGCTGTCTGGCATAATTGTAGTAAAGTCAAAATTTAAAATGTAATGCTATCGATGGATGGCGATCGTTCCAATTGTGTTTCGTTTAAAGAATCAGTAGGAGAAGCTAACCTTCTTTCCCTATGAAAATCTTTCTTTAACGAGTTAATCAACCGTTTACACCTCTCTTTTGTTGCTCTTTGTGAAAAATAGGGAATAGTTTCTTTCATTAAAGCAATTAGTTCTTCTATGTTATTTGTGTAGTTTCTAGCTATCTCAGTTGGGCTGTTACTTCCTTTTACTTTATTTAAGAAATCCGTATAGTTTATAAAGTCTAATTCATATTCATTTCCTGTTTCCCATATATGTTGTATTTCTTCATAATTTTCAAACGTTGGGAGAGTTTGTTCTACCTTTCGTTTTTTAGATATATTGGTTTCAGCATTCCTTGGTGTTGAGAACTCCAGTTCAGCAATTTCATTTTTGTCCTGTTCTTGTTGATTTACATCATTATTGATTAATCCATCTTCGATTGCATTAATGCTTGGGAATTCAACTACTTCTATATCATCTTTGGAGCTTTCTTGAGTTATAGTTTCTGTTGTTGGATGAGGTCTTTTATTGTAATCTCTTGATATATCCCGATAAGGTGGTGGTTGGTCTTCTACCTTAGTGCACTTTGAAGCGATGTGGCCGAAATTATTACATTTAAAACATTTTATTTTTTCATCGGATAAGAATATTCTATACTCTTCGTCCTCATATACAACAACAATTGAATTTGGAAAATCTGTGCGCTGTTCTTGGCTTGTAACAATAAAAACTTGTCTCCTGAAGCTATACACATGTTGATAATCTTGCATATCTATTCCGGCGCCGATAAAGGATAATGGTGAAACCAGTTGTAGATCTCTTTTCCTTAATTCCTCTTCAATAACATCATGTGGTATACACGGTGAAACGTTTGAGAGTATAATCCGTTGTGCTGGCAAAATTAATTTCCTTGCAGGTACATATATATCATTAATGTTTATTCCTCCTATCTCTTCTACAAAACGATGTACTACTTCTTTATTAGTAAAGTATAAACATATGCGATTATTGCTCATTCTAGATGCAAATAGAATATTTTTTGGTTCAATTATTTTTCCAGTAGCCAACACATAATCTTTTACATTAAAACCTTCGATTGCAGGGTATATGATTGCTTGATCTTTTCGTGGGAAAGTTGATCTTGCTACAACATTTGAAAATGATCTTTGTGGTTGGCGTAAAACTTGTTTATCTTTAGGTACCGTTGTGTTTATTTTTTCGTGCATACCCCTGTTGTCAGAAGCATCACAGGATGTAGATGGATTAGACATGATAGGGAGTTAATTGTATGCTAAATAACATATTCCATAAGTAAATATGAACATATTAAACAAATCAAGTAAGGAAAGGTGAAAGGTTGTATGATTGCGATTATACTTTTACTCTGATAATGTATGTATTTAAGGTAATAAAATAATAAAATACCTGCGTAAAAATGCTGTACACTACCGTAACCGATAAGGAAACTTAATTTAGCGACCTATCGCGTTAGAAAAAAAAACACAGATAATAGTGCTCTCACACTGTCGCGTTAATTAAGTAAATAAACCTCGTATTAAACACCAAATAAGCGAAACCTATATAAGGCATAAAACACGTCTTTAGCCAACGAAACTACGTGTGTGTGTGTGTGTGTGTGTGTGTGTGTGTGTGTGTGTGTGTGTGTGTGTGTGTGTGTGTGTGTGTGTGTGTGTGTGTGTGTGTGTGTGTGTGAGTGAGTGTGAGTGTGAGTGTGTGTGTGTGTGTCGTGAGTGCGTGCGTGCGTGCGTCAGTACGTACGTGCGTGCGTGTGCGCGTGCGTCAGTGCGTTCTTGCGTGGGTGTATGCATGTGTGTGTGTGTGTGTGTGTGTGTCTGTGTGTGTGTATGTGTGTGCCTGAGTGTGTGGTATGGTGTGTGTGTGTGTGTGTGTGTGTGTGTGTGTGTGTGTGTGCGTCCGCATGCGCGTGTGTAGCTAAGGGGCGCCCTCTTAGAGCACTGGTTGCTAAGTTTGTCATCGAAAAGTTTGAGCATTAACTCAACAACATTAACAAAATACACTACAGCCTTAAGTTTGCTACAGTTACGTTGGTGTCACTTTCCTTACTGGGAGATATGAAGAACAAGCATTAAATTTTATATTTACAAATGGTATTTATGTAAAATCTAATAGAACTAACTACTACTTTTAGGTACATTAATTAGTTGATTTAAGTTTTTCTGATAGCCTACACACACTATATGCTATGGACGTGTTTTTCAAATCAGCGGCTGGGAGGCACTAGTATATTTTGCTAAACGAACTTGTGATACTCCAATCTTGAAAGATCGGTATTATTACCTAAAAACATTACTACAAACTAACGTTTATTCCTTTAAAGAAATTTATAATCTAATTTAACTTGTTTAGCGATCCGTAAAGTACAATTGCTTCTTAATGTTGGTAGAACTTTTAATCCTTTCGTAACTAACGTTACTGATAGAATTGGAAACATTTTAACTAATTATGGTATTAAAAATGTTTTTAGACCTACAAAAAAGATTATTAAGACCATTTAAGATCATGTTGAACCACAAAACGTAGCTTTAATTCTAGACGTAAATAAGATAAAACATTTTGTAGATTCCGCCAACCAGATAAGTCTATTATTGGTGAACATGCATTAAATAATTTAAATCATAATATTTAGTTTGATAGTATAAAAATACATATAATAATCAGCTCAATATTATATTCGGTTACAAGCTGATGATACATATGATGGAACTTTAGCAGGTAAAAAGAAAATTTCCGAAATTTATGATTAAACATGTCTGGTACCTTATAATTAAAAAAGCTCGTTGTAATTTTAATTTTTGGCTACATCTAGTATTTTGATTGTGTTTTCTCTAGACTTCACGATAAATGTTTTATCAATTAAATATGTTTAGTCGCCAGAGAATTGAATTGATTTAACATGTCCAGTTAAGACTGTAATTAGGTTAAACACACATGTTTTTAAAGTATCGTAACAATTACAGTCTTTAAATAGTAACGTAGAATTATAAACTTTTTGATGGATTTGCTGTGGTTCCACTAGATCCTTACTTAGTATGTCAAGTTTTTAGTTGTGAATGGATAGAATATTTAACTCTTGGTTCTCAAGCATATCCATTTTGCTGCAAACCTAAGGAAATTGGTGTATATAAATACATTTCTGGAAAAGTTTGGCTCAAGTACTGATCAACACTCATGGAACACAAAAGTTGGCATTTGAGTATCGAGTAAACCATTTTTACCTCTATTGTGTGTAAATATAGATTTTGCGAAACATTAGGCCCAAACGCCGACCAATATTCATGGTGTACAGAATTTAAATCTTGGTCATCAAATTAATCCATTTTGCCGCGATCACAACGAAGTTTCTGTGTATATCAAGATTTTGACCCAAGTACAAACCAACACTATTGGGTTACAAAATTGAGCTCTTCTCTATAAAGAAAATCAATTTTGGCGACACCGCAACGAATTTGGTGTGTAAATACAGATTGTCGAACAAATTCGGCCTAATTGTTCACCCAGTATTCATGGGCTAGAGAATTTAACTCTTGGTTATCGAGTAACTCCATATTAGCATAACCACATAAAATTACTGTATACAGTGCGGACGAATTTGCATTACACAGCCGCTAACTTCGTTAATATCAAGATATTTACATTTGATAATAAGTGCTTCTAAGTAATTTTTTGGGATCTTGTCAACTCTCTGGTTAAAAACCCTCGCATTAAAAAAAAACAAAAGAGCGGCGACAAGTAGAGAGATTTCTCTACCTGGCAAAGCAATTCTGTACTTGATGTAGGCACATACGCCTCCTTTATATCGAAAGTTAGAGTGAAGGTGGTATTGAGGAAATTGCAAGTCGGGTGTCGGAGCATTCAGAGAAGACTTGTGTTTCAGATAGAAAGAAAATATCAGGTTGTACTTATTCACGATGTTGGTGAACAGCATTAAGATTAGACCTGATACAGCGGATGTTGCAGTAGTGAATCAAAAAGTTGATACTTTCGATGACCGTGGTCGCTTGGGCCCTGCTCTCTCGGACATCCGAATGGGGCAGGATTTTACGTCCGGAATTTATTACCCTAGAAACCACAGCCATCTTATTTTTTAATTTGGGACTTTCAATCCGATAGGAAGACAGTGAGGCCGATAAGGAAGAATAAGGATGAGAATAGATTAAGGATGAAGGAAAATGTAACCGGCAGCCCTTACCGAGCTCAGAAAATCGGAGACCCAATATTAAGGAGCCCATGGTAAGGGTGGTGGTACCTCCCCGGATGGTATGGAGTATACATGCCTACCACCTTATAAATCTGTTATTACTGACAACAATACCTTTGCTTGCTAGCTAAACGTATAAATTTTGTACAACCATCTTAAAATGCACGACTTAAAGTCTAAAAAGCGAACGCTATTGCCGGATACAATTACTACTTATTTTTAGCCCTTCGTCATCAAGAGAATTCATTTTTCCGTAATTGCAACGAAATTGGTGTACAAAAATCTAAATTTTAAGCATTTAACCCATATTTTGAAAAACCCTCACAGGACACATAGATCAGTTCCGGGTCATCGACTAAAATTGGTGAATAAATGTCTAAGGCCTGTGGCCTACAGGATTTCGCTCTTGGCTTCCGCGTCAATTAATTTTACCACAACCCCAACAAAATTTGTATATAAATACATATTTTGAGCAACGTTTGAACTAAATCGTGACCAACACACTTGCACTATAGAATTTGGCACTTGTCGCGATTCCACCGAAATTGATGTATAAATATAGACATTGTGAAACATTTAGCCAAATTTCTGATCAACACTCATGAAACAGAACTTGGCGTTTGGGCATCAAGGAATTTAATTTTGCGCCCACTTCAACTAACTTGGTGCGTAAGTGCAGATTTTCATATTCATAAGATAGAATATTTAACTCTTGGTTCTCAAGCATATCCATTTTTCTGCAAACCTAAAGAAATTGGTGTATATAAATACATTTCTGATCAACACTCGTGGAACACAAAAGTTGGCATTTGAGTATCGAGTAAACCATTTTTGCCTCGATTGTGTGTAAATATAGATTTTGCGAAACATTAGGCCCAAACGGCGACCAATATTCATGGGCTACAGAATTTAAATCTTGGTCATCAAATTAATCCATTTTGCCGCGATCACAACGAAGTTTCTGTGTATATCAAGATTTTGACCCAAGTACAAACCAACACTATTGGGCTACAAAATTGAGCTCTTCTCTATAAAGAAAATCAATTTTGGCGACACCGCAACGAATTTGGTGTGTAAATACAGATTGTCGAACACCCAGTATTCATGGGCGACCAAAGAGCGGCGACAAGTAGAGTGATTTCTTTACCTGGAACAACCTGAATTTTATTTTATAAATTGAAACCCTGTAAAATTCTGAATATGACACCATTTTTATTTTTAAGTGATAAATAATTTATTTAGAAACAATAAAAGAAATTGTCGTAGTAGGCCATGCATTGCACAATTGAAACACAAAGTAACGTATAAAATAAAATTCAGTGTGTTCCATTTAAAAAAAATCATTGCTCTTTTGTTTTGTTTTTTAATGAGAGCGCTAGCTCCATCCCCTCAGCTATCATGTTTGCTTCGATCAATTGTACTTTTATTGTTCATAAAAAACTTATTTATGGCTTTAAAAAAGATAAAAATTTTGTCATATTCAGAATTTTATAGGATTTATAAAATAAAATTCAGGATGTTCCATTTAAAAAATCGCTCTACTTGTCGCTGCTCTTTTGTTTTTTTAATCAGAGAGTTGAAAAGAGCACAAAACATTACTTAAAAGTACTTATTATCAAATGTAAATTTCTTGATATTCACGAAGTTAGTGGTTGTGTAATGCAAATTTGTCCGCCCTGTTTATATATATATATATATATATATATATATATATATATATATATATATATATATATATATATATATATATATATATATATATATACATATATACAAAATTTGGCGTTTCGGTACCGAGTAAATCAATTTTGTGGAAACTCCTCTAAAGTTGCTATGTAAATGTAGATATTGGGCAGTATTGGGCCCAATGCTGGTGAACATTCATATGCTAAGGAATTGAGCTCTTGGTCATCGAGTAAATCTAGCTACAACCACTATGAAATTGATGCGTATAAATACATATTCTGGACAAAATCTGGCCCACATGTTGACCAATACACGTGTAATCAATTTTGCCAGGATTCCAAGGAAATTTAGGAAATTGGTGCACAAATATAAAATTTGAGTAACATTCAGCCAACATGTTGGCCAACACTCATGGGCCAACAAAGACATCAATTTTTAGTTGAGGAGGCCTATTTCCACTGTTTTTGCTTTTTGAACGCGACGTTTCGGAAGCTGACTCTGCCTCCGTCATCAGGCTTAGTCCTGAGAAGGACTGTTTTCGCACTTGAGTCGAATTCGTATGTTATATAATTTTTTCCCGAGCACTTGACTACTCTCAGATTCGACCTTGGCACCTTTCACTTACTAGTCTGACACCTTTACCCACTGAGTAATCCAATATATATTTATTGAAATCCGTATGGGTTTCATTTCCACACTAGCTTGGCTTATTGGATTTTCTACTAGTGCAATGTATGTGGCTTCTTTGAGTTTCCGACGAGTTGTGTTCTCGTCCTTTGCCACTATCAGTATGTTATCCCATTGGATGCGGTGGTCTTCGTTCCAGACACGTTCGGCGATTCTGGATTTTTATGTTTCGCCCTATCGGACGTTCTTATGTTCCTGCGTTCTCACTTTGAGTGGTCACTGCTCTGTCGCATTCGCATGATAGGTTGTATACACAATTCTTTGAATTCTGATCTGTGGTTTGGTTTTGATTGGTATTCCCCTGAGCGTTCTGGTTGATTTGAAGGCAGTACTTATCTCGTATTTGCTGCCTATACTTTGTATTTTGTCTGAGATACCTTGTATCTATGGTATTACCGCTGTATATTTAGGTTTTTCTTTTTCGGTTACCCTTTCCCTGTTTAGGTTAGGTGTTAGATCGGGGTAGCCATTTTCTTTTAGTGTTCTATAGATTTTTTTTTCTCTGTTCAAGTCCACTTGTTTTGAACATATGGTTTTTTCTCTATCGTACAAGCATATTGGCACGCCTAACTTCACGTTTTTGTGGTGATTGAAGTTGTAGTGTAGGTACCTCCCCGTGTGGGTAGGTTTCCTATATATACTTGTCGTTAAAGTGTTGTCATTCCTGTGTACAAGTACATCCAAGAATGGCAGTTTTTGTTACTATTCCAACTCCATTGTGAATTTGCTTGCCGTGTTGACAAACTACGAAAGTATCGTCCACGTATCTAAGCCACATCCTTGGTTTCTCTGTGAATTCGGATATCGCTTGTTCTTCAAAGTCTTCCATACATATACTGCTCACTATGGGTGATAGTGGGGAACCCCTCGCCATCCCAAAATCTTGTTGGTAGAATTTGTCTTGTACCTGGAAATACGTAGTTCTAATGTTCCATTATTGTGTTTACTGAGAGTTGCGTGCGTTCGTCTAAGGTTTCATTTGTTTCCAGCTTGTCCTGTATGATAGTTAGTGCCATATGGGTAGGCACATTTGTGAATAGACTGACAACGTCGAGACGTAACAGTATTTCTTCGTAGTGTGGGGTAAGTCTAGTCTCTGGCAATTCATAAACGATTCTTTCGCCGCTGTCTTCTCTCTGGATATCGTTGACAGTACAAACGGGTAGCCAGCAAAGCATTTCTTTTAGCTTCGCCGTAAATAAAGGTCATATCCACCACTTCTTCTTTGGAAAAATTCATTTTATACAAAAATTGACAAAATGACAATTCAAAAACACAAACTAATGGAACCGTATTTTAATGATTATACAAACGTCAAAACAATAGATGCAATTGTTCCTCTTTATTACGAGCGGCTAGCCTACCTGATTTGTTTTGTTGAATTCTATAGTCATAGTAAATTAGTATTTTAGAATATTTTTACGTAAAAGCATCAATATCGCCAGAAAGGTCCGTCTTATGGCTATGAAACCTATTATCAACTAGTATCTACTTTTCACGGGGAATCGAAATGTGAAAAAATATGCAAGGTGTTGCATTTGAAAAAATAGAGAAAAAATATATTTCGCGTAAGTTAATCGTTCTGTATAATTTTACATGTTTTCGAAATATTTCCCACTTTGTTATTGTATATGAATTATTGAAAAAAAATATACCAACGTAATGTAAATATATTTATCAATAACACAAATTCAAAACTTAAATGAAGGTAACGATAGCCAACAATTTGCACGTTTCATGTTTTGGGTAAAATTTGCTCGAAATACAGACCAACACTCATGGATTAAAGAATTTGGCTATTGGCTATTGAGAAAATCAATTTTACGGGACAGTAACGACATTGGTGTATGAATACAGATGTTCGGCAATATTTTGACGAACATTCGTGGGGCACAAAACTTAGCTCTTGCTCATTGAGTTGATACATTTCTGAGTGATCGAGTCAAATTGATGTATAAATGTAGGTGTTTCGTAAAATTCGCTCAAAATGATGATTAACACTTATGGACTAAAGGTAATACATATAGGTACATAAACATAGATTTAGGACGTTTAGTCTAAACCTTGACCAACACGCATGAGCTACAGAATTTGCCATTAAGGGAAACAATTCTTCTGCGAGTGATTACAGATTTTGGTCAACACTCGACCCTAATCCACACTAACACTTACGGGTTACAGAATTTAGCTTTTGGTCATCGACTAAATCCATTTTGCCGCGACCACAACGAAATTGATGTGTAAATATGCATTTTGGGCAAACTTCGTCCGAAATGTTGGCCATCACTCATTTGAGACGACCCCAACGAAATTACTGTATAAATATGGTTTTTGGAAAACCTTTAGCTCACATAGTGACCAAAACTGATGGGCCACAGAATTTCGCTCTTGGTAATCTAGAAAACCAATTTTGCAGTGATCTCAACAAATTTAGTGGGTAAATATAGATTTCGGCCAACACTAGTCCCAAATTCAAATCAACACCCAAAGGCTGCAGAATTTAGTTCTTGGTCATAGAGTAAATCCATTTTGACGCGATCACAACCACATTGGTATATATATATATATATATATATATATATATATATATATATATTATATATATATATATATATATATAGTATCATATGCATGACCAACACCTTGGGCTAAATAATTTAGCCCTTGGGCATCGAGGAAATTATTAATTTTTCACCCGAACTAAATTAAATGTGTAAATATGGAACACAAAAGTTAGCATTTGGGTATCGATGAAACTAATTTTGCCGCGACTCCAACCAAATTGGTGTGTATATGTATAGATTTTGGGCGATACTTGGCCCAAATGCAGATTCATGGGTTACAGAATTTAGCTCTTGATTATTTCGCTGACCAATTCTGCAGCGATCTTAACGATAAATATGTATTTTGCGGAAAATTCGTTCCAAACACTGAAAAAACAACAAAATTTGGCATTTGGGTGTCTGAGGAATCAATTTTCCCATAACCAGAACAAAATTGGTGTATAAATATAGATTTTGAGCAACATTCAGCCCACATGTTGACCAACACTCATGGTTTTTTCCCCATCGAGGAAATCCATGTTGTTCCGACCTCAAAAAAATTGGTGTGTTAATAAAAATTTTGAGCTACATTCGGCTTAAACGCTGAACAGTCATGAGCTATAGAATTTGCTCTTGGCCATCGAGGAAATCAATCAATTTACAGGAACAGATTTAATCTATAAAAATAGATTTTGGGTAATATTCAGCCCAAATTTTGACAAACACTCATGGAGCACAAAATTTAGCTCTTGCTCATCGAGTTGATCTACACGAAACAAAATCAGTGGTTTTTGATTTTTTGGAGTGTTTTTGGAAAATGGAGGTTTTAAAGAAAAAGAGCCTTCAATAAATGTTATTAATATGTAATAATGTTATTTCATTTTACTCTGCAACTTTTTCTAAAGTTTTCTCGTATTGTTACGAAGGTACTGACGAATTTGTTTTGAGACATTTTTAACTATAACTTCGATGTTTATCGGGAGATTTGGTAAAAAATCCCAACATTATTTTATAATAAGGTATACAGGGATTTTATTTTTTTTCTAAATATTTTAAAATCCAAAAATTAGAGGCAGCAAGTCTGTCCAAACTATCCCTGTGTATGGGGATACCTTGGGCTGCGCCTGGGTATGGTATGCACATGCAGTTAAGAGCACACAAGTGACAGAAACCTTTCTATTTCATGTATTTTCTAAATATAACAGCAGAAAAGTAGATATATCAACATAAGTCACTGCAGGCAGAATCCCGATAGGTCAGTGTTGAAATACAGTATATCCTTTAATCTGGGACGTGTATCTCCTATTGCTTTCGGCAGGCTTAGAATCACTTGTGAAAAATTCATGAATGAAGTTTCTTCAGCTGTAGGTTTACACGTTTCCAGGAGTTGCATCCCGATACCAAGCTTTGAAACAGGAAGTGCGTATATAGATAGAATTTCGTTGGGATGGGCCAACATCATGAATGTACTGCTTCACTGTAGTATTTTTTAAACGGGCCAAACACGCAACGATCCAGGGATGTAAGTGTGAGGCGGAAGTATCAAAATTGTGATCCCATTGTCTCGGCAGAAATTAACACCTTCCAGGCTAAGATGAGACTCGTGATTATCCATCAATAGAAACACAGGGTGTTCTTTATCACAGCACACATTGTCCTTGAAAAATGTTAATACTAACACGAAGTTTTCGATGGTCATCCAACCAGATTTGTGAAGCAGTCCTAAAGCTCCATGTGCAGCTCCAGCTATCATTCGCTGTTTGTCGAATCGGACGCGTGGGAACACGAACACGGGAGGTGAAGAACTGCCATTAGGATAAATTATACCACTTGCGTCATCAGTTCTCCTCACTCTCCCGAAGTCACTTGGGCAACTTGCTTTTCACATTTTTGTCCAATTACTTTGGTCACCGGGGGCACCCGTTTCATTGAGATTGAATATATCGGAAAGTCTGAATTTCTTCCTTTGCATAACATTGTCCAATTTGTTAAAGAATTCGCCTACCGTGGTTTTATTGAAGGCAGTCATTCTGGCAAGGGAGGTTGCCTCAGGTTTTCTAATGGATAACCTAGGGTTCCCCTTCACAAACACCAGCAATGGACAAGCTGTCAATTGTATCCCCAAGTGATGTAATCACACATTTCTGGCTGTGAAATCATAACCAAATATTGCATTTTTATTAAACATACATAAATATAACCCTACTAGCTACTATTGTATGCAAATTGAACGCCAGAAACAAAACATTAAACATTGTTGCAGAAAAACCTCACGGTCTCGCCTTTAAAAGCTACATCAGAAGTGTCGAAAAGTAATCAAGCATTGTAGTAGTAACAATTGTAGAGCGGCGGTCATATGTTTTTACCAGCTGGTCTCTCGCAGTAATACCAATATGCACGGGGTGGCCAACTAAGAATGCGAGGTACTGTATCTGGGAAACTATCCATCGTAGAGGCTTGCGGAAAAAAAGTTTTAGTAAAACGGCCAATACAAAAACCTGGAAAAGATTTTTATGTTTCTGAAATGGCCGCTAGGGGGCGTAACTGCAATCTTGAATCTAAAAAAGAGATGTTTCTGTGAATTGTGCTGTATTAACCTAATAAAAAAATAACTGATCTTTGAAGTCGAGGATAATCTGAACTTTTTTTGTTTGGCACTTTTTGACGTATCTATAAAAATAAAGTGGTGGGGGGGGTATTCAAAGGTTTCCTTAAATCACCCCCCGTATCTTCGAAACGGCTAATCAGATTTTAACAAACTTGGGCGCGTTGAAAAGAGCTTTTCTTGGGCTACAAATATTAAAATAATTGAAGTTTCGTTAGTTTCACATGTCGTCGCTGGAGGGATTTGTTCGACATTCCGACAGAAACGGTTAATTTTCGCAAAAAAATTAAATGCATCGGTATGACTTTTTAACTAAATGATGCCTAAACAATCTCGCGAAAACCGCATCTCGATATCTTGTTCCTAACCTAAAATATCGGCCAAAGAAAACTTTATACGAAAATCCCTTACATTTTTATTTTTTTTTAACTATATTTTTCTGGAATTGTTTCTATTATTTAAGTTGTGGCCCTAAAAAGGGCCGATTTAAAGGAGGAAGGTTTTTAATGCCCCCGTAAATGCTCGAAATGCTGACCATCACTCTGTGCATTGTTGAGGCCTCTTATGGGTAGACAAAACTGCAGCTTCAATTTCGGCTCTAGAAATTGCGATTTTAAATGTTTGTGAATTTATACACCAGAATAAAATCACCCTTTTTGAAATTACTACGGGCAAGTAAGCAGTGATAAAAGTTATCCGAAAGGCCTATTTTTTGTTTGTTTAAATGCATATTCACTATGGATATATACGAAAAATACAATTAATAGAAGTAGGCAATGGAAACAGATACCTAAACAAAACATACATAATCCTCAAATTGTCAATAGTTGTCAATACGTCCGCGTTACTTTGAGCAATTTTTGTGCTTTCAAAATGTGTTTTACGAATAATGAAGCTGTTGATATGCTTGCGGTTTATTTTGAATGTCTTCAGAATGCCGCAGTAGCTAAAAGAGTTTACGCGGCTCGATATCCAAATCGGCGTCCTTGCGATGTAAGAGTTTTTCCCCGATTAGTGGCGAGCTTACGAGTCAATGGTAGTTTTCGGCATACGTTTCAACGGCAAAGAATTGGAAGGACACAAGGAAATATTAACCGTGCACTGGGCAATATTGAAGGAAATCCTCATGTTAGCACAAGAGCATTATCCACAGAGTTGAGCATATCACGGACAACGGTTCAAAATATTTTGAAGGACCATAGGTAAGTTCTAATGGCCATCAAAATATATAGGTATTCCTTTAAACTTCTTTTAATTAGTTTAAGAATGCACCCATATCATGTCGTTTTGCATCAGGCCTTGAAAGAGGAAGATTTTGATCGAAGGTTAGACTATTGCCATTGGATGTTAGGCATGATACGCGAAAATAGAGAATTTTTATTTCAAACTCTTTGGACTGATGAAGCCACCTTTAGTAGTGACGGGAGAGTCAATCTGCACAATATGCATTATTGGTCTGCATAAAATTCCCATCGGTTGCGTGAAGTTTAGCGCCAACGACGTTGGAGTTTAAATGTATGGTGTGGCATACTGGGGGGCAGAATTATTGGGCCATATTTTTTCGAGCAACCCCTAAATGACAATGTATTTCTTGACTTTTTGGCCAATCAATTACCGTTGTTGTTGGAAGATGTGCTTCTGGAAACAAGGCAAAAATTATTTTTGCAGTTGGACGGTTGCCCAGCACATTTTGCTATTAATGTGCGAGAGCATATTAATCCAGTATTTCAACAGCGCTGGATTGGAAGAGGAAGTCTGTTTCCATGGCCTCCGCGATCGCCAGACTTAACTTGCCACGATTTTTATTTATGGGGGCGCTTAGAGGACATCGTGTTTCGGACTCAACCTACTACTAGAGAAGATATGAAAAACCGGATTCGTAACGCAATACGTAACATACCGAGAGGCGAAATTGAGGCTGCAGTTTTGTCTAGTCATGAGAGGTTTCAGTAATGCATAGAGCGTGATGGTCCGCATTGCGAGCATTTACGGGGGCATTCAAAACCTTCCTCCTTTAAATCGGTCCTTTTTAGGGCCACAACTTATATAATAGAAGCAATTCCAGAAAAATATAGTTTAAAAAAAATAAAAAACTATGCGGTTTTCGCGAGCTTGTTTAGGCATCATTTAGCTACTTGTTCATGAAAAAAAGTCATACCAATGCATTTAACTTTTTTGCGAAAATTCACCGTTTCTGTCGGAATGTCGAACAAAGCCCTCTAGCGACAACATGTGAAACTAACAAAACTTCAAATATTATAACATTTGTAGCTCAAGAATAGCTCATTTCAACGCGCCCAAGTTTGTTAAAATCGGCTTAGCCGTTTCCAAGCTACAGGGCTTTGAATACCCCCCCCCCCCTACGCTTTATTTCTAGACATACGTCAAAAAGTGCAAAACAAAAAAAGTTCACATTATTTTCGACTTTAAAGATGTTATTTTTTTATTAGGTTAATATAGCAGAATTCACAGAAACATCACTTTTTTCGATTCAAGATTGCAGAAACGTGAAAATATTTTCCAGGTTTTTTTATTGGCCGTTTTAGTAATAACTTTTTTTTGCGCAAGCCTCTACGATGGATAGTTTCCCAGATACAGTACCCCGAATTCTTAGTTGGTCACCCTGTACAATCGATCGCGGCTGTAGAGTTCACATTAGGGCGGAAATCTCAACCTGTCCATTATATCCCCGTGTCCAAACCATCCCCGTTCTCCCCTACTGTGAAAATTTAAAATTCGTTTTTCAATCACATCAAATGCTAGAGCGCAAACAAGAAATCCAGTGACGAAAATAATAAGGTTCCCCTGCAGCGTAAAAAAATATTCGTAATTATGAACTTGAATCATTAAATGTTACATTTTCATAATGATATAACAACTTAATCGGCGAGTGGACCAATGAATTTATAAATAGTTGATATACTTACTTGTTTTAATAAATGAGTACATTGGAAATCAAATGATTAGAGTTAGGGCATATTAAACAAAAATATTTCCTTATTGTTTTTTTTTTATTTTCGCAAAACAAACTTATTTATTGTTTTAAGGCTACAATTTTGTCTTAATATAAAATAAAAACGGTAAAAGCGCAAAAATAAAAACAAAATGCTAAAATGAATGGAATAAATCTTCATTTATTTAATTAAAAAGCGCAAGTAATTTTAGTAATGATCTAAATAATTAAGAACTTTAATTGTCTTTATCTTTTTCTCTCTCTCTGCGGCCTTTTAATTGAAAACTTATGATTATCACGTAAGTTTAATAAGCTATTCATTTATAAAAATTAAAAATAAATTAGATTACTGTCGGCTAATTAATTAAAACATCAGAATTTTAGTAGTTTTTGATACGTAAAAAGTAGATGTTGTGGCCATCTTACTCTTAGAAGCTTTAAGATGGTGAGAATTTTCTACTGAATAAAAGTGTTCTCTGTAAAAGTGCAGAAAACTGAGCTTTGAGCAGGGTTTGGCATCACGAGGTGGCGCAGTGTGTGGTAAAGTCCGTATACAATGCAAGAAGCAGCTGTTTAGGAGGGGCGAATGCACTCTGATGTGCGGACTGTAGCGGTATAAGCAGAACTCGGAGTGCGAGATGATAGGGTACAATAATAAATAAATCCGCGTTGTGTATTTTCTTCGTTTTTTGCAAGTTTAACAACGTTTAACTTCTTTAAAACACCCTGTCTAGGTGAGTACTATGATTTAATAACAAAATCACCCCAACTTTCTGTTATAAAATCTTAAAATAACATCTGCATTAAAGATGTTGCGAGCCGGTTTATAGGTTTTGTAACGTGAGGGACTCTGCATGCCTTTAGGTACTCTGTTGCTCCTGCTGAATTTCCTAATACAACCCTGATTTATGTTTTATAAATAAAGACTAGGCTTTTATGATGTTTTTAAAATTTTGTTTATGTTTAATAATTAATTTTACAACCTTTTAATAATAAACTGAACTCTAATGTAACGTTTAAATTAAAGTGCAATTAATACGTAATTTATGTACAGGTCTTTAATTACATTCCTTTCGTATTGTCTCCAACATTGTCTAAATATTAATATCATCTCTCATTTGCACCGAAATGCTATTTTAGTGCGAATATTAAAATTAAATTTATCGTTGTATCGTTTAATCTAAAATATTATGTTAAATAATTAACAATAATGCTAAATTGTTAAGAACTGTCTTATAATCAGGGAATTAAACAAAATGTAACTTTCGATTGTTGTGTACCCAATTTGTAATTAGGTGATCGCATCCTTTTTTCGATACGTAATGTATGCATTAAAGTTGTTATTTTTGCTGTATTTTGGGAAAATTTTCCCTTATCAATACATTGATATACCGTACAAGTACAATGGGGATACTTTGATCAATTGTTTTCCTTTAAGGTTAAATATCATTTTTGTTGGTATATAAAAAAAATATCTGGTATGGAACACCACACGACCTTCCAACCTACAAACTGGAAATTAAAAGTTATAAAATAGTTTTTTTTAATAATTTTGCAACCCCTTGTATAAGAAGTTCATTACGAAAATAGGCAACATTGTAAACCCCAAAACTATAATCTATGTCAAACAGACGTTTATAACTTTATGACAGAGACAGAGGTTAATAGACATCTAGATGCTAATAGCGGGTTTACAGTTGCATTGATTTACTGGAGCCAACGCGAAGTGGCGCGCCAGTAAATTAAAGTGAAAGGCAAGTGAAAACTGTGCATGCATGGTCAGTAAAAGTCTGCCGTCTTCTGTAATTTTCTTGCGCCAGTGACGAGTCATGCACCGAGAAAAATAAAATTTGTGTTTACGTGCACGTGTAAACAAGACCTTGCATGTCTATTCGCCAGTTTTTAGTTGATTGTGGATTTGCCTAGATATAAATAGTAGATAATACATACTAATTACGTAGTTGATCGTGTTTTCGTATTGTAATAGTGAAAATGACAAAAAAGTGGACATCCGGGTTGATAATCAAATTATTAGAGAATTATGTGTACCATCCATGCTTATGGGACGTGCACAGTCCATCATATAAAAACAGGGATGAGCGTTAAACCGCTTACCAAAACATTTCTAATTGAAAATGTAAACTTTCACCATTAACACTCATAATAAAATACTTATCTTTTTTGGGATTTTTTAATGGTGTACTTTAAATTATACAATCTAAACGTTTCGATAACACTTACAGTTATCTTCGTCAGTAGTAATGTTTGTTAAAAATTGTTAAAGATGTAGTAAACAATTTTGTCAAATTTGAAAAATTCAAACATAAACATAAGTCTGCTATTAATATAACAGTTTGAGAAACGTATAAGCCAACTATAAAATTGTAGTAAAGAATAACTAGGTCATTAAAATTAAATATTGTTAAACTGCCTCAAAGATGACAAACCAGAACACTCTCTACGACGAAAGCTAACAATGAAATTTGCCAGCCAAAAAACACATTCAACAAAATTTAATCGAGTTATTATGTAAGTGTAAAGTTGTGAAAAACTTCAATTTTAAAATGATAGAAGCATTCACAAATCCAAACATTACATCAAAAAATAACCCAGTTAAATCTAACAAAGAGATATCTTTATCAATAATTGGAAGTGTTATTAACAATGAAAAGCACAATGCAGAACGTTCTTTGTAATTTTTAATTTCAATTTAATTTCAACTACTTATGTTAAATTATAGTGCTGTGGAAATTTAACATGTAATTGGTAAAGCATTTGCTTCAAGGTCTAGGAAAACACAGCAAAAAACCTAGACATACCAAAAGTTGAAAACCAATTAAAATCAAGGCGTATCATTATGCTCTTTTTTAATTATAAGATGCCAAAACCTATTTAAACGGAGATTTTCTTCTTGTCTATTAAAATTATTCGGGTGTTTATATATTTCAATAGCTTCACGTTGCAAACGAACATAATAATGGGTTTGTCTTGACAATATTTTCATATTGTCAAATTGAATGTCATGATTTAAATTATTCAGGGCATGGTCAGCCACAGCAGACCTCTCTGGTTGACCCAATCTACAAAATCTCATATGTTCTTTGCGTCTTGTATCAAAGCTACGTTTTGTGGTCCCGATGTATACTTTTCCACATGAACAAGATAACTTATACACTCCGGAAGATGATAAAGGGTTTGACACATCTTTAGGTGATCTTAAATGTTCTTTAATTTTTCTTGTAGGTTTAAAATCTTTTATATTTACATTTAGAAATTTCATCTATTTTGAATAAAGAAGATTGGGATAAAATTGATTCTATAACGTTTAAATCTATGGAAATAAATTTTGACATCTCATGTCAACGTCAAAAAGAAAAATTTAATAAATTATACAAACAACAAAATAATAGACCATCTATTGATTGTAGAAAAACAGTTATAAACCTTTCTGATAATGTTGTTTCAGATTATGCTATTGAAGCGCTTTCTAAAGGAGGAAATTTTGCGATAACACCAAGAGTAATACCTTTTGAAGATATAATTTCCAACATCGAAAACTCCATTAGATTATTACCTTTTGATGCTGCTAATGAAGTTAGATATAACACCGTTAACATATTACGTAAAACAAAACCTCAAAGACAACTTATCCTTTCGTCAACGACATGCTTTACTTGATCTTAAACGCAATGAAAGTATTATAGTATTAAAATCAGATAAAGGTAATGCAACTGTTATATTAAATATGAACGATTATAACACTAAGATAGAACAATTGTTGGGACCAGAAACTTATCGTGAAATACCAAAAGATCCAACAAAAAGTTTCTTTTAAAAACTAAAGAGCTGATTAAATTATCATCTATTCCTGAAGAAATAAAGAAGAAACTATCTAACTCTGAAGCTATTTCACCAAAACTATATGGTTTACCAAAATTCATAAACCTAATATTCCTTTAAGGCCTATTGTTAGTGCAATTGGTTCTCCTACATATCACCTTGCAAAACATCTTACATTGTTATTACAACCTCATATAGGAAAAACACCCCATCACATTAATAATTCTGCCGACGAAATGCATAGTTTCAAAATTGAAGAGGGTGATATAATGGTTAGTTTTGATGTTATTTCACTTTTACAAAAGTACCTCTAAAAGAAACTATTGAATACATAGATCATCTTTTCCAAAGGACATAACCATTCTTTTTCAGCACTGTCTTACTACAACTTATTTTCAGTGGAATAGTAAATTTTATGAACAGATTGAAGGTGTAGCAATGGGTAGTCCCTTAGTCCTGTTATAGCTAATTTTATATGGAAAAATTCGAAACATTAACGTTACAAAATACACCTAAAAAACCTTCAGTTTGGTATAGATATGTAGATGACACATTTGTTATTTGGAGACATGGAGAAGAAGCACTGCATGAGTTTTTGGTTTTTATAAATGGTATACATCCTAGTATTCAGTTTACCATGGAAAAAGAAACTAATGGAAGTTTACCATTTCTTGGAAAAAATAACACAAAGAAGACTGACATATATACTCGAGAATAACAGTGAAATTCCTAATCATCAATTCGGTTTCCGCCAAATGCATTGCACAATAGAACAAGTACATCGAGTGGTCAACAAAATTAATGAAGCGTTTGAAAATAAATATTATTGCTCCGCGGTGTTTTTGGATATAACACAAGCGTTTGACAAAGTATGGCATATTGGACTGTTATACAAGTTACGACTAATCCTTCCAATAAATTATTTCATTCTCCTCAACTCCTATTTACGTAACAGACACTTCCTGGTTAAAGTTGATAACGTCCTTACGGAACTCTATCAAATTGATTCTGGAGTACCTCAGGCAGCATTCTGGGGCCATTACTATATCTAATATATACTGCTGACCTTCGACGTCACCAGAAGTCATAACAGCAACGTTTGCTGATGACACGGCAGTTCTCGCCATTAATGAGGATCCAGCGGTTGCCACACAAAACTACAAACATCCTTAAATTCGATACAAGCGTGGTTACATAAGTGGCGAATAAAAGCAAACGATAGCAAATCGACACATAACATTTACTACAAGACGAGATACATGTCCCCTGTTACTTTAAACAACAAACAAATACCGCAACAAACTGAGGTAAAATATCTTGGCCTACACTTGGATAGAAGACTCACCTGGCAACACACATTTTACAAAACGCAAGCAACTGCCTACTTCTTACCAAAATGTACTGGTTACTTGGACGAAGCTCAAAACTCACCATTGATAATAAGCTCCTTATATACAAAGCCATTATTAAACCAATCTGGTCTTATGGTATTCAACTATGAACTGCTTCATCAAATGTTGAAATCTAGAACGCTTTCAATCTAAGGTATTGCGTATGATTGTAGATGCGCCTTGGTACGTATCAAATGCAATTCTTCGTCATGACTTGCAAATCAAAACGGTTAAAGAAGAAATACACAACTTTAGCACAAAATACAGATCTCGGCTTCGAGCACACCCAAACGATTTAGCTACAAATCTTATGGAACAGCCATTACAGACCAAGAGACTACAAAGATTTACGCCCAACGAGTTACCAAACAGATTTTAAACTTTGTTTATGTAAATTAGTTTAGAGGTAGATGTAAGTTTAGTTTTTAAGTCTTATCCCAATAGCCAAACCAAATTTAAATACAATAAATAAAAGAGTGCTGCTGAGCACTATTTGACATGTTAATTAATTATTCAAATGATTTGCTAAATGTTTATCTACAGTTGCAAATAAAGTGGGAATTAAAGAAAAAAAAAAAAAAATATTAATATCTAAAAATAATAATTCACTATCTTTTAAGGTTTACAGAAAGCCGACACACACTGATAGATACCTTCATAAATTATCCAACCACCATCCACGTCAAAAAATTAGTGTAATTAAATCTTTAGTAGATCGAGCAAAACGAATTTGTGACCCTGAATTTTTGAATGATGAATATAAATATTTAAGAAAATCCTTACAAGATAATGGATATTCACTTACAGATATTAATAATGTTATTAAACCTTCTAGGCGTAACCTTAAAGAAAAACCAGTTCTTAATGTCGGTACTGCTTTTCTTCCTTTTATAGCTAATGTTACAAATAGAATTGAAAAAGTCCTAATCAAATATGGCATTAGGACTATTTTTAAACCTACAAGAAAAATTAAAGAACATTTAAGATCACCTAAAGATGTGTCAAACCCTTTATCATCTTCCGGAGTGTATAAGTTATCTTGTTCATGTGGAAAAGTATACATCGGGACCACAAAACGTAGCTTTGATACAAGACGCAAAGAACATATGAGATTTTGTAGATTGGGTCAACCAGAGAGGTCTGCTGTGGCTGACCATGCCTGAATAATCTAAATCATGACATTCAATTTGACAATATGAAAATATTGTCAAGACAAACCATTATTATGTTCGTTTGCAACGTGAAGCTATTGAAATATATAAACACCGAATAATTTTAATAGACAAGAAGAAAATCTCCGTTTAAATAGGTTTTGGCATCTTATAATTAAAAAGAGCATAATGATACGCCTTGATTTTAATTGGTTTTCAACTTTGGTATGTCTAGGTTTTTGCTGTGTTTTTCCTAGACCTTGAAGCAAATGCTTTACCAATTATATGTTAAATTTCCACAGCACTATAATTTAACATAAGTAGTTGAAATTAAATTGAAATTAAAAATTACAAAGAACGTTCTGCATTGTGCTTTTCATTGTTAATAACACTTCCAATTATTGATAAAGATATCTCTTTGTTAGATTTAACTGGGTTATTTTTGATGTAATGTTTGGATTTGTGAATGCTTCTATCATTTTAAAATTGAAGTTTTTCACAACTTTACGCTTACATCATAACTCGATTAAATTTTGTTAAATGTGTTTTTAGCTGGCAAATTTCATTGTTAGCTTTCGTCGTAGAAGTGTTCTGGTTTGTCATCTTTGAGGCATTTTAACAATATTTAATTTTAATGACCTAGTTATTCTTTACTACAATTTTATAGTTGGCTTATACGTTTCTCAAACTGTTATATTAATAGCAGGCTTATGTTTATGTTTGAATTTTTCAAATTTGACAAAATTGTTTACTACATCTTTAACAATTTTTAACAAACATTACTACTGACGAAGATAACTGTAAGTGTTATCGAAACGTTTAGATTGTATAATTTAAAGTACACCATTAAAAAATCCTAAAAAAGATAAGTATTTTATTATTTCTAATTGGTTTGCGGACATTAGAAGTCAAGGCGAAAATTATGCATACACCTTAGAAATAGGAAAAATTACAAAATCTAAGCGTTCGGGTGCATATAAGCAAAAAGTACCATGGTTTCCGTTAGCAAATCGAATTCTACACCAAGTGATTCAAATAAAAGATACACAGTCATCAGAAATCGTGAGTATTTTATTTGTGGTATATAATATTTAATATATTTTAGTAATGGTAGATTTGCCATTTGCCAAGGTACAGCTCCCTCACTCATAAACCAATCAGATTACTTATTTCGAACTTCTGCCGCCCTCTTCGAGTGATTACGTGTATCAGCAGTAGATCGCAAATCATGAAAACCCGTATTTCGGACATCTTGCCTCCAAGAACCTTTTACTATTCTTCCACTTTCAAAATGTTCTTCATATATATATATATATATATATATATATATATATATATACAGGTGTACCAACCAAGATGCAAAGTTCGATAACTCCTTCGGTTTCATAGATATCAAAAAAGTTCTCAAAAAAAAGGGCACAGGAAGTAACAGTGCATTATTTAAAATTATTTTGAACTATACAGGATGATCCAAAATTCAGATATGAATCAAACTTGTGTTTTTTTTAAATGGGAATCCCTGTATATTATTTCAAATTCAGAAAGCCCACATTTTTTCGATTTTTTTAATGTCGGGGTTGAATACATTATACAGGGTATTTGGAAAGATATGGATTGTTTTGTGTTGAAATTGTACGCATTTCAATGCCCTGTAGAACAATACACTCTGTAGAAATGAATTATCTGTTGGCCAGTTGTCTTTCAGAATATTGTCTAGTATCGTTACCCACTATTATTCATTTAGCTACTTGGGGTTTGTATACAAGGTGGCTCAAAACTCGGATGTGTCATTTTCTTCCTTAACTCAAATGGAACACCCTGTATTTTTTATCACTATCAAACTCCTCTTTAATTTTTATCAGAGGTTCCCTGTATCTAACGTGAGTAGTTATCGAGATATTTCCAGATATTTGATGAATTTGATACAAAATCTAGGATTATGTTTATCTGGTCGTCATTGTGTTTGACAAATAAATTTGACAAATTTACTGCTGTTTGAGAAGGATTTGTCCTGCAAATGTGTCGAAACAATACAAATAAATCAATCTAGTGCACTATCTAACCTGTTTACTTGATACTGATAACATTAACTGTAAATGTAGAAGAACAACAATAACGAAAGAATAAATAATAAAAAGAAAATAAGAACATTAAATTAATCATATTAGGTGTTCGAAGTGACCTCCACCAACATCAATACAATGTTGAAGTCGATTCTCGAATGCCCGACTCACATTTCGCAATATTGTAAGATCAACACTCTTGAATGCTTCTGTAATTCTGACCTTCATGTTTTCCTTTGTCGCTGGTGGGTCATTATACACCATACTCTTTACATAACCCCACAAGAAAAAATCCACTTTAGTTAGGTCTGGTAATCGAGCTGGCCAATGTTTAGGTCCTCCTCTGCCTATCCATCTTTATTGGAAATAAGTATTCAGATAGTCCTTGATAGGACCTGTGTTATGAACCAGTGCGCCATTATGTAGCAGCCACATGCGTTGCCGAATGTCGAGGGGCACTTCTTCAAGAAGAACTGGCAAATGATTTTGAAGAAACGGTAAATAAACAGTACCATTCACCGTTTCTTCAAAAAAGTGTGGCCCTATTATACGATCAAATGTGGGTTAGATGTTTGGTAATAGTGAAAATTGTGTCGGTTAACTCCTCCATTTTTCGAAAATGTTGCCTCATCCCCAAACAAAACAAAATCAAAGAAAAATGGTTCTTCGTCGATTTTCGATTTTGCCCATTGACAAAATTCTACTACTTTGCAAATCCTTTATAATTAGTTCCTGATGTAATTGTACATGGAAAGGATGCATTTGTAATGACAGGATTCGTTGAACCGTACCATGGCTAATGCCTTTTTGAGATGAAATCTTTCGTATACTGTCACGCTCAGCAATACTTTGAGTTGGTTGTCTTCCGTTATTGCATGTTCTCCTGCTTCTCTCTTGTGATAGTTAACCGATCCGGTACGGTCAAAACGATGCAACGATTTTCTCAAACTAACTTTACTCGGTTGTCTCCGGTCTGGAAATCTGGAAATATACTCTTGACGCCAACAAACAATTTTTGGTGCATTCACCAAGTATCAAATCATGTCAGTCATTTCACGACGGGAAAATTGTTCACCATTCATCTTGTAGCTACTTTTCACTTCAAATATATTGAAACAGAGAAATAAATTGAACGAATAACTGAACGAAACACTACAGTGAAACCTGTCGAACTGACAGATATGTCAAATACAAAAACTACTTGATAGTAATACAAAACTTAGTGATAATTCCTTTCAAACAGCGAATTTCAATGAATATCTGGAAATATTTCGATAACTACTCACATTAGGTAAAGGAAACCTCTGACAAAAATTAAAGAGGAGTACCAGAAGACTTTGATAGTGATAAAAAATACAGGGTGTTCCATTTGAGCTAAGGAAGGAAATGACACATCCGAGTTTTGAGCCACCCTGTATACAAACCCCAAGTAGCTAAATGAATAATTGTGGGTACCGAGTGTATTGTTCTACAGGGCATTGAAATGAGTACAATTTCAACACAAAACAATCCATATCTTTCCAAATACCCTATATAATTTATTCAACCCCGACATTAAAAAAATCGAAAAAATGTGGGCTTTCTTTAAAAAACATAAGTTAGATTCATATCTGAATTTTGGAACATTCTGTATAGTTCAAAATAATTTTAAATAATGCACTGTTACTTCCTGTGCCCTTTTTTTTGAGAACTTTTTTGATATCTATGCAACCAAAGGAGTTATCGAATTTACATCTTGGTTGGTACACCCTGTATATAACTATCAGATGTTTTCTTCAGCCAATTATGCTGTATGCAAGCAGTTTTTATGGAAATATCAGTTTTTTCAAAACACAAAGCAATAGATTTCTCAAACACGCGAAACCGAGAGACAAGTATCCCAGAAGTATTTTCTACGATACGTCGAGCACGTTAAAGTCGGTAATTGAATATTTTTCTTTTGAGTGTTAAGAGACCATGATATGAATAACGGTTCAACAAGTATTCTTTCGGTGGAAAAACATCGAAGACTGCGCCATGAGGAATGTTTTCTCTTGCTCTGTTCAAAGTACATTTTGAAAATACACTTCCATAAGATGCTCTTCCGTTTACACCTACATCAATATATTGAAAGCAGTATTGGTCGTCAACTAATGCAAGTAGTACAATACTGAGGGCTCCTTTGTAGTTGTAAAATTCAGAACCTAAATGGAAAGGACTTCGTAACACAATATGTTTTCCGTCAATAGCGCCTGCACAAAAAATACCACCTTGTTGAAAATCCTTGAATTACTTTTTCCCATGCCTCTTTCGTACTTGGTTACTGAATTATACATTATACATGTATTACTGTTAGTGAGTTAAAAATTTCAACCATTTTAATTTTTTAGGCAACTGATACAAAATGAATCATCTGATTTGATGAAACATACGCAGTCAACAGATATTAATGAGGAGTTACTGTCTTTGACAAATGTCTCAACTATGTCAACCCAGAATGATTCGTATGTCGGAACAAAAATAACTCCAAAGAGACTGGCTCCGAAAAGTACAGCTCTAAAGAGAGTTCACAAAAGAACAAGACAAAGCAGCGCAGAAAAAGCTGTGGAAGAGCTTAAGGAAATTGCAAAGGTATTATAAGAGAGCCTAATAAGAGGACGAAGATGAGTTTAATTTATTTGGCTAATCAATTGTTTGCCAGTTAAAGAAGCTCCCAGAAGCTGTAGCTGATGAGGCAATTGCGTACATACATCTTATCTTCAAGTCCTTCACCTAGCAGTTATGATTGTAATTATTCAAACTGTGCTAATTAATACCATGAAGAACACTCATACATTCTTTCGCATGCAATTGGCACTGTTCTATATGACGACAGCGTGGACAATAATAGTTACTAAAAGTTCTTTTCACGTGCATATTGCAAATTTTTGGTTTAACTCGTTTTATAAGTGTGTATTTCAAAGTTACTAATAAATAATTTTTAGTTTTACTATTGTGACAATCTAAATTTCACATACTTACCGTCAAAAAATCTTTCAGCGCATCATTTATTGCTTCACAAACACGATATAAATATTGCAGTGAAGTAAAAGAATCTCCTTAACGTAACTTCTAATTTTACTTTTTCGGATAGCGCATCTCTCATGTGGGTAATAGTTTTTGTAATACGTGGTGTCACGCAGTCCAGTAAAATCTCAAAGTTTGTTTTTGTCATTCGAAGATGATTTCTGTATTTCTGCTGCTAGTTCCTCGAGAACTTTCCCAGAACCTCCTAAATTCACTAATCCAATTTTTTACCCACCTCTTTCTCCAACTCATTATTGTTTTGTTTAATTAACAACTTTGCGACAATTCTGCATTGTTAGCGAAGTTAATGTTTTGCAGAGCAAACTGCGAACTGTTTTTGACACCTTTGAAGAACTTTCCTATACAAAGTTGATATAATAATGACACTGGCGTTGATATCCATACCTGTTTGGCGTTTTAAGGTGTAAACATCAACTGGCGCGATTATTGGCGCCAGTAGATCAATGCATATGTAATCCCGCCATAACTTAAATTAAAAGAGATGAAATAACTTTAATTTCAACTTTTTTATACGTTCATAACGAAAACAGGCAAATTTGTAAAAACAATAATCTATGCCAGAATGGCTTTTAAAACTGAGTATCATATGGAGATTAATAGACATAAATACATGTTAACGTAAAACAAATTCCAAAATCTATAAAAATATTGATAATACAGCTTCAGCATTTACAATCATATTTATTTAATTATTATTTTTATTTCGCTTTGCATTAAAAAACTTTATTCGGGAAATTTATGTAAAATTAAATTTTCTTTAAAAAATACGCCTACACTTTGTCTTATAAAATTAATCGTTATTCAGATAATGAAAAAAAATTGAACACAAATTCTACCTTAGGAATTTTTTGCCGCTAAATTACGCGTCATATCAACAGTTTGCATAGAACATAATTAATCGATACGTTTAAGGTGTATATCTAGTTATTTTTATCTCTATCTTTGAAATATGCAGCTATTTTAGAAATATTTGATAAAATCAAAAGCTGCCTAATACCCGTCCCCGCCCCGCCGCTGGATTTCTCCCACAATCTAGGCCAAATGAAAACGAGCTTAAATACAAAATTTTAAGTATTTTCGTTCTGGAGTTATCGTGGATACTAACATACATCCACGCACACAACCGCGCAAATGCACACCCACGCGCAAGCCCAAACGCACATCCACGCGCAAGCCCAAACGCACATCCACGCACACGCACATACACATACCTTCACACACGCACGTACGCAAGCACGCTCGCACGCATCCACACACACGCACGCACGCGGACGCAGACGCAGTCACAGACATAGACACATACACAGACACAGCCACACACGCACGCACGCTCGCCACACAGCACGCACGCAACACCCACACACACACACACCACCACCAGACGCATCACACACTACAACATCACCACCCTCCACACACACACACACACACACACACACACACACACACACACACACAAAACACACACACACACAAACACACAACACACACACACACAACACACACACACAAACACACACAACACACGCACAACACACACACACACACACACGCACACACACACACACACACACAACACACGCCGACACACGCCGACACACGCCGGACACACGCCGACACACGCCGACACGCCGATACACGCCGACAACGCCGACACACCCGACACGAACCCGACACACGACACACCGACACACACCGACACTCACTGACACACACCGACACATACCGACACACACCGACACACACCGACACACACCGACACACACCGACACATACTCAACACACACAACACACACGCACACACATACTCACTCGTGCGCGCGCGCGACATTCAGACATGATGGCCGATCTTGGCGAAACTTAAACAAAAGTAAAATGAGCTAATAAATCGATTTAGCGATAGTCAAACAAAAGTGTATTGCATAACCTTCTATACCTGCACATGTATGTGTAGGTTGGAAGGTAATTAACAAAAAAAACTGTAACATCGGATTTTTGTTTTATGTCACTCCCAACCTAGACAATCTGACAAACATATTTGTACGTTTTCTTTCCACGTTTAGATGAAAATGTAACTAAGAGAAATTTTACCACCTGTAAATTTTTGCTATTTTTGGATGTTTCATTATCGTTGACACTTGCGAACTCAACCAAGGATGATTTATTTTCAGCTTCCTTGTCAACAGAGTCTGCTAAATCAATTTCATTTTCGCTATGTGTATCGACACTGCACCCGGGTGGAACAATAAGTTGTTTCTTCTTCCTCTCATGACGACTAGGCCCGCCAAATCTTTGTTCTCTTAAAAGACTTGTTAAAGCAGCTTCTACGAATTGACCTGAATTCCCAGTTTACTTATCAGGAACTTTCAGACGAAGAACTACGTTTCGGTTAAGTAGGAACAAGCCACAAGCCCGAAATCCACTTTTTAAATTTCTTTTAATATCCTCCTGTTTTTCATTGGTATTCCGTGATGTTACATTTTTTAAGCAAAGTGTCTTTGAGTACAGTATTTAGCTTTAAATTATAGAGCTTCCAATCCAATAAAACAGCACGCAAAGCTGTTTTCATTTGGCGAAAGAATGCTACATCGAGTGGCTGACACAAATGTGTCGAATTGGCGACTAAGTGTACAAAATCAATGTCGTTTTCCTTGCAAAGTTGTAGTACCTCTGGGTCCACATGCGATGATAAATTGTTACATATCAAGGCTTTTCTGCCGTTTATACGTTTAGCATGGGACAAAAATATCATCTTGAACCATTTCCTAAAAGTTTCAGCGTCTAACCATTCACTAAAGGTGCGGTTGCAACGTGTTCCTTGCCTGCCTTTCTACATCATGAATCGCGCACAAGGCTATTTGTTTTCCATATGTCAGATAAATGAACATATTTATAAATGACAGAAGATGACAACAAAGTGCCATCTGCAAAACTGCAAACCATTATTGTTCTACGGTACAGGGCTTTTATTTCAGTAATACGTTAATTTGATAACAATTCAAAAATTGCAAAAACACGTTGATTTAGATAACGGTAGGGTGTTAAACGATCAAACCGCACTACTGTCGGAGCAAAAAGTTTGTAGGCTCGAATTTGAAGCTTAAAAAAAATAACCATTGGTCAGATCCTCAGATCCAAATGAACTGGTAGCTTAATTATTTCTGCGTTGTTTAGGTGCAAAGAATAATTTTTTAATTCATTACTGGGCCTGAACGATGCAAAGCGCCACAGCTAACTTTTTAAGGCCAAATAAAAGCAAAACCCATAGGAAAAATTCTACAAAATAGTATGTTGTAGTTGAACCTTTCTTAAGAGGTTTGAGAAATTTTATTTAAAAATTTTGATTTTTGTTGATGCTAGAGACGTTTTTGTAAGAGTCGCATCAAGTTAGCAATAGATGTCAGCAATACACGTTTTTTCATTAAATTGTCGAACGAAGTTAACATTTTGGGTGGAATTTCATATAATTGAACGTACTTGTACCTACCGTATGTCAAAAATATTAATAAAAAAATTAGCGGAATGAAAGTGGTGAAAAATAAGGGTAACTTGGGTGGTATTGGTTTTTCATAATTTTTGAAAAAAGTTCATTGTACTTTAACTAACATTCAAGCTAGAAACAAAATGCAAAACTGTATCCACACCTCGTTTTGAAATTACGTAATCTTTAAGAATCCGGTTACTCCTTAAACCTTCCCGTAGAGAATGGGTTGTACATCAATATTTTAATTTTTAATTGAATTTTTTATATTAGAAGGGTCACTAGCCTTCCTATAAGAACGAATTAATGTGTACATAACTCCTATTTTAAAAATACCTAATGTTCAAGAAAATCCGCTCTAATGCACCATCACCGTATTGAAATAGGTCAGGGCCGTACCTAAGGTATAATATGCCGCTTGTGTGCGAAAACAATTTTCCCGTCCCCTAACATCTGATTAACCATAATTTCTTTGAAGTAATTTAACCTTAAATAAAACACAGAAAATGTGAAAAAGTAAATTGTATTTCAGAAAAAAAAATGTCAGCACAGATTAACTTGAATAGATATTTATACTTATTAATGGGTACATACAAGAAAGTTCGATTGATAAATTAAGATGAATAGACATTTACACTAATTAATACTTATATTTATTAATACTAAATAAATTTGCTTTGCTTGCTTTCATTAAAGTAAATTCCGAAATAATATCGGATGCATTTATATCTTCAAAAATTGTCTTTTATATACTAATAATAGATAAGTCTGATAACCTTCCTTGATCCATTACTGATCGCAAACAATAATTCCTCTCGCCGCTGGCAACTGTCACCGGTAATGTTAAAAAGATTCTTATAGCAATAACTAAATTTGGAAGCAGATAGATAACATTATTTGTGAAATAGATATTGAATAACGCTTAATGCACTCATTTCAGGGGAAATATATGATGCAATGCTATCAATTTCATCGTATAAATCTTGGGCAATTTTCATTTTTAGATGGATCAAATAATATGTTCTGTAAAGATTTACATTTTAAAGACCTATTTACTTTATCTATTTTAGCGAAATTATTTAAGTCGTTCAGAAAATCAAAAACTGTAATCATTGTTTATTTGATCGAACCTTTCTTCCATTTTTGTTAATGCATAGTCCAATATCACAAAATACAAATTAATTTTAAATAATTATTATAAGTTTTTGTTATGAACGAATAAGTTCAAAGGTAAATATGTAATTAATTTTATATAAGTCCTGCGGATTTATTTAATTATTATATCATCCTTGCTCTCATAATCAAAGGATGGTTTTTTCATTAGAGCTCTAGACAATATCTTTTGCCTATTCTAAAATGTTATTAAATCCTTTATTAACACCCTTCTAAACATGTTGCTGACAACTGAGGAAAAGGTATTTATACTAGAACATTATTTCCGTTTATACGGAAGAGGACTGGGCAATGGCCCAAGTTTGAAACAAGTTTTCGAAAAAGATCGGGAGCAATTTAATAAAGCTGTACCCAGTAAAATCGTAATGTTAGCAATTGTGGAGAAATTTCGTCGCACTGGTAGTGTGTTGTGTCAGCACAAGGGTTCTTCAGGTCGTCGTAGAACGGTTTCTACCAACAATAATGAAGAACGGGTTCTTGACCAGGTTTTGTAGTCTCCACAAGTCTTCGAAGAACTGCGTTTAAATTAAACATCAGTGAAACATCCACACCTAGAATGTTCAAAGGCATTGGTGGTTATCTATATAGTATTCAAACTGGACAACGACTAAATGCTGTGGAGAAACGTTCAAGAAAAGTTTATTGTGGACGCGCGTTGAGCCTAGTATACGAAGATATCGATTTCTTGAAAAATGTATGGTTTTCAGACGAAAGTCATGTACACCTAAATGGAACTCAATTTCTTGGATTTGAACGCCCTGACTTCATTGTAGAAAAACCACTTCACAGTGTTCGACTTACGATTTGATGTGTGTTATATGGGGACATGGTATTTTGTTGGGAACGGGAATCAACACACAGTTAATGCTAATCAAGAGCTTTACAGGCAGAACATCATCATACCTTTTGTGAGATAAAGTTTTGACGCGCACGAAATTTACAGTTGACAGGCAATGGCATCACAAGCCATACAGCCTGGCTTATTAGAACTTTTCCGCTAGCATTTTGGAAACAGAATAATTTCTCGTGGAACGGAATTCGATTACCCTCAGTTCTTAAGTTTTCAGACTCTATTACTCTGTTGAGTATGACTATCTTCAAATCTCTCATGGGTTGACCATCTTCTGTCAGCTACCAAAACAGCTGCTCGTAAAATACGCTCTACGATCTAAGCAGTACTCTACCTCTCGACAACTCCTGCTTTATAAGGCGCAAATTCGGCCTCATCTGGAATATAATTCTCACATCTGGGTTAGTGCTCCTCAATACGCTCTCGATATCGTTGATCGTATTCAAAAGAGAGCGATTAGGCTTATAAATGACCCGTCCTTAACTTCTCACATACAGTCCCTTGAGCATAGAAGGATGGTTTCAGTTCTTTCCTTGTATTATCGTTATTACAACGGCTATTGTGCTACTAAATTATATTCTTTGTTACCATCTCGGGCTATCTTTGCGAGAAACACTCGGTTCGCTCATTCACATCATCAGTATGCAGTACAAATTTGCACTTGTCGTACCAAACGGGCGCAATCCACATTTTTCTACACGGCTTCTAAACTCTGGAATGATCTCCCTAGTTCCTGTTTTCCTCTCACTTATGATATGAGAAAATTTAAAGCATCTATTGGTAATTCATTATCCCTCTATCTATCCTCCTCAGTGTTCCTGAGTTCTTTAGCACGATAGGCCAAGTTTAGCCTGTTCTGGTCCACAATCATAAAAAACCCTTCACATTCACCTGACCTTATCCCATCTGCTGCATACATTTGGGGTATGATTAAAGAGTCAGTATTTCGCTCTGATGATGCAGTAATAGATATTGCAGAACTACGGGAAACAATAATAACTTATTTCGAACAACTGCGTCAGCCACTATTTATGAAGATGTTCAATGAACTGTAAAATTGCTGTGAAGCTTGTTTACGCCGTAATGGTGCTGATTTTTTACATGTAAAAAATCATGTAAATTACAAACATTAAAAAAAATAAAGTGTTTCCGGTACTGTTTATTTTGGCGAATACTGTATTTGATAAAGCAGTACTTGCTTCCTACATTGTTTTCCGTACGACGTTGATTTTACCTAAAACGCTATACCATATTACGTACTATGGAAGATATGAACTTAAGAGGTTTAATTTTTAACAATAAAGAATCCGTAACATTTCTGGTATTATTGAAATAGGCCGTATATAAAGCATCATATATTTTATCTAAATTGTGCCTAAGAACTTTCAGTGCATTGATTCTGCTTTCCCACTTAGTATCCGACGTTCCCAACGTTTAGTCTATGGAGGGAAGAAAACATATAGCTATTGTGCAATTGCGAAAAAAACTTGTTATTTCTAAAGACGCTTTAGCAGCATCATTAACGACTAAATTTAAACTGTGGCCTACACAAGGCACATAGAAAGCTCTAGGGTTCAAGTCAAGAGTTTTTTTGCACCCCGTTATTGTGACCCTTCATGTTTGCACCATTATCGTAACACTGGCCGCTTAGATCATCTAGACAAATGTTGTAAGTCATTAGTCAGCATTAGTTATATCCTGTTCTCTTGAATCAGATATTAAAAGGAATCCTAAAAGATGCTTCCTAATTTCAATTTGCTTTGATTCATTACTTAACAGAACACACAACGGTAAGTTGATCCTGGTGACTTGATTTTTCTTGACGCTCTATAGCTGGAGATTAATCTCTCCAATCTTTATACCCTTCAACAAAGGCACTAAGAAAGACTAAATATTTTGCATGGAAAACAAAATACGCAATCTTTTAATGTAGAATAGACTAGCCTAACTCTTGGAATTATTTCAACGTTACTTAGTTTTTTTTATAATATGCTGATGAGAAACCTCTGCAATCTTTATTCACGGAAAAGTTTACATCTGTTTTTGTAAGTTGGGTTATGCCTAATTCATAATTTAACTTTGTCAGATAGTACGGAAGCCCAATGGCCAGGATCCTTATAAATATCGTCTTTATGCACGCTTACTTCTTCTAGCGAGCATTGGCCTTTTGATTTGTTCCTGACCACATACTCAACTGTTTCAGGATTTGTCTCTTCGGTAAAACAACTTCCTTGAGAATTTTGTTTAATGAAGATGGTCCTACCTGTGCCCCGTCTATCTCGTCATTGTGATCTCGTGAAATAATCTCTTCCGACTTTTCTAAGATTAAAATTTTTGTCAGTGGGCCACTTGCCTTTTTCGAGCTTTATTTTTCTGTATTGAGCCCCAGATTGCTTTTTTTAATTAACGTTACGCTTTAAAGCATTTACAAAATATTTGCGTTTTTTTTTTACAAAAATCTGTCATTATCTAGATATATAAATTTATCCTACGTAACCGTGCAACCATGAAACCATACAGTGTGTATACGTTTAATAAATTTGCAGCTGCCGTAACTCAATAATAATCACAAAATCGAACACAAAAATTAAGCGCAAGGAAATATGTTGTTGGAACTGATACGTTAGGAATCCAAATGACAAATTTCAACTCGGCTCGCATACCTATACGCTATCTAGTTTTAAATAAGTTATTTCTTAATTAAGCTCAAAGTAGGCGAAATTCATAATTAAGAAGTAAAGTGAATCATTTCTAAACAGAAAGGGTCCTCAGTTTTGTTATACAGGGCGGTTGTGAAAGTTTAGAAAATCTCGAAACTGAAGATACTAGAGCCCAAAATATATCGATTGAACCGAACATACCTTAGTCCAAAAAGGTAAAAAGTTGTCAAAGTTGTAATTTTATTTTCTATTTCTCCTTATTGCTTGAGAAGTTTTTTAGATTTTTGCATGAAACTCGGTATATGAGGTTTTTTTGGTATGAGAAATAAGATTCTGCCCTTAATTTTGGCCACACTCGTAGAGGGCGCCACATACAGCATTATTTTAGTAAATAACTTGTCAGAAAGTCATTACGCCACCCTGTATGTAATAATTGATCGAAAAATCTTAGTCTCTCATCCTTTCTCAACAAAAAAGATGTACTTGTCAGGAGTTTAATAGTTTCTGAGATATTTGCTTTTAAATGTATCAATGTATTTTGAATTCAGTGTACTCCATATTTTTTTAACATAAATCAAGTTACTCTAAAAAACATCCGCATAGTGTTGCTATGGTTTCTAATGTTTATTATAAGATTACCTTCAGTGTCACTAATAATTATCAGTTAAAATTTTGTTCTAAACTTTAAACGTTATGGAATATACGTTTGTAGAATATGGCGATATGTATTTCATGTATGGGTTGGCACGCTGTAATGCCTTAAGAGCTCGAAGACTGTACGCTGAAAGATTTCCAATAGACAATTTTTCCAACGTATTGATCAGCGGTTACGAGAAACTGGAAAGAAACTTTTATTATCTTAAATAGTAAAGGGAGGTGAAATTTTTTTTTTATGATTGTGGACCTGAACAGGCTAAATAAGGCCTATCGTGCTAAAGCACTCAGGAACACTTAGGAGGATGGATAGAGGGATAATGAATTGCCAATAGATGCCTATGAACAGCTACCTTAAATTTTCTCATATCATAAGTGAGAGGAAAACAGGAACTAGGGAGATCATTCCAGAGTTTAGAAGCCGTGTAGAAAAATGTGGATTGCGCCCGTTTGGTACGACAAGTGGAGATTTTTACTGCATACTGATGATGTGAATGAGCGAACCGAGTGTTTTTCGCAAAGATAGCCGGAGATGGTATCAAAGAATGTAATTCACCAGCACAATAGCCGTTGTAATAACGATAATACAAAGAAAGAACTGAAACCATCCTTCTGTGCTCAAGGGACTGTATGTGAGAAGTTAAGGACAGGTCATTTATAAGCCTAATCGCTCTCTTTTGAATACGATCAACGATATCGAGGGCGTATTGGGGAGCACTAACCCAGAGGTGAGAATTATATTCCAGATGAGGCCGAATTTGGGCCTTATACAGCAGAAGGAGTTGTCGAGAGGTAAAGTACTGCTTAGATCTGTAGCTGACAGAAGATGGTCAACCCATGAGAGATTTGAAGATACAGTCATACCCAACAGAGTAATAGAGTCTGAAAACTTAAGAACTGAGCCATTCATACTTACAACAGGAAATGATCGATCTTTTTTGGCGGACATAAGGCAACACTGAGTTTTGTTAGCATTAAATTTAACTAGATTATTGCTTCCCCATTCGAGAATACGTTGAATGTCTTTGTTGATTGAATTTGCCATTTCAGCTTTAATTTCTTGATTTGACATAGAAGGTGGATTGTCACTATGAGTAGACTGAGATGAACTACAGTGAAGAGTGCTATCGTCAGCGAAGCAATGGATGGGGTTAGTTGTTGAAGAAATAAGGTCGTTTATGTACAGCAGAAAAAGTGTAGGCGCTATAACGGATCCCTGTGGTACACCCGCGTTAATGCTAACTTCTTTTGAAAAAAAGCGATCAACTACGACACGTATTCGTCTTTTATCAAGGAAACTAGAAACCCAGTTGATGAGCGTATCATTTAGCCCAAACGAGGTGAGTTTGGCAAGTAAACACATGCCAAACTTGGTCAAATGCCTTTGCGATATCTAAAGCGACTACAACTGTTTCACCGGACTGCTCTACTGTATTGTTCCAAACTTGGGTCACATATGAAAGAAGATCGCCTGTTGAACGACTTTGCCTAAACCCATATTGGTGGTCACTAAGGAGTTTGTTAGTTTCAAGGAACGTGAGCAGTTGCTGATTGATGGCTTTTTCCATGATTTTATACAAAATGGAAGTGATGGCAATTGGTCTGTAATTTGAGGGATCGGTCTTATCAACTTTTTTGGGAATAGGTTACATTTAACGTTAACTTTTCAAGGTAGTTTTATGCTAAATATGGTCCGACATTGTGGACTTCCCTATACGTACAGTTGAATTGTAAGAAAATGTTCTGGGTGCTGTCGCTGCAGATTCTATAATTAGTGTTAGGAATGTAGCACACGAATTACAGGTTTCAAAATGTACAGTAAACAGCATCCATACCACATTCAAAAAGTACAAGGTTTAAGCGTGGATGACTATCCTGCAGGAGTAAGATTTTCTACATGGCTCTTAGAGAGGTTTAACCAAGATAATGAATTTGCTGGATTAATATTATTTTAGGACGAATAATTAGACATTATGTAATAGGACCTGTTAAGTTACCACCTAGACTAAATGGCCAAAGTTATTTAGAGTTTCTTGAATAACAATTACCCAATCTGTTAGAAGATCTTCCATTGCAAACACGCATGAACATGTGGTTTATCCACGATGGTGCTACACCTCATTTCAGCTTAGTAGTTAGAGAGCATTTAAATAAGATATATCCAGACCGATGGATAGGCCGATCAGGACCTGTGTCCTGGCCGCCTAGTTCATCGGATTTATCTCCCCAGGTAATGTGGGTTAGAATGAAAGTAGAATTTCCAAAAATTACATGCTATGCACCGGTGAATGGTGAGAGTCCAAGAGTGTGAGAACTTCTGGAACGTGTTGAACGAATGTAAGTCAAACGAAGGAGTGATGATGCTGGGAGATATGAATGAATGGGTGGATACAGAGAGAACCTTAATTCTTTTGCTTCTGTTTAAATACAAACGAGTGAATGAAATATTAATCAATATACGCGGTATTGATAAACGCAATTTTTAAGATTTATTCTATATAATAAAAAATTACTCATTCAATTGGAAAACTAATAATTTACTAAAACTTCCAATAAATCTTACAATGTCAGCTCTACCCTTCCTTTCTAAAAACCAGAGGTTTCCAGACCTCAAATTCCAATTTTTACAACAAAACTAATTATCCTACTAAAAGTTCTTCACACGCTGACAAAAAAAATGATTTTCTTTTAATTTTACTTTACCTAAGTGTATTAAAGATTCTGAGGGAAACTGTTTTGATTACTGAAATTTGAGTTTGGACTTTGACCAGTTTATTATTTGTGAGAATGGTTTGGACCATTTTTCATTTAGTTTAAGGGATGTTATTTTTATTAATCATTTATATTCTGTTCCGACAATACCGTCGTATGAGACTACAAGAGGCGTAAATGATGCTGTCAGGTCTTCAGCAGTCAGATCATATTTGCGATGTTTTTTTACGGGCATGAATTTGGGCGATGATAGGCCAGGTGAGTGAACCATACGAATCGGCGGCGACATTTACAATTCGAATGTCAAAGAACGCTTTCCTCGCTGGCTCCTTCCATGAGTAAGTCACCGATTAGTCCTGGTTGGTCTGAGGTTGAGGCTCTCATTATTGGGTCAATAGTGCCCGAACCCCATGCTAATTCGGCTCAATTTTTGATGTCATCTCTGTGTTGATCGTGGTCTCTTTTTTATAAGTCCCTCTTATCACAATTAAGCGCGTGGTTAAGGTTGAAATTGTTTTTACTACATCCGTCGCATCTCGATGATGGTTACTAATTTGTGTTTATCGTGATTTATTCGCTTTTTTTCTTTCTTCTTTTAGAATTTCGTATGCATGATTTTGGTGGTCATCTATATTAATTTCTTCGCCGTTGCGAATTGCGTCGATTTGCGTTTAGTGAGATTTCATATGGTGTTTAAGCTTGCTTTGTGGGGTCATTTATTGCGAGGCCCCACAATCTCACTGGAAGTGCATACAGCTTGTGTTCTATTTTAGTAACTTCTTTGTCCAGTATGGATGGCGTTAGGTGAGTCTTGATCGTGTTTTTCAAATCGTTATAGGCATCTTCTGTTTCATCTGTTACTCTTTGCTGGTATTGCCAATGTTTTTTACTCGCTCTTGACATTTTTTGAATGCTTTCTGTCCATTTTTATATTCCCGTATACTATACGAAGTATAGCAAAGGCAAGGTATTGCCATCATCAAAAAATTCGACTTCGACGGATCTTCAAGTTTTTGCATTCCCGTATACTATACGAAGTATAGCAAAGGGAAGGTTTTGCGATCATGAAACACGATAGCTATCAGACCGTTCGATCTGGAGTAGATCCTTTTGGGGCATATAAGACTACTGGAAGTACCTGTTAACCTATAGTAATTCAAGCTGATTAGGGCACCAGAAATAGATAAAAAAAAACTATTATATAAAATGAGACTTTTAAATGAGAATTTCGATTGGGATACTGCAGCATCAATAAAAATCGTGAAAAACACATTGTACGTAATTTCAGCTAGATTATCGAACTTAAAATTGTAACAACCCATTTTGAGTTGTATTAAAATATACCGTAATTTATGTTCTTCGTGCATTTAGTTGTAAATATAAGAAAAATTTTTTAATTATTAATGAATTATAAGGTATGTGGTAGGCAACTTAATTTGCATTTTGGTGTAACTGAAGTTCATATCTGATACGCTGTTTGATGCAGGAAGCCATTTTGGGATTCTACCTAAATTTTGTGAAAAGTGCCATTGATTTAATGGTAAGAAATATTAAACTAGTAATATTAAAATCTAAAACATTTGCTTTTTGCAGGCACTTCCTTTTTTTTTAATTTGACACTTTAATTTTACCGCTTTAATTGCACATTTAATTCTACTTTTACGTATGCTTTCATTTTATGATTGCGTTTGCTATGATCTAAATTCATTATTTATTGAACTTTCAAGAGAATGCAATAAACATTGACCCAAATTTCTTGAAGAGCAATTTATAAGAAATAAAATTCCATTTTGGTGAGGTTTACAGCGTAAAGCATTGTTATTGCGATATATTGCGCAACATTGATATAAGGATTACATCACCTTGGTTTGCATTTCCGCATTTATTTTTTACAATACCAGGGGTTCTCAAGAAGATGTATTATATTTTGAGACAGGTAAGTTTAATGATTTCTTAGTATAAGGCTAATTTTAAGATATATTTTATATAACCCTAAATTTAACTGTTAGTAAACATAGTTTGTATATTTTTTTATTTTTGACATTTTGGTAAAAATTTTATTGTAAACCTCGGTTTAGTTATTCCGAGCATAATTAAAAAATAACTTGGCGTCCGAGAACATTTTTATTAGTGTTACATTGCAGTTTTTGTCTATTGAGTGAAGTGGAAATAACAAAGCAGAATTGTTGGTAATTAAGCAAATCGAAAGATTGAACCGGCCTACTTTAACCTACCGACTAGGACAACGGCATTATCTTTATTAATGGTGAACGGGTTGTATCTCGAGTTAGTTTAACGATTTGTTATGAGAACAGTTACAACCTATTTCTGTATTAAATTATTTAAAACACTTATTATACCTTGTCAACATTATAAAATGAATAAAAATGCTAAAAATTAAAAATCTGTATCAATATGCTAACAATACAAATTAAACAGCCGCATTGCCAAGTGATTAGGCTAGTAATGCAAGGAGGGAGAGTTCCAATCCCAGACCAGGAAATTAATTTTTATTTTGTTAAAATCGTTTTTAAATTTTATTTTAATGTACATTTACACTTCACACTATTCAATATTTTGCACAAGCATTAAACAGTAGAATCTGCTTAGAAATGTATTTTTAATTTTTTGTTTTAAATACAAGGCGTTGGACATTACCATTGTAAAAATGACATTACCAACATTAATATTTTCTTAAAATACTATTAAAATATGTATTAGACAAAAAGTAAAAATCCTCAAGAAACTTATTGTAATTTTTTTCGAGTTTTTTACGAAATATACGAGTAAATTTTTGGAAAACGTATGTCCTTAATAATTTCAGAAGTGTACTCAGTTATACCAAATGTAACAAAAATAAGTTACTAAGCAACACAAAATCAACAGATTATATAAACAAATTAATCTGTAATAATTGTTCATATACTTACATATTTTTTGACTTAGAAGAAAGAGAACTTGTTGAGTGAAGACATACCAAATTTTTGTTATTTTATTTGTGATGTATTCAGATTTTTCATTTGAGTTTCCAATGAAGCCTTCTAAAAGTCTTTGCGATTTTACTAATCTGATGCGTAAACTGCCAAATTTTTGCTCATCAATTTCTTTTAGGCCTTCTTTTATTATTAAGTAACTCTTTGTTGGTTCCGGGAAGTAGCCGTGCCTTGGTCCTTCGTTCATTTATGTTTTGAACCATTCTGGTCTGATATGACACCAGGTACTCTATATGTATTAAAGCGGTATGTCGAGCATCTGGGCCTTAGAAGTCTGACGTTCCATAACGCTAGTGGGCGATTAAGAGCATTAAAGGCATTAGTGGCATCAACAAGGATCACATCTTCAGTGCTGTCATCTTGGAAGCGATATTGTGTGTGTAGCACCTTTTCTATTCCAGCTTTATTCCAAAGCATAATTGGGCGGCGTCACATGCTTATTGTACCTCGCTGCCTGTCGCAATAGCCTGTGATATGTTAAAGTATTTCTCCTATACCAATCGGGCGGACAGTAGGACACTTGTCAAGGACAATGCTTCTTCTAGCTAACAGTGCTCTAATTGCATCCCATTCAACATTATTGTGTTTTGGCTTGAAGGAATATTTGTAGGCAGTTGTTTGTAGTCTTGGTGAGTCATATTATATATTATATTATATTTCTTTTGTTATATTATATTTATGATGATAAAGGCAGTATTTAGCGAATTTTGTAAATAAAGCCGTCTCCAAAACAATATTTCAATAGATGACCGCTTGAATTTTAAATGAATGCTTGAGATTTCCACATTTTTTAGTAATATCTATGTTTCAAATACATTTGTTAACATTTCTCCAAACATTATCTACTAAATTCAACCACAAACTATCACAAATATTCAAAGTAAACTAATCAAAAGATTAAAATATACTAGAGAGAAAATGACAAGCAACTTACGAGGGATGTACAGTATTTGTTGTCCCTAGCATAGATGGCTTTGAAATCTGTTGCCCCTACCGCACTTGTTTTGTTATTTTATTAACAAACAAACTCTCAAATTTGGTTAGTTAAGTTGTACATGTTGAAAGTAGTGGTTGCAGGAAGATTTTGGTAAATGGAAAAAAATGAGCTTCATGCTATCATCAAGTACCTACAAAAGGAAGGTTTAACACCTAAAGAAATTCATATAGATACGTTTGGCCTGCTTCGAGATTCTGCTCCTTCCTATCAAGCAGTAAAAAAATGGTCTCGAGCGTTCAAATGTGACAGAAGATCTTGTGAACATGTAAAAGCTGCTGGTCGGCCGCGTTCTGTGTGTACTTAAGAAAACATTGATCTTGTGAATGACATGATCAGAGAAGATCGTCGATTGACAACAAGACATGCAGACGTGCACGATTGGAACCATAATAAATAACTATTTAGGACTCCATAAGGTATCAGTAAGATGGGTACCCCGAAAGTTGACGCCCGAACAAAAGCGTTTGAGAGTCACTTCTTTAATAGCCAATTTAGCCTTGTTTAACCGTAATCCTAAATGTTTCCTCGGGTTGATAAAACTTGGGTTCATCACTTCGATCCCGAGTGCAAACAACAAAGTATGGATTGGCGTCATCCAGGATCTCCCCCTCCACGCGAATTCTGTGTACATGCTTCAGCGGGAAAGATAGTGGTTACAGTTAGTTGGGATGCCGAAGAAATTTTACTGGTAGATTCTTTGAAACGTGGCCGCAAAATCACTGGTCAACATTATGTAGCATTAATTACAAAACTTAGTTATTGCATTAAAGAAAAATATTGTCACAGAGAAACTCCTTAATAATCATTAGAGAGCTGAAATACCCAGACAGGATCGTTAAAAAGTTTCAGTTAGTGATAAAAAAAATATCTAAAGAACGGCAATTTTAATACCAAATAAGGAATATAAAAAAATGAACTTTTATTCTATATAACATGAATATAAACTTGTTAAACTTTACTACTAAACACTAAAAATAAAAAATGGAATGGTATATTATGTATACCAAAGTAGAAAAATCTGGTCAAGAAGGCGGTGCGATTCTGGAACATCAAATAATTCTCGCCTTCCTCGTTGCACTGGTTTATTTGTCAGAATAATTTCACTATTATTATAAAATATTTCATCCTTTCCCTGTGGCCATTTCCATTGTCTTCCAAAAAGTGTCATTACATTTAAGTGTGCTCCTTTTTTCATAGTTTTCGTAATTTCTCCTGGGAAATACTTCCCATCGAATTTCACAACGGCGTAATTTCCTTCTTTATCTATCTCTTTGAAAACTGGAGTTTCTCTATCATCAGCAGGTCTGTCTTCATCCGAAGGGAATTCTTCAGTCCATGGACTGTCATCACTTTCTGCATATTGGACTTCCTTTTCGTTGACACTGGTATCTGGGGAATAATGACGTTCACGTGTTTTCTTGTTTTTAGCTTGGGTTGTCGTACCGGAACAAGAAGGCTGAGGTTCATCAAGGTCTACAATGGCATCATCTTTAACTGGATCCACAGCACTGATATTATGAAAATCTGTAGCGCTGATACTTTTCCCAGGCGGAACGTTCAGTCGTTTTTTTCTTCTTATTTGTCTCGTTCGTGTTGCTTCCACTCGTGTGTTGCTACGATGTTGCATAAAACTGTTTCCAACAACTTCAGTTACTTCTTCAGCCACAAGCGGTTCAATACTTCTTCTCGGTTCAAAGGATAAAGTCCTGTTTTCCTAAAACCCGCCTTTAAGATTTCTACGCTTCTCTCTGCTAACGACTCCATTAACTTTTTTAGTAGACAAGGAAATTCGTCCTTTGATACAGAGGTGAACTTGCTTCCGTGAGCAGTCTCCTTCCATTTGTTTAACACTTTCCTCTAGTTTTTTTTCGTTGAACGAAAATACGCCACATTCAATGGCTGGAGAAGGTGTGTAGTATTTGGCGGTATAAAGCGAATATTATTCTTGAATAATTTTCAGAGTCAAGTGACAACACAGATTGTCACCAAGGATAGCTTTTGGTCCATCGAGACGTTTCAATCGTGGAAGTAATAAATTTAGGAACCAGTCTTCAAAAATTTGAAAATCAAACCACCCAGAACTTGTACGGTTATACCGTGCATTGGGAGGGCCATTTTCAGTCCATGTAGACCACAGTTTTTGGGATTTATAATTTATATAGAGTAGTTTGCCTTCGGCATTTCCGCATACCATTATAGAAGTGCACGCTTTTGATGCATTTCTGATTCTTTCAGGTACTTTGTTCCCCTTTTGGTGATTATTTTTTTTCGATCCTGGGTCATCCACTAAATTTGTTTCATCAAAATTCCATAAATTGCAATTCTTTCTTCAAATTATCGAAGAACGTGTTTACAATTTCTTCGTCGGCTGCGGCCCTAGCATGTCAAATATTTTGCGCAAATCTCTGAGAGAGTTCTTTATGACGCTTGAGAAACAAATTTAGCCAATCATCAGAACCGGGTAAGTTTTTATTGAAACAACTTACATTCCTGCCCTGGCGATAATAGTATTTCACAACGTATCTAAGGTCAAGAGTAGTAACTAGAAATCCAAATGTCGACATTGCAATTATGTGACCACTGAATGCTCGTTCTTCCTCTTTAGTAAAAACTGTTTGTTTCCCATGTAACTTCCTTTCAGCTTAAACCAAAGCCTATTCTTATGAATGCCATACTTCTCTGCTGCTTTACGTATACTTATTCTTTTCCCTTCAATTTCTTCAAGGGCTTCTGCTAACTTTTCTTTAGTGTAATTTTTGTAATTTCGCGATCCGGACTTCCATTTATAATTGCGTGGCATCGTAAACCTGAAAAAATCGGGTTTTCGATTTAATTTTGTGATCTTCAAGTGCGTTTGACGTCATAACTTCCACAGGGGTTACTTTGGGACAGTTTTTTTTTTGTCAGAAAGTAACCCCCAAATGCCCTGATTTTTGATTTGGTCTTGGACACAAAATCTCAATCGAATATTGCACTTGCATAAAATGAAGCTTGATAGTATTAGTTCAAAGTGCACTTACTTGTATTTAATGATTTCAAATTATTTTAATTTAAAGTGTGGTAATGAATGATATAGGCTTCAATTTTCTTCGATAATAGACAATGTAGCACGACATTTCTAAGACACGTGATTTCTTGCTTCAAATGTTTGCTTCTGACACACTAAGGTTATGGAGTTGATTCGGAAAGTTGGTAAAGGTGGCAACATGATGGACTTTCGATAATATATGGGGTAATCTGTTCGGACAATTGGTCCGGACTAATGTTGTCTCCGGACAATTGGAAATATCTGACAATTGTCCCCGACAATTGTACCGGCGAATTTCTACCCGGACAATTCGTCTCCAATAAGAAAAACCAAGAAGATTCCTATTCCAAATATTTGACGATTTATTAATTTAATGGGGTAATTCACAATTACAGAAAATATCCATATCATTACATAATATGTGACCCTAATTACCACGTCGTTAATAGATAAGACATCGTAGTTAATAATACTATTAAACAAGGCTTTCTTAATTATACTTTATTATCTCATTACTTATCTATATAAATTCATTACAAGTATTTATTCATTGTTGGTTTCAAAGTGATTCAATATTCAATTAAATGGCTTTAATTGAAATCAACGTGGGCAAATTAAATTGGTGTTGGAGATTAATGTTATACTTCTCAAGGAAAATAAATCTGGATGTCATTTGGGTATCAACAACGTCAAAATGTAAGGTTGGTTGGACACATTAATATGTTGTCTTATCTTAACAGCATGGGTAATTAGTTAATATTATGTCTAATATTTGGTAATTTTTTGTAAGAATACATTTCTAAATGTATTTTGAATAGTTGTAATCTTCCTAGGTTTGAGTTGGATCGGAATTGTAAAGTCCGGAGACAAATTGTCCGTACCCCGGTGTAATCATGGTGACATTCTTCAGAAAATCGCCAAATTTAAATTTATCGTTTTTGAACGGATTGTCCCAAAGTTACCCAGCAGTCACAAAGTAACCCCACTTTACGGTTCCAAAAAAGAAAGAAAGGGTGGGATTTTTCCTTTTTTTAGTCTAGAAGAGAATATTATTGTAATAACAGAATTTTTAGTATGCCCGTTAACCTAATATCCCAACCAACACATTTCAAAATAGGATATAGTGCATAATTAGGTGCTAATTTGTTACTAATTAATTGCCGCATTTTCAAATTCTTTTCTCCTTCCGTTTAACACCAGTTCTACTTTTATAGTGGGACTTGGTTAACGTTAAGGTATCACTCGCAGTTAGTCAAAAATATGTTTCTACACCTGATAACTAATAAATAAACACACTATAATTACTGCTTTCCATATAATTATTTAATTTTTACTAAAAAGCGATAGCAAAATTTTTGACGATTTATTAAAGCTCTGCTATAACCTATAATAAAGTGATAGGTTCTATGCAAAGCTTCGATCATAAGAAACTTCTACAATTAAGTTTGAGATTTGCAATTTTAAAATTTATTTTACAATAATTTACTTAATAAATAAACACTTTCTAAGTGGGACTATTAGCGTAACATAAGTGAAGTCGATGTAATCAATTAATTTACGATCATTTTTCTATGCTAACTTCTCGTATCGATTTGTTTTAAGATTTTCATTTTGAAATTTATTGGTCAATAATTTACGTACTAAATAAACAATTTCTAAATGGGGGTGCTAGCGTACTTCACAAGAGTGGAGTACGTACAATCAATTAATTTCTGATGACGTTCTTATGCTAGTTTACTTTTCATATTATTTGCCTTTAAGATTCTCATATAGAAAGTTAATGTTCAACAATTTACTTAGTAAATAAACAATTTCCACGCAGGAGAACTAGTGTAACGCAAGGGTGAAGTACGTGTAATCAATTAATTCCAGATGGCTTTCTTATGTTAATTATGGAACACTGGAACTGTGGTAGGATCTGTAACAAACAAAATGTACCCATATACCACACAAAATTAAAAAATACCGAACGCGTTTCAATAGCTACATGGTCGATTAGGGCGAACTAAAGAAAATTTCTAATATATATATATATATATATATATATATATATATATATATATATATATATATATATATATATATATATACATATATCACGAGGAACGGTTCGTTGCTTATCTGGTGAAAGTGAAAGTTATGAAAGTTTAATGAGTTCTGAGTAGCCTAAAGGTCCTTGGTCACCATTTTTCATTAGAATTTGTTTGGTTTTGAAGATCTCTAATCTTTTATAACAATCTAGTTCGTGCTTATTACTAACATGTTTGATTAAGGATACCTTATCTACGACATGATTGTTATCAAACATATGTAGGGTTACGGCAGACTTGTCCCAACGTTTGTATTTTATATAAGCTAAATGTTCTTTAAAGCGAATTTTGATAGGTCGTTTAGTTTGCCCCACATATATTTGTTCACAATTTATTATCTGAAGTACTGACTGTTTTTAAATTAATTTTGAAAAAGATTTTAGATAGACCTTTTGTATAACCAGGATAGTTTGGTAACTTTACATGCTTTGTATCTGTTTGATCTCTAGCGTTACCTAATGTAGTTAACGTTCTTAACCCTCATCCTATGTGTTTGTTTAGTTTGCCCTAATCAACCGCTGAGGATGATAGCGTAGTTATTGAAACACGTTCGGTGTTTTTTTAATTTTGTGTGATAGGTAGGTATATTTTGTTTGTCAACAATAAAAAAAATGTAATTTCTGAATGAAGTACATTTGAGAAATAAGTTAATGGACACAAATCAAAGAAAAGTGTTGGAAAATAACTTATAAAATACAAGTCTCAAAAGCAATTATTATAAAAGTGTTTGAATCGATTGAAACTTTACATAGAACCTATAGCTTTACATTAGAGTGTGCATTTATAGGCGGGCAATGTTTGCTATACGGTATAGGACATTTTAACGCAGCCGTTTCGACGCGACCACTGTTACGCGTCTATTTGGACGCAGGGACAATTCGACCCAGGATCGTTTTAACCCAGAGACATTTTGACGCAAGAAATACAAAGCAGAATAAATGCAGTTTAATTATAAGTTAAGTACAATTACAAGTCAACCTATATTTTATGCAAACACTATATTATGGGTTCATTAAATAATTATAAGATATACTCCTTAAACAATCTATAATATTACCCCTATCATAGTTATTCACTAATCCTCTAATCCGTTCATCGGTGACACGGTGCCCTTTTAATTTAGTTTGTGGTTAGTGACTGAAAAGTAGTTGTTCGTAAAGCACATCTCTCCCAGATTGAACGTTTCTTATTCCATCGATTAGCTTCCAAATAGTAGGGTTCCATGCTCAATTCCCTTTGCAGCTTCTGCGTGGTTATTTGTTCTATCTATTCCATTAATAACTCTATTATACACCAATCATAATTCAGGTTGGAATAAAGGTTGATGCCTTCCATTGCCTCCACTCAATTAATGGTTATAGTTCTCCGCACAACTCATCTGCCAATTGATCCAACGCATCATCGAAATCTAGTATGGGAACAAAGGTGTTTTCTGGTTTCATCCATTCTGGTTTCGTCCGATTTCTGTATCGTCCGCTATTTTATTGTTTATCTGACAAAATAGAAATTTACTTCTGCTTTCGTCCGATTTCCTTTTTATCACACTAATGAAATATATATTTCTTTTTAAGAAAAACACCGTATCGCAAGAAAAATAATAAAACCATCTTCCCTTCACACTTTATCCAGACTTAGGACTGGCAAGGTTTATAAATATAATATAAACTTTGGTGTGTTTAAAAGGATGTTTTTTTTTATTTTTTTGGTTTTTGTTGTTTTTAAATTTTTTTGTATTGTTTTTTTATTTTTTTTATTTTGGTTATTTTAATTTTTTTTTTGCTGTTTTTAATTTTTTTTGTATTGTTTTTTTTATTTTTTTTATGTATTTTATTATTTTTAATCATATTTTACAATGTACGTCAATCCATTTAAAGTTTGTTCCAAGTTTATTTCTTGTTGCATAAATGCATTCATGGTACTTTTAATTCTTTTATCTAAATCCAAATATTTTTTTTGGACGTTTCGGCGTAGTCATCATTATTTCATCTTGTTCAGTGATTGCTCTATAATGTAATGAATCCTCGTAAATTAATTTTATGACTTCGTAAATATTTGGATGAATTTTTCCACACTTTTTATTTAGTCTCGAATGCCATCCATCGACAGCATTGGTAGTACGATGACGACTTTTAAAACAAACCCAATATCTTTGGGGTCCAACCACTGTTCAACGAAATAATCATTGAATTTTACAATTTTCTCTGTATCTGGAGAATTTTCAGCTATGGTTAGCCAACCATCGTCAATAAATTGAGGGGGAAAATGTGCCAAGGCTGCGCACATTCTTAAATGTCGTTTTATATCTTCATCTTCCTTATAATCTACAAGAAGCCCAAGCTGTTGAATTTATCTCCATAGTACCTGGTTAAAGGGAAAATTGCATCCTTTTATTTGTGTATCAGGAAAAACTTCCAAAAAACCATTTATGTCAGCTGTTTCAAAATCAACGTGAAATTGTTGAAGTGTAAAATCGGGAACTTTTTCTTTTAAAATTTGAAAAAATCTTTTGTAAGTGTCTTCTTTTCTGTCTGGCAGTAGAGCATAAATAACTGGCGCAATACAAGTTTTTTCTTCCGTACTATTCAAATCCATGTGAAGGGTGTACAGTTGATCGAAAAGCTTCGGACAGCTTTTAAAAGTACCATCACCAAAAATAATTTTGCTTCTTAATAAGTCTAATATATTTCCAAATACCGTAATTCTGTCCTCCGTTTCAGTATCAAAGATAACAAATTTTTAGTAAATTTCTGGAACCACGATCTCCTGTCGATGTTGCGGTAAACTCTGCACTCCTAAACTTGCATGTCTCACCGAATAAAGTTGATGTTTTACACTATGAAATCTTGGAATTGACGTAACGAAATCAAGTCATTTACCGCCGGCACTTTTTATTACCTCTTCTTCATAAATTTATGTAATCGGGGCACACTCTTCACGTATTCTTTTTTTGGAATTCGATATACAAATCAGAACTTGCAATATCTGGTGCACATATTGAGTGTTCTTTGTGATGTAAAACTTCTGATATGGCACAATTCGTTTTAATGTTCCCGTTCCAACTTCTATTAATACATCACCATAATATTTCAGATTTGTTCACTCTTTTTTTATTATATTTAAAGCCCTCGTATAAAATTACAGGCTGGCCTCGTTTTGACTGTATGACTACCATTTCACAAATAGCTCAATGTGCGATATTTACTTTGACTTTGAGTGAAAGAATTGACGGTATGCATCTTTATACTGTAGGTATACGGTGACCGGCCATTAGGGAAAAACCCTTAATCCCTATCGCTAATAATCAACAACCATTCCTATAGTATTACGTTAATGGAGATTTCTTGAAAATATTAAATGATCATGAAGATAAGGTGCATTATAACATCCTTATCAGACGAAACCAGAATTCTTAATATATTATTTTTCTAATGCGGACGAAACCAGAATAAATAAGGTTCAAACAGGTAAAATTTTACTATCGGACGAAACCAGAACGGTCGAACCCAGAGTACAAAATGCCAATGATGTAATAATCATCTTTGCATGTACGCTAAAATCACCGTCCGTATTGTAACGAGCTAGCAAATGTAACTGCGCCAATTTCTTTTTCAAATTCTTTACTAGATGAGAAAAACAACCCAGTAATTGTAAGTTAGGAAAACAACACCTAAAAGCGTTAAGGGCGGCAAGTTCAAAGTCACATGAAAGCATTTCAGGATTTAAATCTGGTTTCAACTCCTGTAAACTGCGAATCATCGCCCTGTATGTCGTTTCTTGCTTATTTGGCAAGAGGGCATAAATAATTGGCTGTACCCCACCAAATCTTTCTCCCATAATGACGTAGATCTGATGGAAAATCACAGGAGAAAAGTGCCATCTGCAAACCAATGGCGCGATTCCTTAACAATCTGTAACAAAAGTTGGAACTGTTAATAACAATAATCTTAAAGTAATTCACGGCACAACATGAGATGTGTGTTCTGTAGCTATAGCTATAAACATCATAAATTTAATCTAAGGTCACTTTGGACAGTTACTCTAAATTGTTAATTAAATACATTTTTGCCCCCAAAAGTAAATAATGTATATTCGAATGTGGTAGGAAAAAGATATGATACAAATTGTAACTTTTAACTAACTGGACAGTGGATTCTTGGGTTTCTTCACGTCTTTTCTTCATTGATGTTTTTATGGTAGCTGCTTCCAGATTCCCTGCAGAACTACCATGGCAATGCACATTTACACTTTTAACCACCACATTATCCTCGGTATGAATCCTTCCTTTACAGCGACCTTAACCATCCACAGTCATTTGGTCACACCTCCAAAACTTTTTTGTGTTACAATCACTGGTTCGATCAAACACGTACATGTAACTGTCGTTTGCAAATTTGCTCTTCCCTCGCGTTAAAATATCTACTTCATTCACTTCAATAAACTTGACTTGACCGGTAATGAAAATCAGTTGATATTTATGTACTTTTGCAATTGTAATCCTTAATTATCTATTTTCGATAATGAGGATTATTTCATTTAATTAGTTTTATACATTTAAGTAGGTACATCAATGAAATTCGATACCCTAAATACCCCTAATTATAGGTGCATCATACGTACTAATAACCATCCCATTATACTACTGTCTTAATTGCCGGTTTTAAAATAATTCAATTATTTACTTAAAAAGGATAAATATTTATGAAATAGGAACACCTATCCGTATTTTGACAATTCTGTTATTTTATCCTTTTTGTGTCAAAATAGGTTCGCATCAAAGTGGCCCGCGGCGAAATGTATCTGCATCGAAATATTAATATATCGTTAAGATTTTTCTTTTTGTTTTTGAGTAAAAATGAAGCGATTAATTAGCAAACAATTAACGTGTGTTTATTTCTTAGTTATCCGAGTCGATTTGCTGCTAAAGGGAAGAAGCAAACAATTTAAAAATGCGGCAATTAATTAGCAATAAATTATCACTTAATTATACACTATAACTTATTTTGAAAAGTGGTGCTAGGTTAACGGACATATTTTTAGTCCCCTTACAATGTGCGTGTACGGGGTGGCCAACTAAGAATGCGAGGTACTGTATCTGGGAAACTATACATCGTAGAGGCTTGCGGAAAAAAAAGTGATTACTAAAACGGCCAATACAAAAACCTGAAAAATATTTTCATGTTTCTGAAATGGCCGCTAGGGGGCGTAACTGCAATCTTGAAGCTAAAAAAGTGATGTTTCTGTGAATTCTGCTACATTAGCCTAATAAAAAATAACTTATCTTTGAAGACGAGGATAATCTGAATTTTTTTTGTTTGGAACTTTTTGATGTATCCATAAAAATAAAGTGTGGGGGGGGGGTATTCAAAGGTTTCCTTAAATCATCTCCTGTATCCTCGAAACGGCTAAGCCGATATTAACAAACTTGGGCGCGTTGAAATGAGCTATTCTTGGCTACAAATGTTATAATATTTGAAGTTTTGTTAGTTTCACATGTCGTTGCTAGAGGGCTTTGTTCGATATTCCGACAGAAACGGTTAATTTTCGCAAAAAAAATTAAATGCGTTGGTATGACTTTTTTTCATGAATAAGTAACTAAATCATGCCTAAACAAGCTCGCGATATCTCGATATCTTGTTCCTAACCTAAAATATCGGCCAAAGAAAACTTTATACGAAAATCCCTTCAATTTTTATTTTTTTTAACTATATTTTTCTGGAATTGTTTCTATTATGTAAGTTGTGGCCCTAAAAAGGACCGATTTAAAGGAGGAAGGTTTTTAATGCCACCGTAAATGCTCGAAATGCTGACCATCACTCTGTGCATTGCTGAGGCCTCTTATGGGTAGACAAAACTGCAACTTCAATTTCGGCTCTGAAATAGGTTACCTTGAAATTGTGATTTTAAATGTTTGTAAATTTATTCACCAGAATAAAATCACCCTTTTTGAAATTACTACGGGTAAGTAAGCAATTCTAAAAGTTATACGAAAGGCCTATTTTTTTGTTCGTTTAAATGCATATTCACTATGGATATATACGAAAAATACAATTAATAGAAGCTAAACAAAACATACATAATCCTCAAATTGTCAATAGTTGTCAATACTTTTGCGTTACTTTGAGCAATTTTTGTGCTTTCAAAATGCGTTTTACGAATAATGAAACTGTTGATATGCTTGCGGTTTATTTTGAATGTCTTCAGAATGCCGCAGTAGCTAAAAGAGTTTACGCGGCTCGATATCTAAATAGGCGTCCTTGCGATGTAAGAGTTGGTCCCCGATTAGTGGCGAGCTTACGAGCCAATGGTAGTTTTCGGCCTGCGTTTCAACCGCAAAGAATTGGAAGAACACAATAAAATATCAACCGTGTACTGGGCTATATGGAAGGAAATCCTCATGTTAGCACAAGAGCATTATCCACTGAGTTGGGCATATCACGGACAACGGTTAAAAATATTTTGAAGGACCATAGGTAAGTTCTAATGGCCATCAAAATATATAGGTACTCGTTTAAACTTGTTTTAATTACTTTAAGAATGCACCCATATCATGTCGATTTGCATCGGGTCTTGAAAGAGGAAGATTTTGATCGAATGTTAGACTGTTACCATTGAATGTTAGGCGTGATACGCTAAAATAGAGAATTTTTATTTCAAATTCTTTGGACCGATGAAGCCACCTTCAGTAGTGACGGGAGAGTCAATTTGCACAATATGCATTATTAGTCTGCATAAAATCCCCATTGGTTGCGTGAAGTTCAGCGCCAAGGACGTTGAAGTTCAAATGTATGATGTAGCATACTGGGAGGCAGAATTATTGGGCCATATTTTTCCGAGCAACCCCTAAATGGCAATGTATTTCTTGACTTTTTGGCCAATCAATTACCGTTGTTGTTGGAAGACGTGCCTCTGGAATCAAGGCAAAAATTGGTTTTGCAGTTGGCTGGTTGCACAGCACATTTTGCTACTAATGTGCGAGAGCATATTTATGCAGTATTTGAACAGCGGTGCATTGTAAGAGGAAGTCTGTTTCCATGGCCTCCGCGATCGCCAGACTTAACTTGCCTCAATTTTTATTTATGGGGGCGCTTAAAGGACATCGTGTTTCGGACTCAACCTACTACTAGAGAAGATATGAAAAACCGGATTCGTAAAGCAATACGTAACATACCGAAAGCCGAAATTGAAGCTTGAGTTTTGTCTAGTCATAAGAGGCCTCAGCAATGCACAGAGTGATGGTCAGCATTTCGAGCATTTACGGGGGCATTAAAAACCTTCCTCCTTTAAATCGGTCCTTTTTAGGGCCACAACTTACATAATAGAAACAATTCCAGAAAAATATAGTTAAAAAAAAATAAAAATTTAAGAGATTTTCGTATAAAGTTTGCTTTGGCCGATATTTTAGGTTAGGAAAAATATATCGAGATGCGGTTTTCGCGAGCTTGTTTAGGCATCATTTAGCTACTTGCTAATGAAAAAAAGTCATACCAATGCATTTAGCTTTTTTGCGAAAATTCATCGTTTCTGTCGGAAACCACTTTATTTTTAGACATACGTCAAAAAGTGCCAAACAAAAAAAGTTCAGATTATCTTTGACTTTAAAGTTCAGTTATTTTTTTATTAGGTTAATGTAGCAGAATTCACAGAAACATCACTTTTTTTGGATTCAAGATTGCAGTTACGCCCCCTAACGGTCATTTCAGACACTTGAAAATATTTTCCAGGTTTTTGTATTGGCCGTTTTAGTAATAACTTTTTTTTTGCGCAAGCCTCTACGATGGATAGTTTCCCAGATACAGTAACTCGCATTCTTAGTTGGCCACCCTGTACATTTATGGTTGGTTTTTATAGCTATTAACCTTCGTTTACGTAGGAGGTGTTCTATAATGTCATTTTCAGGATAGTCCAATAGTGTTTATTCTATTAAAAAATCTAGTGTAATATGGAGACCAATTTTACATTAGAAAATTCTAAATACATTATAGTTGTGTGTGGTAAAGGTTATGTTACTTTACTAATTATTTAGTTTAGTAGTACAAAATAATGCTTATTTATAATGTTTTAGCATTTCATATATGTAAGTACGTGAATGCGTGTAAAAAAAAGTTGTGAACGATAAACTCCTTGAAAAAATTTATGCAATTATCACGTTTCATTTTTGCGACGTTGATTCGACTCTCATTTAGCAACTTGTAATTTAACCTTAGTGTATTAACTAAATAATAAATTATACGTTGTTCTAAAAAGCATTTTCTACAGAAATACAATTTTATCCAATAAGATGCCAAAGTTGCTTATTTAAAATCATGTCAGTGTGGCACATTTATCCCCTTTCGTCTTTGTGTTTACGAATGTAAAGGAAGAACCATTATATTTGTTTTGAATTCCAAGGGTGAAATACCAGGTGTTCAACGTTTAATGTATATTTGATTTATAAAGAATAGTTGCCATGCACACGTAAATGGATGTCGAGGTTATGTAAATGTGCTACCTACTAGCGGGTGAATGAAAAACACGTAAAAGAGTAATTGTAGAGTAAATTAAATATTTAATTTCAAGCTAAATCAGTTAAAACAATGATTACCTTTTATAAACGAATAGTTTGGAATAATTTGTAATAATTCCTCCAAATGCTTTATTTTGTTTTTAAAGCTTCAAAGCTCTAAGGAGTTTAGTCAACGTTCAATTTTGCAAATATTGGAGTTGAAGAGAATTAGGGTTTTAGACATCTGTCGTTCCATTATGAGATTAGTATGTTGGTTTTGATGAGATTAAACGAAAAACAAGGTAACTTTGTAGCTTGAATCGATTTAATATTGCTTTAAAATACGTTGTTGGCCAGACTTTGAGCTGCACGTTTATAATGGGTTTTCATCAATCCCTCCTATCACTTGTAACTGGTATACTTTAACCCAGGACAATCTAGAAAGTATAATAGTAGAATGGAGTCACTTGAAAACTTGACGTCATCAGTGGTGGGGGTCGGAGTGGGAGAGGGTTGGGTCGGGGTGACGGTAAGAAGTGGGGTTAATGGGAGGAGGGAGAAGTGGAGTCAAGAGTGGGGGGTTATCACATGATCGGCGGCCATTTTGTCGGTCTAAAATTTTACAAATGTTCTAATAACGGGGCCTTCATGCTATCTCATAAGACAGGTATAGGACGCAGGAACTTGTTCTCGTGTCCTCTGTTACAGCCCCCTTTGGCGGGAAAATTTAAAATTTTAAATAGTATTATAATGTGGGCTCCGGAACTTGTTCTCGGGCCTTCACCCCTTGTCAGTTGTAGGCCTCCGGTACTTGCAAAAAAACATTTTTGAAAATTTTTGTGCCAAGGACCAAAATTGTTTTTTCCAAAAATCTCATCTTAATCCTCTTTAATAATACGCTGGGTTCTGCTTTATATCTGTTTTCTATTTTGCAATAATTCACAAAAACTAAAGTGCTGCACTTGAAATGTCGCCGACCGAGTACAATACCTCCCAATACTTTCGTATTGTGAGGTAAAAAGACGTGTATTTTAATTTATAGAGACCGCACGTTTCAAACTTCATTGAATGATACAACAAATCAATAACGTTATCCTTTAACTCGAAATTTCGCTGACCGATTACAATACCTCCCAATCCTTTCGTATTCCAAAAATCATCTAAAATGGTCAGAAATGGCTCAAAACGTTTAAAAATGCAAAAAAAATTCGAAAAATTTTGACCAAACGGCCAAAAAAGTTTTTTCCCAAAAATCATTTTAAATGGCCAGAAATGGCCAAAAAAATTTTTGGAAATTTTTGAGCTAAGGGCCAAAATTTTTTTTTTTTCAATAATCATCTCATCTTAATCCTCTTTAATAATACGCTGGGATCTGCTTCCTATCTGTTTTCTATTTTGCCATAATTCACAAAAACTAAAGTGCTGCACTTGAAATTTCGCCGACCGAGTATAGTACCTCCCAATACTTTCGTATTGTGAGGTAAAAAGACGTATTTTAATTTATAGAGACTGCACGTTTCAAACTTCATTGAATGATACAAAAAATCAATAACGTTATCCTTTAATGTTAATAAACTATAAAAAAATTATAACATTAAAAGCGGCGCCAAATTATAACATTATAACTGGGCCAACTTATAACATTAAAACAAAAGCGATGATGTAATAACCAAAACGCAAATGTAATAAACAATTTGTATTGATCAAATAATTTGAATTAATAAAAAATATACCAAATAACAATCGCTATTGCCGTTGGCTCAATCGGTAAATTAAGATAGGAAGGGTTCTAATAAACTAATTTGCTCATATTCCTAAATTGCTGCCTGATTCCAGTTTGCTTAATTATTTTCACTTCCCTAATTAATAAAAAAATGTAATATAAAAAATTATAAAAATATAATTAAATGAAATCTCGAGCGCCATGTTGTCTTCATTTTTTTTTATAGGAACAACAAAACCTAGTTAGTAACAATAATAGCTTTTATGAAAGTAAAATAAAAAAGTAACAACGTGCAATTATGTTTATTACCAGAATTATGATTAGATAAAATTGGTCTTAAAACTACGTTTATAGTAAAGAAAAAAAAACAATCAATATATAAATACCTCGTTCGCATGAATTGGAAACGGTCAACTCAGTGATGTCGTTGTTGTATCAACATGCGTAAATTATTGTAACCATTTAACCGCCACACCCAATAACTATTATTATTATAATTTCTTCTTAAAATATTTCATTATTTCGAAATTTTGTATGCACTAATTGAAGTTACTTGCGAACTTAAAAATGTAATTAAAGTATACATTATAAAAGTGTGCACAAAGTGTGCATTATAAAAGAATGCATTAGAAAAATATAAGTAAAATATGAGTGCAAAATAAATGAAATAGGAGTGCCTAAAAAAACAAATGCTTTAGTTTTAAATATAATGAATTAGAAAATAACTTACCATCAAAATCTGATGGCACTAAATAAAAAATTAGGTAAAAACCATGCTTTCTGCTGTAACATTCAGCATTAAGTGAATTTAAAAAAAAGGCTATCAGAATAACTCAAGTGAGTATTCCCCCTAAAAGTGGTCACGCGTTGCGCGGATACAATAATCAGAATCCAATTTTTTAAGAAACTATTTATGAAATATTACACCCAAAAAGATATGTTCTAGGTAATGCAAATTAAATTGCCTTTCTCAATTCTACATATTAATAATTAAAAACTTTTCTAATATTACGCCAAATAAATGAACGATTCTTAAATTAATGTATTTTTTAATACAACCACAAAAAAAGGTTTTTACAAAATGGCGTCAAATATCTAGATCGACAATAATTATTACCCTAAATATAAAATGTGCCCAATTATTTCTTTAAAATGTCAGATATCAGTGTGAAATCTCCCAGAATATTCCAGTTAAAATTCGCACACACAAATTAGTGATTTAGAAAAAGTTTTTTTAACCCTTCATTTCAATTCTCAGAAGTACTTTAAGTGCTCTTTTTTTTTGTTGACACGAGTTATTCCAACATTTCAAATGTAGAACATTAACCGATTCAGACACTGTTAAAAGGGATTTTCTCTGTGTATTTAACAAGGTTACAAACAAATAATATTAATCTTGCTATTGTTTAAGGGCATGAGTGCAAATGTAATTAATCCGTACGTGTAGAACAGAAAAATCTCAAGCTTAAACTAATGTCATTTGCAGGTACACACGTTCTGTCCACATTTATAAAGGTTGAATATTACACTCACATAAAATTCTACAAAAATGGAAATTAAACTAAATTTAATTAAAATTTGTTAGCATAGCTAAAACAAATACGCATATTCTATACATTTTAGACAAACGTTTCCATAACAACCATGGTTTCCATTACTAATAGACATGTTTGATGTGATGTGAAGTATTATTAATATGCAGATATTCATTCAAAATACAAAGCTATTACTAGATTATGGTTGAATTTATTTTAATGAATGTCAAGAGAATTCCATTTTATTACGAACTATTGGACTATTCATGTTTTATAACTGTTGACAAATTTTATTGTCATAAAATATTTTAATACAGTATTAAAGTACGGCTAACTGAAAGTGTTATGTCAGAATTTATTATAGATCGTAAGTTTGTATTGATCTACATGATACTGGGCAATCGTGCAAACGGGTATATCTGTAACATGTTTTAGGTAAACGCGCTGGAGCGTTGTGATATACAGGGGGTCCCATAATGAATTGTACACAGAACCATGGTACAATCCTGACAAAAATTATGACCTTAGTAAAATTTTGATAACAAGTTACAAGGTTGTAATATTGAAAATTATTAAATTGTTTTAATTGTTTAATACCCTGTATTCTTGTACTAATGACCTAAGGCGCACCCAACCGTAGAACAATATGTTAAATCGCTTTTACCGGTAGCGTACAACACGAATGATAAACCCCTTCACGCCCTCCTAAATATTACGCCACTGTGCGAATATCAATTTCAGGTATAAATTCATTTCAATGTCTTGTACGTAAAATATGTACTCTTGCTAAGAACCCCGCAAAATGGATAATTATCGAGATATTAATCATTAAAGAGGTAAAAATACAGTAATTATAATTTAAAGATTGTACCTAAATCTAAGTGGTTTGGGTCAACTACTCTTTAAAATAGCATACCTATAAATTTAGTTTTGCCAATGAATGCAATGTAACGATTGTTGTACATAAATCTAGGTGGCTTGTGTCAATTATGTATTCTTGTATTGTGTTGGCTGGATATAGATAATCACTGAATTTTTAAATTATTGTTTGGAGTCACAACTTTTCAAACAGTGAAATGCGACATACGAAATGCGTCTGCGCACAAGACAATGTTTGTGTTAGACGCGCCCACCATACATATTTACGATTATAGGGCCCCACCAAATCATCAAACTTTTTAAAATATCTATCACAGATTAGGAGAAACTGGCGAGCTTCGTCCTAAGAACCATATAGGGTGTGGAAAATCAACATACACGAGAATTCAAAATTAATGTTTGGTGTTGAATTATCACAAAACTTAAGTTGTAATTCATATCTGAACTTACTGCAAACTGAACTTTTTGATGAAATAGAAACATGGCCCTTAAACATAAGACAAAATTTATGGTTTATGCAGGGTGAAGCTCCAGCTCACTATTCTCGTGAAGTTCGCAATTATTTAAATTTGCAGTTTCCTCATCGTTGGATTGGAAGGGGAAGTGAATTTCGATGGCCAGCTCGTAGCTCTGATTTCAGTCCTATGGATTATTACTTGTGGGGACATATGAAGACATTAGTTCATTCCCAAAGAATTTAACAGGAATTATTGCAACAGATACAAAATGCAGCACAGCTTATTAGAAATCAACCTGCCATGTTTTTTAAAGTAAAACAACCTTTTACGAAAAGAATAAGGAAGTGTATCGATGTTAGTGCAACGCATTGTGGAAATTTAAAAAAAGTTATTATGTAATATGTAATAAAATTTATTTTGTTGCTGCAAAAACTGTATTATTCCAAAATAATTAATCAAATACATGAAATTTAACACTGCGTAATTTGTTAAATCGTCATAATTTTAGGTCAGGATTGATCTGTTTACAATTCATTATTTTGACATTAAAATTGTGCACTCCTATTATGAATCTAGAACAATAAAATATAAATAATAATAATAATTAAGGCATATAATAGTATAGTAGTTTAGTAGGTTATTCAATTGATTTACTTGCCGAGATCGGTCACGATGCCTGTCTGCATGTGTGCGTGCGTGCGTGCGTGTGCGTGCTCATGTGCGTGCGTGTGTGTACGTATGTGTGTGTGTGTGTGTGTGTGTGTGTGTCTGTGTGTGTGTCTGTGTGTGTGTGTGTGTGTGTGTTTGTGTTTTGTTTGTTTGTGCTTGTGCTTGTGCTTTGCTTGTGCTTGTGCTTATAGCTTTGCTTGTTTGTATTACTTGTGTTTGTGCTTGTGTTTGTGTTTGTTTTGTGTTTGTGTTTGTTTTGTTTTTTTATGTTTTGTTTATATTTATGTTTATGTTTATGTTTTGTTTATTTTATGTTTATGTTTATTTTTTTTATTTTATTTGTTGTGTGTGTGTGTATGTGTGTGTGTGTGTGTGTATGTGTGTGTCTATCTATCTATCTGTCTATCTTCTATCTGTCTGATATGTGTATGTTGTGTGTTTGTGTGTGTGTTGTGTGTGTGTGTTGTGTTGTGCTGTCTGTCTGTGTGTGTGTCTTGTGTTGTGTGTGTGTGTGTGTGTGATGTGTGTGTGTGTGTGTGTGTGTGTGTGTGTGTGTGTGTGTGTGTGTGCTGTCTGTGTGTGTCTCTTGTGCGTCTGTGTGTGTCTCTCTCTTTCGTGTGTGTGAGTGTATGTGTGTGGTGTGTGTGTGTGTGTGTGTGTGTGTGTGTGTGTGATGCGTGCATGCGCGTCGTCGTGTGTGCTGTGTGTGTGTGTGTGTGTTGTGTAAGCGTGTGCTTGGGATGTGCGTGTGCGTATGCGTGTGCGTGCACGCGCGTGCGTATGCGCGCATGGGCGCGCGTGTGCGCGTGTTTGAGTGTAAGGTTTCGTGTTTTGGATTATGTGATTATATGAATAATCTGATTCTGTGAGCATGTGGCTGTGAGTCTATATTCATACGTGTGTATTTGTCTGTTAAACATCAATTAATAATTTTTCTTCACAACCGATCTACATGTGCACAATTCTACTTAGTGGTTAAATGAAATCATGTACGGAAAAACGGATACCGATGAAACTAACATTATCTTTTTATCCCAAAATGTGGATAATCTGATATCGTAGTAATGGAAAATCCGTCAAATGTCCAGCCGAAACCTTTGTAGTGCAGTTTGAGTTACCCAATTAGGAGCCCGACACACTATAGACAATTATTTTAGATATAGTAATGAGAGGTGGTCGATGGTACGGAGGTCTAGTGAATATAGTGCCATGTAGAGTAGAATACAGAATTGCACTAACATGAACATAGTGACACGGAATAGTCCGAAACAGCTTTACAATTTCAGATATTACAATGTTAAAGAGAAAGTGTTGTTACTTTGTCACGCCGCCGCAGACGTATCCGAGATATTTCGTGTATGAATTCTATGACTAATATTAACCAAAAATGACTTGACTTACTTTTCTCGTAAGGGTGTTTGAAATATCGTGGTTTGTAGTGGCCAGTTTGTACGGATAGTTTCTAATTAGTAAATAAATTTGTTTCCACGGAATTAGCAACGTACTGGTATTAGGAAAAATTTGTTGTTAACGTTGACAGTTGTAAAGCGTTTTCCAATAAGAGGTGTTATTTTGAATAGCCCGCTATTTCGGTAGATGTCACTTTTGAAGCTGTCATTTATTGACATTTGACAAGTAAAAACTACGCGATTAATAAAATGGAACGATACACGCTTCAACAACGCTTTGAAATTATTAAAATTCACTATAAAATGGCGAAAATTTGGCAGAGACAGTTCGTAAAACTAAAACATTTTGGGTCGTCGTGAAGCACCTTGTTGAACCGCAATACAGAAATTGGTGAACAAATTCGAGCTTTTGGGACAAGTTAATGATGTGAAGAATAAAACCCGTGCACGTCGCTCAAGAACAACTGAGAATATTGCTGCTGTAGCCCAAAGTGTCGAAGAAAACCCAGGTTTGTCCATTCCTCGTCGGTCTTTGGAATTGGGCATTCCACAAACGTCATTACACCGTATTTTACATAAGGACTTGGGTCTTAAGGCTTATAAAGTTCAGTTAACACAAGAACTCAAGCCGGCCGATCATCAACAACGTCGTGTCTTTGCTGATTGGGTCGTTGAAATGCATGAAAATGATCCGGAATTCCATCGAAAAATCATCTTGACGGATGAGGCCCATTTCCACCTCGGTGGGTACGTCAACAGGCAAAATTGTCGCATCTGGGGCTCGAAAACCCAAGAGTTATTGTTGAAAATCTCCATCCTCAACGTGTGACTGTTTGGTGCGGTTTATGGTCTGGCGTCATTGGACCTTACTTTTTCGAAAATGAGGCTGGAGCAACAGTTACGGTGAATGGATTGCGCTATCGAGAGATGATTAATGATTTTTACGGCCATAATTGGATGGTATTGATCTGGACAACGTTTACTTTCAACAAGACGGCGCTACGTGCCACACAAGCAACGAAACCATTGATCTTTTAGGGAAAAGTTTCCGGACCGTGTTATCTCTTGAAGAGGTGATCACAATTGGCCACCGAGATCTTGTGATTTAACACATTGCGACTTTTTCCTTTGGGGCCACGTGAAAGATAAGGTCTACGCCAACAGCCCAGCGTCGATTCAAGACCTCAAAGATGGAATTCGTGAGGCTATCGATGACATAGGGCACCACTTTGCGATTTGGTTAAGGAAAATTTCATGAAAAGGATATGGTCCTGTAATTGTGGTCGTGGTAGCCATTTGGCTGATATTGTTTTCCATTATTAACGGCATACCTTCCTCTTTATAATGAAATAAACATCCGATCAATTATCTCAAAAATTCCATTTTTCCTTGAATATCAAAATAACACCTCTTATTGAAAACCCTTTATTTTATTAATGTGAAGAATACGCTTACATGGTTACAGTATGTGGATATTGCAACGGTAGTAGCAACACCCCAGTTAGGGAATATCAACGACGATACTGCCAAGCAAAAGTTCAATGTAACCTTCACAACTCTTCCATTAACAGGTGTGTTCCTTAAACCGACTTGTGAAAGTGAACTTATACGAAGAAACAATGCTGAAGAGCGACTTAAGATTGTTGAAAACAATCCTGGATGGCTCTACAAGATACTTTGCTAGAAAACGGACTGCATCCCTGTCATTACCAACCGATATAAGAACCTCTCCCCACAGATCTTCTCCAAAAAGTTCATCTTTGTGAAGTTGGAACAATCATCTCGATAGTCTTTCAAGAACTCTTTTATGTGACGAAGCTATACTTTACAATAGATAACAATCGAGAATTCATTTCTCCGTGAAAGCTTGGGCTGGAATACTCAATAATGAAGTTATTGGACCACATTTCTTCTACGGAAATTAGAACAGTGAAATGTACTGAGCCTTTTTGGAAAACGATCTATCTCTACTGCTTGAGGACGTTCCTCTCCAAATCAGTAGAACTATGTTCTTTTTACATGATGGTGCTTCAATCCACACTGGAAGAGGTGACAATAATTTCCGCAATGAATAGTATCGAAATTGATTTATAGGTTGTGGTGGTCCAATTGCTTGGCCACCGCCATCGCCGGACCACAATCCACGTGGCACGTGGGGACATGTGAAAACACTTACCTATGCTGAGTTCCATTTTCAGGTACTTTCATCGACGCGTTTAGGAGATAGCCAATTTGTTGTTTAAGAGATAGCTAATTTGTTATTTAAGAAATCAAGCCGCGTGAACGATTATGAATTATTGACGTACAGCGCCTTGGTTCCGGGTGCTTAATATTCAACCACAATACAACGAAAAATGTTTTTTTTGCGTTTTATACGCGTATAAACAAGTCATCTGACGTGTGTTCGATGGGAAATTTCATTACAAACAAAAAATGTATCTTGTGATTTTTTCGTAAATAGCTCCAGAAGCGAGTAATTTTAGAAAATGTGCGAAAAACCAGATTTCTCCTCGTACATTGTTAATCAAAATGTTTTTGCCCCACTCGGTCGAACTTTGGGTACTTATATCCTTAAAGTACACATTTCAGTGAACTACGATCAAAAATAAAACTGCGCCGACGCCCATTATTCGCATATTAAACTTATTCAGACTGGTCTAGACGTAATGAACAACAAACTAAAGTGATGCCACTCATAAATACAACCAAGGGCGTAGCCAGGATTTATAGCAGGGGGGAAACCATGGTCCATGGTCGTTCAAAATGTAAAATTTTAGGATAAAAAGAAAAGGCAAATGAAAACAAAACTTTGAGATTTTAATTATACTTAAATGAAACTAATAACATTTTTCTTGGGTTTAAACTAAATTTATCCAAAACTTTCTTCACTATGCAGTCCTGATTTTCCTTCAAAAATTTTCGATGCACACTCATCAAACACAACCCAGTGAGTCTGTCATCACCCATTGTACTCCTGAGCCAGTTTTTTACCCTTCGCAGGGTACTGAACGATCTTTCCACGGTAGCAGTAGTGGATGGGAAAGCACTTAATATTAGCAGTGCGTGCCTTGTTGCAGGGAAAAAACATTAGCTTCCTCCAAAAGTCCAGCCACTTCAATGTCCTTTAATTTGTCTTCTGCTAAATTCTTTTTCTTCTACGTATTGTACAACAAATCTAATTCTGCAGAGACATCACCCAACATAAAATTCCATGAAAGATTCTGCATTATTTTTGAAATCTTTTGAAGCCATTTTGAGCATGCTTGAAGGATGAAGATAAGTTAAAGCAAAAGCAGGTGTATTTTCGTTGGAGAATCTAGCATCCAAAGACGAAGTTAAAGAATCAAGATAGGGGATGATTCCAGTATTCAACTGCAGACTCAGATGGTGGATTACTTCTGTGTACTTGCTTTTGAGTGACTCGTGGTACTGACAACTCAACCCCTACTTTCTCTGCGATATCAAGTGATTTTTAAATAATTCATAAGAAACATTTTCGACATCTTGTCGATCTTCTTTGATTACATCTAGAATATCATCAATATGTTTCTTCACCATAACTAAATCCATACTTTTACCTTGTAAAACGTTTACAACGGGTTCCAAAATTGCAGAGTATCTTGCAATTATGTTTAAGCCTAAGATGAATATTGGTTTAGTAACTGCACAGTGCAATTGGTAGGCAGATTTTCTTGTTGCATAGTTTCCTTCGACAGATAGATGTTCTAGTGCTTTAACAATGTCAGTGAAGCTTTCTGAAAATTTTTTATGCTCTTATATTTTTCCGACCATCTGGTTCTCACAAAGCCTTGAAAGATTTGGAACCGATTTCCTACGGGCTGGCGATTTACGAAAGAAGGTTATTGTGTCTTTAACCGTTGCAATCGTGTTTCTTATTTCTGGTAGCTTGCTAGTATCATTGACCACAAGATTTAGTCTGTGGCTGGAGCAATGGAAAAATAAAGATTTAGCGTACTTTTTTAAGAATGGCCTGTACACCACCTTCTTTGCCGGCCATCGTGGAACACCCATCAAATCCGAATCCCATACAATTATCGGCGGAAAAATTATTATCTTCTAAAAACTTTGAATTGCGCTAGCGATTGTAGAAGCATCTTGACATTTTAACTCAATGTACCTACAAATTCCTCCCTGATTATTTTTTGGCTTTCATCATAGAACCTTAATCCAATAGAAAGCTGCTCTTTTCAGCGATATCTGCTGTTTCATCAGCCATTACAGCATAAGCTTTTGCCCGTTTACAGTCTTCGATTATTTTTCTTTGATAACTTCACCGCATAATTGTATGATCTCATTTTGAATTGTTGGTGAGGTATAGACTGCGTTTTTTGACATTTATCCAAGTGGCTCTTTAGCTTCTCATCACAGAGTCAATCCTCAAATTTAAAAGGTCAAAGAAAACTCCCTCATTTCCTTGTTTTCCTTTAAGCGGCAAATCATGAATTCCACAAAATATTATGCATGAAATAATTGCTGACAATATTTGTTTATTTTCTTCAATCGTCTAATGGTGCCCTATTTGCAACTGGACATCAACAGGAGCATTTTCAAGAAATGCTTTTGCAGCAGCTGTTGAAGATTTGTGGTAATGGCTGCCAACGTGCTTTCTACAATCTTCATGTATATCCTTAAACTTCATGTAAGGCCTTACCATAAATGACCCAAAACTCCTTTAACTGTAGCAATTCTTGGCGGAAATAAAACACAATACAAACATAGAGCACCTTTCAAACGACTTGAGTACACCAGCCATGGAGTATATTGATCTAACCAGCGATGGTTAAATTTTCTTTTCAAGTGAATGGCATCAGAAGCAAAATCGTAATTGGATGATGGAACCCAAGGGTTTGTCAACAATTCCTTCTTTTTTTCAGAAGGAAAGTTATTGGCACAACTAACATAACGACCAATGTCATTTCATGGTAGCCATCGCGTTCTTCAGTTTGTTTAGAGGTCCCAGTTCCAGAGACAGCTTCATGTAGATTTGAAGAACTACTTGAGCCTTCTTCAAAAATAGATTCCGATTTTGATGTTCCGACCATTTTATTTTCATCTTCATCACAATCATTGCTTCCACTTCCACTACTGTCATCATGAACTTTTTTCCGTTTTAGAGATTTTTGATCTAAAAATAATAACCTAATATCATTCTTGTTCTTAGTCCCTAGTATAAAAATTAGTATAAAACAAAACTACCATGTAATGATAGCTTATAATGTGGATATACTATATCCGATGTTAATATTTTTCTCTAGATTAAAAACACAAAATGAAATTAATAGCACGTATAAAGTGCCGTTTGATCTTTAATATGTGAAAATTTCAAGTTTTTATCCCATTTGAGATATCAGCTGTCAAAATCGGTGCATTATTGTAATTTTTGTTATAATTAGAAGGCAAAAAAGTCGGCATCATAATAATGAAAAATTATATTAGTAATGCACAGAATCTTTTGCTAAAGCTAATAAAAATTGTTTCACAAAGATACAAGCAAAGAGTAAAGAGCAATTGGCAATTTTGTAAAGGGCTGCAATTGAATTTTTTTCCAAACGTTGCGATACAAATAATTTTGAACAAAAATGAACATCGGATATAGCATATCTACATTATAAGCTATCATTACATGGTAGTTTTGTTTTATTTGGTGCTGGTCGAGCAACCAATTCTCAAATTTTTGGACCATTTCTAACGGAATGACTCTAAAGTTTTAATTAAAAATTTAATTTTCTACTGAAATGATTTAACTTACCTTTTTGTAACCAATTTCTTATATCCATATTGTCTTTTCTGTGATTTCTGTCTCTTTATTCTGTGGTAAAACTATTGTTACGGATTTTCCCTCTTGTTTCTCAGGCAATAATTTAACACTGATAACTATTCACACCAACTTTATTTAAAACCAATAAAGTTAACAAAACAACACAAATATTCACTTTCTCAACACTTTTTAACTATTCCGCTTTTAAATCTCGCGCCTCGCTTTCTATTCGCCGTATGCAACTTCGTATCCTGCACTATGTACTGTACTGTACTGTCTGTCTTCGCGCCGGATAGGCAATTTTATATACCCTTTTGAGCCTAGAAATTGCCAGAACATTCGTATCGCCGGTTCCCGTATATTCCTCACTTGTATCTCGATTTTCTCGAAGAAAACCAGTGGCGTTTCGTTACACTATTAAATAGGACACTGTCGCTAGACAAGAGCACTTACAACTAACTCAATAGTTGTTGCAAAAATATTGTCCTATGTTAGGATTTGGAGCAAGTTGTGTTTTAACCACTTGATAGTTTTGCACGAACTGCACTCGGGCGTGACATTTTCCTTACACTGACGATCCGAGTCTCGTTCAGGCAACTTTTGTTTTAACTTGTTGGTGCAGGTCTTACGTACGTTATAAGAGTATTTATTTCGGATTCTGATGTAGGATTGTGTATTGAATGTTTCAAAATATTTCACACTAAAACTACTTATTGAGTAAATTTATTTTAATTAATTAATAGGATTAAACAATGTAGTTAAATGAAAACAAAAAAAAGACAATTTTTACCATTTTCTCAAAATGTCCGACTGTTAAGTGGTTGAATCGAACACTAAAATTGACGTATCCTGAGAGTAAATCGAACACTCGTTTTATCCAATTCTGAGTGGGACAATTCTGGTGTGCACCAATGCATTAAATGCATAGATCGAAAACGCTATTAATATATATTTAGCACTATGTCAGTTTTTCAAACAGCTTTGTTTTTGCTGATGAAATATATTTTAGTGACAAAGGACACGCGAATAATTTTATTTATTATAGCTTATTAATTAATTTTAAAATGTTCATAAAAGCAACCAAACGACCACAACAACAAACAAAATATATAAAACAGATACAACAAAAATATGCAGAATAGAAAAATATATATTTTAATTTTAATTAATATTCAAACAGAATACTAAGAAGTTTTTCAATGAGAATTGCTAGCTCTAATGCAACCTCAAACAAAGGTTGATGCATGAAACAATTTCTTGTGAGACATTGAAATGGGCACAATATACGTATCATTTAGATTTTATAAAAAGAAGAAAGGATAAAAGAGGCATTAAAAGACAGTTACAGTAAATAGAAATGTAACTAAAGCGAGGTAAGAAAGAAAGTTGGAACGTGTATTGGTACCATTACAATATATCATCACAAATATATACAATTGTATAGTAGTAAAAATGTGCGCTATAACGCGGTAATTATGTATAGAAAAACAAATAATAAAATAATAATAATTGGGACAAATTAATTTGACATCATTATTATAAAAAGGGGCGGTGCGGCGGATGAAGATTAATAAATAACTTACATAATGAACAATTATTAACAAAAAATTTCACATTTGGTGACCTACATGACAAGGAAGACTGCAATTGCACACTGAAATAAGGCAGATAAAATATAAGACCACAGTGTAATGTTGAGAAACTGATTATACGTACATAAAAGCTATAACAATATTTATCATCAATTTTACAGCCATTGAAAAATGTGCTAAAGCCACAATATAAAGGAAGTTATTGAAGTGAAAATTGTTGGTTTTGAGACAAATTTCTGCTGTTGCGAAATCTTTTTCGCATTAAATGATAAATATAACATTTGTTATTTGTATGTATTTATTTTTGGAATTATACAGAAAAACATATTTATCCTAAAATTCTATCATATTTTGAACGAAATGACGTTTATATGGAAAATTAGTAAGAAGTAGCTTGTCTTCTATTCAAATATCATTGCTGTAAATGTAAACGAAATTGTGTATTAAAATTTTACTTTTGCTTTGTTTCCTTATTGTTACAATGTTTATCCTCAAAACTGAAACAATGCATGTATTCCTGACAATTTATAGTAAGGATGGTTTGTGCTCGAGGGAGTACTTGATCAAATAAAAGCAAATGTTTATTAAGGGTACATAATTGAATTTAAAGGTAGGTTAAAATCACATACTTATTTGCTAAATAATTATCTATATTTCGTTACATAATTGTTAATAAAACTTGTTAATCATTACACATCCAAGATCATACCCATATTCATTTTAAATACATTTCGGTTTCGTTAAATATTACTACCTTTGTGGTTCTAAATATTAATGAAAATAACTCACTACTTTCTTAACGTCTTTGTGCCTAATTTTTCTAAAAATGTTTGAAAAAAAATTTTATTGTGTTAAAAAAAAATTTTCATAATTATTGATTATTTCCAAAGATAATGCTTTGTATCATATATGATACAATGGGCATTGAAATATAAATAAAACAAGAGTTTTGGATAATTAGTAATATCAGCGTTTATTGTGAATTTATGTAAAATATGCTATGCTTGATAAGGCATTTGATATATATGTACGTATTTACACGTGGAATTCTACAAAACAATTTCGTTCCTTTTGTAAACATTACATTTTGTACATTTCGTAAAAGATAGCCACTTACAGCAGGGATATTTGCAATGAAGTCTTTTGTCTTCAACAGTTGGCCAATGTGCAATATTATCCCTTCTGATATCGAATGAGGGAATTGGTGCTGTTGGACCTCGCTTTTTCTTCTTTTCATGTTCCACTCCTACTTTATCACCTCCATTACTCGTCGATGGTCTTCCACGTTTCCTATTCGGATTTTTATTTTGCAAGCATAAGCTTTGTGCTATATTGGCTTTGAAATTCAACTGATCTTGAATGTCCTTTTCTTCTAATTTAACTTTTTTTGCACTCCTTTGTACCAGTTCCATGCGTTGATAACCATCATATCAACGAAATAGTAAAAGAAACGCATGTAATACTTATTAGAACGCACATTCGTCCGATAATAGGATATTTGACCATCAAGAAGATCTACATCGCCTATAAACTGATTATATATATTTACTGCAAAAGGTTTTTGTATTGGCACCTTCTTTTTTTCTTTTCTGTTCCACCTTTCGGTTATAAGAAACTGCAGAAAGTCGTAGCCAAACTAACTGCCGTATTGTCATACCATTTAATTGCACGGATTTTGATGTCTTCAACTGTTGCTTCCATTTCTTCATAGCATCCTCTGCCCTTTTTTTCATTTCTTTATCGCTGGTGAACTGTAACCCTGGAAACCTGCATACTTTTATTGTTCCTATGGCACCTATACCTCTTTTGTGTAATTCTACAAATAAAAGAGGCGACGCAAACCAGTTGTCGAAATATAGTAAGTAATTGTTGTCATTGGGCAGTATATTTGATAACTGGAGAACTATATTAGAACTTGCCACAATATCCCGATGACCACGTTTAGGCAAAATGTTACCGATATATATGTGTATATATATATATATATATATATATATATATCAAAATTATATATGGTTCCAAATACATCACACAATGCAAAAATTTTGTAGCCCCATTTATGGGGCTTTTTGGGGTTGTACGTTTTTAGAGCAGATTTGCCTTTGAACGGTACAATTTGTTCATCCACGCAAAACATCTGCCCTTGCTTAGGTATAGTCTGACATTTTGAAACGATACTATCAAAAAGGGGACGTATTTTATATAAACGATCCCAATTGTCTTCATTTCTATCGGGCATGTTGGCATTATTGTTGAAGTGTAGGTATCGCCTGATTTCTTCATAACGGTTTCTACTCATAATGTCAGCCACCTGTGGCAATCTAAACTCACGAAATCAATAATTACGTGTTCGATGTAAATCGAACAGTGACATGTACATAGTAACACCAATAAACTGCTCTAATTCAGCTACCGTCAGGTTCAGTGATTTATTTAGATTGACACAGTATAGGTTGGACTGGTCTACAATGTGTTTCCAAGTAGGACGCTTGTTAGCATTATTATTTGCGTTATTTTTACACAATTGGGCAAGGGGAATATCGTAAGAACAATCGCTGTCGTAATCAAAGTCAGATTCTAATTCGATGTCAGTCCCAGCATTAGAATCTGATTCTTGCATATATTCCTCCTCACTTTCTTCGGGGGGTGAAACAAAGGCATGCAGGAATTTTCTCTTACTATTTTTGTTAATTTTCCTTGGCATCTGAATAATAATTTTAAAAAACGAAGTTAGTGTATATAGGCAGAGTGCCCACTGTATCAAATATGATATATTCCTCAAATTTATAGCATATTGCTTAATTTTTGAATAAAAGTAGAAATAATTGACTAAAAATGTAAGTAAGGCTCTACTGAACAAGGAAAAAAATAATTACACACAATCGTTTGCGGATTACTTTAATATTTCAAGATAAAACTCACAGAGTAACTAAACAGCACCATGCGTTAACCTAGCATTCAAATTCTATTGTTTCGGATCAAAACCATTACTGACATTATAGTTAGTACTTACTAATGAAAACTAGCTTCAGAAGTATGGGAGATTCAAACATACGGTAGGTATAATAATATGATACGTTGGGCACAAAGAGGTTAAGCGCGATCTCGAGTTTGAAAGGATTTGCACGTTTTCAACGTTTTGAAAACCATTTGTGTGTGTGTGTGTGTGTGTGTGTGTGTGTGTGTGTGTGTGTGTGTGCGTGTGTGTGTGTGTGTGCGTGGTAGCGGTGTGTTACATACGTACACAGATACACACGTAATCACGTACACGTATACACGTACATACAAGCGTAAAGACGTACACAGATACACTCGTACACACGTACATACGTATCACATACACACACGCGTGCACATATACACGCACTCACGCACGACGTGCACCCCACACACACTCACAAACTCGCTCACTGACTCACCCACTCACCCACACGCACGCACGCCTGCTTTTATTACGTTTGAAAATAAAATATAACCTATACTTTTGTATTTAGACAACAAACGGGCTCACCAGACTGTACACCTCCAGATTTTGATTTATGGCGATATGCCAGAAATGAGGTGCATGGATACTCTCCACCTGAGAATCGCCAGAAATTGTTAGACAGGGTACAAGATGCTTTAACGAACATCAATAGAAATACGTTAACAAAAAGTTGCCCATGAGGTGTTGGAGAAGTGTGAAAAATGTGTTGAAAATGGCGGAGAGACATGTGTTTAAATTTATTACATTTATTGAGTAGCTTTTTATATTAATTTATTCTTCGTGTGTGAATTATTCAATGTATGCCTTATGTGTGGAAAAGTGCCGAGGATTGGAAGAGCGCGACAATTGTACCAATGTATAAGCGTAAGGGAACAAGAGTGATGGTAAGAACTACTGAGGAATAAGTTTGCTCAGCGTGCCTGGTAAAGTATTTGAAAAAATACTGATTAATAGAGTACGAGAAACTATACAAACTAAGATTTGGGAGGTGCAGGGTGGCTTCATGCCAGGTAGAGGATGTGTCGATCAGATGGTTGCTCTCCAGCAGGTGATTGAAAAGTGTTTAAGTGTAAAAGGAAGCTGTACTGTGCGTTTGTAGATCTGGAGAAAGCATGCAACAGTGTGAATAGGGAGAAGCTGTGTGAAATATTAAATGAATATGGCATAAATAAAGGTCTAATAAACGGAATAAAGGTAGTATACAACGGAATACTGGTGAGAGGAGGTGTGAGTGAATTCTTTAATGTTAAGCAAAGAGTGCTGTTTGATGTCACCGTGGTTGTTCAATGTATACATGGATAAATGTGTTAGACAAGCATGTATCGATACAAATCGTGTAATGGTTGGTGACGTAAATGTACAAATTCTGGTTTATGCAGATGATACAGTCTTATTAAGTGACAGTGCGGATAATCTACAAAGTTTGAAGTTTGATACAGTTTGTGAGAGCATGGACCTAAGGGTAAACGTGAACAAAGCTAATATTGTGGTGTTCAATCGGAAAGGTGGAATGGAATGTAGAGGATTTACTCTGCAAGATGAAATTGTGCAGCAGCCGGTATATCTGGGTAGAATGTTTACTGCAGATGGTACAATGGAGGGCGAGATTGGACGAAGTTTGCTGGAAGGAAAGTGATTGGATGTATGTGGACGATAATGAAAAACGAAAGCATTAGCTTAGCAGCAAAACGAGCAATCTACAATGGCATGTTTGTCACGTCAGTACTGTATGCAAATAAGACATGAAAATGTCAAAAAAAAGCACGAAAGAAAAATAAATGCCGTAGGTGTGAGATTCCTGAGAAGCGCATGTGGTAAAACGAGAGGGGACAAGATAAACAATAAATGCATAATGACGGAGTGTGGCGAGGAAAAGACGATGATGGATAGATATAGAAGTTGTACATTACGTTGGTTTGGTCACATTGAGAGAATGAACAACGCAAGATTAACGAAGCAAATATATATGGGTGAGGTTAGAGGAAAGGCCGGGCCTAGTAGGCTGCGTAAAACTTGGCTGAATGTAGTAGAATGTATGATAAAGGAATGAAAGGTAAGGAATTTTAAAAATTAAAGGACATGTCAGAGACAAAGTATGAAATTTGCGGAAGCTAGGGAGGTATACGGAGATAGGAGAGCATGGAGAAAGATTGTGAATCAAACTAAACAAGAGGCAGGGATTGTTTTGCCTACCCCGCAAGGGAATGGCGTGACCCCGCAAGGGAATGGCGTGAAGGTTAAGAAGGTTAAATTTTTTTAATACTGATTTCCATTTTGATGTACTATATTGTTTCAAGTGATACGGCAGTAATGTTGTGGAACAAAAAATATCTTTCGAAAATTGATGATAGCTTAGCGAAGAAATGCATCCAAGGGACCATGTACAGATGTTATGCAATTTTCTGCGGTTCTATATGGCGTCGGGCTTTTAATATTCCCTCGAGCCATAATCTTCTGATTATGCCCTTAATACATAAATATCTGTTCTGATACCGTGAATAAAACTAAGACTTATGAACTTTTTGAACACTTTTAGTTATTGTTTACCATTCAATAGCTGAATGTTAAACAGGAGTACAATAATTGAATTATGACATTACGAATGCCTCACACAATCTAATTTTGATTTCTAAGCTTAAGGTGTCTCTGTTTAGATAGAGTTTTCGTAATTAAGCATTTACTCTAATAATATAGTTGCTTAATTGACCTTTATTTCTGAAGAAATTATCTATATGTAAACATTATTTGTTTTTATCAGGATAGACTCTTTAACTTTTATTATATGGTTTTTGTTGACAAATAGAAGAGCAGCTGATTTTTCAGGATTAAATTCGTGATAAAGTTGTTGAGAAACTAAGCACATTTCATTCAAGTCAGAATTAATGGTTTCGACAGCATCAACTTAAATTATTAGATTTAAAAGAATAGTACAACTGAAAATCATCTGCACAAACATGAATCAAACAGCAATTAAGCTAATTAAAATTGAGCTGCATATCAAAAAAAAAGCATCAGCCCAAGAATAGAACCTTGTGGTAACCCTCTTCTTACATCTAGTGCATCCCAGAGAATAACTCTTTGGGATCTATTGACCTAGTAACTCTCAAAAAATGAAATTGTACTTCTGCTTAATTTTAAATCTTGTAAAATCTTATGATTGACCATGTCAAACGCCTTAGAATAATTGAATAAGTACAGTAAGATAACCTTTGTCCGAAGTTGTCAAGATATAATCAGTCACTTTCAACATAGCTGTTGTGCTGCTATATGCTGCACGAAAACCAGATTGTGTTAATGGTATAAAGTTATTTTCTGTCATAAGCTGTCAGCTGAACAAAACTAACTGGTTTTGTTGTGATTAAAAACTAACTTACGAAAGTGGTGATGATTCTAATGAATTAAATAATAGTTTCCTAAATTCTGTTCTTAAGCTATTATGCACGAAAAAGGGGGTAATCAAATCTAAAAATGATCTACTTAATACTAAAGATGAATTGATATCAGAACTAAAATCCAAAATAAGTTCACTTGAAGATTGTGACACATCCTTGAAAGTGAAAATGAATCAAGTAACAGACGTAAACGATTGCACAAGTGTAAGCGTGATATCAAGGAATGCAATAACAAAATCCTCAAGTGAAACAATATACGTTGAAAATAAAGTTCAATCACATAATAATCAACAATCATAACAGCAACTGCAGCCAATAACCCCGATATCAAACAAACATAATGCAATAAATGTAAATAGCAATCTAAGCTCAAAAATCCAACAACGTATTCTAACGCGGTAGCTAACAAAAAATCACTTAAAACACAGAAACAAAAAAAAAACAAGGATTAACTACTGTAAGTGGCAGAGCAATAAACACCGAGACTACCAAACGCATATCAAAACATATCACAGGAATTAAGTTTCTTGGTTGAAATACGTTGTTTTTAAAAACTCTTTATTTCAACATCACTAATACTAATACTAACACTTATATTGAATCAAAATAATTACTTGATAGCAACAAGTAGACTTATTTACTAACTTAAACTAGGGGCTAAAATGTGACTACATCAGGGCCGGTTCTAGGGTAATCAGCGCCCGTGTGCTAAGATCATAAGGCCCCCCTCCCTTCCTACCATGTCAATTAGTGTTAAAGCGTTAATAATTGCCAATCTGCTTGCTGCAATAATTTTTTTTAGTTTTTATTTACACACGACTTTTACATTATCACAATGGATACAATAACATTCTGAACTACAAAATTAATTTGCGAGATTTTTTTGCTGCAAAATCTGCTATAACTTCTTTCACGTCGATTGTTTATAAAATTCCATTCTCAATACTTAGGAATGCCAAATTACTGAGTCACAAAATTCTTAGAGCGACAGCAACGTTCGGATATAAATGTAAAACATCATATTCGAATAAAAATTGCAATACTTCTAAAGCAATACTATTTTTGTTAATTAGAATTGGAATATTTTGAATTTCTTCACACAAAGTATTATTACTTGGGTCTGTTAATTTAATCTGTAGGTCCATACAATTTTTACTTATTACGTTTGTATCATATCTTCCAACCGAATTTACATCATTTAAAAAGCCAAAGACATCATTATAGGTAATAAATTGTCCAAATATTTCCTCAATTTTAGCTATGGCTATGTCCAATGCTGCAAAGAAGAAATTTATTTTAAATCGGTCTTCCGGTAACTGAATGGGCTTGTCTTCAGCTTCGTAATCGAATTGGTGCTTCTTCCGTGCTCTAGCAGTTGGATGATTTAGAAATTTTGATTCACATCCTTCCTTCCTCGGCAATCTTTTTCGCATTTCATCAAACAGTCATTCGAGCGGTATTAAAAAAAATAGGTTTTTAAGTCTTTAAGCATGTTTGCAATGTTGGAAATTGTTGCTTGTGCACAATTTTACTTACAAAATTAATTTTTAATAAAATACGATACCACGTAATAATAGAACAAATAAATTGAAATGATTTGATTTTAGTTAATAGAGAATTTGCAATATTTCGTGAATTATCTCTTGAAGATTTGAAAAAATTTCATGTAATACCTCATAAATTTTTTTTAAGTTATATCTCAATGGTTTAATTGATTCTATTCTACTCTCCCTTCTTGTCTCAGATAATGATTTGAGAGTTTTTTTAAAACTTGCCATTGATGGGTCGATGCCGAAAAAAACCCGTACAATTCTTGAACGATACTGCGTCGTTGACAATTAAATTTAATGTATGTGCACCACAAGGTACATAAAATGCTGTGGGATTTAAATCTAAAATTTTTCTTTGCATCCCATTATTCTTGCCCTTCATATTGGCCCCATTGTCATAACCTTACCCTATCATATCACTAAGGGGAATACTTTCATCTTTTAAAAAAATTAACAAGAACAATGTTAACCCTTGGCCAGTGGTATCAATTACTGGGAAAAAACCTACAAAATGTTTTTTTTTATTTCCACTTGGTTTGTTAACTTATTTAAATGAACAAAGCGAACCACCACTGTAATCTGTTCCTCATGGTTTACATCCTGTGTACAATCTAATATTATAGAACAATATTTAGCACTTCTGAGTAAGTCAAGAATTACATTTTTAACTTTACGTCCTAATAATTCAATTAATTCATTTTGAATTGGTTTGCTTAAGTAGGTGGGAATGAAAGCACTGCCTTTTTCAATACGAGTTACATGTTCTGCCATCACATTATCAAATAATGCAATAGTTTCTAATAATGTTAAACAGTTTCCATTACTGGGCTGAAATAATTCGTCATTGGATCACCTAAATGCTAAATTTTGCCCTGCTAAATACTGAATTACATACATAATTCTTTCAAGAACCGCCAACCATCGTTCCTTTTTAAATTTAATAATAGTTTCGTTTATTTCGTCTGTAGTTTTACCGCGTAACATTGACTTTTTAAGTTTAACGATTTTGTACTTAAAATGTGTCCTTTGCTTTTTGCATGCCTTTCTATAGCTTGGGAAAGATGCCTCCAATCATTACAACCGTCCCTGTTATTAAAAGGATTTGTAGTATTACTAAATATTCGACTTTTGAAACAGAATACCGAGTTTTTGGAAAAAGAATATATAAGCCACTGCCTCAAAACGTTTCATTATTGAGTGGTTTTTTTTTTCGTAATATATAGCCGAAAATGATCTACCATTTTCATCTGATGGGAAAGAAATATTTTTAATTTGTTTCACACCCCTGTAGAAGAAGACAAAGCATTAGCGGAATCTACATCTTCGGGGTGATCTTGACGCTCTACTTCTTGTTCACTTTCTTCGGTTTCTGGATGATAATCTGGAGTCGAACTAGTTATAAGTTGTGATTGCGAGTGCAATAAAAACCTTTCAATTGGGGTGGTTAATTTTCGCACAGATTGCACTTTTCCCACTCTCTTTTTTCTTTGTTGCGCTCCCGATAGCTTTTTACCTTTACTATCCATCATAAATAAGAATGCAGGTTGCAAGTTGTAAGAAACAAGTTTTTTTTAATTTTTACATACTAAACCCCTAATCATTAAAGTTGTTAATTACATTTACAAATCGCGTTATTCCGCTTGTCAAACGACCTCGTTTAGCGATCAATCGTGTTGTTTAATGTCAGCAATTTTAGTATTCATATTTAATTTGAGTGTAAAATGCATATAAGGCAAGACAAGACGCACACAGTACCGCCGACACAAAATTAGATATGACGGAATAAATAAGATAGATAGGAATTGTGTCAATTGTGTGACTCACTTACCCTGCTTTGTAAGTGTACTAATCCGCGAATTGGATATTATTGATTGTTCCTGTGACGCCAGTATTCGGCTAATTCGAAAGACCAAAACCAATATTACGGATGTTGTAGTTGTAGCACAATAAAGTTTAGTGTAAATAAAACACTTGAAATGTTTATTTGCATTTATATAAGAACAAGCGTGATTTAATGTACAGGGTGAGTCATTAAGAAAGGAGGCCGGCTATATCCCAGAAACCGCTTATGTTACAACCGCTAGGTAGCGTAACTGCTGTAGTAAATTAAAAAATGTCTAATAAGTAACAGAAACTTAAGGAAAAGGTATATTGGAAATATCGTAGTTGTATTTTTGGGACAATTTTACCCAGTTTTTGTATAAGAAGTTTTTCTCTAACTTCACAGGTTTTCCGTAGGGGGAGCTGCGAAAGTTGTCAGATAAACACGTAATTATCTTCGTAACCAGTCATCGAATCTTAAAAAGTAATATTTCGTTGGAAAGGTCTTTTATTGCGCTATTTGTTGATGTATTAAAAAGTTAAGTTTGATTAACGAACAAAAAGCTAGAGGACGCTTTCCAAATATTGCTGAAATTTTAGCGATTTTCTTTAAAATATTAAATAGAATGGTATGTTTTTTATATTTTAGTCAGAAATAAAATTTCGTCTATACCCTGAAAATTTCAAGTCGATATCTTTGTTGGTTTCAATTTTATACCTACTTTAAGTTCAGATCCATGGTAACGATTTTGTAGTGTCACGATCATCCAATAACATTACCAGACCAACAATGCATAATGACGATTTATCCATATTAACATTAATTTTATCAATGTCAGTGTCAAGGAAATATCCTGAAATTTGCTCACAAAATTACCTCCGGTTTTGCGGTTTATGCGGGTGTATTGTGATAAGAGTTTCTTTGACTTATTGCCACATTCTTTTTGCCAACAATGCCCTCTAACCAGGAAGCATATGATATGCTTGCAGTATATTTCGAGTGCATGCAGAATTCTACTGTTGCTACATGATTGTATGCGGCTCGTTTTCCAGAAAAACGGCATTACGAAAAGAGACTTTTTATTCGATTATCACAACGATTGAGAGCTACAGGAACAATTCATCCCCCAGTTACTCACAGATCACGCAGATCCCGAACGGAAACGGAAGAAAATTTAGATCCAAAAACAATAAAACGCATAAGTTTTTTGACATAATAGTTTATTACTTAGGCCAGCTTTTATAAACACGGGTTAACCCTGCCCCGAGAATTAACCCCAGAAATTCGATAATACTGACAGTTATTATCATCGAGTTTCTGGAGTTAGTTTATTACCGTTGGTTAATAATTACACCGGGTGGACCATCGAAAATAAACTAGAGATGAGTAGTACGCCATCACTCAGTGGCGACCTAAATGCTCAAATTGTCTGCCATCATTATCAATATACAGCTGCAAACGCTGTTGCGTTGACAAAACAGCGGTTTCTATCTCCGCTGTGGAGAGGGTGCGAATGAAATTTATTATCCTAAGGACCGTATTTTCAGGCGTAGTTGACCTGGTTGTAAAAACAAGGTCCTTTATACTTCCCCAAAAATAAAAATTTAAACAAGTTAGATCGGGGGACCTAGAAGATAACAATGGTAATGGTTATTAAGCTGTTAAAGTTAAGAATGAATAAGGAAATGTAGGTACCTAGCTGGCCATGGAAAAAAGCTCCCTCTTCCTATCCATGTATCAGGAAAAGTGTTACTCAAAAATTGGCGCACGCGTACTGAAAAATGTGCCGGACAGCCGTCATGTTGGAAAAACATCCGCTGCCTAGTAAGCAACGGCACATCTTCTAAAAGTAACGACAAATCGTTTCGCAAGAAATTAAGGTACGTTTCACCATTAAGTGGTGCGTCAAAAATGTGAGAACCAATAATTCAACCTCCTAAAATACCGCACCAAACATTGACGCCCCACCAGCCATGATGTTGAATTTCTTGCATCCAACGAGGATTGGTTCTGGACCAATAATGCATGTTATGACGATTTACTCCACCATCACTGCGGAATGTAGCCTCGTCAGTCCACAATATTTGCGATAACAGATGTTGATTATCTATGAGCATATTCGACAGCCAATAGCAGTAGTCTAAACGTTGCTCATAATCAGCTGCAGACAGTGATTGATGAAGGACTACATGGTATGGATGTAATCTAGATTAAAATTGAAGTTATGGTTTTTTAACTTTACTACTTTTAATAGCTAACTTTTATTTAAAACTTACTTATGTTCTTTCACAATACGCTGAACAGTAGTTTGTGTTAGTCCCAAGTCATGAACTTGTGCTACTATGTGGATTAATTTCGATATATGCTAGAACGTTTATAACATTTTCTTCCGTTCGGGATCTGCGTGCTCTGTGAGTAACTGGGGGATGAATTGTTCCTGTAGCTCTCAATCGTTGTGATAATCGAGTAAAAAGTCTCTTTTCGTAATGCCGTCTTTCTGGAAAACGAGCCGCATACAATCGTGCAGCAACAGTAGAATTCTGCATGCACTCGAACTATACTGCAAGCATATCATATGCTTCCTGGTTACAGGGCATTGTTGGCAAAGGAATGTGGCAATAAGTCAAAGAAACTCTTATCACAATACACCCGCATAAACCGCAAAACCGGAGGTAATTTTGTGAGAAAATTTCAAGATAATATTTCCTTGACACTGACATTGATAAAATTAATGTTAGTATGGATAAATCGTCACTATGCATTGTTGGTCTGGTAGTGTTATTGGATGATCGTGGTACTACAAAATCATTACCATGGATCTGAACTTAAAGTAGGTATAAAATTGAAACCAACAAAGATATCAACTTGAAATTTTCAGGGTATACGCGAAATTTTATTCTTTTTCTGACTTAAATATAAAAAACATACCATTCTATTTAATATTTTGAATAAAATCGCTAAAATTTCAGCAATATTTGGAAAGCGTCCTCTAGCTTTTTGTTCGTTAATCAAACTTAACTTTTTAATACATCAACAAATAGCGCAATAAAAGACCTTTCCAACGAAATATTACTTTTTAAGATTCGATGACTGGTTCCGAAGATACTTACGTGTTTGTCTGACAACTTTCGCAGCTCCCCCTACGGAAAACCTGTGAAGTTAGAGAAAAGCATCATATACAAAAAATGAGTAAAATTGTCCCAAAAATACAACTACGATATTTCCAATATACCTTTTCACTAAGTTTCTGTTACTTATTAGACATTTTTTAATTTACTACAGCAGTTACGCCACCTAGCGGTCTATTTACAAACTTTAAAATTATTTCCAGCATTTTCTCTTGGCCACATTTACTGAAGAATTTTTTTTGTCAAGTCGTAACATAAGCGGTTTCTGGGATATAGCCGGCGTCCTTCCTTAATGACTCACCCCGTACAAGTGAAATTTGTCGGAATGCATATTACACCGGTATTTAATACTTCGGGAGAAACAAAAAACATTAAATAAATAGGATAAATCGTTATTAACTTCAATAAAACTATATATATATATATATATATATATATAATATTACATAATATCATTCACTTCATTCGTAATGATGTCGGTGTAAAATTATATGGGTAACTAAATGCGGAGATTTGCGATTCACATTCAGTAATAATAATAAATTCTTCAATGCTTCGAGATATTAGTTACTGTTTATATGCTTACGCAATAGGTAAGTTGCGATCGTGAAGTCTCGTCTGAGCTGGTTCCTTTTTACGTTTTGTATTAGCAGTATAAATAAACAAGCTAAAGCCGCTCTGACAAGCGCTCGGCTCATGGACATTACATGACAAAGAATACGAACAATCCGTGTCTTACTGTTAATTTAAGATTAAAATTAGTAATCTATGTTTTATTATCTAATACCTAATATCTTTCTGTCGTCATTTTGGCGCCCCTAATCATCCCTGCGCCCGTGTGCCGCGCACACTGCACACGCGGTCGCGCCGGCCCTGGACTACATACTTATATTATATATATATATATATATATATATATATATATATATATATATATATATATATATATATATATTAACTGTTTTTTATATTCTTGAGGTTTCCTTTTATACTTAGAAATATGAATAATGTCTATTCATTTATGTAAATGCTCTTGTTTAGCATATCTGTATAATTAAATGATTTCCTGAAATGTTTGTATAAACAAATCTGTATTCGTCCAGGTATGTTTATTACCAGGTACGCTTAAATTTGGAATTTTTAAATTGTTTACTAAGTTTTCAATGTGTTTTATATTAGGGTTATTTAAATTTTTCAACTTTACGTACTGGTGATTGTTTCTTCTCTTCGTCGAAGGTAACGTTAAATTTGGGTAGTTTAAAAACTAAGCCATCGTGATAGCTATCTTCGGTTTGGTATATTCTTCCGTTGATTTCTAATCGGCAATTTTCTAATGTAATAATTGAGGGTTGGCGAATTTCGTATAGTCCGTTTATTTCGCAGGTAGCTTGTATGGTGATTGATTGTATTGGGATTATTAGCACTTGGTGTGAGTTGATTTGTTGTACTGTGGTTTCTGTTAAATAAATTTTTCTCTCTTGACAATTGTTTTTTCCGGTTCTAAGTATGTTGGCTAAACACGGTTAATTCTTGTGTAAATGAGATTGTTGACAATAATAAAAATCTTATATATCTGGGCGTTTTTCAGTCCAGTGGTTTTCAGTGTTGAGTAGTAAAAAAGGTTGTTCAGGAATAATTCTTAGGTTATCAATAGGAACGGGGTACATTTGGAAGTATTTGTAAGGTTCGGTAACAGTGGGTGCATGAATTTTAAATACTATGTGATTGTTTTTGATTTACTTGGGTCGAGAATAAATTATAATAGTTCATGAGGTTTCGTAACAAAGGTACTTGTCTATTTTTATATTTTGTCGATCTTGTAAATTAATTTGGTTATCTATTAAAGTTGCAAAATTTTCTTTATATGTTCGCGTCATTTCGCGTAGTATCGTTTCTTGTTTTGACAATATGGAAAGTAGTTTAACGCCGTTTTTGTTAAGTGTTGCTAAGTAGTTATTAATGCGTTTTTCATCATCTACGTCTAATGTTCCTAAAAGCCATTTAGATAGTTTTCCGATTCCATCTATTAATGCACATTTTTGTCTCGTCGGTCTTGTGAAAGAATGTAATTTTGTTAGTATGATGTCCCTTAGGAATACAGCATGGTTTATCTTAGTGATTATTATCGGTGTTTTAATACGTTTTTATGTGATACAGAAATGAGTGTCAAGAGGTAATTATTTTTGTTTGTCCTAGTTGGGCCGGTAGGATTGGGTTTTGTATTGTCTTGATAGTTAGTGGGTTGGATTCCGTCAATAGGAGAGATATCGTGATGAGAATTAGGGTCGTCATGTCTTGTGTTGGAATCCGTAAAGAAACGTTGTGGTTTTAGTTTTCGTAAGTGATAGGTTTTGTCGGCAACTTTTACTTTATTGTCGCTTATTTGTTTTAATTGTTGAAATTTTATTCGTAGGGTTGTATTATTTTGTTTTGTCTTTTGTCGCTACCTTTTAGTATAAAGGTGGGTTTCGTATTATCTATTTTAATTTCTCGTTTTTTATGTCTGTTTGCGCATTCTAGATTTTGTTTTTGGTTCTTGGTCAATTTATTAAGGATAAAGTCTGAAATTATGTCCAGCTTTGTAGAATGTTCTTGTATATATTGTGTGATACGTTCGTTTTTGTTTCTTTCGAAGGGGTTTTTGTGGTCTAGTCGTCCACGTAATATTTGGAAGGGTGTGTATCCGGTAGAAGAATGTATACTATTGTTGTATGATAGTATCGCATAATCCATTAATGTTATAATGGGTATGTTGGGTTTTTCGTGTCGCAAAATACGTAAGTTTTCTATCAGTGAGGAATGAAATCTTTCGATTGGGCTGTTACTACTAGGTTTATAAGGGGTCGTATAATGGATCTCAATCTGGTGTAATAAACAAAAGTCTTGCATAGCATGATGTCTTCTTCTGAGAGTTCTAAGTGATCATTGGGGTCAATATTGTTGAGAAGTGAAGATGTGTCTTTGTCATTGTGTACGTCTAGAGGAAATATCTCTATTCTTGAGAGTGCGTCTGCGTTTGTGTTCATTTGGTATATCACATTGTAGTCATACTCTTCGAGTTTTGCGGGCGCTACTGTTTCTTCGTGATTGAGGTGGTCTGTACGTAATTGTTCGAGTAAGATTTCTGTATTTTCGTTGTCATAATGATGAGGAAATTCGTACTGTTGTTGGTCGTAGGTGGTTGCATGTAGTTTTGGTATTGTAATTAATTGATCATGGAGTTTTGTTTTGGTTCGTTTTGGAATTGAAGATGTCGGAGGTATGTTGATTTTTTGCGTGTAGAAGTCGCTTCTGTATTGTAGGGGTGCTATAACTTTTTCGTTAAAGAGTGTTTTATTTTGTAGGACTATAAGTCTGTTAGAGGCTTCATACCGTGTAAATTGTAGTTGTCAAAGTTATTAGCATTGTCAAAAAAATCATTGGTTTGGTGATTTGGTGTTTGTAATTGCGTTGGAGTTTGCTCACTTTCGAAATGTGAATGTGGTTGATAATTTGTTTCGGTGGTGCATAACTCTTCTGAAATGAATTTATTTCTTGCATGGAAGTTAGTGGGGTTTTTGTGTTCTGCACGTATTGTAGGATTGCGTGAAGTAGTTGACATCGATTCCGGTTTGTTTTCTGGTCTGAAGAATATTTTAGGGACGAAAGCGTTAGTTCTGTTTCCGAACACTTGAGAGTTCGTGGGGAAATGTTGATTGATTTTTTGTGGTTGAATATTTATAGGTTGGCTGGGAAAATTGGGTTTATTAAAATTGAAACTAGGTTGGTGTTGGAATGATTTTATGTTTGGTGTTGGGAATTCGTAATTGTTAAAATGTCGTCTAAGTGGTTATTGGCCAACTGAGAATGCGAGGTACTGTAACTGGGCAACTATCCATCGTAGAGGCTTGCGGAAAAAAAGTTATTACTAAAACGGCCAATACAAAAACCTGGAAAATATTTTCATGTTTCTGAAATGGCCAACTGCAATCTTGAATCTAAGAAAGTGACGTTTCTGTGAATTCTGCTATATTAACCTAATAAAATAATAACTGATTTTGAAGTCGAGTAAAATCTTTTTGTTTGGCACTTTTTGACGTATCTATAAAAATAAAGTATCTTCGAAACGGCTAATCCGATTTTAACAAACTTGAGCGCGTTGAAAATAGCTTTTCTTGGGCAACAAATGTTAAAATAATTGAAGTTTTGTTAGTTTCACATGTCGTCGCTAGAGGGCTTTGTTCGACATTCCGACAGAAACGGTCAATTTTCGAAAAAAAATTAAATGTATTGGTATGACTTTTTTTCATGAACAAGTAGCTAAATTATGCCTAAACAAGCTTGCAAAAACCGCATCTCGATATCTTGTTCATAACCTAAGATATCGGCCAAAGAAAACTAAACGCACCTATATTTTTCTGGAATTGTTTCTATTATGTAAGTTGTGGCCCTAAAAAGAACCGATTTAAGGGAGGAAGGTTTTCACTGCCCCCGTAAATGCTCGAAATGCTGACCATCACTCTGTGCATTGCTGAGGCCTCTTATGGGTAGACAAAACTGCAGCTTCAATTTCGGCTTTGAATAGGTTACCTAGTAATTGTGATTTTAAATGTTTGTAAATTTATTCACCAGACTAAAATCACCCTTTTTGAAATTACTACGGGTAAGTAAGTAATGCTAAAAGTTATACAAAAGGCCTATTTTGTGTTTATTTGAATGCATACTCACTGGATATATACGAAAAATACAATTAATGGAAGCAGGCAATGGAAACAGATACCTAAACAAAACATACATAATCCTCAAATTGTCAATAGTTGTCAATACTTTCGCGTTACTTTGAGCAATTTTTGTACTTTCAAAATGTTGATATGCTTGCGGTTTATTTTGAATGTCTTCAGAATGCCGTATTATCTAAAATAGTGTACGCGACTCGATATCCAAATGGGCGTCCTTGCGATGTAAGGGTTTTTCCCTGATTAGTGGCGAGCTTACGAGCCAATGGTATTTTTCGGCCTACATTTTAACGGCAAAGAATTGGAAGAACACAAGAAAATATTAACCGTGTACTGGGTTATATTGAAGGAAATCCTTATGTTAGCACAAGAACATTATCCACTGAGTTGGGCATATCACGGCAACGGTTCAAAATATTTTGAAGGACCATAGGTAAGTTCTAATGCCATCAAAATATATAGGTATTCGTTTAAACTTTTATTTAATTACTTTAAGAATGCACCCATCAGGCCTTGAAAGAGGAAGATTTTGATCGAAGGTTAGACTATTGCCATTGGATGTTAGGCATGATACGTGAAAATAGAGAATTTTTATTTCAGATTGTTTGGACCGATGAAGCCACCTTCAGTAGTGACGGGAGAGTCAATCTGCACAATATGCATTATTGGTCTGCATCAAATCCCCATTGGTTGCGTGAAGTTCAGCGCCAAGGACGTTGGAGTTTAAACGTATGGTGTAGCATACTGGGAGGCAGAATTATTGGGCCATATTTTTTCGAGCAACCCCTAAATGGCAATGTATTTCTTGAATTTTTGGCCAATCAAGTACCGTTGTTGTTGGAAGATGTACCTCTGGAAACAAGGCAAAAATTGTTGCCCAGCACATTTTGCTATTAATGTTCGAGAGCATATTAATGCAGTATTTCAACAGCAGTGGATTGGAAAAGGAAGTCTGTTTCCATGGCCTCCGCGATCGCCAGACTTAACTTGCCTAAATTTTTATTCCGGATTCGTAACGCAATACATAACATACCGAGAGCCGAAATTGAAGCTGCAGTTTTGTCTAGTCATGAGAGGCTTCAGCAATGCATAGAGCGTGATGGTCAGCATTTCGAGCATTTACGGGGGCATTAAAAACCTTCCTCTTTTAAATCGGTCCTTTTTAGGGCAACAACTTACATAATAGAAACAATTCCAGAAAAATATAGTTAAAAAAAAATAAAAATTTAAGGGATTTTCGTATAAATTATTCTTTGGCCGACATTTTAGGTTAGGAACAAGATACCGAGATGCGGTTTTCGCGAGCTTGTTTAGGCATCATTTAGCTACTTGTTCATGAAAAAAGTCAGACCAATGCATTTAATTTTTTTGCGAAAATTAACCGTTTCTGTCGGAATGTCGAACAAAGCCCTCTAGCGACGACATGTGAAACTAACTAAACTTCAAATATTATAACATTTATAGCCCAAGAATAGCTCATTTCAACGCGCCCAAGTTTGTTAAAATCGGCTTATGCGTTTCGATGATACAGGGGGTTATTTAAGGAAACCTTTGAATACTAGACATACGTCAAAAAGTTCAGATTATCCTCGACTTTAAAGATCAGTTATTTTTTGCAGTTACGCCCCCTAGCGGCCATTTCAGAAACTTGAAGATATTTTCCAGGTTTTTGTATTGGCCGTTTTAGTAATAACTTTTTTTTTGCGCAAGCTTCTACGATGGATAGTTTCCCAGATACAGTACATCGCATTCTTAGTTAGCCACCCTGTATAGGATATTTACGTGTCTCGGTTTGTTTAATTGTTTGTTTCTGTGGTTTATTAAGGTTTTGTCTGTATATTGTTTATACTGTGTTCGTTATAAAAATATCGTGTAACTACCTCACTAGCTTCGGTTAGTGATGTGGTTTTACTTATGTCTAACAATAATCTTAATTTATCATCTACGTTTGCAAGTAGAACGCCAAGGGCATTTCCTTCATTTTGTTCTATAAGTAATGCATTACGGTCATTTGAAATATTAGTTTCTTAAATAATTTTAACTTCTAAACGTGATTTCATTTGTCTAATTCTATTTACAAAATCTAAAATATTTTCGTTTCTATTCTTTTGCATATACAGAGTGGGCCATCGAAAACGAAACAGACTAGTTTGTGGCTAGGAAAATAAGATCTGGTGAAAACGCTCAGACAGGTCAATTTTATTTTCGAGGGAGACAACTTTTGCAATAATTTTCATTTTAAAATTATTTCACCCTTTTGCGCTATGATAACAACCCTAAGATTTTGAATAGGGAAGATAGGGCAAGTGATACCTCATTTGAAAGGTCTTGCTTTCCTGAAACTATTACATATTTTTTTTTGATTTTCTATCGATTAGTTTAGAAGTTATTTAACCTCAAAGTTACAAAAACTTGCTTTGCCAAAGCTCTGAAAAACAAATTTTAAAAGTCGATTGTTTGTGAAAAAATATTAAAAGTAAACCAGAAATCAACAGTTTTATTGCTTTTATGTAATTTACGTTAGAAAAAATGAGAATTGCTTACGTTAAATTAGATTATAAACTAATAAAATTTGTGTGTTAAACTAACGCATCGTTTCGCAATCTTACTTAATTTGTACGCCAATTGAAAAAGCTGTGTTAACCTTTACTGGATATTCACACAAAGAACAATAAATTTATCATTTTACTATTACTATTAATACTAATTGAGTGCACCGCAACTCAACTCTGATTAAACCTATGGTTTTAGAAATGCAGGTCTGAAAAATAAAGCAATTGTATTACGTTTATCGCATTTAATTATTAATAAAATAAATAAGTATCCAATAATTACTAAAAACTTGCTTAATGAATTAAGTGCTCAAAATGGCGACGGCCAACCTCCATACAATAATACAAATTTTGCTCAAAACGGGTTCTGACGTTTTGCAGCATGTCAGCAGTTAATAAGCGACATTCTTCTAGAATACGTCGCCGCAGTTCTACAAAGACTGGGGTTCAGTTTTATAGATTTTGTTCTTTAAACGGCCCCATAAAAAAATTTAAAGGAGTTAAATCAGGAGATCTAGCTGGCCAGTCTATAGCTCCTCTTCGCCCAACCCATTGTCTTGTAAATTGCGCATCTAAAAATTCTCTTACTTGCGGAGGAGCGCCATCTTGTTGAAACATTAATTTTTCTTCCTCATAATGGTCATCATGTTCAACAATGTCAACAAGTAAGGGATGAACCAAATTTTGAAGTAGCTTTAAATATCTTACTCGGTTAAATTTCCGTCTAGAAAAATAGGACCAACCACACGATCTCCAAAATGCCAGCCCACATTCAATTTTTGAGGAGTTTGAGTGTAATTTCTTGGTAAATTGCTGGGCTGTTATCTGCCCAATAGCGACAGTTATGTCGATTAACTGTAGAATTCAAAAAAGGTGCACTCATCCGAAAAACAAACATTAAATAAAAATTTGCATCAACAGCCATTCGAACAGTTATAACTTCGCAAAAGTCGAGACGGCGATCATAATCATCTTCATTTAATTGCTGCACTAGTCGAATTTTGTAAGGATGAAATTTGTGGTGTTTTAATACTCGCCGAATGGTTGTTCTTGCAATATTGGTCACATTAGTCAATTTTCTGGTGCTTATGGTAGGATCGGCAGCAATTTGTCCTAACACCTCAATTTAAGTAGCCTCATTCCTAACTGGATATTCACCAGCAACATTTCGTTTCTTATTAGCTACGGATCCAGTTCTACGAAATTTTGCAGCTAGCTCTAGGACGTACTTTCTGCAAATATTCCTGTTCGGGTGCCGGTTATTAAAAATTTCAGCAGTACGGTTGCCAAATTCGTCGTTCTTGAAGAACAAACTTATTATTTCAACTCTTTCTTCAATAGTATAAGTCATTATGTTTAACGAAGTTTATCAAAATAATTGGATACGATATACAAAACTAATAAAATACTTCTACGTTTCAGATAAAACTCAAACAGAAACACGAAATGGTTTATTAGTCTACAAGAACACAAATAATAATATTAATCCTCAAATAACTTTGTTTAAACGTGAAGAGGTTGTTTATAAAACACACGTGTACAACAAAGTAACGCAGTTTGCAAGCGAACACCTGCAATCTGTCCATAATGTTTTGAATCGTCAAATTGTGATATAGCGATAAACGAAAGAAAGCAATTGGTTTGTATGCCAAAGTTGAATTCCGCTCTCAATATTCAATCTGTATATTGCGCCTGCACAAAATACTTAGATTGTACAAAAATCAAATGATAAGATATTTCTCACAAGAAAGACTGAGCGCAGGAAAATGTCGCCGAATGAACATCTACGAAAAATGAGCAAAAGTTGTTCATCTATTTAATTTCACACCACTTGTGAATTACGGCCGTTGTGAAGTACATCCAGGAGAACCAGTAACTTCAACGCTAATATTCAACGGGCAACATGTGAATTTTTCCGCAACACTTGCAAACGATGCGTTAGTTTAACACACAAATTTTATTAGTTTATAATCTAATTTAACGTAAGCAATTCTCATTTTTTCTAACGTAAATTACATAAAAGCAATAAAACTGTTGATTTCTGGTTTACTTTTAATATTTTTCACAAACAATTGACTTTTAAAATTTGTTTTCTGAGCTTTAGCAAAGCAAGTTTTTGTAACTTTGAGGTTAAATAACTTCCAAACTAATCGATAGAAAATCAAAAAATTTATGCAATAGTTTCAGGAAAGCAAGACCTTTCAAATGAGGTATCACTTGCCCTATTTTCCCTATTCAAAATCTTAGGGTTGTTATCATAGCGCAAAGGGGTGAAATAATTTTAAATTGAAAATTATTGCAAAAGTTGTCCCCTCGAAAATAAAATTGACCTGTCTGAGCGTTTTCACCAGATCTTATTTTCCTAGCCACAAACTAGTCTGTTTCGTTTTCGATGGCCCACTCTGTATAAAAATTCACGAGTTAAGGTTTGTCTGTCAACACGATCACCGTACTGTTGTCTTAAAGCTGTACGTATTAAGGGCCAGGTGCTTAAATCTGGGCGACACATTACAAAATCAAAACTTCATTTCTTAATTTGGAACAAATAACATTAAAAGTAAAATCGTTTAAATTATTACCTGCTGTTATACCGTAATTATCATGAAATTTATCAGACATATTAATAAATCTGACTAACTACAATCTCCTGTAAATATTGGCAAAAGTCTGCAATAGCTTTTGCAGCTGTAATTGTAGGAGTGTTATTTACGGAAGTATTACTGACTAAAGACATATTTTCTAATAATATTCTATGTTATTCTATGTTATTTACCTTTGAATTATACAAATTGACATACAATACGTTTTAAATGATATGCACCACTTAGAAATAATAATGCTATGATTTTGAAATTTTGGCAAAATAATGTTTCAGTATCATATAGAAAACGATGGAAGTTTCAGTGAAAAGAACAAGTCATTATGTACTTTGCACCACTGTTAACATCAATTATCAACAATTTTTATTTATACCTTTTAAGAAATCTAGTCGCTTAGTGTCAATTTTTGTTATTTAACTGACACATTTATTATGAAAAATGCCCCAGTAAGACAACGACGAAACTTTGCCCAAGTTTCAGATTTTGACAGGGTAGAATTATCGACATGAAAGAAGCAGGTTTGTCATTTCGAGAAATCGGTAGAAGACTTAATCGAGACCACACCACGGTGGCCCGCATTTGGTCTTCTTGGTCTGAAGAAGGCATTCAACGACCTCGTCCCAGTGGAAGACCACCACGCAGCACCAATGATCGTGAAGAATGACATCTTAGGCGGATGGCCACAAGAGATCGGTTTCAGTCAACAAGGTCTGTTGCGGTGAACTGGACAGGAGCTTACGTTCGTATCGTCCGTACCGACGACCCCAGTTAACTCAAGAGCATAAGGCTGCTAGATTGGCATTATGTCAAGAGCGGCGGGACTGAGTCCTTCAATGGAATAACATCGTTTTCAGCGACGAACCGCGTTTTTGTTTGTGGTGAAACGATGGTCGTCAGAAGGTGCGGCTGTTTCGAGAAGAACGTGGACATTTAGAGCTTGTTGAAAGACGACCCACAAGCAACACCTGGAGTCGTGGTTTGAGGCGCCATACGTGTTGGTGAAAGATCTCCTCTTGTGTTCATTCTAGGCACATTCAGTGCTCATCGTTACATTGATAATGTTTTGGAGCCAGTGGTAGTACCGCTAATGCAGACGTTTCCAAATGGTATTTTGCAACAAGATAATGCTAGACCACATACCGCACATGTTAAAAGAAGGTTTCTGGATCAAGTACAGCTACCAGTATTTCCGTGGCCTGCGCGATCGCCAGATCTTTCGCCTATCGCACATGTATGGGACATGATGGGTCGAAGACTAAGGCAACTACCAAGGCCCCAAACAACTTGGATGAATTACGACACCATCTCCAGGTAGCCTGGGATGAAATGCCTCAGGAGGATATAGACCATCTCATTGAAAGCATGCCTCGGAGAGTGAACGCCTGCATTGCTGTTAATATTTTGCCTTAAAAATTTCATCATCTTATACATGTTAATAAAGTATTATTTTACCATACTTTCAAGATCATAGCATTATTACTTCTAAGTAGTGCATTTCATTTGAAACGTAGTGTATAACTAAAACGTTTTGAATAAAAATTCGTATTTAAAATTCACAATTCTTAAATAAGGATGCGGAAAATAGAAAGAACTCAACACTTACTTTGATAGTAGTCTTCAGAGGACTTTTCTGGTTCCTTGTTTTGTTTGTTGAGAATGATTCACACAGCAACAGCTTTGGATTTAACTTTGCTCAATATATTCTCGTAGGATTTTGTAGATTCAATTGTGAATAGAAGATAAATGGTTAACTGCAACGCTCACGAACTGCAAAAATGCTTCAATTGTGCCTTCTTCTATCCTAGTGGATTCATAGATTGAATTGTTAATAGAAAATAAATGGTTAGCACAAACGGTCACGAACTGCAAAAATGCTTCAATTGTGCCATCTTCTATCTTACCGACTGCGCCAATTAAGTTTCTTAGTTGAAATACGTAGTTTTTAAAAACCATTTATTTCAACATCACTAATACTAATACTTATATTGAATCAAAGTAATTACGTTGATAGCAACAAGTAGACTTATTTACTAACTAACTAGAAGCTAACGTGTGAATGTTAACTACATATTTACATATATATATATATATATATATATATATATATATATATATATATATATATATATATATATATATATATTAACTGTTTTTATATTCTTGAGGTTTCCTTTCATACTTTGAAAAATATGAATAAAGTCTATTCATTTATGTAAATGCTCTTTCCTGAAATGAAATGAAAATTTTAAGATAGCTGCTGAACCAAAAAAAGCATGGGCTTTTGTAGAACGTATCTCACCTTTGCTAACTGACTTTAATATGCTAGAACGGTTAAAAAATAACAGATGGCGACAACGCAGAATGTGTTAAGCTAGAAACAAAACGTTAAAATTCGTGGTTCAGCGTGGGTACTAACGTAATAAAACGCTAAAGTTCACTTGGAACCAGACAATTGGCCCGAACACATTAAGATAGTCTGTTATATTTTTAGATACGACAGATATAACAAATCAAAGGAATAGGTCTAGAATAGTAACTCTTACACGCACTTCTGAACTCAATGTATGTCATATTAATATCCAGTGTTTAAAAATAAGCTACTGGAATTGGAGACGTATTTAGAAAAATTGATAAAGTGTGGACAAGGGACGGTAGCACCATCTTACAACAGGTCTACTTCCAAGCATGGGGGTACCTTAATATTAATAAAAAATATAAACGACTGTAAAGTGTTAGGTGAATTGAAAATTGAATTGAAAATCATTTCAAATGTGCAGGTTTTAAAATATAATGTGTGTTGTATATAAACCACCAAATGGAGATTTTGTTACATTTTAGAGAAAATTTGTTAAGTAGTTGGGTAATAAGAATGCTATAATTGCTGGGGATTGTAACGTGCAAATTTTGGACATATGAAACTAACACTTTCAAACTAAGCGACTGCATGTTATCATACGGTTTTGTGCAAACTACATATATTCACTCCTGCCAGACACAAAAATTGTTTAGATAATATGTAATATGTAACATTTTATTAAATACATAAATAAAAAATTTACCTCTAGTACGATTTGAACCTGCGACCTGTACTTTGCTAGAGTACCGCGCTAACCAACTGCGCTATCGAGATTCAAGCCCTAATCGATGTAAATTTTGTCTTTATGTTGTAGAAATGATTTGAATTCTAAATATGATGAGATTACAATCAAATTACTTATATTTAAAAAAAATCAACTTATAATATGTTTATTAATTTTGCCGTGCATGATTACACGTCGTCTACAGTCACCAATAATATATTTGTGCATGACGGCCAAATACATAAATTACCTGTAATTACTAATATTTCTTACAATCAAAAGTCAGTTAAATTCCGCCGTCCTATTACCATAAGGGGTTCTTGTATTTTACACAATATTCTGCAAAAAATTCCTTGAGACTTTATTGACAATAATCTTGCAGACGTATAATATATTTTTTAATATTCCTCCATGCATATAAAACTGGTTATCCTGAAATGAAAATGAGCACTACAATATGTGATGGAGGAATCAAATGGTTTAAAGCGAATGCGAGAAACCTTCACATACTTAAATGACTATTGTGCAAAGTATCAAACTCATGCACTACTGACTAAGATAAATAACTAGAGAAACAAATACAGATACGCCTTAAAACAAGCAAAAATTCACGCAATCGATAATTTTATTGTTAGCTCTGATAATCAAAATAGAGCTTTATGGAAAGTAGTCAACTTAAATAGAAACAGAAGAACTGTTAGTCCAAATACTACCTGAAGTATTTCGCCTAATGAGTTCAGTGAATACCTTATTAGTATTGTCCACAATATCATAAAGGATACAACAATTAGATAATAGTGTTTTGTGTCCAACAAACATTGATTTTCAATTTACCCCAGTCAGCTGTGTACACGTGAGTGACATTGTGAATTCATTAAGGTCTACCAAAACTAAAGACATTTTTGGTATTTGCACATATGCTCTAACAAAAATTTCTCTGTTTTTATTTTACCAATTACAAAGCTTGTAAAGTTGTGTGTAAAACAAGGAACGTTTCCTGACAAACTAAAAATCACGCCAGTGATGCTCATTAGAGCATCGGCCCGTAAAGGCAAGGTACGCACACCGCATAGCTCAGTGGGATGTGCGGGGTTGTTATTTAATAATGCAAAAGGACACTCGTCACACTCCAAAAATCGTCAAAATTGGGAGAAATGCCAAAAAGGCGCCACCTGTTAAATACCTTTATCGCGGGAAAACGTCATGAACTAGATCTTAATAATGGCCTAACAGGAAACCGTAATGTTCACTCAAAATAAAATATTCTCCTCCATGAAAATTCTACTCCAAAAATATTTACGCAAAGTTCAATCAAATTGCGATAATAAAATTAAAACTCACTAAATATTCCGATAAACTTCAACGTCAAAATCAATGGCTCGAATAACCCAAAAATTCCTAATTAAAACGGTAGTTAATTATTCAATTTAAAACGAAAAATACGTCACAACAAAACTAAACTGAAATTCTAAAATTTACTAAACGTCAATAACGGGATTTAATACCTAAATTCGAAAAATACTCAACAAATAAACAAACTACTTACCTTTTTAACACCGAGCCTTGTAATCGACAGTTGACCAGAAGGTTTCTGTGGACTCCCAATATATCCGCGCGCTCTCCCAAGAAAATAATGCGTAACCATTAGCTGATCGGTCAAGAAATTCTTTAGTCGTTATCTATATGTACTACGTTAAACTGAAATTTCAAAAGGTTATTTTAAAAAAACTTGTATAACTTCAATAAAATTGATTACACTAAGTGAGCTATAAATGGACGTTGTCGCTGTAAAATTATTTAACCCGAAATTTCTCATAAAATAATTCAACCACTAGAAATCTTAAATTTTATTTAAAATATCTACTCTTGTAACTTTATAATTTACGATGGCAAATCGCCGTAATAGAGGACGAAGTCACGATAGATTCATATCTATTAACAAAACGTTTATAAATATTAACAATGGTCATATATTATGACATATACATCTCAAAATTTTAATAAAGCTAGTAAAAGACAAACATTAAATTTAGCATTTCACATCAAAAACACACAATAATAAAATTCTGTTGAAGCTTACAAGGCCATATTTTGCCCAAGTTCAATTACCTTACATTTTATTAAACGTAACGGAAATAGTGAAGATATCGGAAATATCAATTTTGACAAATCTTCGTGAAATAAACTTTCAATACACAAAATTAAACAAATAAAAGTCATGATATTAACAAAAGAAATCGTGTGGTTTAATATACATGTTTTTAAATGGCCTGAAGGGCTTTTATACAACTGTCTACAAGAACGCAAACATTTTCATCCCCCACACAAACAAATAAAAAAAACACACTTTATTGATATCACTAGTCGAATAGAAACCTTAACTTGGCAATACGATCGACAATAGATGGCATAGAATACTTTCCTTCCTCTATACCACGATAAAATAGGTTGCGCAACTGGTCGACCTCCTCTGAATTTCTACGTTAACGCTCTCCAAATAATATCTTACAAACGGCAACTATTTATAATTGCTCGAAATTACGATTAACTAATTTTCCATCCGGTTTAAGGTAAATGCACAACTATTTACCCGTACTTGCGAGCATTGTATTATTTACAAAGCGTTCTATAACGTTAATCCACTTATTCTAAACTTCAATAAACGATAAAGCTATTTACAGCGATACTTTATTCGATAACCGTCTGCGAGATGCACGAAACGTCCAACAACCAACAATAAAAATGGGAACTTTACTCGTTGATCCGTACATGACAAAATGCTATAAAATAAATCAATGAGGTTAGCACTATAAACAAACACTTATCCCTTCCTCGATCAACTCATCTGACAAACGATAAACGGTAACATATATCGGCATGCGGTAACCTTCTAATATCTCCAATTAAACAAACGGGGTGCGGAAAACCTTTTTTCCTGGGTACTGTTCCATCGTGTAAACACATTCCCCTAACACCTACAGATCGTTTCGCGTGCAACTCCCGGAGGTCACAGTTTGAATCTTGACACAACGACCATATCAAGACTGCCTGTAAAAACCCCAATGTTCCCTTTCTTCTTACAAGCTCATTCCGACCGTCACCCACGGTTATCAAAACTAAAAAAAGTGCAAGTTATAGGTTTTACACGACGAAAACATGCTGCTTGCAAGAACTGATAAGCCCACGGTTTAATTAGAACGGAACATAGTTCAGCAATCAAACTTTAGGAACTTTACAAAAAATCAAAACGATTCGGTAAACTTTTAAAGAAATTGCGACACCATTTAACTACGCGCGTAAAAGCAAATTCACTCCTCAGTACATTAACACTTGGTAACAAAACATTTTAAATTTATTGACTTTTAAAACCACCATTTTGAAAAACGAGAGGAAGAAAAAGTTATCTGGCGTACTTTACTTAAAGTTTTCACACCCAGGAGTAGAAGGGAGCCAGTTTGGTCTGTGACGAATTCAGCGGTGGGAGGGGTCACACCAACGTGGCCGTGGCCATTTCCCACCCCAATGGTTTCTTTTTGGGGTCGTTTTTCAACCCCTAGATGGAATTTTTGACCCTTGATATTAATGTTTACCCCTAATTAGCACCGCTATGGTTTCTTTTCGGGAGGCATTTTTCAACCCCTAGACGAAATTTTGAACCCTTGATGGTATTTTTACGCCTTTGAGGGTGGGGTCGGCTTCTTGGCGGGGGCAATTTTGAACCCCTTGATGGTATTTTCACGCGTAATTAAGGCCTTTTTGGCAGTGCATCCCCAGTGTTTAGGAGTGTCAGGTGTGGGGATGGTCACGTGACATTTTAGTCCCTAACTAAGGCCTTTTTGGCAGCCACTATCAAATAGAACTCAAGCTAAGGAACATACTAATACCAAACGTTAAAGAGCACAAGTTCCGAGGCATCACATTTGACAGCAAGCTAACATGGAAAAACCACGTTGAAAAACTCGCTGCAACATGTATATTCATGATAAGCACGGCTTGAAATGGGTTGCTGACTATCATAGCTTGAGAAAAGTTATAATTGCATTTATTAGAAATCGCATAGTATATGGGAGTACAATATATAACAACGCAGCCAGAACACACATAAAGAAAATTGAAACCGTCTGGAATCAAGCACTTCTACTGGTCACAGCTGCATGTTTAAATGTTATAGGGAATTATGCACCATTACACCTTAGATTTCTAGAATTACAAACTGAATACGGCTTAAAAATACTAAACAAGAACTACCACTACCTACAATATTTAATATCCGAGCCCGAACTGCTACCAAAATACGAATGAAGTCACAAGAATAATACCTGCAATATTCAACATTCATAAGCAACTGCATAAAAATAAACTACGGCTAAAGCTATGGAATGTAGAGCTAATCTTAAATGACTGGACCACAAATCCAATACATAAAACCTACAGAAGAATGTGACATACGTCAGACTCTTGATAACTACCAGCACCGTCATAAAAATCACGTTTTCGTATATGCAATGGGTCATTCTCGCGGAATGAACACTGAATGTGTAATCATAATAGAACATAAATAAATATGGAAGCTTCCAAATGACTGCACTGACTACTCTTCAAACCTTCTTACAGCAATCATGAAAGGGATTGACGCAGATAAATTTCAAGCGAGTAATACATCAGAGTAGTACCCCGGCACTATCCCCACCCCTCCTTTTTTACGTCACTAGCCCCGCCCCTTTCACTTTTTTACATGCCCACGTGGGGGACCGGATTTTCCACCCTTATTTTTACACGCTTACGTGTAGGACGTATTTTTTCACCCCTATTTTTGCACATCCACGTGTGAGACCGGATTTTCCACCCTTATTTTTACTCGCTTACGTGTAGGACGTGTTTTTTTCATCCCTATTTTTGCACGTCCACGTGTGAGACCGTATTTTCAACCCCTGCTGGAAATTTTATCCCTAATTATTTTTTATACGTGTACGAGTGAGACAGGATTTTCCACCCTTATTTTTACACATCCACGCGCGACACTGTTTTCAACCCTAATTATTTTTACTCGCTTACGTATAGGACATGTATTTTCACCCCTATTTTTGCACATCCACGTGTGAGACCGTGTTTTCAACCCTAATTATTTTTACTCGCTTACATGAAGGACCGTATTACCCTTATTTTTATTATTTCTTTTGGGGTTAAACCTTATGGCTGTATTAAGGACCTTTTGACAGCCAGGACTTTTGCTAACGTGAGGGGCTGGTCCTGGTCTTGGCTTAGAACTGTATTTAGGGGTGGGGGCTGTATGTAGAGCTAGGGCTGGAACTTAGGGCTGGTCTAAGGATAAGTCTTAGAGTTTGGTCTTGGTGGTGGAGCTAGGGTTGGAGTCAGGCCTTGGTGGTGGAGCTAGGGTTTAGAACTGTATTTAGGGGTGGGGCTGTATGTAGAGCTGAGGATAAGTCTTAGGGTTATTTCTGATGGTATTAAGGTCCTTCTGATAGTTTAGCCCCGGAGGCTGGGCAGACACATACGCCTACTATAATTGCATAATTAATATGATATTATTATTTAGTCTATTGCTTTAAAAGGGTTAAATGCTATTGGAGAAAACGTTTCTAATAAGGAGATGAGATAGCATCTGTGTTAAGGATTGATCTTGCGTGGGGGAATTTGAATGACAGTAAAATTTAATTATAGAACACTTATTTTTATAGTCATAATTAAAAAATCCTCAGTGAACTATAAAAAAAAAATTACTGACACTCCTAATGAAACAAAACATTTTTATTAAGTTAATTAATCACATTAACAGTTTGTGTTTTCTAAAACGCATATTAAAAACATAGTTTACCTGCATTGAAATAATATCCATCCGTCCGCTAAGAATGTTGTACGCCTTAATATTTTTTAAAGAAACTTAATGCTTGTGTTTTATAACTGTAATTAAAAATCTGTAAATAAATAAAAGGGTTAACACCACACTTACCAGATCTGTACTTAAAGAACGTTTTCGAGGCACTGATTTACGAGTGAAGTTACTGTTTTTTATGCTTCATGTCAAACTAAAGAACAACTTTCTAGGTTGTGTAAAAGCCACCTATAATTAGAGTGTAAAATATACAATCTTATCATCTTTATCGCACTTGCAGCAACATACATTTACCTTTCTCTTAAAATAAATCGGTTTGAAAAAATATTCATATTGTACACACAAATGGTTTTTATAAAAACCATATTAAGTGTTTGGAATGTTTAAAATTCCATAACATTTTGTAGTAAGAAATCACTGTTCACGTTTACTTTTAACTAATTACCGTGTAATTATATAACTTTTGTTTAATTTAATAGTCTAAAAACCAATATAAATGGTTAATATAATTTCTAAAAAATATTATTAGAGTTGATATGCCGTTTTATTTCAAGTAATTGTTTTCAATATATATAAAATGTGTAAGTGGACCTGTATTATTTGTTGTAACCTTCTACTTACATAAATTCAACTTATACACGAATTAATAACGACCTCCACTAGTTTATAACACAAGCGCTATGTAGCGTGTTTTTTATTTACACCCGTACTTCTATAAACTATTAATGCTCCATTTTAATAGGGTGATCAACTATCTGAAAAAGGTTTACTGTTAAAGTATACGATGAAGATCGTTTGAAGCAAACCTTGTATTATTCTTATATACGAATGATATTTCAAAAAGTACTAGTATAATTAACATGAAGGTTTATAAATCTACATCCAGACAAGGAATTAGTTTTAAACACAAAGAATTTATCTGTAAGGGGCAGACAATGCTATTATATAAGACGTTTTTACAAAAACGTGGTTATTCTACATTGAGAAAATTGTTAGTCATGAGAAACAAGCTGGTCTTGAAGTTAGCCTTGAAGTTAGCTAGTCATAGGTTTTAAAGTTTACCTTGAAGTTAGCCTTGCGAGCAACTTTTATAAAAAATGTACACCTGAGTTTAAGTTGACGTATATTGGTTTATGAATATTTTTATTATTCTAAGAAAAAAATGTTATTAAAAAATGTTTTCTATTAATTACCCTTTGTAGACTATATGTTTTATCTATACACGAAATTTTATTTCACAACAGCATACTCATTCTACCTTGAGAAAATTGTTAACCTAGAGAAACAAGTAGGTTTGAAACTTAAACAACCCTCTGTTACCACTTTCGTCAATGTAGATCGAGGTCCAATGCTGGTCTGGTTTGTCTGCAGGGTCCGTGTTTACGATAATCGCACTCGGTCGAGGTGCGTGTCTGGGTAGTTGATTAGAAGCACATACAAGTCGAAAACACATTCTTATTGTGGCTGGGGTCGATTTCAAGCATCTCAACACTTCTGCCGCATACATCTTTGTGGATTTTTTATCAGATGGGATTAATAGCAATGTCAACTAAACGTTTTAAAAAATTTCTAATTTGAAAATAAGAGTGACGTAATCTAATTTTATTTGAAATTTCATGGAGAGTATCATCATCATCGAGATTTTGAGATACTACCATCTCATCGTCTTCACCTTGAACGATTATATTGTAACCTATAAAAGCAAGCTAATAACCCTAATAGTTTATCAGACATTATTACATGGACACGAGGTTAGTCCTAAATTAAATGGTTTCAACGCTGCTCTGGGAATGCTGTACACACTTAAAACCTTTAAGTCTGCTCGCCGAAGTTGTACCGTATTCACTTTCTTCAATTTTTATCTGCACTCTGTTTCGAAGCTGTAATACGTTTTTCTAATACATAAACAGAATCTTCAATACTGTGATACGTGTAGCAGCAAAACACATGAGCTAGTTAGTTTCACCTCTATATTACTTTACATGCAAGCCTGATCTTATCATAAATAAATACATCTGTCAAAAAAAAAAGCTGATTAAACATAACTCCACGGTCAGGTATAGCAAGCAACGCTTCCAATTATAGCTCTTAGTCAACACAATAGGGCCTACAACTACATACAATCGACTAGCACTGCTTTAGCACGAGGATCAAACGAAAAAACAGCCGTAGTCAACTGTGTGAAATAGTAACCGTTGTTAAAGAATCATTTAAAATTGTACTAGAAAAACGTACAAACGAGGTAAAGTGGACAATATTGGCCATCGAGCACACAAGACTAACACACTGTCATCCCTTACTAGGAAAAATGGCACCTAATTTCCCTCAATTTGAACAAAAAATTCTCACAATAAAGCATGTCATAGAAGAATGCCAAGCATTAATAGGTTATAGGGAAACATACAATATAACTGAACTAAAGCAAACCCTACAGCAAAACAATCTAACGACTTGATAAAATACTTAGGAAATATTTAAATATTCAAAGAAATCTAAGTCAAGACAAATACGAACAATTGGTTAAATCAGTAATGATCAAAGATATCGAGAATGCTTTTAACCAGACATAATAATAACAATAAGACTTTTGATACAGTTGGCAGGATGCTAATTGGCCTAAAGTGTTTTAGAAATTTGGAATTACTTATAATACATTCAGGTATAATACGTTTAAGGTAAAGTCAAATAGTAGGACAGCATAACTTAATCATCTCTAAAATTTTTCCCTACCATATACTATAGAATATAATTTATTTATAATCGGCATCACATGTTAGGTACTGCATTATTGAAATATAGGATTAGAAAAATCGGGATCAACTTCAATCCTTGAAAATATCTGAGCGGTTAAATTATTTACAGCAGGGATACTGTTAATGAAGTAGTCATTAGTTCTGTTAACATCAGATATGGCGAGCGGTATTTCAGGTGGTAGATAAGATTATATTATAAATATTATAGATGGTGCAGAGAAGTCCTGAAACAATTGAATGTATTTATTCTTAAATAAATTACTCATCACGTTTGTACGAGAAAAACTTACAGAATTTTTAAATCCGAGCTCGTTGAAAAAGGAATGTGTAGATATCGTCTATTCAATTTATAGTGCTTTAAAATTCATATCCCAGTTCAATCTGTGTTTTGTTTAATTTATATTAAACAGAAAAGGTACATATTTTCAATCGATAACCTGATTTTTAGCATCAACAGTATATTTGAGGTTTTTTGCTTGTACGGTTAGTCGGCGTTAATGAACTGCGTTAATATCAATTTCTAAGATAGATTTTAAGTAAATAGCAATAATTTAGCAAGCTTCCATTTAGAAATAAGTAAAAAAATTTTGTCCATTAAAGCAGAAAATAGTAATTTAAATAGTATATAATATATATATATATATATATATATATATATATATATACATATTGAAAGGAAAATAAATTACAATCAAATGTTAAAAACTTGTGAAGCAAAAGCAGCAAGAAGGATTTATGTATTCTTCCGAGAACTAAACATTCAAATGCGCTCGACCTAGATTAGTAGATTGAATGTCTTGCTAAATAAAGGCAATAACGTTATCTTCTTGTATAAATAAAAGGAAGAAAATCAAAATGAGAAGGGTTAAAGTTGGTAAAAGTATACGAAACCGATACAAAATAGACGCAGAATGAATACGCTAGAATTGGAAAGAGAATAAACACAGAAAAAGTAATTTTCTTTTTGCTAAAAGCAGACATTTCAAATTTATCTCCTTTTAACATACTTTGTTTCTAATCTCCTAGTTTTAAAATTAAAATGAGGGAATGGGGGTTATAACAACCAAAATGGTAATTTTCGAGAGTTGCGAATTTCAAATGTAACTGTAATGTTTTAGAATCGATTTTATGAAAGCGACGTCTCGACGAGTTAAAGTAAAATCGAACCCTCTTCCTAGAAACTGAAGAGTACACGTCAGAGTGGGAAAATTTTCCTTCTTATCTAGTTTGCGCCTTTCAGCGATAGGAGTTAACTTGACGTTTTATTGCAATGAAACGGAACGGAATTGTGGCATATTTTATGCATATTTCCTGATAGGAATTTCTTTTTTATACCACATCGCAAAATAACTCCTAAATTTTAAATGTTTAAATTAATGATCCATTACTTTTACTAGAGTCCAATATATTTATGCCTTAACTCTTCCGCATGATTAATTGGTATTCATGGCGTCCTATTTATTTATAGAATTATAAATATGAATCGCTTTCTACACTGCATTTTGCATTTTTGCTTTGTCTTTATGCCGATGTTTATAAATAAGCCGAAGGTTTATTTTTAGAGTTTTTACTTCATTCAGTACAAGACATGTAATTGTTTACAACCGGAAGCGCAATAAATGATCGAAGTTCGAACTACTAAAAGAGTTTCAATATGGCAATGAACTGACACTTAATTACAATTAGGGAACATTGACCGTATACATGCCTTATGGTGACAGATTTAGATTGTGTGCTATAAATATTTGTAATTCTCATGTATGTAGTCTTCGACTGAAAATTACGTTCTTTATTTAATAAGAATTGACAAAAATTTATTAAAGTCGACTCGTAGTTTCTGATCGTCTCTGGAGCTAATGTAATAAAGTCACGAGTTTTCGACAGGAAACCTATGTTTTGAGTTTATAATGTCTTTTTAAACTCATTTTGTTTGAATATTGATAAATTTTGATGAAAATATTGATAAATTTTGTACAAGGTACGGTAAATATTGTTTCTCGCCTTCTAAGTTCATCGGGTTCAGAACAGAAAAATAATACAACGGAAAAATTTTTATCGAAAAGCGGAGAAAATATAGTTGTTCACAAAATGGAGTGTTTTACGTCGTGACTCGTTTGAACTTGTATTTTTAACTGAATTAACAATAACTGTTGAAGAAATTTCAGTCGTTTTTATATGTACATATAAGCCAGACATAATCGTAATTGCAAACAGTAATTTCCCGAAAATCTGTAGTCGTACTACTACTCTACTATTATAGTAGATTGATTAAGAAAGCGGTCTCTTAAAAACCCCACCTGTAAAATAAATATAAATCAATAAAATTAAATAGTTTATCAATGGTATCTCAATTCATCTTAATTCATCTTAATTCATCTTAATTAGTCTTAATTCGTCTTAATTAGTCTTAAGTCATCTTAATTCATCTTAATTCATGCTAATTCATCTTAATTCATCTTAGTTCATCTTAATTCATCTTAATTCATCTTAATTCATCTTAATTCATCTTAATTAATCTTAATTCATCTTAATTCATCTTAATTCATCTTAATTCATCTTAATTCATCATAATTCATCTTGATTCACCGTAATTCGTTTCAATTAATCTGAATTCATCTTAATTCGTTTTAATCCGTCTTAATTCGTCTTAATTTTAAGAATTACAATCTTTGAAGTAGATCGTGCAAAACACTGTTAGAACAAGAATCACCTTAGTTCATCTTAATTTACTCTGCTATATTTTAATTCACCTTAGTTCATCCTAATACATATTAATCTTAATTATATCTTAAAAACATGCGCAAGATGTTGAAACTGGTATCAAGATGCAGGATTTCCAAGATTACCGTGTCAACATGTTTAGTTTTGTTAAAAAGACCTTAGATGCTGGTTAAAGATATTGAAACCAGTTACAGAGTCCTCAAAAACGGAACTTATTAACTTGAAAGTTTGGAGAAAGTAATTGACTTTTACGAGAAGAATCTTATTTCAAGATGCGAGATAAAGATGCTTATTAAAAATCCTTCCAAAGAGGCCAAGTTTGCCTATTTAATTTATCTTAATTCAACTTAATTCACATTAGTTTATATTAATTCGTCTTAATATAGTTTGAGCGCCAGGTACTGGAAGATACAATTCTGTACTCACTAAACTAGAATTCAAGTTGCTGGATTAATCTTCTAGACTTTTTATCCATACTTTGATCCCAAGGTTTTCGAACTTGTCTCAGGATATCGGACGATTTTCAAAATGCTGCACCTAGATGTTGAATTCTGCTGAACCGACTTTATATGCTGGTACAGGATATTCAAACCAGTTCCAAGGTCATGATAATTGGACCTTATTCGCCTAAGATATTTGAGTAAGGTGTTAACGACTAACAAAAGCACTATCGATCATAAACCGGTTTTAATATCCTACTACGAGCATCTTATCTAAAGATGCTGGTGAAGATATCAATTTGAGATACTTTTCTCAAGGTTGATGAATCAATTTCAATATTGTCTTAAAATGTTGGTCCAAAGTGCAGATTCAAGGCCCTACCAAAGGTGTTGGATCAATTTCAAGATTCAGGATCTGAAATACTGGACCAAAACGGAGATTACAGACCCTGCCTTAAAATGATGGACCAAAATTAGCTTTAACTCATTTTAATGCACGTTAGTTTGTCTTAGTTCATCTTAGTTTTTCTTATCTTATCTTAACTGTTAGTTTATTTTAATTCACCTTATTGCACCTTAATTGACTTGATTTTATCTTAACTCATCCTAATTCATTTTAATTTATCTTAATTCGTCTTAATTAACCTTGACTAATATTATTTCATTTAATGCACTTTAGTTCTTTTTAGTTCATCTTATTTCGTCTTAATACATCTTAATTATTCTTGGTTTATTTTAATTTACATTATTTCACCTTCATTTGATTTTAATTCACCTTAATTTGTCATAATTAATCTTATTTTACTTGAATTTACTTTAATTTATTTTAATTTACGTTAATTCGTATTAATAGACGCTGAGCGCAAGGCGCTGGAAAAAACGTGTTGACTGGATCAGAATTCAAATTGCTTAATCAACTTCAAGATCAGCATTTTGAACCCCAAGTTTTCTAACCTGTTTTAGAATTGTTGGATTATTTTCAAATGCTGTACCTAGATGTTGTATTCTGCTAAATTGACCGTAGGTGGTAGTACAACATATTAAAACCAGCCCCTTATTCGCCTACGATATTGGAGTAAGATGTTGATTATAAACCTATAATATCCTGCCAAGAGGATCTTATCTAAAGATGGTGGCAAGATGTCTGCCAATTCCTCAACCGATTCATTCACCACAGCAACTACTTATTTTGTAGAGAACATTAAAAATTCACTAAAACTGAATCTCTAGACACGTTATGTCATTCTTTTTTGTTTTAGTTTGACAAGACATTTATGACGGTTACAAAACATACCCACTAGATTACTATTTTTTAGTTACGATAGTAGAAGGGGAGACCTGAGGACAAAATGGAGTGGGGTAACCCACACCGTGCCCATTTCCCACCCCTAATTTTACATCTTCTTTTGAGGGGCCTTTTTCAACCCCTAGACCTAATTTTGAACCCTTGATGGTATTAGTGACCTTTTGGCTATTTCAAGGGGGGGTCCGCTTATTTTCGGTGAACTTTTCACACCTTGACGGTATTTTCACACTAATTAAGGCCTTTTTGTCAGTGAACGCCGTGTTTAGGGTGCGGAGCGGTCACGTGACTGGTGTGTGGTGATGGTCACGGTCATTTTCACCCCTAATTGGCAGTTCAGCCCCTGGATGGTAGGAAAATGCGCACGCATGCAGTCTTCTGATTGGAAGGCCTGAGGGAGGACTACACCCCTAGTTTCTGGATAGTCCACGGACTCCGCCCCCTGATTTCTGATTGGTTTCCTCCTATCTTCCTATCCTTCCTATTCTCATTCTCCTCTTCCTCTTTCATCTCTCTCTCAGTGTTCACTTCGTCTCTTTCATTCTATCTCTGCTTATGGATAGCTTTCAATCACGTACTAATATTGTTCAGGTTATGATTGATCAACGATGTATCGTGTCTTTTTTTTTCTTCTTCTTTTTTTTTTTTCTTTTTTATTTCCCTCATTCTCTCTCTTCCCTACCTACGCGTCATCTCCCTACTTCTCTCCGTTCCACTCTGCCTGCTCTCTCACTCTCCATCACTCTATTCTAGCTTCGTCTCTATCCATTGTCTTCCACTCAAACACGCAAACAGGCATGATTCATAATCAAATTGTGAAGGTAAACACGTGGGTAAGGAGCGGGGCAGGTAAAGTCCAGTTATTAAAATTATGAGTCAAAATGGTGCTGGAATTCAATGATGACTCCGACCTGTCTTATGAGATAGCATGAGGACCCTCTTATTGGAATCCAATTTCAAATTTCCCACCGTACCCGACAAGATGGCCGCCAAAATGGCCCCCAAAATAAAATGGCCCTCAATCCTCACCCACAAAGTGACCTACAAGCCACGCCCCGTAACCAATCAGAAACCAAGAGCGGAGTTCATGGACCAATCAGAAACTAGGGAGCGTGGTGCGCCCTCAATCCCTCCAATCAGAACTCCGCATGTGCGCGCAGGCCTTAATTAGGGGTGAGAATCTCACGTGGTCATCCCCACGCCAGTCACGTGACCGCTCCGCACCCTAAACACTAGGCGTCGACTGACAAAAATGCCTTAATTAGGGTGAAAATACGGTCAAGGGGTGAGAATTCCATCAATGTGTTGAAAATTGCCCCCAGAAAAGAAGCCGACCCCATCCTCAAAGACGACGAAAGAGTCACTAATTAATGGTAAAGATACCATTAAGGGTTGGAAATTCCATGTAGGGGTTGATAAAGGCCCGCGTCAAAATAGGGGTGGGAAATGGGCACGTCCACGTGGGCTTGGATTACCCCCCTCCATGTTGTCCTCAGATCTCCCCCTTCTATTTACGATTCCTAACACAGCATATTGTACTGATTAATAAAATAATTTTGATTGCGAAAAAGTTCGAGAGGTACTTTTTAAGCAGAATTAACCTGGCTTAAGAAAACAACAGTAATTTTTGCAAAAACCAATGGTGTACAATTTTTTTTCGCTAAACATAAAGACTTGTCTGTATGAACTCCACTGATGTAAGTGCCTTAGAAAACAAATTTGCACATGTAAATGTGACCTTTAATGATACATTTGCGAGTACAAAAACTCATCAACCGGTTTTCGATAAATGTAAAATAATCTATTAAAGACGGAAAAGTGTAAACACCTCGTATCATGAAAACGAACCATTTCCGGACCCATATTTACATTTTTTTCGTAATTTTAAATGTACAATCTGCCCGTAAAATTAATCTGATCCTTTTACGTTTGTTCTTCTTATTTTGCAAAAAATTACTCAAACACTAATTGAGATGTACTGGAATTTATGTGTAATACACAAAAGTGTACAGGATGATACAGTACAAAAGCAAGCCACTACAAAACACGCTGTGGATTTGAATTCATTTTTAGAATGTGCTTAGTACTTGGTTCTTTTATAACCAATAAAAAGTGAATCAGTTTAATTTTTTTTGCGGATACTATCACAATTATGCATCAAAGCTCATTTGTAAATAACTACAAATTAAATAACCGGTTTGACAAAAATCTACATACCTTTACGCATCGTAATCGTAATACATATTTATACATTTCCCCCAAAAATTACTCTACTGTTACAGTTTGTATTGTCGGAATTAGAAAAGCATAATAGAGAATTTCCTTTCTGACTTAATTTCATAAGTAGTTATATAAAATGTAAATTTCATATTTCTGAATTTTCTAAAGTAAGTAAATATAAAAGCAGTATGTTTTGTTTTTAATACCCAACCATATAACAATGGTTACGAAATTGTAACAAAAATATTTAAATATTATTTTATTAAGCTCGGAGAAGACTCTTTGAAAGAAACTCATTTATTTAAAGCTTAACGTATGTTAATCACGCAACTACGTACCTACGATCGTGTTTGAAATACTTTTTATTAGAAAGTTTTCTGAATATAACTAATTATATGCTACTTTTCAAAGTTAATCTATTTTCTTATCAGTAGGTATGATTTTTCTTTGATGTTTTGGCTTTAATACAAAATTGTGAAACGATACGGAAATTGGTTAAATAATTCTATAGGGAACTGCAAATATCTATTGCAAAACAACACACGACCTTCTACCTACAAAGTGGAAATTAAAAGAAATGAGAAAATATATTTTTGTATAATTATAGACATTTTTACATTTCAAATTGCTAATAAAGTACAAGATTTTAAAAATCGACAAGTTTATGCCAAATATTTTTATAAGATATTTGAAACAAAATCGGTGTAGTGCCAAAATGTTTAAATAATTGACAAATTTTTGACAAAGAGAATTGCGCGGAAAATTATTTAAGCTGTAGTCAAAAGTTAAACAAAGAAAAACAATTGACAAATCACTTCAACTTACAAGTTTACTACATTTTGGTTAGATTTTAAGTTAAAAGCCATAAAAGCATAAAATAATTGAAATTCTCTTTTGCTAAAATATGTCAACTATTTAAATATTTCACACGTGTTGCTATTTTATTTTACGTATTTCACATGCAAAATATTACTTTGGAAAGAGCAGAACTATGTCTATGGTTTATAAAATACTTTCATTATCATCCAGTCTATTAGTACAGTATACCATACTATTACGCAACTCCTTTCGCAATACGTTCATAACGAAAATAGGTAACATCGAAAAACACTAAAAATTATTGAGTAACTCAACAGTATTAGCAGCGGTTATAAATCTGTAGAGGTTAATTCCAATTTATTGAGAAAATGCTACAGTAATTGTCTAAATATTCTTTAAATATGCTAGCTAAGAGTATTGAATCAAATGGGTAGAACACCGGCACTTTAACTTTCACTTTTTGACTTTGGGAACTCCCAAGGCCACCCACGTGTGAGGCGTATTTTGGCCTTGAGATGGGCCTCGGGTTTGGCCTAGGAGTTAGCCTAGGGGTTAACCACGGAGGTCGTCTTGTTCTTGGGTTTCGCCTCCTGCCATAAAAATTGTATTCTAATAAGAGAGTCTCGTAAGGCATGTATAGATGTCAGTAAGACTAAAAATTAAACATAGATGAAAATGATTAAATCGTATTGTTTATATTTTATATTGGTGTTTTTTAAGTTAACCTGTATTTTATGTCAAATAAAATTATTACAGGTGGCGTAAAACTAAAAATTAAATATGAGTGGAAATGATTAAACCGTATTATTAATAGAAGCAGTTGGCCTTGGTGTTTTTGAAAGCTAGTGTTTACGTCTATCTAACATGCCTTTAAATATGATTTGCCGGGATAAATGTTTTTGTTTTTACAATGTGGTTCACGTTTCGTAATGCGTTTATTATAAAAGAGATTGCATAATTGTTATTAAAATTACTACAGGTACAATTGGAATTTGTATCATTAACTTTTACAGGACTGCAATTTGTGTTTGGAACAATTAGAAAACATACTAGCGAGTTTACTCAAATATGGATGTTGTAATGTGATTATTTGTGGGGATTTTAATGTTCATTTTAGTACTGTTAATACGTTTTCAGATGACCTTATTAACCTACAATTATGACTGCTGCTAGTAAGAAAACTAATATTCATAAAAAGTGTAGACCATTGTCTGCAGGAAGTTGCATTGTTTTTCATGAATTGCGTGCTCAATGCTTTCCCTATCAAAAGGATCAATTCTAATCACCAAAGGATTGTTGTTATTTTATTAATTTTTATTAATTTTATTAATATCCCAAATCAGTTATTAGAATCCATTTTCTAATTGCTCTTGGGTATAAACAATTTTCATTTTAGCAAATTTTCACTAATCGAAACTCGTGACATAGTTAAATCACTAAAATCTAGTAAATGTAGGGATTTATATGGATTATGTACTTTTATTGTTAAATCTAATATTGATAACCTTGTATTTCCTCTTATGAAGCTGATTAAGTAGTGCTTCAAGTTTAATTATTTCCCTGATTCACTAAAAATAGCTAAAGTTATTCCACTGTATAAAAAAAGGCAATAAAGCAGATGTGGCTAACTATCGGCCCATATGAATTCTACCCGTCTTCTTAAAAATAATTGAAAATGCCATGTACATTAGAATCAATGAGTGTTTAAATATTAACCACCTGATACTAGACAACCAATACGGATTTCGCAAAAACAAGAATACAACAAATGCAATAATTGATTTTGCTTCTTTCACACTTCATTGTTTTGAAAGTGGAGAATTTTCAATGTCTGCGTTTTGTGACCTCAGCAAGGCTTTCGTTTGCATGTCACATAACGTATTACTAAACAAATTAAAACATCTCTGTTTTTCAGAAAATAGCATATGCTTAATCCGATCATATTTAAATAACATATATGTGTGTTGAATGGAAAAATAATGTTTCATCTAAGCGCCTTATTCAATTCGGAGTCCCACAGGGTTCTATAATGGGCCCTTTACTTTTCTTAATATATATATATATATATATATATATTTATTTATTTATTTATGAATACACCAAATCTTAAAGCTAACGTAGTCTTGTTTGCCGATGACACTACATCAAGCGTAAGCGATACCACACTATACAATGCTATTAGTAAATCTGATTTACTTCTGCTAAATGCAACTAAATAGTTTAAAAAAAATAATTTGGTATTAAATATAAATAAGACAAAAACGGTATGCTTTACATCTAAGCCATTGCATAATTCATTAGCCGACACTTCAGTCAAGTTTTTAGGAGTTTATCTAGATCCGAAACTAAATTGGCAAAGGCATGCTTCCAACGTGGCAATTCGCATCTCCAATGCAATTTACTTGCTTAGAAATCTAGCAAACAATGAATTACTCTCTGTTAGGTTAGCCTACTTTGGAACCTGTCAGCGTGTTATCTTACGCTACTCTACAGGAAGATTATTTCGTTTACAACGTCGAGCTGTACGTATTGTTAGTAATTTGCCGTACCGTGATGATCGTCAAAGTTGGTTAATAGAACTAAAAATTTTAACCCTACCTGGTATATTTATTTTTCAGTTCTCCTGTATGTGAAAAAACCTACACATGTTTAATATAACTGAACATCAATATTCAACTAGGAATAAAGATAAACTGTTACATTCAATCAGTTTTAAGCTAAATAAATCCTTTAGTGATCCGAATTATTGGGGAATAAAATTTTACAACGCACTAAATGAGAATGTAAAAAAGTTGGAAATATTTAAATTTAAATTGGCCATGAGAGACATCTTAGTTCAAAATGCTTTTTATAACTGTATTTTTAGAATTATGTAAACGAACTTAATGTTTTCTATTTTTAATGTTTCTTTTGTTTGACTTGTGTAAGTAACTTTTATTATATTAGCACCAAATACATATTATTATTATTATTATTATAGACTAAAAATTAAATATGAATGAAAATGATTAAACCGTATTATTAATAGAAGCAGATGGCCTTGGTGTTTTTTTGAAAGCTGGCGTTTGTGTCTATCTAACATGAAATTTAAATATCATTCTGCCGGGGATAAATATTTTTGTTTTTACAATAGGGTTTATTTTTAGTAATGCGTTTATTACAAAAGAGATTGCATAATTGTTATTAAAATTATTACAGGTAATGGAAAACTAAAATTAAGTATGAATGAGAATGATTACACCGTATTATTAATAGAAGCAGATGGCCTTGGTGTTTTTGAGAGCTACTGTTTATGTCTATCTAACATGAAAGTTAAATATCATTCTGCCGGGGATAAAATGTTTTTATTTTTACAATGTGGTTTATTTTTCGTAACGCATTTATTGTAAAAGAGATTGCATAATTGTTATTAAAATTATTACATTTCTTTTAAATTCCATTTGTAGATTGCGACCTTTACCTATATATGAATTTTATTACACCATACTTATTTAACCTTGAGAAAAAGTCAACTTCAACATTATACATATAAATGAATAATTAACTTGCCGGTTTGCTTTACAAAACATGCTTTTAAATTATTTTCACCTTGAGAATGTTAAAATTATATGTACAAGGTTTAAGAAGAAATAAAATGCATTAAATGACTACTTATGTATTATAGATTATCTTACATTTCATTGTATGTTTCTTTTAATAGTGTACACACTGTTTGAATTTTAACAATTGACTGTCTTGTTTTAGTATTAATAATGATTAATTGGGGTCTCCTTTATACCTCACTCATAAGTAAGTGTGTGTTTTAGTTTAGGGCTGACGTTTTAAAATCAATTGTATTACTTTTAGCACCTTGATTAAATTACGTAGAATTGATTATTGGCATGGAATATGCTTTCTTTAAAAAGAGTAAAATATATACATAGCCATATGCTATCTACTTGTGTATGGACTAAGGAATATTTTCTGTAATAGAGGCGGCGCCATCTAGCGGTATATTTCTAGGACTAATTAGGGTCTGTTTGTGACGCCATGTAGTAGTGTAAGGACTAATAAATACGTTCTGCAATATAGGTTGATCGCGTTCGTCTCTCTTTCTCGTCTTCCCCGTCTCTTTCTTAAACAAATAAATCAATTAATCAAATCAAGAAATCAGATCAATCTCAATTAATCAATGAATCAACCAAATCAAGTACAATCAATCAAAAAATAACTTACAGCTTGTGAAAACCAATTATAGTTCAAAAATACTGATTGGACTAACTTACAGTTTGCTAAACCCACCATAATTCAAAAATACCAAATTGATTTTACTTAAATCATGCAAAACCAGCTCTCAATTAAAAAAAAAATAACAGTCTGATTTAACTTTCAGTGTGCACAAAAACAGTCCCACACTTATTGTAATTTCCCATCTAGCCATCCTTACGCATTAACTGTAGCATTGTTAGTGTAGATTCTAACGTCCATTAGAAAAACAAGATTATTAATAGAAAATTGAAGGAATACTTAGCGTTCGAAAATATATTATAAAGAACATTTATTAGTCACATTTTTTATCGGTCTCCTTCTTCGACCGTGATTTGCCGCTATCATCATCATGGTTTTGAGAATGCTTTTGTGAATCATCACCATCATCTTGGATTTAAGATACATTCAGCTCATCAAATTCATCGTTTCCATCACCATCATCATCATCTTGAACGGTTATGTTGTAATAGTTTAGTAGCAAGTCAGTAAAAACTGTAATGTCCGCTGATGTTGGCTCATTAACAGGAGAATACATTATAATAATGTTCACTCGATGGTGGTTACACTTTAAAGAGCGAAACGCAAAAAAAGGGAATGTGGGCAGCTTTGGGTCTCGTGCGCGGGCGCACTCGTCAATGTTCGGATAGGATCGGTTATCTTCGGGGTACTTTGGAGTAGGGGGCGAGGGGATCGCAGAAACAGCCTTCGCAACCGTCTTAGCAGAATGCATAACGCTCGTCCCACTTTTTAGGTTACGTCAATACACTTACAATATTAGCTTAGATTAGTAAACGCATGGTTTAAGTTAGATTAGGCGATACTCTCAATATTAGGTTAGATTAATAAACGCACGGTTTAGGTTAGGGCAATATTCGCGCGCAAGTATTGACCTAATCTAAACTATTATTTGCTTCTATAAGATATCAATAATACGATTTAATCATTTTCATCCATATTTAATTTTTAGTCTTACGACATCTATAGATGCCTTACGAGACTAGGGTCTCTTATTAGAATACAATTTATGATAGGGGGCGAAGCCAAAGAACAGGTTCCTGTCTTGCAAGGCTAGGATCCTTTATTAGAATATAGTACCCCACCGCAAGGCCAAACCTGAGGTCGACCTCAATGCCAAAGTACGCCACCCACGTGGGTGACCTTGGGAATTCCCTGAAAAAAAAATGGATTTGAAGTATATTAAGAGTGGTGTATGTATAAATCCTGGAATTCCTTGTTTGGCTGTATCTCCAGATGGCATTTTTTATAACGAATTTACCAATGATTATGAATTGTTAGAAATAAAAACATTAGAGAAAGTTATGGAACAAAATTGTGCAATACAACAAGAAATTGAAAAAAAACTGTGTGATTTTTTAATCAATCATGGTGGGAATATTCTGCTAAAAACAAAGCATAAATATTGTATGCAAGTTCAGGGTCAATTGACAATCACAGGTCTACATTGCTGTCAATTTGTTGTCGATAGTGGAGAGGACACGATTAGACTGAAACTAGAATTAAATGGAAAATGGATTGGTTGGAACAGTTAGTTTTATTTTATTTTGGACATTTTAATTTTAGTATCTAGCTAACTTTTACTTTTTAGGTTCTACCATTTTTTAAAATTACATTTAACTTGTAACGATACTCCTATCTAATAATGGTACATCTAAAAAGTTTAATAAATGTTTGCAAATTAACCAAATATCATATCCTTGGTCAGCCATGCTATCCGCAAACGCAGTTCGCAAAATACGAAATATTTTTACGTGTTTGATGCTTCTTTCTACTTGAATCCGTAGAGACGCAATGTCGTTAGTTTGTTGTTCCTGAGACACATGTATCTGCTTATGATTTCGTACAAATGGTGAAATATTCACATGTATTTTTTTTAACCTCGCAATATCTTCTATAACAAACCCACGATCAGCGATAATAGAATCGCCAGGTTCAAGAAAATCCAGTAGATTGCTGTCTACAAAATGTTCTTTATCAGAAATTCGATCTGGATGTAATGGTGAAACAAAAGACACACAACCATTTGGATCGATGTGTATTAACCCCTTTGCAGTATTATGTGACTTATAATTGGAATATTTATTACTTTGTACATTGATATTGCTTGGTTTTTCGATAAACAGTTCAGCACGATCAAGAACAACACGTGTAGATGGGTGTAGTGTAGAAAAACAACTTGGCTTATATTTTTTAATTACATGCTGTTGAGGCTAAATTGGCAACTGTTTGAAAAAATGTCCCATTATTGTAATCCGGTGCCTACAAATCCTGATTATCGTTGAAACCTCGAACAACCGCAATCTTGTAAAAGCGTACTAAATGGGCAGAATTTAAAATATTTACATAATTTATACTTTGTTTAAAGTTAATCTGTGTATATAAATTATGATTTTTAACATTTCACAAGGCGTTCACAAGATTCGATGAGAATGGTGAACGCCTGTTGAACATCTGTATGGAAAGAAGCTTGTTTGTATCCAATATGTGGTTTAAACATAAAAATGTGCATATGTATATATGGCAAAGAGATGAATCTAAAAATATGATAGACCTTATAGTGTATGATAAACGGCTTAGAAACCTAGTACAAGACATAGAAGTAATGCGCGGATCGGAATGTGGATCGGGCCACTTTTTGGTTATATCGACGGTGTGTTTAGGGCAAAAGTGGGTCTGGGGAAGGAAAGCAAACGTAGTGCGAAAATCCAGAATTAGGGTAGACAAACTGGTGAATAATGGTGGGAGAATGAAATACCCAGATGCTGTGAGTAAAGACTGTAAGTGGACAGAAAAAGATGTACTGGGTGGAATGAATCAGTAAAAAAGGCAGTGTGTGAGAAAAAAGATGCGTACATGACAATGATTGCTGCAAAAAAATGAGTTTGAGAAAAAGCAATTGTATGAGGTGTACAGATTAAGAAGCAAAGAAGCGAGAGAGGCAGTGAGCATAAGTAAAGAGGAAGTGATGGCTGTGGAAGGAGAGAAAATGCAGAATGATTTTGAAGGAAACAAAAAACTCTTCAGCAATGGGTCAAAAATACAAAACGTGACCCAAAACAGAACGCTGCAGGAGTAATGTATATGAGTAACGAAATAGTATGGGACGATTGTGAAGTGAGGAAATGCTGACAAAAATATTTCGAAAGCTGTACAGTAGTGTGGAAAATAATACTGCAGGGTTAAATAAGAAGAATGTTGAAGGAATGGTGAATGAAACTGAGGATATTGGGATAAATGAGGTAGAGAAAACGGTACGAAGGTTGAAAAACGGCAAGGGAGCAGGCGTAGATGAAATCACTGGTGACATGCTAAAGTATGGGGGTGCAACGCTTATGCGAAGATTGTGTGAATTATTCAATGTATGTCTTATGTGTGGAAAAGTGCCGAGGGATTGGAAGAGCGCGATCATTGTACCACTGTATAAGGGTAAAGGGAACAAGAGTGATTGCAAGAACTACAGAGGATTAAGTTTGCTCAGCGTGGCTGGTAAAGTATTTGGAAGAATTCTGATTGATAGAGTACGAGAAACTACACAAACTAAGATTTGGGATGTGCAGGGTGGCTTCATGCCAGGGAGAGGATGTGTCGATCAGATGGTTGCTCTCCAGCAGGTGATCGAAAAGTGTTTAAAGGTAAAAAGGAAGCTGTACTGTGCATTTGTAGATCTGGAGAAAGCATCCGACAGTGTTAATAGGTATAAGCTGTGGAAAATACTAAATGAATATGGCGTAAATAAAGGTCTAATAGATGGAATTAGGGCAGTATACAACGGTAGTCGGGCATGTGTTAGGGTGAGAGGAGGTGTGAGTGAATACTTTATTATTGAGCAAGGAATGCGACAAGGCTGTGTAATGTCACCGTGGTTGTTCAATGTATACATGGATAAATGTGGTAGACAAAGGTGTAATGGTTGGTGATGTAAATGTATGACTTCTGATGTATGCAGATGACACAGTCTTATTAAGTGTCAGTGCGGATGAGCTACAAACCGCTCTGAGTAGGTTTCTGTATCAAACCTACTCAGAGCGGCCTGTGAGAGCATGCACTTAAAGGTAAACGTGAACAAAACTAAGATTGTGGTGTACAATCGGGAAGGTGGAAAGGAGAGTAGAGTATTTACCCTGCAAGATGAAATTGTGGAGCCAGTGGACGAGCTGGTATATCTGGGTAGAATTTTTACTGCGGATGGTACAATGGAGGGCGAGATTGGACGAAGGGTCAGTGCGGGAAGGAATGTGATTGGAAGTATGAGGACGATAATGAGAAACGAAAGCATGAGGCTAGCTTCGAAATGAGTAATCTATAATGGCGTGTTTGTCCCATCAGTACTGTATGGAAGTGAGACATGGGTATGTCAAAAAAAGCAATATAAAGAAATAAATGCCGTAGACATGAGAAGCGCATGTGGTAAAACGAGAAAGGACAAGATATAGAATGAGTGCATAACGAAGGAGTGTGGCGAGGAAAATACGATGACAGATAGATATAAAAGTAGTACATTACGTTGGTTTGGTAACATTGAGAGAATGAACAACGCAAGATTAACGAAGCAAGTATATGTGGGTGAGGTTAGAGGGACGACCGGGCCTGGTAGACCGCGTAAAACTTGACTGAATGTAGTAGAATATATGATAAAGGAAAGAAAGTTAAGGAGTTTTAAAAGTAAAAGGGCATGTCAGAGACAAAATATGAATTTTGCGGAAGTTAGGGTCAAATGCGGAGATAGGAAAGTATGGGAAAAGATTGTGAATGAAAAATAAATAAGAGGTAGGGATTGTTTTGCCTACCCCGCAAGGAAATGGCGTGAAGGTTAAGTTAGTTAAATTTTTTGTTTCATTTGCTTTTTTTAGATGGTTTTTTTTGTTCAGTTTCACTTGTACATTTATAAATTTGTTGTTTTAGTTTACTGTTTTGTTTGTTTAAAATATGAATCTGTTCATAATGCTACCACACTTTTCTCGTAATTTTTCTACATTTGATAACAACTCAGAAGTATCAGGTATGCAATAATTGTGATCTGTAAAAATAAATATTAGTTAACGCACTTGTATAATAATTAATATACCGGGTGGTCGTAAAGGAAGGAATAAATTCAATATCTCGTAAAGCACAATTTTTTTCAAAAATCGCTCGGACCCGTCGATTTTATATTTTTTCGGGGCATATTTTGCGAAAAAAAAAATTTTATACAGGGTGTCTCAAAAAAGATTTGCTAAAAAATTTTTTTTTTTCAAATTGCAACCCAATTGTTTTACTGCATTTTTGGATTGCCCTTACAATTCTTCAATTTTCATGTAGCATGTCTATACCTAAGACCAAGCGTTTTGAAGTTATTCGCATTCAAAATTTAAAATTGAAAAAGATCATGAAGAAAACGAAAAATAAAATAATTTTTATAACGTTTTATTATATCGAAAACAAAGATTCGTAAACTTAAAAATAATTTTATTTCAGCAAATGTTCGAAATGTCGTACGTTAGTCAACTAACACCCGAAATGGTTCAAAATGTGCAGCAGGAATTTGTAGATCGATTAGGCTATTGTCAGTTGACTAACGGAGGACATTTCGAACACTTGCTGAAATAAAATTATTTTTAAGTTTACGAATCTTTGTTTTCGATATAATAAAACGTTATAAAAATTATTTTATTTTTCGTTTTCTTCATGATCTTTTTTCAATTTTTAAATTTTGAATGCGAATAATTCCAAAACGCTTGGACTTAGGTATAGCACATGCTGCATGACAAATGTTTAGAATTGTAAGGGCAATCCAAAAATGCAATAAAAAAATTGGGTTGCAATTTGAAAAAAAAAAATTTTTTATCTAATCTTTTTTGAGACACCCCGTATAAAATTTTTTTTGCAAAATATGCCGAAAAATATAAAATCGACTGGTCCGAGCGATTTTGGAAAAAAATTGTGCTTTACGAGATATTGAATTTATTCCTTCCTTTACGACCACCCGGTATACACACCAAGTTTGTACGATGCAATAAAAAATTGATTCGCTGTCGTTGGATCAACGAGTGGCACCACTCTACCTGATTCAAGGATTATGGCATCTAAAATTATCAGTATAAAAAATTTACTCAACACGCCAAAAAATAGTAAAATAATACAAACATTTCCAAAACTCACCTGGTTCTAAAAAATGTTTGAACATCTTTAACAATTTTAATACATAGTTTACTACTGACGATAACTTATCGAAACAGTTAGATTGTATAATATACAAACACACCATTAAAAAACATGAAAAAGGTAAGTATTTTATTGTGTGTAAAACACGATTTTTTTCTATATTTTTCTATGTTTATGTGTCTCGGTTTACTTATGTTATTTTAATAAATATGGTATAAAATGGTGCATATAAAGAGACTTTAATAAGTTTATGTTGTTGCTCCAACTTAAGTCCTTTTCAATATTTAAAATTACTGTTGTGCTTGGAGTTCAAATTATCAGGTAGCATAATTTTTTATCAAGAATTTCAAATTGCCCCTGAATTGGATGATAATAATCATGAGTTGGTTTTATTTGAAATGCCTTCAAATTATTATCGTAACGGCACACATATGATTTGTCGGTTTGAAGGGCTGTAACAATATCCATATCTCGATATTTATTGGGACACTTAACCTCTATAATGGAATCATCGCCTACCAGTCCATCTGGGGTAGCACCCAAGTAACCATTATGATGGAGATGAAAACCGGTTTGACGTAAGTAGTAATGGGACACCTTGGCCGCCATCTTGGATTTTGACGTCACAAGATCGCCCACGTGGGGGACCGGATTTTCCACCCTTATTTTTACTCGTTTACGTGTAGGACGTGTTTTTCACCCCTATTTTTGCACATCCACGTGTGAGACCGCATTTTCAACCCTTATTTTTATATACCCTCGTGTGAGACCGTATCCTTTCTTTTCGAAGGCCCTTTTCAATCCTAATAATTTTTATATGCCCATATGTGAGACCGTGTTTTCAACCCTTATTTTACATACCCACGTGTGAGACCGTATTTTGAAACCTTTCTTTTTCATCCCTAATTAAAGTTTTTGATTTTTAACGGCATACGTGAAGGACCGTATTTATTACCCTTATTTTGAGATGGTGATCTTTTAATTATTTTTATTGATATAAGATGATGATCTTTAATTATTTTTATTAATTAATTATCCTAGGGAAATTCTTAATCTGATAGCTTTAAGATGATTATGATCTTTAATTATTTTTATTAATTAATTATTTTTAGCCCCTGGGAAATGATGTAAAAGATAGATTATTTAATTTTGTGTTTTACTATTAACATTTATTAGAACTTGTTTATCAGATATTATTTAAAGAATTGATTAGATAATAATAATCACGTACATATTGACTGTATTTCCCCATTTTACTTTATTAGTGTATTTTTTGATCAAATGAGATTGTTATTACATTTATTTTAATGCCTATCTACAGGTTGTATTTAGGGTGGGGCTGGTCTAGGGTTAATCTTTGGGTTATTTTGGTGGTATTAAGGTCCTTCTGGCTATATTAAGAACAGTGCCCCTGGAGGTTAGGCAATTGTGCATGCTCTTTTAAATCTTATCTTGTAAGACATGTGTAGGGTTTCGCTTTCTTTCTCTCTCTCTCTCTCTCTCTCTCTCTCTTTCTCTCTCTTTCTCTCTCTCTCTCACTCACTCACATGTAAACAAATAAATCTCAATCAATCGACCAATCAAAATGAATAAAACGGGGATCATAACTTACAACCACACTCATATAGGTAACGGTAATAAAACGGCACGGTAGCTGATCATACCCTTCTCTCCCTCTTTCTCTATCTCACATGACTCTTTCCCAAAACAAAGCAAACAAAGCAATTAAGTAATTAACCAAATAAATATCAAACAAATCAATTAACAATCAATCAGCCAAATCAATAAAATGGGTCATAACTTACATTCGCAAGATGGCGGCCAAGGTGTCCCATTACTACTGACGTACTGCCAATCCTGTAGTTTTAGGAACTGCGTCAATCGCATCTTTTTCATGATCTTTTCCCCATTGTATGGACTTTATTCCATCCAGTGAGTATGCTCCTAGAAATAATACATAAAAACTAATATTTTGTGAACATCGCTTATTTTACAACATAGTATTTTTTAACAATTCAGAATCTTTAAAGACACTATAGTACTATAAATAAATACCTGCCAATAGTGTGTATAACGAAGGTGGGTTGGCAGCAACCAGCACAATTCCAAAATTACTTGCAGTTAACCTTAGTTTTTTGTAAATTAACCACTTTGTATTGGTTGATTGGCCAACAGTACTATCTGCGATCATTTTGATAGTTTCGTGATTAACAAACAACTTCTGTTCAAGAACAGCTTGTTTATTAGGACTATCTTGATATACTTTACTATCTAAAATATCTCTTATGGCTGGAAAATTCGCATTCTTCTTTTAAATCTGTCGACAGTAGTCCACTAAATCCTAGGGCACCAGTAGAACTATTTAATGATTGCCGTTGTTCTTCAATTTCATTGTCCGTTACAGCTCGATACTCTGGATGTTGGGAACAACTCTTCTATTGTTTTCACATTTTCTATCGTCTTTACTTTTTTTTCGTGCGGACCAACTACAACCTCCATCGGTCACAGATATATTGTAATACGCAAAAAAAGCTAACGCAGAAACATGATGGCAAAGCGCTTGACTACGAGGACAACTGCATGTTGAAGAATTTATGCTGTAGTCACTATTCAAATAAATCTATAATTAAAGGTAGATCAGAATGTAGTAATAACTTCGCAAGTTTGGTAAGTTTATTTTAGAAGTATTTTTATTAGTAGAGTAGTTACAAAACATCGTGGCACTCGAGATGCGAGGCGCGATTTTCTACAATTTGAAAAACTTAAACAATGTTGTGATCGGGAAATTTCGATAGCAAAAATGCCATCCTAAAGGCAAATGAATAAGTTGAGTAATTATCGATTTTTTTAACGATTGATATCTCAACTGAATACATTTTTATTGAATGATCATTTATCACAATTTCAATTAGGTATGTATTAGATTACCTATTTCATATTTGCATTAAAATAATTTTTTTAGTTAGTAAACATAACCTAACCTATTCAACATTTTAGCTGTTTTTATCAAGGATTTGCAAAAATGAAGTTCAACGTTTTATAAACTTTTAATTACACCCAAAAGATGAACAGAAAATAAGAATAACGTCTGATAAGATTTTTGGTTGTTTATCTTAGCAATCATCGAATAGGTAAACTTTTAAAACTGATCGTTGATTGGAGGTCTAAATATTTATATTTTTAAGAACTAACACCAAGAATCAATCAATTAGCCTCATTACATTAAAATATGTGTCAGAAGGTGTACGACAAGTATTTACTCAGTTCACACTATTAGTTTATTGTGCCGACTAGAAAATGTGAAAGATTATTCGTTCGATAATTCTTAGATTAAGTAATAGTCTGTAGGTGTAAATGTGTACTATCAAAACTTGAATGAAGCTTTTCTCAATGTGATTATAATATTATAACTTGAAATACTTCTAATAGGACAGAACACAAACGTTGAAATAACTACTACGTTTCACAGCAATGTGCAACTTAATGAGACTGTTTGATCCAAAAATATTTTTGTAGAAGTATTTGAAATTCTAATACCAATATGTAAAATAAATCACAAAGTGATAAAACATTTTAAAATGTAATTTTATTAACATTCACTGTCGCTGTCTTTGTCACTACTGGTGTAATCAATGTCTTCATCACTTTCACCTGTATTTACAGTAAAAATCAGCTCTTCGACTTCATCAATAAAACCCGTTTCTAAATATTCTTGTTCAATCTTTTCTGTATGTTTGCACACAGCTTCCCATTATTACACCCAACATAATTTTTAACTTGAGCCCAGATCTTTTCAATTGGATTTAGCTCTGGATGGTAGGGTGGCAACCTTACTACAGAATGACCGTGTTCAGTCATCAACTTATCGATTAAATAATTTTTATGAACTGGATGAAGTTTAATTTTCTCGTAGAGTTCGGGTTTTGTCTCACTTTGTTCCAATGCAATCCCACCTTCGTCGAACCACTTCTGCATTTCACCTTTTTTCCAGACACATGTTGGATTAGGCTCGGTAGATTTGTTGTGGCAAGATGCGTTATCAACCACTAACACAAAATTAGGCTCGAGATTGAGGATAAGTTTTTCGGTCAACCACTTAATATAATTCTTAGAATTCATGTCGTCATGATAATCTCCTGACTTTAATCCCGATTTAAACATCAACAATGCATTTGGTACAAATCCTTTAGCACCACCACAATGTAACATTATTAGGCGTTGTCCTTTTGAAACAGGTGCTTTCACTCCCTTGCCACTGCTGTCACACCATCCATGTGAACTCGTATGTGAACTGTGCAAGTATGATTCGTCACTATAATTGATGTTTCTGCCCTCTTCTCTGTGTTTTTCCATTTTTCTTAGAAATGTGGATCTTTTCGCCCTTATTACGGAAGTTTCCACCAAGACCTTCCTGTTGTCTTTAGTCTTCTGCCGTTTTTTTTTATGGTTGTGGACCCGAACAGGCTAAAATTGGTCTATCGTGCTAAAGCACTCAGGAACACTTAGGAGGATGGATAGAGGGATAATGAATTGCCAATAGATGCCTATGAACAGCTACCTTAAATTTTCTCATCTCATAAGTGAGAGGAAAGCAGGAACTACGGAGATCATTCCAGAGTTTAGAAGCCGTGTAGAAAAATGTGGATTGCGCCCGTTTGGTACGACAAGTGGAGATTTATACTGCATACTGATGATGTGAATGAGCGAACCTAGTGTTTCTCGCAAAGATAGCCCGAGATGGTATCAAAGAATATAATTCAGCAGCACAATAGCCGTTGTAATAACGATAATACAAAGAAAGAACTGAAACCATCCTTCTATGCTCAAGGGACTGTATGTGAGAAGTTAAGGACGGGTCATTTATCGCTCTCTTTTGAATACGATCAACGATATCGAGAGCGTATTGGGGAGCACTAACCCAGGGATGAGAATTATATTTGGGCCTTATACAGCAGAAGGAGTTGTCGAGAGGTAAAGTACTGCTTAGATCTGTACAAAAAGCCTATTTTACGAGCAGCTGTTTTGGTAGCTAACAGAAGATGGTCAACCCATGAGAGATTTGAAGATACAGTCATACCCAACAGAGTAATAGAGCCTGAAAACTTAAGAACTGAGCCATTCATACTTACAACAGGAAATGATCGATCTTTTTTGGCGGACACAAAGCAACACCGAGTTTTGTTAGCATTAAATTTAACTAGATTATTGCTTCCCCATTCGAGAATACATTGAATGTCTTTGTTGATTGAATTTGCCATTTCAGCTTTAATTTCTTGATTTGACATAGAAGGTGGATTATCACTATGAGTAGACTGAGATGAACTACAGTGAAGAGTGCTATCGTCAGCAAAGCAATGGATGGGGTTGGTTGTTGAAGAACTAAGGTCATTTATGTATAGCAGAAAAAGTGTAGGCGCTATAGCGGATCCCTATGGTACGCCCGCGTTAATGCTAACTTCTTTTGAAAAAAGCCATCAACTACGACACGTATTCGTCTTTCATCAAGGAAACTAGAAACCCAGTTGATGAGCGTATCATTTAACCCAAACGAGGCGAGTTTGGCAAGCAAACACTAATGCCAAACTTGGTCAAATGCCTTTGAGATATCTAAAGCGACTACAACTTTTTCACCGGACTGCTCTACTGTATTTTTCCAAACTTGGGTCACATATGAACTGTGGAACGACTTTGCCTAAACCCATATTAGTGGCCACTAAGGAGTTTGTTAGTTTCAAGGAACGTGAGCGGTTGCTGATTGATGGCTTTTTCCATGACTTTAGACAAAATGGAAGTGATGACAGTTGGTCGGTAGTTTGAGGGATCGGTCTTATCGCCTTTTTTGGGAATAGGTTGAACATTTGCTAACTTCCATGATGAAGGGAATTCCCCAGAAGACATAGAGATCGTATAGAGCTTAGATAGGACTGGTACTAGTTTGGGGTAACATTTCTTTAAGACAATAGCTGGGATACTGTCTGGGCCAGTCGCCTGATTGAGATCAAGCCTACTGATGATTGATTCCAAGAGCTTGTACCGAATATGATTTGGTTTCATAGCGTATGAAGAAGAGTTGACTAGGGGCGCATCTTTTCCAGGATCATTGAGACACGAGTTTGATGCAAACAAATCCACAAAAACGTTGGCTTTGTCTACAGAATCAGCAACTACCGATCCGTCAATAGATGTCAGGGGGGGGAAATGAAGATGTTCGAAAGTTTTTACTAATGGCTTTAGCTAAAGACCAAAATTTACGACTGCCTAAAGGAGATGTAGCTAATTTGAAACCCATCTTTTTCACAATCGATTGAAAGCTGCTTAAGTTTCTCTTAAATGTGTCCCTTCTTCTTGGATAGCTGTAAACACATTTTGCATTGTTGGTTTTTGCTTTTGGATATAAACAAAATTGTAAATTATTCTTCTAACAACTTCTTCGCCAAACTTGTCGACGGTTGATCTAGGTGCTGGTTTGTTTATTGTTTTACGAGGTGAACCAAATGTACTTCCTTCAGGTTTCGATCTGCCTTCCTGTGTAATGCGTTTACTTGTTCTTCTGGATATAACTGTTGCTTCTGCTAATCTTTCATACATACGATCGACAGAGATTCTTTTTCTCCCTTCATAAATTCATACAACTTATAAATAATTTCACGAGCTTGACTGTGAACAACTACTCCACTCATATTCGGAATGTTTACTTGGCAGTTTGGACAACAAATAACGATGAAGTAATAAAAGTGTCTTGAAAACGACAGATTTTGTATAAAACAAGAAATAAACTCAAGCAGCAACGTACGAATACAACGTGAAGTAAATAAAGCGAAAGACTACATTTATTGAATGGTAGCATATTTGACGAATATTTTCTACGCGTTTGAATCGTATGCGCATGGAGGGGCGAGTGCCACGACATTTTGAAACTAGTCTAGATAAAAACCTATAACATAACCTCTCTTTTTATAATACCTAACTGAACATAATCTTTTCATAATAAGATTCATAGCTCTACTTATAGCACTCGTCTTTCATGCTAGCGTGAACAGCTTCGCTAATAATTTTGGTGGAATCGTCAAATTCCATCTTTGCAACGTGTCCACCTTCCATCGCATTTTCTCCACGTTCAATTAGCTTCTTGTAATCAAGAAAATTGTTACAAATAGATTGCATGTTTAATACACATTTTTGAGCCATGATAAATGGTACAATAATGCTCCAACTCGGTTACAAATTTAACCCATTTATGCCCAGAATTATTTTTTTCGGTCCAATTGCTGCGATTTACAGGATTTAGGTTCCATTGATATTAGTAGTAAAGAGAAAAATAGTAAAAAAAATATATTTACATACAGTATGGAGAAACACAGTGGGTCGTTAACGACCCGCTGGGCAGATAGGTAGTACATAAAACATCAAACACAAAAACTACATTATCACAATAATGTTGACAATAAATGTTACGTATACATTTATCATCTAGCGACACGTCACAGCTTTCACAAATTTTCGTTGTTTTATTTTTACAAACAAAACATCTTCTTCTCTGTTGGCCAGTTTTGATAAGATGTTGGCCTGTAGAGCGGGTAAACTCAGACAGCTTTGGTGGTTTGGATGGTCCTGGAGTTGCTAAAGCTTGCCGGTACGTTTGAAGTATGGTAGTGACGACCTGCCTTCGAAATTCTAAGTTGTCCAACTTGCTTCCGAGCGCTCTTGCCAGCGTCCAAGCATTATTCATGCAAACCTCTAAAATCCAAAATATTTTGTAGGGGTGTACCACTTTTTTCCTCGAAAAGAAATTCTGTAGTTGGAGATATTGTTATCCATGAGATCAACCCCTCCCATGTATTTATTGTATTGACCTATGACGTGCGGTTGTGAAATGTCAATCTTCTTTTTTTCTCTAGCCGAGTATCTATTTGCCTTTTGTATTGGCTGCACTTCAAATGTATTGGATAAAACGGTCACCACATTGTTATCGGTCTATCGTACTCCCACAATGTTATCGATTGCACTATCATAACTACCTCTTTCAGCTTTTTTCATGATTGCGACACTTTTCAAAAGGAATTTATCTGTACGGTTTTCCCTAACAGTACCGCTAGCTCAAATCCTTTTCGCTCAGCTTCCGAATTAATTTTGCGCTGGTAAAAAGTTATCGAAAAGAAAGAAAACTTAATGTCAGGAAAATGTTTTCTAAAACTAAAATCATGATTCTCCTAAGCCCACTTTTTCTACGCCAGTACTTTCTAAAGTTGATTTCCTTCTTTGGTAGATATCAAAATTTACACAGTAACCTGTTGGCAGTGCAAGAACCCAGGCTTTGCATCCAAACCTTATTGGTTTGCCTCTTATAAATTGCTTGCAACCGTGTTTTCCGAAATAAGGGATCACGGATTCATCTGCGCAACGGCATGAGTCAACGGTGCATTATTTAAAAAATCTATATTTACAATATCAATTAGTTCACATATTTTCCATAATTTATCGTCCGTGTTTCTTTTATTATTATCGGTGGCATGTAAAAATCGAAATATCTCTTCAAATCTGTTTCGTCTCATTGAATTGATCACTAAGGTATTTCTGCTATCTTCGCGGCTTTCCCAAAACATTCTCCGTCTAGGCACAGAAACATATCCACTCAAAAACAAAATAGCCAGAAATACATACATCTCAACTGTAAGTTCAAAGGTACAATTTTTTTGATTTGCAAACAATTTAGTGTATTTGACTAAATGATTCACAGCGTTTGAAGCAAACAGTTTAAAGAAATGTATCGGTTCACTTTCTCCTGACCAAAATAATTACATCTGCATATGATCAATGTCGCCTTTTACCCATTTAAAGTTTTGAACTTTTTTCTTTTTTGCAGGCGTCGGTGTAGGTTCATCTTCTTTACCATCAATTTCAGAATTGGTATCTCTTTTAGTATCAATTTCAGCGGTTGCTTGAAGTTGGTTGTGATTTAGCCGATTTGGATCATTACATAATTCATCGCCAGAATCACAATCGGTTTCAGCTCCAGTGTCTGCAGGGGGAGAAATATATATATATATATATATATTACTTGGAATTGTATCGGCTTCATCCAATTTTTCTATCTCTTCTAACAATTCTGCTGTAGTTAGGGGTTTTGCCCTGAAATGAAAAAATAGCATACTCAGCTGCCCACGGGGTCGCTAACGACCCACAACAAATAAATTTGTTATTTTCAACAACTAATTTAAATATAACTATAACTATAACTATGTAATTTGAAACTTACCAGTAATTATCATCACCCATGTTTAGTAATAAAAATATGCACTTCTTTATCACGCTAGCACTTTTATGGTGTGTCACCGACGGCAACCAAAATGCGACTACTTTACTCCCACACACTTTATTTTTATAATAAAAAAAGTTATAAATAAATACAAGGTCAAACTTGCATAGGACAGCCAGTAAAGGGCAATGGGTCGTTAACGACCCCGTGGGCATAAATGGGTTAAATAAACGCTTAATCACTCCAACCGAACCGCAAACGCGTGTAACAGATAGTAAAGTTCCGTAACAACCGTTACTAAGCAAGTTGTTTAAAAACCAAAATGGCTACGTGACGTCACTACTAAACGCCCGTATTGTCCCATTCAGAACCTGTCCCATTCATGCCACCTCTCCCCTATACATTATTAACTGAAAGCTATATTATTGGCCAGCTTGAATGGGATAATAAAAAAGAGAAACAAATTACGGATATTTTTGTGGAATAGATTACATGGTTGTTGATTTATCAACGGTATAATGAAGGTAAAACCCCATAAAATTTTAATGAATGAGGTGCCACGTTACAATATCTAAAATGATGGTTTGGGTAATAGGTGTTTGGGGCCTCGTTAACTTTGCATTCACAACTGATTGTTTAAAAAGCTCTTTACTTTTAAAATAGAAACTGATCAACCATCCCTGCCATCAAAGCCGAATTATCCGACAGTTTAAGGAATTGTTTATATGCAACTTCTAAATTTGTAATAAAAACAATTTAATGCAAATTTTATACAAAAAGAAGTATTCACAATGAACACGACTTTGCTCTTGAACTGACCTAAAATACATTACGAGCACAAATTTAATTTAGATTTTCCAGAGAATAAGTAAAATAATATATTTTATTTTTGAAAGGTTTAGTGTTTGCTTTTATATACATTTCCTGTTTAGGTCGGTTTTGTTATTCAATAACTGTGAACGATATGCTAAAAGCTACATCTACATACATACACATTTGCCACCTCCTTTGTAACATTAGAGATTCTTTCCTTTTGTTTATCACATAAATATTTACTACCTGGCAAAATATATGCAGAAAAATGCATATCGTATATCATCTTGAATATAAAAATGAATATTTTTCAAAACATAAAAATCTACTGTTTACACTGTTTTAGAAAAAAAGGCATGGAAAAGTTCTAAACCAACTGACTGACGAAAACTTTAATGGCTTAAGGTGAAAATGCATTAGTCGTGTAAAAACCCTTTTTATTTTCAGATACCTAACAACTGTTGGAGTTGTCATAACTTTTATTTTGCTTAATTAATAAGTTGCCATTTGATGATCTATTTCAATTAAGATGATTGTCTGTATGAAGCTGACTCATTAGATGTTATTTTTATCTTAGAGCGTTTCATTTGCCACTGTTGACAATTATCCCGACATCATTATTTTAGTCACACAAAGTCAATATTTACGGTATTTTTTAATGAAAACCGCTTCTGTGTTGAAAGACAATTTTCGTCTTTGTGTACAATGAATCTGTAACTTTAATGCAATTGTTGCTCACTATTAATTACTTAATCATAACATCGAGCAAGTTTAGTTTTGTTTAGGTTTAAGCATCTTGCGCACTTTGTATAATGAAAAAACAATACCCTTGTAAATCAATAATGCGCACATTTTTATCTTCATGTTAGATAGAAAGGTGCACCATAAAAGTTTTTTTAAAGGGTAGTATTGTCATAAAAGTTTTCTAGTTTTATGCTTCATGTAGTACTTACGAATAACTGTCTTCTATTATCTGAAAAACAGTAGTACGGAATGTCTCTAAATGGATGTATTGTCTTCATTGTATTTTATTGGAATACGATAAACCGACATAATGGAATTAGCGAGAAAATGGTAGAGGACATTTCGTTTTTGTCTGGCATTAGATACGTAATGGGCATTAACTGAAACGTCGCCTTGTTTGGCTTAAATATTTTATGACTGCGGTTCAATAATTTCTGGCTTTTTCTAAGTACGCGCTTATTAATAATACATAAAGGTTATAAAATGGAAGATTGAGTGCAAATTGTTTATTAATTCGGCGTTTCCATACAAACTGGTTGGAGAAAAACAATTTGTTCTGTTTTATTAATGTGTTGGTTTATACAGGGCCCTGCATCTTAGCTCACGTCTTCAATTACATCTAAATGATTTGTATTACAAAATATATTAAAATGGACCAATAAAATGCTTCCTAGACAGCACGTTTTCAAAATATTTTCACAAATACAGGGTGGCTCATACACATAACATAAACTTAAATATTTTTTAATGGAACGCGTTATATATTATTGAAGATTTGAATTCTCCTCGCTTCGTAGATTACCTCATACTGAGTGCTTTCAAAGGTATGACAATTTCTTTGCCTAAATGAACATGTGTTGATCACTTTACAGGGTGTCCCAAATAAAGTAGGATAGTATGGGTATTTTTCTTGTTATTAAAGATAGAGATTTGGCTAAATGGGCAATATTGTACCATTTTTTGGGCCGAGTTCGATTCCGTTGAGAAACATTTCAATTTCTGAAGTTTCGAAATTATTTAAAAAAATTAACAAAAATCGCCGATTTCTAAAAAATTCTAATATCTCCGTAATTATAAAAGATATGAAAAAAAGTTTCAGATCAAAGTTACTTACTTTGATGAGGCACACTTAAACATGATGTCAAAATAAAATTCAAGATGGCGGTTTCCAAGATATTAATAGCAACTTTCTTTACATGGGCGCCATATTGGATTTTTACTCAATTAAATGGAATTTTTTTTCTGTTTTCAACGATATACAACAACCTATGTACGGGGTGGCCAACTAGGAATGCAAGGTACTGTATCTGGGAAACTATACATTGTAGAGGCTTGCGGAAAAAAAGTTATTACTAACGGCCAATACAAAAATCTGGAAAATAGTTTTATGTTTCTGAAATGGCCGCTAGGGGGCGTAACTGCAACCTTGAATCCAAAAAAGTGATGTTACTGTGAATTCTGCTATATTAACCTAATAAAAAAATAACTGATCGTTGAAGTCGAGGATAATCTAAACTTTTTTTGTTTGGCACTTTTTGACGTATCTATAAAAATAAAGTGGTGGGGGGTATTCAAAGGTTTCCTTAAATCACTCCCCGTATCTTCGAAACGGCTAATCCGATTTTAACAAACTTGGGCGCGTTAAATAGAGCTTTTCTTGGGCTGCAAATGTTAAAATAATTGAAGTTTTGTTAGTTTCACATGTCGTCGCTAGAGGACTTTGTTCGGCATTCCGACAGAAACGGTTAATTTTCGCAAAAAAATTAAATGCATTGGTATGACCTTTTTTCATAAACAAGTAGCTAAATGATGCCTAAACAAGCTCGCGAAAATCTCATCTCGATATCTTGTTCTTAACCTAAAATATCGGCCAAAGAAAACTTTATACGAAAATCTCTTAAATTTTAATTTTTTTTAACTATATTTTTCTGAAATTGTTTCTATTATGTAAGTTGTGGCCCTAAAAAGGACCGATTTAAATGAGGACGGTTTTTAATGCCCCCATAAATGCTCGAAATGCTAACCATCACGCTCTATGCATTGCTAAAGCCTCTCATGACTAGACAATACTGCAGCTTCAATTTCGGCTCCCGGTATGTTACGTATTGCGTTACGAATTCGGTTTTTCATATCTTCTCTAGTAGTAGGTTGAGTCCGAAACACGATGTCCTTTAAGCGCCCACATAAATAAAAATCGGAGGCCATGGAAACAGACTTCCTCTTCCAATCCACCGCACATTAATAGCAAAATGGGCGGGCAACCATCCAACTGCAAAAACAATTTTTGCCTTGTTTCCAAGAACAACTGTAATTGATTGGCCAAAAAGTCAAGAAATACATTGCCATTTAGGGATTGCTCGAAAAAATATGGCCTAATAATTCTGCCTCCCAGTATGCCACACCATACATTTAAATTCCAACGTCTTTGGCGCTGAACTTCACGCAACCAATGAGGATTTTCTGCAGACCAATAATGCATATTGTGCAGATTGACTCTCCCGTCACTACTGAAGGTGGCTTCATCGGTCCAAAGAATTTGAAATAAAAATTCTCTATTTTCGCATATCATGTCTAACATCCAATGGCAATAGTCTAACCTTCGATCAAAATCTTCCTCTTTCTAGGCTTGATGCAAAACGACATGATATGGGTGCATTCTTAAAGTAATTAAAAAAAGTTTAAACGAATACCTATATACTTTGATGGCCATTAGAACTTACCTAAGGTTCTTCAAAATATTTTGAACCGTTGTCCGTGATATGCCCAACTCAGTGGATAATGCTTTTGTGCTAACGTGAGTATAGCACAGTACACGGTTAATATTTTCTTGTGTTCTTCCAATTCTTTGCCGTTGAAAGGTAGGTCGAAAACTACCATTGACTCGTAACCTCGTCACTAATCGGGGAAAAACTCTTACATCGCAAGGACGCCAATTTGGATATCGAGCCGCGTAAACTCTTTTAGCTACTGCGGCATTCTGAAGACATTCAAAATCAACCGCAAGCATATCAACAGCTTTATTATTCGTAAAACGCATTTTGAAAGCACAAAAATTGCTCAAAGTAACGCGAAAGTATTGACAACTATTGACAATTTGAGGATTATGTATGTTTTGTTTAGGTATCTGTTTCCATTACTTGCTTCTATTAATTGTATTTTCGTATATATCCATAGTGAATATGCATTTAAACAAACAAAATATAGGCCTTTCGTAATTTCAAAAGGGTGATTTTATTCTGGTGTATAAATTTACAAACATTTAAAATCGCAATTTCTAGGTAACCTATTCAGAGCCGAAATTGAAGCTGCAGTTTTGTCTACCCATAAGAGGCCTCAACAATGCACAGAGTGATGGTCAGCATTTCGAGCATTTACGGGGCATTAAAACCTTCCTCCTTTAAATCGGTCCTTTTAGGGCCACAACTTACATAATAGAAACAATTCAGAAAAATATAGTTAAAAAATAAAATTTAAGGGATTTTCGTATAAAGTTTTCTTTGGCCGATATTTTAGGTTAGGAACAAGATATCGAGATGCGGTTTTCGCGAGCTTGTTTAGGCATCATTTAGCTACTTGTTCATGAAAAAAAGTCATACCAATGCATTTAATTCGTTGCGAAAATTAACCGTTTCTGTCGGAATGTCGAACAAATCCCTCTAGCGACGATATGTGAAACTAACAAAACTTCAAGAAAAGCTCTTTTCAAAGCGCCCAAGTTTGTTAAAATCGGATGTGCCGTTACAAAGATACGGGAGGTGATTTAAGGAAACCTTTGAATACACTCCACCACTTTACTTTTATAGATACGTCAAAAAGTGTCAAACAAAAAAAGCTCAGATTATCCTCGACTTCAAAGATCAGTTATTTTTTTATTAGGTTAATATAGCAGAATTAACAGAAACATCACTTTTTTGAATTCAAGATTGCAGTTACGCCTCCTAGCGGCCATTTCAGAAACTTGAAAATATTTTCCAGGTTTTTGTATTGGCAGTTTTAGTAATAACTTTTTTCTGCGCAAGCCTCTACGAAGGATAGTTTCCCAGATACAGTACCTCGCATTCTTGGTTGACCACTCTGTTACAAATAAAAAATTATGGGAAATATTAATTGTTTTCATTTTAAATCAAGTAGCCATGATTAACAATTTGCAAGTAAAAATTATTTATTAAACAAATTAAACACAACGATACACCGTGATATTAGTAAATGCTAAAACCATAATACATTACAATAAATGTTCAAAGTGCTGGCCGTTTTCATGTACACACAATCGATACCGTTTTACAACACTGTTAGTAACTGTTCGCAGTGTATTTCGATGTACACCATTAAAGGCCGCCACCAATCCTTCACGAAGTTCTTCTGCATTATTGTAATAGAAATTACTACCATACACTTTATTTTTTATAGTGCCCCATAAATAAAAGTCCAGAGGCGTTAAATCTGCGGATCTGGCTGGCCACTAATTAGGTGGATTGGTGGCAATTACTCTATTATCAAAACGGTCATTTAAATATCAGATAACATTGCTAGCATTAGGTGCGGGAGCTCCTTCCTGCTGATACCATATTTGAACATTTTGTACCAAAGGTAGATCATCTAATAAATCTTCAAGATATGTTTGCAGAATTTCCATGTAATTCTGCGCTGTTAAGGTTCCATCAAAAATAATAGGACCCACTAAACGATTTCCTAATATGCCACAAAAAACATTAAAGTCGTAACGAACCTGGTTGCGCCATGCAACCACTATATGTGAATTTTCCTGTGCCCACTGGTGCTCATTATAGCGATTAAATAATCCACAATTGGAGAAGTAGGATACGTCAGTCCATAAAACTTGATTTATAAAACCACCATTTTCTGTAATTTTATTTAAAAACCATCTGCAAGATGCTGCGGATATTATCATTTGGTCGCGCAATGTGTAATTTATATGCGTGGAAATTGTGTTTTTTTTTTAATTCTTGATGATTTGGTCTTAGACACATTACCTTCAATTTCTCGAGTCGAAATATTCGGATTTACTTGCACACAAGCTAAAGTTAATTCCTCATCTTCTGTAACCACATTTATGTTCACATTGGGTTTTTTAAGACATCCATAATGCTGCATATTTGAATCTAATCTTGCAAATATTTTCATGTCTGGTTGCCTACGCTCTGGAAAATTTGTTAGATATTCTTGAGCAGCAAGACGGGAGTTTTTGTAGCACTTTATGTATGTACAAAACATATATTGTTCATTTGTTGGAAAGGTCGCCATTAGAAATAATTAAAGAAAAAACAATTATTATAAATTTATCACTTAATAATACAACACAGCAATACTAATTATTTACACAATCAATAAACTAATACAACTTGACAGTTAGCCATATTATAATAAATTTTGTTTTATTGTTAATCATGGCTACTTGATTTAACAAGAAAACAATTAATATTTCCCATAATTTTGTATTCGTACGTAGGTTGTTTGTTATCCATCGTTGAAAAGAGAAAACAATCCCATTTAATTGTGTAAAAATCCAATATGGAGCCCATTTAAAATAAGAAAGTTGCTATTAATATCTTGGAAACCGCCATCGTGAATTTTATTTTGACATCATTTTTAAGTGTGCCTCATCGAAGTAAGTAACTTTGATCTGAAACTTTTTTCATATCTTTTATAATTACGGAGATATTTGAGTTTTTAGAAATCGCCGATTTTTGCTTTAGCTTTATTTTTAAATAATTTCGAAACTGTTCGGAAATTGAAATGTTTCTCAACGGAATCGAACTCAGCCAAAAAAATGGCACAATATTGCCCATTTAACCAAATCTCTATCTTTAACAATAAGAAAGACACCCATACTATCCTACTCTATTTGGGACACCCTGTATATCTTCAAAGAACAAACGAAATTAATTATTATTTGTAGTAAGATATTTTATGTATATGGTCTATTTTATTTTTATACAGATGGCTACACGAAATATCGGAAGTTGTATACAGTATGGTCCAAAACGAAAATCGTAGATTTTCTCGAAATTTTCAAATGAAGCACCCTATATCTTTCATCGGAAAAGAATAGCTTATTTGCTACTCTATCAATTTTATTAAGCATTCTCTATACCCAAACCCACTCGTTTTTTAGATAAATTCATATCTATCCGAAACTACCCGTTATTAATCAAAACTAGGAGTAAAAGTCATATCTTTTAAAGGGAACACTTATTTTATTTATATTGGGTGCAGAATAAAGTACGCAACATCTTGTGTATTTGTAATTATACTGATATGCTTCAAAGTTTCAAAGATATTCATCAAAAGCTGTTATTAGACATAACAAACTTACGAATTTTATTTTTTTATTCCAAAATTATTGTGACATCATTAAGGTATGTATAAATAAAGTTTTTGATATCAATTTAGCATTTCCAAAATTTTTAATTAAAATCTATATTCGATATGTCTTCCGTTTTCATGGAGGCACAACTGAAGAAGGTTTTGAAAAGGCCTTGCTACTCTTCTTAAATGTCAGGCGTAATACTCTCAAACGCTTTCCTTATTCTTTGTTGCACATTCTCCTGTGTAGTTGGCGGGTCTTGGAAAACGGGTTCCTTAACATATCTTCACAAAAAGAAATCCAGTTTAGTTAAATCGGGGGATAGGGGTGGTCAGTTACACGGTCCTCCTCTATCAATCCAACGATTTGGAAGGAATGCATTAAGATGGTCCCTGACGTAAACGGAGTAAAGGGCGGGGGCTCCATCGTGTTGCAGCGACATTTCACTCTTCACAGTTATTGGCAAATTTTCACATAGAATTTGCAAAGTTTCAATAACAAGTTCACCAATAATTCCGCCTGAAGCATTTATTGACCATTTATGTTGATAGTCAACCTACCTGAAAATCCTCGGTTCTGATCTGAATAGTAATGGAAGTTATGGCAGTTATTCACAAATCCGTTTTTTAGAGTGTGGCTTCATCAGAGAACAAAACCTTATCACAAAAGTTGTAAGTTATATCAATTTTATAAAAGTTTAGTTGTAACGCAAATAAATAATAATATTTAGCAACATGTAACTAACAATGTACAAAACTTATAGTTGATACGTAAATTGAAACGTTAATCTTTGTTTATTTGACAGTTACCACGCATTTCTTTTCCATGGCCAGCTATTAGATACCTTATCTTATTTTTTCCAGGAAAGCATGATTATGGTAGTTTTTTTTACCTACATTAGTTTACGCTTCATGTCTAACGTATTTTAACGCAGTAGAAGAGCGTGCTAGAGATACTAGTCCGATTATAAAAAGTACCATTTAAATATTAAAATGTGTTGTAAATGGTGTTATTAATATTAGAAGTCTATGTTTAATAACAATTTTTGATGAATATCTCTTTAAAACATATCAGTATAATTACAAATATAAAAGGTGAGTACTTATTCCTCATCCAATAGGAATATATTTTGCAGGTGTTCCCTTTCAAAGATTTAAGAGACGAATTTAACTAAGAAATGAGTGGGTTTAGTTATAAGGAATGTTTAATAAAATTCGTACAGTAGCAAATAAGCTATCCGATGCCGATGAAAAACATAGGGCGTTCCATTTGAAAATTTCGAAAAAATCTATGATTCTCGCTTTGGACCATACTGTATACAACTTCCGATATTTCGTGTAGACATCTGTATAAAAATAAAATAGACCATATACATAAAATATCCTACTACAAATAATAAATTAATTTCGTTTCTTCTTGAAAGATACAGAGTGATCAACACGGTATAAGATGCTGAAATTTTGTTGAGGTAATGTACGTGAGGAAAATTAAAATCTGGAATAATATCTAGAGTGTTCCATTAAAAAATATATAAGTTTGTGTTATCATGGACTTATGGGCCACCCTTATATGTGAAAATATTTTTAAAATGTTCTGTCTAGTAAGCATTTAGGTGAAGTAAACGGGAGCTAAGATGCAGAGCCCTGTATATTACGTGCGATCTACACAATGCTTTATTTTATGGGCACAGTAAAAACGTTGCAGGCTAAACACAACGTGTGTACCGGAATCCTGTGCAGTTACCTGAACTGTGCGGAGTCAGAAGGCGGAGTTGGAAAACTGAGCAAAATAGCATATTAATCTGCAACGTGTACAGACTCGTAGTGACGTGTGGATGCTCCACTGTGCACTTATAAAAATTTCTGCGTCTAATTGGTGTTGTGAACATATCTCCAATAACTACTGTTCTCAAAATCTGTCAGTTGGTTAAATTAAGAAATATAGCAATAATGTTTGCAAATAAAAAATTGCTTTGATGTGTTACTTCTGTCTGCAGAATAAACATTACGGTAATCTATTTTTGATGTCCCATTTTCTAAATTAATATTCGCGGTAGAAATTTATAGTTTACATTTACTTGTCTTATTGAATAAAACCATAATTTGAGTAACTTAAAATCTGATTTCCTTTTTTTATGTTTATTAAATAAAGATATTTTTAATTACTAAATATTTACTTTCTTATTTTGATTTATCTGTGTCCTTGTATATGTGCTAATTAAATTTTTTTCTTTCAGATCCCTTCTGTTTTTACTCCTTTTTTTAGGGTTGTATTTTAGCAAATTCATGGCGTCTGCTATTACTATTAAACCGGCTTACTCTTAGCAACATATATACTAGTCCAATGCAAATATTAAATCTTCTGATCACTCCTCTTAAGTGCTCTAGATATTTCGCTAGCTACTGGGTTACACTTTCTAAATGATGCTGGGTTAAAGCCTCCCACTCACAATCGTTCTGCTCTATTGTAAAGGAGTCATGGACTTTTTCGCAAATATTGGTCCCTGATACAGGTCACAAAGGTATCTTAGCATGGTACAGCGCCTTCATTATTAAAATGCTTCAACTTCTCTGGAACAATTTTAGCACTGTTCAAATTCTTTCTTAATAATTGTGGTCCTGAACATACTAAGTTTATCCTAACGTACTAAATCACTCGCGAACACTTATGAGGATGTAAAGGGTAATATTTAATTGACAAGAGGTGTCTATGAACGGTTATCTTAAATTTTTTCATATCATAAGTGGGAGAAACTAGGAAGATCATTCTAGAGTTTAGAAGCCGTGTAAAGGAATGTGAATTGCGCCCGATTGGTACGACAAGTGGAGATTTGTACTGCATGTTGATGGTGTGAATAAGTGAACCGAGTATTCCTAGCAAAAGTGGCCCCAGATGGATCAAAGAATATAATTCTGCAGCGCAATAGCTATTGTAATACCGATTATACGAAGAAAGAACTGAATCGATTTTTCTATGCTCAGTGGAATGTACGTCAGAAGTTAAGGGCGGACCAGTTTTGATTACCATCAAAGATATCGAGAGCGTATTGGGGGGAGTACCAACCCAGAGGTGAGAATTACATTCTATATGAGGTCGAATTTGCACCTTACACAGCAGAAAGTATCGTCGGATGGTGAAGTACTATTTAGATCTGTACACAAAGCCTAGTTTACGAGCAACTGCTTTAGTATCGGGTAGAAGATGTTAGATTTGAAGGTACAGTCATTCCCAACGTAGTAATAGAGTCTGACAGCTTAAGATCTTTTTTGGCGGACACAAGGTAACACTTGGTTTTATTAACACTTGGTTTTATTAGTATTAAATTTAACTGGGTTATTAGTATGTAGATATGTTGAATGTCTTTCGTGATTGAAATTGCCATTTTATCTTTAATGTCTTGATTTTCTATAGAAGGTAGATTACCATTATGAGTAGACTGAGATGAACTACAAAGAGGAGATCATTTCTATATAGCAGGGAACGTAATGAAAGGTGCGCGGACGCATCGTCCGGATGAAAGAGCACTTGATTAGGCAACATCTCAACGCGCTTCCTTCTCAACAATATAGCGTTCTGTCGTTTGCCCGTCTGCCATGACATTCTGGATTACGGTGGCTTTATTTTCTCTACTAACCTTTACCGGTCTTCCACTGTGAGGAGCACCTTCGTACAGGTATTGTCCCGCTTGAATTCCGTCACCCACTTTTTCACACTGGAATATGAAGGAGAATCCTCACCTAATGTTTCCATCAAGTCATTATGGCTCTCCCGTGCATTTTTTCCCTTTTTCAGCAGATACTGGACCACAGGTTTGCTCTCTTTTTCCATTTTTCAAGATGTGGACACCTTGGACACTTCAAATTCCGATTATCTGAAACAAAAAAAGATATTAATGAAAAGTTTGGTATTACACTAATGATTTTCAAGCGAGATGAATGAAAACAACATTTTTTATTATCTCGTTAGCTTCGTCAGATTTAACTATGCAATATATTATTTTTTTTTTGACTTAATCGAGTTCAGTTCCAAAATAATAACTTAAGCGGCATTTCGTAAATTAATTTTGAAAAAATTCAAGGAAAATTTGCAATGCACTTTGAAAAGAATCGTGAAGAAGGTGAAACTGTGTCGAGTCTAATCAAATATCACAAAGAAGACCTCAGCTTTTCTAGAAATCCTGAAACTGGAAGGTCAGGAAGACTTCATATCCCAAAAGGATGAAAAAATTTGACTGGACAGGAACCTGAGTATTCCTAACCAGAAATTAGTCAACAAGGAGAATAGACTTCAAGGCCTATAAAGTACAGACGATTTCAGATAGAAATTTTAAGGAAAACATTGAGACAAAAAAGTGAACACGAAAGGGGAATTTGATTTTTTTACCAAAAAAAAAAAACGTTGCATTACGGATGATGAGACATATGCTCTCTGTAATTTTCGCCAGTTGAATGGCAAAGAGCTTTATGTTACGGATATGCGAGGGAACGTCAGCAATGAATTCAGGATGAAGAAGTAAAAATTTCCGCAGAATATCCACAAACGAGAAAATTGCCCTTTTTAAGACGAAACGAGGTATCTGCTTTCTTCTGGCCTGACTTAGTGCTACTATGCGAAGACGACCATGAAGTGGTATGGAGACAACAACGTAACTTTGGTGCTCAGGGAGGCTAACTCTTCGAACTCCCCCGAACTAAGGTCAACCGAGAGATATTGGGCTCTAGTGAAAAGGCAATTGAAGACAACAGAAACAAGAAGCCAAAACCACTGGACTTTTCACAATTAGTTGGAATACTGCAACCAGGAGCGTTTCAAAAAACACAAATGAATCCATGATGAAACCAGACAAAATCAAAAAATGTTGTGATAATTGGCGCGATTAAAATAGTATCAACTATACTGACATTCAGTTAGGACAAGTGTTTCATTTGTGAGCAGTCATCCATCGTATGTTGGGAATCCATCACTGTGGTTCAAGGATCTTGGAAAGTTTAAGCAACTCGCCCTCCTCTAGGGGGAGTTGCCTTTTTTCTTGTTCGGTATTGATTTAGCACATCCTTATTTAGATTTCTTAAAATTTCTGGATCAGAATTCATTTTAAGGCATCAAATTATTTCAACAAAATCAACAATTTAAAAATTTGCCAAACCACCGTTTCTAATCATGTCCGAAATTCTAACTATATTTAGAGCTTTTATTAAATTATTTAGAAATTAATCTTTTTAATCGCAATTATTCACAGAAAAAATACTCAGTAAATTGTATGTAACATTAGTAACCACATTTTCAATTTTTAGGATATGTTTAACAATTACTTGTTCCCAATATTGATGTAATAACAATCGTTTAACAACTCAAATAGAGCTTTATAATAATCCATCAACGTTGGCTGACATAAAACAACCACTGTTGTATGTTATCGAGAGAAGTTATAATCATCAATAATCTGATGTGATAGCATTGTTGTAGTTAACTGTAACATACAACACAGTATTTAAATGATTAAAAACAAAATATCCAGAATTTGCAGCACAAACATATATTTATACTGTATTCTATGGTTGATAAATACATATATAACATTTCTACATTTCCTGTAGTTACGTTTTACCTGTCGATCAAGATTATATGTTACATTGTCCTTTAACTACCTGTCTGGGAATGGGACTAAATTGTAATGTATTTAAAACGTAATTGTGGATGGTTTGCATCTTTTTTAATGTTTTGGGAAACGGTACTAATTTGTTTAATTTTTAATTCAATAACGGATGCATTGCGATGCTTTATGCATTTTCGTAAAACCGCTGATGTATTTTTCTAATAGTCAATCGCCTAGGGCGGTAATTGTGGAGGGCGGCTTAAAAAAAAAGAGCAATAAATATCTAAAGATATGTTTTCCTGCATATGACAAACATAATCACATAATAACAGATAATGTTTTTTTCGTTATCAGACACAGTAAGTGGAGCTAAATTAATTAAACTTGCTTAGATACATTAAATACGATTAGAAACGCACCAATTCTGCACTTATTTTATTATTTAAGCCAATAAAATTTTGGTGCTTTTCTCGTTATTTTCAGAATAAATTTCAAACTTATACACATTTTTCGCGAAAAGTGAAGTACATGTTGTAGTGTAAATGTGTATTTATGGCCAAGTTGGCCATCAAAACTTACAGATTTAATTTTACACACCTATTCTACACAACTAAAATTATTGCGCCGTCTAAATTATTTAGAAACTGGACAATAAAATATGAAAACGCCTTTATAGATATATTAACTTTAAATTATATTATACAGAGTGAGTTTTTTTACGTCTGCTATGGGTGTCTCGGGAAATAGATCAGATAGAAAGACGGTTATATGAAGAAATATTTGCAGTTTTATGAGGCGAATTCAGTGCATCTTTTGTTTTCTCCAAAAGCCGATTTTTCTATCATTTACATGCATATAATGACGTTATTTCCATTTTAAGAAAAAAAGTGCAAAGGAAAATTTAATTATGTGCTTTATAAGGTAGTTAAATCAATTTTTTGATGTAAGCTTTTGTTTTTGAGTTACGACATAGACATACATTTTTTTAAATGGAAGCAATAGTTGGCTATGATTTTTTAAGAAAGGTTTTTTTTTCTAGCCTTTCTAATAATATACATATGTCAGTTATTTTTAAAAACTAAAAGAGTTTTTCCGGTTTAATTTTAGAATTATTAGTATGTTAAGCTATGGTAACGGTCTTGGTTTACAATTCCAAATCGTAATTACTAATATGATGAACCATAGAAATAAATTTGATTTGCCGGTACAAATCGTATCACTACGCTTTGGATAATGTTTTCTGAATCATTACATTAAATTTTATAAAATGAAGGGAAAGCCCAATCCATTTTCAAAACATTAACAAATATTATTTACAAAATAAGAAAGTATTAATGCGTAAAATTGGCTATGGCACAAAATCATAAACAAGAAAGAACAAAGCTTGACAAGGATAGCTCTGCGGGTGAGAATTTCAGCATTCTGCGGACACAAATAAGAGAGAACTCATTCGGGGGGAAAAACACAGATACTACGCGCGCACGATTGATGAAACAATTATTCGTGTAATTGAATTGTAGGGAATAGATAAACGATTAGCCACATCTAGAAGTCGAAAAGAATTTGATGTTTGTTCTAATTCAGGGATTACTTAAGGGTCAAATTCAACATTTTTAAAATCTGATATTTCGTAAGATCAAAATCATTGATGGCCAATTGATTTAATTGTAATTTCTGCAGAATTAATTTTATCTATTAAATGTAAAAGTTGCAATGAAGGTATGGCAATAAAGATCAATGTATGGCAGGAGAAACAGTTCAAATTAATTCAAAGTTAAACCTCCTAATAAATATCGATTTAAAAATTTATTTATTATGATTGAAACTATAATATAAGGTACAATTATTACAATTACTGTTAAAATTATTATTGTATGATCATGAAAAAAAGGTAACTGTTCTATTAGAGGAGAAATCCTATCTTGTGAATTAAAATTTAATCATGTAGCTATTTCTAATAACATATGTATTTTTATTCGTTTCAAGAGCAAATTTAAATGTTAAAATATTAACATTAAGATAAGAATATATTGATTCATTTACAGATCTAGAATTATAAATAATTCAGTGTTGCCAAAATTTATATTGCTAATTAACCATAATATGAGATATCCAGGTACAAACTTAAAGTGCATGAATATATACGTATTCATTATTGAAGTTGAACACTGAACGTCTTCTATTCAAATGATTACTCTCGTCCCAATCTCTCTGTCCACCACTGCGCAACAATAGGCAGGATTTATTTTTATTACTTCAGCCGCAGAGCTATGCTTGTGATACTATACATAAATTACTCTATAACTAACAACTAAAGCATTAAAGATTAAAATACTTATCTTTTTTAGATTTTTAAAGGTGTATTTGTATATTAAACATTTCGATAACACTTTCAGTTATCTTCGTCAGTAGTAATATCTATTAAAATTGTTAAAAATGTTGAAATAATTTTGTGAAAAATTGAGAACATAAACATAACCCTGCTATTAATGTAACAGTTTGATAAACGTGGAAACAATGGAATACAATTTTAGTAAAAAATAACTAGATTTTTAAACAATGAAATATTGTTAAACTGTCTTGAAGATGACAAATCAGAACACCCTCTAACGGCCGAAGGCTGAAGATGAAAAATGTCAACGGAAAAACAAACTAATGTAGAACGTTTTATGAAATTTTTATTTTAATTTCAATTCCAACTACTTATGTTAAATTATAGTGCTGTGGTAAATTAACATATACTTGGTAAAGCAATATACATTTTTTTTTTTTTGTGATTGTGGACCTGAACAGGCTAAATAAGGCCTATCGTGCTAAAGCACTCAGGAACACTTAGGAGGATGGATAGAGGGATAATGAATTGCCAATAGATGCCTATGAACAGCTACCTTAAATTTTCTCATATCATAAGTGAGAGGAAAACAGGAACTAGGGAGATCATTCCAGAGTTTAGAAGCCGTGTAGAAAAACGTGGATTGCGCCCGTTTGGTACGACAAGTGGAGATTTGTACTGCATACTGATGATGTGAATGAGCGAACCGAGTGTTTCTCGCATAGATAGCCGGAGATGGTATCAAAGAATGTAATTCAGCAGCACAATAGCTGTTATAATAACGATAATACAAAGAAAGAACTGAAATCATCCTTCTATGCTCAAGGGACTGTATGTGAGAAGTTAAGAACGAGTCATTTATAAGCCTAATCGCTCTCTTTTGAATACGATCAACAACATCGAGAGCGTATTGGGGAGCACTAACCCAAAGGTGAGAATTATATTCCAGATGAGGCCGAATTTGGGCCTTATACAGTAGGAGTTGTCGAGAGTTAAAGTACTGCTTAGATCTGTACAAAAAGCCTATTTTACGAGCAGCTGTTTTGGTAGCTGACAGAAGATGGTCAACCCATGAGAGATTTGAAGATACAGTCATACCCAACAGAGTAATAGTCTGAAAACTTAAGAACTGAGCCATTCATACTTACAACAGGATCTTTTTTGGCGGACATAAGGCAACACTGAGTTTTGTTAGCATTAAATTTAACTAGATTATTGCTTCCCCATTCGAGAATACGTTGAATGTTTTTGTTGATTGAATTTGCCATTTCAGCTTTAATTTCTTGATTTGACATAGAAGGTGGATTATCACTATCAGTAGACTGAGATGAACTACAGTGAAGAGTGCTATCGTCAGCAAAGCAATGTTAAAGAAATAAGGTCGTTTATGTACAGTAGAAAAAGTGTAGGCGCTATAACGGATCCCTGTGGTACGCCCGCGTTAATGCTAACTTCTTTTGAAAAAAAGCCATCAACTACGACACGTATTCGTCTTTTATCAAGGAAACTAGAAACCCAGTTGATGAGCGTATCATTTAACCCAAACGAGGTGAGTTTGGCAAGTAAACACTTATGCCAAACTTGGTCAAATGCCTTTGAGATATCTAAAGCGACTACAACTGTTTCACCGGACTGCTCTACTGTATTGTTCCAAACTTGGGTCACATATGAAAGAAGATCGCCCGTTGAACGACTTTGCCTAAACCCATATTGGTGGTCACTAAGGAGTTTGTTAGTTTCAAGGAACGTGAGCAGTTGCTGATTGATGGCTTTTTCCATGATTTTAGACAAAATGGAAGTGATGGCAATTGGTCTGTAATTTGAGGGATCGGTCTTATCACCTTTTTGGGAATAGGTTGAACATTTGCTAACTTCCATGATGAAGGGAATTCCCCAGAAGATATAGAGATCGTATAGAGCTTAGATAGGACTGGTACTAGTTCGGGGGAACATTTCTTTAAGACAATAGCTGGGATACCGTCTGGGCCAGTCGCCTTATTGAGATCAAGCCTACTGATGATCGATTCCAAGAGCTTGTACCGAAAATGAATTGGTTTCATAGCGTATGAAGAAGAGTTGACTAGGGCACATCTTTTCCAGAATCATTGAGACACGAGTTTGATGCAAACAAATCCACAAAAACGTTGGCTTTGTCTACAGAATCAGCAACTACCGATCCGTCAATAGATGTCAGGGGAAATGAAGATGTTCGAAAGTTTTTACTAATGGCTTTTGCTAAAGACCAAAATTTACGACTGCCTAAAGGAGATGTAGCTAGTTCATTGCATTTTCGTTGTTCGAACAACTTTTTAGTTTTAGTGATGACACTTTTGCAGATATTTCTAGCACCAACGTATTCTACATGACTGTCAACCGATTTATTAGATTTCCATTTAATGTAACATTTATTTTTAAAGATATTGCATCAGAACAAGCCTTATTGAACCAGGGTTGGGAACGTGAATGACCTACACGGTATTGTTTTTCGGAATGTATAACTCCATTCCCATGAGGATGACTTCAGATACTGAAAGAGCGATGTCCGAAGAAGAGGACGACTTAAAACAATATTCACGCCATGGAAAGGTTGCAAAGAAATCCCGTAAATCACTCCATCGAGCTGACTTAAAACACCACAAGGTTCTATCGGTTTTGCGAACAACAGTGGAATTAGGTACAGTAGAAATGATTTTATTAGACAATGGTCGGAAAGACCTAAAGGCGAAAGAACGGAAGTTTTATAAACAAGAGGGTTTGATGTAAGAAAGAGATCTAGAAGATGTGGAGTATGGTTAGGGTTATCAGGGATTCTTGTGGGTTCAGAAATCATTTGTGTGAGATCACATGAAATAGCAAATGTTTCTGCACTATGACCAGCGGATTTGTAGTAGATGAAAATTGAAGCCAATTAGAGTTATGAACATTGAAATCGCCTACAAATGAGATATCGCAAGATGGAAACTGAGACAGGAGATACTCAACTTTCATACTAAGGTAATCGAAGAAGTCTTGAAAGTTGTTGTCATTAGGAGACCTATAAATGCAACAGTAGAATTTCACAAAATTAGGACCAGAATGTTTAAACCAAATCACGTCAAAATTTTTATTTTCTAAGGAAGAAACCCTCTTGCAAACAATTCTGTCCTTGATGTACGCACATACGCCTCCTTTATATCGAAAGTTAGAGTGAAGATGGTATTGAGGAAATTGCAAGTCGGGTGACTCGGAGCTTTCAGAGGAGACTTGTGTTTCAGATAGAAACAATATATATAAGGTTGTAATTGTTCAAGATGTTGGTGAATAGCATTAAGATTAGACCTGATACCGCGGATGTTGCAGTAGTGAATCAGAAAGTTGATACTTTCGATGACCGAGGTCGCTTGGGCCCTGCCCTCCCGGACATCCGAATGGGGCAGGATTTTACGTCCGGAATTTATAACCCTAGAAACCACAGCCATCTTATTTTGTAATTTGGTACTTTTAATCCGATAGGAAGACAGTGAGGGCGAGAAGGAAGAATAAGGATGAGAATAGATTAAGGATGATGGAAAAGGTAACCGCAGCCCTTACCGAGCTCAGAAAATCGGAGACCCAATATTAAGGAGCCCATGGTAAGGGTGGTGGTACCTCCCCGGCTGGCATGGAGGATACATGCCTACCACCTATAAACTATAAAAATATACTTCAAGGTCTAGGAAAAACACAGCAAAAAACCTAGACATACCAAAAGCTAAATTAAAATTAAAATCAAGACGTACTATTATGTCATTTTTAAATTATAACATGCCAAAACCTATTTATACGGAGATTTTCTTGTTGTCTATTAAAACTATTAGGGTGTTTATATATTTCAATAGCTTCACGTTGTGAACGAACATAATAATGAGTTTGTCTTGACAATATTTCCATATTGTCAAATTGAATGTCATGATTTAGATTATTTAAGGCATGGTCCGCTACCGCAGACTTCTCTGGTTGACCTAATCTACAAAATCTCATATGTTCTTTAGGTCTTGTAGCAAAGCTAAGTTTTGTTATGAACAAGATAATTTGTACACTCCGAAAGACTATAAACCTAATATTCCTTTAAGGCTTATTGTTAGTGAAATTGGTTCTCGCACATATAATCTTGCAAAAATCTTACATTTCTATTACAACCTCATATAGGTAAAACACCCCATTATATTAAAAATTCTGTCCACTTTGGTGAAAAAATACATGATTTCGAAATTGAAGAGTGTGATATAATGGTCAGTTTTGATGTTGTTTCACTTTTTACAAAAGTCGCTCTAAAAGAAACTATTGAATATATTGATCATGTTTTTCCAAAGGATATAACCATTCTTTTTCAGTCTTACTACGACTTATTTTCAGTGGAATAATAAATTCTATGAACCACTTGATGGTGTAGCAATGGGTGTCTTCTTAGTCCTGTCATAGCTAATTTTTACATGGAAAACTTTGAAACATTAACCTTACAAAATACACCTAAAAAACCTTCAGTTTGGTATAGATATATAGATGACACATTTGTTATTTTGAGACATAAAGAGACAAGAGTTTTTGGTTTTTATAAATGGCATACATCCTAGCATTCAGTTTACCATGGAACAAGAAACTAATGGAAGTTTACCATTTCTTGACAAATTTATATCAAGGTTTACAGAAAGCCGATACACACTGATATTTATTTATTAATTTATTGGTACATATACGGGCAATACCCATTATATAGAAGGCATATATATATATATATATATATATATATATATATATATATATATATATATATATATATATATATATATATATATATATATATATATATATATGTATATGTTTCTATCTAGATTTCCACAAGTATTAATGTTTAAATAAGACATTTTTTCTTTCAATCTTGTGTAAATAAACGTACAAATTAATTGAACGTTTCGAGAACGTCCTTTGTTCCCTTTGTAAAGAATTTATTTTGACAATTGCAGAAATTGAAATAAGGTAACTATTTTTAACAAGTACAGAATATGAAACAAGGTAACTAATTTAAATTTAATCTGGACGAGTGTATTTGACTTCGGGTAGCGGGTCTAGTACATGATGTAGAAGGTGCAGAAGTGGGGACGTCAGGAGTAGTTGCAGCATAAGTGTTTGAAATTTCTGGAAGATTTGGAGTTGGTTGAAATTTCGAATCAACTTGTTTAATGATATTCTTCCAAATTTGTGGCATTCTAGAAGTGTCATCTCGTTTATTGAGGGCGTTTAGTCTTCTTTCAGTTTCAACTGCTTCTCTAATAATTATTTCTTGTAAGGTATATAGAGGTGCAATTAAACGGATATTGTTGGTGTTAATTTGGTGGCCTGTATCTAAATGATGTGCAGCTAAAGACGATGATTGATTGTGCTGCTTAATTGCTAGTTGGTGTTCATCGGCTCTCGCATATAATATTCTGTTAGTTTGTCCGATGTAAGTTCTTCGACAGTTGTTGTACGGTATCTCATACACTCCTTGGTTTTCATTAGGAATTTTGTCTTTGGGGTTTCTTAAAAGTTGGGACCAAGTTGAATATGGTTTGAATACCGCTATGAAGTCGTTTTTTGGAAATTTCTTTGCGATTTTGTCTGTAATTCCTTTTATATAAGGTAGAATAACAGGAATCTTGCGTTCATTGTTTGACAAGTTATTATTTCTTGGTCTTCTTACTTCGTTTGTAATTTTCAATATTTCTTGATCTTTGTATCCATTTTGAACTAGTATTTTATTAATAGTCTTCATCTCTTCCGTTTTATAATTTTGGTCAGATAAGTGGTATATCAAGGATTTCACAACGCTACGTAATTGGCCAGGATGGTGATGCGAGGGAGAGTTCAAGTATATATTCGTATGAGTTGGTTTTCGATAAACTTTGTGTGTAAATTTACCATTAGGTGGTCTTGTTGTTAGGGTGTCCAAAAAAGGGAGTGAATTATTTTGTATATTAGGTCAACCAGAGAAGTCTGCGGAGACTACTCAAATTAAAATCAACGAGCTTTGCGCAACCGTGGTTCAGGCCGTTAATATGTTATTGTGGGAAAAAACCACCAATAAAACCCATTTTATTCATAAATAAGTAATTGCACAAGTACATTATTAAATCAAACAAAACAAAAACAAACAATGAAAGGGTTAAATATATAACAAAACACCATTAATTCAGGTTAAAGTGCGCAAAATTATAACATTAAGAGAAAATGAATAAAAAACAGTTTAGTTACACAGAAACACAGTAATAAAAAAACACACATGTAGTTACACGCACTATTGGGTCATAATCAAAATAAAAATCAAACATGTGGCCGTTTAAACCCAATCATGCCGGTCTTTAAGCAAATATGCACATAAAACAGTAAAGCAAATTACGGTACATATAAAATACAACAGTAAAATTGCACAGGTGATAAGGTAAAGGCAAGGACAAAAGAAAACAGACAAGGAATTTACACGTACCCAATTGTTTAGTGACCACCAAAGCACAAAATATATAAGTCAAATTGCAATAAAACAGATACAAAGAGAAATCAGCTCGCAGGCAAATAATTCTACCTAACAACTAACAAAAAAAATTCATTAAAACAAATCCTTACACGGGTAAATCATAAATAGATCACAACATCGTGACCGATATATACATTTGAGGGCGTTAGAAAAATACAATACTCCTTACTCAGGTTACACATTCATCTATACAACAATGAAAACAATAAAAATAAAATTCGAGGTGTTTAATGGTCTGGCCCGGGAGTGTGTACCTACTTGGCAATTACCTTTACAATTAATAACCAAAGCGGTATCAGGTACCCGTTCACCAGCCACCTCTACACAATTTTAAATATAAATAAAAAACAGCAATGCTAATTCGCAAAAATACCAGAGTGAGGGAGCCGTGTACCGTCTTTTATTTTAGCGGATCTCCGCTTACTGAGCCCGCGTGCAAATGAGATACCTTCGCAAGGCAATGTTTGATTCTTTTAATACGTTACAGAGGCTGGTAAAATGATTGGCTGCGAGCTTTCATTTATATAAAAATACCTACTTACACTAGAACAAATATTCATTTAATTTATCACAGACACAAATCGTTAACCTACGTGGTTTAACTTAAAAAAGGGTGACTGTTATTTATAAATTAATATTTGAAAAACACATTACAATTAACACTCGAAAGAAAAGACAACTTATTATTGGTGAATTCAAAAGAAAACGTACACGCAAGACTTATTTTAAAGACAAACTGTTTACAATGATGGTATTTAATTAACCCAAAAATCGATCTGGGTCGATTGACACTCTAACTGTAACTTTCCCCCGCTATCAAACCTAACCATCTTTACCCCGCAATCAACCCCCATTTTTCAAAGGTAAGATAAAAACAAGAAACATTGATGTACGTTGGAACAGTTTCATATTAGTTATTTCATCTTAATTTTAAAAATATGCATTCGTCCGTAACAAGCCTACATGTAGCTCTCGAGTTTCCAAGTAACAAACAAAGATATCTTTTGATCGCGGTCTGTACCGACACAATTACTTATTAAGCTAGTGACACTATTACATTAAGAATCGGTGCATAAGAAATTCGTTACGCCCCTTCAGTAAAGCATTCTTTTAAGCGTACACCTGCTAGTCAGACCTCAAAACACATGTTTTTCAACCCTCAGCCAAATATTAGTTACAAATAATCCCACTTTCCTTACATAAAACATGCAAATAAAATATTTTGAAAACATTAGCAAATTACGACGCATTATCAAGATATTAAAAAAAATCCACTAATCATCCCTTCTATTGCCGTAACGTTCATTACAATAGTAAAATTTTCGCGGTCCGCTACCTACGATATGTTCAATATGAATACCAATGATAATTAACACACAAGTTACACCTTTTTAGAACAGAATTTGAGTCTTTTCTTAAAGAACTCCTATTAATACTAGGAAAAGCTTCTAGTACGGCTTCTCTGAGATTTTCCAGTACTTCATACGACCTTCGATACACCTTATCCTTTAACGTTTCCCACAAATAGAAATACTCGGGTGATCCACGTGGCCATGCAGCTTGTGTATTTATTCCTATCCGCAAGACGGCAAAAGTTGTATCTAAATAAGCTCGCACTCCTAATTGATTATGGGACGGTGCGCCTTCGTGCTGAAACACTCCAGCTTTCGCGAGTTTTGAAATTTTCTTCATCTATCATATCTTCGAAATCATATTTTGGATATGAACTTCTCAATAAGGAATGGATCAAGAAGTGTTGATCCTATAACAGCACAACACACATTAAACCCAAATTTAATTTGTGGTTTTCTATGCTTGTGGCCAGAGATACTCGTTGTGACTATTAAACATCCCGAAATGTATAAATCTACTTTCGTCCGTCCATATTACTTTAAATTTAAACTGTGGCTCGACTGCACACTTATTTCTAAGCCACGTACAAAGCTCTATGCGCCGAACTTTATCACCATGGCGTTCATAGTTTTCCCCACACAAAATTCAGTTTCTTCGGAATAAACCAAAGTTTTGTTTTTTTAAATGGAACACCCTGTATATCTTTTATAATACAATAGAGCTTAATCTCAGCTTTCAAAAAATATATACTGTGTGGCACTTCTTTTGCATTAAAAAAAAAAACAGAAAAACAGATTAGGAAGTTTTATGCAAAAACACAAAATTAAAAACTAAACATAATACTTTACAAGCATAATATAAATTACTAAAAGAGATGTTCGAACTTATAACCATTCTGTCTTATAAATGCTTCACACGCTCTTCCAATCCGTTCTATATCATTAAGCACAATAATAGGGTGATCTTGTAAGTGTCTGAAAGCTTCACTAACTGCATTTATCAAACGTGTAATGTTATCATATTGAGTTTGGTATATTTTATTTTGCAAGTAACCACATAAAACGAAATCTAAGACTAACCAGTCCGGAGACCTAGGAGGCCATCTTATAAGCCCATTAGTGCCAATCCATTTATTACCAAAATTATTTTCAAAGACGCGTATAATTTGCGCATTGTGAGATGGGGCTCCATCCTGTTGGAAATGAATTTGGTTCAAGTTAGCTAAAGGAATGTCATCTAATAATTCAGGCACAATCATTTCTAAAATGTCCAAATATCTAGGAACGCATAAGTTCCCTTCGAAAATGTAAAATTTTATTTTTGATCCTAATATGAAGCAGGAAACGTTTAGTCCAAATCGTCCTTGTTGTCTTTGGGGGTATATTTGGTATTGATTTTCCTGAGACCAGAATCTGCTGTTGTGCCTATTTAAAACACCTGAATTGCTAAAATGTGCCTCGTCTGACCGTATGACATTTCTTCCCAAGTTGGGTACTATATTTAACATGTTTAAGTACTAATTGCAAAATATTAACCTACATTCAGCGTCGCCAGGATGTAGATGTTGAACAAGTCTAAATTTATATGTTTTACATTTTTGGTGGCGAAGTATTCTTTGGATTCTTGTTTTCGAAACTCCAATACTACTTTCTATAGTTCTGCAAGAACTTATAGGATTACCCTTCACACTGTCTAAAATGGTAACCTCATCATTCCCTCGGTTTTCTTTATTATATTTTTTTTGACCTGGGTTTAGAAAATGATCCATAATTAAATAAATTCCTTTTTAATCTATAAAATGTGATTTTACTAGGTTGTCTCTATTCTGGGAACCTACATAGATGTAAAGTTATTTAATTATCAAAATTAATACCAAAGAAACTACATTTACCTGTTAAAATACAAATTTATTGCTGCGTCGGCATTTTGATTACTATGACCAAAGCAAATCGGCATATATTTAAGTTTTCAAAATGTTGATTTTCTATCATATTTTGCACAATGAACAAACATTACGATTGTTGCACAAAAATAATTTTAATCAGATTTAACAGGTCAATTACGTTTAGAGAATCAGACTACGCCTAGCCTACTTACAAATTTAGATATAAAGTATTCGTTATAAGTTTTATTGCCATTCATATTTTTTTCTGAAGCTGCAAGATGCGTTTTACCCAATTAAAAAAAAATTGCCGGTTTGGATATGTTTCAGAAACTATTGTACCTAATTTGCATTTCTACGTAAAAGCCCTTAGATTTATTATAATCGCGTATTTACATATTTATAAAGAATAAAGCAGTAAGAATCTAGTAGCCGTTTTTTAATACGCAACTATTTTGGACGTTCAAGAAAATTCGCGTTTATACTGAGGTATATCATTAAATCTTAAATTAAAGTAACATTAATTTTTGAGGTTAATAATGCAAAAGATGTTCCATTTAATAATTATTATATTATTGCGAATAAGCTGACTTTTTGTGGGAAAAACTATACACGCCACTAAATTCTACGGAAAATTCTGTATACACCCGACTTTTCGCCATTTCGATAAATTACAAGGCAAGGCAGTTACGAGGGGTACTTAAAACGTACAAATTTTGAATTTCGCCCTGTATCTCAAAAACTCATTAGACTATGGCAATTCTGTTGGTAGCATTTTTGAGATATGCGAAAGAAAAATTTATCACAGACCCGTGCACACGAATGCACGCACACACTTGTGCACAATAGCTATTTGTGTATTAAGAGCGCCTAATGATAAATTGCTGCCGCTCTGAGCGGCGAATTACACAAAAGATGTTTCCTACAATCGCCGAGCGCAAAGTTACTTTGTCATTCGGTAAGCGACGAAATAAGTACTTTGTCGCTCGGGAGCGGCAAAGTAACTTTTGACTCGTTCCTCTGAAAAGTGTGTTATATTCTAGGGGAAACTGTTTAAATTTGATATTTGTGATGACGTATGCAGTCAGTTTATAAGTGTAGAATCGGTACGCAAAATTATATTGTTAAGTTATAAAGGCCAAGTTGGTGAAAATTACACATTTCAACCCCTAGGCGTAGTATACGTATTCATGAGAAATTTGTCTTTGAATCTTTTGTTTTTTTTTCTAAAAATATGAGAAATAGTTGCCCAAATCGTATTGTTTTAAATAATTACATAATAGGATTAAGCTCGTTGATCCAAATTGCTCATTGTCGACTGTTACGGACCAAACACTCACTAGAGCATCAGTCCGTAAAGGTAATATGCAGGCAACGGACATAGCTCAGTGGTATACGCGGGGTTCTTACTTAACGCTCCAAGGGCAATCGTCACAACTCCATAACGTCAAAATCGATAAAAAAGTCACAAAGGATCCTGTGAAATACATTTATAGAGGGAAAAGGTTATGAACTAGATCTTAAAATAATGGCAATGGACAGGAAACCATAATGTTCACTCAAACACTTACCTAGACCTGAAAATGTTATTCCAAAAATATCTACACACAGTCCACCTAAACGTCAATAAAACCCTAAGCTTCATTTAAAGTCATATGAATCATTCACAATTTCGTAACTTCGGAATGATACTTGCAAGTTCATTGGCCTAAAATGATCTGTAATAGCTTAATTTTACACAATGTCAGAAATGAATGTTGAAACCGTTGATCAATTAGATTCGTATTAATTAATTGACGAATGAATATGAATGATAAACTGACTTGACATCTGAAGGTTGCTACGCCAAATTTTAAACAAAAGGCATACTCATCCGTTCAACAAATACAATAAAAACAAACACTATTAGAACTGTCAACAACACCAAAAAAATAAATCTACCTTGAGTCTGAGTAACGTTCACAGTAATTTGGTTACTCCCAAGTTTCCCTTTTCTTTATACAGCCACGAATGTATTTTGGGCTTCCGGCAAGCAATACGGTAATGCCGGTCTCAAAGTCGAAAGCTTTCCCATTAACAAACACCGTAATGGCTTACGAAAGTTATTTGCATCAAAATACAATGCTCCAATTTTCCTTCAGTTGGCTAATACCTTACACATGTATTTTAATATTTTTACTTCGTTCCTTGACCTTCATCAATGACACATTTATTTACACGAAACTGCTTAAGCGTTATATTTATAACGAGTCCTTCCATTCAATTGGCGATTGCTGTGTACGCATGAACGTAACAAATATATGAACCTTTTGACCAAAATCTGTACACAAATCCGATAAAAACCCAAGAGAATTAAGGATCGGCACTAATTCAAACACCTAATCTAATTTCCATGAACGCAATAATGTCACCACTGATAACGATAAACGATATAACAATCCCGAGGTGAACAAATCTTCAAAAATATCCCCACTAAGGGTGTACGGAAAAACTTCCTACGATAACAGTTGTACCAGCCACGGTAGTGCGTAAAAAGGTTCAACCCTCCACATAGACATTTGGTGCGAGCACGCGGGAAGCCGCACAAAACAACTTACTACTTCTACATCTAAACTACGATTGAATCGAAAAAAAACAAATCTCCCCTTTCCTGTAAAAATCCAATTAAGAAAATGCAAAATATACGTTTCACACGACGAAAACATGCTAATACCCAGAACTGATAAGCCCATGACTTATTTTCGCAACGGCATATACTTGACTGACCAAATTTTACAAACTTAAAAACCGCAATATTAATCGAAACAGTTCGGTAAACTGCGCATCAACGCGCCTCAAGCTTACTTTATCAAAAAAAAAACAGTTTTATACCCACATCTTGTATTTCTCAAATTACGTTTCATTTAATCGACATGAAATTTTAACTACTCCATTCTAAATATCTTAACCATTGAAAAACCTTTTAAACAATTTTAATCCCCAATACATTAACACTTGGAAACATAACATTTTAAACCTATAAACTTTTTTTTAACACCAAAATCCGATAAAGTGGAAAAAAATTATCTAACCTACCGTACTTATAATTTCCAGACCAGCTGACACTACCCCTCAGCACGGTATGCGTGAGAAACCTGTCTAAATGGGAAATTTTTTCTGAAAAAAATTTTGGCTTATATAAGCAATTTATATGTATAGAATTGGTACTTAAAATTTGTTGAGATTGTTTAATATACCAGTGATTACTTATATAATTTAGACTATTTTTGTTTTTTCAATGGATTGTCAAATTTTAATTTTAATAAATAAGATTTGTAAACACATCTGAATTTTGATCAGTTCTTAAGATTAGGTAATTTAAAAGGTTATGGGCCCAGCACATGCCGAAATTATGTACTAAATCAATAAAAGAGCTGTGAAGTATATTATCGGGTGAAAAATAAAATAGTTATTTATAACTAAAGTTGTCAAGACTGTCAACACAAAATATGGATAAATTTCCAAAATTTGAAAAATTACATGGTAAATCTAATTTTTACTCATGGAGAACGATGGCGTTAGCATATATGGACTTAAACAACCTTACAAAAATTGTTACTGGTGAAGAAAAATATCCATCTAATAATACAACTGAAGTAAAAAGTGAAACAAATTTTTTAAATAAATGTGAAGATTATCGCTATAGACATTCTTTAAGTAACGCTTTTATATTATTTAATGTGGATTCTGACATAGTTCCGCAAATAACGTGTTATACTGATGTTAGTAAAATGTGGAAAGCCTTAAATGATCTTTTTGATAAGAAAAATGAATATACTCTACATGCATTGGTAAAATCTACAATTGGTATTAAATGTGAATCGAAAAATACTATTGCCGAGCACATTTCAAAATACAATGAGTTATGGTCTAGATTAGTTGAAAGAACAGTAAAAACATCTGAGGAAGATGAGCAAGATTCTTTGGAAGCTGCATTTAGACCAATGGTAAATTCTCTTAAAGCGAAAGCATCTTTATTTTTAACTACTCTTCCCGAAGAGTTGGATAATATTATAGACAATTTAAAAACAAAACAAAACTTAACTTATGATGATGTATGTTCTCGTTTATTAGAATTGTCAATTAGTAATGCGCCAAATGACGATAATCAAGCTTTTTATACTAAGAATCAGAAAGCTAAGAAAAAACAATTGGAATGTTCTTACTGTAAAAATAATGGAAAATGGTACAAAGGTCATACAATTGAGTATTGCAGAAATAAGAAAGAAAAGGCTCACATTGTATACGCGTCTGAAGAAGATTCATCAGAAGAAAATCCAGAATCTAATAATTTCGCATATACAGCATCAGTAACTACAGCCAAACAAAATAAATGGGTGTTTGACACTGGTGCCACGTCTCACATGACAGGAAATAAATCCATTTTACGAAATATTAGACCTTTTAGTGGTTTTATTCGGTTGGGAAACAATAAAAAAGTAAGAATAACAGAAATTGGGGACGTAACCCTTAGAGCATTATTACCTAATGGTGAAATTATAAATATCAATTTGTATGATGTACTTTATTCAAACGAACTTAAATGTTCCTTAATGTCTTGGGAAAAAGTTAAATCTAAAGGAATTAAAATGCAAGGCAATAAAAATGAAATTGTTTTATCAAAATCAGGAAAAATTGTTGGTTGGGTTATATCAGAAAATAAAGAACAAGTATTTCAAGAAGTAACAACATGTGACGTAAGTAATATCAGCGTTGCTACATGGCATAGAAGATTAGGGCATATATCATCTATTGAAGACACAAGAAAAGTAGTTGCAGATCCACACGTATTACCGGAAAATTATTCAGAAAAAATTGAATGCGTAGCATGTAACAAATCCAAGATGTCGCGAAAAATATCAAGAGATGAAGGACATTCGTGTTCCGATGTATTAGAAAAAATTCACTCTGATGTAGTTGGACCATTTTCAATCAAATCTTTAGGTGGAAAATGGTATTTTGTTTCGTTTATTGATGAGTTTTCCCGTTACACCAATGTTTATTTCATAAATAAAAATCTGAGGTAGAAGAAATAATAAAAAATCACATAAAAAAAATTGAGAGACAAACAGGAAAGAAAGTAAAAATTTTAAAAGCGATAATGGTGGTGAATATGTTTCGAAATCTTTAGAAACATTTTTCAATGAAAATGGCAGAGTACATGAATATTCTATTCCGAGAGTCCACGAAACTAATGGATTAGCAGAAAGACTAAATAGAACTATTATTACTATGTCTAGAACTAGTTTAATTGATGCAGATTTACCAAAATATCTATGGGCTGAAGCAGTAGCATATGCAACTTATACAAAAATAGGGTGTCACACTCTTTTCATAAAAAACCACATTTGAATTATTTTATGGGCATAAACCTTCAATAAACCATTTAAAAATGTTTGGAGAAACAGCATATATACATATTTCAAAAGAAGAAAGGAAAACCAGTAATAAGATGGGTAACCGAGCAAAAGAAGCAATATTTGTTGGATATGCAGAGAAGATTGGCTGGTATCGATTCTGGATACAAAACAAAGTAGTCATATCAAGAGACTACAAATTCATGTCCCACGAATCTAATGTAGTCTTAATCGAACCCATGAGAAAGTCATTCCAGTTCGATGATCAGTGTGAAAATTATGAAGAAAGCGATAACGAAAATATTCAATTTTTAAATGGAAATGATAAAATTGAAGATGAAACCAATATACGAAATAATGAAGAAAATATAGATAATATAATTGAAGAACAAAGAACTGCTACTAGACCAGAATGTTCGTTTGAACCTCGTCGAACTGAGAGAATAAAAAATAAAATTAACTATTCAGAAGAAGACTATTGTAATATAGCTCTGGATGAACCAAACACATACAACGAAGCCATTTCTGGACCTAATAGTGATAAATGGATTGATGCTATACAAGATGAGTTAAATAGTATGGAAGAAAATAAAGTGTGGGAAATTGTAGAAAAACCAGAAAAACAAGATCGTATAGTTGGATGTAAATGGATTTTTAAAAAGAAACTTTCAGACACTGGAGAAATAACTAAATTCAAAGCTCGCTTAGTTGCCCAAGGATACAGTCAAATTCCAGGTATTGATTTTACAGAAACATACTCGCCTGTTGTGAGGTATGAAACCATTAGGATGTTATTAGCGCACTGCATACAAAATCAAATGATTGCCCGACAACTTGATGTAAAAACAGCATTTCTGAATGAAGATATTGGTTGTAAACTTTATATGAAAGTTCCGGAAGGAGTAAATGTGCAACCAGGGAGAGTATGTTTGCTAAAGAAACGTATTTATGGGTTAAAACAATCTCCTCGTCAATGGAATCAAAAACTTATAAGTGTGTTGAAGACAATTCAATTAAAACAATCCCTAGCTGATCCTTGTGTTTTTGTTTCTGATGACGAAAACCAAATCATAGCGTTTTATGTTGACGATTTGTTATTGTTGGCCTCAAATGAGAAAAAAATGAAACAACTTGAAAATGTTATATCTGAAAATTTTAAATCTACAATTTTAGGAACCCCATCATTTATTTTATCCTTTCAAATTAAGTGGTTAAACGACATTAGCATTTCATTAAGTCAAAAACAATATTTGGTCAAAATTTTAGAAAAGTATAATTTTTTAAACTGCAAAGGTGCACCAACCCCAATGGATAACGGTGCAAAACCTCAAAAGATAAAATTAAATGAAAAAAAAACGGACAAAGATATATATCAATCGAAAATTGGAAGTTTACTTTATCTGGCAACAGGGACTAGACCGGATATAGCTTTTGCTGTTAACATGATGTCGCAGTTTTGTCAAGATCCGACAGAAATACACGCCAATATGGTAAATCATATATTTAGATACTTGAAAGGAACAATAGACAAAACTTTGATATACAGAAAGGATGACCAGTGTAATCTTAAAGTTTATAGCGACGCCTCTTACGGAAATTTGTTAGACGATCGAAGATCTATTAGTGGTTATGTAGGTCTTTATGGAAATGCTGTTGTAACTTGGGCTGTGAAAAACAACAAAGTGTAGCTGTTTCTTCAACTGAAGCTGAGTACATGGCTTTGTCACTAGCCTGCAGACAACTGATGTGGATGATGAACATTTTAAAAGAATTAAAATCAAATAGTTTTCGGTCCTTTTTATTCTGTGATAATCAAGCTGCGATTCATATTTCTACGAATCCTGTCGTACATCAAAGAAGCAAACATATTGATATACATTACCATTTTGTGAGAGAAAAGATATTGGAGAAGCAAGTAATTTTAAATTACGTAACCACAAATGAAAACATTGCCGATCTGTTTACGAAACCTTTGGGCAAACTACTTTTTAGTCGAATTATTTCAACATTGGGCTTGAAAGCAATCACTGAGGGAGAGTGTTGAGATTGTTTAATATACCAGTGATTACTTATATAATTTAGACTGTTTTTGTTTTTTCAATGGATTGTCAAATTTTAATTTTAATAAATAAGATTTGTAAACACATCTGAATTTTGATCAGTTCTTAAGATTAGGTAATTTAAAAAATTATACTTTTAAACGTCAAGTTGGTCAAAACTACACATTTCCATTGCTACGTGTACCGCACTTATTCGCGTTTGGGTTGCGAGCGTTGGTTGATTCGTGGGTTGGATACTACCTCCGAATTACAATCGCCGTTGTCTTACAATCGACAGGAAAAGGGCAATTAAACTGACCGCTGGTGATTGTCTGTAGATATACCGTTCTATATAAACAATTCACTTAAAATCGAAATCGAAAACATCTTTGAACGATAAGGTAATTGGTGAACTAGTTATTACGTGAAAGCGCTGTCAATACGGATTGATGAATAAATTAATTTACTTCATTTGAGTTTTTTGCCATTTCGTCGCGTTTACCACAAATTAGTTAGCAAATTTCATTCTTAAGTTTAGGGTGAGCAATTAATTAAAACTAGTGCAACAAAAAAAACACGATATTCATGAACGCCTAAAACTAATCCACAAGTAATCTACCAGAAACCGTATATGGTAATAATTATTTCGATACTGAGGTTTATCAAATACACCACTAATCTGTAGGCAGAATCGTTGTCACCGGTGCAGTTTACAAAATTTTCCATTTCACTTTCCGTATTGTATTGAATCATAATTTAAGATTCTCTTTTATTATCTCCACTCTTAACGAGGTCTTTTTTATTGTAAAGCTTACTTAATATTCGGGAGTGCTAAACCAAAGATTTGTTTCGAGGAATTAACTTAAATTTAAGTTTGATTACGAACGCATGCAGGAATATTTTTTAGTTCATTTGATTGCATTTTCTAAGTAGGATTATTTTTTTTTCCTTTTGCTTGGATTGCAAGTATCTATTCTATATTTTCAACGCTGTTCTGATTAGTCTTGTTACCGCCCGCCCGTTTAGACAAATAAGGTCAGTAATAATTAATTTATTGATTCAAGGTTTCCATCGCCGATTGCACTTTAATTTTAAAAATTTAATGTAAGCAATTATAGAACCGCGATTTCTTTTCTGCAGCTTAAGTGACTAAATTTCGTAATTAGGATTTTTCTTTTATGTTAGTTTAAAAGAATAAATTGCTCGATAATTTTTTTTTTTTATATAGCCGCCTTTATTAGTGTCTAACAAGCACATTGTATTTCTATTTTTGTAGGAATTTAGTTTTAGTTTTCCGCCACAAGTGATACCCGTGTATATACCGGGTGATCCAAATATTGCCACCACTGCAGGAATTAATTCTATTTCGACTAAAAGATTTTTTTTATTAACAGCGAGTAGCCGATTATTAATTACCATTATTTTTTGATTTTTGTTTTATAATTTTTGGATCTTTGTTATTTAAGTTGTCAGATTATAACATTTATTTTGGTTATACCGTTAGGCCGTCCCAAACAATTACAAGGGTTAATTAGTTTATTAGTTTTTAGCCTGTTTAGACAAACGGCATTTTTTAGTTTATTTTTTTCTTACGAGTTTAGTTTTGGTTTTCCGTCGCCGTTGGCAATTATATATTTTCTTGATTTTGAGTTTTTATTTATGGTTTGATATGTATTTTTTTTTCAGGAATTTAGGTTAATCTTTCTGCCACCATTGGCGAATAATTATTTTGTTAATTGACATGGCCAAGCACTAGAGTGCGCGTTGTTCTCTTACACCTGCCCTAATAAATAAGAGGCTGAGCCCTCGCACCGTATCCACCCATTTTGTTGAGTGATATTTTGTGGTCCAAGAAAAATTGATTTAATTGTTCCTTTTGCCCGCGACAACAATTTACTTTTTTCTGAAACAGACCGAGAGTTTGATTTACTTTTTTGTCGTTTAGTTTATTATTGTATTCCCTAATTTACCACGTATAGAATGTTTTTACTATTATATTGTCCTATCTCTGTACCAGGAGTTATAATTTTTTTGTAGGTGATTTATTTTATTTTTAATTCAGACTACCAGCACCGCGGATTTCCGACTCAACAACGACAGAAGTCTTAAATATCGGCACAGATCTAAATCTTCAGAAACCCTGTTAAACCACGTCTTTACTGACTCTACTTGGGCCGCTTTTACCCGTTCAATTCCCCCGCGAAGAGGAAGATAGGCCTCTATATCTTAGTTTACCTAGATTGGCGCTCGAGTAACTCGATTATACCGCGATAGTCCAACCGCAGTTCACTGCTCCGCCCCTCTCAGATAATTCTTATAACAACTGACCATCGACCGAAAGTAAAAGCATTATAATATATACACCAATACAAAATATACAAAAATTGCAAGGTTACTTACATCAAAACTTTAAAGCAATCTGGCAAAAAAACACAAATCCGATGTAAGAATAAAACCTAAAAACACTGCTCTAAATTCTAAGCGCAATATTAAATAAGACAAACAGTACGATTTTACACATAGAAATTAATGTAAAAACCACTATTTTGGAAATGTTACTAATAAAAATGCAATAGTAAAAATGAGTCGGAGGATATATCTGGTAGATTATCCCGAATTATCGCACCGAGGATTTCAAAATATGGCGTGTTTGATAATGATATTGCCAATGTTGCTACATTCTCAATTTTAAAGAAATCTATGTTATCTTCATTGAGTTCGTTGGATATACCATTTGGTAATTTTATTTGCAATAATGACAGAGATTAAAAAAAAATAAACAAAGTCTAATAATAACGTTAAATTAAAAATTAAAAAAAAAAAACGGCACACAAAATTCTACTGTGAAAACTTCTAAATAGTAATCAAATCTTAGTGAATCAGAGCTAAGAAAGTCTTGGTCCAAGTCACCTTTCAAACAAAAAAACCTATAAAAAGTAAAAAAATCCCTTCATCAACTAGAAAAAGGCTGATTATCTTCAAACGGCTGAACATACTGTCTTGAATCATAGCTGAGAACACTTTCGATCAACTAACCTTTCAAACAAATAAAATCAAATCAAAATGTTCCTCCGCAGATACACAGATACACAGATACACAGATACACAGATACACAGATACACAGATACACAGATACACAGATACACAGATACGCAGATACGCAGATACGCAGATACGCAGATACGCAGATACGCAGATACGCAGATACGCAGATACGCAGATACGCAGATACGCAGATACGCAGATACGCAGATACGCAGATACGCAGATACGCAGATACGCAGATACGCAGATACGCAGATACGCAGATACGCAGATACGCAGATACGCAGATACGCAGATACGCAGATACGCAGATACGCAGATACGCAGATACGCAGATACGCAGATACGCAGATACGCAGATACGCAGATACGCAGATACGCAGATACGCAGATACGCAGATACGCAGATACGCAGATACGCAGATACGCAGATACGCAGATACGCAGATACGCAGATACGCAGATACGCAGATACGCAGGTACGCAGGTATGCAGGTACGTAGGTACGCATGTACGCGAATACGCAGATACGCAGATACTCAGGTTCGCAGGTACGCGGATACGTACATACACAGATACTGAGGTTTGCAGGTACGGAAAATAAGAAAAAGGTAACGTATTTCATTCCCTCCCCAAGGGGAAGGGCGGGTTGCTCGAACTTCTCGAGCTCCTTTAGCCACAATCATGGATTCCCAGGATACATACATACATTACGTGTATATGCATGGTGGGATTAAGGATAGGTGTGGGCAGGATAGGATCGGAAGGAACGGAGTTAGGGTTGTGATGGGGCAAATACTACCCCAGCATTCGCCTAAGTAGCCGCAGATGGTGTGCATATACGCAGTGACCATGCCGCTACATTTGTATGAGAAAAACCCCCCTGAAAAAACCTTATACAAGGTAGAAGGTAACGGGAATCGAACACATTACTTCCCGAATGCTAAGCAGGTCGTCTCACTACTACACTGCCAGCTCAGTTACCCAGGTACGCAGGTACGCAGATACGCCGGTTCGCGGATACCCAGATACGCAGATACGAAGATGCGCAGATACAGAGATACGCAGATAAGTAGATACTCAGATACGTAAATATGCTAATACGCTGATACGCCGATACGTGGATGCACAAATGCGCGGATACGCAGATTTACTGTTACATACGTTAAATTTATAACACCTCTCTCTTTTCGTCGGGGTGCTCGAAATGTTGGCCATTGACTATCTGACAATGATATAAACGTAATTTGTGCCCAAGTAGATCTGAAAAAGCAGAAAAGGATATTAGTTAAATGTGTTAAAAGTCGCCCTGCAGTAAACAGGTAACTACAGTACGGTTGTCATGCTAAGCGTGAAGCGCTGAAGAAGAAACCTTTGTATGTTTACGGTCAAATCCCTGCTTACCGTTCTTGATGGTGATACTCTAAAGATTAGTCGCAGTTTTAGCCTAAAATAACGCCGTTACCACCTCACGAACGTCAGGTAGAGCCTTCTTCATATCAGGACTTCATAAAAAACCTGATATAGAGTTGAATCCTAAGATAGGTTGCATTATCAGGATAGTGGTAGCCGCTTTCTTTATTTGTGATTTACCAACGTCGCCTGTAGCCGCTCTGGGGTAAGTGACGCTGGTCTGGGTTAAAGAAGGTGACAGTGTCCCTTTCGGTCGTTGTGGGACAGTTGTCTACGCCAGAGGTCCGCCGCCCTTCAGCAACGCAGTGCATGGCGGAAACCTTGACACTGGTGACACTGTCCAATTCCAGTTTTCGGCCGCAAGTCCTCAACGGTGACTCTGAGGAGAGCGACGTTCTCCACCTTCCGGATCTTCTTGCTGTTCTTTACTGCGGGCAGTTACCCTAGCATAAAGTGTATCAGGATTTTTTCTTCTTCAGTCTGAAACAAAAACCATGTTCAAATAGCTCTGGGCTCACGTCGTTCTCGCAGATTTCTCCGGGCATACCACGTAGAACTACCTTAAACAAACGTTTGCTTTTTGCTTGATATGTGTGACAATGAGTACCACACCTATCAATATATCTTGTTAGCGGTTTTGACCCTCGTGAAGCGGTTGTTCTCAGGAGAAAGTGGTCAAGTTCTCTTTTTGACAAAGGATTGCCGGCGGTACGTTCTCCCTGGAATCTGTTGCGGTCATCTGGTCCATGGTTGCTGGGCTGGCCGTAAACTCCTCCAGTACGTGAACAGGTTGTTGGTCGAGGACGGGTTAGGCGTGCAAACCTTCGACGTCATCTTAGCTCATTTCTTGTGTACTGTGTCGGCGTGACGGCGGCGGTGGATTCCGACGGAGCCGCCAGCTAGCCGTCAGTGAGCGGGTTAACGCATGTTAACGGTACAGTCTTCGTCTTCTTTGGTCGCCCCCTCTTTGTGTGGCGGCTGTCGGTAGTGCATCTCTGTTCGATCGGTGACACATCAAGTCAATCAGCAATAACATCGCAGTGTCGGTGACCACGGGTGTTCCGCATACCAGATGTGGCAGTCCCGTAACCACGTCTTAACAATTTTGATTCGTTTGAGTGTACTCACGTTTTATTGAATCGGCTCAAATGATTGATGGAGTTAATGTTTTTGGTTCAAATTTCTATAATTGTCATGTAAAACCTTTAATGGGGAAACAGTATAACACGTTCGTTGCGATTCGAAGCTTCTCGGTTAGGTGTTTCTGATTTGAAACCTGAACTCATCTAGAATAGGTAGTCTACTGCAATTTATGTTTTAATATACTAAACTACTTTACTAAACATGACACAAAGAGTATTCCCTGCTCAAAGTCGTGCAGTACGAATTGTTCTTAATCTACATTATCGTGATGATGTCAGAAATCATTTTTTGCAATTGAAAATTTTGACGGTGGCATCTATATATATTTATTGTTGCCCAATACAGGACTTTTCACGATGAGCGTTAATTAGACGTTTCTGGCAAACCAGGCAACGGATCAACCTGAAACTTTGAAGATATGCATAAATTAATATGATCTACACGCCTAAAATATTTTAGATGATGCGGCGTTGCCGCTTCTACTATAAAGTAGCGACTACTTTGATTTTTTAAATGGAACATCCTGTATATAATATCATATTATTATTTCCTGTTACTTTGTCAACAACTTCACGTACTATTTCCCTATACCTATCTATTACCGTTTAAGAGATATAAATTAATTTCGATTTTTTTTTTACAAAACATGTACTTTTATAAACGTTGATAATCTTGAACTCTCTGGTACTAAGACGATCAAATTCGAAATGGAGTGGAGTGATACCATGAGGATCTTCACTTCGAGTCATATACAGGGTCTTTAAAAAATGCAGATACTTTGTTCACATGAAAAAAGAAGTGGAAGTCAATTTTTTCAAATGGAACACCCTGTACATTTACACATTTTTGAGCTCTACATCCAAGTTTTAGATTGACTTTAATCAGATAATGGTATTTCGATTTCGAACCGTTTTCGACATAAACTGTATCAAACAGAAACTGACGTGCTTTCCTTGTATTTATCACTTATTTTTGAGATTTAACATCTATTTTATACTACGTAATACAATTTCTTTTCGATTTAGTTTTTCAACAGTCTCAAATCAGTCAATTCGAAATTGATATGTACCTTAGAAAAAGTTACAATTTGTATGCATTGAGGTATTGAGTGTCTCTACCGTACAACATTACAAATTAATATTTTTTGATAGCGTGGTTTGGAAAAATAAGTGATCCAATTTTGAAACGTCAAACTTTCGTTGGTGATTTTGACTAATTGTGATACTAATTATAATAGAAAAATGTCAATATTAGGTTACAGTAATGAAGATTTCGTGAATTTATTAATTATTCATGGTGAGTGCAATAGAATTGCAAGTAGAACATGCCGAGTATTTCATGAAAGATATCCACAACTTCAGAAGCCGAATAATAATGTGATAAATCGACTACTACAAAACTATAGATTGAATGGAACCTTTCGTCCAAAAATCATTCGTAGAAAGCCTGAAGTGGATGTTGATGACACTGGCCTAACAATTTTGGGATTTTTTAATGCATTTCCAAACGCTTCTCTACACGAGGCTGAAAGGGAGATAGGTATACCCTACGTGACAATTTATCTCATTCTTAATAAGCATAAATGGCATCCCTATAAATTCTACTGTGTCCAACATTTGAAAGGGACTGATTTCCCTCGTAGAGTGGAATTCTTTGAATGGTTACTTGTCAAGACTCAAGAGGATGAACATTTCCTTGACAATACCATATGGACAGATGAGGCCAAGTTTACAAAAAAGTGGAATTTTCAACAGACACAACACTCATTATTGGTCGCCAGAAAATCCTCATGTCGTTCGCCAAAGGGGTTTTCAAGAAAGATGACAATTTAATGTATAAAGAATGAGTCAATTTTTTATATCGAGTTTTGTGATGATAATTTGAATGCAACAAAATATGAAGATTTACTGAGAAATGGAATTCAAATGATTTTAAATAATAGGCCAGGAAGAGAACGTGTATGGTATCAAATGGATGGTGCTCCATCTCATAATTCTCGTTCAGTAGGCGAAGCTTTAACTGAAATCGAAGACAGATGGATTGGTAATAATGGACCTTTTCGTTGGCCTCCTAGAACAGCAGATGGCAATCCAATAGATTATTTTGTGTGGGGTTTTATTAAAAATATGGTTTACTCCAACCCAGTAACAACAATGGAAGATGTGAAATCGAGAGTTAGAACTGCTTTCAATAGTTTAACTCCAGACTTAATCAGAAGCCCTACACATGAAAATCTTTTGAAGAGATTACATGTTTGTTTAAGTAGAGGTGGAGATGGTTTCGAACATATTCTGAAATACACTGATAATTGAATTAACTTACTAATTCACGAAATTATTTTCAGTTCGTGTGTCAACGTTAATAAAACTATTGTTTGACAAGACGTTTCAGTTGATGGTTGAAGAGTATTTTAATAATTGTTTATTCATTGTATTATCTGTGATTAATGAAGGAACATCGAACGAAATCTGTTACATTTCAAAAATAAGTGAGAATACAAGGAACCCACTTCAGTTTCCGTTTGAAACAGTTGATTTCGAAAGCGGTTCGAAATCGAAATAAATGACTTCCGCTCCTTTTTTCATGTGAACAAAGTATTTGCCTGTATGAGGCAAATAAAAATATGACTCGAAATGAAGATCCTCATGGTATGACTCCACTCCATTTCGAATTTGGTCTTCTTAGTACCAGAGAGTTCAAGATTATCAGCGTTTATAAAAGTACATGTTTTGTAAAAAAAAATCGAAATTAATTTATATCTCTTAAACGGTAATAGGGAAATAGTACATGAAGTTGTTGACAAAGTAATAAGAAATCATAATATGATATTATATACAGGGTGTTCCATTTGAAAAATCAGAGTAGTCGCTACTTTATAGTAGGAGCGGCAACGCCGCATCATCTAAAATGTTAGACGTGTAGATCATATTAATTTATGCATACTGTCAAATTTTCAGGTTGATCCGTTGTCTGCTTTGCCAGAAACGTGTAATTAACGCTCATCGTGAAAAGTGTGGTTAAAAATGTGTTAGTACAAAAATGTTATTGTACTTATCATGAATACCTGAATGATAATCTTATGTGTTACTGTGATATTTAACATTTCAAGTTATTTTGTTTGTCTACTGATAGCGTGTGTTCTAAATTTCATTGACGTGTGTAAGCTTCTTGGCAATAACATGAATAAAGATGATTATGACTATGATTTATTACTCTAAAACATTTAAAATAAACAATGATATCCACAGGATAATATTTGTAGATCTTTCAACTTCCAAGCATTTCCCGAAAGCTTCCTTGGGCTTTGTTATTTTTGCATATACCAAGCTTCGTTACTCGTTCACTTCTAAAATAGCTAGCAGATAATAGAAAAACTAGGGTATAATTTAGACGACTACAAATAATCTTTTTTTCTTGTTTCAGTTGATGGCATTGTACTTCATTACCACTTTTGAATACTTCACCGCTTTCTAAACATCACGGAGCACGGTAAGTTTTTTTAATCTTTTTAACACCACAAGTTAAAAACAAACTGTTTTATGATATTGATATTATAACAAAATTAGAAAAGACGTTTCAAATAACCCAAGTAATAAGGGGTTATAATTTGTCTAGTTAAAAATAAACTTTTACGGTACTATTCATAGTTCGAAGATTACTTCGATTTAACTTTTCTAATGCATCAGATTACAATTTATAATTATCATTAATTGTATGATCAAGTTAAGCTACTACATTGGGTATCATTGTTATAATTTACGGTCACTAATAATTACTTTAATTTGTCAATCAGAAAGAAAATTAAATATATCTGATTATTATTCATGGTAAGTCCAATACTTATTACCAGTACGAAGTACTTGAATAATTATGTAGAAAGTTTAATAGAATTTAATTTAAACCATACTAGGTTATTATGTTATAATTGAAATTGCTTTATACTGGGTGCCCAACATGTATGGAATAATGGTTCTGCAGCCGTAACCGTACATTTATCACAAAACTTTGAAGACAACAGTTGTTTGACGAAATAATGCGCATATTGTTTTTTGTGCCAGAAAAAATATTTTGGTTATCTATCTTGAGATATGACGTAAGGGGCAGGTTGTTTTAAATTGTAACCCCATAATTTTGTTTCATGCTTTTATTTCTCTTTCAATTGTTAAAATGACAGCATAAAAAATGTTATATTTTACATAAGAAAATTTTTGAGAAAAAAATTATTGAAAGTTGAAAAACATAAATTTTATTACCAACAAAAACGCATAAACACAACTCAAATCAAGTGTCAATCTATCTTTAATATCCTAATTTTGGTATAAAACCTACCAACTAACCTTTTGCACATAAAACCTCCTTTTTCACAAATAAAAACCATTAAAGGACCCTGCACCATATAAATGGCAAATGGCTTTCTGTGGATTTGGCTAAATTTTGTTATGTTGTAGATTGTAAGGTTCTAATCAAAGACTACCATAGGCAGAAAATCGAAAAATGGACAGTTTTTGCGCTACAGCTCGCCAAAGTTGTGAATATGAAAGTGCTATTTTTAAATGTGATGTGCAAGAGTTTAACGAAATTATTTATTAACGCCAAACAACATAAGTAATTACAACAATATGGGCCATAGGGCACTTTTTCAAACCTAATCAGCATTGTTATTATTTGCAATGTATGGATCATGTTGTTGAGCTCTATTAGCTGCGTCCAATATTTTATCCAACGAAGTTGATTTTGGATAGTGAACATCATTCTTATAACACGCATACCCCATAAACCACAAAATACTAGCAATGTGTACACATGTTTCAAGAGTTCTTGCATCTGATTTGCACGTACAGTAGTAGCCAAGAATTCGATCCTCCACATTTTCATTAGCTTCTTGATTTCTAGTGGGGTTGTAAGCAATTCACAATTGATGTTTTGTCGCATTGCGAAAGCGCGAAAAATGTCTAATTCTTATAAAACCAGGTTTATTATTAAGGGAATCTATATGGAATTCTTCTTCATCTCGTTGCATATACCCCTACCGTGGGCTCTCCAAGATAATTCAAAGTGAGATGAGGGAAGTCACCTAAATCATGTTCATTTGTTTGAACCCAACGACCGTTCCGTCTACGAAGATTTTCTACTTCCACTCAGGCTTGTGTAATATGAACCTGGTCTGCATTTTCTAGTAATTGCTGAGCCAGCTCTTCATTAGCGCCTAGCATAAGAACGCGAGGGTGAAACTTGTTTATTATTGCTCCAGCAATACGACAGAAATCGGCAAGGTTTTCGATGTGTTGTATTGTAATTGTTTGACCAAGAACCTTAAATATGGATTTGAGGTAACCTTTTCTGGCTTCAACTATCCACCTTGTTTTGGTTGTTATGTGGCAGTCATTTGCTTCTTCAGTCGACAATTGGTTTTGACCCGGTTCAAGAAAAGCTGGCATCTCGTTTGAAATATCCACATCGTCAAGCAGAGGTATGGAATCTCGATATCCACGATCCAGCACATAAATATCACCTTGGTGAAACCATGCTCATCGCTATCCCAATTAAACTCACTAATCAGCATTTTGGCATCATTATTTTTAGAGTCCGAAAAATAAGGACCTTGGATTGCTAGTATATATCCGTCTTGAGCTACAATGAGAGCCGGTTTTACTAAGTGGCGACTATTATGCACGTTGTAAGATTGTCTTAAGATACGAAAGTTATTACTTTTTGATATATAGGAGTAGATCCTCTCAATATATGCAATTGCTGTCGGTGTATTGGGTTGCGGATTATATAATAGGATAATTCTGTTACATCGTTGGCAATGTAATCCTCCCTTGTAATGGCTTCAAGTCCAATATGAGTACGAATCTTTGTATTAGCGATTATCTGACTGTATCAATCCATACTTACAGCCTGTCTACTTGAGTAGTGAAAAATAATTTTCAAAAACTCACCCGACATACCTTGCCGAATCACTTTTTGACTAACGAGTCGGATATCTTGAAAAAGTGCCTGTAATTGCTGACCTTTAATGACATATGGCCTATTAATAGACCGCAACTCTGGAAGTAAATGCTCCAAGATAAAACCCTTGCCATCCAAGTGCTGTCCGCAACATAGTACATTTTCTGGTATGTAAATGTATAAAGAATAGAAATATTTACTCTCCACGATACGGACATCCTAAGCACATTATTATTAGCATTAGAAATCAAACAAGTATTGTTGCGTCCCCCAGGTACCCTATCTTGAAAAGTGTAATTTGAACTTATTCGCAATAATGCAAATTCAAGAACAAGACAATCGCTAAGTGATTTATCTTGACTTTACTTACAATAATGTTACTATTACTCAAATTAATTACTTGCCTTACATGGTCTTTCGTGGCAATAATTAAAACATTAAAATTTATTTACAAGTCTGATATTTAATTACTCGCAAACCTCAAATCTGATCAGAAGAATTGGCCGTCTAGTGGTAGGTACGCTATGTTATTTGAAATAGATAGGCTTGATGAAGTTAAGTCTTGCATCATGTGGGACAGGTAAACAATGAAACTACTCCAATTAAAATTAACAAGCTTTGCTCAATGATGGTTCAACCCGTTAATGTACTATTTTCGGAAAGAACCACCAAGAAAACCAATTTATTCATAAATAAGTAATTGCACAAGTACATTAATAAATCCAATCGCTCAAAAAACAATGAAAGGGTTCAATATATTACAAAACAACATTAAATCAGGTTAAAGACATCAAAAAAAAAATAAATGAAAGGCAAAAAAAAGACAATGTAATCACACCCACAATTGTGTCATAAATAAAGCAGAATAAAAATCGTAATACCAAACATGGGGCCCTATAAAACCAATCATGCCGGTCTTTAAGTAAATAAGCAATTAAAACAATAAGGTAAATTATGGTACATATAAAATATAACAGTAAAATTGCACAGGCGATAATAAGGTAACTGCAAGAACAACAAACAAAAATAAGCAAGAAATTTACACATACACACTTGCGTACAATTACATATAAAGAGAAATTAGTTCGCAGGCAAACAATTCTACTTAAACAGACTGAATCAAAGACACAAAAACTCATTAAAACAAAGCCTTACAAGAGTAAGTGCAAATAAATAACCACTGACCGATACACAAGCTTGAGTGACTGCGTTAGAAAAGTACAGAAACCCTTTCTCAGGTTACACAGTAAAAATATAATTGGAGGTGTTTTAATGGTCATCTGGACCCATGCATATGTGTACCCTCAATATTGCATATTTACAATTATAACCAAAAGCTAACTTTTGCACGTTTTTCCACGCCCACCTCTACACAAATATAAATATAATCAACAAACAATGCTAATTCACCCAAGTACATGAGGAAGGGAGCCCTGTACTGTATGACGCTAGCCATTTTGTTTTAACACATTTCAATTTAATGAGCCCGCGTGCGTAATGTATGGGCAGCGATTCGCCGTGATCGCATTATTGGTCGTTTCTTTATAAATTACAGTTTAACTAGCACCAACCATTATTTGCATTTATTACAAGGGCAAATTATTCCAGCTTGTCAAGAACAATTTGCAAATGTTGATCTTTGGTTTCAGTAAAATCGGGCACTACTCCACTACTTTCTAAATGTGCGGAGATATTTAGGCGAAGTCTTTCCGAATCGTTTGGTAGGTAGCCGAGGGACCGTCGAATGGCCTCCACAACTATTAGCACAATTATTACCGAAGTTATGCCTGTTGACGTAGCCACTATTGTGAAATGTGTATTCATCGCTGAACAGAACTAGATTGGAAAAGTTTTCATTTTCTGCGATTTTAACCAGCACCCACATACAAATTTTAACTCTATTATCAAAATCATTTACCGAAAGTTCTTGGTGACGTTGGATTTTATAATCGTGGGATTTATGTTTAAGAATTCTAGAAACGCTAGCGTGACTAACGTTAATATTCTGGGCTATTTGGTTTTGCCCTATATGGGGATTTTCTATTACGGGGGCAATAACATCAAATTCAGTGTCTTCGTCCTGTGTCACAGTTTTCGTTCTGGTCGGCTTTTTATACTCAACACTTCCACATTGCCTGAATTTAGCCAAAAGTCATTCAAAAACATATTTGTTCGGATGATTCCTATTAGGAAATCTCTGAGCGTAAACTCGTGACGCCAATAAACAGTTTTGTAGACATTCTCCAAGAATAAAAATCATATCGATTCTTCCTTCTTTGCCGTAAACTTTCATTTTGGATAATGAATTATAATAGAACTCCCAAACTAACTCGCCAGAATGAATCACAACATAACAACCAACATAAATAAACTGACAGCAATAACATTTAACCTGTAAAAATTTCATGGTTGACTTGATAGATGTTAAAATAGTTAAAATCGGTGTACTTTCACTAAATGTGAGTTTTTCATGAGAACTGTAATATTTAGCTATAGGGAAGTGTAATATCGTTTGATAAAGAATAAAATCCTGCAACTGACGTTGATATGAAATACAGGGGGTTCCATTTGAAATAACCAAGTTATTGCAATTTAAATATTGACAATGTAAGGTCAACATTTTTGAACACCTTGTATAAGATAATCAATTTTTCACAAATGCAACATGAAACTTATTCAATTAGTTGAACAGTACCCAAAGCTAGTACAGAAGCGCTCATGAAAAATTTAACTACAAACGTGTCGAAATTATTACTACATTTTCACAAAATACAAAATATCTTAAAAGCCTTTAGGTTTAGTATAGGTAAACCTTAATGAAACTCACTTTTATCTTGACCGTATAAATTGAAAAAAATGTACAGTGTCCTATTAAAAAAACAACTTTGACATGGTTTTTGGGACAACCTGTATATTGTGACTATAATTTTAAAATGTACCTCTGATAGATATGTATTCACTCAAAAAATAAAATTTTCTTAAAACTAAGATATATAGCCACAATTTTCCGTGTCGTATAACGTGAATAACCCTGTATATATATATATATATATATATATATATATATATATATATATATATATATACAGTGACACAAATAAAGTCCGCATCATATGGGAAAATTTTTTATTAATGACTAGGTAAAATTTGACTTGGACGTCAGTTTGTGCCTGGAATTTGATTTAAAATTACATAGAAAATTTCAACCTGTTGCTCTTGGGTATCTGTCAAATTTGACATCTAAAAAATAAATGGCCAAAAAAATGCATTTTTTTGGCAGAATTTTGAAAAACTTTATTTGAAAAAGTTGTTTCTTTTTTAATTCTAAGTATGTATACCATTACCAAGCTAGGTTAGATTTGATTTTTTGGCAATTTTTGCAAGTTAAGTAATTTTAATAATAAGTATGTATACCATTTCAGAAATTAGGTTAGATTTCCTTTTTTGGTAATTTTTGACCAATAGCAGCCTCTTGTCAAAATAAGAGCAAAAAAACGGATGCTGGTCCATTTGTTAATGAAATATTTAGCTGGTCGTAATAAATTCATTTAAATTTATCGATCCAATTATTATTTTTTAAGGTAGAATAAAATTTGGTTGTAAAAAAATTGACTTCAATGATGCAACGTTTGAATAACTCTCCCATTTTTTCCAAGTTACATCATTGCTATATTATTATAAATTCTAAACATATTCTGAAAATTGAGTGATGTTTTAAAATAGTTAATTTTCTAAACTCACTTTTTTAAGGCAAAACGTTACGTTTGATCAGAAATCATAAAGGCACTAAAATTTTAATGGAAAACAAAATTTTTGCATTTTAGAACTCGTAATCTCCAGTGTTTTGTATTTAGCAATAAAACACATTTTTTATAAGTAACATGTATTAAATAATTATACAAAACAAATCAATTTAGAAGAATAAAATATTACTGACAATGATAACAAGGATCGAATTAAAACAAGAAACACGACGGCCTTCACGCTGTATGCATACAATAGTCTTGTTGTCAACTGCCTTAAATATATTTTGTAAGTGTTGAGGCTTAATGTGGGCACTACCATTTCTAACTGTCTCTTTCAAATTCTCTAAGTTCACAAATGGCCTATGCTTATTGACATCTTGTTTAAGGTAACCCCATAAAAAAAGTCCAGGTGTGTCATATCTGGGGCCTAGGTGGCCAATAATTTTTACGATCTCGCCCTATAACTCTTCCACGAAATATTTGATTGAATCAGTGTTTAACCTTGTTCGTTTGGTGTATTGGCGCACCATCGAGTTGATACTACAAATCGTTTCTAGTAAGTAAATTGTCTAAAAAGTGACTTATTTCATTCTCCAAAAAGTGGAGATATATTTCTCCCGTTAAATTCTCCCTGAATTATTGTTCAATATACCACACCAAACGTTTATTTTAAAAGAATATTGGTCGCGACATTAGATTGTAAAATGCGGATTTTCTTGACTCCACCAACGGCAATTTTGTGAACTCACGGTCCCATTTGAACTAAAAGTTGCCTCGTCAGTCCAGAGTATTTGATTAGGGAAACGGTTATTTTCTTCCTCGTCCCTTGGTACCAAAACGAAAAACGAAATCCCGTTCCTTTAAAATATTTATAAATGTTGGCCTGTTTGGACGAAACTTGTTTTTTTGCAGGATTGTCCTCACAGCTGTTATATTCCGTTGATTCGGCAACATTCATGATGTTGGTCTGTCCTTTTTCAACTACGTTTAGACAAACATTTAATTGAGCTTCTTCAGCATATTTGTTTGCCAAAAAATAAAATTTAATCGAGGTGTCTGAAATACATGGTAACATACTTAGAATTAAAAAAGAAACAACTTTTTCAAATATTTTTCAAAATTCTGTCAAAAAACGCATTTTTTGGCCATTTATTTTTTTAAATGTCAAATTTGTCAGATACCCAAGAGCAACAGGTTGAAATTTTCTATGTAATTTTGGATCAAATTCCAAGCACCAACTGACGTAAAAGTCACATTTCACCTAAAGTCAATAAACAATTTTCCCATATGATGCGGACTGTGTACAGGGTGTGGTGCGAAGAGTTTTGATTAAAAGTAATGGCGGATACAGTTATGTTAAAAATCTGAAATTACGAAGCTGTAGGTTTTGGATGACGCTGAGTTCAAATATAATATTGTCCTGAATGTGGCACTTCCGGTTATACCGGAAGTAGACGTCAACTTTGTTATTTTAAATGGAACCTAATATTTTTTATTTTATTTTCGAATTCTACATGAAATTCTAGATAAAATTTGTGCACAATGTCCTATACCAAAAAAAAAGTATTTTCGAGATATTTCGATTTTTTTAAATTTTGAAAAAATCCTGGTCCACATTGAATAATGATATTTCCATTAATAACGAAGCTAGTGACGTAAAATTGTAACCAATAAACAACAAGCGCTTGCCCGTTAACTCCATATATCCATCTCATTGATATTTCATACAGGGTGTTTTAAACTTAGCCGTCAACATGCACAATTTAAATCATTTATAAGTTGCTTACTTTAAATAGAACACCCTGTATTTTATTACATTTTCCGCTGTATTTCTTTACGCCAATTCGTTTGGTATCAGTATTCCCTATACCTAAATCCAACCACGTTTGAGATATTTCATTATCTTAGTTAAAACATAACAACACTTAATTATTTCAACATTAGTAAAGGGTAGGCCATGATTTCAATTTATTTAAGGTGATATTTTGTTGTTTTTCCATAAGTGAAAGGATTATTAATTGTGGATATCATTAAAAACTAAATGTAATGTTAAACAAATAAAGTTTTATAATAAGTGTTCAAAACTAGCACCATCTACTTCTAAACATTTATGGATCATTTTCATTAAGTTACGTCTTGTAATTCTGGAAATATGGTCGGGTGTTAGAGAATTAAAAGCAAGTAAGACTCTCTGCATCATATCTTCCTTCGTCGTAACAGGTTTGGAAAATACCGGATTTTTAATGTAACCCCAAATACCAAAATCAAGAGGAGCCAAATCAGGAGAGCCAGCTGGCCAACCAAACGGACTCTGATTGGCAATCCATCTATCATCAAACATGTCGTAAAGATGTTGAACAACAGGCCCAAAGTTATGAGGTAGTGCTCCATCTTGCTGATACCAAGCTGAAGCCGCCCCTCCATTTCTTAAAGTATGTAACTCCGGTCGTATGGCTTCTTCTAAAATGTGGCAATATCCTGTACCATTTAAATTTTCATCATAATATTTTAATGCTAAAATTTTATCGTCTTTTATTGCACAAAAAACATTAAAACTCCAACTATCTTGGAAATAACGTTCTCTACTAACATGTGGATTTTTATTAGATCAAAAATGGGAATTATGTCGATTAAATAATCCATCTTTGCTAAACTTTGCTTCATCACACCATATAACTTTTTTTATGAAGTTTTCATCCTCTTGGGTCTTCATTAAAAACCATTCACAGAATTTTATCCTTCCAGGAAGATCACCTAATTGTAAGCGTTGCACCAAATGATATGAAAATGGTTTCCATTTGTGTTTTTTTTAAATGCGATGAATTGTTCTCGTCGACAAAGTAAGATCTCTCTCAGAATCTGTAATGGAGGCACTTGGAGAGGCCGTAATATAACCCAAAACATTAGCTTCGTTTATGTCACTGTTCACTAGTGGTTTATTTTTGTTAATTTTTGTCTTAAATTGACCAAATTGGCGTCAGTTGTTACGCAATCTTCTTACAATATCACCAGTTGCATTTGGTCGATTTGGATATTTTTCTGCAAAAACACGGCAAGTCCGTTCGACAATTCTATTACACTCGCCGTAAATAATAATAAAATATGAAATACAAACTGGTAAAGAATTCTGTCAAAACAACATAAACAATTAACGTTCTAACTACCAAATCTTTGACAGCCATGGGCTACCCTTTACTAATGTTGAAATAATTAAGTGTTTTAACTAAGATAATGAAATATCTCAAAGGTGGTTGGATTTAGGTATAGAGAATATTGATACCAAGTGAATTGGCTTAAAAAAATACAGGGAAAATGTAATAAAATACAGGGTGTTCTATTTAAAGTAAGCAACTTCTAAATGATTTAAATTGTGCATGTTGGGGTCTAAGTTTAAAAAACCCTGTAAGTAATATCAATGAGATGGATATATTGAGTTAACGGGCAAGCGCTTGTTGTTTATTGGTTACAATTTCACGTCACTAGCTTCATTATTAGTGGAGATATCGTTTATTCAATGTGGACTAGGATTTTTTAAAAAATTTTAAAAACATTGAAATATCTCGAAAATACTTCATTTTTGGTATAGGACATTGTGCACAAATTTTATCTAGAATTTCATGTAGAATTCGAAAATAAAATAAAAAATATTAGGTTCCATTTAAAATAACAAAGTTGACGTCTACTTCCGGTATAATCGGAAGTGCCACATTCAGGACAATATTGTATTTTAACTTAGCGTCATCCAAAACCTACAGATTCGTAATTTCAGATTTTTAACATAACTGTATCCGCCATTACTTTTAATCAAAACTCTTCGCGCCACACCCTGTATATGGGAAAAATTCATAGTAAATAAATTCGACTTAAGTGCGAAAACAGTCCTCACTAAGTCTGATGACGGATGCAGAGTTCGCTTTCCCAAAGTCGCGCTACAAAAGCCGAAACGGTGGAAATATGCCGATCAACTCAAGTAACATAAGGCCACAGTTACAAAACAATTATAGTACAGAATTCATGTCCATTTTGGAAAGTTGCATTTTCCCCTATTGTATCTCTATGCGACAATCTGAATAATTCTAAATCTGATATGAAACTTTATTCTGACAATTTATGTGAGGTTTACACCCCCGAATACGTATGAACTACCGCTTTTATCGATAAAATCGATTAATAAATCGATAATAATAAACATTTAGAATCCCATTACGAGATTTTCACAAAGAAAACGTTATCTGTAAAACTAATATGAAATTTTTATGAAGTAATGTGTGGGCTGTCAAATGTATCTTGTTTATTTTAATCGTTCATGTCAAATTTAGCAGTATTTTAATTGTCAAGTGCTGAATCTATTTTAAATATTTTAATATTTCTATCAACGTTTATGAATAGAGTGGTTCATTACTTTTTATAGTTTATGAGTTGAATTAAAAAATTGCCATTGAGGTAAATACTTATTCATGCTTCCTTTAAAATTATTTAACAGTTTAACCGTTGTTTCATCTATTCATATTGAATTTAAATATATGATTTGACCATACTTAACGCAAAATATTTCAACTCATTCATAATTTATTTTCAACCCTTCCATTGGCGTGACTTGATTCTTAATTTATAAATCTTTATTGTGAGATTTATTTACGTACATGAATTATGTATACTAATTGAGTGCATATTACAGTTTTGCGTCAAGAAACATCAATAATAAAAATTAGTTCTAAAATAAAAAATAAAATGTAATTACAAAAATTGTATCACTTCACCATCCATTATAGTGTTTAAATCCGCTTAAAACGAAACTAAAGTTTATTGTAAGCTAAACCTAAAGACCCAATAGGACTGATAAATTATTCAGTTCAGTACAACCAAAACATAAAAAGTGAAAATTGAACATTATATTAATATTAACTTGCGTTGGATGGAAATTTATGGCCCTCAATGTGCTGGTGTATACAGAATAGAAACGATTTTTAACTAAAACATGTTGTTTTGTTGTAAGCAATGGATTCGTGTAGGTACATTCACTATTCTCTAAGGATACAAAACACCGTACTCGAATTTTAACAAGAAGGTGATGACACCACCGGATATGCACTTAAATTCATGGGAAGAATTTATAATCAAACGGTTAAAACTGTGTCATATATTGCACACTACCACTTACTAACGCAGTCCTAAAAGGTAATATTTGAAGAAATCTGTTACAAATCTGACTTAATCCTTCATGCGAGATATTGATTTTGTAAGTTGCAAGTTTCTAGGAATAGCTCTTATAACATTTCTGGTAGCTGCTTCTCTTTACATGTTGATTGCTTATTCATATTTTTTTTTTGAGAATTTTTTTATTTATTTGTTACACCGTCCCAGTAAAAAAATACAACAAAAAAATCAATTTGGAATTTTCTGTCTACAAAACGCTCTTTTTAAAAACATTTTCAAACGAAAGATGAATTTAAGCATTAGACCTATTTTATGAGGATTGGTTACTAATACTAAAACTAACTAAAAGGTGTAGTTATATATTGTATTAGTAGACAAATTAGAAGTGAATACGCTTAATAAATAATATCTTATTTGAATACTTCTTGACAGAACCGGAATAATTTTTCGTTTTTTTTTAATAAATAAATACAGGGTGTCCCAACGATAGAGTAAAGTAATTTTATGCTTAACTAGAATTATTTGTGTAAATATTGTATGGACCATGGGGTAGAGGTAAGAAGTGTGCATTTTTTTTAAATATTGGAAGTTATACAGGGTGTGCCAGAAAAGCAGGACGTGAAAAAGTATAATTTTTTTAAATAGAACACCCCGTATTTGATTTTAGTTTTTAATTCTACGTGTCCATACAAACATATTTTGTCATACAAAAGATTGCCTGAAAGTTTTTAGTTCTTGAGATATTCGCGTTTAAAGATTATTATGGTCATTTTCGTGGGGTTGATGAATGGGCAATTGTTCCGTTATTTCACAATAAAAAATTGATATTTCGTGTGAAAATGAGTGATATTATACTAACGTTTAGACCGAGTAGTATTTCTAATTTTCTCAACAGGGTGTTTGTTATAACCATTCAAATTTGAAAATTCTCAAATTAAAAAAATCAGTTTTTTTAATTGCACACCCTATATATTTTATTTCATTTTATTCGGGATTAAAAATCTATCATTTTTGTCAAATATATCCTATATCTATCTTTGATAGTTTTCGAGGAATTTCGATTTTTCTAACTATCTACGTTACATACGATACTATAACATTATTGTGGATCGTGGTAGCCATGGAAAACAATTGCGACGAAATAAAACAAACCACCTAAGCGAGAATATTAACAGTTTTATTAATGAGAAACAGTAATTCAATAATTATTCAACATTGCGTCTTAGTAAATGCTCAAATAGACGGCCTTCTTGCTGAATACACATATTGAGCCTTTTTCTCATGTTCTGTCTTACTTCGGATAACATAAGAGGGGTCACTGTGCGACAAGCTTCGAATTCTATTTTCATGTCCTCCCTTGTTGTAGGTTTAATAATATACACCCAAACTTTTATGTATCCCCATAGGAAAAAATCCAGTGGATTAAATCGCATGACCTGGGTGGCCATAATATAAAGCCATTACGTCCTATCCATTTCTCCGGGTATTGCTGGTTCAAGAATTCCTTACGTCCCGATAAAAATGTGGAGGTGCACCATCCTGTTGCAACCACATATTTAGTCGTCCTTCTAAATTGATATCCTCAAGTAACACAGGCAATTCTTCACGTAAGAAATGCAAATAGCTGCGGCCGTTAATGGATCATCAAAAAATAGTGACCGATAATTTGGTATTAAGTATACCACACCACACATTTAGTGACCAATGATTTTGGTTTTGAACTTCTCGTAGCCAAAATGGATTATCAATGGCGTAATAGTGCATATTATGCCGATTTACAGCCCCATTACTTTTAAACGTCGCCTCATCGAAAACATTATGGAGCACAAAAGTTGTTATTTAATTGCAGCCGTTGATTAATGATATTGGAGAATTCAATTCGTCTTGCAAAATCCTCTTCTCGCAATTCTTGATGAAGCTCAATGTGATAGGGATGGTACTTATACTTCAGCGTTGTTCGATTCACGTTTGATTTGGAGGTATCACATATCATCGCTAATGTTCTAGAACTCACTTGGGGATTTTCTTGAATATTTAATAATATTTCAAGTTCTTTTTCTTCATTAGCTGCCCTTTTATTAACAACTTTACGTTTGAAGTATTTAACACTACCGCTAGAATCAAATCTATCCATCAAATTTTCCAAGCCAACAGTAGTAGGTATTCGACGTTCAGGATATTTCATTTTGTAGATTCGTTGTGCCAGTAAAGGGTTTTCAGCCTCGCCAACACGTATATCATATCAATTAATTCATTTGTCGAATAATCCATAATTGATACAAGAATTGATAACAAGTTAAATGCGAAAACGACAAATTTAATATGTGTTTATTTTGACAAGTAGGAAACCTTTGTATCTTGTAACGCAATTATTATTTTCCATGGCTACCAAGATCCATGCAATGCAATGTTATCGAAAATAAAGTAGCTAGTGTGAAAAAATCGAAATTACTCGAAAACTATCAAAGATAGATATAGGATATATTTGACAAAATGATAGATTTTTAATCCCGAATAAAATGAAATAAAAATATATAGGGTGTGCAATTAAAAAACTGATTTTTTTAATTTGAGAATTTTCAAATTTGAATGGTTATAACAAACACCCTGTTGAGAAAATTAGAAATACTACTCGGTCTAAACGTTAGTATAATATCACTCATTTTCACACGAAATATCAATTTTTTATTGTGAAATAACGGAACAATTGCCCATTCATCAACCCCACGAAAATGACCATAATAATCTTTAAACGCGAATATCTCAAGAACTAAAACTTTCAGCCAATCTTTTGTATGACAAAATATGTTTGTATGGACACGTAGAATTAAAAACTAAAATCAAATACTTTTTCACGTCCTGCTTTTCTGGCACATCCTGTATAACTTCCAATATTTTAAAAAAATGCACACTTCTTACCTCTACCCCATGGTCCATACAATATTTACACAAATAATTCTAGTTAAGCATAAACTTACTTTACTCTATCGTTGGGACACCCTGTACAATAATAAGTTGCCGAATGATTATACAACAGAAATTATTTATAAAAAAATCATAAATTGTTAATAAAAAATTTATTTAATCAGAAAAATCAAACAAAGATATATACTTGAGAAAAAATACAAGTAATTACGGGTTTACGCTTTTACACTCATTCTTTTTTAAAATGAAACATAATAATATATTGTCAAATGAAATTAAAACAGAAAAAAAAAACATAAATTATTAATAAAAATTATTTACTGAGAAAAATCGAATATACAGATACATACTTAAAAAAAATACAAATAATAATTGATGATTCATATTTTTACAGTCATTATTTATATACTATAGAGCTATTTTAATGATTATTTTAGTGATGATTATAGTTTTTTTATTAATTAATTACTTTTAATTAATAGTTGGTTGTCCAATGAAACTAAAACAGAAATTTATTAATAAAAATTAAAAATTGAAAATAAGAAATTTATTTTATGAGCAAAAGTAGTTATAAAGATCCATACTTGAAAGTAGTGCGAATAACCAGGGCTGAATCAAAGACTGTGGTAACGATGGCTTGGTCATTTGTGGTGGATACAGGTTTCCATTTCTCTCTCGTATCCATATAAATTGTAATCAATAGTTTTAAATTGAGTTTGATCGGAATTTATCCATAGATATAAGTTTGTACCGTAGCTCTTAATAAATGTAAATGCAAAGCATCAGGCATGCAAATGACTTTCATTAAATTTAAATCGAAGACGATTTTTTGTGAAATCAATTTAAATCGGAGTTCATCAGCAGTCAATTTGTTTTTGAAAAAGATAAGTACAAACTGTTTCTAATTTTTTCAACTATTCAGTACTTCGATATAAATTTCCCAGTGGTTCTAAAGCTTTTTGTACGAAATCCAGCGATGCAGTATTTAAACAATTTTTTTTTGTGTCTATTCTACTCGTTGTATCGCAACCACTTACAGAATGCAACGCTGGTAAAATTCGACAAACATTTTCGCCGAGATTCAGCGGCCAAATGACATCCAGAATAATATTTCTTTTTATAGGAACCGTGAAACCATACACCAAGACAACCGAGACGTTATAATTTATTCCAAAAATAAATGCCTAAGATGAAAACATCTGTATCAGGGCTTAGGATTATAACATGGTCACACTGAAATTTTACTGCATGAAAGATATGGCAAAAGATCCTTGAATCCGCTTCTAAGTGGTTTGAATTCAATTAAAGCACCTCAGAAAATGAAGAACCTTGTAGTTTGAAACATTATGTTGTATCATTAAATCCTCCACAAATGTACATTTCACAGTCTTCCTTTATTGTTGGGTATTTAGAAGCAGAAGTACAAAGAAATCGAACAAGTTGAAATTTATTTTCAGTACTAGAGAGAAACAATTTAGAATTTTTTGGAATTTTTGTATGACCGCTGGAAATGATGACATTTTTAACGACTCGACCTTTGCTCCGTAAAGTTGATTCCAGAAATTTTATCGAAATATCTATCGAACACAATGTCTACTCATTTCACGCTTGGTTCCAAGAAAAGATTCATGATTCTTTGGGAAGAATTCCGCAGCAAAATCTCCAAAGGTTTGAAATTTATCTATTTGAATTTGATGAACAAGTGCTATACCATCAACAATATAAATTTTTGGCGCATATGAAACATCTTTCCGAGACTTTTTAGCACATTCATGGTTATTTTCGATTTCAAGGGAGTTCTGATTTCATAGATTTTCTGTAAAATCCTTCTGAATCAAAAAGGTACTTGCAGTAGTCCAATACTTTGTAAGATGTTAAAAGTTTTGTGTCGAATTCACGTTCATTAGCCAACATAAATATTTTTTGTAAATGAGTTGTATATGTTACATCTTGCAATTTTTTATTGGGAGTACTTTTGTTTGCTGCTGTAGAAGGATTTTCAAAGTTACAAAAAGTATTTATTTTTATAGGATTGGATAACTTTTTAACTTTTTGCACAAATCGTTCATTTTCGAATGTAGTGAACAGATTTTCTCCGTTTTCAACAATATTCAGTAAATCTTGCGAAGATGATTTATCAGCTAGTTCTCCAGTATAAATGTTTCGAAACGTTCACTCCTCATTATCTTTGTAAGGATTACAAGCATTAATACACTTCATGATATTTTGAATATCCTGTTCGTCTTTACTAATCCTGGATTGTGTCCATTCATTATGGTGATTGATGTCACTTGTAGAGTCCGATTGTAAATCCAGATATGAAGAAAGAGCCTTGTGAATGCTGTTTTTAAATGGATACAGAAGCATCAATCTCTGAATCGTGTCTTCATTTTTAGTTATGCCAATCTGCCCTCCAGTAACTGCTTAAGATCGATTCTGAGACTGCTCCAGTGCTAAGTCGGGGCTCGCACCGCATTAAATGCACCGTGACTCCGTTTTACAGACAACATTCCTCTCTTCAAATCATTTATAACTTCGGATGGTAATTGTAACATGTCTAATAAATAAACTGTCACTCCGCGAATGTAATTAGTGTGGTTCATAGAAAAAAAGTAAGGTAACATCTGTCTAGTAGTTAATAAATGTAATTCATAATCATTACTTCTGTCAGCCTTTATTGAATTTAAAATAATCTCTACCATTTCACATTAGTTGTTGAAATATTTAAATATTTTATTTTCAGTACTCTTGTGGTGTACAAAATTTGAAAACTTAGTTAAAAAATCTTTTAATATTCTTTGATGTTGATTGTATTTGTCAACCAAACCTGAATGATCTTTGTCTACTGTTACTTCTCTTATTGTCTGTAGACAAAAGTGTAACTGCGGTAAATGATCCTGGGAGAAATTCACGTTTTCTATAAATTCTGAAAGCTGCATGCTTCGAAGTGTTTCGTACAAAAGTTTATGAGCTCTAATACCTCTGTTATACTAAGTACCTTTCAAGATTGACGACAAAGTATTCATACCATAAACGTTGGCTTCAATAAGAAAGCTATCAAGTCCACTTCCTTCTATATATTGGCCCAAGCATCGTGAACAATTTTTTTGCAAGCGAAATGTCCCGATTCTCAGTATCAATTTTTGAAATTCTTGACTGGTTTGTTGAATATTTGTTGCAATAAGATATATAGCCATGTCGCAAGATAAAACAGCTATTTTTTTTATTTAATGCAAGGCTTACGTTAACAAAATTTTGATAGCGATGTACACGACATCTTCTGAAGTTGGTGGCTGCGGAATGATCGGACTAAATCCTACCATAGACACAGGTAAGTTTTCAGATGATAGTATTTGTTGAAATGGAGTCCATCCTGGAATTGGATTTTTCGATGGTCGGCAGAAATTATTTTCTAATTCATTATATTGCAGCCTACATAAGACCCAGAGCAAATGATCAAATTATAAATCATTTTTACTGTATGTTAATAAAAAACTACGGTCCTTGTAATTCGGTACAATAGGCTCTATATGTGTTTCAAAATGAAGAATTTCTTGACAGTTCAACGTTTTCAAATCATACTTATTGCGCTCAGCTAAAGGTTTCAATTTAATGACATTAATCTCATCTTCAGTATTTTTTTGTTCTTGATATATCACCATTGCTGTTACGTGAGTAGAATCTGTTCCGCTTAATGTTTCTTCATTAAAATCATTATTATCTATCGCACCGTAAAGAAATAACGAAGAATCTCGAACTATATTTTTTGGAATAAATAATTTTTTGTCTGCATCCTCACATACAATTGAAATAGTGATTTTATGATCCAGATTCTCCAATGCTTTGTAATTAATGCAGTGTCCAAATTTATTTAATATGCTTATCAACTGTTTCGATCTAGTTAAGTGATTAATAGATTCCGCTAAAGCTATATGCTTTGGAGTCTGCTTCTCAGTTACTGTAAAATATACATCATAAAAAACTGATAGTGCTCGTCGAAAGGAGTTATCACTTAATTTTATATTTTTAGCACTGAATAATGCTTACACAAAAGTGAGCCAAGTTTTTGGTAATTTACCATCGTTTAAAAATTTTCCGATTAAAGTTTAGTCACATAAATAGCGATCCGGTATTAATTCCGTCGAAAACAATTCTTCTAGATGTTTTTTCGCGCATTAAACGATATAATTTTTTGACTTTATATCCCGAAGATGTTCAACGACATCTTGCAGTGGTATATTACCCATAAATACTAGAGATGATTTCGATCGATCAGACGGATATGAAAACAAAACGTTTTCGCCATACCGATCAACGAGTAGTGATTTTATAACGCGATTTTCAACAACTTCATTTTCTATTTCAGTGAGTTCAGCCAATCGCTTAGCCAAAAACGATACTTCAAACAAGTGAGACGAAAATTGGTCTTTTGTTTCATTCATCAGTTTATCAAAACAGTTCATAAGTATTTCTTGAGGTATTTTACTCATAGGTCGACCTGCAGGAAGTTCCGAATTTCTCAGTAGTCGCAAACAATCGCGGTCACAATGTTTGTGGTATTTTACTTCAATTGCAAATAAATCCTCAGGTTGTTTACAAGTACTAATTTGTGTAAAAACATGATCTTGTTTTTTATTTACAGTATCAAAAATTTGTTGCGCAGCTGAAAGTTCAGAGCACAAAAAAAGTTGTTTATTTTTGTTCTTTGTTAACTTCCCACAAATTAAACATTTATGCTGCATATTAACTGCTAAATTTTCTCTTAATGACAGACGAATATTTCTGCTAGTACTTGCAATATCTGAATCACTTGTTTCTACATCGGAGGTAGATATATCTTCTTATTTCAGCAATGTTATCTCTCGTCGCCTTAATTTTTCTTCACTTATGTAACTTGCCATACAACCTCGATGCCATGAACATTCTTGTGCTACGAACTCCGGATTATTTTTTAATTTTGCACTAACTTTTCTTTTATTTGATCGGCTGCTTTTTGAATACTAATAAACGATTGTGATTTTGGTTGCTTAACCAAGTCACCTGTTTCATCACAAAACAAACACGATAATTCATTTGTTCTTTTTCTTTTCACATTTTTCACTTGTAACGACATTTTCACGTAATTTAATGAAACAGTTGTTAATTTATCACTGAAATACGACAAAACTCAAGTTTTATTTAATAAACTCACAATGGTTTAAACCTTACTGACACGAAAAACATCAAATAACTAGGAATACTGAACGCTTTAACGTTAGTAGCGAGATGAATGGGGGAACACAAAAGACAAGAGACTAACCCTATTTACGATTTACTTCCAGTTCTAAGAATCTGAGTATAGTTGCCATACTAGCTCTCACATCTGCATTTCTTGGAATGTTTTTTTATTTTCTTTAAGTATATATCTTTATGTTTGATTTTTCTGATTAAATAACATTTTTTTCAACAATTCATGATTTTTTTATAAATAATTTCTGTTGTATAATCATTCGGCAACTTATTATTGTATTTATTTATTTAAAAAAACGAAAAATTATTACTAAATTAACTATTAAACTGGCTCCATAGAGCGCGCTCACTGTATTAACGCGCTACTGGGAGGGCGGGAGTATAAAAAAAAAATTGGACCAATAAAGTGTCTGGCAACTTCCGGATTATTAATCTACAAGCTTTTCTGAACTCATATCAATTACCAAAATGCGGTCCTCATATTTTGCAAACTCAAGTCTATCCAGCGCCTGTACTGTAGTGAGAAGGTAGCAAGAAACTTATTTCGCACCTGACTTATGCAAATTATATTTACTAAATAAAAAATATGACTCTTACAGTATAATTTAAGCCAACAAAGAGATATACAACTTTGCCCGCTAGACCGCGGTACTGTCACTGGTTAAGGCAAAGAAAACGGTGCGTCAAAACAAAAGAGTCCGAAGCCACTTTTTAAGCAGAATTAATCCGGCGTTAGGAAAGCGATACTAGTTTTTGCAAAAACTAGTGGCCTACAGTTTTTTCGCTAAACATAAAGACTTGCCGGCAAGAATGCCACTGATGTAAGTGCTTTAGAAAACAATTTTGTACATGTAAACGTGAGTTTAATGAAACATTTAGGTGTACCTAAACTCATTTCAATACCTGAACGGGATTTCCATAAATGTAAAATAAACTATTAAATATGGAAAAGCTTCAACACCCCCTATTGTAAAAACGGAGCATGTTCGGACTCATATTAATCTTTTTTCCTCACTACACTCTGTAAGACCCTGTACATACTAAAGAGTTATTTGAGCCAAAAAGTGTTTGTTATATATTTTTATTTTTTCGGTAAAATCAATGAAAAGTTAAATCAAATTTAACGTTATGAAGCGGCGGTTCGATGAAGTTGTAAATTATTAATGTGTAAATACTAAGAGTAATTTATGCCAAAAAAGGAAACAGTGTTGTAGTGCCGCTTTTTTTCTATGGAGGTGTGGTTCGATGTAGATGTCGTTAAATATTAATAAATATATTATTTAGTCTCAAAAAGTTTTGTTAAATATTTTTTATTTTCTACTAAAATAGATGTAAAGTTTGACACAAGGTTACGGTCACGCGTTTTATCTATGGTGGGTAGTTCGATCTTGATTGTTATTTAAACAAAAACAATGCTGTTACATAATTTTCATTTTTCGATAACATAATTGATTGGTGTACTCATGTAGATTGTGTATTATGCTCGTAAGTGTTTTGTAACTGTGGTTTCATATTAGGTGAGTTTATCGGCCTATTTCCACAATTTTTGCCTTATAGCGCGGTATTTCGGCAGCAGACTCTGCTTCCGTCATCAGGCTTAGTCCTGAGAAGGACTGTTTTAGCACTTGAGTAGAATTTATATATTATGATTTTTTTCCCAATCACTTGACTACTCTCAGATTCGAACTTGGTACCTTTCACTTGTAAGTCTGACACCTATATATATATATATATATATATATATATATATATATATATATATATATATACAGGTATGGAAAAATATTATCGCGGGTCTGACTTATAATAAGTAAAATAAAGGCAGTACAATCAGTTCATGTTCTAAGTGAGATAGAATACACAACAAACTAAAAGTGTTGATGTCATACATGCGTCTTTTGAGTAAGTTAGTATCAATGACACATTTAATGGCTACTGTCAACGAGAATTGAAAATCGGTGTTTTTGCAAGTCCGACTCAATGCTCATGTATTCCACTGAAGAAAAAATACAGATTATTAGGTGATATTATTCAGGAAACACTGCACAAAGAGATAATGGGTAGTTTTACTTTTTCCTTTAAAAACAGACCAATTCCATCAGAAAGTACGATTATGCGTACTGTTTGTAAATTTGAAAGATGTGGATGTTTAAATAGTTGTAGAAAATGCAGTAGGATTGATGGTAATGATGGTGATCATTCGTAACTCAAACCAAGAGCGCGAACTCCAAGAAATTGTAGTGTGTAGTTTAGCAGAAACTAATTTCCCGTGCAATAGTACAAAAATTGCTGATGAAATGAATATTGAACCAAGAACAGTTCGCAATATCTTGAAAAGGAACAAAGGAACAAATACGATTGCTATAAGTTGCAAACAAATTTTTCCAGATGATCATCAGAAGCGTATGGAATTTTGTGAAGATATGATGAATCTCATAAAGTAGACTTTTGAAGTGTATTCTGTTCATTTTTAAAAATAGTTGGTTTTTCAATCAGAGTTATAATGCCCAAGTTAAACCTTAAACTTAAGTTATATTATCAATGTAATGTTAATGTTCTATGTAGCTCTCGTAAGTTTCTTCTTGGTTCTTTTTACGAGTAGTAATCGAACGATGTCTTAAATTCGCATTTACAATAAACTTCAATGTTTGAAGTATGATCATTTAATGTTTAAGTGTAAAGTATTTACTTAATAGTTTCAAAGAACAAGCGACTTTTCACCATCTTTCGTTCGGTTTCGTTTAGAAATGTTGAAACTAGATTGAAGGAGACTTAAGTAGTTCATATTTTGTGCCTACGCGCAAATACGTTCAAGTGGCAACATCGGTAAAGTTATGTCTCTCTCACACTCATATAATGCTTATTGGGTTTCTTTCTCGTTTATTATAAGTAAGACTCGCAATAACGTTTTTCTATATATATATATATATATATATATATATATATATATATATATATATATATATATATATATAAATATGATATATCATAAATTTTATTGCGTTTCCTTAATGCCTTCCTACGATTTTAGTTAGTGTCTCACACTTGAGAATTTTTCGTACCGGTTGTTAGACAACACACTTTACTTCGATACGGTAAACGTGGCAACTCCGCGTCAAGTATACTTAAGATTACACCACATTTAAAAATTTTAATAAACCTTATAATTACAGTTGGTGGAAAAAGGAAAAATTGAGAACAGTTGATCTTTTTTTTTAAAAATGTCATTTTGACAAGTTTTAAGTTTTAAGGAAATTACGCGTTTGGATATTTTCTGTAATTTTTACAAAAATTAACATTGTAAATTACATCCAGTATTTGTGTTGGTTTTACTTAATACCATACGAATTTAACACTATATATTTCTCGTAAGATCGCAAGGTGATCCCAATGGTCAATAACGAGTCGGCAATTACACAATTTCTTTAATTCATAAAATCCCAATTAGAGATTTGCAACTATTTTGCCCTTGATCGGGTAACCCCGACTGGGTCAACAAAATTTTCGAGCTAACGATGTGACCACTTATTTTAGCCTTGATCAGGTGAGTCCTTTACAGGAGAATATTTTAAAGAAAACCGTCATAACGTTAGGCTCAAAAATCACGTACGGACAAACGAACGGACGGACAAGACATCTCCATAATGTTGATTTATTATTTACGAGATTGTAGAACAGATAAACTTTGCAATCTTGTAAATCAACATTTAGTTTCATTTCAGTGAAAAAAATAAAAAGACACTTTAATAGATGTGCAAAGTTTCTGTTTGTGAACGCTTTTACCAATTTTAAATTGAAGTTCTTCAGAATTTTAGACTTTGATTAAATTTTGTTAAATTTGTTCTTTGATTATGACATTTGTCTGCTTGGTATTCATGTATGAAATGACTTGTTTGTGTTGTAAGAAATTCAAGCCGAGCGAGACGTTGATCTGTAATTGCGGTAGGCAATATCCAGGTATCTGATATACACACCCCGCGTTTCTGTGGAATTGAGTGATAGGTATGTATGTATGTATCATGTTGGTCATCTTTGAGGACCGGCAATATTCAAAATATTTGTACACCATGTTCATCGTCAATACTGTTTTCTTATTAATATTAATTAAAATTAATGTAGTTTAGAGACATCTAATTCATTTAACCGTAGTTCGCAGTTTCTCCACAATAAATGCTAATTTTAGTTGCAAGTTTTAATAAACAGCTTGATCTAGGTGATTTTAATTAAATTGAAAAGGCGCTAAAGCATTTAATATGCAAGAGTTTATTTAATCTACCGATAACAAACAGGGAAAGTGAAATTTTAACCCTTTTCCCAATTTTACATTTTAATGAATAGTGGTGATCAAGGGCACTTATATAAGTTTTTAATAAGTTTTAGTGCGAAGCTTGAGAAAATCAACTCTATAGTGTTTTTCGATACCTATCAAAAACTTTATAATTGCGATTAAAGAGGTTGATACTATTTTGGACAGTCTGTGGCTTCGTCCGGTCGAATAGCTTAAATTATTTTTATAAACTTAATTAAAAATGCTGATGTAGCTAAATGGGCCGAAACGAAGGTATGCGGTATGCAGTTTGCTTAATTTTGAATTTGTTGTGGAACGGGAAATAATAATAATTTGCGGCATAACGGGTGTCACTGGAAAACATTTTTCGGGAGTATCTCAAATATGTATCTATTTTATTGATCTTAACTCATAGCCTATTTCTCACAGTGAAGTCAAAGCTCAGTACCTGTGTCCGTAATTGCAGGATTTTAAATATCATTTTGTCAGTTGATACCATTCCAAATAAAGGTGACATTAATTTTAATAATTACTGAGGGTCACGAAAATTTTTCATGTATACGTTTACCATTGGGCTCCTTCATTTTGGTGCTCCAATTTTCGGTAAGGGCTTCCGGTCACTGTCTCCTTTATTCTTTATGTGCTCACCAAAACGCACTAGCCAATCGTGGCGTTTTAAACCCTTAAATGACGAGTTCTGAAACAGGCGCTATACCCCAGGTGATTCGGGCGAGACGCCCACAGTTTCACATCGATTCGTCGATCCGTCCCAAGAATTCTGAGGAGGGGGGGGGTGCAAAAATTTCTCAACGCCAAAATCAAGACTAAGAATAGCAAGATGTGCCAGGAAAGAATTCTGCCCCATTTGGATGCCCGGGAGAGCAGGACTCAAGCGACCTCGGACATCGAAAGTACCAACATTCGGGTACATTACTGCAGCATACGTGGTATCAGGTCGAATGTTAATGATGTTCACCTACACCTTGAACAAGCGCAACCAGGTATTCGGTTTCTATCAGAAACACGTCTCCCCTGGAAGCACCGATTCGTCTGACATGCAATTTCCCAGATACAGCCTCCACTCTAACTTTTGACTTAAAGGCGGAGTATGTGTGTATGCCAAGAATAGCGTAGGTTGTAAGAGGATGTCCACTTTGGAAAACAACAAATTTGACATGATTTGGTTCAAACATTCCGGTCCCCAATTTGTGAAATTCTACTGTTGTCTGCATAGTGATCGTAACTTTCAAGATCGCTTTCATTACCCTAATCTGAAAATAGACTAACTTTTATCACAGTTTCTATCTTGCGATATCTCAATTTTGGGAGATTTTAATGCCCATAACTCCCGCAGGTTATAGTGCGGAAGCATTTGCTGTATCATGTGATATCACAAATGATTTCCGAACAACTAATTCACTTGTCTATAAAGCAAAGGTCATTTCCCCACTTGGTCAATCAGACCACTGCCTAATCGAAATAACTTACTCTGTACCCAATCCCACTGTTACTCGAAAAACAGATAGAACTATGTGGTGTTTTAAATTAGCTAACTGGAGCGAACTGCGAGATGTTTTTGTAACCGTCCCTTGGCGTGAGTATCGCTTTAAACGGTTCTCCTCTTCTAGCATTGCTCTTTCAATAACTGAAGTGATCTTGATGAATATGGAATTATACATTCCCAAAAAACATAATCCTGTAGGTCATACCCGTTCCCAACCATGGTTTAATGTCGAAAATCACGTCGACTATATTGCCGCAAGGAATAGTTGCAAAAGCATCATCGCCAAGGCCAAAAAGGTGTTTGAAGAACGTAAATGCAAGGAATTGGTCTCATATCCTTTCGTAAATTTTGGCCATTAGCTAAAGCTATTCGTTAAAACTTTAGTACATCTTCCTTTCCTCCCATGACGTCTTACTGAAAAAGCCAACCTCTTGTATGCCGTCGCCCAAATCTGCCCCATATGCTGTGAAGTCAATTCTCTTTCAATACAAGCTCTTTGAATAAATTGCCAATAAACTTGACTCAAACAAAGTGATATTTATTTATTTATTGATATTTTATTCTAATAACCTTCTAAACGACCACCAGTATGAGTTCAGACTGGTGATCTTCTTTCATATGTCATCCAACTTTGGAATAACACATTAGAGAGGTGCGGTGAAACAGTGGTAGTAGCTTTACATATTTCAAAGGCTTTTGACCAGATTTGGCACAAGTGCCCACTTGCCAGTCTCATTTCGTTCGGCTTATTCGATACGTTCATCAATTGAATCTCCTACTTTCTTGACAGAGACGTATACGCGTTGTCGTCGATGTTGTGTGTTCGAAAGAAACTACTATTAAAGCGCGCGTACCCCAAGGATCAGTGATAGTTCCTACACTTTACCTGCTATACATAAATGACCTCATTTTTTGAATAGCTAACCCGATCCATTGCTTTGCAGACGACATCACTCTACATTGTAGTTGTTCTCAGTTTTGCAATAAGTCTACTCAGGACATTTAATTGAAAACGGCAGTCTCAATCAACAGTGACTTAGAACGTGTCCTTGAATGGGGAAGGAATAATCCACTCACGTGAATACCGACAAAACCCAGTGTATCACCAAGAAAGACCGATCATTTCCTGCTGTAAATATGAATGGTTAGATATCAAGTTTTCAAACTCTATTTCTATGTTAGGGATGTCCGTATCATGGGTTGGCCACCTTTTGTCAGCCAGAAAAACAGCAGCCCGTAAACTGAGATTTCTGTACAGATCTAAACAGTACTTTACATCGCAACAACTTCTACTGTATAAGACTCAAATTATACCTCATCTGGAATACGATTCCTACCTCTGGGCCGGTACTCCCCAATACACTATAAGGCTTATAAATGACTCGTCTCTAACTTCTGACCTACAGTCTTTTGATCATAGAAGAGTAGTTTCGGTTCTTTCCTTTTTCTATCGCTATTACCATGGCAAGTGTGCCTCCGAAATACACTTCTTAATACCTTCGAAGGCCATCTTCGCTAGGAACACTCGATTTGCCCATTCACACCATAATTACGCACTCAAAATTCCATTAGGTCACACTAAACGGACACAATCTACATTTTTCCACACGGCGACCAACTTGTCGAATGGGTTACCCAATTCCTGTTTTCCTCCAAACTTTGACTTAAGCAAATTTAGCCATTCATAAACTTTTCGCGGCAGCCTAACAATATTCCAGTGTTCCTGAGTGCTTTAGCATGTTATGCAAATCTTAGCTTGTTCAGGAATACTAGAAGTAAAAAAAATAACCTATGACAATGTGAGTTTTTCATCGAAGCCTTTTCTTTTGAGATTTGATTAATTATTAATTGATAATATACCGATTAAAAATGCCTTCCCTTTTGACCTCAATGGGGCAACCCTTGCTGGGCAATGGAGAAGACTTTTTTTTGTAAATGTTTCATTGGCGTCTAGATATGGTCTCTTTCTCATAAAGTGAGGTCAAATGTTAATTAATAATATACCAAATAAATATGTGCATCTCCCATTTTGACCTCAATGGGGTGACCTCTGCTAGGTCTGTGCCGTAGCATATTTTTTTGGAGATTAGATGTGTATTTCATTGATTTCTAGATATGAACTGTTTCTCACGAAGTGAGGACATATATCAATACTTGTTTTCGTTAATTAATAATATACCAACAAAATATGCGCACCTCTTATTTAACCTCAACGGAGTGACCCCTAACGGGTCTACGCCGAAGCGTTTTTTTTTTTGAAAATTTGAGACATACATTTCATTGACTATTAGATATGGCCTATTTTTTACAAAGTGAGGTAAAACGTCAATAACTGTTTCGTAAATTTATAATATACCAACCAAATGTATGCACTTCCCATTTTAACTTCAATGGGTTCAATGGTGATGGTGAATAAAATCTTTACTGTGATCGTATTGCAATATGAGCGGCAATAAATGCATTATTTCGGAATATTCTAAATATGTGTTCCATCCTATAAACGGGGTGACAATTTTGCATAATTAATGTCGTTAAGTATTTAATATTAATTAATCGATTTGAATGGAGACGTGTTCTATAAACATGCACAATCATCAATTTTGTTTATAAAAAAATCAGTAACGTTATTAACTATAATTACTACAACTTAAACATTTATAATGCACATAATTAATTTCTGCGTATCAATTATTCAAGACGTTACAGAAAGTTTTAAAATTGTATAAACAAGCTAAAAGAAACGCTTAAGTCTAGAAACTCAGTATTGAATTCGTTTTTAGAGGTACAAAGCTCTCCGTACCAGTTTTCATTAATATTAAATTTGTAATATAACAGGAATAAGTGATTTCTAACTTCTGTAAGCAATTTAGGTACAAGCATAAATTTTAATTTTCCTTTTATACGCCTGTCTATTTCATTTTTACCTTTCATTTTGATTCGCCGTTATTCTCAGAACTTTTTTCGATAAAATAAAAGCAGAAACTTTTTTTTTATCAAATTCTCATTAATTTAATTTAAACCCTTCAATGGACGAAGGATATAAAAACCAATTAATAATTATAAATTGTTACGAAACTGGAAACATTTTATAAATGGGTTATTTTAGTATACTGCGGCAGGCATAAAGTTATTAAACAATTCATTAATATAAAGGAACGTAATCTGTGGAATAGGTAATTCCTTTTGTACTCAATTTATAATGGGTATTAATTACAGTGTTTTACAACGGCTGCTTAGTTCTATTCATATCTAAATTATGTATATTTGGAAATGTTTTGTATATATTCATGAGCATTCTCTCCAAAATCATCTATTAGATGCACGTCCGGTGGTGCGCAAAACTTTGTTTTGCCGCAATGGGGACAAAAACTAATTTTTCTTTGCTAATATACCATCTGTTGTGGTACAACGCAAACCTATCAATCAATCTTACTGTTCCATGACGAGCATTTCTACGAGATACTATTTGTTAATAGTAAAAGAATACCAATGCGACAATTTCCAAATGATATATGTGAAAAAGTTGTGCAGTGTGGAAAACCCAGAAGTGATTTTTTTACCGAGTTGTGATCAATAAATCCGCTTTCCCTATTTTTGGAAGCTATATTTAACACGTTTTCCTATGTTTCGGTTCGTTATTGAAAGTATGGCTTAAAAATTGAATTTATGACTAAGAAAATCTGTTATTGACTAATTCAAGAAGTTATTTTTGTTACTGTTGTGTTAATAATAACTATTAACAAAGATTTGCTGGTCTTTAAGATATTTCGAAATAAATCTTATAGTTTTAAATATCCCCTCTCTTTTGTTGATACAAGTAAATAAGTGACAATAAGGCTGAAATAAACAAGTGTGCTTTAATGTTGGTTGATTTTGTAGAAAAAATAAAAATATATTCTTTTTGCAATTTTTTTTAAGTAGGTAGCAGACAAATAAAATTTCAGAAGCAGCATATCACAAGTGTTATCGCGGAAGAAGAGATAATTAAAGGGTTTCAATATCTTGTCAATAAGTCGTAATATTTGATAATGATTTTATGTACTCTTATGTAACTAAAATTTAAATGTATTGTGATTAAGAAGTGAAAAGAAAAAACAGAATGGAGGAAAGATATGATTTAAGCATTACTCATGTCGAGATACAGTCTGTTATTTGAAGAAATCGTAACAGATCGCACGAAGTATTATGCTCACGTGATTTTTGGGTAAAAGGTCACCGAACGGCGGTTATTAGAAACAATATTGTACCGGGTGGCCAACTAAGAACGACCGCCGGCCATATCTCAGGAATGGATTATAGCACAGGTTCGGGAAAAAAATGTTTATAACAAAAGTGGCCTCGAGAAACGCCTGGAAATTATTTTCAGAATTGTAAGTCCACCGCTAGAGGGCGCACGCACGCACGCACGCACGCACGCACGCACGCACGCGCACACACACACACACACACACACACACACACACACACACACACACCCACCCACCCACATACGCACACGCAGACACCGACATAGACACGCATACACGCCCCCCCCCCCACAAACACATGGGAAAGGTCCACCCCTTTTACATTTCCAATTAAAAGAAGCATTTAGTTTTTTAAATATTTACTATCGCGTATAAATCCCATTATGTATTGAATTTCAGTGTAACAAAAACTGACTTAATTTTAATTCTGTCGGATGTACCGGGTGACCGACTAAGAACGTCAGTCGGCCATATCTCAGGAATGGATTATAGCACAGGTTCGGGAAAAAAATGTTATAACAAATTATTTTCTGAATTGTAGGTCGACCGCTAGAGGGCGTATTTGACAGTTAAAATTTTAAAAAGCAAAATTTTTCAAAATTTACTCAATTAAGGGGCATATTAAATATTATAATTAGATTCCTTGACAAATTCTGCATATTTTTTATTTGACAAGTTTTAGTCTATCTCTTCAAATAAGGAGTGGAGGAGAGTGGGAACCTTGTTACGAAAAAACGCCTTTAATTCAGGTTCTGCTTGACCGATTTTAATAAGCTTGATGCTGTTTGAAAGAGCTTTTGTTAAACAAAAAATTTGAAGCAATCTGATTAATAACATAAATGCTAGAAGGCGCTATTTAATATTTTTTTAATATTGTGTTTTCTCTTTACAATTTTAAATGGAAGCATAAAAATTTAAATAGTAGACTAAATTAGTAATAAAACAGTGAAAACTCGTAAGAAACAGGTAAATGGCGAAAATTGTTCTTCCAACGTCTAGTAGGCTAATGCGCGTTAACGGAAATTATTAAATTTAGCCTGGATGAAGGGATCTTACATCGGTCTGCAGTAATTTAAACTGTTATCATACTAATGTTATGGTTGCCGCTAGATTACCTAAATTTAATGCTGTCGCTACTAACAATGAGAACAAATTATAAAATAATAATGTGATAAATCTAACAATTAAAACCTTAAATAAATAACTACGTAATTAGTGCCGCCCTAGATGTTCGAAATGTCGTCTATCATTTTCAATGCATGGAATCAATCGCTGACGGGTGGAGGGAACAGTAGTTTCAATTTCTGTCCTTGAAATACTTCGTATTGTCTGTCGTATTCTTTCAATCATGTCAGCTATTGTTGTGGGTCTATCGGCATAAACGAGATCTTTTATTCGCCCCCACAAATAAAAATCTAAACAAGTTAGGTCTGGACTCCTTGATGGCCAAATAAATAAACTTCCACGTCCTACCCACCTTTCAGGGTATGATTGATCTAAGAAATCTCCAGAATAATGTGCCGAGCACCCATCATGTTGCAAGAACATGTCACGGCGAATGGTTAAGGGTACGTCTTCTAAAAGAAGTGGAAATTCGTTGCCTAAAAAATCTAAATATCTTTCTCCATTAACAATCTCATTAAAAAAAAGGCCCAATTATTTCTCCACCTAGAATCCCGCACCACACATTTACAGGCCAACGACCCTGATTTTGGACCTCCTGCATCTAGTGGGGATTCGTTTCAGACCAGTAGTGCATATTATGTCGATTTACACTACCATCACTATGAAAGCAGCCTCATCTGTCCACATAATTCGTGAAAGTATTTCAGGATCGTCGTGTATCATATTTGAGAGCCAGTTGCAAAAATCCAATCTGATATCGAAATCTTGAGCATTCAAACTATGGTATAGGACCATGTGGTATGGGTGCAATCTAAAATAGTATATATTATAAAGTAATCAGATCAATAAGACACATTGAAGTACTTCATTGTTAGTAAACGAAAAAAGGCTTTAAATGCATTAACTCTCGTAATGTTATTACGATTTTTTTTTCGCCCGGCCTCTCATTATTTTTTATTATTGGTACCTTTTTACTTTACTTTGCCTCACTTAATTATCATGTTGTTAGTTAAAATCTATTCACATAGCATAAGATAATTTCATTAAATAATTTGGTGTTTTATTGAAACTGGACATAAAATGGCGGCAAATACATTAGTCATGTTGTCACAAGTTAACTTTGATGTAATGACATTTTCGGTACGATAAAAATGAGAAACATATAACGACAAACGAAAAAAATTAAAACATTTTTATCGTTATAATAGCGAATAAAACATGCATTAATAAATAAATAGTCACCTGTGTTCCCTTAAAATATTTTGGACGGTGGTTCGACATATACCCAAGTCTCTAGCTATAGCTCTGATGCTTGAATGATGGTTAACATTTACATAAGCTAAAACATCGATAACATTTTCCTCTGTTCTACCTCTGCGTTGTCTTCGGTACACAGGAAGATTCATATTTCCAGTAGTACGCACACGGTGTGCGAGGTGGAGAAAAACTCTTCTGCTGTGATGCCGTCTGTTTGGGTACTGCAGTGCATACACTCTAGCAGCAACGGTTGCATTTCTCATACATAAAAAATAAACTGCCAACATATCAAATGCTTCTTCATTTGTAAGAATCATTTTGGTACGAAAAAATAAAAAAAGTCTATTAAATGCAACACGATGAATAATTGACATATGCGTGAAAATCATAGCTTGCTTGGTTTCAACAGGGAATTTATTTTATATCTTACATGGCCCTCTTTACTAATTTTGTTGTCATCAGTAAATCGTAATTCATATTTTAAACTGTATTTGTTGTTGCTGGGCAAATATCGGTTTTTATTGATATTTTATGCTTTTGATTTACTAACACATCGCTTGAAAACAAATATAACATTCTTATACAGGGTTCCCCATAATAGGCTACCCATTTTAATATTTGCATTAAAATTTTTTAGTTAACAAAACAAGCTATTTATTATACTAAATTACAGCTAACTCTTTGGGATTTATGATAACTTATATATATTTGGCTAATTTAATTCTAACTTTTAAAAATCACGTCTTCTAAATGACCTCCACCAACTTCAACACATTTTTCAATATTAGATAAAAAGTGGTTCATTACACGGCGTAGCAAACCTTCGTCTATTCCTTCAACTTCTTCACGAATTTTGACTTTGAGTTCCTCGATTGTACCTGGACGACTCACAAACACTTTGGCTTTTAAATATCCCCACAGGAAAAAATCGGGTGTCGTTAAGTCGGGGGACCTCGAAGGCCAAGACAAATCTCCGAATCGAGAAATGAGTCGGCCATTAAACATTTCTCATTGAAAATTATTAATAATTTTTAATTACATATTTACCTTTGAACTTATTCGTTCATAACAAAAACTTATAATAATTTCTCATTGAGTTTCTGGCGGTATGAGCTGTTGCCCCATCTTGTTGGAATAGTAAGGCATTGTTTAGTAATCCTCGTCTATTTCATTCTGGAATGAGGAATGTATCTAGCATGTTTACGTAGCGCTCGGATGTTACTGTTACAACGCGGTTATTTTTATCCTCAAAAATATGGACCATAATACAATTAAGATCCTACTGACCACAGAACAACTTTTGGATTATTGAGGTTCTGTAATTTCAAGAAGATTATTCATTTGACCAGTATCTAAAATGCTGTTAATAATAACCTATGCCGCTCAAATAAAGATTTGCTTCGTCGCTCATTAGGAGACTGTGAATTGCTCCTTGATGTAAATCAAAATTCTTGATAAAATGCTAAACTTGCTTTTTATCTTGATTGCTAAGGTACTGTGCCATTTGGATATAGGGATGAAATTAAATCCTTTGAAGAATTCGATCTAAGCTTTTGATATTCCTAGGATAAGGTTTGTCGATTCAGACCTTTTAGGAAAATTTAAACGCATATATTAACTCTTTGCAATATTTTCTGGTGTACGAACTGTTCTTCGACGTCAGGCTTCTTCAAATTGAGAACCATTTTCAGCACGACGACATAACTTAAGTTTTACGATGCGCGGACATTGTTATTAAAGATCGAATGCTAACTTCTTCTATCGAATTGCTTCTTATGTAAGCTTCTACAATAACACACGTTGTTGGACTGAGTAATCCAAGTTTCGTATGTAAATGACTTATGTAATTATTAATTTATAACTGTATTTGTCAGCTACCTGTTTAAAATTAACAAATCCCAAAGACTAGCAGATAATGGCAGAGAACAGACTATGATTTAGCATTATCATGTCGAGGATTTATTAATAACAATAACACTGGTACAGTCTGTTATGGGAACAGTATAATCGTAAAAATCAAGTTAGATTTATGCCCACTGATTTTATGAATAGGTTCACATGAGACGGCGTATGCATTTAGGTAATCTAGCTTCCATTGTACATGGCCAACTAGAGAAACGACAATATTAAAAAATATTAACAGCGCCCTCTAGCATTTATGTTATTAATCAAGATTGCTTCAAATTTACAAATTTTCTATTGTTTAACAAAAGCTCTTTCAAACAACATCAAGTTTATTAAAATCGGTCAAGCATGAACCTGAATTAAAGGCGTTTTTTCGTAACAAGGTTCCACTGTCCCCCCCTTATTTGAAGAGATAGACTAAAACTTGTCAAATAAAAATATGCAGAATTTGTCGAGGAATCTGATTATAATATTTAATATGCCCTTAATTGAGTAAATTTTGAAAAATTTTGCTTTTAAAATTTTAACTGTCAAATACGCCCTCTAGCGGTGGACCTACAATTCTGAAAATAATTTGTTATACAATTTTTTTTCCCGAACCTGTGCTATAATCCATTCCTGAGATATGGCCGACGGCCGTTCTTAGTTGGCCACACGGTACATACCACAGAATTAAAATTAGGTCAGTTTTTGTTACACTGAAATTCATAATGGGATTTCTACGCTATAGTAAATATTTCAAAAAAATAAATACTTCTTTTAATTGGAAATGTAAAAGGGTTGGACCTTTCCCATGTGTTTGTGGGAGGGGGGGGCGTGTATGTGTGTCTGTGTCCGTGTCTGCGTGTGCGCATGTGGGTGGGTGGGTGTGCGTGTGGTGCGCGCGTGTGTGTGCGTGCGTACGTGCGCGCGTGGGTGCGTGCGTGTGCGTGTGTGGGCGTGGCCGTGGGATTATTAGTTCATGGAAATAACATGTTTTCGCCATGTGAAACTTAATAGCTTGCATTCTTTTGGTTTGGATAACGTAATTTGTTTTCGACGGCTTTCGATTTCTGTTTGTGTTTGGCGCAATTTAAAATTTACGTAATTCTTTTTTTATAATTGACAATTGAATATTTAAGTAACATAATGGCAGATATTAAGAAATATGGCGAATTTTGAAGAAGGCTGAAAGTAGTCTAGACCAAGATGCTAGGATAGATTCACGTTTGTTTGTTTGCGGTCAACACAATACACGAAAAAGGGGTAGTTAAGTGGGGGGTTGAAAGTAGTTACGTATGCTGGGGGTGTACCAAACTAGCGTTGGAGGATGCTGCGCTCTCGTGGATTCGGATAATATACTGGTTATTTTTTGTGTTGTGTATCGTTTGTCATGCTGACACTTTTGGACATATAAGTGGTTTTCGTGTTCTTCGGTGTGATTAGCCATGTTCTTTGGACCTACTGTTTCGCAATTTGCATTTTTTATTGCGGATTCAAATAAATAGTTCCTGTATAAATGATAACTTTTGCGTATACTGCCGACTTCGAACAAATAATACAAACTGCTGTAAATAATAAACTTTTCGTTCTTTTCAGATTTTAAATTAGTAAGTGTAAGTTAGAACTTATAGTAGAGTAACGTAGTCGAAGCTTATGTAAATTTAAGTATTAGTGAGATTACAACCAATTGTAATATCAATCAAATGTGTTGAAAGGAGAAATATTCACGAGTTAAGTCATGCTGGAAAAACCTATTTCAGTATCAACTCCGATCACATTTCCGCCGCCGAGGTCATCTCTAGGTACCGAAGGTATCTGTATAACAAATATAAGGTAAACCCTTTTGTGCATTTTGTTTTGCTGTGGTTGACAAATTTTAATAAATTGTTTTGTATGCTAACGTTTGAATACACTATCTTTCGACATTCACGTGTGATTTTTTTGTATCTATTGAATTGTAATGCTAACATATCCATTCGTGAGATAATTCTAAATTTACCTGAGATTTGTTTAATTATCGTCCTGACGATTTGTATCAAAATTAAATGTGGTTTTGCGTTACAAGATAACGTAGCTTATTGGTTATAATCTTTGTTATTTTGGTTTTTGTGTCAAATTTACAATAATTTTAGTAAGGCCCCTACTGACCCTAGCTAGCTTCACAGCGTTTTTAAGAAAAATTAGATTTTATTTGTTTAAAGGATTTGATTTATGTAACAATTGTGTGACCTTTCGATGACGGTGTTTTCTTAATATTATTCAATATATGTATATCTTTAGGCTAACGTTCTTATTGTGTTTTTTTTTAAGTGTACAGCACCATAATACGCGTATTTGGAGCGTCTTTTTTATGTGGATCATGAAATTAACGTCATTACGGTTGTGTTTATAGCAAGTAAAGTAATTGCATTCGAAAGATATCATTGTTTATTGAATTTTTAACGTAACTTTTAAAGGTGTGTTGCAATACTTTGTTTTTTGAATTTGAGCATATTCTATACTGGATGGATTGAAATAATTGCGAATGGTTGTAAATGAATTAAAGTGATTTCTTTTGTTTGAAGAATAACTATATTGAAGTGCAGACTTATTAAGAGATTTTAAATTAAATAACGTAAATTTATGTAGTGAGCCGGTGGTTGACCGAACAGCTCATTGTATTTTGTGCATACGAGGTTGTCGCGATTAGTCGCCCTCTTTGAAGTATTTTTATAGTTATCAACCTACCGATTGCAGGCATTGTTGATTTCTTAAAGGTAAGCAGTTGGTAATTTGTTTAAAAATGAGCTGTATTTTTCGACGAATTTAGGTATTACATCCAGATATCGACGTTTAGTAAATTTTAGGATTTTATAAATTTTCCATCACGCTTAATTTTGTTGTAGTGACGTAATTTTGCGATTTAAATTAAAGAATTAATTATCGTATTTGCATTTATTTTTTGTTATTTGAAATAGAAATTTTTGAGTTGAGGTTTGGCGAGATTTTAGGGAGTTTTGAGTTTTATTTTGCAATTTTGCGGCTTTTATATAAAGCTTAGAATTTCGTTGGAATTAGGTGAACTTAGCGTAAATAGCTTTAGGGTAGAATCTTAAGTAGTAGAGTAGCTTATTTTTGAGTGAAAGTTTTGGTTTCCTGTTAGACCAATCTAAGATCTGCTCATTACGTTTTCCCGCTATAAATGTGTTTAACAGGTGGCGCCTTTTTGACAATTTTTAACGGATTTTGACGGTTTTGGAGTTGTGACGAATGTTACATCATTATGTAAGAACCCCGCCCACACCACTGAGCTATGCCATGGTACAAATTCCCTTTACGGGCTGGATGCTCTAGTGAATATTTAGCCTGTAACAGTGTGCGTGTGTGTGTGTGTGTGTGTGTGTGTGTGTGTGTGTGTCTGCCATTGTGCGCCCTAATTAAAATGTTTCTTTCGGTTCTTTTCTCTCTTTACCTCCGTTTTTAATTTTCAGGCTTGTGTTTAAGAAAATTACGGAGTTTACTATTACTATTAAAAATGCTCTTACCAACGTATATACTAGTCCAATGCAAATAATAAACCTTCTGACTACGTATCTCAAGTGCTCTATTACTTCGCTAGCTGCTGGGTTATACTTTTTACATTGTGCTGGCTTAAAGTCTCCCAGTCACAATCGTTCTGCTACAAAGGAGCCATAGACAGAGAATATTGGCACCCGTTACAATTTATAGATTCACTTTCCATTTAAACGCGAACACATAAACGAAAAATGCAATTATACAATTATTCACTAATAGGTAATAAACCGTAATCACAAGTCTTGTAAACCCTAATTTATAGCTGAAGTGAAAATTAAAATAGTCTGAGCTTTTTACTGCCCTTCATATCCTGATGATGACGAGAAGGTAGGAGGTTTTGTTAACTGTTAAGGTATAACTTATCATAGCAAGAAATATATGTAGTAATTTATAGTTTATATTAGATGGAAGTTGTACATGACTGTGATGTATAAGCTATCGTTATCACTCGATATATTTATTTTCCAAACCAAAAATCCTTGTGATTACCAAGAGAGAAAACCCGAAAAGATGTAGTATTTTTGGCAGTAACCCAATATTTATAGATAAACAGGAAATCTCAAAGAAGCTCGGTACCTGTTAAAAACTAAGAAAATGTGCTTTTTACCCTTCACACAAGTATTTTGTAAAATTAACAGAAAATGCCAAGAAAATTCTTGCGCAGTGGGTGAAGTCCTACCGTTTAGTTACGTTTAGTGCGAATAAGACTAACAGATTTTTAAATTAGGAGGAAATGTAAATAAGTTAAAGTTAGCTGATATTGTACAACTGTAGCAAGTAAAATAGAAGTTACATGTATAGTGTGTTGCCTATCTATCAATGTATAATTTTAACCACATAATATTTAATACTTAGGTATGTGAAATTTAGGCGTTACACAATATACTGCCAGTTTGCATCAGTGGAAATTATTTATTTATTATATGGTTGTTTTTGTCGAACTATTTGATTATTCGTGCTAGTTGCACGTTATCAAAGATATTGAAATTTGGTTAAATGAACCAATTCCATATACAAAATTTACTTACGTATTCTATATTTATACATTCTATGTATAACTTGTATTCAGTTTACGTTCACAAAATGTATTGTGGCTTTTGTATCGCTTCGGTAACTCAACTTCAACCATTGCATTGAGGTTTTTGTATAAACAACTTAAAGATCATTTTTATTTTATATCTTTTCATTTTCATTTAGTGTGGAGTCTTTGTGATACGATTATTTATTTGTTTTTATTATTAATAGGCAGTTACACATACAGATCGATTTGTTTGAGGTAAAAATTACTAACATTTTAATTACGCTAGTTGCTATACTCTTAAGATCAACGGGCTACGTCTAGTAGAAGGTTACAACTAATAACTTTGATGTGTTACTGCTTTCTGCGGAATTAAAAATTATGGTAATATAACTATTTTTAATACTTTGTTTCCTAAATCAATATTTCTGCAATAAATTTTAGGATGTGGTTCTATTGATTATTTTTGGAATTGGGTATTAGCTTTAAATTGTTTATATTTATTTGTCTAAAAGAGAAGTGGATAATGCAATTAAAACACGATAAAATTTAAAGTTATGTATATTAATATAGATAATTAATATATTTCGGAGCTTTACGTAAACTATGTTAGGTAGTTTACTACCTGCAATATAAGGTAATGGTGAGGAGTGAATTTAATTGTCAATAGGAAAGGATTTCGATTCATATATTTTATGTAAGCGTTGATATTGTCAAACATGCATCAGTGAAGCGATAAAATTTATTATAAATCGTGACACCCTTATCTGGAAGTAACGAAGTACCACTAAGTCTTAAAATATATTAGATGGATTTTAATTAACTTTATTAAGCAAAGTTAAGTAAGAAAATCTGGTCTATTTACTTTAGGTTAATGGATTTTTTACATTCAGCTTTAAGAAGTTTAACTTAAAAATTGAACTTTCTAAAGGTAAACTATTTTTTTTTGTAAATAAATCTCATTATTCAAACACACAATTAACTCCATTCTTGTAACTAACTCACCATGATCATTAAATAAAGGATTACTCATTAAGCGCATAAAATAAAGTAAAATGCATGATATTGAATTTGATGTATTGAAAAATAACGTTAAAAAACTCTTCGTTATGTGAAACATAAAAAATACATCATACACCGAAATAAAATTTTAAACCGTATCTAAGTCCAACACCATTGAACAAACATACATTCGATCAATTCTTATAATTTTCACACAAGGATTGTAAACTACAACTAATGAATTAGAATTCTTTAACAAAGGTTTTAAGTATTGCCCTGTTCCCATATTAAGAAAATTAATACTCCGGATTAATAAGAATAAACCAATCCCATTGGATACCACACTATACCGGAGAAAGGACTACGAAATTTTTATTTATGTAAGAATAATTTTAGATTTTTGAATGGTAGAAGTTTGATTATCTTTAGAGGTGTCATTGTTTATGTTGTAAGTTTCATTTCAGGGAATAAGGATAATCACTCTACATTACCGTTAGTATGTTTAAATCACAAGATTTAGAGATTTTTAATTTAGAAGCAATACTTATCTGTAAGTATTTTTGAAAGATTGATCATACAGATCCATTAATTAACTTATTTGCTTATTAAATTGTGATTCCTTAGTCTAAAGGTTAGCAGTGAACCTGTATTATGAGAGTTCATTGTTTCTTTGTGAGAAATTACATAAAAGATAACACCATTTAAGAGTAATCAGTTTTTTTTTTATATTTTGGCTTAATGATTCATCTGAGAATTGTTTATTTTGAGTCAGATCGATTACACAATTTCCTTATTTTGCATTCATTAACAGTAATTAAATACATAATACCGATAACAAGACATTAAGAAAAAATTTCAGGTTTGAATTATTACAATTCATTCATGTTGATGAATGTTTAAAGTATATTTTAAAGAGTATATATATATATATATATATATATATATATATATATATATATATATATATATAGTGTTTGATTCATGAACGACGCACTGATGATTACGTCTTTAAAATTTTTAAATGCGAACTAATGTTGTGGTTAAAAATTAATAGGCCGAAGTATTATTTTTCTAAATTGGGTGATTTTTACTTATTTCGGAATTTTTATGTGTTATGAATATTAATCTATGAATATTCGAGGGTAAAATTTATTATTAAGAATAATTAAACTTAAAGATTTTCAAAATTGAATCGACGTGCATTAAGTTTTTTGAAACGAAATTTAACGTACTCTATTAAAGTGAAAGTGTGACTGAATTTGAGTTGTGTATGGTTATATTGAGTAGGCTACAATTTTGTTCCACAGTCAGGTAGGATTAACTTACACCTCGCCTAGGACTATTCATTTTAGAAAAATTAAGATTGTGATGGCGCCTAGAGACCATTTTTCCTGGATTGAATTTTGTTATTGGTTAATTTATGGTTAGTCTAAGGTATTTGAAACAAAATTTTAATCATTTTACGTCTTATATCGACCTCCCCCATTTCCACTGCAGTGGCTTTGCAACCCGCTTACGTCGGTAGGCCTGCGCAACGCCTAGTGCGGTTTTTTCGTGTAACAATGAACACAAATGTCTGCTAATTTAAAACTAAACCAATTGTATTCGCTCATTGTTCTTTTACGTGGCTATTTCTGCTTAAATATCTTGTTACGCGCACAACCCTAAGCATTCTTCCAGATGGGTGTGTTCGTTTTACATTCTGTAGAAAAACGTCATTAGTCGGTCGCAGCCAACAGCTTTTGAGGTTGTGAGGAACTATTTCTTCTCATTTTGGTCGACCAGTTCCTGCTTCTGAAACATTTTGGATAGGCATAGCAGATGTTGATGAAAATTTATGCTTGTTGGTTCACATCTTCAAGACCATTTTTAGTACATTTGCTATTTTACCTTCCACTATACCAAAATGGCAAGCTGTGCTATAACATCCACTCAGATCATGCCCGGCCAAGATATCTGGCATTGATGTCAGTATGTTTTCGGACGGACGTTTTAACGTCAATCATTGACCGTCATCGGATTCCATGTACATTGGAATGGTTATAACTTCCTTTGGATAGCGGTAGATTAGCAACAAAAAACGTTAAATGTCAAAAAACAACCACATTGACCTGCCCGCTTCCCTGTTCGGTTTTCAGTCTACATGTTCGTAGTATGCGCCTCTTCATGAAGATTAGTTAAATCTTAAAAACACTTAAACCTAATATGTCATTTGGGATTTGATCCTGTTCTGTAATTACTAGCTTGTTAATGACTGTATAAGGTTCTAGATTCTAGATTGAGGATTCACCGATACATTGTTCGGCTACAGCTACTGATAATACCCCAATGAAATTATTACGACGGTCCACATGGTGTCTTCCTTCTCCAGTATTTGTCACTAGCAACTCTTATTTTAACATGTGTCGACCACCCATCGTTTTGTTTGTTACATGTATCCAATATCAACTGTTTTATGGATATTCCTTGGTTGACTTGTTTTTTGACGGATCATAAACGCATGTATCCATCGGTCTCGATGTTTGTTGTCTCTAACTACAACAAATTCAGTTCCACAATAAATACAATTTAAAATTAAATGATGATAAGTGATCTCTTGAAGTGCAGCGGGAATGTGTGCAGAATCAAATAATTTGCATTTTGTGAGACTAATAATTAGTGAACGCTGGTAGGCGGAACTAAAAAGTTCCCATATTCTTCGTTCACTTCACGATTTGCTTGATTAACGTTTTCTTTAGAGATGATGTATAATTGGGTATCATCTGAGTATAAATGGTAATTACAAAATTTCAGCGTTTTTATAATGTGTGAGATATAGATTGAGCATAATAGAGGATCCAGAATAGACCTTTGAGGAACTCCAAAGTTTATTCTGCCCTCAGTTGAATAATTGTTATCGACAACTACAGATTGCCTTCTTCCTTGCAAATAATTTGATATTAGTAAACCGAACTTATGGCAAAGCAATGAATTTTAGAACAGCTATTAATACATCATAATCTACCTTATAAAACGCTTTTGAAAATCCTAGAAGAACCAACAGAGAAAATTTGTTTTCATTCATAGCAGATATAGATCGTCAATTACTCTTAAAAGAGCTGAGAGCGCCTAAAACCCGAGTAACCTTTGGGTGGAATTGTAATAGGATGTAATAAATAAAATAATGTCAATTGTCAGTCTCTGATAAAATTTTATGCACATACAGGGTGGCGCATTAGTGTGACAAAGTCCCATATCTCCTTTATTTAAAGAGATACAAAAAAAAAATTAAATACAAAAGTTGTAAGATATGTTCTGGTGCATATTCCAAAAATATTTTTAATTATACAGGGTAGATCATAAAAGCTTAAAAGTAATTTTAAATTTTTTTTTAAATAGAAAACCCTATATATTATTGGATATTTAGATTCTACATATAATTTTAGATACATTTTATGTATAATGCCCTATAACTAAGTCTAGCCGTTTTTGACAAATTTCAAATTTTTTGCCAAAAATGACGTTTGCAGGCCAAAACATAGGTGGAAATTTTTTATAAACGAAGCCTTTATCAATTAGTTATGGTTGGTTTCCTTGGAAATGGGGCCCTACTCTAATGGGCTGTATTGATTTTTTTGTAATACATTCATACAGGGTGATCAAAAATGGACAGTAAAAAGTAGATTCAAAAAAACCTGTAAAGTCATTTTTTTTTAATGGAAACCCTCTATTTTTTTAATTCTATCTTATTTAGCATTAAAAGTAAGGGTGACTTTGTATAAGAGTGTATATTCCAAAAAATAGTAGTTTTTGAAATAATGAGAATTTAACATTTTTTTATTGTAAAAGGCTATACGGCTTTCAAGTTTTGTTGTTAGTTGGCCGTGACGGCGGGGCGCGGCGAAACAAAAAAAATCGAGCACTTCAGATCGAAATATTACAATTTATTGAACCCCACATAAATAATTATTTTATTAAACGAACTTAAAGTAAAGACAATATTTTTTTTGATTTAACAAATTATGTCCTAATCCTAATCATAAACTTAACACCTCTAATGTAACTAAACCTGTAACTAATTATACAGATGTCCGCCTCTTTCTTGAATACACAATGCAACACGTCTCTCAAATTCGCTGCTTAAATTTCTACACATTTCAACACTAATGTTTTGAAAACAGTTTCTAATCCTAATCTTCATTGTCGTAGGCGGTATTTTATAAACCTGCTCTTTGACGTACCGCCATATGCTAAAGTCCATTTTAGTAAGATCTGGGGATCTAGCAGGCCAAGCAACAGGCCCTCCCCTCCCAATCCAACATTCTGGATATCTAGCATTTAAAAAAGTTATTATCGGACCTGTATGATGTACTGGGGCTCCATCATGAAGAAACCACATTTCTTGTGTATCCTGTGGCACTTGACGCAACAAATTAGATAGGTGGTTTTGCAGAAAGTCTAAGTATACTTCCCCTGTTAATCGTTGATCAAAAAAATATGGTCCACTTGTATGATTACCGACAACACCTCCCCAAACATTTAAAGACCATCTAGTTGGAGAAAATGTGGATTTTCGGTAGAATAGTAATGAAAATTGTGTCTGTTTACACTTCCGTTTCTGTGAAATGTGGCCTCATCTGTAAATAAAATCAAATGAACAAAATTCCTTTGTTGGTTTATTTTGTTTTGAGCCCATTGATAAAATTCCAGTGGTCTTTGATAATCTTCAGGAACCAACTCTTGAAGTAGTTGAATGTGATAGGGGTGCATTTTTTGAGACTTCAATATCCGCTGTACCGTCGTTCAACACCAACCTGCTGAGAAATGGGTCGTTGTCCAATATATGGATTTTCGGTAACTGTTAATAGTACATTTAATTGATTTTCCTCAGTCTGTGCACGTTTTTCCCTAGTATTTTTTGCATATAACACATTGCCAGTTCTTTCAAAACGCTCCAAAAGGTTTTCAAATGCCCTTCTTTCAGGTTGCCGTCTCTCTGGAAACCGTTGTTGATACAGTCTTCTTGATAAGAGCGTATTATTAACACTAGCTCCCAAAACAATAATCATATCAACCATCTCGGCTTGCGAAAAATTCATTATTTACAATTTGCTATAAAATACACTAATGCATCACACACATTATCAACTGACAATAAATAATGACGTTTCTGATGATCTCTATTATTTTTATATGCCACGCCTCGCCGTCACGGCTAACTAACAACAAAACTTGAAAGCCGTATAGCCTTTTTAAAATAAAAAAATGTTAAATTGTCATTATTTCAAAAACTACTATTTTTTGGAATATACACTCTTAGACAAAGTCACCCTTACTTTTAATGCTAAATAAGATAGAATTAAAAAAATAGGGGGTTTCCATTAAAAAAAAAATGACTATAGATTTCTTTGAATCTACTTTTTATTGTCCATTTTGATCACCCTGTATGAATGTATTACAAAATATCAATGCAGCCCATTAGAGTAGGTCCCCATTTCCAAGGAAACCGACCATAACTAATTGATAAAGGCTTCGTTTAGAAAAGATTTTCACCTATGTTTTGGCCTGCAAACGTCATTTTTGACAAAAAATTTGAAATTTGTCAAAAACGGCTAGACTTAGGTATAGGACATTATACATAAAATGTGTCTAAAATTATATGTAGAATCTAAATATCTAATAATATATAGGGTTTTCTATTTAAAAAAAAATTTAAAATTACTTCTAAGCTTTCATGATCTACCCTGTATAATTAAAAATATTTTTGGAATATGCACCAGAACATATTTTACAACTTTTGTATTTAATTCTTTTTTATATCTCTTTAAATAAAGGAGATATGGGACTTTGTCACACTAATGCGCCACCCTGTATATAGGTAATAGCAAATAAAATGTTCCAAAATATGCATAAAAACACACATTTTCCAAAATATGCATGCATTTGTAAAATCCGTTAAAATATGCATTTGTATGCACTTTAATATGTTCCGTATACAATTATAAAAAATGGACATTTAACTCGGTATAAATGAAAAATATGCAATTGCGCAAAAATCTGGTACTTATATTTTTAACAAATCTTATATAAATATAAAGTGCATCCCATTAATAAAAAGATTTGATGCATACACATAAAAATTACCATTTTGCATATTTCCGTCAATCATTTCGGGTATCAAAAATAATATGTTTACTAATATTTCAAACTCATCATATAAATTACTTTTTCCACATTTAAAAGAATAATTACAACTGAAACAAGTTGAGATAAAATCAAAACTGTCTGAACCCGAGTTGACAGTTTACAGAAATGTGCAGGTTTGGTTGTGTACCATAAAAAATAAACATTCAATGCTGGCTCTCTTACACGCATATATTTTCTTTCCCATATGCCGTTCTGAATATATAAATAAGGGGTGACGTGTGATTGATTACGTGTAAAGAAATTTGGTTTTGACGTACTAACTTTTTTATTTTAGATGAATCGAGATGAATATTCCCATATCCTAACCCGTAGGTGTACAAAGATCGTTTCGTTTTTATGAACGTAATATTTTAGGTTTATATAAAAGGGAAATATTAAAGGACCCGTGGGGACTGTATATATTTTTTTCTTTGCTTAATATCTGTCCAGTGCTCAAGTGCTGTTTGACGTTTGATATGTAAACACTTTTAATACAACGCCAGTTTTTCGGTCGTCTTTGTTTTTATTTAATATCATGCAGAACTGTGAGTGATATATTACGTTATTAGTGTCCTCGTCGTATTTTACTGCCCTACTTATGCGGAAAGCGTGAAAGAAACTGTTTATTATGTAAAACTAGAAACCATATACCTTCTCATAGAGAGTATATCTTAAACTGAATTATTGTTATGTGCGCCAAATATTATTATACAGGGTGTCCACGACTCAAGCTTAGACGTTCCTGGTGTATTAATACAGATGTAGCTTTAACATTTTGGATTTATTCCACTGCGTCCCATTCTACAAAAAACATTTCAAAACATTAATTAATGATAATTTTTTGAAATGTTTTTAGCAACTTAATTTTGTGGCAATTGTAACGTCTGTGTGGTATATAATCGTGGTTATTTGTGAAATAATTGTTGTTTGTGTTTTCAATAAATGTTATGATAAGTGACGATTATGCTTTATGAGAAATAATGCTACTCTTTTATTAACCTCGCCACATCTGCCTTGATAAAGAGATTAAACAGTCTCGAAAGCTTGACATATGTCAAAGAGTCTTCTTTTAAACCTGGCCTAATTAGACTTTATTAAGTTGACTGCTCCTTAAAAATTATATATATATATATATATATATATATATATATATATATATATATATATATATATATATATAAGCCTATTCTGAACATATTTGCTCTAAGAACTCCTAGCCTAAGTCTTATGGTTGTAAGTTCTCAAAATAAATTTTTTTCTTGTCTTTGAGACTGCCTCGTAATAAACAAATGGGTATTGGATGCAGATATTAAAGGAAAAAAAATACTGTTAGGCAACAAAGTCCCGATGGAGGGCGAAAAATAAATCGGATACAATTTTTTCATTGAAATTTAAAAAAACCAAAGCGATGAAACTCTTAAAATACTTTTAAAAACTTCTTTGGTTCCTCCCCTTTCTAGTGATATTAATACAAATCTTTAAAAATACTGATATTTTCAATAAAATACTAAGAAAACCAAAAATTCTTAATAATGCTGCGTTTACTAATGAAGAATATTATGGCGTATGGCCGAGCAAATGGTGTTGCCCGTGGAGCTCGACGAATTCATCAGCAACAGTATCCTAACCGTCGACTACCCAACCGCAATACGTTTGCCAATACTTACCGACGTTTGCGAGAGACAGGAAATATTACCCAACTCGCACCCAGAATAAATACTAGACAGCATAATGTTGCTGTCGATGAAAACTTACTCGAAGCTTTTAATGCGAATCCCACCAGAAGCATAAGAGATATAGCTGGAACGTTGGGTGTTAGTATTTGGAAAGTTTGGAAAGTAGTTCGAAGAGATGGAAGACATGCTTTCCACTACACATCGGTGCAAGGTAATTTTTTTAGTACATTCTGAATCGGTCGGCTATGTGTAAATATTTTTTATTTAGATGAACTTTTTTTAATGGACTTATTTTAATGCTTATAAAGACAATAACTCTAGTCGCCTAAATCCTACTGTAACCTGTGCACTGCGTTCTCACTAATGCCTACAAATTTTTTAAAGACCTATTTTTGAAGTTCTTAATTTAGTACATTAATGTACCTCACTTTTGTTCTAGGTCTCGAGGAAGCGGATTATGATAGACGTTTACAGTTTTGTAGGTTTATTTTGCACACTGACGTTGACGACCAAACTTTTTTACGATCAATTCTGTGGACAGACGAATCTAAATTCAGCAGGGAGGGAGTCGTCAACCTACACAATTTGCACATTTGGGCCTATGAAAATCCCCATGCCAAAAGGGCCATGAATTTTCTACGCAAATTTAGCGTGAACGTTTGGGCAGGTTTGATCGGGAGACATCTCATTGAACCTCACTACTTGCCGCTGAACCCATTTATTTATTACGAGGCAGTATTAAGACAAGAGCAAAATTTATTTTGAGAACTTACAACATACAAAAAAAAGTAATAGACATAATAATGCGAAAATTTGGGAATTTTTTGATATAAAAAAAAACATATTTAATAAACCATAAGACTTGGGCCAGTAGTTATTAGAGCAAATATGTTCAGAATAGGCACTGCTATCCCACATTTAAATTTGGCCAACTGTGTACCAAACACCGTGTGTGTGTATATATACATATGTATATATATATATATATATATATATATATATATATATATATATATATATATATATTATATGGTAGTTTTTAGTTTTCCGCGACTGCTGTATTTTTCCTTGGTTTCTCGGGTGTTGGACCACGTATTACTTTTAGTCTTTAGTATTTTTCTCGACGACGTTTCGACAGAGTCACATCTGTCATCTTCAGGTCAGTAACTTTCGGCTTGTACTCCTTGTTCCAGTAACAAGGAGTACAAAATGATTTTTTTATTTATACAGCAACGGCGCCAAGATCAGACGTTAACAAATATAGTGTGTTGCCTAATACACACATAAATGTACACAGCCGAAGTACAATTTTTTTTTGTTAAAATTGATGAAATAAAAAATAAATTGTTGCTGATAGAAGTTAGACTTCAAGTGAGGATATTTTGATCGACTGTCTGCTGTGCCCAAAAAATCTTCATCATCTGTTACAGGTTGATCTAAATAATCCATCTTTATTGAAACAAACTACCAAGTACAAGGAAAGTTGTAGTTTTAATCAAAACTGGGTTATGTTACTTGCAGGAACCTAGTTCACGACTCTTAAAATGCCAATATCGAATTGATCCTAATTTATTGTTTATACAACAGTAATTCCCTAATTATCAAATCTAAAAACAAGAGTAAAACAATATGGTGCATAATAAACAATACTCTTCATAATTATAACTCAAATGATCATACAGAAATAATGTTAAACAACACTAAAGTGTCTGACACATCCATTATTGCAAATGCATTTAATAAATTCTTTGCGAATACTGATGATTACACGGAAATTGTTCTACAAAGCCGTAATGCCAAATGAAATTATAAACATCATCTACGACCTTAAAAAATTCAAAAGCACATGGCGCAGATGAGATATCTGTCAAATTTATTAAACAATTAGCAAATGTAATTGCTGTTCCATTTGCTCATATTGTAAATGAATGCTTTTCATCAGGTACTTTCCCTGATGCGCTTAAAATTTCAAAAATCATATGTATTTTTAAAAGAGGCAATGCTAAATTATTAGAAAATTATCGTCCGGTAGCTTTGCTATCCATATTTTCCAAAATAATTGAAAAGTGTATCTCGAAAAGAATTGTAAACTTTTTAACTAAAAACAATACGCTATCGAATAATCAATATGGCTTTAAAAGAGATTCTTCTATAGTTCTAGCTCTGGTGGCTATATGTGATTTTATCTACAAAAATCTTGATAAAGGGGGAAAAATTATGGCTTTATTTGTTGACTTGTCCAAAGCTTTTGACTGCGTAGACCATGACGTTCTACCAACAAAACTAGAAAATTATGGCCTACGCGGTAAAAGCAATGACATACTTAGATCTTTTTTATCTTACAGAAGGCAGTATGTGCATTTTCAAGGTAACAACTCTGATATATTAATAAATAATACGGGCGTGACCCAAGGAAGCGTGCTGGGACCGTTACTTTTTCTGCTTTATACAAACGATCTGGATAATATTATTACCACGTTCTATGCATCTTTTGCTGATGATATAACTTTGATCTCGAATGCAGCATGCATAACGGAAATGTCTTCTAAGTTAAAAAATAACTTGAAAGCACTTGCTGTTTACCTGTTAAATAACAAACTAATTCTAAATATGAACAAAACATTCATAATGCAATTTTTTACTAAGTTATCTAATTACACTGCTAGTCAATATATTCAAATAAATGGACAATCAATCAGTAAAACAGGTAAAAGAATTTAAACTATTGGTTATATACCTAGATACAGCCTTATCCTTTAAGAGTCATATTGATTTTATATATAAAAAATGTAGTGGCATGTGTTTTGCTTTGAAAAGACTAAATTACATATGTACGTCAGTGGACGTAAAGAATTATTATTATGCATCATTTGAATCGGTCATTAGATATGGAATTGTATGCTGGGGGCACAGTATTGAAGCTAAACGTATTTTCTTGTTACAGAAGCGTGCTATAAGGAATATGTGTGGCTTAAAACATTTGCATTCATGCAGAGAATTGTTTAAAAAACACAAAATATTAACAGTACCCTGTATTTATATTGTAGTAATACTAAATTTTGTCAAACAAAACTTGCATAAGTTTGATTCTTTAAATAAATACAATACTAGGTGAGGCGATGATCTTATTATCAAGTTGCATAAGCTAGAGCATTATAAATCAAGTCCATATTATATGGGTGCTATCCTGTATAACAAATTACCAATAAGTCTTAGACTTATTAAGGACAATAAAAAAATTAATCCAAATAAGAAGGATATTAACAGCAAAAGCTTACTATTCAATATGTGAATACCTAGATGATAGCATAGTATAAGATGACTAATAATATAATCTGTGAACTACTTTGTAGCTACTTGTTTGTTTACATGTGACTTTTTTTTTTCATTTGACTTGTCCTATGTCGTTTAGAAATGATCTATACAGGATAAATAAAGCATTATTATTACTATTATTATTAATTCAGTAGTTCATCTGTAGTTTAGAGTTGAACTACAGTTCATTGTGGGATTCCTTAGGTAAAGTGAGTGATATCTCTGTAGACATAGAAGCTATACACTTGAATGTACAATGTTTATCCAACAAAATCACTTTGATTGAACATTTTATTAATAATTACAATTTCTCCTTTTTAATGTTTAGTGAACATTGGTATGTAAATTGTGATATTGAAAACATTTCTATACATAATTTTAAATTAGTTTCACACTTTTCTCGATCAGGTCATTCTAGAGGTGGAGCGTCAATTATATATATTTCTCAAGGAAGGGTTCTACTGTACGCTGACGATACCTCTATACTTCTCTCAGACCCTTCTAAAGATGCTTTGTTAGATAAAATTAACACATCTTATAATGAATTTAATAATTGGTGTAACAAAAATAGATTGATACTTAATACTAATAAAACTACTTGCATTGCTCATTGCACTACAAGAAAAAATACACTATACGAAGACTTCACTTTTAGCAATGTTACAGTAAAATTTTCTTCATCTGTAAAATTTTGGGTACATTTTGGATAATTGTTTCTCCTGGGATGTCCACATTAACTCGGTTTGCAAAAATTAAATCAATGCTTCTACTTACTAACAGTGCTAAAATCAACATTGGATGAGACAACTCTGCTTGATGTATACTATTCATATGCTTATGCTGCGATTAATTATAACATTGTAGTTTGGGGGTTAGGGCGTGACGTCCAAAGAGTGTTTACCTTGCAAAAACGTATTCTAAGACTTATTTTTGGTCTAGAACCTCGAACCACGTGTCGTAATGCGTTTAAGACTAATAAAATTTTAACAGTAATCTCTATTTATATTCTCAAACTGCTGTGCTATATTTATCGTAATAAATCCAAATTTTATAAAGGTACTGACATCCATGAACATGATACGAGACGCAAGAACAATCTTGTGGAAATTAAAAGTAAACATTTTTATTGTAACAAATCGCCGGTTAATGCAGGACTTCGCCTGTATAATAAACTGCCAATGAGCTTGGTTGGTTGCAAAACTTATAAAGATTTCAAGCGAGAGTTAAAGTATCTTCTCACTAATAATTGTTTTTACACCCTCAATGAATTTGAACTGTTCATTATGTAAATCTCTAGTCAAATATTGGTTCTCCACATATTCAATTGTTATTTATTTGTGTTGTTTACATGTCTTAAATTATAAGTTAGATTTGTCACTACTCGTAGGGACGTATTTTTGGATTGACTTGGTCTATACCGTGTTGTCATGGTTCTATGATCTAATAAAGTTATTATTATTATTATTATTATTATTCAACCGGGTCTAAACCTTTAAAACATCTACTCGGTTTAGAAATTGATATCGCAGATCAGCAGTTATAGTACTTACTACTGCTGGCTCTGGTAGAATGGCCACAATATCTTTGACTGGCATGGTAGATATAACGTTGTTTACCAGACGAAACAAATTGTGATTGGCGTTCACTGATTTGATTCTAGATTCGCTTGCAAAAAATTATTCTTTCTATAGGCAGACATATTTGTAAGTGATTCATAAGACGAATGTTTGGTATTATAAGTTCCAAACTAGTCTCCCTTTAGGTCACTTCTTCAGTTCTTCTTCTTCACTTCTTATTGTACGATGTCTTTATCATCTGCAGTCGCTTTTTTCAACGTCTTCTTCTGAACTCCTGGAATCTACCGAAGCCAGGTTCGACTGCCAGCCGTGTCTGCTTCCTGCACAGTGCTCGTTTTGAATTGCTTCCGTATCGTTTTTCTTTAAAAAACTGAATAAGTACTTCATGTACTGCTTGTGATGGGGCATCGTTGCAGAGAATTTTCCGAAGCACATTTTACGCATTCAAAGGATAGTTGCCTGTAGTTTCAAATCCATTTTTTATGTTCCGTTTTATGGCTAAAATTACTGCGTCGGCTGATTTATGTTTAGTTTGAGCGGGCACCAAGTCCATAATTAGTTACGATTTCTCTTCATGCCGTTTTCATTGGTTTTTTTGACCTGGGCTGAAGAGGAGAAGGACTCTTGAACAGTGTATGACTAAGATATATAAGCTATAAATAAGTGATTACTAACCATAAGCATGAGTTTACTAACAAGAAAAAAAAATTTCATTGGTTTGCAAATATCATGTCAAGTGGCTGGCAAATAAATATATATCGTATGATGCATCGTAGTTAAATGAATTTTGGGGAGGTTTCCTACAGCGTGTCATTTGTGTTGTGATATCAAGTAATCCCTTAACATCGAAACCAATCTTGACAAACTCAAGCAACCCGTTTCGAAGTTACACTCTTTTTTCCAGTAACACGGTATATGGTTCCACCTCCCTTTATTTTGACAGCAATCGTAACATTCATTAAACAAATTTTTACAAATTGATCACTAGTTTACAGTGGATATATTTTTTTTAAGTACATTACTAAGGAAAATTGCTCAAAAAATGGGAATTTCAATTTCAAAATAATTTCCAGCATTTTCTCGTGGCCACATTTATTATAAGATTTTTTATTTCTCTGCTCAATCTTAAATAATTTCTGAGTTATGGCCGGCCGCCTTTCTTAGTTGTACACCTGATACATTATTTGTGCAAAATATTTCTGCAGCATCTTTTCGAATAGTAATCTTACGTTGTTTAAATTGTGATACTGAAGAGATATTTTTTGAAATAAATGGAATTCAAAAGCAGTTAAAGCTAGGTGTGGGGAGTGCTTATAAAAATTGACAGAATTGATCAGAGATTTCAAAATTCAAAAATATTCAAGGTCTTCCATTAAATAGCGAAATTATGACAAAGTTTGACGTAGAATGAATAGGAATCCAAAATTTAAAAACTATATCTTTATTAATACGCCGTAAAAGTCTAACGGGAGATCGGATCATGAACACCCTGTATGGTGTTGTCTTTTACATTACTATAATACCAGGCAAAAGAAAATTACTAAATATTGCCAATTATCGTAGGGGTGAAGAACATTGGATTAACGGTCAAAATCTTTAAGTACGTTTTTCTACAAAACGGTGTATTCTGGTACCATATTTAATAAGCTATATATAACCAGGGAGCTCTTAGAAAAAAAAAGAACTTTTACCCTTTTACCTTATTTTGGTATATTAGTTTCTCGAACGAAAAAATTGCAAGAAAAACTTATCCCTTCATTTGGCACAATTTAACAAATTTTAACACCGTTTGTCCTTGAGAATGAATTCAGTTTTTCTATTGCGCAATGTTACTACATACATATTCTTTTCTACACTTTAATTTAATATCAACACATCATAGAGGTTTTACCAAAACATGTCTCATTAAAATAATACTTTTAACTTTTAAAGAAAATATCTTGTGCAAACTCACGTTCATTTAGCATCCAATATACGTTATACGCACAACACAAGGTTGCATATACCCAACGCGTCAAAATAAACTCACAAAGTATTGTGTTTCTGAGGTAACCCAATATTTAAAGGATGGCTTCCGATAATTGGATACGGGACAAAGTGAACTTCCTTTTTGTTGCTTTTAAATAAAATAAATGCATTATTCAGTGATTCGAAAGACAATTGTGTACTGTGTTGTACTCTAAAGTCTGCACGCTCTAGGATATGAAACAAAGCACAACTATGCAACGAAGTCTTGTATTAGTAGGAAATTGATTCTTGTTGTTTATCGAAAAGGTTTAAATTTTCCTGTTTTATCTTTCTCTAAATTAGTTATTGTTGGAAACCTTCGGTATTTAATCAGTTCCGTATTTTATAAATAGAAGTTAGATTATTAGAGTAGTGCTATACTCTGTTTAACGAACAGATTCAGTAAATGCTTCTCCTACAAATTTGTAGGTGCGTGCTACTAATTGCTACTAATTGTCTTGTTTACAACCATCAAATAATTACTTTCTGGATAATACAGTGGGTGAATTACATTCAACGGTTCTTTAATGTATGCATATGAATTATTGTAGTCCTAAAATGTATAATTATGTAGTTTTAACAGTAATCAAATAATAAACATATTTAGAAATATAAATATTTTAAAATCACACATTTTTGCGAATCAAAATTTTCACCGGTTTTAATACGGTTTGAAAACAAGCACCTTTAGTCTATGGGAATGTTGACATGCTGTACATAACTCGTTAATGTTTACCAATCTGTCAAATCTCATATGAAGTCAAGTCAAATTGTCAGGGCACGTATTTTGGAAATTGAAAAATAACATTAATTTATTTGTTTGTAAAAGGCCATAAGTTGGGCAGGTAAATAGTAAATGAATAGAACTTTAAGATTACATTTTATGTTTAAAGGAATTTACAAGTCAACTCCTTGTTGATGTCACAAGTGTTTGTTTATCTAAATAAACTGCAAAATGCAATTATCTTACAGTTGAGAAAAACCCCTTTATTCTTTAATAATTGCCAGAAAAACTTTATCATAAGTAGTGCCTCAATTCACAATTCTTCCTGTAGCTGCATTTGTATTTTTTTACTAAGTGTGTAAATAAAGCACAACAGGTCAGTCTTGTTCGGAGTCTGCTGAAGAAGCGTCATCGCCTAACAGGATGGACAATGGCTCCACTTGAACTTCTATAGTGATATCCAATTGCCACATAGTTTCTTCCATACTTTGCACGCGTATAATGGCATTTTTCCAATTATCCGACGATATGTTTGCAACAGCGGTTCAAAATAATTGGTGCACATCTGCGATTTTGAATGTTTTAAATGATATGGAGGTAAACGCAATACAGTATGATTCTGTGTTTTTGCTATCTCATCGACAACTAATTTAGGAGTAATAGCAGCTTTTCTGACAAGATCGAGAAGTTCGTCTTTGATCATATCTGGTTCGTAATCAATGGATTTGCTGGTCAGCCATGCCTGAATGTCAGCTTTTTTTGATCCTGAATGTCGATCTTTCTGCTATAATAGGAAGCATTATCTAACACTATAACAGCGTTTTTGTCTAAACGTCCAAGAACATTCCGAAACCATTCTTCAAATACAGCAGCTGTCATTTCTTCATGATAATCGCCAGATTTCTTGGACTCGAACAACAGCAAACCATCATCAACAAAACCGTCCTCGGATCCAATGTGGAGAACGATAAGGCGTTTTCCTTTTCCCGACAGATTCCGTAACCCCGTTGTTAATCCATTAACAAACGTTTGCCTCGGTGTCAAGATGGTTGTATGTTTCCATACTTTGCTTACTGTATGGCCAGCATCAAGCCAAGTATCGTCTATGAAATATAGCTTTTTTCCTTCTCTGTATTTTCTAATTTGTCGTAGATAACGTTGCCTCCACGCAACTATCTCGGATTTTTCTTTAAGGAAACTATTACTTGACCTCTTGGAATACCTTTATTCCAAAATAAAGTATAATTTATGTTAGAGATAATTTATTTATTTACTCACTTAAAGCCAATTTCATTCAACAAGGTTCTTACTGTACTCCTTTTTAATTGAGACATCTCATCGTGCTCACCAGTAGCGGCCAGAATTTTATTTAGAGTAGGTGTACCGTTTTGTTCAAAGAAGGAATGGACTACACGCCTAAGATTACTCTTAGTTTCGTCGTCAATATTGTCCAAAATTGCTGGATGTCGGTTGTTACACGTCCAAACCGCACTAGGCGTCGTGCATGCTTACTAATGTAAGCGGGTTGCCAAGCCAGCTAACAGGGAGATGGGCGTGGTCGAAATAATAAGTAAAATGTGTGATTAATATGCTCAAACACCTTACACTTATATTCAAATAGCTCAATTCGGGAAAATATGTCTCTAGGCGCCACCACAATCGAAACTTTGCTAATATAATTGTCTTAAGCTGGATGTTAATTAACCCTACTTGATTGTGGAAAGTAGGATTGCTTACTCAGTAAACTCATACGAAGGTTCTAAACAAACACTCGTCCCAAACAATTCAACTCAAACTCAATATAAATTTAGTACTACCCAGGTTATTAAAACTTTTGAATATACCTCGTATACCAAAACTTCCAAAATAAAATTGATCATTCAAATTCATTCAATGAACGGTAATTAATTTTTAAAATTCTTAGCATGAACGATATCTTTTAAATTTACTTTACTTCTGAATCGTATTTGACATTCGTAAACATTTAAGGTTTCAAAACTCAAACTTTTATTATACTAATGAAATTTGAACTAACAGCTGATCCGTCAATCGTGCATTGCTCTAATGAAACAAACATAAAATTTTGCAATCAACCTGGCAAATATAAACTTTCAGGTTGTTCCTTAAATCTGAAAATTAAAATATGCAAAGCTTACTTTTAAAATTGTCAAAACAAGATCACCAATTAAGTAAATGTTACAACTGTGTTTCATACCTGGTTAAATAAACAACAAAATACCAATCAACGGTAATACATATATTGTCCTGTACAAAATAAAACAAAACACAAATATTTACATAAATTACAACAGCGTGGTTGAAGTTAAACCACCAAATACCGCTTTGCGTTCTTACTACTAAAACAAACCATACAATAAGACTCAAGAACGATTATCTTTCCTTTCAAAACTACTTAATAATTTAAACAACAATATGCCAATAAACTAAATAAAAGATAATCGGGCTTAAATGAGTTCTTAAATGCTTAAATCTAATTTCTTACTTAAAAATTGTCCATTAATCCTTGGATTTTCTTTTTCTTTCTTCCGTAAATCAATTATTTGTAGTCCATTGGTACTCCTTAAAATTGCCTGAAGCACATTACAAAGGCTCAACAAAACTTATTCCTCTGTGCACTCGCGATTAGTTCACTATGCGAGATTATTACTCCACAAACATGTAATAACGGTAAACATTTGGTTGCCTCTTAAAATTTCTAGCAACCCTTATACAAATAAACTTTCAATGTCATATAACGTTACTTAAACATTGGCTTAATATACAACGAACACTTCGTTCACTTAACAGGTGGTCTTATAAATACTTTTAGCTGAATCTCGTTACAAGAACACGCGCTGCACTTAACACTTTAACATAGCAGCTGTTAACTTTTTATAAATGTCTTTATCGTTTTATTTATGAATGTCTTTTACGATTCATCCCCGGTTCGGGTTACGCCTCATTAAAATTCACAAGTATACTCCAACATCATCCCATTCTATCACACAACTTTCACGCGCGTCTTCCGCCAACCTTCACCACAGGCAACAGCCAAAAACGAAAAAGCTTAACTGACTCGTCAATCTCTGACTTTCCTATTTATAACTTCAGTCATCCATCTTTAAACATGTCTTCCTTCCGCGTTATATTCTCCAATAGTATTCATTCAAAATCTCATAGTTCAACAGATGCTACCCTCTATACAAGCACGCGTGTAATTACAATACATCGCCATATTTGTTTTCACTTACAAATTTTTCAATTACTTCATGAAGAAATCATTTATTGTCACCACATTCATTCAGTAGCCACTCTGGACCATTACGCAACTTTCAACATTTATCTCCAACTTGCGCTCGATCTCGTTCCGCAACATTTGCAAAAATAAGCACCGTCTAAGGTCTCAAATTCCATATACATACACATATTCTCAAAACAATTGCACAACATTACAAAACTTTCTGAAATTAACACTTAAACATACCCAATCTTTCTCTACATATTTTCTAAAACATTCTACACTTATTCTTCACATTTTCTGGCAAAGATTAATCATCTTATCTTCAAACATTCCATTCTTTATCAGCAGCAAAACAGTAGCGATACAGTGGAAAGCATTATCGTCCCATCAACAAATTTCTCTTCACATTTACATTCATCAGAATCTAATTATTCCAACACTAAAGTCTCTATAACATTTAAATACACGTATCTACATACAGAATTATATTTCTCCTAAATTTCCAGTGGCGTATCATACACCCACATACATTATACATATACACAAAAAATTATTTTTTCGTTCAAACTCAATACCCTCGCACTCAAAACACGTCATACACGTCATTATAACATCCTACATACAGGGTGCGTCAACGCAACCTGACACGGTGGTACACAGGCGGAGGATGTAATACGTGTGTTTGCTTGTACTCACGTAGAATGTTGTACACACTTTTATCTGTAATACCTAAAATGATAAAATAATGAATAAAATATGTTTTTATAAAGTTATTATGTTACCTGCTGTTTTTGCTGTAAATGCAACATTTTCAGTCTTGTTGTTGTTCGGGTTTTCTTCAACACAAACTTTAAAAATGTTTAAAATTCTCTCCTTTTCGTCAACGTAAAAATGACTGGCCGAGCGGTTTTTCGGGGACGAAAGATTTCGTTGATCCATAATAAATGTAATTATTTGATAATAGGCTACAAGATTGTAGCTAGTATTGAAAAATGCTGTTTTTGAAAATGAAAAGTACTAGAGCAAAAGCTTTAACCAAAATAAAGAATGAAAACACAAATGCTAAATGACAAATTACTTTGACATTTATAGGTTAATATAATACAAAATTTTTCGTGGTTGTGTGAACCCGGCTAACCAATAGAAATGTGCCATTTAAATTTGGCGCTAACTCGTGGGAGGAGCACTTACTGAATCTGTTCGTTAAACGGAGAATAGTTACGAAATTACGTTCATGTATAAACAGTAAAATTTGAAATGATTTTATTTTTATTACTGAATACATGTATTAAATGTCTTTCTTTGCTTTTAACGTCTTTGACCTTCTGCAGGTTCGTCCTTAAACGGAGTTCTTAAAGCAACGTTGGTTGTAGCAAGAAATGAATACAAGTTCTTTCAATTTTATTCTTAAACGTCATATCGTATATTTCATTTAGGACGATGGGTATTTGCAAAATTTGAAATAAGTGAGTTATTGACAACCTCTAAATTCATTTGAATGTTTTTCTTACTGACCCACCGAATAGTGCTGTATTAAGTGCAGTATTAGTTTTTTCGGTATGTTCAGAAATCACTAAAGGATTACATTATTTTTATTATTCACTAATAACTGACGTGTTACATTTAGGTCTTGGGTATTTAAATCAATTAGTGTTTGCAATTTAGCTGCAAATTTTGTTAATAATCTGTGGTTGTACCTTCAAAGAAGCTAAATCAACGACTGCTAATCACTTTGGTGTGTCATGTGTGCTTCGTTATTAACTTTGCTTTATATTAAAGTCAGCTTAATTTGTACATTACATATTGCATGGAGTTATTCTACTGGCGATCGTCATTTGCATTTAAGTATAAAATAGTCTAGTTTTAATTTGATTCATTTTGATTTTAATTTTATTGCAGCGTACAAAATTGTTCAGTAATTATTTTTAATTGCATGATTTCATGTTCCAATATAAATTTTATAGCACTCAATAGAAAATAAAATTCAATTTCACAAAGAGGCAAAGGAAAGAATAATCTTGAAATCCGATAAAAATAGAAAAGGTATTAAATAAACTGCACCAAAACTTTTAAAAGTTATTTGAGTGTTTCTTGAACTTTAATCACAGTTCGAGACTTAAATGTTCAATCACTGCTAAATCTATCGTGGAAAATAGCTTTATGAAACTACAAATAAAAATATTCACTTATTTTGAATATTAAAGTACTTTTCGATTCGAAACGAAATAAAAATTGTAAATTTTATGAAATATGTAACTTTTGGATCCGTGTAATACTACTTCTTACTATACTATAAAAATACTTTATATGCGACATTTACAACATATAAGAACGGTGATGCTTTTTTGAATTTATATCTTACATATTTATGAAAGACTTATTGAATTGAGTTTACGCTAAGGTACAGTTCTTTAGTTTAATGAAAATGGATTTGTTTTTTTAATATGAACGTTCAAGCAAATAACTTTAATGAATATTTAATATAAACTTGTCTACATATTTCAATTTAAGAAAATTGTTATTCGTATTTTTAGAAATGTAAGTAATTACTTTTTGTTCATACGAGAAAGAATTTTCAAATTCAGTTACTTTTTATAACGTCAAACATTTGCTTTACTAAATTTGTATTTACGCTTTACTGTATATGGATTTGAATTTTGTCTTAAATTGTCTCTTTTTTTCTGTAATTATGAACAAATTTCATAACTTTGTTTGGCTACAGGTTCTTCCCAAAACAACAAAACCAGAATAAAAAACGTAACTCAAATATCATAGCTACTTATACACAGTAAATTACATTTTGTAGACAAACTTTAAAATGAGATAGAACACATGTTTCTAAAAAGAAAAGTTCCTATAGACATATGTCGTAGAAGGCTTCGTTTCCGAGATACAGGGTGTTGAATATAATTTTTTTTTCTCAAATTTTCATTATAACTCATAAACGAATGCTTAGATTTTTTTCATGTTTGGGGGATAATGTCTATAAATTAAGGGGCATAAACCAAGCGATAAGAATGTTCACAAACTTGCACATAGGCGGAGTGGAGGGGGTGCTCAACCCCTTTCATAAACAGAACTTCTACGCCAATGACTATTTCTTAAAAAAACTATTATTTTCACAATTTTTAACAAACATTACTACTGACGAAGATAACTGTAAGTGTTATCGAAACGTTTAGATTGTATAATTTAAAGTACACCATTAAAAAATCCCAAAAAAGATAAGTATTTTATTATGAGTGTTAATGGTGAAAGTTTACATTTTCATATTATTTTCATTATCTACATACAGTTTAACAAAAATAATGTACCTTCTTCTGTTTCGAAATTCCTTCTTCTGTTTCGAAATTCCTGTGCGTTTCCGAGTTATTTTGATTTTTAGTGTTTGATATCGTACTAAGTTAAGTAATGTGCTTTATGTGAATAATTGAATATAAAGTTTTTAATAAAAAAGATATAATAAAACATTTAGAGCCATTTAAGTACCTAACGATTGTTTCTTTAATATTTCAAATACATTTTCATTTATAAATGGGTAGGTTATCGGTTTTTTTTAGTATCCATTGTTATTATCCTCGTATAAAAGAAATGCATAATTATTATTGTTATGCGGTCAATACTTTCTGTATAATTATGTGTGTATCAATTTCGCCATAAACATGTATGTAGTTTTTAAGTGAGATTCTAATAAGTTATAGACCGCTGCTCACTTGCTCTCATTAAAGAGCCGCCACTGTATCAAGCCATACTCAAATACAAGACTTTTGTAAATTGAAATCTGTTTAGTACACTAATTTTAACAATCCTTATTTATTATTGTAACAATACTTAATTAATAATTGTGAAATTAATAAGAATTCTTAGCAATAACGATTTATAAATAAATAACAATAACACTAGTATAATAAAATTAGACACTTTGTTCAAAATGTAAACCGTTCTTTTCAATACACATTTCACAGCGACGTACAATAGAACGTCTTAAGTTAACTAAATGATGCACCCTTATTTCATTGCAACAAAATATGATACTCCTTGGAAAACAAGTAAGTATTAAATTTTATATTTTGAAACGACAGTTTGACTTTTTACAAACACTTGCTTCATCTTGAATAATTTCACTGTTATTAATTATTTTTTTTAGTTCAAAAAGTTATTTCATTTGATTTGCCAGCTTTTAATTAGTGTAACATGCCGTTACATTTACAAATAGCGAACAAGCCGACATTCATTTTATTTATGGGTTCGCAAATGGGAATTCAAGGTACGCAGCTAGGAGTATCGGAGAAGATTTCCAAATAGACGACAACCTCATCATTCCGTTTTTATGAGTATCCATCGTCGATTTGTTAACCAGGGTTTGAAAATGTACATGGGGCCGACAGAACAACCGTGGACGAGATAGAATTGAGAGGTATATTGTGTGAATTTAATAGGAACCCCACGACAAGTACTCGACGTACTGCTGTTGCTCTTGGTATTTCCAAAGTAAAGTTTCCCGGTTTTAAAACGGGATCACAGACGCCCATATCATTTTCAACCTGTTCATGGTTTATGTCCAGGTGATGCCGAACGAAGACTTAATTATTGTAGGTGGGTTCTTAACTCCATTCAAAATAATAGAGATTTCTTATCCAACATACTGTGGACTGATGAATCCTGTTTTACTCGTCGTGGTATCGTAAACTTTCACAATCTGCATATATGGGCACATGAAAACCCACATGCCATTCGACCAAGAAGTTTTCAACATGAATTTAGTACAAATGTCTGGATTGGAATTTACGGCAACCACGTGTTTGACCTTATTTCTTGCCACAAGTGTAAATTCAGAAAATTTCCTACAATTTTAGAAGAAGAACATGTTAATATGTGGGAAGACATTCCTTTGAATTTAAGAGGACATTCTTGGTTTCAGCTTGATGGATGTCCGGCCCATTATGGCAGAAATGTAAGAAATTGGCTAAACAATAACTACCCGGGAGGTGGATAGGTCGTGAAATCCAGTGGCGTGGCCTCTAGATCCCCGATTTAACGCCACTTGACTTTTGTATGGGATTCATGAAGGAAAAAGTGTATACCACTCCGTTAATACACTTGAAGAACTTCACAATCGCATCAGAGATGCTTGCAATGAAATAAGGGTGCATCATTTAATTAACTTAAGACGTTCTATTGTACGTCGCTGTGAAATGTGTATTGAAAAGAACGGTTTACATTTTGAACAAAGTGTCTAATTTTATTATACTAGTGTTATTGTTATTTATTTATAAATCGTTATTGCTAAGAATTCTTATTAATTTCACAATTATTAATTAAGTATTGTTACAATAATAAATAAGGATTGTTAAAATTAGTGTACTAAACAGATTTCAATTTACAAAAGTCTTGTATTTGAGTATGGCTTGATACAGTGGCGGCTCTTTAATGAGAGCAAGTGAGCAGCGGTCTATAACTTATTAGAATCTCACTTAAAAACTACATACATGTTTATGGCGAAATTGATACATACATAATTATACAGAAAGTATTGACCGCATAACAATAATAATTATGCATTTCTTTTATACGAGGATAATAACAATGGATACTAAAAAAACCGATAACCTACCTATTTATAAATGAAAATGTATTTGAAATTTTAAAGAAACGATCGTTAGGTACTAAAATGGCTCTAAATGTTTTATTATATCTTTTTTATTAAAAACTTTATATTCAATTATTCACATAAAGCACATTACTTAACTTAGTACCACATCAAACACTAAAAATCAAAATAACTCGGAAACGCACAGGAATTTCGAAACAGAAGAAGGTACATTATTTTTGTTAAACTGTATGTAGATAATGAAAATAACAGTTTTTTAAAAATAGTCATTGGCGTAGAAGTTCTGTTTATGAAAGGGTTGAGCACCCTCCACTCCGCCACTGTGCAAGTTTGTGAACATTCTTATCGCTTGTTTTATGCCCCTTAATTAATAGACATTATCCCCCAACATGAAAAAATCTAAGCATTCGTTTATGAGTTATAATGAAAATTTGAGAAAAAAATTATATTCAACACCCTGTATCTCGGAAACGAAGCCTTCTACGACATATGTTTATAGGAACTTTTCTTTTAGAAACATGTGTTCTATCTTCTGTTAAAGTTTGTCTACAAAACTGACTCACCCTGTATATATATAGTATATTATATGTATGTATTATTTTATATATTATATTTTGAAAAGTTCATATGAATGTATGTCCTAAAGTTCGTTATCGATCTACAGGCTGTTGAAGTTGTGTTTTTCGGTTTTTAAATTTTTCAAAACCCTTCTAGATATTACATTGAAATTTTACATATTGTTACATAAAGGTTATTTGAACTGAAAAGTTTATTTTTAATTTAAGCAGTGGCGTAGATACAGCTAGGTCATGACATAAATTACAAAAAAATGTGATACGCCACTGTTTTATATGACGCGTTTAACGATATTCATCAGAAATCAATTGAACAAAAAGGTCTGCATACATTTTCGTAAAACTCACCGTTTTGGAAAACATAATTAAAAATGTCGTTTTCAAAAATTTAAAAGACCGAAAAACACAATTTAACATGTAGATCGACAACGATTGAGGACATACATTCATATGAACTTTCCGGTATATATATATATATATATATATATATATATATATATATATATATATATATATATATATATATATATATATATATATAATTAATTGTAATGCTAGATTAAAAATTTATTATTTACTCTAATTATTCAAATTTACTGAATGGAATAAGGTTCTTATCGTAATAGTATTAACAAAAATATATGATACTAACTCAAAATCTCTTTTGAGGATATGGTTCAATTGTATTAAACATTGATTGTTGGCAAAATAAATTAAATCTGGGATTATTCATGTAAATGATCAAATTGTATTTTATAATAAACAGTTACAATGTGAATCCAACTTTGTTGAGATCTGCAAATACGATGCGTTGGTATTAATACTGAAATAAATGTAGCCTGTCAAAATTTCTGCAATTGATCTACATTATTAAGCACAATTTTAATTTTATTTGAGGTAAGCTTATTAATTTTATAACAACACTGAACCATTTACTTTTCAGATATTGACACTATTCGTACAAACATTTATACATTATTAAAAAAAAAATGAATACAGGACATCAAAAAAAAAATCAATGAAATACATGGTTGCTGCAAATTAAATTGTTCATGTAGGTTGCTCCACATTAAACATTGAACGTAGACTTTTCCATAAATTAACTTTTCTGTAAATATGCTTTAACATTCCATATTTATCCAAATCAAAGAACTGTTGATGTTCTTCATGTGGTAAATACGAAATGCTAAATACTTTCAGATAAGCACTTTTTTTTGTGTTTTAAAATGTTTATTATTTATTTAATAATTTCTCGATTTAATTTTGTATTTTAATTTTTATGTAGATTTTTGTATTCACTTGCACCTTTATTTTAGATTCCTTATGAGTGAAAATTTATTTTATGATCTTAATCACTGTCAACAAAATAACATCGAATCCAAAATTGAACAAATTTATTAACAAAAAAAATTAAATGATGTTTAAGATCTTGAAAAAAAATTAATTTTATCGACGATTGTGATCAATTATTTTTAACTTTATAGGTTAAAACAATGTTTTGATTATCTCAACTTAGTTGAACGCTTCAAATCCATAATGTTACGAAATTATTACATGTAAACACAAATAACATAACACTATGACTTGTTAGTCAAAAAATTTCAAAAGCAAGATTAAGAGAAATCAGAGCAATTATTTATACATTTTTAGATACCAAATTTTCAATTTTTCTACATTACACAAAGATTTAGCTTCATGGTCTAAACAAAATTTAAACTTAATAAAACAAATTATACATATCTTCTTTAATACAATTGATTTGTTTTTAATTACAGATTTGGAATCAGGGCAAAATTGCAAAAAGAATTAATTTTTCTTCGATAATTTTCATTCGGCAACTTATAATCTAAATTTACTAATATCAAACAATACAACTAAACTAATTACATATTCAAATTCTACATAAAAACTGTATCAGAATACAATTTCAACTTTATTTGAATTTTAAAACATTTTACATCTAAAATTTAGGTAGTTAAATTTAATTTTATGTTTATATTAATATTTATACTTAAATTCCTTGTTGAAATGAAAAACCTACTATTAAATGTTTTATAATTTATTTTAAACTTATCTTTCCTATAAAACTATAATTTGTGAAATTTACAAATAATACTTAACCTAACTTAATATAAATTTAGTTTTAATTTGTGTAATAACTGTCTAAACACTTTGATGTTCATAAAATGTGTTCTTATATCTGTCTCTAACACAATTGTTCTTGTATAGTTCTTAATTTTATATTTCACATTATCACATTGTTTAACTATTTTGTCAATTTTATATAAAATTTGCAATTTATATTAAATATCAACTAAATTGTTCATGTAATTGTTTTTAAGCCACTATCCTTACCAATTATATACTTTGTCTTTGAATTACAAATACTATGTTCGTATCATACCCTTTCTTTCATATTTTAAATAGTTTATGCATTGTACCTAATACTATACATTCTACATATTATAATTATCATACTCCATGTGATCAATATCTGATATGTGTTCAAAATATTAAAATTCATTGAATAAAATGCAAATTACATAAATGTTACTCGAAAGTAATCGTGTTAATATTAATGACCTTTCACATGCTACTGGTATAGCTCAATGCTTTTATGAAAATAACAACCTTGTGCAAACCCCATAAAGCCATAATTTTGCCCGCGTATTTTCTCATTGAAAACGAACTGTATACTTCCACAAATTTATCTAACTTTCCTACTATAGAGCATTTCAAACTCAATAAACTCCAGCCCCTTTATTATGCCTACTTCTAATCATCTTAATATATGTAAAGAAAACAATTATTGCCGTATTTTTTTATAAATAAAATCGAGATATTGGGTATCGGAGAACTCTTTATAGATTTTTAATCAAATTTACAATGAAGGCTTAATTAAATCTTAATGTACTTACATTTAAGAGTATTTTTGATTATAGTTGTAAATATAAATAATTATAACGTATAACAGCCGGTTAACAAAATCATGTCAATTAGAATGTAAATTAAAATAACTAAATTATATTAAAAAAGGACATTCTTAAAACAAGTGTGTAACAAGTATGTAAGCTTATAACTACATGAGCGGTGATTCTTCTTGATTTTGATGGAGTGAATGTAAATTGTAAGTGAGTGTAAATTAAGAACAGACCAGCATAGCTAATGTTTAAATTATTAGTGTCTGATCGAAAATTTATAGTTTCATTGTTGTTAATATGAAACATTTCAAGAAAGAGCCTTTCGTTAAAGTTGTCAGCTTTGTCAATAATTTTTACTTCATTAAATCTAATTAATCATGTGGTCTAAATTGTTAGTGTGAACTGCCAGAGCACATCTTGGTCTTTGTAATATACAATAACTTTTATGTAGCGTGAATCTAGTTTTAAGCTAATTGCTTGTATGTCCTATGTAACACAAATTGCAGTTATTATATGTTATAGAATACATTATGTTACATTTAAATTCTGTTGGTGTCTTATCTTTAAGTTTTGAAAATAAATTACTAATTGTATTAATACTGTAAACCACTATTTTTATGTTTTTAAATTCTGCAAAGATTTTGATTATTTAGTTACTAATTTGTGGTACAAAGGGAAATTTTTATATAAAATTGAATTAGAGTCTATGCGATCAACTATCTCGTTTCTAATGTTATCTAAACTATGGTGAAAGAATAACCTATTAACTAAGTTTTTTGGATCATTATTATTAACAAGAATGTCACTAAGTTTTTTTAGATTTTTTTGTATCAATGATGGATGGACAATGTTAATAAATCTAGTTTTTAAACCTAAAATGATATTTTTTTTCATAAAGAAAGGATGAATGCAGTAATAATTTATATATCTTCCCGAACTGGTCGGTTTGATGTGCCAATCAATAATTAAAGTATTATTCCTGTTAATAAAGTTCATGTCTAAAAATGGAACACTATTATTAATTTCATATTCTTATGTTAGGATCATAATTGTTAAAACTGTTTAGAATGTTGTCTATTTGATTAATAGGACCAATTATCATCTACATATTTTTTATTAAAGCAACTTCAAAATTAAGTTTTGGTGGACTAGTGTCTATCAGACCATCTAGAACAATTTGGGCTAGAATAAGACTTAAGGGAGATCCCATAGATGTACCAAAAAATTGTCTAAAAACTTTTTTTGAAATGTGAAATAAATGCTGTCAAAAATAAATTTTATTTTATTTTATTAATAATTTCTAAAATTAAGTTTAATGGTATATTGGTGAACAGACAACATCTAGTGAAAACAAAGCATTATTAATTGGAATTTTGTTGTTTTTGTTTTGTTGTAAATTTTTGAAAAGGTAAAAGAGTCTTTAATATTGTGGTTTGTGTTATTACCCAAAGCAATAGAAAGTAATTGTGAAAACCATTTTGAAAGTTCATATGTTGGTGATCCAATTGAAGCTACGATTGGACGTAGTGGGATAATTTTCTTTGTGCACTTTTGGTAATCCGTAGAACTTCGGAATAATCCCTTTGTGGGTGCATTCTTAGCACTAGGTCCTAAATTAAATAAAAAAAGACATCCATTTTCGTATGCTCTTAGCTCAAAACGGAGCAATTGTATAAGCCACAAATCAAGAAACTAAAGACCCTCTAAGAGCTAAAACCATTAACATTATTAGCAATTATTACCAGAGACCTCCTCAACCATTAGACTTCTTTCATATAGGCCATATAAGAGCAGATAAAGGTATTGTGACAGTATTAATGGATAATAAGGATTAATGGGATCTCCGTTAAGTCCTATTCTAGCTCATATTGTTCTAGTTGATCTCATACAGACTAGTCGACCAACACTTAATTTTGAAGTTACTTTAATAAAAAAGTATGTAGATGACTTAATTTTAATTGGTCCTATTAATCAAATAGACATTCTAAATATTTTTAACAATTATGATCCTAACATACAATTCACTGTAGAATATGAAAATAATAGTAGTGGTCCATTTTTAGACATGAAATTGATTAACAGGAATAATACTTTAATTATTGTTTGGCATATCAAACCGACCAATTCGGGAAGAAATATGAATTATTACTCCAATCATCCTTTCTTTATGAAAAAAAAATATTATTTTAGGTTTAAAAACTAGCATTATTAACATTGGACATCCATCAATGATACAAAAAAATCTAAAAAAACTTAGTGATATTCTTGTTAATAATAATTATCCAAAAAACTTAGTTAATAGGTTACTCTTTCACCATAGTTTAGATAACACTAGAAACGAGATAGTTGATCGCATAGATTCTAGTTCAATTTTATGTAAAAAATTTCCCTTTGTACCACAAATTAGTAACCAAATAGTCAAAATTTTTGCAGAATTTAAAAACATAAAAATAGTGTATTACAGTATTAATAGAATTAATAATTTATTTTCAAAACTTAAAGATAAGACACGAACAGAATTTAAATCTAACATAATTTATTCTATAACATGTAATTACTGCGATTTGTGTTACATAGGACATACAAGCAATTAGCTTAAAACTAGACTCACGTTACATAAAAGTGATTGTATATTACAAAGACCAAGATGTGCTCTGGCAGTTCACACTAACAATTTAGACCACGATTAATTAGATTCAATGAAGTAAAAATTATTGACAAAGCTGACAACTATAACGAAAGACTCTTTCTTGAAATGTTTCATATAAACAACAATGAAGCCATGAATTTTAAATCAGACACTAATAATTTAAACATTAGCTATGCTGGTCTGTTCTTAATTTACACTATTACAATTTAATTCACTCATTAAAATCAAGAAGAATCACCGCTTATATAGTTATAAGCTTACATACTTGTTACAATTGTTTCAAGAATGTCCTTTTTAATATAATTTAGTTATTAGTATACATTCTAATTGACATATTGTTTTTATTAACGGTTTTTACACGTCACAATTATTTATATTACAACTATAATCAAATACTCTTTTAGATGTAAGTAATTAAGCCTTCATTGTAATATATTAATTTTGTTATTCTTAGTTGTGTGTCTGATATATATATATATATATATATATATATATATATATATATATATATATGGATTCGTTTTAAAATAAACTTGATTGCTAATAAAACAGAATTTAACGTTTATTCTAATACATCTAAACACTAACGCCATAAACATAATAATAATGGCGTTTTACAGTTTTACACGAAACAGCTATGTCCATTACCAATTTAACATATAACATAAAACAGGCGTAAATTCAAATTTACAAAATTATGCTACAGTTCGGTCATGACAGATGTTCGAGATCATAATATTTACAAAATATATACATTTATATTGCAAATGGTTTACAACTACATTAAAATTAAACTTATAACTAACTCTACAATTACGTTTACATCTGTTACTTTCTAACATTATACATACTCTCAAATGGAATTTGAATAACTTGAAATTTGGTACATTTCCTATTAGAAATCTGTCATTGTATAATATTTTCCTAATTTCATAAGCCTTTGTATTTAGATTAGCTTTTATTTAACTACTGTCGCGTTAAAAGTCTTATCACTAGAACATCTCCTATTCATAATTACTTACAGTGTGTCTTTGGTTGTATTCATTTTTATTGAGACTGAATCTTTAAATTTGTATTTCGCGCTTTCAATGTCCATAATTTCTTTCACTATCGTCAGATTCTAAATTGTTCCTCGTGAGATCATATATCGCGCTGGTTAACGCCAAATAATAGAATACTTGTGGTTCTACCGATCACTAATAGTATTATTAATGGCAAATTCAATTTTATTTAAAACCTGATCCCAGGTATTGAGGTAATCCGTTAATTTTGCCAGCATTGTCAAATCAGATTAATTCTCTCAATTTTTTTTTATGATTGTGACCTGAACAGTAAATAACCTATCGTGCTAAAGCACTCAGAACATTAGGAGGATGGATAGAGATAATGAATTGCCAATAGATGCCTATGAACAGCTACGTTAAATTTTCTCATATCATAAGTGAGAGGAAAACAAGAACTAGGGAGATCATTCCAGAGTTTAAAAGCCGTGTAGAAAAATGTGGATTGCGCCGTTTGGTACGACAAGTTGGTACGACAAGTGGAGATTTGTACTGCATACTGATGATGTGAATGAGCGAACCGAGTGTTTCTCGCAAAGATAGCCGGAGATGGTATCAAAGAATGTAATTCACCAGCACAATAACCGTTGTAATAACGATAATACAAAGAAAGAACTGAAACCATCCTTCTATGCTCAAGGGACTGTATGTGAGAAGTTAAGGACGGTCATTTATAAGCCTAATCGTCCTTTTGAATACGATCAACGATATCGAGAGCGTATTAGCACTAACCCAAAGGTGAGAATTATATTCCAGATGAGGCTGAATTTGGGCCTTATACAGCAGAAGGAGTTGTCGAGAGGTAAAGTACTGCTTAGATCTGTACAAAAAGCCTATTTTACGAGCAGCTGTTTTGGTAGCTGACAGAAGATGGTCAACCCATGAGAGATTTGAAGATGCAGTCATACCCAACAGAGTAATAGAGTCTGAAAACTTAAGAACTGAGCCATTCATACTACAACAGGAAATGATCGATCTTTTTGGCGGACATAAGGCAACACTGAGCTTTGTTAGCATTAAATTTAACTAGATTATTGCTTCCCATTCGAGAATACGTTGAATGTCTTTGTTGATTGAATTTGCCATTTCAGCTTTAATTTCTTGATTTGACATAGAAGGTGGATTATCACTAATTTGGCCGTTGGCTTTTAGAGTGGCTGTAGCCACTTTGATCTGAAATATATTGTGCTCATCTTCATGAGACGTGAACGACGTGCCACTATCAGAAGTTATTCTAAGTACTGTAACTATTAATATAATTTTCTAAACAACTAATCACCTCCTTCGTTTTTGTAGTATTTACAGCGTACAACTTTCATAAAACCATCTAATAAAAATCGAAATTTTTTTAATTTAATGTTAAAATTTGGAAAAACAAAAAACTTATAAATAACAATGTCCGAGCCACTTATGAGTACAACTAAAAAATCATTTTCCACTAAATAAATGTACAATTAAAAACATAATGCACAACGTTTTATGTAATTTTTTTTTACTTATGTTACTTATGTTAAATTATAATGATGTGGGAATTTAACATATAATTGGTAAAGCATTTGCTTCAATGTCTAGGAAAAAAACAGCAAAAACCTAGATATACCAAAAGTCACATTAAAATCAAAATCAAGACCTATCATTATGCCGTTTTTTAATTATAAGATGCCAAAACCTATTTAAATGGAGATTTTCTTCTTGTCTGTTAAAGGTATTAGGGTGTTTATATATCTCAATAGCTTCACGTTGTAAACGAACATAATAATGAGTTTGTCTTGACAATATTTCCATATTGTCAAATTGAATGTCATGATCTAAATTACTTAAGACATGGTCAGCTACCGCAGACTCCTCTGGTTGACCTAATCTAGAAAATCTCATATGTTAGTTACTTGTTGTATCAAAGCTACGTTTTGTGGTTCCGATGTATACTTTTCCACATGAACAAGATAACTTATGCACTGCGGAGGATGATTTGAAACATCATTAGGTGATCTTAAATCTTCTTTAATTTTTCTGGTAGGTCTAAAAATAGTCCTAATGCCATATTTAATTAGGATTTTTTTCTGTATGTAACATTAGCTATAAAAGGAAGAAAAACAGTACCAACATTAAGAACTGGTTTTCTTTAAGGTTACGTCTAGAAGGTATAATAACGTTATTAATATCTGTGAATATCCATTATCTTGTAAGGATTTTGTTAAATATTTATGTTCATTCTTCAAAAGTTCAGGGTCACAAATTCGTTTTGCTCGATACTCTAAAGAATTACACCAATTTTTGTCGTAATTGCGGTCCGATAATTTGACAAGAAATGGTAAACTTCCATTAGTTTTTTTTCCATGGTAAACTGAATGCTAGGATGTATACCGTTTATAAAAACCACAAACTCATGAAATGCGTCTTCTCCATTTCTCCAAATAACAAATATGTCATCTACATATCTGTACCAAACTGAAGGTTTTTAGCTATATGTATTTACATTAAGGTTGGTCTACTCCACTGCATGTTAATCTCTTTAGTTTTCTCTCTACTTTAAGTACTTCTAAATCCCATTTTAAATCTTGCCTATTAAATTATTGATCTGATTACGTTTTTGTATAAGTATATCTGCTTTAATCGTTTTTGTCATTTCGCTACCTTGGTCCTGTAGGGTTACACTTGGAAGTGGGTGTCTAATGAATTAAATAATTAATAAAGAACAAACGTTTACTAGTTAACACTACATTATATTATACTACTAATGATTAATAATGCTAACTTACTAACTTAAGTAACTAATACTCCTTTATATCTTTTAAATGTATGTTACCTACTTATTTCGTTATACAGGTTGCTTGCTTTCATTTACCTTTGTTCATAACGTAACTAGGTGACACCATTTATTTATTACATACTGCTTAATAATTAAATTGCAATAAATACTATTACGATATCTAATTCTAATTAAGCGCACATCAATAACTGAGCAGACTCTGCTTCCGTCATCAGTCTTAATCTTGAGAAAACTGTTTTCGCATTAAGTCGAATTCATATATTATAATGCGCGAAGAGCTTATGCAATACACCTGCGCAATAAGACACGGCGCAACATGCGCAATAATTCTGCGCAACCACGAAAAGTTTAATATATATGTACATAAGTTCTAAAAATATATATTGGATTACTCACAGCGGTAAAGGTCTCAGGCTAGTAAGTGAAAGATTCCAGGTTCGAATCTGACGTAGTCAAGTGCTTGAAGCAAATCGTAACATGTTATCGACTCAAGTGAAAACTGTCCTTCTCAGGACTAAACCTGATGACGAAAGCAGGTGCGCTTCCGAAACGTCGCTCAAAAGGCAAAACTGTCGAAATAGGCCGATCAACTCAACTAGTATGAAACGACAGTTACAAAACACTGATAATACAGAATGCTGTTTATTGTTTTACCAAGACACTACTTCAACTCCATATAAACACATTCTTGGATTTTAAAGACTTCTTAAATTTTTATTTGGTCTACCTTGAAATATTCTTGAAAACGTTTAGGTAAACTACATTTGCAATTGGGTGTATCCACCGTTATCTGATCACCAATTGGAGTATTTTATATGTTTTATTTGTAAATATTAATTTGTCAAGTCAGCTTATTGGTTGAACTTTTACAAATTAGAGACGACCGTACCTTGTTCACATAGGTGCTGATTAGACACTTGCCTAATCCACCTACACCCAATCTGCTGACACAACGATCAAAAATAGGCAACGATTTTGTTCAATTACTTTATTAAACTTTCAAATAATATTTAGCAATAATCATAATCAATAATCATTTGAAAAATACGTTGTATTACTATCATAAATATTAAAGGTCATGGTGCAATATGATCTCCATAAATCCTGAATTTTTCGAATCCATCATGCCGTGGTCCCGCTCAATCTGAAGATTCTGTTGAAGCAAGTGGGATGGTACTCGGACATTCACTAATGGCATTGTTAACGGCAAACATTTGTTTGGACATCGAAAGTTTGTTGTTAACGGAGTCGTCTACATAACTGGTGCCAATAGCCGCTGACTTCCATCTTCCTGCTCGTTTCAATCCCAAGTTTTCGCCACCCGCATCGACAACCATGGTGCCTCCCGTCCGACGAAAGGTGTGACCAGTATCCAATTCCGGGTTTTTTTATTCCTAAACACTTCGCAATTCTCTTTGGTATTACACTAATCGTATGTTGGCCAGCATTAAGAGAAATGCATTTTCCACATGTTAAAAAAATGCCAACTATCTTCACCAGGGTGTTACAGGCCAAATACTCATTAGAGCATCAGCCCGTAAAGGCAATTTGCGCGCACGGCATTGCTCAGTGGTGTGGGCGTGGTTCTTACTTAATGCAAAAGGGCATTCGTCACAACTCCAAAAAACGTCAAAATCGGGTGAAATTGTCAAAAAGGCGCCACCTGTTAAATACATTTATAGCGGGAAAACGTCATTAATTAGATATTATAGTGGCCTAACAGGAAACCATAATATTCACGCAGAATAAAACCCTCATGTCTACTAAAATTCTACTCAAAGAATATTTACGCAAAGTTCATCCATAATCCCAATAAAATCTTAAGCTTCAAATAAAAGCTGCACAATTGCGATACGAATAACAAAACAAAACTCATTAAATATTTCGATAAACCTAGCGCTAAAATCATTGGCTCAAATAACCAAAAATAACTGATCAATGCGGTAATTAATGATTCAATTTAGAACGAAAATTAGGTCACAACCACACTAAACGCGATTGAAAATTTATAATGTCCTAACATTTAATAAACGACGAAATTCGAGAAAAAATGCGCACCTCATTCCCAAACAAATAACAAACTGATTACCTTTTGGCAATTCCAGGTACTACGGGATCGGTAAGTTGATTCTTATAAAAATACCTTTAAAACAAATTGCGACAACTCGCAAAACTATCGTATGCAAAAACAAAGAGCTGACCGGCCAACGGCCGATTTACTTCATTATTAATTTACTTTATAATCTAAAGCTCTTTTGAAGCGACTTATTACCAAAATCAAAATAGCAAACGCTCAAATCGGGAAATTCTCATTAGCCGTTACGTTAAAGCTTAATGAAACTTCAAAAGGTTATTTTAAAAACTTGTATAACTTCAATAAAATTGATTACAATCAAAGTTAATGATGAAAGGATGCTGTCGCTGTAAAATTACTTAACTTGAAATTTCTCATAAAATTTTAAACGTGAATCAAAATATCTAGTCTTTCAATATATTACTTTACGTCGGCAAAATCGTATGCACAGAGAACGAAGTTACAATAGATTCTTCATATCTATTAGTAAAACAGTTATAAACATTAACAATGGTCGTATATTATGGCATTTAGATATTACATTTTAGTAGGTTCAGTTACAAAAAAAAAACACATTAAATTTAGCAATTCAAGACAAGAAACCAAAAAATAATAATCAAATTCAATCGGCACTTACAAGGCCATATTATCAATAACTACCTTTTAATCAATACAACGGAAACAATAAAGATATCGGTAACATAAATTTGACTAATCTCCGTGAAATAAGCTTTCTATTCACAACATTAGATAAAAAAAACTTCAGGATATTAAATAAATCGTGTGAATGAATACGGCTGTTTCTAAATTGCCTGAAGGGCTTCTATGCAATAGTTTACCCGAAAGCAAGCGAATACATTCTCCACACAAACACAAAAAAACACACTTTATTGTTATCACCATCAGGTATAACTTGTTCTCTCCTACGACACCAACGCCTTTCGCGTATATCGCAAAACCGCAAACAAAAAAAGAACGTGAGCTTTCTACTACATCTTGGAATGGATTGACTACAACATCATTCAGAATTCGCCATCCCCCATTCTACTCCCTTACCTTTTTTATTTTAACGAATTATACCAATTTATTACTTACATTTTCAAATACTGGCCAACACGATACCAAACTCAAAAGCCGTTGGAAAAATTGCATCACCAAAAAAAGATTTCACAACCGGCGGCCGTTATCGATGTAACCGATATCCTGTAAATGGAAGATTTATTAACCCTTAACGCCTCGTATCTAAAAGCTAAAGTCATTGTTTAAGACCAATAATTTTATCGAAAACCCGCCAATCAGTCGCCTAAAGCGTCTTAATAAAATGTGAAATGTTTCTCTACATTATATTTAAATACAAAGTAACAATTTTAGTGCGATAACAAGTTTACAGTGACGCAATTTAACGTAAACGACTATATTTAACGATATCTATACAATTTCAAACAACTTTTATTTACAAAGAAACATTAGTAAAAAGGTTTTCACTATCTATACCCATACGTAAATTACATTTTAATTTCAAACTCCCATCTAAACCTGATCAACAAACCAAAACTTATGTTTCGTTTTTAGAAAATAACTCTACATGCGATTGCCATTTGTAACAATTTTAAATACTTTCCAAATACGTATAGGAACAATATAAAACGTTTCTATCACAAAACTTCCCAAGACTTTACACGTTATTAAGCTTAACTGAATGAACTTATACTACATTTCAGAAGTACGGTACTAATAAATAATGTCTAAATTAACGGCAAATATGTGATAAAATTACGACCACGGGACGAGGACATAGGCCTCATAATCTGTTATAACAAAATTTCTTACTGTCAAATTGTTTGTTTCCAGCAATTTTACAGCAATGCATTTTGTCTTCCACGTCGTTCATCTTCATCGCATCGACAACAGCTTAAAATTCCAAAAATTGTAATAATTTTAGCAATCAACCTATCATCGGGAGCTTCTAACAGGAACTTTTTAACTTCTTCCTTCGTTAATACCTTTGCCTTTTTAGGGTTGTAGAGCTCACTTTTTTGTTTTAGGAATGAAAATATATTGCTACATCTATAAATAACAATTAACCTGTTAGCTTGAAAATGTTCCTTCATTTCTAAACAGCTCTTCATCATGCTTCATTTGGACCATAGTGGTTCATTATCAAATTTTTGAGAATAGACCAACATTCGGTCTAAGTCCATGAACTTTGGCCTAACTCTATTACTTTGAAAAGGTCAATAAATTCTGGCTCTATTGTTAGATTTCTAGGAATTGTATTGCGCCACCTTCAGGTTTAGGTGTTGCCTAGCTCAGTGAGCTTGAAGTGGTCAATGAAATTTGGGTGTGTATTCTTGGTTAACTCTGGATTTTCCCTCCTCTCGGTTGGTGAATAAAAATAGCTCTCGTATATTTCAAACTTTGACACTCCGTATAAAATAGCTAATGCATGTCATTGAAACTACCCAAAGATAACTAATTTAATTTGATGATTAAAGGTTTTATTCCGTTCTATGAGATATTTAAAAAAAAATTATATGAACATTTTTGTTAGTGGTGGATATTATAAACCTACTTTCATTATTATTAATTTTAATTAATTACTTTTGAACTCATTCATTTTTAACAAAACTTAATAATTTAATATTATTCAAGTTTTTTTTTTACTAATAGTATTCGTGAACAGTCTAAGATTTGCGTAACGTGTTAAAGCACTCAGAAACACTGGGAGGGGGTTAGGGATATTGTTAGGCTGCCGAGAAATGTTTATGAATGGCTACCTTAAATTTGCTTAAATCAAAGTTTGGAGGGAAATAGGAATTGGGTAGTGCATTCCTCAATTTGGCCGCCGTGTGAAAAAAATGTACATTGCGCCCGTCGATGGAATTTTGAGTGCGTCATTATGATGTGAATGTGCAAGCCGAGTGTTCCGAGCAAAGGTATTAAGAAGTGTATTTTGGAAGCACACTTGCTATTGTAATAGCGATAGAACAAGCAAGGAACCGAAACTGTTCTTCTATGTTCAAGAGACTGTAGTACAGAAGTTTGAGACGGGTCATTTATAAGTCTTATAGCGCTTCTTTTGGTGCGGTTTGCCATATCTTATTGTGGAACACTGACCCAGAGGTGGAAAATGATCGGTCTTTCTTCGCGGACACAAGGCAACACTGGATTTTGTCGGCGTTGAAAGTGAGTAGACTATTCCTTCCCCATTCAAGGATCCTACTAAGTCACTGTTGATTGAGGCTGTTATTTTCACTTTAACGTCCTCACTCTAGACCTATTGTGGGAAAATTGAGAAGAACTACAATATAGAGTGCTGTTGTCTACAAAGCAATGGATCGGGTTAGTTGTTTAGGAAATGAAGTCATTTATGTATAGCAGGAAAAGTGTGGGAGATATCACTGATCCTTGGGGTACGCTCGCGTTTATAGTAGTTTCTTTCGAAAATAAGCCATCGACGACAACATATATACGTCTTTTATCTAGAAAGCTGCAGATCCAATTGATGGGCGTATCGGATAAGTCCAACGAGGTGAGCTTGGCAAGTAAGCACTTGTACCAAACCTGGTCAAAAGCCTTTGAAATATCTAAAGCTACTACGACAGTTTCACCGGACTTTTCTAATGGGTTCTTCCAAAGTAGGGTGACATACAAGAAGATCTTCCGTTGAATGACTGTCTGAATCCAGGACTCAGGGAACGAAAATAGTTGGTGGTTGATGGCTTTTTCCATGATTTTCGGTAGAATTGAAGTAATAGCTCTATTTCTCGGTAGTTTGAGCGTTCGATTTTATCGTCCTATTTAGGAATAGGTTGCACATTTGCCAACTTGAGGTAAACTCTCGAGATGACATGGAGATCGAAAGGAGTTTGGACAATAGAGGCAGTAGCTCGGGGTAGCATTTTTTAGGGACCATAGGTGGAATACCGTCAGGGCCAGTCGTCTGGTTTGAGTCCACTATATTGATAATTGATTCTAGGAGCTTGCCGCGTAAGTGAATTGGTTTCATAGCATATGGGGTAGATTTGGGCGACCGCACAATTTTATTTCATTTTTATTTTATTTATTATTGAGACATGAATTTGGTGCAAAGTCATCGACAGAAAGGTTGACTTTGTCAGCAGGATCAGCTACTACAGCTCCGTCATGAGACATCATGGGAGGAAAGGAGGATATACTAAAGTTTTTACTGATGGTTTCAGCTAATGACCAAAATGTATGACTACCCAATGGACATGACACTAATTCTTTGCATTTACGTTCTTCAAACATCTTTTTGACCTTGTTGATGACGCTTTTGCAACTATTCCTTGCGGTAATATAGCCGGAGTGATTTACGACAGATTTATTTTGCTTAGCTATAATAGAATTTATGCTTTTGCGATAATGCATCAGTGCAAGTCCTATTAAACCATGGTTGGGAAAAGGCATGATCTATGGGAATATATAACTCCATACCCATCAAGATAACTTCAGTTATTGAATGAGCAATGCTCACGCCAGGGGAAGGTTGCAAAGAAGTCTCGCAGTTCGCTCCAGTTAGCTGATTTAAAATACTATGGGTACAGAGGAAGTTATTTCGATTAGTTGCTTTGGTATTTGTGAATCTTTGCGATATTGCAGACTCACATTCCATTAATGTAGGTAATTTGATTGTAATCTTATTATATTTAGAATTGACATCAGTTCTACATACATAAAGACAAAATTTGCATCGATTGGGTCTTACATCTCGATAACTCACTTGGATAGTGCGGTACTCTAGCAAAGTACAGGTCGTAGGTTCAAATCCTACTCGAGGTAAATTTTTTATTTGTGGATTTAATAAAATTAATAATGATTTTTAATTACATAGTTAGGTTTGAACTTATTCGTTCATAATAAAACTTATAATAGTTTAAGATTAGTCATGTTGCTTTGGTATGTGTGAAACTATAATTAATTTGATTTTAATCTCATTATATTTAGAATTTACATCAGTTCTACACACATAAAGACAAAGTTTACATCGATTGGGGATTGTATCTCGATAGCATTGTTGGTTAGTGTGGTACTCTAGCAAAGTGCAGGTCGTAGGTTCAAATCCTACTCAGGGTAAACTTTTTATTTATGTATTTAATAAAATTAATAATGATTTTCAAGTACATATTTGCTTTTGAACTTATTTATTCATAACAAAACTTTCAAACAAAGAAAGCCAAAACGTATAAAGAGAAATAAGGAAAATATGGAATAAATTAAAATACCTATACGTATACATTACAAACTTGCTCGCTTGCACCCCACAATGTTTGCATATCTTATTAAACGTTTTTTCTGAAACTTCTTTGGTACCTTACGGAGGTTTATATAACGGTTTGAAATTCTTTTGAGGGGATACTAATAAACGAGATTGAATTTTAAGTAGTATTAATAATTTCTTCTGTTATAAAAATGTTTTATTAATAAGCAATCTTGAGTAGACAATAATTGTATTGTGCTTTATCTGAATAATAAATTAGATTTACTTGGTTTACGTTAAGATTACTTATACGTCAATATTACGTCAATAATTAAACTCAACTAACTTAATCAACCCTAATGAGTGATGCCATAACAAGTATTTCATGAAAAATATTAAACATTATCTCAACTTCAATTACAAAGCCTTAAACGAGATCGTAATTTAAAAAGCAATCTAAAAAAGTGTAATCGCTACAATTAGCTGAGAAGCGATTAGTATTCTTAAACAGAAAAAAATAATTTATAAGAGAACCGCTATAAATTTACAAGAAAAAAAGTTAAATTAAGTGTTACTGCTACCCGTATTTTTTTTACTTAGAGGGTTAATTAGATTAAATTGATGACAAGGAAGGATAGTAACACATGTCCGTAAAGTACTTAATCATTGTACGTAAGCACAATCTCTGGTCTCCGAAGAATAATGTACAAATTTAAATTTACGATGAGTGTTCTATAAATATCAAGCGTTTTTCATATTGGGATTCGTGAAAGTTTCGTTTATGTTATAAACTTAACAGTTATGGTGTGGAGTTTGAACAAAACAACAAAATTACTCCCATGATGACAATTATTTGATCACTCGACTCTCCTATGTTTTAAGTTGTGCAGAAAGTTTAAAAATATTACAAAAGTTTTACATCTGCCTTTCTGCAAAAAAGTTTAATATTTTTTTCAATTATGCACCTTTGATCATTTTCATCAAAATGGATGGTTTCAGTATACATTCTTTTTAAGAATATATTGTTAATGAGTTAACACCAGATTCCATATTATAAGTGTTTTGTAACTGTGGTTTCCTATTAGTGGAGTTGATCGGCCTATTTCCACAGTTTATGCTTTTTGAGCGCGACGTTTCGGAAGCGGACTCTGCTTCCGTCATCAGGCTTAGTCCTGAGAAGGACTGTTTTCGCACTTGAGTCGAATTCATTTGTTATATCTAATTTTCTCAAGCACTTGACTACTCTCAGATTCGAACTTGGTACCTTTCACTTACTAGTCTGACACCTTTACCGCTGAGCCACTGAGTAATCCAATATATATTTGTTAGAACTTATATATATATTAAACTATTTTTCGTGGTTGCGCAGAAGTTTATTGCGCATGTTGCGCCGTAACCTCTTGCGCAGGTGTATTGCGCTTAAGCTCTTCGCGCATTATTGGAATCCATATGGGTTTCATTTCTACACTAGCTTGGCTTATTGGATTTTCTGCTAGTGCGATGAATGTGGCTTCTTTGAGTTTCCGACGAGTTGTATTCTCGTCCTTTGCCACTATCTGTATGTTATCCCATTGGATGCGGTGGTCTTCGTTCCAGACATGTTCAGCGATTCTTGATCTTTCTGTTTCGCCCTTGCGGACGTTGTTCTTGTGTTCCTGAGTTCTCACTTTGAGTGGTCTACTGCTCTCTCCTATGTATGCTCTGCCGCATTCGCATGGTAGGTTGTATACACAGTTCTTGGAATTCTGATCTTCATTGTATGGTTTGGTTTTGGTTAGTATTCCCTGAGCGTTCTGGTCGATTTGAAGGCAGTGCGTATCTTGTATTTGCTGCCTATCCTTCGTATTTTGTCTGAGGTACCTTGTATATGGTATTATCGCTGTATATTTAGGTTCTTCTTTTCGGTTACCCTTTCCTGTTAAGGTTAGGTGTTAGATCAGGTAGCCATTTTCTTTGAGTGTTCTAGCGATATTTTCTTTTCTCTGTTCAGGTCCTCTTGTTTTGAGCATATTGTTTTGCTCTATCGTACAAGCATTTGCTACTAACTTCACGTTTTTGGTGATTGGAGTTGTAGTGTAGGTACCTCCCCGTGTGGGATTTCCTGTATACACTTGTCGTGAAAGTGTTGTCATTCCTGTGTACAAGTACATCCAGGAATGGCAGTTTTGATTACCAGAAACTCAATTCCATTGTAGAATTCTCCGCATGTGGTGCGCGGCTATTTAGATCATCTAGGAATTCATCTAGCTTAATTGCTTGCCGTAGTTGCCAAACTACTATCGTCCACGTATCTAAGCCATATCTGCTTGGTTTCATCATGTGAATTCGGATATCGCTTGAGTCTTCAAAGTCTTCCAATAATATTGTCACTATGGGTTGTGGGAACCCATAGATCTCCAAACTCTTGTTGTAGAATTTGTCTTCTACCTGGAAATATGTAGTTCACATTGCATGATTGTCAAGTTCACATTATTGTGTTTACCGAGTTGCGTGCGTTCTCTAACGTTTCATCTTTCAGCTTGTCCTATGATAGTTAGTGCCTTATCGTAGGCACATTTGTGAATAGACTCATAATGTCGAACTTCGTATTTCATTCTGTTTGGTTGAAGCTTTCTGATAGTTTCCAGAGAGCTGTATTCTGACCATAGATTTCGGTTTTCGCCGATAGGGTGTGCACTGATACCTCAATAGTGGCTAATGGGTGACATATGTGAATTTTCGAGCTCTTGGATCTCAAGGATATTCCATTCACTTGTGGATCTATTGGTAGGCTCTAGTACGATGGGAGGTTTCTGTAGTGATCACGGAGTAAGTCTAGTATTCTCTGAGTACATCGAGAATGCCGCGCATGTTTTGCCAGCGTCAGGTATATCGTCATTTCGATTGATGGTTGGTCTTTGGCTATTTGTATGTACTGCCCCGTCTAGTAGTTCTTGGACTTACTTTGTAAAGTGTCCATATCCATTACCATCAGATCGACAGTTTCTTTGTCTGACCAGGAGAACTTTGATCGTTGGAGTCTTCTACAGTACATATCCTTGCAAGTCCCATCTAGGTATACAGAGCGTTAAGGTTCTATTTTCGGCTCTTAGATAATGCTGTACGATAGACAACTTTTTTAATTACTTCGGTTCTTCAGTGTATGAATATTCAAGCTAGTGACCGATTCTGCGTATTAAATTACTTTCGAGAGATATACCTCGGTAGTATCGACATTGATGTAATGGCTTACATGATCTCAGAACCTTCATTTTTTCGTGGTATTGGTGAATTTCTGTCGGTATTAGAGACTAATTATTACTGTAGTCGATTTTCCGATATATGAGTGTCTCTGCTCTTCAGATCGAGCTTTCGAAGTTATATTCATCATAATTTCTAGATGAATTGCCTTGCGTCTTCGAAATTCTGACTTCTTTGGTAAGCTCAGTGATTAGTCTATATGAAGGACTTCTGTCACTCGATCGTCTTCGAATGTTTCTCAGACATTCGTTGTATTACAACCTACTCATTCGAATCTGAGAGCATACATAGTACTTGTGCAGACCACTTTCAAAGTAGAGAATTCTTGACAGATATTTTTCATTAGTTAGAATGTTAAGTCCGACAAACAGGCTGAATACTAGAACCAGTATCGCCAATCTGACTTCTTGCAACAATTGTTCTCGTTCGAACGTTATTCAATCTATTTTCACTGAAATCCAATGGGTTAACTACAGCATAGTAGTATGATTTCACTTTTAGAACTCATTACAGTTCGTAACAACTCTTTACAGAATGTTTATCAGTTCATTCATTACAGAAAATCTCAACTTAAGTTATATTTTGTTAGATTGAATTTACTTAGAAAATATGATAATAACTAGATTTCGAAATGTCTTACACTCGCAATCACAATGCAATTGAAATACTTATCATAACTTTTGTATAATACTACATATCTATTTCGTAAATTGTTTAATATTATAAGTTCATAACAAATTTTTTATTTTAACATACATCTTACATTAAAAATGTTCTTAACATAAGTACAAATATTATACAAGTTAATGAAATACGTAGTAAGTATAATGAAGAACTAATTATTTTAATAATAAAAATTTACATAATACTCTAAATGTAAATACAATCTTACATTCACGAAGTATAACTATGATTTATTGAACAAGTTCATTTCTAGATATATCAGTTCATATGCATTATAATAATAATACATTGAATTTATAATATACATATGCATTAGTAACTGTAAAATAAACGATTAATAAAAACAGAACAGACGATTACAAATACCATTATACACTGTGTCGTGGTCGTCATTTTATCAAATATATGTCGTTAGTTTTGAAATTATAAATTATTTGTTAGTACCGAGCATCTGAAATGTAGTATAAGTTCATGTATTGAACTCGGTAACGCATAACTTTTTGGGAAGCTTTTCGATTGTAACGTCTTTATTTCGTCTTTTGCGTATTTGGAAAGTATACGAAATTTTTAAAAATGGTGAATACATTTAGAATCTTTTTTTTGAAAACGAAATAAAGTTTTGGTTTGCTTATCATGTTTACATGGAAGATGTGATTTACGTATTGGTAATGAGAGGTAGTGGAATCCCTTTTGAATTTGTTTGAGAATTGACTAGTTTTCGTGTAAATAATGTTCTCGTATTTTAAATTTTGGCGCCTTTTGTTAAATGGGGTCGAAATTGCATCATGTAAAATTGTATTAAGTATAAAATTATTACGTTGTAGGGTATGCCTTTTGCGAATTTAGCCGTCGAACTGTCGCCTTTTCTTTTGATAAAATTTTTGGTGTTTAACAAAGAGTTTGAGTGTTATATCGTTATTTTAAGGTTCATTATCGTAAGAGTTTCGTTATCTAAACATATCAAATTACAGAAGGTACCTTTAGGAATGCAATTTGGACTGATAAGGCAATTGTTTTCCAATTTAGTGCTGAGAGGCTATCGTTTTTCGCACGTATGTTAATTTAAAATAACGAAACTGTGTAATTGGTTAATTGAGATTTAAGGGGATTAAAATCCAATGTGGCGAGAAATTAAGGCAGTCTTGATAAGGATGTCGTAGTGTCAAGGTTCTTCTTGTTTGCGGCTCCGCCGTACACACGAACATTTGTTTGTTTGTAGGTAGTGAACTATTTACGCCCTTATCGGGAGGTTAACTGAAGTTTCTGTTACCCTTGATTTGGGGGATATTTTTGCAACTTCGTTCCTCCCGAATTAGTTTAACTATATTTTTCGGAATTTTCATGTGTTGGTGATTTTAATAAAGCGTTTATTTGTATTAGTCAGGCGGATGACTATACCTTTTGTTGGAGAGTATTTAAGTATCGTCTAGATATCGATTCGATGCATAACGGATATTCACTCGTATAATATTTATCTCTTTTGCTAATAAGTTTAATGTAAAAGGTGTTTTGGAGGATAACGTAACGTAGATTATAAAGTTCGTTGACGTTTTGAAGTTATATTTGTATAGGAATCAACATACCGATTGTAGACATCATTTTAAGAACTTTAGAAATTTTCGGTCACGTTTAGTTTTGTTGTGATGTATTGGAAGTTTATCGAAATATTTAATGAGTTTTAGTTTTATCATCACAATTTTGCGACTTTTATATGAAGCTTAAGATTTTATGGAAGTTTAGGTGAACTTGGTGTAAATATTTTTAGAGTAGAGTTTTAGTAGAGGTGAGGGTTTTATTTTGAGTGGACATTATGGTTTCCCGTTAGGCCATTATTAGATGTAGTTCATCAGATTTTGACGTTTTTGGGGTAGGGTAGAGTGCCCATTTGCAGTTATGTAAGAACCCCGCCCTCAGCACCGAGCTATGTCGTACACGCATATTGCCTTTATGGACTTGATGCTCTAATGAGTGTTTGACCTGTAACAAATTTCAAATTCAAATTTCGCCTATATGTACTACTTACCGACGTCATATTGGATTTTTGCATTTTGGGAAAAGCCCCCCAAGACCTTTTCAATGATATACAAGCCCAGGCTAAAAGTTTCCTTGAGCTTCAAAATTCAAAATTGTTTTGTTTTCATAGTAGGCTTCGATTATGCGTGCTGCCGTCATGAAACAAACGAATAGTCTTTGCATCGTTCCAGGAAAGACCAAAATGAACAGGTGAGGGGGCTACTTACGTCTGGCCGGACCTTCCTGCGATCTCGTCAGGAAGGTACAACTTTTCTATGGCAATTTTAAAGAATTGTTCATAAACAATTGTAATCTAGAGTATATAATATTTGATACTTTCTAAATCGTCAATATTGATAATAACAAAAAATACATAATTACAGAATAAACACCTTCTTCATCACATGACTCCTGGAGCTCGCCACGTTGACAATTATGTGTTCTGAGTAAATTTTTTAAATGTTCTTTTCACAAGATATTAGTGGGAGACGATTTTTAAGAGATTTCAAAGCTGAAAAACTTCTTTCACAGCAAACTTGTGAAAAGGAAAGGGTAAGTTGATATTGATATGATAATATATATGGTTTGTAAGTACTGGCTAGGAGGTTATACTTATGCAAAATAGCGAGACAACAAACAGTTTCTACAGGTCGAACAAGATTGCGTAGATAGATAACGACCTCTGGAAATTGTTTGATCTTCATCTGTTTCAGTCTCATCTATTTCAAAGGTTGACCTTACATCGTAAAAATGAAATTTACTGGCAACGTTGCTGAGTTGTTTCATCATCGGCGACTTCAGTTTTCGGAGTCTTTAAAATTTCTTGGATTTATCAGAGATAAATCGGCAAAAAACCTCTCGTCTTTAGAAAAGCGGTATTCCATACTGGTGTTTTATCTAGAATGACGTTAAATACAAAGAGCTCGTAAACCTTTACTGGATCTTGTAAAGCTTCAGCGCTAACCTGTCCTCCTGGCATAACTTTCTTTTTTCATGTTGGAATAATTGGGAAACCACTTTCCACACAAAAATCTTGCCATTCCCTGTCTTCTTACTTGTCATTCATTAGTTCGACAAACTTATCGGCTCCCCTTTGAAGAGCCAAAAAATCGTGTAGGTAAGCCATCCATTTTTTCATTGTCGAACGAACCATAGAGCAAACTTTTAGAAATTCTAATCCGATAGTTTGAAGATAATTAGATAATAGAGTTTCGTACTGTAAAAGTTCATTTAGACACTCATTGACTTTAGCTCGAATGTTTGGAGTCATGTTAGTTTTGCCATAATATATTTTTTTATTGGTTCCCCATTTTACCTGTTTAAAGCACGCCTTAGCGTTCAAAAACGCGCGTTTTTTAAAGTTACCATGGCAACATCAACAACTCAAGAAACGTGAAGTCTAAATAACAATTTTTTGATTATTGATCTGACAGGAGTACCTTGTAACGTCAAATAAAATATTACTAACAAATTCAAACCTTTATTTAAACATAATTTTATAAATGAAAATAGAAAGTACAGTTATTTACATATTTTACATTATTAGTCCTTATTTCCATTTTTTGTAGTAATAATACTAGTATTTATGATTTCAAGGTGCACAAATAAAAAAAATACCGTAAAGTATTCGTGGATAACTGGTCTTTAAAAAACTTTATTTCGAGCATTCCGGCTGTGTCGTCGAAATATAGGTGTAGCTGCCAATATATAAAATTGACCTGGAGTTGTTGCATGATTTGAGAATTTCTATTAATAAGTACAAAGATTCTCACCTGTTTCTGATTTGCTTCGTGCCGTTAACTTTATCCGTTACATACCTAACAATGATTGAACATTGATCCTTTGACGTAATACTTTGAGTTGTATCAATTTGTACGCTAAATATTTTGGCTTCGTTTACTTCTTTAGTGATAGTATGCTTGATCATAGTTCCTATTGTTTTAATAACCCAATTAAAGTGATTTTTTGAAAGAAACTTTACCAGAGAACCTCTTCTTTTTTCTCTTTTCTTACCTGGTGCAAATGACTGTTAGGATTTGCTCTTATCAATGCACTCTTCCACATACTGTTTTAAAACTGGATCATATTTTGAATGCAAAAGTAGTAATTCCACTAATTTCTTTGATGAATATCCGTATTTTCTAAGGACTACGCTCCTTCAGCTAAAGCACCTTCTCTGTAGCTTAATCCTCCTTTTTCAATTAATGTGACAATGTCTATTGCTCATTTCATTGCTTCTCTTCTTTATTTGCTCCGATCGTAGTGACATTCGATTTTCTACCATTAAATTATCCCCACTTAATTTTTTACAATACAGAAGGTACGCGAGCACAAATTGAGTGTAAGTTGGAATATGCGAGCTGCATGAAAATGCTTTCTATCAGGTACGCCTGTGATAAAACTGCCAGAAACTAAAAACTTTCCAAACGCCATGCACACAAAACAAAGGTATACTCTTCTCATTGAATGTTAGCCACTGACGACTAACACCTCTTTCTCGATAAAATAACTCTTGCAGAACACAATCTATAGAATTCTACTGAGGATGGAACTTTAAAAATGTAGTAATATTCTCTGGTTTTGGTCGTGTAAAGTAAACGTAATTCAAGTGCTCGTACTATGTATCAAAATGTCTATCCCTGGTATTTTCGGGATCGGGATGACCACCTTCGATTCACTTGTGTCCGCATCCGACACGGACGAAATATCTCCTGAAGCCTGAAGTTCAGATTTTTTTGGTTTGTCGTCGCCTTTTTGATTTTCCATTTCTTTCTCATCAAAATAATGGCGACGTTTCTTCCTCTTTAGAAGCAGAGAAAAATATCACTTATTTTCAAACACTTGCCTCCGCTACTTGCAAGTTTTCGTTTTTGATCCCCTGTCTTTCGCCCCCCCCCTTTGGTTTATTTGTTACGTGTTCCTTATCCGCCATCATTAGTGACCCTGGCCCCTTGGTAACTAACTAAACAGCTAAACGAAAATGATATATAGCATAGCAGGTAAACCGAAACTCACAGTCCCCTAAAATCACAAAGACTGCCGGACTGTCACTGTAGGTCGTCCCGTCGTATTGTAAATGATGTAATTTATATGAAAATGAAAGATCATCATGGAGCTATCCGTATTTCAAGTAGGTATCAATTTCTCTTAAGGTACAAATATGAACGGGCGCTCACATTAAACTCTCCTACGACATAAGTATAAATTGTCTTTATTAATTCATTTTCTTTCTCTAGAAGCAAAAATAATTTTTATTAGAATTTCTCTCTCTAAAACTTAGGTTTTTATTGTAATGTATACCAAACGCCGAAAATACTGATGACACTGACCGAACGGCTTACCGGCCTTCCAGCAGAGAGGCCCAGAGGGAAAAATGTCCCAGTTCCCAATGGCCTAAAACATAAAACTGTTGTTCACAAAAGGAACAACAAGATAGAGAACATCGTAAAACTAACTAAAGGCGCTTCTAGGAAAATCGATCCAGGATACCAGAACGATGCTGAACACAACCAATATTCAACTATACAGCTTGCACAAACTGCACCCATCATTATGGAAAACTATCGACCGTCGGATGTCTCAGTTACGGGCAGAAACAAATAGTATATGAACCACCAACAAGCAGATGAAGAAGTTCCAACGACCGCAAGCTACAAAAACCCGAAAAGGATACCATGCAACCACTGGCTCTGGAGAAAAAAGAATATGGCTATTATTTACAATACTGAAACAGTAAAAGCCTACTTTGGCTTAAACCTCTAACAATTGACACTGATATTTGACATAAATATGGACATTTTGTTTTGGTCAGATATCTTTGCACGTTCATAAATTTTGTTACCTAGGTAGACGAAATGGTCAAAGCATTAAATTCGTCCGCGAACAATTTTCGGACCATTCCAATAAACAGGCACCAAGTAATGCTATTGTACTGTACATTATAACCAAATTTAGAACCGGTAGTGTGCTACAATAAGGAAAAGGTAAGGCTGGGCGAAAAGTGGATACCAACGAAAATCACGTGTATTCAATCAAATTATGAACTCTCCACGTTATAGTCAACGGAGATCTGCGGCAAAATTGAATATGAACAGGATGACTCTTCAGAGGATATTGAAATAATTTAATTCCCGTTCATACGTTGTTCAGACGACTCAATAATTGAGAATTGAAATTATTATATGAACACATGAAACGAAGATCATCTTAACATCAAGACGAGAGGATCACATTCACAATGGAAATAGAAAAACAAACTGCCTTCCTATGTGTTCTGGATCAATAAAACTCAAAACGGCACTTTGGGACACCGTGTACCGCAAAAGTACACATACACACACGCACGCAGGCACGCACGCGCGCGCACGCACGCAGGCACGCACCTCCGCGCACGCACGCACGCACGCGCTCACGCACGCGCGCACACACGCATACACGCACACACGCATACACGCACACACGCACACGCACCCACGAGCACACACATGCATGCACACACGCACACGATCATACACGCGCACACAGACACACACACACACACGCACACGCACGCACAAGCACGTACGCACACGCACGCACCCGCACCAACACAACCAACGAGAAGATCGATAACAAGCACAAGAGTTCCACTTGAGGAACAAGGAGTGTACGAAGTACCATGAGAAGAGTGTGCAAAACCTACATAACGCAAACTAACCGACGCATCAACATATACAGAGAAGAACATCGTAACGCGGTACTGAAGAATCTGGCAACCTCTTCACTTGTACAACATGTGCAAGAGTCGGCACACAAAATTAACTTTGATAACGTCAAGATAAAACACACTGAATATTTCGGGAAGCCATTGAAATAGAGAAAAGACCGTGCATCGTGAACACATGGAATGATGCACAAAAATTAAACTGAGAACAATGAAAATACAAAAATATGTCATAAAAACTATTCAAAATTCAAAGATTTACACAACGCTGAAAATTAAAATTAACTCTTTGCTTTATTACATCGTAGATTATTTGCTTCATCCTGAATACGCTGCCACAATTGGTTTTCATGTTCTACTGGAGTCATGTAAACCACGGACTTATATGTCCCCATAAAAAATCCAGTGGATTTAAGTTGGGAAAACGTGGTGACCAATTAACAGGAGCATCATTACCTCTACCGATCCTTTTGTTTCAGTACTGTTCATTTCGAACAGGTAATGAAAAATGTGATAGAGCCCCATCGTGATGAACCACATATCTCTCCGAACTTGTACAAGTAAATCCTGCAGTAGACATGGCAGCGTATTTTGAAGATGTAAATTTCACCGGTTATTCTTTGCGGTAAAATGATAGGACCAACAATAATATTTCCTATTAAATTCATGTCTAACTTTGATTGCATGCGGATTTTCGTCTGCGATAACGTGTTCGGTATGAAAACTAGCTAGCCGTCTTCTTGTGAAACACGCTTCGTCGATGAACAAAATGTCAATTTCAGCAATTCTTGCAGAACGTGGCGTAATAATGATTATTTAGTTTTGAAATCTTTTTTTAATTTTTGTTTACCTTCCATAATCGGCGGTTTCGGGAGTTAAGCGATCGGTTTCTCGAAGACATCTCTCCACTGCAGCACACGTTGGGAGACTTGGTGTATGACGATTTGGAAACCTTTCAGAGAAAAATCTGACACTCTCGGCTATTTCCTTGACAATCTCCAAAAATCAATAACATATCGGTATACTCTGCAGTGGTATCTTACCCAACCATGATGAAAATTTAGATAGAAAATTTAAGTTTTTTAAATTATTATTAAGAAAATTTATTAGCAAAAGTTACTTAAATGTGACAGTAGTTTTATTTAGTTGAAACTGTGGCAATATACCAATATGTTATTGGTTTTGGATATTATCAAGGAAATATCGAGAGTGTGTGAGAGTTCACAATATGTCAAACAAGAAAAAATCTTTTACGTTTGCCAAAGTCTTCAAAAAAATTGCAATACCTTGTAATAGCTTTTGACTCACTTTGACAATTTACATGTGTCATCAGCTTCAGATGCGTTTTTCTGGGAAAGGGTTGCTTCTAGAGATTTCAATAAAGTACACCTTTCTTAACTGGAAAAGATAGGGAAACAGATTTATCAAGTCCAAAATGACATACACCGTGGCACAAAAAAGTTATAGTGGTTTTAAGGTCTCCTAATCGTCGCTTGTGGCGCCCTCTAGGAGATAGAACAAAATCGTTCACAAATTTGAAGAAATCACTGCATACCAAATTTCGTGAAATTAGCTCGAATTGGTCGAAAGATATTAAAGAAATGTTCAACTTTGATACCCTGTTGTTCGGTTATTATCAGATTTTGAACTAAGTTATTTTTATTTAAATCGACCTATTTTGAGGACACCTTGTATATACAGGGTGAGTCAGAAAAATGGGTCAACACTAAGCTGGAGATATTAGACACCATAATATTATGTTTGAGCTCATCATTCCTTATACGAATGTCGCTAGTTTAAGAGATACATGGTGTTGAAGGTTAAAATTTTATTCTCAAATTTTTCAATAATTGAGAAAGGTTTGATGGCATGAATCTGAAAATTGGTAGTATTGGGTTATGTGGTGTGAGAATTATAAATTTGAACCTTATATCGACGTTGCTCCTAGAGGGCGCTAGTTTCACGGTATTATTTAGGTAAATCAAAACATACTTTTTTCATCTGTGGAGCAATGCTTAAAAGAATGTTCAATTCTACATAAAAAAGGTACACATGTGGAAGTCGCCTAACTTTATCGGTTTTTGAGTTATTTGCATTTAAAAGTTTCCTCTTTTCATCGACTGTGATCGATTTTCGAATACTATAGTTACTTTTTGGTCGAAAAGATCCAAATTCGGCTAAGCGGTTGTAAAGATTTCTGAATAGTTTATAATTAGCTGGCAATCTATTTGAGTACAATTGTACATATCTTCGGGCCGCCGCATGTCCATTAAAATTAGCAAAAACACAAATCATATCACTGTTGGCAAAACTATTATGTCGTGGCATTTTTTGATCACTAGCTAATAATTTTACACGAATAATAAATCACACGCACGCAAAGTACGCTAATATTTATTGACATGAAAATTTGCTACAAGCCTACTTAGAAAAGAAATAGCAATATCAGTGCCTGAAAGAAAATCAACAAAATACATTGAAACTTTTAATTGCAAATAACTCAGAAACCGGTAATGTTAGGCTACCTAAACAAGAGTAACTTTTTTATGTAAATTTGAACGTTCATTTAGATTATTTTAAGTATAGCTGAACAGATAAAAAAAATGCTTTGATTTACCAAAATAAGACTGTGAAACTCGTTTCCTGTAGGAGAAACGTCAATATAAGCTTCAAATTCGCAATTCTCACAACACAAACCCCAACAATACCAATTTTCAGATTCATGCTATCAAAACTTTCTCAATTATTGAGAAATTTCAGAATAAAATTTACCTGCAACACCCTGTATCTCTTAAACCAGCGACATTCGTATAAAGCGTGATGAGCTCAAACATAATATTTTGGTATCTAATACCTCCAGTTTAGTATGGACCCATTCTTGCAAGTTAACACAACCATGCAGCACATTCGTATGAAACCTATAGCATAAGTTGGTGCTAATTTCGTGCTAATTTGTTACCGCATGAAAAAATTTAATACTATATACACTATAATTACTATAATTTGGTGCTAATTATTACCTCCAAAATGTTATTTAATACTCATATTTCTTATATATCTTTTGATTTAAAACGTTATGGAAATCAGGAAAATCTTATAACACGGTCATCATTTTTCATTTTGGAGTTAAAAATTAGCACCTAGTTATGGTATACCATTCATTCTAATACCACGTATCTTTATAAGGTTTTCCTGGTTGCCAAAACGTATCAGCCCGATAATTTTACAAAAATGAGAGCGACTAATTCAATTTTGGAGTTACAAATAAGCACCAAATTAGCATCAAACTATGACGTATCAATCACTCTGAAATCATGGTTTATTATTGGGTCATTTTACACATTTATTTAGTTAAACGTATATTGAAGGTAAAACTGTAGTTCCAAATTCTAAGTAGTATCATCTTTAACACCATTTACTCAATTTTTCCCTTACGGCATCATAATGGAGTTTTAACAGCTATGAAATAAATAGCAGGGTACGTTAAGCGCATGGCGACAGTCTCTTGGGTGGTATTTTATAAATCGGCAAATACCAAAAGTGGATACTCCATAACACCCTTTATATCTAGGAGTTACATAACGATAAATCCGCATTACACGAAATGATACTATTCAGCCTTGATTCCAGACACGATAATCTACCTTGATTTTGAAGCTTGGCCCTGGGAAATCCCACCAAGTCAGTAAATTGCAATTAAAATCCTATTACGGCAAAAAATTGTGGTGGTGGTTTCTATACGTTCGTCCTATTCACAAATGCACTTGGTTGCTACTTATTTATAATAACAACTAATTGTGCCTCTCTAGAAGTTCTCTACCTGATTTTCATTTTATCTACGTTAATATTATATTCTTTGTTGTTATTATCAAAGAGTACTAAGGGACGAAACTGCCTTAAGTCACCTAATCCCCTCCTCTCTAACTGGTGTTTAAACAACCTGATAACTACTCTGGGTTCTCAGCCCATATTGCGTTGCTAGTTGATCTATCATTACCAAAGACGTTGTGCTTATGTCACATAAGACATGTTTTGCTAATTGGGCAGCCTATCCGCAAAGCCGCGTATATCGTCCTCAGTTATACCGATCTTGTTACGCGGTACATTAGTGAGAAATGGCTTGTGAGAAGCCAGCTCTGCAAGGTTCCGTAATATCGATTGTTGCTCTCTGTATCGAGGCTTTAATAAATAGTTTGACCGATTGCTCTCATCTAGTACCTTGTTTTACCAATTCATCTGCCTTGATGCCTGCAATATCTTATTGCCACGACACCCACTGTAATGTTAAATGGTTGTTGATTGGTAGCAGTTTCTAGGTTTTTGATGATGCAGAGGTTTGTAGCTTACATTTCGGACTGAAAGATGATGGTGCTCTTACGTAGTAACTCGGAGATATGGAATGGTTTACCATATTTTTATTTTCAACCGTTCGCATAATGCTGTGTAGAGCTTCTCTTGAAAGGTCGTTTATTTGGTTCTCATTACTCCATATGTTTGTCTGTATGCTATGTAGTGTACTGAATTTGTATTGTATACATAGCACGATGGAGAATGGGCCTTCTATTTGAGAAGTGCCAGGTTACTAACAAGCTTTTTAGATTTAAACCCTTTCGGTCTGTGCAGCTTCATTATTTACGTATAAGTGGAGAGGCGTGATAACTAGTAGAACTATTGCCACTATAGCACAGGTATCCTTTGATGCTCAAACAAGCTATCTGCTTCATGTGTTGCAGCCCCTTTCATCGGTTATTAGTTGTAGGCTTATTTAACACAGTCAATTTAAGTGTTTCAAGGCAATCGTTTCATATTAGATTTCTTTGGTTTTTTTATATGTCAAGTTATGCGAAGACTCACGAAAAGTTAGTGCAACAAATATTTTCTTACATTTGGCAACGTTTATGAACGTTGGGCTTGAAATTAGATTTGTTATAGACGAGGCATTACAAAATTGCAAACCGTTTTTATTTCGTTTATTGAATTGGATATGCAATGCAGAACTTATTAGGCATTATTTATTAATTTTTATGTAAAGGTAAAAGTTTCGACTTCAGCCAAGGTAAATCATGCTTGCATTTAATATATTAATGATAAAATTTCAAACAATAATAGTTAACGGAGTATAACTCCAATTTAAGCGCAGATCGTTATGCCTGTATTTATTTTAAAATAGGGAACAGTTAATAGTTGTAGCTATTATTTTGCCAATTAGGTGTCATGTACGTATCAATGTCATAAATAGTAGTACATATTATTTGAGGGTAGAACAAACAATTCACTTCGAATAGATATTTTATAGTTGCATTTGCAAAAAGTACTTAATAATACTGGGTTTATAAAGAAAGTTCAGAGTTTTATGCACCGAGTAAGCCAACATCTCGTGGTCCACGAGCTTACAAGATTAACATCTCAGATTAAGATAATTTTAAAAATAGTTTAAATCGTGGCGGCGCTCAGTATACAGTTATTCCCGATTTGGCACTCTGCTAATTTATATAAACACTACACGAAGCTAACGGTATTTGATCGTCTAACACAGGTTTTTGAAATATCAGATACACACACACGCACACTCGCACTCACCCACTCACCACGCATTATTGACATTTTTCGAATTGTCTGAGGATTTCTAAAGGGATATTTCCGGTCTCAATTAAATTTTGAACTTTTCAGCCGGTTACAATAATTCGCTCTAGATTAGAAAAGTTAAAAATGATATATACGATTTTAAGTTTATAGATTTCAAGAAAGTTTCTTATTGTTTGACCTACGTATACTGTGTTATAAATCAAACAACTTAGTTTATAAACACCAGGTATTAGTATTTCCGAATTAGAAAGCGCTTTGAATGTTTTATTGGTGTTGAAAACAGAATAAACGTTACCTCACCTAAATAGATAAAACTAAAGTAATCAATGAGAGACTGCTGTGATTATAACAGCAATAAAAATTGTACGAATTATTTGTTTCTAACAAACGTATAGACGTTCATGTAAATTATGTAATTAAAATATTTTTAAAAACATAAAGAAAAAGATTACGAGTTGGATTTTAACCTGCGAAATGTACTTTGCTAGAGTACCTCTCTACCAACTAAGCTATCGATGGAAGCTTAGTCTTTATGTATGTAAAAATGGTGTTTCCTATATTTAATGAGATCACAGTCACTTATTTATACTGTGGAATGTGAGCCAGCAAATCGATAGCTCAGTTGTTGGAGCGGTACTTTAACAAAGTTCATGTTGTAGGTTCAACTCCCATTCGGGGTAATCTTTTTCTTTGTTTTAAAAAAATGCTTTAATTACATAATTTACTTGTGAGCGTCTATACGTTTGTTACAAATAAATAGTTTGTATAATTTACTAATAATGCCAATTAAAATTTAAATATATGCCACGTTGTTATGGTATGTGCGAAACCTAGCGATTTGCGGGCTCTCATTCCATTAAATATAGAAAATACAATATTTCTACATACATAAAAACTAAGCTTGTATCGATTGGGGCTGGTAACTCAATAGCTCTGTTGGTAAAACGATACTCTAGCAAAGTACACGTCGTACGTTCAAATCCCACTCTAGGTAATATTTTCTTTGTTTTTAAAAAACATTTTAATTACATAATAAAAATTGTAATAAGACAAAGAATAAATTTCTACACCTATGTAACAAAATAACATAAAACATGCTATAAGTTTCAATGACCGTTTCAAACCTAAAATTATCAAGACATAGCAAAACTACTATTACTATCATCTTACCCATTATAATTAACAAAAGAAAGAAAAGATACTTGCAATAAAATTACTTAATAACGAGCACTTAAAATGGCTTCCTAGAATATATAATCACGCGATCACTTTTGTACAGTATTTTCCCTGATTAAGTAAAGGAAGTTGTGTATTTTACATATCTTGCTTATTTTTTACGTTATGGATTCTTTTCACTGTATTTTAAAGTACGTGTCTGTTGCACTAACAATATATTTTTGTAGAGCTTATTAGAAATGGAAGTAATTAATTGAATCTACGTGATCTATAGCAATTAATTTCTGTGTGCATGACGCCCATGGAACTATTTAAACTTTATTATTGATCATTCATTCTGGGATTAGAGCAGTTGCTATGGGTTTCAAATAACATTTTGCTATATTTATCAGGCTTATTGTGTTTACGATCTCAATTTAATTTTATTCTTAGGTTATACAGTAATAAATATTTATTTGTTTTCATCTCTGATTTAAGATAGATTGAGTAAATGAAATGCTATATACCGTGACTATTAATAAATAAACCATATTTGAATAGATTTCTGTATAATTTGTAGGTATCGCGATTGTGCTATATGGGATCTAAGTAATGTGTCAAATGATGGATGTGCGAATGATTTGCCGTTATGACTTGCCGTTTCAGACAATTTATGGATTGCCGTACTAGGAAATTTCTTTGTTTACGTCAAACTCTTGCCGCACGTACCGATAGATCTTTGAAGTGCCTGTGATTGTTTCGTATTAACGAAAAGCATTATAGACTCAATATACACCTTTCTGTAATTTTTTTCAGACAAACATTTATGGCCCAATGTACGGGGTGTCCCATTTTGGTTGAAATTGTAGAATATCTCGTTTGCGAGCACGGATAGAAAAGAAAGATGCAGTTTTCGCGACCCTGTTCTACTTTTTCGTGAGACGAAAGATGCCACAAAGAAAATTGTCATAGTCCTCTTAGTATTTGAGATACAGGACGAAATTCAAAATTTGCGCATTTTAAGCACCCCTCGTAACTGCTTTGCCTTGTAATTTATCGAAATGGTGAAAAGTGGGTTTTCTTTTTTTAAATAAAACGCGCTGTATATTTTATTTATTATATAATAGAGCTTACTCTCAGCTTTAAAAAATTATATACTGTGTGGCACTCCTTTTGCATTATTAACCTCAAAAATGAAAGTTACGTTAATTTAACATTTTGATGATATAGTTGGCCATGAAAAAACAGGGTTCATTGTTAGGAAGTTTTATGCAAAAATATAAAATTAACAACTAAACATAATACCTACAAGCCTAATATAAATTACTAAAAGAGATGTTCGAACTGATGACCTTTCTGTCATGTACATACTTCACACACTCTTTCAATTCGTTGTATACCATTAATCACAACAATAGGGTGATCTTGCAAATGTCTAAAAGCTTCTTTAAATGCATTTGTCAAACGTTCAATGTTGTCACATTGAGTTTGGTATATTTTACTTTGCAAAAAGAAATCTAAGACTGGCAGGTCCGGACACCTAGGAGGCCATCTTATCCGCCCATTAGTGCGAATCTATATATTACCAAAATTGTTTTCCAAAAACGGGCGTTTAATTTGCGCGTTGTGGGATGGGGCTACGTCCTGTTGGAAATGAATTTGTTTCAAGCGAACTAAAGGAATGTCATCTAATAATTCATTAATATTTTTTCTGAAACTGTAAGCTGCATTTTACCCAATTAAAAAAAATTACCAGTTGGAGTATGTTTGAAAAACTATTTTACGTAATTTGCATAATTTTTTATTTTTGCATTTCTGCGTAAAATTCCTTAGATTTATTATAATCGCATATTTACATATTTATAATTATAATAAGGCAGTAACAATGTAGCAACCCTTTTTAATACTGAAATATGTCTTGAACGTTCAATAAAATACGCGTTGATACTGAGTTTATAGGTTTCATGGCCAATTATATCATCAAAATGTTAAATTAACGTAACGTTAATTTTTGATGTTAATAATACAAAAGAAGCGCCACACAATTCATACTTTTGAAAGCCTGAGAATAAGCTATATTATATAATAAAAAAATATACAGGATGTCCCATTTAAAAAAATAAAACTTGGGTTATTGAGAGGAAACTGACTGTTGTGGAGAAAACTATGCACGCCACTAAATTCTGCAGAAAATTCTGTATAAAACCCACTTTTCACCATTTCGATGTCAAATACTAATACTAATAGGACTAATAGGACTATAACAATTCTGTTTGTGGCTTCTTTCGTTTCACGAAAAAGTAGAACAGGGTCGCGAAAACCACATCTATCTATCTTTGCTCACAAACGAGATTCAACCAAAATGGGGCACAGTGCACAATTTGTTCACAAAAGCAAAAAATTAGTATTGACTTCACAAGTATTTTGAAGATATGATACAAAAGTGAACTGGTGATTATGTAAGCCTGGATACGTATATTTTATACCTAGCTTACAAAAATGCACATAACAAGTCACTCAAACTGTAGTAGATTACCACTATTTGTTTACGTAAATCGCACAATCTAGATGAGTATTTTGGCTATTCAGAAGCTATTCTACTCTAACAATGCATATTTTTTCGTTATCGATATTTTACTAGAGGTAAATCGTCCGTAAGAGCATAAAATAAAGTTAAGTTAGAAATAGTTTGGCTATCAATTGATGTAGAAGCTCGACCGCCACAATAAACCTGTTATATTCCACAGAAAATTGCGATTTAGTTAAATTATTCACCACGAAAAAAAATTTGGAACGATTCTGTCGAACGCGAAAGCCAAGAAAGATATACTTAAAAGGTCAAGGAGTTTTATGAGATGCGAAGAATAGCTTATATTGATCATATGTCTAAAGGACGGGCAATAGAGATAGAAAAATCAATGTAGACAGAAAAATAACACTTGGAAGCTAGTGCTTAGTAAACACAAGCTCCTACAACCACCACGCGATGAAACAGGAACAGCAGTGAAATCAACAGAGAAAAAGAAAGCAAGAAAAAGAAATTGGTGAAAGTGAAAATCGCCAATGCTATAAATACCCAGAGTAATGTAAAACAATACAATTAGTGACCTGATATGATTTAGCCCAAACGTCGACAATTCAACGAAGGTGTTTATAAGAACCACATTACATTAAGTTATGCAATACTCGTATATATATATATATATATATATATATATATATATATATATATATATATATATATATATATATATATATATATATATACTATATTATACTATATATATATATATATATATATATATATATATATATATATATATATAAAAAACACCATAAATATTAAATGGAAAGCCTTCGAAATAGCGAAAATACCGTCCAGCGTGAACACACGGAAAGGTTACCCAACACCCGGAAGCCGTTTCTAAAGAAAGGCGTGAAAGTAGTGAAAGAGGCCGTAGTCGAAGTGAAAGTGAAAACGACAGAGAAAGTGACACCTCAACGACCCATTACACGAGTGTCGAGTCGGAAAACCAAACTACAAAATTACAGAACAGCGAAAATATCAGTTTGATTCGGATCACCAGAATATGTGATCATAATTGGAGGTTAAAGTATCTTATATATATATATATATATATATATATATATATATATATATATATATATATATATTATATACATTTTAACCTTAGGCGTTTTCTATATCTAATATGTTAGTGTTACGATATTGAAATGTATGTCCAAATTCGTTACAGTGTTTAGCCAAAGCAGTACATCTTGGCTTACCACGAACATCAGATTTATGTTGTGTTAATTTATGTTTTAACGGTTGTAGTGATGTCCCAATGTAAATCTTGTTATAAGAATTACAAGGAATTTTGTAAACTGTGTTTATTATATTATCTTTAGGAATTATTGACTTTAATTTAGAAAATAAATTTAAGCTTTTACTATGAATAGAAAAAACAGTATTTAAATAAAAATCTTTGTATAATAAACATCTTTTATTAATTAATGTGTGCTATATTATCTTTAGAATGATTGACATTTAGAAAATATTTAGCTTACAGATAGCGATTTAAATAAAAGTATAATAAACATCTTGTTTTAATCTCTCAATTGTGCTGCTCGATTTATTTATCGTGACAGTATCCACGTACGACGACTCGGGGAATGGTACGTTTCGCCGCGGTCGATCGCTCGTCGCGCCAGGACTGTTCGCCGTGAAAGCGATTTGCGCGGTGACGGTGAATCAAGAAGTCTTAATATAAATGCAAATAAATTGTTTTGTTTATTTTATTCTAAATAATTATATTGTAAACTTACATACATTACATACATTACTTTCTTACATTTAATCATCCATTTCAAAATTATGGGCTATTCCGCGAAGATATTAATAGTTCCTCTTTCCTGGTATTAAAATTTTTGTGCCGTGTTTGTTAAAATAGTTGCAATTAAATTGTAATTTACAGTTTAATTATCTAAGCATAGATTTTATTATTATACCCTAAATGCTATTAAAATATTGTTTCAATAAAATTTTCTAATTTGCCCATTAACCTTTTGAATTATTTAATACAAGTGCAATTAGAAATTTCGAAATGTTTAACAAAATGTTTACAAACAAAAATATTTGCGTGAAAACATCCCCCTGCAAACTGTGCGGCGAACCGTTATCGCGTCGAATCGTCTTTGCGGTGAACAGTCTTACCGGCGAAACGGTCACGGCCAATCAACCGCGGCGAAATGTACTAGACCCGACAACTCGCTGATGTTATTGGTATGCAATTAAATAATTCTGTTATTAAATATCATTTAATAACTTAAATGCAGTTTGTGATACTAATGTAACAAAGATGACAAAATGAATACTGTTAAACATAAATATATTTGAATAATAAAAAAATATCTTTGCTTTACACAGATTTGTACGATAAACTGTAATGTTTCGTACATCTGGTCCGAGAGAAACTCGGTGACTGACTGACTTACAAGTGTACCCCTTTTTTTAATGGTCCCTATTGTAAGAAAGAAACTACAACCTATTATCTATGAAACTTTGATTAATTTACTATTGTTGCATATTGTCAAGAGATATCGACATTAGCAAGTTTGTATTTTAACAAATGGGTCTCGTAGACATAACAAATCTGGGCATTATTGCATTTAAGGAGCCCTTCTAACTTAAAGATAGTTGGGAATACATTAGAGGGCTATAAATTATGTTCCATAATAAAGAAGGAAAAGAAAAAAAGGTTGACATAAAGCATAATCAATACTAACTAAATTTACAACCCTTTTAACCTACTGGAAATTTACAATAGCTGTAACACATCTTTTATTTTTATCTTAAAGATAATATAACAAACACAGTTTACAAAATTCCTTGTAATTATTATAACAAGATTTACATTGGGACATCACTACAACCGTTAATACATAGATTAATACAACATAAATCTAACGTTCGTGGTAAGTCAAGAAGTACTGCTTTGACTAAACACTGTAACGGATTTGGACATACTTTTAAATATGATAATATTAACATATTAGATGTAGAACAAAACGCGTTTAGAAATGCTACATATTAAGATGAATAAAAAAATTATTTGTAATAATAAAAAGATTAGGAAATTTGCCCTCGAATTATGATCACATTTTAGAAAATTTAAAATTAACCTTAGTTACCTAAATGTTTTATGTCAATTTGATAAGTTTCTAGATTTTAATTTTTTTTAATTTTATGATGTTCCACTGAAGTGATTTCAAACGAAATCCAAATGTAATGGAACCTTTGAATTGAAATTGTACGAAAAGGATCTTAGACTAGTATGTTGTATATACATGGTGATTCGCGACCCACTGTACATACTTATGATACACCTATACCATTAACGAACGACTATTAAAACTGGCCGATTCAGCCTAATTACGGAAATACAGTGTGATTTCCTTTTTTTCTATCGATATCACCCTATATCTTCCCTACTGTTCGACGAATTTACTTCAACTTTTACACTAATAGTCTACGTTATGAAACCAACGTTTTAAGGTAGTAAAAAATCGAATTCCAGTACCGTTATTTATACAAGTTAATTATTGGGCCCTCGGGTCAAAACACATCCTGTATATCGTTTTTGTCATTTTTGTTTATTATTGCATAAAGCTCTCGGATAGATGAATAGAATGATGTCATTAACTAGTTTGGCACACTTAAGGACGGCTCACCATTGGTTAGAATCGTTTTGAGCTAAAGTAAATTCACCAACGCTATATCCACGTACTGTTCAATTTGTTTATATAATTTTCATAGTCATTCGTTAATGATATAGATGTATCCTATATACTACTGTATACAGTGGCTGGCGAATCACACTATATATATATATATATATATATATATATATATATATATTGTCAGGTTGCGTTGACGCACCCTGTATGTAGGATGTTATAATGACGTGTATGACGTGTTTTAAGCGCGAGTGAATTGAGTTTGAACGGAAAAAAAAATTTTTGTGTATATGTATAATGTATGTGGGTGTATGATACGCCACTGGAAATTTAGGAGAAATATAATTCGGTATGTAGATACGTGTATTTGAATGTTATAGAGACTTTAGTGTTGGAATAATTAGATTTTGATGAATGTGAATGTGAAGAAAAATTTGTCTACGGGACGATAATGCTTTCCACTGGATTGCTTCTGTTTTGCTGATGATAAAGAAAGGAATGTTTGAAGATAAATGAGTTATTTTGGTCAGAAAATGTGAAGAATAAGTGTAGAATGTTTTAGAAAATATGTAGAGAAAGATTGGGTATGTTTAAGTATTAATTTCCGAAGGGTTTTGTAATGTTGTGCAATTGTTTTGAGAATAAATGTATGTATATGGAATTTGAGACATTAGACTGTACTTATTTTTGCAAATGTTGCGGAACGAGATTGAGCGCATGTTGGAGATAACTGTTAAAAGTTGCGTAATGGTTCAGAGTGGCTATTGAATGAATGTAGTGACGAAAGATGATTTCTTCACGAAGTAATTGTAAAATTTGTAAGTGAAAACAAATATGGCGATGTATTGTAATTACACGCGTGCTTGTATAGAGGGAAGCAGTTGTTGGAAGTAGGACATTTTGAGTGAATATTATTGGAGAATATAACGCGGAAGGAAGACATGTTTAAAGATGGATGACTGAAGTTATAAATAGGGAAGTCAGAGAATGACGAGGGAAGTTGTCGTTGGGAGTTGTCGTTGGGATGTTGAAGTTAGAGTTAGGGAGTTAAGCTTTTTCGTTTTTGGCTGTTGGTGAGAAACGCGCACGCGAGTGATAGACGGTTGGAGTATGTTTGTGAAATTTTAATGAGGCAGTAATTGTTTAAACAACTGCGTTACCCGAACTGGGGATAAATTAAAAAAAGACATTCATAAACAAATCAATAATTTAAATTGAAGTTGAAGGTAAAAATTAGTTTGTTTATTTTCAAGAAAATAGGTAGTGCGTAAGCAGATTTGAATAAAGATAACAGTTGTTATGTTAAAGTATTAAGTGCGGCGCGCTTGTAACGAGATTCAGCTAAAAGTATTTATGAGACCACCTGTTAAGTGAACGAAGGGTTCATTGTATATTAAGCCAATGTTTAAGTAACGTTATATGACATTGAAAGTTTTATTTATATAAGGAACTCAATTGGTGTAAAGGTTGCAAGAATTTTTTAATAGGCAACCAAAGGTTTACCGTTATTACATGTATGTTGCATAGTGAACTAATCGCGAGTGCACAGTGGATTAAGTTTTGTTGAGCTTTTGTAATGTGCTTCAGGCAATTTTAAGGAATTACCAATGGACTACATATAATTAATTTACGGAAGAAAGAAGAAAGAAAAGCCAAGGATTAATGGACGATCTTAAGTAAGGTTTATATTTAAGTATTTTAAAAATTTAGTAAAGCACGATTATCTCTTTGTTTATTTCATTTGTGTAATGTGATCAAATATTAATTAGTTTAGAAACGAAAAGATAATCGTTCTCGAATTATGTTGTGTTGGTTATATAGTATTAAGAATTTTTGCAGAAATTGGTAGTGACGTGTGGTTTGATTTCAACCACGTTGTTGAGGTATATGTAAATATTGTGTATGTAAACATTTGTTTTATTATTTTATGCAGGACAATATATATTTATCGTTAAATGTTTTATTCTGTTGTTTATTTAACCAGGTGGTTTACAAAATGTTTGTCAGTTTTAATAGAGCAATGCACTATTAACAGATCAGCTTTGTCTTAAAAATTTCATTAAGTATAACAAGAGTTTTGAGAAATTATACAGTTTACGAATGTCAACTACGATTCAAAAGTAAAGTAAATTTAAAAGATATCGTTCATGTTAAGAATTTTAAAAATTAATTACCGTTCATTGAATGAATTTAAGTATTCAAAAGTTTTTAATAACCTGGGTAGTACTAAATTTATTTGAGTTGAGTTGAATTGTTTTGGACGAGTGTTTGTTTAGAACCTTCGTATATGAGTTTACCGAGTAAGCACAATCCTACTTTCCACAATCAAGTAGGGTTAATTAACATCCAGCTTAAGACAATTATTTTAGCAAAGTTTCGATTGTGGTGGCGCCTAGAGACATATTTTCCCGAATTGAGCTATTTGACTGTAAGTGTAAGGTGTTTGAGCATATAATCATTCATTTTACTTATTATTTCGACCACGCCCATCTCCCTGTTAGCTGGCTTGGCAACCCGCTTACATTAGTAAGCCTACACGACGCCTAGTGCGGTTTGGACGTGTAACATAATTATATATATATATATATATATATATATATATATATATATATATAGATATAGATATATATATATATTTTTCTAAAGCTTACATTTCGGAGTTTTACATGTAATAAATAAAGTAATAGATTTTAACGAACTATTTTTAACTATTTTTCAACTTGGCTGATTTAGGTTGATGGAAAATAATCTGCTTAGAATGCTAAAGAAAAACATGGAAAACTTTGGCATTGCGTTGTTAACATTCTTTCAGCTTCCAAAGCTTGTGATAACCATTATGTAGCCTAGTATTGGGACATTCTTCAACACTAGGTGTCTAGTTTCTGGAACTTGGTCAAAAAAGGGTCAGTTACAAGAAATTTGCCACATTTTTTCGACAATGGATAAATGAGAAACTTCTCTACATAGGGGTTTTCTTAATTTTAGTGGAATTACTGGTACATCGTGAAAATTAAGATTTACTCGAAATTTGTTTGGTTAGGATTGACGTTTATCTTTTTCTATATTCGTAGTTTGTTTGCTTATAATTAGAGTGAGGATTTTATGCAAAATGCATATCGCTTATTTTTTATAGTTGAAGAATATCGTTTTGTTTTTAGACGAATTGCACTAAATGCAATTATTTGACATTAATTAATTTTTGCATATTTTGCATATTTCGCCAAATACTGCATATATTGCAATTTTATGCATATTTTGCCTTTTTATTCATAATTAACATATATTTCGCATTTTTCCTATATCTTCCAAATTCGCTTTAAAATGCATTATTCTAACTTATTTTAAATTTTGTTATTGTGTCTAACTAAGAAATGTATTTTTATATGAATAAGACAGGTTTAAAGAAAGATTATTACCTGCAGTTAAGTGCAACGTTAATACTTCCGGATTATGAAGTTTCAATGCCGCTATTTCGTAGTATTTGAAAATTCCAATGGTACCTAAGTAGATAGTTAAATCATTGATTGAGGGAATTCCCTCAATCAAGGGTTAAAGTTATTTGGACTTTTTCAAGGTAAGTGTTTAGTTAGTTAATCCTTCTTGAAAATAATTTGAGAGTAACGGACAAAATGCAAAATTTTAAACGTTCTTTGGTTGAAGACGTAACTGAATGGTACGGCTTTGTTAAGTGAACTTAAAGATGCCGAAAGTTAAAAATAGTTTAGTTCAAGTATGGATAAAAAATATATCTGAGCTACGTCTGGATGATGAAAAAGTGTTTTGCATATCCCGTGGAAAAATAGTAAGTACCATTACATATTTTTAATTGATTTCGGAAACTAAACCCGTATTAATTGATGTAGGTTATTGAATTCACCGTTTTATCAGTTTTTAAACGCAATTAGATACTTATTTTTAAAATTAATTTTTCCTTAGATCATATGCGGAAGGAAATCTCAAGTTACACAGCACATTGAAACCTCTCTTCATAAAATAAAATTAGAAACATTTAAGAAAACAAAAGTTTGTCAGACACCTTTGCGCCAGTCGTTGTTTCACGAAACGGCCAAAACAAATACACAAGAGGAATTTAATTTCGAATTGTGTAGTGCACTTGTTAAAGCCAATATTCCATTAAATAAATTGCAAAATCCTAGTTTTAGGTCATTTTAGAAAAAATAGTAAAAGCAAGTGCCAGATGAAAGCACGCTTCGAAAAGGGTATATTAATGATTTATATCTTGAAACTATGGGGCATATAAAGAAAATTACAAAAAATAAATATCTTTATTTTATAGTAGATGAAACTACAGATTGTTGCGGGCGATATGTTGCAAATTTAATGATTGGTTATTTAAGTGAGGTGCAGTCTAGTATATCATATTTAATCGCTTCCAAAGTTCTTGAAAAAACCAATCATGCAACAATAGTTCGCTTTATAAACGAAGCTTTCATGCAATTTTTTATTCCTGATATTGTTGCAACAGATAAAATAGTTTTAATGCTGTCTGATGCAACACCGTATATGGTAAAAGCTGGACAGCAATTAAAATTATTTTATGAAAATTTAATACATGTAACATGTCTCGCACATGGTATTAATAGAGTAGCAGAAACAATTCGTAATCAATTTCCATTAGTAAATAGTTTAATAAGTAGTATAAAGAAAGTATTTTTAAAAGCTCCGTTACGAATTCAATTGTACAAAGAAAAGTTACCTAATATTCCTCTACTACCAGAGCCTGTTGTGATTACGCGTTGGGGTACTTGGTTAAATGCAGCTCTTTTTTATGCAGATCATTTGGAAAAAATAAAGGAGTTAGTTTTAGAAATTTCTGATAATTCAAGTACTTACGTTCAAAAAGCTCAATCCATTTTAAAGAAAACACAATTGCGCAATGAGCTGGCATTTATAAAAGCAAATTACTATTTTGTAAGTTCAACCATTGCTAAATTAGAAACGGAAGCATTGTCATTAAATGAATCTTGCAAATAATTAATAAATTTCAACAGCTGATTTCTGCTGTTTCAGGAAATATTGGTAAACTATTTCTAATAAATTAAATGAAATTTTAAAAAAACAGTGGATATCAGTTGTTACTAAAAGTTAATAATAAAGTTCTGAAACTTGAGGAAAATTCCGATGATCTTGTTATAAATTTAGATTTGGCCATATTAGCCGCATTAAAATATGCACCCATAACTTCTGTGGATGTAGAAAGAAGTTTTCTTTGTAAAAACATACTATCGGACAGACGCCAAAATTTTCTGCCCGAAAACTTGGAAAAAAAGTTATAAATTGTTTTGCAAATAGTAATGAGGGTGTAATCTTTATAAATCTATAGCGTATAAGTAAATATGTTTTTTAAATAACACATAATTTTAATGTTAAAATAATAAGTTTGTTGTTTATCTTTTTATTAAAAATTACAAGCATATATACATATATTAATGTTATAATTTGGAATTAACAAGGTAAATAGAAGATTCAATATTTATGCATATTTTGCATATTTTGAATTAATAATGCATTTTGATGCATATTTTAAGGTTTTTAAGTGCATATATATGCATATTTCCGTTTTTATGCATAAAATTCTATTATAATATTAGAATGTGTTATATTAGAAAGTACTAAGAATTCTCAAAGTTCTCGCATCAACCCCCCAATTAATCCCTTCTAATTTTAAAACAAGAAACTTAACCTTGGATCGCAACATATAGTAATTTAACCTTGTATCCAAATCGATCGTTGAAATAGTCTGTAATATATTAAAGTTTTTATGTTGGCATATTATGCCAAGTCAGCGTAATTAAATTTTCTTGAATTTGATTGCGTTAAAACTCTAGTATACAAGTTGAATAATAATGGAGCAAGTACTTTGAGGTAGACCATTGGTAACATTAATTAATTTACTTTTTTTTTTTGGATACCATATTTTCCAATGGTTTAACCATCCTTAGTTTTTGGCGTATAATACTTATATGGGTTTAATCTAAATGCCATAGTTGTAAGCATTTTTCGCTTTAACAATTGCATTAAAAAGTTTTACCATATGCAACAATATGTAAAACGACAGAAGTGTTTATAATAATTAATTAAGTCAAATCAAATCAAATGAATTAAGCATTAAGTACACAATGTACCAACCTGTTTATATAAAATATTTGGTCTTAATATAATTCACACTCAACATCCCGAAAAACTAAACGTTACTTTGGATAACCGTATTTTAGGACCATTATTTTTGAAAGGAAACCAAAATGATTTAGTTTTTCAACATTTCGGGGCTCCTACTCATTATGTAGTACCAGTATGGCAGTTAATTCAAGCCACCCAGGTTCTCTAATTTAACTCTAACGGGCTTTTTTTATATGGGGATGGTTGAAATCTAAAGTACACGAGACGCATCCAACTACTTAGATATTGGTAAAGTGAATTTTTCTGTTTAATTTCTTGTTTGGAATTAAATAAAAAATTAAAGTGATTTATTTATTTTTGACATTGGTTACTATTTTTAGTGTGAAAAGCGTCACAGGGTTGGATACATAACTGACTTTCGACTCTTTTTGATCTGAAATTTTGATATGAGGTGAGGACGAGGTGTTTCACACGAGGTTGTTTTTTACATACAATGTATCCCAATTGATCAAGATCAATTGATATATTCAGAGTGGCTCGTTTTAAGTCAAATGCACTGTATAATACTAGAACATTTGTATTATCATAAAACAGCATTAATTATTTTATTTTTAATTAAAATAAACCAATCCGTTCCAAATTGACAGTTGTATTAGATTTACTATCCCACACTATAATTTAATATTTATATTAGTTATTCCCATCATTAACACGTCTTTACTTTATTATGAGGTAAAGAACCGTCTTGCATTTTGATTCACTAGTATTAATGTGACAAATTTTGATCATACTCGCAGTCCACAGTGATCACGTAGTGTTTTAATTTTGTATAAACAATATTCATTTGTCAGGGAGAGACCATAACAAATTTAATTGTTCCTCAGGCACAAATAATTGGTAAATACGATTGACTGCTTCTACACAATTTTGACTGTTTTAAAGGGTAGCGGCCTGATGGTCTTTATTATCCTTAAATCTTAAATACTTAATAAACAGCAGTAGGAATACATATAAACTTTTACTAACCTGTTTTCAGATTTAAATATACCTCTGTAGAGGTAAGCGAAGGCCAGATGTATCTCCGTAAACCTGCAGATGTTTGAGCTGCCATAAGTTTAGAGCGAGTCTAACTAAAAGCTTGTAGAATTTGTACGGAGACCATATAGTCAGTACAGAATGTGCTGTCGAAAGCAGTGTAGTAATTTTTAAAACAAGCTTGCAATACTTGAAAGCATATAGAGTACTTATTCAGAGTGAGTAAAGGAGGGTACTTTTGATCGATTTGCCAATTAATTGAATTCACATTAGATTGAAATATTGAATATGGGCTAAATTGAATTGAGCTACATTCTGTTGCTTTGGAACGCTACAGTTTCAGATTCAGATTCATGACTAGAGGGGGTGAATTGAGATAAGTTTACTTATTTTTTCTATCCTACCAGTACCAGACCTTGCATTAAAGTACGTACAACTAGTTAGAAGATAGGGTGGCGCTTAATTAGACCTAAAATGATGAACCCTACGAAGGCGAATTTGTTAATCCCCGCAAAAAGTCATACTACGACCCTGATCATCTTGAATTCAGCCAGGCCATTAAGTATTTTACATTTGAAAAATCTAAGGCCCGTTTGTCAAGTGAAAGGTGGAGTAAAATAGTGTGTTTCACTTTTTTTGGAGATATCTCAAAATGTATGCTTGTAATGCGTTATGTAAAAAACATCTCTACCAACCTCAAGTAGACCATTTAGCTCCTCTTTTGACTTACAAATTTTGCTGAAATCGATATACTTACGCTTTCAGGTGCAAACATATGTGCAAGAATATTTGGTTTCTAGTTCGAATGTTATTGTTAGGGCGAAAACAGCACTCTATCAAGATACTAGAGATAGGCAGTAGATTACGGAGATACCCCAAATACTGCCTATCCAGATTCAAGTTTGAGGTGTGCAAACCTTACGAAGGATAGTTGAATTTCAGATATTTAAGTGATGCAGTATGTAACGTTCCTGTGGTTCCTGTTAAGTTAGAATTTTTATTTCATTATATGATTGTAGAAATGAATTGTTTGTGACTTTTGTTGGTACACATTTACTAGTATTATTCTTATTTATGGTGGGAAGACGAACTGTTAACGGTTTATTTAATGCTGATATTTTGAAGATGTTGGTGTTAATTAACAAAGGTACGTCGGGTAGCGCTTTTATTATTTTAATTATCGTTTAATCAGTTTTATGACGCTTTCGCTCGTAAAATTGTTTATTTATGGTTGGATCTGTATTTCCTGAACAGGATTTGCTTGGGATGTCCCTTAGTGTAGAGTAAACAGGTTGTCAAACCTTATCTAATTTTATCTATTTACAGAAGATTGAGTTACGTTGTTTCAGATAGCAATTTTTGCATATAGCGGTTTTGTTTGGCGTACCGACGTATTATTGGTTTGAAACGAAATCTGACTTTTCAACTTTTTAAAATGTACTTTTCCAATTGGTGGATTAAATAAATATTTAAAGCATTGTGAGAGAAAATTAATTAGTTGGCTTCTTTAGTGAGTTTATTACTTGTTGTTTACAGATCAAATCAAGGGTTATTATTGTGATGTAACTCCTAGTTATAAGTGGTAGTTACGGAATTTTCATACCTGGCGCTGGTTAGGATAACCGATGCCGAAGGGTCGCGCTGCAAAGCGCGCCGTAACCCTTTGGGATTGCAGTTGATCAATATATTAACTATGGTAATACCGTATATTGATATAGTAAAATGCCGTAAGGGCAGTATTTAAAGTTTAAAACCACGAACTTGGCGATTGCTTTGTTTTTATTTATTGAGATTATTTTTTTGCGATTTTGTATTCAAGGTTGTATCGGATGTTACGTCATGACCTACTGTAATGTTCTGATCGTTAGCAGACCAATGGGTAACGCAATTATTGTGGATTTTACTTGTAGAAGTATCCAACTATCACTTTCGTACTGCAGATATGGTATATTCAGAACGTTGATCTGGCATTCTCTTTTGTTTATTTAGTAGAATTACTTGTTTTTATTCCTGTTTTTATACTATAGTAGTCTATTACAGAATTTAACGCGTTTTTTTTTTGTTTATAAATAAGAATTGGAGCCACCGGTAAAATTATTTTGACGCACTTGGTATATTTTTGTGTTGGTCATCTGACGCATGTCTGATATTGTATGAATGTGTATTTGTACGAGAGAATTTGTTTGACCATAATATGATGTAAATGTTAACTCACTGGAATTTGTAGTAAAACGTTAAGTATTACTTAATATTGGTGTATGCATAAGTTTTTTCCGGTTTTTTTGGTAAATAAAACACGTTATTTTCAGGGGAAATTAATTTTCTTTTATTCAAAATATTACCCATCAACTTCTATAAATTTCGCCCATCTTTCAGGTAATTTATGAATACCATGCCAGCAAAACTGCTTGTCTGTTGCGGCAAACCATTCGTCGAGCCATTTTTCAACTTCCTCGAAATTGCTGAAGTACTGATTTTCGAGCTCGTGTTACATTGAAGCGAATAGGTGATACTTAGATGGTGCCAGGTCTGGAGTGTACGGCTTGTGCGGAAGTATGTTCCAACTACACGATTTCAAGGTGTCTTTCGCTGGTTTTTCTGTGTAACAAAATCACTTTGCCCATTCCGGCCGTCATTCAATCAATGCGTGATTCAAATTAATTATTTGCTGATGATAGCGTTGTGGATTAACGGTTTCGCTGGGCTTCAAGAGTTCATAATACATAATACCGCTCTGGTCCCACCAGACACAAAGCATGGTCTTCTTGCCGAAGCGATTTGGCCTTAGTATTGAAGGACCGTCTCTTCCAGATGAAAGCCACGATTTTTTCCTCTTCGGGTTTTCAAAATAAATCAATTTTTCGTAACCTGTCACAATTCGATACAAAAATGATTTTCTTTCGTGGCGTTGAAGCAGAATGTACAACGACTTTGCGATTTTCCAGTTGACGTTCATTCAAATCGTGTGTGACCCATTTACCGAGGTTTCTTGTGACACATTTAATGCTTTTGCCAATTGCTATTGAGTTTGAGTTGGGTCATCATCCAATAACTTCTGCTATTGCTCGTCTTCGCATTTTTGTGGTCTACCAGATCGCTCACTTTCTTTCATATTGCAATCACCACTTTTAAATTGTCGAAACCATGTCTCACATGTTCTAATCGATGGAGCGTGTTCACCATATATTTCCACCAGCAAACAGCCATTTTATTTTGATTAAATAAGAAAAGCAATGCGTGCCGCAAATGTTCTTTTTCAGGTACAAAATTCGACATGATCACTGAACGATAAAACAAAGACGCTAGTTTTTAACGGACTCAACTTGTGTGTGTCTGTAGTTTAATAGACGAACAAAATTACGTATGTGTCAAATTAATACGCTGCGTACTTTTCGCTGGCACTATCTCTTAGTTACACCGTAAAAAACTTATGCGTACACCTATGTAGCATTTTTAGACATTGCATAAAAGAATTAAATTTGCGTGAGAAATAATATTTTTGTAAAGCACCTGTTGAAACGATGTGTGCTTCTGTGTTTTCAGGAATGTAGATTTTAATTGCTATGAATGGGTAGCCCAAGTGAATTAACGATATTTTGATATATTAAAGAAAGAAAGAATGTGTGTGTATAAATGAATTTTGCAGAAGGAGACTATGATTGTCGAATTTGGACAGAGGGTTATTACGTTTTCATAAAAATTTCAAGAAAAATTAATTCTCATTTGGTTTCGACTCATATTTTCTGTTGGGCAAAGTCATGTGACTTAATCAAAACCAACCACTTGGTTTTGATTTAGCACTAATATTTTAGGACGTATTCAAGATGGACGTTTATATATAAAAGAGCAAGTTTAGAAGGCATGAGAGGGTTTTTGAGCTAACTTTCAGTTGAAGTGATCGCGTGTATTTTAAAAAGGAAGGTACATGACGGTCGATAGTAATTGATGTTTCAAAGTTAGTAGTGCAGTTAAAAATACTATCTGTTTACTGCCGGAACGCATTTTTGGGGATAGACCATTAACACGTTTACAAGTAAAGTTGTGTGTGCGTGCGCGCGCGTGCGCGTGTGTGTGTGTGTGTTGCTTAGTTCTGGCAGTCATTGTATAATTAATATCGAACATTTGTTTTAGTAGAGTTGGTTATTGAATTTATTCTTTTATTTAAGCTATAGTGGCGTTGCCCACCAACGTTACAGAGAGATTTAAAGCAAAGAGTTAGTTTTGGTGTTGCAGACTAACAGTGATTCAGTAGATTTCTTTGTTGTTCTTTTTGTGTAGTTACTTAAAGGATTACAATGATTTAGTATAGTAAATTTTTGTTGTTTTTGGCTGTGTTGGTTACAACCGGCATAAGATTTTGAGGCAAGTCGATTATAAAATTTAATTGGTTTTTTCCTTGATTTAATGAGACATACTATACTGAGCTTAGTTACAGTGACTGTTTATTATAGCTTTCTTCATTATTTATTTTTTTTCTGTGGCGTAAAAAATATGGTGTGAATCAAGGCTACTCATATCTGCAAACGTTTAAATATATATTGGACTAACAAAAATTGCAAGTAATGTTTAAGAAAAAATATAATTTATAAAGTGCACACAGATCGTTACGCTTGTTTTTATTTTGGAGGTAGTGATTTTGTGGTTAAAAATAATAGACTTAATTATTTTCCAAATTGGCTGCTTTGGAATATTAATGACAATTATAAATATTAGTTCATATTTATAGGAGAGTAAATTCTGAAGTATACAGTCAACGTCGACTTTTCTTTGTATGTGTACAAAGCAACAATAGTTTCTGCCCTTATATTGATTTTTTAATGTTGGGTAATATTTTTAATTAATTGGAAAAAATAAATTTTCCAAATTTTCAAATTACTTGTGTTTTTTTTTGGAAAGAATGGGAATTAAATTAAGATAAATTTTGAAAACGAAATTTAACAAACCTTTTGAGGGTTTTGGTACGGGAATTTCGATTTATTGGGATTATTCTTAATCCTAAATATTTTGTTAGGCTTTCCTTAACACTGGTTTAAACGATTAAATTGAATCGGTTATTCGCTTGAAAAACTGTTGTCAATTGTGCCGTGCGAATATGTGGAAGAGTGATTGTAGGTAGACAGAAAAATGTGCTTGGTGGAATGAGTCGGTAAAAAGGCAGAGTAAGAAAAAGATGCGTACATGGCAATGATTGCTGCAAAAATGAGACTGAGAAGAAACGATTGTATGAGGTGTACAGATTAAGAAACAAAGAAGGAAGAGGAAGTGATGGCTGTGAAGGAGAGAAAATGCAGAATGATTTTGAGGAAACAAAAACTCTTCTGGAAATGGGTCAAAAATACAAAACGTGGCCCAAAACAGAACGCTGCAGGAGTGATGAATCATGAAACGAAATAGTATGGGACGATTGTGAAGTGAGGAAATGCTGGCAAGAATATTTCGGAAAGCTGTACAGTAGTGAGGAAGTAAGACTGAAGGGTTAAATAAGGAGAATATAGAAGAAATGATGAATGAAACTGAGAAGGATATTGGAATAAATGAGGTAGAGAAAACGGTAGGAAGGTTGAAAAACGGCAAGGAGCAGGCGTAGATGAAATCACTGGTGAAATGCTCAAGTATGGTGGTGCAAAGCTTATACGAAGATTGCGTGAATTATTCAATGTATGCCTATGTGGAAAAGTGCCGAGTGATTGGAAGAGCGCGATCATTGTACCATTGTATAAGGGTAAGGGGAACAAGAGTGATTGTAAGAACTACAGAGGAATAAGCTTGCTCAGCGTACCTGGTAAAGTATTTGGAAGAATACTGATTCATAGAGTACGAGAAACTGCACAATCTAAGATGTGGCTTCATGCCAGAGAGAGGATGTGTCGATCAGATGGTTGCTCTCCAGCAGGTGATCGAAAAGTGTTTAAAGGTAAAAGGAAGTTGTACTGTGCGTTTGTAGATCTGGAGAAAGCATATGACAGAGTGAATAGAGAGAAGCTGTGGGAAATATTAAATGAATATGGCGTAAATAAAGGTCGGAATAAGGGCAGTATACAACGGTAGTCGGGCATGTGTTAGGGTGAGAGGAGGTGTGAGTGAATACTTTAATATTGAGCAAGGAGTGCGACAAGGCTGTGATGTCACCGTGGTTGTTCAATGTATACATGGATAAATGTCTTAGACAAGCATGTACGATACAAATGGTGTAATGGTTGGTGACGTAAATGTACGTCTCCTGGTGTATGCAGATGACACAGTCTTATTAAGTGACAGTGCGGATGAGCTGCAAACCGCTCTGAGGAAGTTTGATACAGTCTGTGAGAGCATGGACCTAAAGGTAAACGTGAACAAAACTAAGATTGTGGTGTTCAATCGGGAAGGTGGAAAGGAGAGTAGAGTATTTACTCTGCAAGATGAAATTGTGGAGCAAGTGGACGAGCTGGTATATCTCGGTAGAATGTTTACTGCAGATGGTACAATTGAGAGCGAGATTGGACGAAGGGTCAATGCTGGAAGGAAAGTGATTGGAAGTATGTGGACGATAATGAGAAATGAAAACATGAGCCTAGCTGCGAAACGAGCAATCTATAATGGCGTATTCATCCCGTCAGTACTGTATAGAAGTGAGACATTGGTATGTCAAAAAAGCACGAAAAAAAATATATGCCGTGGGTATGAGATTCTGAGAAGCGCATGTGGTAAAACGAGAAGGGACAAGATAAAAATGAATGCATAATGAGGAGTGTGGTGAGGAAAAGACGATGATGGATAGATATAAAAGTTGTACATTACGTTGGTTTGGTCACATTGAGAGAATGAACAACGCAAGATTAACGAAACAAATATATGTGGGTGAGGTTAGGGGAAAGGCCGAGCCTGGTAGGCCGCGTAAAACTTGGCTGAATGTAGTAGAATCTATGATAAAGGAAAGAAAGATAAGGAGTTTTAAAAACAAAAGGGCATGTCAGAGACTATGTATGAATCTTGCGGAAGCTAGGGAGGTATGCGGAGATAGGAAAGCATGGAGAAAGATTGTGAATGAATAATAAATAAGAGGCAGGGATTATTTGCCTACCCCGCAAGGGAATGGCGTGAAGGTTAAGTTAAGTTAAGTATTTCCACAGCTTTTGTATTTGTAACGCAACGTTTCGGAAGCGGACTCCACTGCCGTCATCCATATGGGTTTCATTACTGCACTAGCTTGAGTTATAGGACTTTCTGCCAGTGCGATGTAAGTGGCATCTTTGGGTTTACGACGAGTTATATTCTTTTGCCACTATTTTTGGTACTTCATTTCGTGGACTTAATTATCTCTGTATGGGCAACACTTAATACGTGTACTTAACTTAAATCCGCTTTCTCTTCCGATTATACTTCAGTTGTGAAGCTCTACGCCCAATCTTATTAATGTCCTTTAGTTCCATTTGTGCATATCACGGCTCAAGCTTATTTCTTCGGCACGACTGAATTATTTAAGGACCTAACATGAGTTTTTAAGGTTTGAGATAATCCAAGTATAAACTAAAGATAAAAAACAAGCAACAATTATTATTAAAATTATTTTACGTGGTAGTTGAGTGAGTTGCTTTTTTTAGGTATATTGAGTGTGCTGTAAAAAATATATTGATACTTCCTCATGAAAATACATATTTACATAAAGTTGTTAATAACGCCAGGTATATTGAAAACCCCTGTATCTCTAATCTAGTAAATATCCCCAGTATCCTATTTTACATGTGAATAACATCGTCTTATTTAGATTTTCAGGATTTTCCCTTGAGGCTTCTTTTACATAATATTTCCCTTGCTGAAATTAAATTTAACTTCCACTAATTAATACAATATCAAATGCTCAAGTGTTTTCGTCTGAAATATGAGAATAAGCGGTTTCTTAATCTTAATTCTCCTACGCTGTATTTGTAACCGGGTCTCCCTCCAGGTATAGTCCGTCCGTATTGATTCTCATGTCATAACACACAGCCTAGATTATTCATGTTAATATATGGAGATAAATTAAATTACAATTTTCGACAACACTGTATTATTTTTTGGAAATTTTGTAAATCATAAAATGTATTTCTTGCATATAGCAGTGAATTTATTTACTTATTTCTAATTACGAGTTTCGCGATGCTGTCAAACAAAATGCACTGTCGATGTTTTAATTTACTTTAATTGTATGGCTTAAAGTGAAAGTCAAGCGAAGTTATAATTAGAATTAATTATAATATAAAATTAGAATTAATGCTGTATACAAACTGTATTCAAACGAAAATTAATATAAAATCCAAACTAAAGAGAGGAATTCCATATATAATATAACTGCTTTAATACAACCCTTTTTTTATATAAAAATTTGAATATATATATATATATATATATATTATATTATATTATATATTATTATAATCTTAAACATCTCAAACAAAGTATGTGTAGGTAGCATCAATAAAGCTTTTGCTTTCCCAATTGTCATTGTGGATATTTAAGTCGCAAACAATTATATTTAGATACAAATAAATACATCTACGAAACGTACCAACCTTCGATTATTTAATTGGGTTTAGTAAATAACGAGTCAATAAAAAGCAAAATATAAAATACGTTCATCGACATCTTTACCTTAAATTGTGTGTGTCCGGTCTGTTCCGGCGTTTACCACATCGACCCATTCTAGTCCGCCCCCAGCCCTTTAGCCAGTGTCCCTTTCAACGAAATTTGAGAAGTAACTTTATTTCCGCACAATATGAACGTAACTATGATACGGAATTGTGAACATTCAGCTAGTTTTAAATTCCTGAAACTTTTATGGAAATCAAATTTTTTAAATTAAAAAAAAAGTGTTACTAAATTTAATCTGTAAAACAAAACTCCTCTAACCATTTTCTAATAAAATCAACCGTTTCAAAACCGCAGATGATGATTTAACTTTAAGGCGTTCTCAAATTACATCAACAATACCGCAGGTGGTAAGAGGCAAATGTCAATGACCAATGGCCAAGAAAAAATTACATATAAAGTGTTTTTTTCTATTTCAGTGTTACAGTGAAAACGGTGACATCGTGTAAAGATCCCAAAATCCTTACAAAAATCCGTAAATTAATTATATAATTATCCGCACAACTGAGTATGTCCTATGAATAAAGAAGCCACCTACAGAATGGTGGAAATGACTCATCTGCAAGAAAAGCGCCGTTCCCCCAACGACCGGCTCCGGCCCTACAGGCGATGGGGGCCGGTGACGGTTGAGGCCGTTTGAGAGCGGGCCGAAGCGACCCGTTCTAGTACGCGGGTTTGATTACACATATTCGTACTTTCAAGTAATGTCCTTGCGGAACTGTAGTGCGCGTCCAGCTTAAGAAGGTGCACTTTATTTTGTGCAGGTCGTAAATCAAACAGAATTAATTTTACTTTATAAACTTAATTTTATTCAAATAAAATCGGTGTTAAGCATTAAAAATAAGGCTTATTTTACAGGTTAAATGTAAAAATAAACAAAATAAACTTGAAACCAAATTGCTTAAAATGCGTACTCTTAGATTATAATCGCTTTAAGAGTACGCAGAGTCCAAGAGTAATTATTATAATTTTGCAATTAATAAATAAACAGAAACTTAATCCCCCAACTAAACGTAAAATCTTTACTGGCCGGTTTGTTACCTCTAGCATAATATGAACCAACAAAAAACAAACATCCTATACGAAAATACAATCCTACTTAATATGTATTTATACCCATAAAATGAATATCCTCAATATCGTTTCTTTTCAATGTTAATTCAAAATACATAATAAAAATTTAAAAAAAACTTCCGCACGGTACCCCAGGTTACTGATCTCCTGTCGACCAAGTTAGTAGCGTTTGGCTCTTTAGTAGTCGAGTAACACAGTTTTCATCCACACTTCGCTAAACTGAGCCATTCATAGTTACAACAGAAAATGATCGATCTTTTTTGGCGGACATAAGGCAACACTAAGTTTTGTAAGCATTAAATTTAACTAGATTATTGCTTCTCCATTCGAGAATACGTTGAATGTCTTTCTTGATTGAATTTGCCATTTCAGCTTTAATTTCTTGATTTGACATAGAAGGTGACTATGTGTAGACTGAGATGAACTACAGTGAAGAATGCTACCGTCAGCAAAGCAATGGATGGGGTTAGTTGTTGAAGAAATAGTCATTTATGTACAGCAGAAAAAGTGTAGGTACTATAACGGATCCCTGTGGTACGCCCGCGTTAATGCTAACTCCTTTTGAAAAAAAGCCATCAACTACGACACGTATTCGTCTTTTATCAAGGAAACTAGAAACCCAGTTGATGAGCGTACCATTTAACCCAAACGAGGTGGTTTGGCAAGTAAACACTTATGCCAAACTTGGTCAAATGCCTTTGAGATATCTAAAGCGACTACAACTGTTTCACCGGACTGCTCTACTGTATTGTTCCAAACTTGGGTCACATATGAAAGAACATCACCTGTTGAACGACTTTGCCTAAACCCATATTGGTGGTGACTAACGAGTTTGTTAGTTTCAAGGAACGTGAGCAGTTGCTTATTGATGGCTTTTTCCATGATTTTAGACAAAATGGAAGTGATGGCAATTAGTCGGTAGTTTGAGGGATCGGTCTTATCGCCTTTTTTGGGAATAGGTTGAACATTTGCTAACTTCCATGATGAAGGGAATTCACCAGAAGACATAGAGATCGTGTAGAGCTTAGATAGGACCGGTACTAGTTCGGGGGAACATTTCTTTAAAACAATAGCTGGGATACCGTCTGGGGCAGTCGCCTTATTGAGATCAATCCTACTGATGATCGATTCCAAGAGCTTGTACCGAAAATGAATTGGTTTCATAGCGTATGAAGAAGAGTTGACTAGGGGCACATCTTTTCCAGAATCATTGAGACACGAGTTTGATGCAAACAAATCTACAAAAACATTGGCTTTGTCTACAGAATCAGCAACTACCGATCCGTCAATAGATGTCAGGGGGAAATGAAGATTTTCCAAGGTTTGATCTAGTTTGCGTCGAGGGAGCCGTTATTTCCTCTTCTGTTGGTTTTCCAGTAATGAGCTTGTGGACTTTGAAGGAACCATTCAATTCTGAAGTAACATAATACCAGGTTTCTACATTATTTTCTTCGTTGGGGATAAGAGTACACAAACCACTTGCTCCATGTTGGGGAAATTCAATTCCATCTTTGTTAGTTGAAATATTAGGTATATTTTTCGTCGGTGTAGAAAAACCTAAAACAAAAGAAGCGTAATAAGTACGGTATACCTAATATGGTGTACGCATTTACTAAGTATCAAATACAAAAAAGACGTCTAAGTGGGGCTAGATTACCTTTTATTTCTATTGTCACTAGTAAATCACAGTCACCGTCCGCAGTAGCTGAAAGAATTGGAACAGTTGGTCGATGATGCACGAGCTCCTGCACTACGTCTTCACCCTCTACTATTTCTATTGGTCCCTCTTTCTGCAAACTATAACAGTAACATTGGCAGGTGATCATTGTCGTAAGGCCAAATTTTCGTTGCAAAAAAACATGTTTCAGCCTTTTCGATTGAGACAATTCTGGTATATACTTTCACGAATAGGGACGCAACTTAGTATATGGTAAAAACTTTACCGGGGTTCATCGTCATCCATTTATCAGCTTCTTGGCTATAGGCTGATTTTAAGGGACCCAAAAACCCGACATCAAGCGGATGTAGTCTGTGACTACTATGGGGCGGTAAGCTGAGTAAATAATTCCCATTTGCATGTAAGATCCTCTAGCGTTTGAACAACAGAGTGCCGTGGTAAGCTGTTTCCTTTCTCCTGATAGATCTTTCCCAAAGGTTTTTGCCTTTGATGGTAAGAACTTTCGAAATCTTGTTGGGAATAGTAAGCATTCCAATCTCATCCATATTGACAATTGTTTTACCAGTAAATGAATATTTCTCGATGAGCTGCTGAAGATTGTTAAAAAACCTGGACACCTGAACTCTATTGAAATGGGTTGTCTAAGGAATAAATTATATTTTTGGCAAAATGTCGAAATCCATTTTTTTTCCAACAAGTTTGGTGATGAGATGGTTAATTTTTATTCCTTTTGCGAATTAATATGTAAGAGCTCGCAATTCAATCATAGTTACCCCGTAAAAAAATCTAAGTCTTTAATTTTATTTACGACTTAAAGAGCTAGGAACTTTTCATAACTTTAAATGTTTTCTCGACGTTGATTCGTTCAAGTCATATTCCCTAGCTATAGATCCTTTAGACTGGCTATTTTGCAATGTTTCTTTTATTTCGTCCAACATCTCTTCCGAAAATTTGAACTAACGACTCTTTCGTTTATAATGTACGAATATCATGAGATATCCAATAAATTATAAGACCATTCTGGTATTAAGAGTACGAGATTTTTTGAAATTATCAATAGTCATGTTATTCTTTACCTCAAGTAATAATTCTGAATCACACTTGTTAAAGTCAAACATTGAGATTAATAATGTTATTATGTAGTAATATGTTAAAGTTGGTACTTTCATAAATATTATTTTCGAGACGTTACATGTCAAAAAGACATTTTCATTTTACAATACTTGTATACTTTCAAAAGCGTAAATTGACATTTAAAAACGACAATTGTTAAAGTCAAACATTGAGGTTAATAATGTTTAAGTTGGTACTATCATAAATATTACTTTGCTGACATTGCATGTCAAAAAGACTGTTTTACAATAGTTCAATAGTTCGAAAAATGTAAATTGACATTCTGAATGACAATTGTTAATGTCAAATATTGAGGTTGATAATTAACATTTTTAAGTTGGTACTTTCATAAATTTACTTTGGTAACATTGCATGTCAAAAAGGCTGTTCATTTTACAATAGCTGAATACTTCCAAAAATGTAAACTGACAACATTTAAAATTCTGGATGACAATTGTTAAAGTCAAAGATTGAGAATGATGTTATTACGTATTAAAACGTTTAAGTTGGAACTCTCATAAATATGACTTTGGTACCATTGCATTTCAAAGAGATGGTTCAGTTTAAAATAGTTGAATACGATGATATTTCGATCGTATTTTTTATGTGTATATAATATTTTATAATTTCAGGAATTCAATCACTTACTTATTAATTCTTTTCAGCTACTCAAGCGTTCGTTGATTTTATAAACTTCTTCAGGGCTGCTAATGAATTTAAAACATTTGCATTGATAACATTAAAATTAGGATTTGAAAATAAATTGAAAGCTTGAATAGCTAAAAAGAATTAATAAGTAATTGATCGAATCCCTGAGATTAGAAATTTCAATACAGTATAATACTTCCAAAAATGTAAATTCACAACGTTGAGGTTAATAATGTGATTACGTATTAAGTTACTTAAGTTGGTACTTTCACGCATTACTTTGGTAACATTCCATGTCAAAAAGATTATCCAATCCACTTTTTTTTTACTATCGCTAAATAGACTTAGTAGCTCATTCTACAACGTTTGGCCAAGTTTCTCCAAAATCGGCCAGGATGTTTGGGTGGATGTATGATAGTATTCACGATAACTCCTGAACGAAAACACCTACGTACTTATAAATTTGTAATATATCAATAGAACCAATATGTGAGTTTTTGAATAAATTATTACGAAAGAAAATGACTTTATCCCCACAAAACGCATATTAATTAATTCACTGGGCCGGTTTCGGGATTAAAAACGTCTCATCATCAGCAGTCATTACTAATTATCTATATATATATATATATATATATATATATATATATATATATATATATATATATATAGAAAATTAAAAATTACTGCTTTATTTAGAACTAAGGAAATTACTATGCGTATCGTTTTACTATTACTTGAAAGAGCTATTTAATATACAGGGTGGCCCATGTATGTTTCTATTAGGAACAGTGAGTTTTAGTTGAAAAACTGTAATTTTTAAATTTGATCGTTAACAAACTTCACAAAAATTAATTATTACGAAAAATAGTATTGTGGGGGTAATTGTACGTCAACTATCTATAATTTAGATAATCTAAAATTAAAAAAATAAAGTTAATGTGGCGCCTGAGTTGACATTTGACATATGAACTATCTGTATTTAAAGCCCTAAAATCCAAATATGTAAAAATATACAGGGTGTTCCATTAGAATTTTAAGCTTTTGCGTCATTTACGGTGAAACCGGAAGTCGGCCATATTTTTTTTTTATGTAAAAAATCCCAATCTGGTACTAATGTAACCCACCAAAATTTGACGACCCGTTCAAAAGTTACAGGGGTGACCTCTATTTCAATTACACCCGGTAAATATATATATATATATATATATATATATATATATATATATATATATATATATACGTTGTTTATTAATTAGTGTAAAGTTTCAGGTAGCCAATTTTGTGATGACGTTTGTATACATCAGTGTGACAGGCATTTTTTGCACCCATTGCGTCGTTCGATTTCATATTTCACTGGTGATCATGTACTCATTGAACGAGTACGCAGATATGTACATGGTCTACGGGCTCTGTGAAAGGAACTCTGTGGCTGCTGCTGAACAATATGTTTAATGATAAAAAATGTGTTCTGTACTTTTTGTATTGTTTTGATCACCAATATGCTTCTGACGCCTTGTGTCACGTATCATGAATAAAAAATTTGTTCTGTACTTTTTGTATTGTTTTGATCACTAATATGCTTCTGGTGCATTGTGTCACGTATCATGTGGTGAATTTGTTTACATGTAGCTTCCAACGTTGCAATTTAATGTCATTTTTGGATGGTCCGATAAGAAGAAACGACGCATCGCCTAGCATTAATTCTTTTATGAGGCTTCTCAGATTCGCATGGGCTATAACGCTAGCTGAAGCTTTAACACTATTTAATAAACACCGTATATATATATATATATATATATATATATATATATATATTACATAGAAGTTCTTTGGACAATCAATTAAAATTAAATAAAAACTTACACACATCTATAACATCACAAATGTTACAATTAACAAAATACATCAAAAAAATCTAAGACTTTAGTTATTAAAATCACTATTATGTAAATAAACACAAAAATAACTGCTAAATTTAGAGTTAAATCATTAAACAAATGCACACAACGTTAAAGTATATAACATCATAAGGAAACAGTATTACTGCACTATAATAAACCCAGTTATAATATCACTATTTAGATTAGAATAGTCCAAAATATAAGGAAATAATGTAGATTATCTAAAAAACACTTTTAATAAACTGTCCTTATCAAAATTAAGTTGAGAATTTAAAACTAAACTTTTTCCACGTACATCTAAAATTTTAAGGTTGTTAGGCAAATCAAAATTGTGCTGTGTATCTAAAATATATTCAAGGAAATGTTCTGTCTGAAATGTTCAGATTGCCTAGTTGCGAAGTTTCTAAAAGTATGCCCAATATAAGATGCTTTACAGTCACATTTAATTTGGTAGATACCAGATTTTTATAACGGGTCTACTTCATCTTTAGTGTTAATGAGATGTTTCCCAATATTAGTATTTGTTTTAAACGATATATTTAAATCATACTTTTGTAGAGCATTACAAATACTGTAAACGAATGGAGATCTAAAGGTAAGTGAACCACATGGTTTGTAAGCTACCTTATTTTTAGTGGTAGGATATACTAGCTTCAAATTATTTTTAACTAATTCTACTGACTAATGTATCTATAAAGTGAGGTGAAAAATTATGTTTCCAGCCAATATATTTTATGGTGTATTATTTCTTTTCTGAACGCCGATTTGCTCTGTGTACCATACTAGTTAAGGCCGCTAGTTTATGTGAATGAAGGTGATTAGACAGTTGGTCAATCACTACTCCAGTGTATATAGGTTTGCTATAGATATTAAATCTGTGTCGATTATTAGATCTAGTAATTTTTGAGTCTCAGAAGTTGATAGTTTGATGTACATCTTCAATTTTTTATATTAGTGTGTACATTATTGATATCGTCGACAAAATGTTTAAGTTCTTCTATAGGACCAACCCAAAGGCATAGACAATCATCAACGTATCTAAAGTAGTACACTAATTTACTTACCAATTTGTGTTTAAAAATATAGTTCATTTCGAAAAAGGGCATATATAAATCAGCTAAATAAGTTCACAGTGGAGATCCCATTGCCAAACCATCTGACTGATTAAAGGGTAATATATCAGAGAATAGCTTCCTGATTTCTTTACATGCTACTAATTTATTTACCAATATATGAAGTTTTAATATTCATTAAAGATATGTTGAATGATAGTAATCTCTCCAATCATGAAAGTAATAAATTCTACATCTTATTTAAAATTTGTTTAGATCAAAGTGATATTTTTTAATGGAACACACTGTATATTATATGTTTTTTGGAATAATCTACGAATGAAATAAAGTTAAGTTGCAATAGAATTCCCCATACCTAAAATCTACCGTTTCAAAGATATTTAATGATTTTTGAATTCGATTCAACATTTATTTTTGCTGTGTTTTTTATTATTGAATCACAGTAGTCTATTTCAGTACTTTGCAAAAAAGTATGTTGTGTAAGACAGCATAAAATTTTTGGTACGAAAATATACAGGGCACTCAAAAATCAAATGTTAACTGCAGATACCTAATATTGCAACTAACTGCCTAATTTTAAATAACATACCCCGTCTTTAATAAACAAATTTGTAAAATTGTATAACCTTTCAAATTATACTAGTGTTCCCTATACCTTACTCTAACAGTTTTTGAGTTATTTTGAAATTTTTAATTAAGTTATAGTAATTCCGATACTCTAGGTTTATTTGAAGATGCAAGGTGGCATTGGCAATGTTTAATTATTTGACATTTGTTTAAAAATATAACGTCATAATATTGTATTTCTAAGGTAATCACTTTGTAATAATAAGCGAATTTGTTCTACAAAGATTGTGTAAAAATGAAAACATTCTGTACACGAAAGAATTGATATGATTTTACTGATTGGAGAATGTCAAAGAAATTTATTACTAGCAGAAAGAGTCATCCCAACAAAAGAGTATTGCAACGATTGTTGGAAGTGTTCCGTAGAACGGCAAGTATAGCATATCAGAAAATTAACAGACCAAAGCCTGTCACTGCAAATGGAGATAATGAGTTTAAGGTAATTGTCGCCCTTGTTGAGAATCCCCACACAATTCAGCGTAAAATAAGTCGAGAAGCAGGTATCAGCAAACCAAGCGTTGGTAGAATAATTAAAAGACACAAATTTCATGTATACCGTATTCAGTTAAATCAGGATCTGCTTGATAGTAATTTCATTCAAAGACTTGATTTTTGCCTATGAGCTCTCTACAAAGTGAGCGAAAATGATAATTTTTTTGACTTTGTACTGTGTTCAGACGAATCTAATCCATCGTAGCGGATTCGTCAACAGACACAATTACCATTACTACAGTGATGAAAATCCCCATTTAGTTAGCAACCTTGTTCATCAGCACCGATAGTCTGTTAACGTGTGGGGCGGAATTTTGGGATCGCACGTAATAGGGCCTCACTTTTTCAATGGAAATTTAAACGGCCAAAAGTTTAGAAGATTTTTGCAACATGATCTTATAGAAGATACTCCAATAGATATGAGAAGACATATGTGGCTTCAGTTAGATGGTGCTTCGGTACATTTTGAAGTCCGAGTTCCCCAATATTTAAATAGAACTTTCCTTAATAAATAGATAAGACGGGGAGGACCACGAAATTAGCAAGGAAGATCCCCAGATATGACTTTTGTCGATTTTTGTTATGGGGTTGCATAAAAGGTATTGTTTATAACGTACCTCCGACTACACCTGATGATATGAAGGGAAGAACGCGCAATGCCTTTGAAGCAATAACACCTCAAATGTTATTAGATGTCTTCCCAGGACAGAATACGCCTTTGTATTGATCAAAATGGACGCCACTTCGAACATTTAGTAAAGTAGAAGCATTTGTTTGTAGTTGTAATTATTGTTGGTTGTTTATTTATTAATATGTATTTATGTTATTAAGGTGTTTTTTAAATTCTACACGTACTTACATTATTATCATGTTTTATTAATATCCCGTATTATTTTTTCAATTAGTACTGTTTTATTTACCCTACAAAATAAAAAAGATGTCATCTTGTATTTCAAGGCCACCGTGAAAAATTGAAAATTGAAAAACTAGATGTAATATGTAAAATAAAAAGAAATCAAAATAACTCAAAAACTGTTAGAGTTAAGTATAGGGAACACTAGTGTATGATTTGAATGGTTATAAAATTTTACAGTAAATTTTTTTATTAAATACAGGGTGTGCTATTTAAAATAAGGCAGTTATTGGCAATATTAGGTACCTGCAGTAGACAATTCATTTTTGAGTGCCTTGTATATTTCCTTAACAACAATTTTATGCTGTTTTACACTACAACCCTTTTTCAAGATACTGGCAGAGGCTACACTGTTTCAATAATAATAAATGTAACAAAATTAAATTTTGAATTCAAGTCCGTAATTTCAAAAATCATTAAATATCTTTGAAACGGTACGTTTTAGGTATAGGGAATGCTATTGCAACTTGCCTTTATTTTATTAGTAGATTTCAAGAAACATATAATATGCAGGGTGTTCCATTAAAAAAAAAAACTTTTATATGGAACTTTTTTTTTGAACACCCTGTATAGTTGAAATTATTTTTAAATTGTGATCCTAAACACTATGCTGTAAGAAAAATGAATAAAGAAATTGCAATAGGCGCCAATAGAAAGTCCGTAGCGTATATGGTGCCCCACCCTGTACATATACAGGGTGGCCCACTTAAGCGGGATTGCTCCATAACTCCCTTACGATTACAAATACGAAAAAATGTCATAAACTACACGTTTTAAAATTATTTTCAGAAATGGCGGACTTCCGGTTATACCGGAAGCTCATGCCAACTTCGTTATTTTAAACAGAACAACCTATATATTATTACATTTTTGAGTTCCTCGTTGAATTTAAAGGTCAGTTTAATAACCATATATGGGTCTACGTCGCATTGCTTCTGAGTTATTTGACATTTTGTAGAAAAAATGACGTTTGCAGTGCCTCCGAAAACTATCAATATCTCGAAGACGGATACCGGTAGAGAGATGTGGCTTTCGTTTTTTACTTCCTAAAAGGGTACCGCGTCATTCTCATTCATTGCCAAAAATGTTGCTTTTAGAATTCAATAATTTCTATCGCTCCGAAAATATTTTTTTTCAAACATGGATAACTTGATTTTTTTTAAACGGAACCACCTATATTTTCTCAGCGGATAGGAAATTAAATTTCCTTTCTATTGATGTAATATTATCGATATTTTGGAGTGATAGTTTTCGAGATATTCACATGTTTATCTAATTTCAGTTTTTATTGCGCATTGCCGCGGTGCTTTGAAAAACGTTTGTCAATTGTTTTTTAAAAACAACTGATAAGAAACATCAGTTTCTCGAGCTTCTGTTGTGCTTTGCTGTCTTTTGTATCAGTTTAAGTGTTTCTACAAGACATTTCCATTAAAATGTTGTTGTCCGACGCAGAGTTGATCGACATGACTTTCATTCTTGGAGAATGCCAAAGAAATGCGTTATTGGCGTCAAGGATTTATGCGGTACGGTATCCTGAACGAAGACTTCCCCGAGAAACAGCCTTTCAAAAGTTGTTACAACGTTTTACAAACACCGGATGCGTGCAGTATCAAACGAGTGAACGTGTCAACAGGATAACCTGTATTTCTTGTGCATTAATAAAATCAAGTTATTCATGTTTGAAAAAAGTTATTTTCGGAGCGATAGAAATGATTGAGTTCTAAAAGAAAGACGTTGCGAGACGTTAAAAGGCTGCTTCTCGGGGAAGTCTTCGTTCAGGATACCGTACCGCATAAATCCTTGGCGTCAGCAACGCATTTCTTTGGCATTCTCCAAGAATGAAAGTCATGTCGATCAACTCTGCGTCGGACAACAACATTTTAATGGAAATGTCTTGTAGAAACACTTAAACTGATACGCAACCCAGCAAAACACAACAGAAGCTCGAGAAATTGCCGTTTCTTATCGGTTGTTTAAAACTATTGACAAACGTTTTACAATGCACCGCGGCAATACGCAATAAAAGCTGAAATTAGATAAAAATGTGAATATCTCGAAAACTATCACTCCAAAATATCGATAATGTTGCATCAATGGAAAGGAAATTTTAATTTGCTATCCGCTGATGTAAGAAAATATGGGTGGTTCCATTTAAAAAAATCAAGTTATCCATGTTTTAAAAAAAATATTTTCGGAGCGATAGAAATTATTGAATTCTAAAAGCAAGATTTTTGGCAATGAATTAAAATGATGCGGTACCTTTTTCGGAAGTAAAAAACGAAAGCCACATCTCTCTACCAGCATCTGTCTTCGAGATAGTGATAGTTTTCGGAGGCATTGCAAACGTCATTTTTTCTACAAAATGTCAAATAATTCAGAAGCAATGCTACGTAGCCCCATAGTATTGTTATTAAAGTGACTTTTAAGTTCAACGAGGAATTCAAAAATGTAATAATATATAGGTTGTTCTATTTAAAATAACGAAGTTGGCATGAGTTTCCGGTATAACCAGAAGTCCGCCATTTCTGAAAATAATTTTAAAACGTGTAGTTTTAGACTGTGGACAACTTTTACATAATACGTTTTTTCGTATTTGTAATAGTAAGGGAGTTATGGAGCAATCCCGCTTAAGTGGACCACCCTGTATATTAGATAACTGTTGATGATGGGAAGTTTTGAGCCCTGAAACCGGTCCAGTGAACTAATTAATATACATTTTGGGAGGATGGTCTTTTTCTTTCATAATAATTTACTAACATTTTGTATTTAAGCTTGTTTTCATTTTGCTTGGAGCTGATTATATTTTGGGAGAAATTCAGCGCCGGCGTGGGGGAGTTTATTAGGAGCTGTATCTGATTTTTATCAAATATTTCTGAAACAGCTGTATATTTCAAAAATATAAAAATACCAAAGAAAGACCGTAATTATATACGGGTTAGTTAAAAGTATGGAGACGGCGATTTATTGTCGTTAATATTCATTTTAGGAAATTATGTTCAATAGAAAAGTTTGTTATGAAATTATTATCTACATTTGAGAATACTTGAATTATTTTTTCTTCAATTGTTTTTAAGTTACAACCTCATCGATATTTTTTTGAAATGACAACCTATATTTATGATTATTGATTTCGATAGTACATTCTATTCTCTTTTCAACGGTATACAATTTTCAATATGTTACATTTGAAAAAAATTGAGAAAAAGTGCCTTCATGTTCAAATATTAAAGATCCATTAAATTAGCAGAATTAATCTAGATAGACAAAAACGAGGTGATAAACAAACTCGAGCGAGGTAACTTTATCAGTGGTTATTGTTTATGTGAAATAGTTGACATATTTCAATTGTGCAAGTTGTTGCTGTTAATATTAGCAATAACGAGTTTAAGTGAACGTGAAAGAATTGAAATACTTATAATGCTGGGTTATGGAAATAGAAGCAGAAGTTTACAAGACGCTTGTAATTTATTTAATGACACGCATCCAAACAGAAATCCAATTTCTAAATCCGTTGTTGGTAAAACCTTAAAACGCTTTGAACAAACCGGTAGTGTTAAAGATTTGCCAAGGAGTGGTAGACCTAGAACAGCGAAAAGCGATGATAAAAAACTGAATGTTCTATTGGCCGTATCTGAAGATTCCCATTTATCAACCAATCAATTAGCGGCCAATCACAATATTTCACAGTCATCGGTCGTTTCAATTTTGAAAAGTAAAAAGTATAAACCTTATAAGGTACAACTTCTACACGAGTTGACGGAAGATGGTTTTGATAGGAGACTACAATTTTGTGAGAAATGTCAAATATTTGCAATAATAATGCAAATTTCGTCAACAATATTCTTTTTTCTGACGAAGCTACCTGTTGTCTTACCGGTGAAGTAAACAGACATAATTGCAGATATTGGTCATCGGAAAATCCTTTTTGGTTTATGGAGCACCATACGCAGTACCCCCAAAAGGTTAATGTTTGGGTTGGCATTCTAGGGGGTCATATTATCGGTCCCTTTTTCATCAATGGCAATTTAACTTCGGCTCTGTATTTGCAGTTATTGCAAAATGAAATTATATCTGCTTGTGCTATGCTGTATCCAGATGAAAACAATGAACACCTTCCCAATAACAGTATCTGGTTTCAGCAAGATGGCGCCCCACCACATTATGGTGTAAATGTTCGTCAATATTTGGATAACGTCTTTCCAAACAGATGGATTGGGAGATGAGGAAGTATTGAATGGCCAGCTCGTTCGCCTGATTTAAGCCCTTTGGATTTTTTTCTTTGGGGATATGTAAAAAACAGGGTTTACAAAGATAAGCCCAACGAGGTCGAAGATTTAAAAATCCGAATTACCAGAACGATAGAAGAAATTCCCCGAGAATTTTTACAAAATTCTATTCAGGGTTTTGTAAATCGATTGAGTCATTGTCAAATTAGAAATGGAGAACAATTTGAACACTTACTTTAATTTAGGTAGTTATTAATTTGTTTTTAATGATAAGATTGTGACTGATAAGTTTATTGCAAATAAATGAGTCTAGTTACCGTACTAATTAATTCTGCTAATTTAATGGATCTTTAATATTTGAACATTAAGGCACTTTTTCTCAATTTTTTTCAAATGGAACATATTGAAAATTGTATACCGTTGAAAAGAGAATAGAATGTACTATCGAAATCAATAATCAGAAATTTAGGTTGTCATTTCAAAAAAATGTCGATGACGTCGTAACTTAAAAACAATTGAAGAAAAAAATAATTCAAGTATTCTCAAATGTAGATAATAATTTCATAACAAACTTTTGTATTGAACATAATTTCCTAAAATGAATATTAAAGACAATAAATCGCCGTCTCCATACTTTTAACTAACCCTGTAGATTAATTATGTTCTATGCAATTTTTTAATATGACGCGGCAAAAAATTCCCAAGGTAGCATTTAAATTTTCTCAATATCTAAATAATGATTAATTTTATAAGAAAATGTCATATTTTTTAAAGAAAATTTAATTTTACATAACTTTTAAAAATAATTAAAAAAAACTTATAATAATTTACATAACTTTTTTTTTATAACGTTTTTTAACGTAAAGCGAAATAAATTTAAATAAATGTGATTGAAAATGCTTAAGCTGTATTATCCATACTTTTATAGAAGCGGGCGACTTTGGAAATTTTTTAAGTTAGCATCTAAATGTTATCTGACTTGAAGATTTAAACGTCTGTTTGACATAGATTATTGTTTCTGTTTTTACAGTTTTGCTTATTTTCGTAATAAACTTATTTTAAAAGAGGCTGCATAATTATCCTAAAAAAATTGTTATTAAAATTATTTCATATCTTTTAATTTTCATTTTGTAGGTTGGAAGGTCGTGTGGTGTTCCACACCATTTGCATTAGTTAATACTTCCAAAAATGTAAACTGGTACAGCTCTACCAAGCAAACAAAAACCCCGGAAAATTTGTGAACTAAATTTAAAAATTTACAGTGGTAAAACGTTCGTCCTATTACCATTAAGAAGTCCCCGACCGTACATTCCCATTGACATTTGTTATACGCATTTTGCATTGGCAGGTTATTTTCGTGTTTCTTGAGTATTCATTGTCGATTAGTCTTTATAAAAAGTCTTTTTCAAGGCTCCTTTTACTGATTTGTGAGAGAAACGGTATGTATTGCACACATGTATCTTTTAGTATAAAGCTTTAAATAATAAAACGATTATAGAGTTCATAACCTTAAAACAGCAAGCATGATTTTTTAAATATCGATTTACATCGATTTTTCAATATTTAGAGTAGTGTACGATTTTGAAATACGTAGTTGCACTTAAATTAAATGAGCATGACAAGTTTTAAAATATCAAATCATGTTGATTTTCAATATTTCGAATTTTTAATTTTGTAGTTACAAGTTATAAATCAATAATAATAAACGATATGTGCTTATTTTTTCATAAAACCTTGGACATTATTTTAAATTTTAATTATGCATATGTGTTTTGTTTCTATTGTGAATAACATTACACTTTATTTATGTGAATGTTTTAAATGCTATTATGTTATTTACACTTATGATGAAACTGTAGAAAGGTTATCATTTCAAGTAAGTACAAGTTAATCAGATAAAGAGGAAGAAAGTTCTGTAGAAGAATCATTGTAATTTATTAGTCACTTTTTATTCAAATGTGATCAGAATTATGTTTTTTCAAGTATTTTACAAATGTTTACAAAACTAAAAATTGCGTAAATTATTTGTAGAAAATGTTATAACTTCAAAACCATCTTATTTGTACTTAAACAATAAATACTTAAAAGTTTTTAGTAATTAATTCAATAACATTTGATGTACCTAACATAAAATAAATAAATTTGTTCACAGAATTTTGAATAAGCAATCCATACATTTGATTTAAATTTGCCACCTTAATACTTTTTGCATCGAATGTACCTGTTGAAAAACAGCTCCCTCAGGTACGCCCTCTCAGGGCTTTTGTTTGCTTGGTTGAACTGTAACAATTAAAATTCTGAATGACAGTTGTTAAAGTCACACATTGAGATTAATGATGTTATTACAATTATTGAACACCTCCAAAAATGCAAATTGACAACATTTAAAATTCTGAATGATAATTGTTAAAATCAAACATTGAGGTTAATAATGTTATTGCCTATTAAATGTTTAAGTTATTACTTTCACAAATATTAGTTTGGTAACATTACATTTCAATAAGACGATTTATTTTGGTAATAGTTGACTGCTTCCATAAATGGCAACATCTAAATTGTGAATCGTTAAAGTCAAACAATAAAGTTACTTATTAAAATGTTTGAGTTGGCATTGTCGTAGATATTAGTTTGGTAGCATTGAACGTGAAAATGCCATTTATTTTTACTATTAATTAAAAATTATAAAATTAAAAATACCTCACACGTAAATTTCTTTTTGTTTAAAAATTTTCCTTTTTTTGAAAATTTAAACGCCAATTTATTTATCATAATTCATAATAATATTTTATACATCTTTACCACTTTAAACTTATTTTCAATTAAATAAAATAAGCAGGATAATATTACGTTGTGATTTCTTCTAAAACGTGTGTGTGCAAAATATACCCCTAACCCTAAAAATCGTTTTACTCGATATTAGGTTTTAAACTTTCTCCTTTGAATTCTGCAAAACAGCTCTTTATCACTCAGTACCTTCATGCTCTAGACCAGTGATTCTCAACCATTGTGCCGCGACACAATCCTTAAAGTGCACCGCCAAGTTTGTATATAGTAAAAATTGTAATGCTTATTAAAGAAAAGTATTACATAAACTGTTTTACACAGTGTATTATACGTAAGTAAACAACTTTTAAAGTTATCTTTTTCTTTGTGTGCCGCCAAATTTTTAAATCATTACAAGTGAGCCGCGACAAAAAAAAAGGTTGAGAATCACTGCTCTAGACCATTGATATGAGATTACAGGAACAATTTAAATTAATTTTCTTATTTGAGAATTTTGAAATGTTTCCTCTTATTAAGTACAAACAATCCCAGTTTAACAAACTCCAATCAGCAAATCCTCCAACTTCGGTGGAGATTCCGTTAATTGAAGGTGAGATGTTAATATGGGCTAGTGTAAATAATAATGAAATCTAGTTATTATTAATACTATGAAATTGTGTTATTTCTGAACCTTGTTTGAAATGCAAACAAAACCTCGACTGTATCAAAACTGTAAATGAGCTAATTTACTTGAACTAAATTGCAATACTAGCTTTCATGTATTTACTGTGTTTACCTACCCAAATAAAACAAAAATTATTTAAATTATTTTTAATTACACACTCAAAAGCATATTCTATTAAACGAGTAAATAAACTAGTAACAGTAAATATTCCATGCTTTCGTAAAATTGACAAAATTATAAGTGTGGCGGATATAAAAAATGTTCAGTTATTAAAATAGTTAAGTGCAAAGGAACATTGTTGAAAATATTTTAATTATCCCAGAAATTGAATTGTATTAAGTAGTGGAATGTTATTTTTTTTGACCTAATTCAGTTAATTTCGGTTGCTAAATTATACGTTTTCGTAAAGTTTAAAATGTGTAGCCTGGATGACGAAATTCTAGATCGAAATTATTCGTAGCAAGGAATAATGTAATGAAAGGATCTTACTTACAGGAGTAGTTAAGGAAACTTCAAAGTTAATGAAATAGGTAACAAGCGTAATCCACTTTATAATATAGGATACGTACGTACCTAAAACAAAAAAGATAATTAGAGGATGAAAGCTTTTACTTCGTTACTGGCATAAATTAATTATTTTTTGAAATAGTACGCAATCTATAGCACACATAAGTGTTTAATTAAATTTAATGATAATAAATCTCGCATATTTTGGTTGGGTGCTCAATTGATTCACAGAATATTGGGTTAATTAAACATTACCAGCGTTAACAAATTTTCCAAATCATTCATTTAGTTCGAATCGTTACTATTGGTTGCAATGGTTTTGATGTTAGTTTGTAATCACAAATACTTAATATTTAGTAGCGCTAATGTTTTAAATAAAATATAATCTGACAATATATATAATTATTTATATCTCAACGCGTTTCAATTCAACATGTATCATTATCGAGAGAGAATGTATGTACCGGGTGGCCAACTAAGAACGGCCGTCGGCCATATCTCAGGAATGGATTACAGCACAGGTTCGGAAAAATAAATTTTATAACAAAAGTGGCCTCGAGAAACGTCTAGAAATTATTTTCAGAATTGTAGATCCACCGCTAGAGGGCGTATTTGACAGTTAAAATTTTAAAAAGCAAAATTTTTCAAAATTTACTCAATTAAGGGGCATATTAAATATTATAGTCAGATTCCTCCACAAATTCTTGTCCGATTTTAATAAACTTGATGTTGTTTGAAAGAGCTTTTGTTAATCAATAGAATATTTGTAAATTTGAAGCAATCTGATTAATAACATAAATGCTAGAGGGCGCTGTTTAATATTTTTTTAATATTGTGTTTTCTCTTTACAATTTTAAATTGAAGCATAAAAATTTAAGTAGGTCTTTAAAAAGTAGACTAAATTAGTAATAAAACAGTGCAAACTGCAAGTCGATATCTTTTTCCTATTCTGAGATATCGTAAGAAACAGGTAAATGGCGGGAATTGTTCTTCCAACGTCTAGTAGGCTAGTTCGCGTTAACGGAAATTATTAAATTTAGCCTGGATGAAAAGATATTACATTGGTCTGCAGTAATTTAAACTGTTATCATACTAATGTTGTGGTTGCCGCTAGATTACCTAAATGTAATGCTGTCGCTACTAACAATGAGAACAAATTATAAAATAATAATATGATAAATCTAACAATTAAAACCTTAAATAAATAACTACGTAATTAGCGTCGCCCTAGATGTCTGAAATGTCGTTCATCATTTTCAATGCATGGAATCAATCGCTGACGGATGGAGGGAACAGCAGTTTCAATTCGGCCCTTGAAATACTTCGTATTGTCTGTCGTATTGTTTCAATCATGTGAGCTCTTGTTGTGGGTCTATCGGCATAAACGATATCTTTTCCTCGCCCCCACAAATAAAAATCTAAACAAGTTAGGCCTGGAGACCTTGGTGGCCAAATAAATAAACTTCCACGTCCTATCCACATTTCAGGGTATGATTGATCTAAGAAATTCCGAACATCTCTAGAATAATGTGCCGGGCACCCAGAATGTTGCAAGAACATGTCACGACGAATGGCCAAGGGTACGTCTTCTAAAAGAAGTGGCAATTCGTTGCTTAAAAAATCTAAATATCTTTCTCCATTAAGTCTCCTACCTAGAATCCCGCACCACACATTTACAGACCAACGACCCTGATGTTGGACCTCGTGTATCATATTTGAGAGCCAGTTGCAAGAATCCAACCTGGTATCGAAATCTTGAGCAAAGTAATCAGATCAATACGACACATTGAAGTCCTTCATTGTTAGTAAACGGAAAAGGACTTTAAATGCATTAACTCTCGTAATGTTATTACGAATTTTTTTCGCCCGGCCTCTCATTATTTTTTATTATTGGTACCTTTTTACTTTACTTTGCCTCACATAATTATCATGTGGTTAGTTAAAATTTATTCACATAGCATAAGATAATTTCATTAAATAATTTGGTGTTTTATTGAAACTGGACATAAAATGGCGGCAAATACATTAGTCATGTTGTCACAAGTTAACTTTGATGTAATGACATTTTCAGTATGATAAAAATGAGAAACATATAACGACAAACGAAAAAAATTAAAACATTTTTATAATTATAGTACCGAATAAAACAAGCATTAATAAATAAGTAGTCACCTGTGTTCTCTTAAAATATTTTGGACGGTGGTTTGACATATACCCAAGTCTCTAGCTATAGCTCTGGTGCTTGAATGAGAGTTAACATTTACATAAACTAAAACATCTATAACATTTGCCTCTGTTCTACCTCTGCGTTGTCTTCGGTACACAGGAAGATTGACATTTCCAGTAGTACGCACATGGTGTGCGACTCTGAGAAAAACTATTCTGCTGTGATGCCGTCCGTTTGGGTACTGCGGTGCATACACTCTTGCATTTCTCATACATTCAAAATAAACTGCCAACATATCAAATGCTTCTTCATTTGTAAGAATTATTTTGGTACGAAAAGATAAAGAAAGTCTATTAAATGCAACACGATGAATAATTTTTTACATATGCGTGAAAATCATAGCTTGCTTGTTTTCAACAGCGAATTTATTTTATACCTTACATGGCCCTCTTTACTAATTTTGTTGTCATCAGTAAATCCTAATTCATATTTTAAACTGTATTTGTTGCTGCTAGGCAAATATCGGTTTTTGTTGATATTTTATGCTTTTGATTTACTAACACATCGCTTGAAAACAAATATAATATTCTTATATAATTAAAAAAATGTTATATTTATGACATTATTATTTTATAATTTGTTCTCATTGTTAGTAGCGACAGCAATACATTTAGGTAATCTAGCGGCAACCAATGTAAGATCTTTTCATCCAGGCTAAATTTAATAATGTCCGTTAACGCGAACTAGCCTACTAGACGTTGGAAGAACAATTCCCGCCATTTATCTGTTTCTTACGATATCTCAGAATAGGAAAAAGATATCGACTTGCAGTTTGCACTGTTTTATTACTAATTTAGTCTACTTTTTAAAGACTACTTAAATTTTTATGCTTCAATTGAAAATTGTAAAGAGAAAACACTATATTAAAAAAATATTAAACAGCGCCCTCTAGCATTTATGTTATTAATTTGCTTCAAATTTACAATTTTTCTATGGTTTAACAAAACCTCTTTCAAACAACATCAAGTTTATTAAAATCGGTGAAGCAGAACCTGAATTAAAGGCGTTTTCTCGTAACAAGGTTCCCATTCTCCCCCACACCTTATTTGAAGAGATAGACTAATACTTGTTAAATAAATAATATGCAGAATTTGTCGAGGAATCTGATTATAATATTTAATATGCCCCTTAATTGAGTAAATTTTGAAACATTTTGCTTTCTAAAATTTTAACTGTCAAATACGCCCTCTAGCGGTGATCCTACAATTCTGAAAATAATTTCCAGGCGTTTCTCGAGGCCACTTTTGTTATAAAATTTTTTTTTCCGAACCTGTTCTATAATCCATTCCTGAGATATGACCGACGGTCGTTCTTAGTTGGCCACCCGGTACAGGGTCCTGCAATACTGCGTCAGGCATCTATTACTCCTATACCAATTAAGTTAGGAATGTCGTACAAACGCAGATCTATACTGTATATGACTGTATTTCGGGATATTTTCACATATACAGGGCGGTCCAAAAAGTATGATGTATGAAGTAATACAAGAAATCTAACGATAGTTTGACATTAAATATTTTTTCTTATCTTATACAGGGTTCCAAAAGTGACAACTTTCAAACCAGTTTTTTTAAACTGCTAAATGATTCACCCTGTATACAGGGTGTCCCACGACGAACCGACGCGATCGATTTCTCAAAAAGTACGCAATGAAAAATTTGGGGGTATACCAATGTTGATGATGATAACTCGACTAAAATATGTTCAAGATGGCGGTACTTCCGGTTATACCAGAAGTTGATGTTTACCCTCTTATTTTAAATGGGATGCCTTATATACTATTTGATTTTTAGGTTCTATCAAAATTTTAGACATATTTTATGTATAATGTCCTATACCTAGCATTTTTGAGATATTTAATATTTTACGTCAAAACGACGTTTGCAGACCCTAAAATAATTAATAATTTTTTATACAAGATAGCCTTTATTATTCAATTTGAGATAGATCCTTTGTAGGAAGTTACCTATTTTCATATAATGAGTGGATATTTTCATTTTAAATGAATACAGAGTGACCAAAAATTAAGTTATAAAAAACGCAGTCATTTTTTTAAAATGGAAACCCCTTATTTTATAATACCATCTAAACTAAAAATAAGGGTAACTTTGTGTAAAGTTGTCTATTACAAAAATGCTTTCGAAATATTACCAATTAAATTTTTTTTATTATGAAAATGCTATGTTCTATACATTTTGTTAGTTAGCTATGATAGCTGCCATGACGACGTTAAAAAACAATTTATTTCAATTGAAATGTACCAAGATTATTTAAATCTATTTATTATCTACGGTGAATGTAACATAGTTTTAATAAAAGAAAATTTATGCTAACAATAACCAATTCACAGAAAAACAATTATTTTACTAAATATTCAAAATGTCCACCTTGAACTTTTAAACATTTTTCGCAGTCTTGGAGAACGAGGTGGCCACAGGAAAGGTCCATCACTAGCAATGTACTGGTCATAAATAGTCGTTTGCAAGAAGTTGTTAACAGAAAAGGTTCTATGTGGAGGGACGCCACCATGTTGGTAAAAAAATTGCCTGTGTTCCGCCAGAGGTAAATTGCTTAAGTATTGTTCATCCAAATCTTCTAGAATGTTTAAATATCGTTCCCCTACAACATGTTAAAAGGTAATTGAAAATAGAAAAATAAATTACATTTTATTGTTACTTACCATTCAAGTTCTCTTCATAAAAATGTTGTTTAATTATTCTATTATTTCTAACGGCACAGAATACATTAAATTGCCAGTTTTCTTGAAAATTTCCCAATTTGCGGCATGGGATTTCGAATCACTCCAAAGATGGCAATTGTGTCGGTTAAAAAGACCATTTTCTGTAAATTTAGCATCGTCACTCCAAATAATATTTTCCAAAAAATCAGGGAATGTCTTGCAAAATTGCACTCTTTTAGGAAAATCAATGGCTTTAAGGTGTTGAACCATAGCAAATAAATAAGGGTGAAAATTGTGTTTTGCCAAAATTATTTGTATTGAAATTCTTGAGATTCCGGTATGGCCAGCCTTATCTTATTGAAGACATAGGATATGCCACAAAATAACCCATTATTGTAATTTCGATAATTTCATCGTTGACAATTGGTTTTCTTTTTTTAATTTATGCTTTGACGGTGCCATAATTTTTTTAATCCTCAATTATTTGTCTTACACTGCGCCATTACGGTTTCTATCTATCTGGATATCTTTCAGCGAATATTTCGCAGGTTCTTGATAAAACTACATTCACCGTAGATAATAAATAAACTTAAATAATCTTTGTGCGTGTAGTTTAATCGCCCCGACATGATTATTAATTATTGCTTAATGTCAAATAACTAGAAATAATGACATTTTAATTGAAATTGATTGCTTTTTTAACGTCGCAAGTGTCACAGCTAACTAAAAAAATTTATAAAACATAGCATTTTCATAATAAAAAAATCTTGAATTACTAATATTTCGAAAAGTACACATTTTAGTAATAGACAACTTTACACAAACAAACCAAATACACCCACGTACCACACAAAATTAAAAAACACCGAACGCGTTTCGATAGCTACGCTATCATCATCAGCGGTCGACTAGCTAGTCGACCGATGTTTTTTAATTTTGTGTGGTACGTGGGTGTATTTTGTTTGTTACAGATCCTGCCACAGTTCCAGTGTTAGTTTTAACTGTACGTTTTCGATGTTTTACATTGAATATGAATTTTCTCATCCGAAACGTATCAAAAATATCAAGTGTGATATATCGTTGAATTCACAATCAAGGAGAGAATTTAAATATGGCAAAAATAATTTTTTCGTGAATTTAAAAAAATAAAGTTGATGATGGTTGCTAACAAACGAAACGTTGTATCAAAAACTGAATAACCGCATTAAGTAGAGCTAGAAAATTGGCAATGAAAATGTGCTCTTCTTTTCTTGATAGCTCTTCAAATAAGGTCAGAAAAAAATAAAAACGAAAATCAGAAAATTAAATTTTTTTCAAATATCTCAAAAACTAAAAGAGATATTCGAGTTCTACAAAGACCATAAATACATTCTCTCAAATGCGTAACTTTTGTTCTATTTAACCGACCTTCCATCTCTTACCGTTTCCGAGATCCCCATAGTGGGCATCCTTATCTTGGAAACGGTGTATATGGGGAATTTTTATATCTTCAAAATATTCAGCTGTTTTAGAAATATTTAATAAAAACCAAAAACTGACTCTAATAACCCCCATCTCCGAGGCATCCAGACATCATGGCCGATCTTGATGAAACTTGGCCAAAAGTTGTAAAATGAGCTACTAAGTTGATTTAACGCTAGTGAAAAAGAGTGGATTGAATAACCTTCTATACCTACGTATGTACATGTAGGTTGAAAGTTAAAAATAGATATCTTGCTTAGCTTTCAAGATAACTATGGACTGTTTCATATCATTTAAAAGCAAATTTCGCTGCCTTTCAAATAAGCTAAGAATATGTGTATGTTATACCAGCAATACGAGGAATGTTTTCAATTTCCGGAAAAACCGGAAGGAGTGTATTCATCAGGATAATACCATTTCTTTAGCGCAAATAAACAAAGTTTATTTCCAAAATCCCAAGTTTGTAACCAAAATAGTTAGAAACTTATAACAATATCAATATTAAATATTTGAAAATTCATATCTCCTATACTAGTATCTTTAGAAGAAGCAGGTTAGTTGCATTCATAAGAGTGGCTGGTTGCCTAGAAAAGAGAGAATTTTGAAAACATCAATTTCGAATCATTACTTAAGTTTGACCCCTTAAATGTAGGCAAATTTATACCATAATTTATTACGTAAAGAAATCTATTTGAAGAACCTTTATTTAATTACAAATATCTATTTCCAATTCTTTTATATCTTGAACGGTATCGGAAATATGCAGGGTGTCCAGAAATGTGTAGTCAAAACTGCTAGGACGTATAGAGGGGCTCAAAATAATCCTAGTCCTCATTTGAATTTTTTTCCTATCTGTATTCGTTATGGAGTTATCGGCCTTCAAAGTCAGAAGTCAAAAATTTAATTTCAATGATAATTATTAAACCGCTCCTTTCATTATTATGAAATTTAGACACCCCAACTATCTCATAGAAAGGCATTTGTTGACACTTAACTGGAGTTTATTGTACCTTTATTGTACAGGTAAAGGCAAAATTAAGATTCTAATTTAATACAATTTTTGACAGTATTGACAATTTTGGAATTCTACTATAGCAGTTTCATTCCTCCATCATTTAGCGACAAAAAAGGTACTCTTGTGCGAAATCGATATCTCTTACCGTTTTCGAGAAAAATGCATTTTAGTGAATCCCTGTAAATTGCGAATTAAGTCAAACAAAAAAATGTACTATCATTCTGCTAAGTTCATTAGAATTTGAAAATGAATAAGAAACGAAAAAATATTGAGATAGTAAACTGCTTCTCCTGAACACTTGCATTTTTGAGTTAGCTGTACTTATTGCAAACTTGCACTAAAGCGGCTAACTAATGTCTTCAACATTATTATAAACAACACAATAAAAGTAAAGCAACGAAAAATAACTGGGATTGCACTAAATGTCTAAGAAAATTGTTCAACATGAGCACCTCGTTTCATTACACATTTTCTAAAATTACTTAAGGTATGCTGCTGTACTCGAAACAGCATGTTTGGATCATTTCTAATAACGTCACATTTTGTTAATACCCTATCTAAAAGTTCTTCTCTGCTATTAACAGGTGTTGAATATACCATTCCTTTCAGGTGGCCTCGCAAGAAAAAAACTAAAGGAAACCGAGGTGGCCATGAGACGGGACCGCCTCAGCCTATCCATTGATCTGGAAATGCGTTATTTAGATACTCTCTCGCATTTCTACTAAAGTGGGGCGCACCATCATGCATAAACCACATGCCGTGTCTAGTGTTCTACTGCACATCTTCCAGGAACAAATTTAGATGTTTTTCTAAAAAATTGAGATATTTTGCTCCTGTTAAAGTTCCATCAATTACATACGGGCTTACTAAGTTGGTATTAATTATTCTCATCCACACGTTTATTAAAAATCTGTTTTGATGTTTTGTTTGTATGATGGCGTGTGGATTCTCATCGCTCCAGATATGTAAATTATGAGAATTAATAGTTCCATCCCGTGTGAATCCGGCTTCACCAGTAAAAAGTACCTTGTTAATAAATTCAGGTGTTTGTTCTTATTTTTCCAAAAACCACGTCGAAAATGCTACGCGAGGAGGGTAATCCGTTTCAGACATTGCGTGCACTTTTTGCAGATGATAGGGATATAATAATTGCTCTCGCAGGATGTTGTGAACTGTAGATTTTGAAGTATTCGTTTCCATAGTAATACGTCTAGTGCTTTTTGTAGGATCCGCTTCCACTATTTCCAGTACTCGTTCCTAAGCACGAACTGTTCGCACTTGCCTAGGTCTTCCATTATGGTGCTTGATTTTAAATGATCCTGCGAAGTACATTGTAAAGTGAGGGAGATTTAATTGTGATAGAGCTTAATTTCATCAAGTACCTGTTTCTCGTAAATTCCTATAAAGTTCTACGATTTGGGAGCCTCCTATTAGGAAAGCGATTGGCATAAAGTCGAACTGCTAAAGAAGCATTTCCTTCTGACAAACCATACATTAAATGCATGTCTGCACACTCCTCATTAGTAAATGCCTCCATATCTCTACTACAGCTTTAGCGGTATTAACTTTTTCCAGTTTTTCAGATTTACATCAACAATCAACAATGACAGTCATTTCCATAACAACAGAGAAACGTCACTTACAAAATGTTTACAGATTGTTTTTTTGTTTAGAATTTACGTTTTAAATAAAATAGTATTTTCGAAACCGTTCGAAACTTAATTTTGACTTTACCTGTACAATAAAGGTACAATGAATTCCAGTTAAGTATCAAAAATGCTATGAGGTAGTTAGGGTGTCTAAATTTCATAGTAATGAAAGAATTAAATTAACATTGAAATTCAATTTTAACTTCTGACTTTGAAGGCCGATAACTCATAACGAAGACAGATAGGAAAAAATTCAAATGAAGACTAGGGTTATTTTGAGCCCCTCTATACGTCCTTGCAGTTTTGGCCACACCTTTCTGGACACACTGTATATTTCTACAAAAAAATGTATACGTAACTGTATTTGTGGCCATACTCAATTTTGAAAGTTTCATGCGAGTTACTGATGACCTGAATTTCAATCTTCTATGTTAAAATTTGAAAATTTGACCTAAAATAACACTTATTTTCACCCCAGTATACCTTTTGCGTTTAAAACTGGTTTTGTCGACATAATTGTCTAGTAGGCCTTCATTCCAAATTTCATCAAAATCGTCCGTATAGTTTCGGCTGGCGAGTGACCACAGACATATACACACACACACACACACACACACACACACACACACACACACACACACACACACACACACACACACACACACACACACACACACACACACACACACACAGACACACGTGTGGTACGTGGGTGTATTTCGTTTGTTACAGATCCTGCCACAGCTCCAGATTTTTCTTTCTAAAATTTTGTTTTCGGGTTCAGGAGTCGTAAAACATAAAAATAACGCAACACTTTTTCGACCAATGCTTTCTTGTTTACAAGAAAGTAAAAATAAAAATATTTGTTGTCATTTAAAAAAAATATCGATGACGTCACAACTTTCAAAACAATTGATGGAAACATCTGAAAAACACATTTTACATATGCGTATTAATTTAAATCACTACACCCCTTTTAGAATTTGTCTCTGTCATACAGATAAACGGAGTTACCGCATTTATCCGCTACTTAATTTCCACACTGTATATATTTATGATACCAAAATAATCCATATTTGAAAACGAAAGTATCTTATCTTAAAATTGATTCATTGGTCAACAAATAGAAGTATATTTATATATTTATCATTTTTATTAGAATATCTGAATGATTTATAGTGTACATTGCGAGGGTCAAGACCTGCGTATAGAAGTACAGATTACCATTCATTATATTTAATAAACTAAATATTCTTTAGTCAAACTAAGACTGTACCACAAGATACTTCACGATTTCGTTAACTTTTTGTGTTTTAATTGCAGTAAATTGGATAAACTCGCATCAACGCTTCAATTTTTGGGTAAGTGCACACTTTTTTTCTTTTCTTTATCTGTTTCACAAATAACTTTATAAATCTTGATCAATTGCTTCCTTTTAAATAAATATGCACATCGGAAAAATGTCCTAAAAAGAATATGGAAAATCCGACTTACCGTTGTAAAACCGATATATTAGATCCGAACATCGCTTTTAGTTTATGAGTTGAAATGCAATACAAAATTTAATTTTATATTCGAATTTCAAATACCCGTGAAATTTGAGCTTCACGTTATTTATTTCTATTTACATCGATATTTTGAATGCTCAATTTGAATATCCGTATTTTGAAAAATGTTTTAGTGCTCATTTATTAACGCTATTGGAAGTAATCCAAATGCATGTTAAATACAAGTTGTATTTGTGTTCATGTTTTGTTTTTCTAGGTTTATTTCTTTTTTAAGTACTTTCTTGCTTATTAAAGTACACAGGTAATGAACTAATGAACATATGCGAGAGATTTGGTAGGTAGCTGGTAGAAATACGTTTCATCATTTTATAGTACGTCCCAGAATATTAGATAGTAATAAATCATCTTCACCACACGGTTAGTGGCGCACTTATTAAAGGCGTATACTGTAAGGTCCGTAAAACTTTTCAGTTCCTTACGTTCGTATAAAATATTTAAAAAAATATGTACTTGTAATTCTAATTATGACCTATTAATACATACAAAAAGAAAAAAAATTAAGTGATTTAATATCTAAGTCTTTGTCTAAGAAACCTGCAAGTTTTCTTTATCAAACCAAATAATGTTTGTTAATGTGCATGTAATCTGTATCAAGCTTCAGCGGAGAAACCGTTTGTGACGCCATTATCATGTTTTTGTTGTAAATTTAGCTTTTTATTTAACAAGAAATGGAGCGACAGCTCTATCTTTGTTAGGTACATTAATACAGTCATCTTTACTGAAGCAGATAATACATTATGGTACAGGATAACGAGGATCGTCTAAAATTCCAAGAAAAGTTTAGGAAGGACTCGTTACACTATTATCCACTATTATAATACATTATGGTACAGGATAACGAGGATCGTCCAAAATTCCAAGAAAAGTTTAGGAAGGACTCGTTACACTATTATCCACTATTAACTTAATTGGAGATGCAATTACCACATTTATTTCAAAATAAGTACTTTATAATGCTCAGTTATTTTCGAGTTTTGATTGAAAACGGTGATGAAAATGGAATCTTCCGATTTTTCTGTAACAACACGTTTGAAACTTAGTTCGCTCTCCGAGAATTAAAATATCTGGTGTGGAACACCACACGGCCTTCCAACCTACAAAATAGAAATTAAATGAACTGAAATGATTTTAATAACAATTTTTTTAGGATTATTATGCAACCTCTTTTACAATAAGTTCATTACGACAGTAGGCAACATTGTACAAACAAAAATAATAATTTATGTCAAACAGACGTTTAAAACTACACATCAGATAGAGATTAATAGACATAAATACATGTTAACTTTAAAAAAACTGACAAAAGCCGCCCCCTTATTAGATATCAATAATACAGTTTAACCATTTCCATTTATATTTAATTAATTTTTGGACTTACCTTGCGTTATATTAAGAAGCAGTAGAACACGGGCACCATCCCCTCCACTTTCTATACGTCACAAGCCCCGCCCGCTGAGGCACCTTCACGTCCACTTTTTATATGCCCACGTGGAGATCGCATTTTTTTCACCTGAGAATAAAAAGATTTAATCAGTTATTAATTAGGCCCCGTTTTTATAAAAGGAAATTGCATAATTATTATTACATTTCTTTTAATCCCATCTACAGACTGTCATCTAATTTATTCATGAATTGGGGGTTGTATTCTAATAAGGGGCGTAGTCTTGTAAGACGACAATCTGTTCGAGGGCTTCTTAATATGTGTTTATTATTATTAAACAGTTATACAACTTCATTATGAATGGAAAGTAGCAATCAGTCGTTGACATCGCGTTAATTAATGTGTTTACAAATATTTTAAAAATTTGCTGCTGCAGCAAAACATTAAGGTCTAAATATTAGATGAAATAATAATAATAATCATTTATACCCTGATTCAATAGCGGTTTTTTATATGCCCACGTGGAGATCGTATTTTGGTCTATTTTGTAAAGCTAATATACGACTAGCTTATTTTTTGATATTAAAGAAGCTAATCAAAATAGAGATAACATGTACCTTGATTTTTAAATACGCTGTTAAATCCCATATATATATATATATATATATATAATAATAAAACAGTTAATTAACTGGTTGTTGTACAAATGTGAATATACGATTTCGCAATTCGACGTAAACAATAATAATAAACTCCGTACATATTTATGTACATGTATATATCGGGACTTTGAGCTATCACAGGCTAGATTAGTTAGAGAGATGCAATGCAATTGCGAATTAAATTACTAACTAACTTAGAATAAAATCAAACTCTGCTTGTATACCGTCAACAGCCAAAACCAAATATATATTTGCGCAAACAGTTTATTTAATATTGTGATGTATATAGCGAACTGCCTGTGTCCTCTTCTTTAAGCTAGATTTCGCCTCTATATTATGTTACATACATAAAAGTTCTCTCTCATCAGAAATACCTGTAAAAAAAAACGGTTTTAGATTTTATAAACAGGTTAAGCATGCATGCTGACCGCTTATTAGAGTACTATTTTTAAATTTCGGGTTTTACTGATAATGGGATTGTCATACCATCCCATAAGTATATTTTACATACAAGCTCTGCCTTAGCAGAAATACCCCCCGTCAAAAAAGGAACTTAGATTTATAAACAGGCCGCTAGGGAAGATATTAGAGGGCGGTTACAGAAACAAGTGGCGTACACTATACATAAACCTGTAGTGAGAAATTTACTCGAAACAGGTACATTGTGAGTAACATTTCCTTTTTTTTTTGAGTTATGACAGGCTGGTTCCTTGCGATATGAGAAATCGAAGTAAATATAATGACTGGTATAATTGACTGACGGTTATCGATGTATTTAGCAAGATGTCGTGGACACGAGCTCTGAATCTGAAAAACTACATGTTCTATAATCGACGTATTTTCGGTTATTTTTCAAAGATGCGAAAAGATACCTCAAAGTATAGAGACGGATAAGGGCAAGGACTTTATTGCGAAAAGTGTCTAGCAATTCTTTAACAAACATCAAATCTAAACCTATAGCCAAAATTTAGCGATGCGATGCTTTCATATAGGTAAGAATTACACTAACGGGGTTACAGGTAATACAAAAGTCAATAACCTTTACACATTATCTCTCTCAAGGCTTTATTTGCGGTAAAACTTACGATGCATCGTTTAGGTAACTGACCCAGGAAGGCATTGTCCGATGATTTTCGCTCTATGCCCACAGGTATAGTTAGCACTTTTACTTCGGTCTTTGTAACAGAGTATTTTGCTGATTGATTCGCATACGTCTCACCAGTAAACTAGTGTCCATAATCCGCACCTTGTAATTTGAACGTGCGCCGCCATTACACTAAAGGTATCTCTTGATCGTACAAATCGAGAAACCGTTATTTACATGTCTCATATAGGTAGGCTGTTCCGGCGATCCCACTCCAACCCTAACCGAGATTGTAATACAGGTATAGGGCGTCGCAACTTGTTCTAGGGTCTCCGCTCCTCGTCGTGATCGCAATTTGGTCGCAGACCTTCGTGTATTGTCGCGGTACCTTTAGCGGAAAATTTGACTTTGAATTGTAATAAACGGCCTAATGCTAACTTGTAAGACAGGTGTGGGGTTGCGCAACATGCCCTCGTGGCCTTGCCCCCTGGTCCCTTGGCGGTAAATTTGAATTTGTATTTAAGTCTGCAGGTTATGACTGCAAATATGAATTTGTATTGTAATAAGGGGTATAATGCTAACTTGTAATATAGATGTAGGGCTTAGCAACTTACTCTCAGGGCCATGCCCCTCGACAAACAATTTGAATTTGATTGCGGTGCCGTCTATGAGGGGAAATTGAACTTGTATTATAATAAGGGGGCCTAATGTTAACTTATAAGGTAGACATAGGGCTTCGCTGATCTTAGTCGCTGGTTCCTTGGCGGGAAATTTGAATTTGTATTTAAGTGTTAACATTCTGATTACTTATTGCGAGAAATTTGAACTTGTATTCTAATAAGAGGTATTGCTAATTTATAAGACAGACATAGGGCTTCGCAACTTGCTTTCGGCCCTTCATACCCCTGCCTTGGCTCCCATGGCTAGCTGGGAATAGTATTCTAATAGTATTCTAACTTGTGTTAGGTCTGCGCTCTCCTGTCGTGACCCCTTGTTGTGAAGCGTTTCGCTCTTTAAAGTGTAACCGTCATCGAGTGAGCATTATTATAATGTATTCTCCTGTTTACGAGCCAACATCGGCGGACATTAGAAATTTTACTGACTTAATAAACTATTACGACATAACCGTTCAAGATGATGATGGAAACGATGACGAATCACGATTCAAAGGTAGAAGAAGACCGATAAAGAATGTGATTAAATAAATGATGTATTGTTGTTTATAATAATGATATATTTTCAAACGCTAAGCTTTCCTTCTATTTTTAATAATAAACCGTCTCTATTACAGAAAACAATCGTTAGCTAGAAATATACCACTAGATGGTGCCACAAACGAAACCCCAATTAGCTCTAGAAATATAACGCTAGGTGACGCCACCTTCATTACAGAAAAACAAATTTCGCAACAAGGGGCACGACAGGAGGGCGTAGACCTAACACAAGTTCCTATATTTGTCTTATAAGTCAGCATTAAGGCCCCTTATTAGAATACTATTTCCAGCCAGACATGGGAGCCAAGGCAGGGGTGTAAAGGCCCGAAAGCAAGTTGCGGAGCCCTATGTCTGTGTTATAAGTTAGCAATAGGCCTGTTATTAGAAAACAAGCTCAAATTTCTCGCAATAAGTAATAAGAATGAAAACACTTAAATACACAAAACACAAGTTTCGAGGCCCTATGCCTGCCTTATAAGTTAGCATTAGACCCCCTTATTATAATACAAGTTCAAATTTCCCCGAAACAGCCTTCGCCGAAAGCCTCGCGTCGCGAAATTTTACCTATATTGAGACATGCAAATAACGGTTCCTCTAAACGTCAAGTGTTTGCAGCGACCAGCAAACAGATTGAGATGATGGGTCACGTGCACTAGGATTTATTTAACCAGAAAAGATTTCTCATGGCGGCGCACGGTTCAAATTAAAATTAAATTAAAATGCGGCAAACCGTAACTTTTTAGGTTTTCTTAGAGCCCCATAATACCGATTCCGAAATTCCCAGAGGTCAGAGTATAAGGCAAAATAGTTTGGGGGTTCTATTTTAAAAACATTATTTGTTACTGCCACACTTTTATGACGCACCCCGTATATTAGAAAATAATTTTAAAATACGCACCTCTTAAACACCAAAACCATTGATAGGAAACATTTTCTTATAAGACTGATATTTACTTAGATATCGCACCTTGACGCACTAATGATCAACTCAGTAGGTATATATGTTGGTAGGTAAAAATTATCATTCTGAATGTACATAATGCCTTAAAGTAACAAAATCCGACAAATAGTGTAGATAGTATAGCAGAAATGTGTTTTAATATGAGGGGAGTGGGGTAGTCAACAGTATATAGATTATTCAAAGAACAAGAAGAGGGTGTTCTGAAAGGAGCGGCTTGCTCAACAGGAAGAAAATATGAACGTTTAAGTGAAGAAGAAAAAGTTCATATTAGAAGAAAAATCCATTCCTTCTACTTCAATAAAGAAGTTCCTACCCTCAACAAAATAGAAGCAGTACTGAAACAAGTCGTTGATAGACCACAATTGTCACGGTCGACACTTTCGTGAGGAAGAGTGAATCGAAAATCAGTGCTAGTTGATAATCTCCACATTGTTTCTTGGAGTCATAAATACCTTTGTGAAATGAAGAAGTTGATGTTGAAGGACGGGAAATCTTTTATCTCGCACGCACGCACGCCCGCGCGCATGCCCGCCCACCCGCCCGCACGCACGGCCACCCACCCACCCACACACCCACCCACACCCACACATACCCACGCACACATACGCACACCCACGCACACCCACGCACACTCACGCACACCCACGCACACCTACGCACACCCACGAACACTCGCACACGCGCACTCGCGCACGCGCGGTAATATCTATTAAAATTGTTAAATATATTAAAAACAATTTTGTCAAAGTTGAAAAATTAAAACATAAACATCAGCCTGCTATTAATATAACAGTTTGAGAACGTAACCAACTATGAATTAAATTTTAGTAAAGAATAACTAGGTTAATAAAAATTAAATATTGTTAAACTGTCTTAAAGATGACAAATCAGAACACCCTCTAACGTCGAAGGCTAACAATGAAAAATGTCAGCCAAAAAACACATTTAACAAAATTTAATCAAGTTATGATGTAAGTGTAAAGGTGCGAAAAACTTCAATTTGAAAACGATACAAACATTCACAAATATAAGCATGACATCATATATCTTTGTTAGATTTAGCTGGATTATTTTATGTGATGTCATCCTTATATTTGTGAATGCTTCTACCGTTTTCAAATTGAAGTTTTTCACAACTTTACACTTACATCATAACTTGATTAAATTTTGTTAAATGTGTTTTTTTGGCTGACATTTTTCATTGTTAGCCTTCGCCATAAGAGGATGTTCTGATTTGTCACCTTTAAGACAGTTTAACAATATTTAATTTTTAATGACCTAGTTATTCTTTACTTAAATTTACTTCTATAGTTGGCTTTATACGTTTCTCAAACTGTCATGTTAATAGCAGGCTGATGTTTATGTTTTAATTTTTCAACTTTGACGAAATTGTGATCAACATATTTAACAATTTTAATAGATATTACTACTGACGAAGATAACTAGTAAGTGTTATCGAAACGTTTAGATTGTATAATTTTAAATACACCATTAAAATAAACCAAAAAGTATTTTATTATGTGTGATAATGGTAAAAGTTTACATTTTCAAAGTTGCAATTAGTTTGTTATTCTCAAGATTCATAACAACCCTTCTAGAAGCATAATTATTGCTTTGTAGTCGACATAATTCTTGTAGATACTTTACGATGACATAAATATCGATACATTTGTGATTATTTCATTCTTGTAGAAGAAAGTGTGTACAGTGCAACGTAGTTCAAAGTTCGACGAAATTATAGAAGTTTAATATTTTAATTTAGCACATAGTTTATATAGATTTCATATTGCTCCAAGTTTAATGAAAAGCAATTTACTTAAATCAGTACATTTATTCAGTCCACCTATTAGATGTATCAATATGTTATGGAAAAAGAAGAATATTTATATTACATTGGAATGAAAACATTTAAATCAAAAAAAAATTTCACTATCAGTGTCATCAGTGGAATCGTTAATAGCTATAATTAATGGTTGCACAACCTCAAAATGTTTTTCAATTTCCCACCACTCTAACATAGACACTTCGGCATGTTTAACACGTTGAAGGACAGTACCGAACTGGACTACCGCTTGTAGCATGACAGTAGTTTTATTTTGTATTTTTAGACAGATAACGTCTATGTATTTTATGCAGTGGGTATAAAATACAAAAAAAGAACTCCACTACATGTTTTTTTAAAAAATTAAAATGACGCCGATAGATGTCGCCATTTTTTGGTATTTTGTATTGTAAAAATTGACAGGACGCCGATCTGCGTCATCTACGCTAAGTATATAATGGTTGCAGTTTCGTATAAAAAATATATGTTTACAAAGGAATACATTATTTATTGCACATGCTAACAATAAATAAGCAAGAACAAATAACAAAATAAATAAAAAAAAACAAGTATATAAATGACACATGCAAGTTTAAATTTGCATTTGGTTGATGCCATTCTTCAAAACATTCGGGACAAAGAGGTGCTTTTAACACACAGCCTTTACAGCGAAAACTCGTTTCTCTACTTCGTTGTTTTTTGGTACACAATCTACATTTTTGAAAAACTGATTTTTTTTTGGAGTTAGATCCCGGATTACCCGGAATTTTTTCCGGCCAATGTCCTATAACCGAATTTGCCATTTCATTTGATAGAACTTGAACGGTTTTAAGTTCTACTTGTCGCCGTATTAAATCCTTTTCTTCTAAATTAGAAGGTAAATTGAGAAGAGATCTGATCAGTTCTTCTCTAAAATGAATTAAGCGGTACTTGGAAGAACCACGTTTGCAATATTTCTTGTAAATAAAGAATGCATTCCAAGTGGTGACATCTAAAAGGTACAGTATCACTTTTTTGTACCACCGAATAGTTTTCCTGGGTGTAGAATACGTTGAGGTCATTTGGTCGCATCGATTTATCCCCAACATATGAATATTATATGATGCTACTTCTTCAGGTTTTCTTTTTTCCTTTCCGAACCCATTTTTGACTGTTTTCATAGGGGGATGATTTCGTGTGGTCTCAACAGTCGCATCACTAATTCTTCGTTTTTTTTGTTGTTTTGTTTCGACTGTTCCTTATTGCCAGTGTACATTTCCAAATTCAACAAGTATCCGTCTGATGTTGCTAACTCATAGAATTTTATCCCATATCTATCTTTTTTATTTTTTATGTATACCCTAAACACGAGCCTACCACGGTAGTGTAACAAAGATTCGTCTATGGATAGTTCTTTTGAAGGCGTGTAAATTGCTTGATATTGATTTTTAATTTATCTGTAAGTGGTTGCACTTTTTCTCCTCTTTTAGCATTTGGCTCAGAGCAGCATAAAAAGCGCAAAACTTGTTCGAACCTTCTGGCGGACATTACGTGAGGAAATATAGGGTGATAGTAAAGTGGATCCGTGTAATAAAAGCATTTACGTATATTGCTGGTTGCAACTTGTCCCTAAAGAAGACAGGGTCCAAAGAAAACTTTCATCTCCTCAACAGTTGTAGATCGAAAATTGGCTAACCGACTGTGTTTTGTTTTTGGTCTATTGTTGTAACAAATTTGGTTATAATTATCTGTACAATCGACTACAAACCGTAAGATATCCGGCGTAAATAAAAATTGAAACATTTGCATGGATGTCGTGTCGTGTTCCAAATTGATTTTGAGTCCAGAACTGCTGTCATAAAAATTAAAATTGGGAATAGGAACCGTTGAAGTTTCGCAGCCAACCGAAGTTTCTTCTGAGCCAGTAGGTGGCATGGCTACCTCTGATTCACATTGCAGTTCTTTTTCTGCTTCTGAAGAACTTGCATCAGATACGTCACTACCATTTAATTCATCCAATTCAGAATTATTTGATTCATAATCTATGTCAGACCCGTATTCACCTTCAGGGTCATTGTATGGATCTTCATCACTTGAACTAGAAGGTAACTCCGCAGCGAGTGCCTGTAGCCGTTGCTGTTCACATTCGTAAGAATACTTTATATTTTTATCAGCCATCTGAAGTAATAAAAATTGTAAAAATATGAAACCATAACGTACGTGACTTTGTGAAGGTCAGAGTCCACGAGAAATATTAAATGCGTTTAGTTACCAATATTTTACATTAAACTTTTAACCATTGCCCTTATTACATGCATTATTTATTTATCTATAATCAAACTTACCTCATTACAAGTGGTTTGGCAATTCTTGGTTTTCGCGCGTAAAATTGCAATACTACAAATTCGACACTCACTAGTTGATACTAAAGGTCGCACTGACTTTACCGACGCCGTACAGCGTTCTGCCTTCTTTGGGTGGGGTAAGTAAAACAAGTGCAGTGGTGGGATTTTTGGCGGTCCATCTCCTTAAGGAATGACACTGGTAAGGCATCACTCCTACCAAATGCGACAGTTACAACAAAATTAACATGCTGCATATAGAAAATCAAAACGCTGTGCGGCGTTGTGACAATAATAGACACAGTATGAATGGACGCGGTACGGCGTTCTGTCACAATGTGAATATTTCGATTGACGCCGTACAGCGTTACTGTCCTTCAACGTGTTAATGCATTTCGGCCAATTAGTCCCATCAATTCGTTGCTCGTTGCAAGGATACCATCCATATTTTTTTGCACGGTCATGATTAAATTTGGAACTATCTCTTCCGATATTTTTGTTGTAGTGTTCTTTGCAGTTTGCCCACACCAGTTCAATTGTATTAAATTGACAGTGATATGGTGGTAACCGGCATACTCTGTGCCCACACTTGTGTGCTATTTCATCTATTTCGCACACCTTTGGTATCGCATTATCTTCAACTAATTGCAGTAATTCTTTTTAAACGTGCTAGGTTCATAAGCTATCTTTTGTTTTAATAGATAATTACATATTTCTTCCTTCTTAGATGAATTATTTGGAATTTTTCTAGAAGTTTGGAATGATAACTAGCATTGTCAATTACAGTTAAAGATGGTTCTTTTAAGTTTGCAATTAAATTATTTTCAAACTATTTTGTAAACTCCGCACACGTATCTCCATGGTAGTCTGTACTTTATGACTTTGTAGAAAATAAAAGTGAAGCATCGGAAATAAATCTATCTTTGTTACCTGCAATAAATCTAAAAAATACAGTTATTTTATTAGGAATTATAATGTAATAACTAAATTACAACAAACCTTTTTCCTTCACACAATGACTTCTTCAGGCTTTCCATAGATTTATCATGCCAGCTTCTTTTGTGCAATTCTCGATTGAAAATTTAAGTTTCATCTAAGAATACAGAGTTGTATAATTTTTCTTCTTTATTGTTGTATTGTGTTCGGCAGCATTGTGTGATTGTTCCAGTAAACCCCTCCTACTATCATCTACTTTAGATGAAAAGCCAACGGAATGAAAGAGACGTCTTAAACTTGATATACTGAAATCAAAAACTTGACTATTGCTTAATTCTTTTTGTAATGATGCCAGCGTAACATGTATACCTACAAAATAGGTGTAGTACTAGACATGTCTTGCATATTTGCATGTACATTTTGAATGCGTTTCATAACTTTTTCTCTTTACAGCACCCTTCACATAATCATCAACTTCGGTGGATTTCGTACGTTTTCTCCGTTTAGCTGGTGACTGTGGAGGTTTATTTTCTTTTTGGGCTTCTGTAACTCTTTTTTTTTTATAGCACTAACTGTATTTATACTCACCCTACTTGCGTCACACGTGCGCTAAAAGTAGTTCTTCCAAGTATCATATTTTACACAACAATGTACTACATACCTGCTTAACAGAGTGCCCTTGGTTGTCAATATAACTAAGTACGTTCATAACTACGAGCTGCACTTGAGATTTAAGGTGCTTATTACGTAGCATATCTAAAATCTTGTAAATTTTATGTGAATTATATAAAAATGTTACCAAATTACCGATAATTCACTATGCAGGTTGTCCCATTTTCGTATGTTTTACGGGGTATGCAGCTTATTTTTTAGGTTAGAACCTTGCGGTTTTCGGGACACCGTGCTATTTTTTAATGAAACCAAAGATGCACTAATCAAATTTGGCATAGCTATCTTAGTTTGTGTGCTACAGGGTGATTTTGGAAAAATTGCATTTTCAGTCATCCCCTGTAACTCTGTTATTGTCAGACATATTCAAAAAGTAAAAACTGATATTTGTAGATTTTTTTACGTACGATACTAAGATTTTCTTTACTTACAAATTCTACAAGAAAAAACTATAAACATTTTAGAAGATATTCCACTGGCTCAACTGAACGATATATTCTCCCAGCAGGATGGGGCTCCAGCCCACAACACTAGAATAATACAAAACTGGCTAAATGAACGTTTTCCCAGGAGATGGATTGGAACAAATGGACATGTTCGATGGCCACCACGATCACCGGATCTCCCGGTTTTGGATTTTTTATATGTGGGGGTATTTAAAGAAATTTAAAGAAAATTAAAAATTGCAACGGAAAATGCTTTTGCAGAATTACGATGACAATCATTTATTTTGGAAAATGCTATTAAAATAATTTATAAACTTTGTGAAACCTGTAGGAGACATAATGGTCTGCAATTTGAACGATATTTGTGTTAATTAATTATTTTGTTTTTTATCAATGTAAATTATAGAAAAAAATCATTTTGTCACGTTATTTATAAAAATAAATATAGACTATGCTATATTTTTAATAAGCTCTTGGCAAGGGGAAAAAGATTTTAAAAAAATATATAGGGTGTCCCATTAAAAAAAAGTAGGTTATGTCAATATCTCAAAAACTGTGACCTCTAAAGAAAATCTGAGTATCGCCACTGGATTCTACGTAAAAAAATCTACAAATATCAGTTTTTACTTTTTTAATATGTCTGACAATAACAGTTACAGGGGATGACTGAAAATGCAATTTTTCCAAAATCACCCTGTAGCACAAAAACTAAGATGTCTATGGCAAATTTGATTAGTGCATCTTTGGTTTCATTAAAAAGTAGGTTCTAACCTAAAAAATAAGCGAAATACCCCGTAAAACATACGAAAACGGGACAACCTGTAAAAGCTGTAGATAGTTTTGAAAAAAATTGTGTTTCATAAAAATTAAAGCAGAACGCATAAACAATAATTTCAAAAAATGACAGGAGTGACAGATGCTGCTGCGTAATCAAGACACGTTTTAATGCGCTAATATGAATTGGACAGCAGATTTATGTTTTTATGGGCATCCTTCTCTAATACGTGCAGTTGAGAGAGAGAGAGAAAAGTAGGTAATTTTATTATAGTGTTTTTACATCGAGAGTCATATCCAACTTTATTTGAATCAAACCTTAGCAAGAATATTTTGTGAACCTACCTTGTAGAATTCCACTCAATTAATGGAATTTATTAATTATTTGATAAATTATTGTCTTTTCTGCACTGTGATTGCTTAACAGGCGCATTTTCAGGTTCTGTGTATGTCATTCTATAACACCATTCTAGTCTGTAACAAAATCACCGAAACAATGTAATTGGATTAGTCCGTTTCGGTATTAAAAAAACCTCGTAAAATCACCACATATGGTTTTATTACGTCCATACTGCCCTCGTAAACATTTGAATATAAATAAAAAAAAAGAATTAAAAGGTGAATACCTCCAAACGCTCTCAAGAAAAAAAATCTCCCTCTTTTATATTGTCCTTTGCGAATTATATATATCCGTTCTTAATTCTATTACTTAAAAGCTTCATTTTTTTTTCTTTTTCGTATTCAATTACTTCTTATCCTTTAGAAACCAGTATATTTTACTTTTGTATTAAGCTTTGAACCACAAACTGACGTATAAACAATATTTCATCATTAAATCTCACAATCCAAATTAAGTAATTATTAAAATGGTTATTTATGTTAGCTGAAAAAGCAATAAAGTAATGCACTTATATGGTTTGCGTAAATTTTCTTACAGATAAATAAAAAAACAGGCCGGAAAAGCTTTTATAAATTCCGCTACCTGTGTACTTCCATTTATGGATTAATCTGGCTATAAACGGACGAGCTTTACGATTACACGGCTGAATGGGCTATTAATAAAGTTTATAACAGAATATATTTTTGTACGTTAAATTCAAAATGTTGCTTAAATATCTGATTATATCGTTGATTACATTAATGCGGAATATCAATGCTAGTTCTGTACTGATTTGAAAATCAATAGTGCAAGTGCAATAACCACTATATTGGTAACACGTATTTATCAAATGTGTTATATATACCACAAGCACTTATATTGCATTTGCTTACGTGGGATAGATAGTGGTAGAGTTGGGCTCAATTGCATTCTGTGCATAGAGTATTGGGATATTTACAATGCAGAATTCAACCACTTCTAAGATAGAAATGAGGGTGATTTATCACGAATTCCGCATAGAGCGTCTAAGTAGTAATAATAATAGTAATGTTCATTGTGCATAAAAAGAAACACACAATTGGTGTAAATTGATCTAAAAGCTGTTCTTCCACTCCATCAATAATAACAATAAGTTAATTGTAGAAGAGTGATTACAAGCTTAAAATTGTACATGTCAAATAAGAAAATGGTTACTGTTAAATTAACATTCTAGAAGGGTATTATAAACTTAAAACGGGATACAATAATCAAGGTTATGAGTGATTGATCATAATTATCGCAATTGTTGAAAGTATGTTTGTAGCATATTTCTTTTTAGGCTGCGTTTTATGGAGATTAAGTTATTGTCGTCAGGTAAATCAGAAAATTGATTTAATAATTTTGGTGCCAGTAGTAGTGACGTACCTTCCGCCATCTTGGATTTCGACGTCACAAGCCCAGCCCCTTGAGACACCTTTCCCACAACTTTTTGCACTCGCCCACCTGCGAGGCGTATATTTGGAGGGTGGGGTCGAATTCTTTTCGGGGACCATTTTAAACCCTTGGGCGGAGTTAAGTCCCTAATTTGGTTGTATTAAGAGCCTTTTTGGCTGTATACCCTTTGGAGGTTAGGCAATTGCGCAGACATGCAGTGTTCTATTGGAGGGTGTAAGGTTAGGCCACACCCCACTTTTAGCAGATTGTTCGTGCGTACACCCGCCTCCCTGGCTTCTGATTGGTCCTTATCCCCACTACTCAGCCGCTGTGCTCTGATTGGAAGACTAAGTCTCTACGTTCTGATTGGTTATGGCGGGAAATTTGAAAATGTTTTTTAGTAAACAAAGGTTCTTGTAAGATAGGTGTAGGAACTATGACTGGGACCTGATCCTGCACGGGAAATTTGAAATTGTTTTTAATAATATAGAGGGTCTTGTAAGACAAGTATAGGAACTACCATGTAGGACTTCAAATCTTGTTCTCGGGCCTTCGCCCCCTGTCTCGGCCCCTTGGCTGGTAATGGTATGGGGCCCTAACCTTATATATAAGTGTAGAAACTAGCTCTTGGGCCTTGGCCCCTATCGTGGCCCCCTTGGTGCAGTTGTATGTGAGTTCTAACCTAATCTTACAGTTGTAGGCCTTCGCCCCCGTCATAAAAAAAAGTATTCTAGTAAGGTGGCCCTAGCCTTGTAAGACAGGACTTGTATCAGGGTCTGCGCGCTCGCCTCTTTTGAGTTAAAATTGATTTCTAGCGCCACTAGTGGCGTATGGACTAATGAACATTTTCTGTAATAGAAGTTGATCATGCACGTCTCTCTCCTTCACTCTCGTCTTAGGAGAAAATACCTCAGTCATAAAAAAGGAGTTTAGATTTATAGACATGCCCCTTGGGAAGATATTAGAGTGTGGTTAGGTCAATACTTCAAACTTCCCTCGAAGATAACCGATTCTACCCGAACATTGACAAATGTGCCAGCGCACAAGGCTCTAGGCTAGCAACGTTCTCGTTCCTCCTGTGTTTCGCTCTTTAAAGTGTAACTGTTATCGAGTGAGCATTATTATGATGTATTTTGCTGCTTATGAGCCAGCATCAGCGGACATTAGAGATTTTACTGACTTGTTAATAAACTATTACAACATAACCGTTCAAGATAATGATGGAAACGATGACGTGGATGAGCTGAATGTATCTCACACTCAAGGTGATGGTGATGATTCACAAAAGAGGAAGAAGAGGGATGAGCTAGAGAAGAAGGACGAATCTCAAAATCATGATGATGATAGCGACGAATCACGGTTCAAGAAGAAGAAGACCGATAAAGGTTGTTATTAAATAAAAATGAAGTATTGTTGTTTATAATAATAATAATATATTTAAAAACGCTAAGCTTTCCTTCAATTTTGTCAATAAACCTGTTTTTCCTAACGGTGCTTCCCGTCTTCATTCATGTTTGCAGCTTTACGAGTTTTCGCTTTAGCGTGTTTTCGTTTGTGTGTTTTCGTATTTGCGTGTTTTCGTTTTACGTGTTTTTGCATTTGTATGTCTTCGCGTTTGCGTTTTTTTCGTTTGTGTGTTTTTGTGTTAGCGTGTTTTCGTGTTTGCGTGTTTTCGTTTGTGTGTTCTCGTATTTGCGTGGTTTCGTTTTACGTATTTTCGCGTTAGCGTGTTTTCGTGTTTGCGTGTTTTTTGTGTTGGTGTGTTTCTGCGTTTGCCTGTTTTCGCGCGCTCGTGTGTGTGTGTGTGTGTGTGTGTGTGTGTGTGTGTGCGCGTACGTGCGTGCGTGTGTGAGTGGGTGCGTGCGTGGGTGTGTGCGTGTGTACGTGTGTACGTGTGTGTGTGTGCGATGTGAGTTAGTAGTGCAGTGCGTGCAAGTTCGTGAGTGCGTGAGTGCATGGTGTATGTGAGTGTTGTTGTTGTGTGAGCGTAATTGAGTATACAATAGTTTATGTAATCTGAAGATTCAATTAGTTAAAGTAATTTTTTCGTTAGCAAAATTTTTAATATATTTGTAAGTGTTTTTAATGTAAATTTTTATAAGTACAGTATAATTGCTAAATACGAGTAGCAGTAATCAAGTTTTGTGTATTACTTTCTAAATTAGTTAATGATCGGAATGTAATAGCCAGTTTATGTCCAAGCATTCATAAAACGTGTTTTAGTGAGACTACATGTGGACACTTTATTAGAACAACTGAAGGAAAAACACTTCTAAAAGTAAGCGTATTATTTTTAATATATATATATATATATATATATATATATGTTTTTTTACCTGATATTGCTAACAAAAATGTCGATAAAGATTTTTAAAATGTGTTATTACTCTTATAGGATGACGTCATAAGATCAGCTCTACAAATAGTTGGTACGTATTGGTGGATTTTAAACTTGTAGTTATTGTTAATTCGCGTATAATAATAAAACCATTAAAACCTTTTGCCTTTTGTTTCCATTATATCAGTTTGATATTCTTAAAAACATGTTAATTTAATTTAACTCTATGTTATATATAAGTAATTATTACTTTCCGGTCTTTTTAATGGGGTTGTTATAACAGTTAACGAACACGTTTCTATGAAACAATTTTGTGTGTATGTAATTGAACATGCAAATAAATCAGATATAATTTTCCGAATGCATAGGTGGTGCCTGTTTAGAAAGAGAGAATCTGCCTATACATAAAGCACAATTGCATTAAGGTAGAAATTATTTATTATTTCACGTCATATTTAATTAGGCTTTAATGTATTCAGTTTTGAACTGTAATCTAGCTTCCGCAAACTGTAAGACATAATTTCGGTTGATTGATTGAGATTGATCTGGTTGATTTGATCAAGCATGATTTGTTTGAGATTTATTGATTAATTAATTAATTGATTTGTTTGTGTGTGTGTGAGAAAGAGCCGAAAGAGAGAGAAACGAGATAGAGCAAGAGAGAGGTGTGCATTATCAACTTCTATTATAGAAAATGTTCATTAGGTTATACGCCACTAGATGACGCTAAAATCAATTTTAACTCAAAGGGGCCAGGGCGCAGACCCTGATACAAGCCCTGTCTTACAAGGCTTGGGCCTCCTTATTAGAATACAATTTTGTATGACGAGGCGAAGGCCTACAGCTGTAAGATCAAGTTAGAACCCGCATACAACTGCACCAAGGGGGCCACGATAGGAGCTAAGCTCTGCTCTTGTCTTATAAGGTTAGAGTCCTCATACCATCTCCAGCCAGGGGCGAAGGCCCGAGAACAATTTGCGAAACCCTGCACGTGTCTTACAAGAACCTCCTTATTAGAAATACAACGTATAAATAAATTTCTCGTATAGGTAAAAAACCATCCGAACATACCCAACAGCATATGACCATTTTAAAACAATAGGATGGATAATTTTCATAATAATATCTTATTACGGTAATTATGCAATTTCCAACATTGTATGTGTGTGCGTTTGCCTAACCTCCAGGGGTACTGCTATTAATACAACCAAAAGGACCTTAATTAGGTTAAAGCTGTCCATCAAATATAACCCTAAGACTAACTCCAGGTCCAAGACCAACCCCAAGTCCAAGACCAAACCCTAGACCTGCATATGCCCCTCACGTGAGCAAGTACAAAATTACTGTCAAAAAGGCTCTAATTAGGGTTGACCCTCGAAAGAAACCATAGGGGTAGAAAAAACGCGTCCTACACGTGGGCGGCCGTAAAGTAGGGGTGAAAAACATGTCCTACACGTGAGCGAGTAAAAACAAAAATAATTAGGGGTTGAAAAAGATCTCCGAAAAGAAACCACAAAAAAATAAGGATGAAAAACGCGTCCCCCACGTGGGCGGTCTTGTGACGTCAAAATCCAAGATGGCGCCCAAAGGTGTCTCAGTACTACTACCGTTAGATAACACAAAAGTCAAGACAAGTAGCAACAAAGTATATACTAGATTATGTGTTATGTTTGTTATTGTGTTCACCGTTTTATATATGTTTCATGCATTAGTAGTTAAGCACACCAATTCACCGTAGCTTGATATATCACTTTGGTATATTGTTATTAACATTTCATTTTTTTTTCTAATTCTAATTGTAGTGTATGTAATCAGTTGTATAGAATCTCTTTACATTTTTTATTTGAAAGAACGGATACTTTCAAAGGGGGCGGCATTTAAATTAGGATTCTGAACAGATTACAGTGTTTAAACAATATAAGTTTAACCCATTAAATCCCAAGGGTTGCCAAAATTGATTAATGGTTTTGTCCATTTCAGGAACGATTTATTATTGTTTTGAAAATATATTTTTCAAGTTTATTCAAAATTTTTTTAATGACGTCAATAAAAAGCTGGTGCATATACCGCACCACTGGTAGAATAGGAGAAATATACTATTGCACGTTTTTACAAAAATATATTTTAAAGTATACAAAATTCTTAAAAACTAATTAAAACCATGCAAATAATGAAATATATGAATGATTGTTGTATGACAATATAAAAACGACATTTTTTTTTAAATTTTGATTTGGTGCATAAACGCACCACTGGAAACCGTTTCTAATTTTTTTAGGATTGTTCGAAACACGGAACATGTAAATGTTGATTACATTTTCTACAAATATAAATTGTTTATGACATCTACGTCGCTTCTAGCCTTATTTACATGTTTGTTATATATTATATATATATATAATATTTCTTGGTTAAGTGCTAGTGTAGTTTTAAGCAAACGTAAAGCAATATACGATTTAAAGTCCAATAGTGGCATTTTTTCGTTCATTGATCATATTAACAACACCGAATTTACAACAATTTATAAATTTCAAAAATTACCAGTTTTTTCCTAGAACCCTGCAGGTAATTAACCATTATCGTGTAAGTCAACACCTCCCATAAATTTTTGTATTGTGAAACATCGTTGGGCTGACTTTTTTCCTTTTCTGTTATAACGTTTTACACGGATAATCGGTTCTAGTTCAAAAATTCAAATTGTAAAATATAAAAAAATTTTTAATTGAATTTGTAAGTATGTGGCAACTTGTTTGCATTTTTGTAACTTTTATATTCTTTAAAGGTTTATATACTTCATATAATTAAATTTGACGTTTTTTCCCCCCATATCACCTGATTTAAGCGTCCTTTCGATCATTTCTTGATGTACCTGTTTCGTACAGGAAGCCATATTTGGGTTTCCACCTAAATTTTTGAAATGTCTATTGATTTAATGGTAAGGTACATTTAATTCGTATTATTTAAATTTAAAACATTTGCTCTTTCAGGATTTTACACTTCTGAACTTTTACTTACTTTTCTTTTACCACTTTTGGGATTTTCTGCTTATGATTACAATTTTGCAAGTAATTCAGATCTAAATTTAGATCACATTTTTTATTTGAACTTTCAAGAATGCAATAAATACTGGATTATTCAAATTTCATGAAATTAATTTTAAAAGTAAAATTCAACTTTGGTGGGTTTACAACGTACAGCATTGTCATTAATATATTGCCAATATTGGTAAAATTAATCCCTTTGGTTGCATTTCTGTTTTCTTTGATACCAATGTTATCAAAAAGTTGTTTAAATAAATTTTAACTGGTATTTATATCAATCATTTAGTAATTTAAAACAATTAGTTTTAAATTTTTTATATAATTCGAAATTTAAATGTTTAATAAAATAGTTTGTATATCTTTATTTTAATTTTGGTGAATTTTTTATAGTTCCTCGGTTTAGTTATTAGCGTAATCAAAAATAACTTGGCGTCCGAGATAATTTTATTACTGTTACATTATTACTATTTTAAAGTGGAAATAACCAAGCAAAATTTTGGTAATTAAGCAAATCAAAAGATTGGGCCTACTTTTCTTCCGACTGGGACAAGGCATTACTTTTGAGTGGTTTGGGTCTCTTTATTTAACGATTTGTTTTGAGAACATTTAACCTTATTTATTATTTAAAAACCATTACACTACTTTATAGGGTTTTGTTTTTTGTCTATCAAGACTACAATTATTTGTTCTTTTTCGACTTGTGGTAGAAAAGTCATTATTTTTAATTGTACAAAAAGTTTATGACAAAAAATTATCAAAAAAATTTGATGAGAAATTTTCAATCATTTTAAAAATTTTAACATCACCCTAAATAAATTTGAATGTTTTTATTACCAGCTCCCATATGGAAGAGAATTGAAAAGATCACCATTAGATGAGCAAAGACAAAAGTTTGAATCCAAACCTTGGTTTTTTTTATGAACATTTTGCACGAATGTCACCATAATAAGTTTCATTTGCTCATCAATTGATAAATTGAATGCAAAAACCCCACTGCAAATTTTTCTATTGACAATATCTAGAAATGGTCGTATATTAGCGAATTTATCATTTTGATCAAGATTATCATTGTCCGATAAATGTAAATTTTGCTTTATACTTTGAAATCTATTTCGACTCATGCACCTTTTTATGATGTCAATGCCTTTATCTTCCCGAGTGGACCAATACTACGGAATTTGTGGACGCGCATGATAACCAGAAAAAGTAAAAGATCCAAAATTTTGAAATCATTTTTGAATTAAATCTTGGCGATTGTTATCATGCGCATATTTTTAAAAAATCTACCATAAGTTGAAAATTCATCCTCTAAGAATAAACTAAAGATTTCTAAAGGTGTATTTCCAGCCAACTCATTTTGAACATAGTAGATGATTCCTTTGAAATTGGGTTGTATTCAATTTCCATTTTGGTAATTACTGGGCTAACCGTTGCCTTTTAGGCCAAATTCGTTATGAGAACTCCAGCTGCACTAGATCGTTCCGTGTATCTGGCATAAATTAAAATGTACCAGCGAATCAGCCTTCATTGTCAGGTGAGTAATTTTCATCATTAATTTTTCATCATCTATTAGGTATCATTGTCCGGAGAAAAATGCATCAATACCTAAAAAATATGAACAATTAGGTACTATCATTGCAAGTAAATTTTTTTTTTTTAAAATGAAAATTTGAGCTAGAAATTAAATTACTTTCATCCCTTTGTTCCAGTTCATCAATAACGTTCTTGGGCAGCACTTAACTCTTGTTGAGTCAAATATCTTTTCATAAATTTTCAATGCAAAGATACAAAAACCACAAATGGGAAAGCTTTGAATAGGTAATATCGTGACGCGTTGAAAGCTTGTCAACAACTGACCAAAAACGTGCCAAACTTGACACTTTTGCCTGGTGCACAAATAATATTTTATTGCTATTTATTTCTTTTTATTCAAACTAAAGTAAAAATATGGGCCGTTTTAGGAAGGAACACTTGGATATCTTACAATACCCAACAAAGTACAATTTTAGAATAAAATCGATTTTATTACAGTAATGGTGCCCGAAATGCATTTTCATTTAAATTTGAAAGGTAATAAAAATTTGGGGTTCTAATTTACGAACAAGTTTTTTATTGTGTTCATGTTTGGATAACACCGTTATTTCATAAAAAAATTATTACTCAGTGTCGAAAAAAAATGAAAATGTTGGTGTATATTAGAATGGGTTAAATTCGCACTAATACATTCAGACGAAGCAGTTGAGAATTTAGAGAGCAACGGTCGCTCTGCATACATTGTTATTATATCCCCAGAAGTAGATGTTCTCACTGACGAAGAAAATTATTAAGATGAAGAGTTTCCAATACCTTCGATTCCAAATGATGTTCCTGGACAAATAGAACTGCATTTTTATTTAGCGATGAAGATGATGAATACATTCCACCATCACCAAATTCTCATCGACAGCCTCAAAAATCTACTCGACAGAGACAAAAACGCAAGGTTGCTTGGTTCCAGATTGGTCAAATGATAACATAAGTATTCAAATGGAAGATACTAACTCCACCTTCCAAATTTACGTAATGTAAAGGAATAACTGGCTAAATGTTCTCCACTTATTATCGAAAAAAAATTTGATATGCTAAACAAAAAAATGGTCACCACTTTGATGTGACAACTGAAGACTTAAAAATTTTTATTGGTGTACTTATTTTTACTGGGTACCATGAACTCCCAAGAGAACACCTTTACTGAAGCTTTGGTGAGGACGTGAAAGTTCCCTTTGTCGCTGCAAGTATGTCAAGATATAGGTTTCAACAGTTAAAGAAATATTTACATTTTGCAAATAACTTGACGTTAGATAACAGAGATAAAATGGCAAAAAACCGCTAAAATTATTGAATAGACCAATCTGATATTAGACGGAGATTATGATTTATAATATATACAGTCTGACTTATTTCAATGGGTGCACAAGATTTGCGTGTTATCCGCGTATAAATATACAGCACAATCTTCGGTGGTTACAAGTGGTAGGTCCTATGTAAATATTGGAAATAAAAGGGGACCCAGTACACTTCGTTGCGGTATACCTTCACTTACATTTCTTTCAACATACGTTAAACCAGACACATTTACAAGTTGTATTCTGTTGGATAAATAACTGCTAAACCAACTAATCACTTTTCGGAGAAACAAGAATTGTGACGTCTGATTTGTCGACGGCTCCGGCAATTTCATTCGTAATTTTAAAAAGAGCAGTGTTCGTGTTATGAAAAGATCTAAATCCAGACTGAACGAGTGGCAAAAAAACATGACGTATTACTTGTTCAAAAACGATTTTTTCTAGTATTTTAGACATGGTCAGGAAAATGATTATTGGGTGAAGCTCGGATAAACTTGAAGGATTTGATGACTTTGGAATCAGTGTTATTTTATATTTTTTCCATATGTCCGGTACAGTTGACTCAAGTAGAGAGGTATTTATGATATGTTTTAATCTGTTAATGCAGTAGGGGAATACCAATTTCAAGAGTTTCAAATTAATGCCATCTACTCCAGTTGCATTTGATTTAAGTTTACTGATAATGTTACAGATGTCTTTTTCAGTTACCTCCTTAAAGTCCCACTGGTATGACTTTTTTTGTTGTTTTCATAAAAATTAAGGAGATCTGGGTCAATGCCAGTTGCAACAACAGAATTAATAAAATACTCATTACGTTTTTTTTATGAAAAACTTTATTTAATGATAAAATAACAAATGAAAACTTCTATTCACTAAAGTATAAATCATTGTAAAGTAATATCTTTCGCCACCTTTCTGCAAGATCTTCAATGCCACGACGGTACCATGTAGCATCGATCGAAATAAGTGGTAATCGGAAGGTGCAAGGTCCGGGCTATAGCCTAGATGAGGAAGAAGCTTCAAACTGATTCCCTAATTTTTGTTGAGCTTCAGCTACAGTATGTCGTCTGGTGTTGTCTTGTTGCAGAATTGCCGGTCCTCTGTTCACCAATCCAGGGTAACGCCGACTTAGAGCATCATGCATACTATCCAACTGTTGACTGTAAAGTCGTCTGCCCATCAGGAACCAACTCAAAGTGAATAACCCCTTCAAAATTCCACCATAGACAAAGGATAGCCTTCCTTTGGAACCTTTCTAGTTTTGGAACCGGCAATGCAGGTTGCCCAACAGTAATCCACTAATTTTGTGTGCTGGGATTATTGAAGTAAATCCACTTTTCATCGCAAGTAACGATCCGTTTAAAGGAACGTTCATGCCAAAGAATGGAAAGCAGTTGATCACAAACCTGAGCTCGCCTTACTGCCATTGATGGCGTCTATTGACTTTTCCAAGTTGATGCAAATGGCGCCTTATGGTTTCTTTGGAATACCCAAGTTCTGCTAACAACTTACGGGTACTTGTCGATGGATGTACTTCAACAACATCTCGAAGTTCAGCGTTACCTAACGGTTTGCGCCGACCTGAATCTTGTTTCCTCTTGAGACTTGTAACTCCGTCAGTAAATTTTCAAAACCAGCGCTGCACCGTACGAATGTTCACTATTCCTTTCCCTTCCACTACGCATATTTTTTTAACTGCGGTGGTTGCAGAAACGTTTTGTTTCCAGTAATGACGCAAAAGTATCTAAGTTTCGTATTTTTCGTCAGCCATTTTGACGTTTATTGCTAGTTAGCCTTCTTGATTAGCTTTGAATACTGCATAGCATTAACATATAAATTTTTTTCTAGATAGGAGCAGAAGGGCTCAATAAGAAACTCTAAAAAAACGACATTTTTTATGGTCCACCCTAATACATTACCGATCGCAAACCAATCCTTATTTGATAAAAAGGATGCAATATCAAGTCAGGTGGAGCGTAAACGTTTGGTGCGGTGTATTGGGAGGAATGATTTTTGGGTCATTTATATTTAATGAAAAACTGACCGGTGAAATTTACCTCAATTTGTTGAACAACGAATTTCCAGTTCATTTAGAAAACATACCATTAGAAACACGTCAAAACACGTTGTTCCGGCATGATGGGTGTCCAGCCCACTTTTCAGCAAGAAACCGTCAATTTTGGGACAGAACATTTCCTGGCAAAAGGATACGAAGGGATAGTTTATTTTCGTGGTCAACCAATGTTTATGTAGTTTATGACTATTTTAGACATATCCTGATAATGCCGATTTAATAGAAAAAGCCGATTTTCGAATTTGCTGTTCATTCTAGTGGCACTCGCAGGAACTTGATATTAATTTCCAGCAATTTCTCTCGATCACTTTTACTATCAATATTGTTTTCCTGAAACTGTGTGATGCGTAATTTCTCATATACAGCCTGCCTCCTTTACTAATAGATCACCCAGTACATAAAACGCGAAAGTAGCGGTAAAGCAGTCGTTGAGTGGATAGGGTAGTAATCAAACTCAATTGTTCCCCAGAAACGTTAAAATAGCTATTTAATAGTTTATTATAAAACTAACGGACGTGAATTATAAATAACAATATAACATTAATCAATTGAAACGAGACTAATCACTTACCTTTCCTGTAGAGCTTAAAACCGTGGAAGACGTAGCTTGCAGTAGATAACAATACACTAAAACAGGCCATCCAAATACTTCACATACTATCAATTGAAAAATACAAGTGCTTAAATTAGTGATAACCAGTGTAGGAGCTCTCAAAATCGTTTTTTTTTCTCAAAGTCAATTTCGTGGTCTCAAATAATCTGAATGCTCCGGAGCTATCCAGTACGTTAACAGACACTTAACAAGCAGGAAATAGAAAAAAAGGATAGCTATGCAACCTCTTTTTACACGTACATTACGAAAACCGGCAACATTGTCAAAACAAAAAAAATAATCGGTTCACAGAGGTTCGGTGGAATACTTGATTTATTTGATTTATGAATATTTAATTTAGCAAAACTATTCCAGAGCTTCTTAGGATTGTGACTATTGCGTTGTATTTCTTGTTGAAGGTAATATGATTTTCTCGGCGTATGGTTGAAGTTAAGAGATTCCGTAAATTTTTATACCACGTGTCATCGCTCATTGACTTAGTTCGCCAAAAATTTTTGTATGCTTGATTTTTTAAACGTATCATTTCGATAATGGTTACTGTTATATATAGCTGATGACGCGGGTGTTTTACATTTATGGCTTTAAAGGGCGCATGCATGTCATACAGGAATAAAATTGCATCATTAAGGAACATGATCTATCATTGATGTTCTATGATCCCAATATATTCTTGTAGCATCACGAGCAAAGAGGCCTTGATCGAAGAAACTAAAGTCTCTATATGCATTCTTCTTTGGGTTGGGTATAGTAACGAGAAATTGTGTCTCACAGGAACCCAAACCATGATCAGTTGTTATGTGTAGTAGGTCAGCTGTGCCAATTTTACCTATTACCAGTTCATCACTTACACAAAGCACATCTATAAGAGTACACGAATTATCAGTAACTCGAGTGGATTCACCAATTACTTGTTTTAAATTATGAATTTCTAAGACCGACATTAAATGCCTAAATTCTTTTTAAAATAGTTAATATTGAGATCACCAACCCAAACCATCTGATCAACTTTCAGACGCAAATTATACAGGATCGCATTTAAATCAGGTAGACATGACGTAGAACATCCAGAAGGGGTGTAAACAGCACCAACACCGATTTTAGCTTATTAACTAAAATTTTTAGCTACAGTTGTTCCAGATGCGACTCTTGATCTAAATATGTAATAAAAAATTACTAGGGTGTATTTCGGGTTGCTGTTAATAATAATTCCCCTAATATTACTTATACTCCTAATAATAAATAGAATCTTTTGTGCCTTCAGCTCATGCCAGTGGTTAAATGGGCCAGGTTCTTAAAATTTGATTTGTTTTAATTAGAAAAGGTGTGTGTGGTTAGATATGTTCGCTTTACAAAAAAATGTAACTTCAACCTGTAAATAAATGTTAAGTGCCCCGAAGGCCAACTTATTTTATGGAAAACAAGTAAACCGTAAATGTAATAAATGTAAAATTGAAAAAAATAACAAGGTTTATTATAAAATCTTTAAGACAAGTTATAAAAGTAGAAAATCTTAATCCTAATGTTCGTAACTTAAAAAATACCTTATACTAGGAATTAGAAATTAAAGCCTGTTTACTTCAAAATTTTGGATGTCACTGTATACTGTAACTGATAAGATGTGCTGACGAAGCCACGCTTAAAATTTTGGTTACGCAATCAATCTTGAGATGGAAATATAATAAGAGTTTTGATATTCGTTGATCCCAAATGAATAAATTCTTTTACAAAAAGCCAAACTTGGTTGATTTAAATCGGTTAATGTACCATTTATTTATAATTTTCAGCATAGCAACAAACATCTATTGCGTCATCCTCGTTAATTTGAAACGTAATAATACAATGAAATTACTTAATAGGAAAATGTACGTAATAAAAGTCAAACAAAAGTAAAATAAAAGTGCCTAAAAAGGATAAATATAATAGACAAAGAAATATAAGTGTAATTACTCTTACCGTTAATTTAACGACACTTTTTTAATAAAAATACTCAAGAACAAAATGGACGCTTCTTGCTCTCATGTCGTAACAACAACGACTCCCCAAAAATATATGTCTGCGCATGAACTCAATGTGCAAGACGAAATGCGCGTACTACCCCACTTTAAAATATCTAAACCTATTCTTTTTTCAGCCACTAATGTATGCAATTTACATGACACAAAAATCAACGAAGTTGCCTAAATTATGGTATATTTTTAACACAACTCAAAAGGTTTGTTACAAGTAGATGTCTATAACTTTGAATTTAATATTTATGTTTATATACCATCAAACTACCCACCTCTAGAAGGTCTATCACGCCGGCACAATGTGTAATTTGGTATGTTAAACAATTTATATGGCATATCTGATGAAAGCCAGGTTTCGGAAATTCCTATTAACTTAAAATTTTCTTAGTAATGTAATCGTACAAAACATGAAAACTAGGAATTTAATGATCGTACCTTAATATGACACGCGCGAATAACGTGATCTAGTTTTGTTTGCGATGGCTTTTGTTTTTTGCAGAATTAGCCTTTTGTAGGATTTGGGGCACACCACGAATGTACTTAATATCTAAATTTACTTCACCTTACGCAATTCTCTTCTCGATTTCTTTCTTCAAGATTTCCATATAGTTACGTTGCATAGGGGTTTGATCATTAGCCACTCGTACGTCTTTAGTATTAATTACACTTCTATTCATTAATACCATTATGGCGTCATGTTGCGCTGTAAATATTACCTTTATTTGACGTGGAGTTCGTAATAAGCGTAATGCACGAATGTTGATCCAATACGCAACTTGCTCGAAGCATTAGATTCAGGCAAATTGGTTAGTCATATCTTCATTGTTAGTTAGATGCCTATAAAACGTTGAGTTTCCTCAATTTTAGTTTTTAATTCTTTGATTTCATTTTCCAAATGAATAACGGTTTCACTTAAATTAAGAATTAAATCACTTTTTGGTTTGCATTCTTCGCAGGAAAATGAAATTTTGCGAAAATTTGTTAATACACATTGAATTTCAAGGCGCGATGATTTAATACAGATTGTATGTGTTCTACATACCTTTTACAAGTATCGCAAAATATAAGTTGTTTATCTTTGACCTCTTGATTGCAATTTAAACAAATTTCACTGTACAGGCTGTCCCAAATTCGAGGGCAAGCATGGGGATCTCGCTTATTATAAGAGATAGGGATATAGGTTTAAATTCGGCACAAAAAACAAAAAATTTCGTTTTTCGCGTTTGGCCACCTTATTATTAGGAATTTTCAAAATTCGATTAAACATTATTACCTTTTTACGCACAATACTAATACGGTATTAAAAATATTATGTGACGTTTCGTTTATTCTGAACCATCATCAGGTTTATTTTTTCTTATGGGGGTTAAGATATATTTTTATGTCGTTGGATGGAGAATGTTATGCTGATTTTAGCAATATATAACACTTTATGGTTTGATCGACTTCGAACTAAAATAATGAGAAAAATACGAAGAACAAGATTCCGCCTTCTTGGATCCAGCAAGGAATAATTACAGTAGTTCTACTTATTTAATTTGTTAAACTCGTTAGAACATCCAAAAATATATAAAAACATTTAAACAATTTAAAAAAAAACATTAACAAACAACTCAAACAAGTATGTCTATGTAACACGGTCATAATAGCGACAACGAAAATTTATCGATAGGTAACAACAAAATAATTACACAGACAAACAAACAAAAATTATTATAATAAATGTTCGACTAAGTTTCCTCCTTCTTGAATACAGTAACGAATTCTTCTTCTACAATTGTTTACGCTTCTTTGAATGGTTCGCCTGCGAATTTGACGAAGTTCATTAACAACCCTATTCTGGAGTTCTTATATATTTTGCGGTGGCGTCTTATAAATCATATTTTTTAAATAGCCCCAGAGGAAGTAATCTAAAGGGGTTAAACCTGGACTTCTTGCTGGCCACCTAAGTGGTCCCCTATTTCCCATCCATTTATCAGGAAATTCGCCGTTAAGATATTCACTTATTATCGTAGCATTATGAGGAGGAGCTCCGTCCATTTGCCATCAGAGAGTCCATCTTTCTTTTAGCGGAACATCATCCAAAAGGTCTGATATTTCGTGTTAGAAATGCGAGGTAGCGTTGAGACGTTAGGATACCTTCGTAAATAATTGGTCCAAGGAGCCTATCCTTCCAGATTCCAACCCACACATTAAAGGATGGTCTTGCCCTCGCATTTGCCTGTTAATTCGTGGATTTTCAACGGACCAGTAGTGCTCGTTATTACGATTAAACATTCCATTAGTGGAACAATTGCACTCATCCGTCCAAATTATTTGATTGAGAAAGTTGCGATTTTCTAGCATTTTGGTATTAAGTTGGTTACAAAAATCCAACCGTTTCATATCGTCCCCAGGCCAAAGAGTTTGACTAACGTGTGGCTTAAATGGTTTATAACGGTGTTGCTTTAACACTCGCCAAACTGTCGTTTTTGGCACTTCAATAGTTTGCTCTATTTCTCTGGTAGATGTTGAAGGATTTTCTTGAACCTAAGATGGATAACATAGTCATAACTCTCCAAAAAAAATGTCTGCTGAAATTAGCAGTGAAGTGAGTAGAAATTCTTATAATTAGTATAATACTAACAAATAGTACCTGATATAATATTTCTTCTTCGGCATCTCTGTCTAGTCTGCTACCATATGCATTTCGAGGTTTCTGAAAACATCCAAAATGTCGAAAATTTTGGTCTAATTTTAAAAAATATCTCTGGTTTGGTTGCTGCCTCTCCGGATATTCCTTTAAATATTTTTTTTTCTGCTCTGACACTATTTCTATTGCAGCTATAAAATATCCTTATCATGTCTCGTTTTTTTGAATTTGAAAACATTCTAAAGAAACTTACAAATTTTAAAGCACTAACACGAAGGATCTTGCAGTTATTACCCTTTTTACAATTAGAAAATGACATGACAAAAGCCAACTCCTGAGTTTTGTTTGATTCATGGGTATCGTGATATTGTAATATTTAGTTTTTAATTTAAGAGTATTTTAGTTCGCAGTCGATCAAACCATGAAGTGTTATATATTGCTAAAATCAGCATAACATTCTCCATCCAACGCCATAAAAATATGTCTTAACCCCAATAAGAAAAAATAAACCTGATGATGGTTCAGAATAAACAAAATGTCGCATAATATTTTTAATACCGTATTAGTGTTGTGCCTAAAAAGTTGCCTTAATAATGTTTAATCGAATTTTGAAAATTCCTAATAATAAGGTAGCCAAACGCGAAAAACAAAAATCGAAATTTTTAGTTTTTTGAGCATAAAACCAAATCCATTCGAGTTAGATCAAATTTCTTTTCAGATTAATACTCGTCATCGAATTTAGCAAAAGTGCCGAATTTAAAGCTATATCCTATCTCTTATAATAAGCGAGATCCCCATGCTTGCCCTCAAATTTGGGACAGCCTGTACATTATTTACGATATTAAATTAATTACGTTATGTTAAATATGTCTTAATACTGAAGTAAATGAGTTAATTACAGTCAGAAACAATATACAGCTCTCTTCTACACGTCGGAAGGAGAAGGAGATAAATATATAAAGTATAAAACACTCTTGATCTGCAACACCTAAACTGACTCTTTGCTTTAAGTCTCACAATAAAATTGTTGGGTATGGCCCATTATAGTTTAAATAAAAGAATAAGTTGAGTAACTATTAAATTTTCGACATTAGTTATGCAATGATAGCCGCAATTAAGCAACACACGCAAAAAAAAATTATTTCAGCACACAAAAAAATTGTGAGAATTGATTGTCCTTATGGCCTACTCAAAATTTACCATTTATAGGACCGTCAATCGTCCACTACATAACAATATCCAATATTATTCTTACTTATAAATTTCCTAGTCGTTTTTAAGAAAAGTATCATAATCAATGGGGTTGGACTGGAGTTGGATGGAATTAAATCTGTGGGATAATATACGCACATCCACAGTCAGCCTTAGCTTTGCCGGCGCTAAATTAAATATTCCCCGTTCACACGTCCTTTTACGCTTGTATTACCATAGTAATCTTCTTCTAAAATGTTTGTCGAATTTAACTCTCTGCATTAATAGTTATTTAATGCAGTCATAATTTCAATTTAAAATATCCAAAACACTTTCTTAATTATAAAGGATCACTTTAAAAGTTTCTCTATCACTCGGATTTTATACGCAATACTTTCTCTTAACACAACGGTTTCTGTTTATACAGCTCTTATAACATAAATTAACAGAGACCCTTATGTGTTTTCGTGTCTCAAATCACGCGGTATCACTTCAAATGAAAGTTTGGTGAAAATGTTCCCCATGCCTTCTAAATTTGTCCTAGCTAAGCGTGTCCAAGATGTTAAAACCAAGAGCATTCCAGTGAGATGCAATTTGCATATCCATAAAAAAATTGACGGAAAATAAGGGTTGAAACCTTCTTTATCGACAAGTGGCTTGCGCCTGCTCGTGGTATGGGGAAAAAGTGTGGGCACTAAATCAGCGACAAGTTGCCTACACATAGGGACAGGGGCTGATGAAACGGCACTATATAAAGGCAAAAATCAAATAGAGGGGATGAAAATGACAAAGCTTTTAAATTATGCTTGAAAATAAATATAAAATGGCACCCTCCAAAATGGAAGTAGCAATTTAATATATTAGTATTTTCTAGTTAATTGTAAATTAAAATTCTGTAATAATTAGAGTAAAAAACAGTTATAGTGATGAAAGAAATACTGACTAAATGATAGATACTGTGTCTAAAGGTAATGATGGTTCCTAGAGTTTTAACGAAAATAACAGAACTTATAATGTTATAAAAATGGTACCAGGTATAAATAAGGTTTAAAAGCACCAGGTATAATAATATAATAATATGGTATGGTATATATAATATAGGTGTAAAATTTAAAAAGGTATAAATAAATGTTTTGAAGCGTTCTCTATACAAATCCTTAAAATAACTAGAGACACGTACCATTCATTAAAAAATAATGCCGTTGACTGAGAAGGTAGATTAAATAGGGACAGGTTCATGCTTTTTGATTTACTTAATTACCACCAATTTCTGCTTGGTTATTTTCATCTAACATCAATATAGTAACTTCTAGGTAACAATAATAAAAATTATCTCGGACGCCAAGTTATTTTTTTGATTATGCTCGGAATAACTAAACCTAGGACACAATAAAAAATTCATCAAAATGTCAAAATAAAAGATATACAAATTATGTTTATTAAGCACTTAAATTTGGTATTATATAAAATAAATCTTAAAAATATCCTTGTACTAAGAAATCATTAGGGTTATAAATACCTGTTACAAAATGTACAACTTCTTGAGAACCTCTGATTATTATAAATGATGCGGAATTGTAAACCAAAGATGATGTAATCTTCGTATCAGTGTTGCGCAATATATCGTATTTTCAATGTTTCACGTTGTAAAGTATACCAAAGTTGAAATTACTTCTTACAAATTTATATTCTTTGAAATTTGAATAATCCAAATTTTATTGCACTCTTGAAGGTTCAAATAAAAGGTGTGATCTAAATTTAGATCTGCATTAAATGCAAAATGCAATCATAAAATGAAAGTGTACGTAAAATTAAAAGTTAAAAGTAAAAGTAGAATTGTAATTAAAAGTGGTAAAAGTAGGAAAAGTGCCTGCAGAAGCAAATGTTTTAGATTTTAATATAATACGAGTTAAGTGTATCTTACCACTAAATCAATGGCACTTTTCACACAATTTAGGTGGAAACCAAAAATGGCTTCCTGTTCAAAACAGAACATATCAAGCAATGCTAAAAATGACGCTAATTCTATAAGGTGATGTCGCGATGCGCGAGAATTATGTGCAGAAATTTAATTCAAAGATGTAAAAGTATGAACCCTTAAGAAAATATGCAACTTAAGTTACACCTAAATGCAAATTAAGTTGCCTACCAAAACTTATAAATTATTAATTTACAAAAACCAACCCTTTTTTCTTATATTTTACAACTAAATGAACGAAGAACGTAAAAGATTCGTTACAAATTTGATATTCAAACTTTAAGAGGAGTAATAAATTGTGGTTTAATGTGTTAGTATTTTTTTTGTAACAGTGACATTACTAACTGATAATTGTATTTGAAAGAGTACGTTACCACGATTCATCTAAGTTTGTACTTTTTTGTCAAATTATCTAATTTAATCTAACTCCGCAAAGCATTATCGGATGTTGTAGAATGCACACTTTTGTATAAATTTTGGGTGTCTAGTAGAACATTACTCAACGGTGTCAAATTTTGTAGCACTTCGTTGGGTTATGCCACTTGTTTTTAATTTTTTAGAATCTCGCCGATCATTAAGGACTTTGGTCAAGTCATGTTGAAGTTTGTCACGCTTCATTCAATGTTGATGTATTTTCTCGAATATCTTCAAATTTCATCGAACTACGTTTACGAAGTTTGTCAAACTCTGCATTATAGAACTTTGTCGAATTTCAAGTAATTAGTCGTATTTCGTTAAATTTAGTAGAACATTGTCAAAATTTGTCAAATTTCTCCGGATTTTGCAGAATTTTCTGTGTTTCATTTTTGTCAACGATCATCGAAGTATTTTGTACAATTTTGTCAAGTTATCGAATTTTGCAAAAGTATATCAAATTTTGTCTATTATTTTAGTGTTTCTTGGAATTTTGCCGATTATAATCGAATTTAGTAGATCTTCGTCGAATTTCCCTGAATTTAATTGAAGTTCCTTATATTAAACTTTAGCAAATTTTATGTTATTTTACTGTCGATCCTTACGGAATTTTGTCAATTCTTGGATTAATTCTGCGGAATTTCGTTAATATTTGCCAACATTGTTTAAATTTTTAAATTGTTGAACCTTATGAATCATACTTTGTCTAATATTTTTGATGTTCTTTGAGTAGCAATTAGTTTCTTTTTAATTTTACAATCTTTCGCATTTCGTCGAATATAGCAATATCTCGGCGAATTCTACTCAATCCTGATGCACTGGGACAACTTTATTGTGATGTACTCCTTTCGATCCTGGAAAATTCTGAGTTATTTTAGTCTAACATAATTTTTTTTAATATTCCGAGCCCCCCAATGACTATCCCACACATCTAAGTACGTTACCACTCTTCATTAAGTGTGTCGGATTTTGTACAATTTTTTCAAACCATCAAATTTCACCGAATTAAAATTTCACTAATAAACAAGCTGCAGGGATTGTTTGCCTACCCTGTAGAATCTTATGTTATCGTATTGTATTATCGTAATTTGAATTTTCGGTGAATTTAGGTCGGGTTGTCAAATTTACGGGATTTTGTGGGTTTGGATGAATTTTTTTCTTTTTTACAACGCTTATCAGTTATCACAGCATCGGTTTAAGTTTTGGCGAAGTTTGTCGAGTTTTGTCATTTTCTTATGAGTTTTGCCGGCTAAGAATTTTGTATCGCTGAATTCTGAAAAATTACTATAAATTTTGTTTTTATAGTCGGTTTTTAAAGCTTATCGATTTCCGACAAATTTGTCGAATGACAACGTATTCATATGTTGTCTATTACAGTTGAATTTTGTTAAGCTTCGTCGCAAACATTTATTTAATTTTCGTTTGCTTTTGTCGAATTTATTTGATTTGATAGAAGATTGTCGAACTGTGTTAATTTTTTATGCATTTCCTAAAATTTTGCATGCTATCGCGTTATTTCGACAACTTATCAAATTGACGAACTTCGTCAAATCTCAAATTTTAGCGAGATGTCAAATTTCATCTTAATGCATATTAATTCCATTAAACATTGAAAATTTGTTTGCGTTTTGTATCATTTTGTCGAATAGGTTATGCAATTGATGGGTGGGTAAGTGGTCGGGCGTTCGGGCGGGCGGGCGGGCGGGCGGTCGGGCGGGCGGTCGGGCGGGCGGGTGGACGGGCGGGCGGGTGGTGTGGGTGGGTGGGTGGGTGCGTGCGTGCGTGCGTGCGTGCGTGCGTGTGTGTGTGCGTGCGTGCGTGGGTGCGTGCGTGCGTGCGTGCGTGCGTTCGTGCGTTCGTGCGTGCGTTCGTGCGTGCGTGCGTGCGTGCGTGTGCGCGTGCGCGTGCGCGTGCGTGTGCGTGTGTGTGTGTGTGTATGTGTGGGTGCGTGCGTGCGTGTGTGTACGCGTGCGTGCGTTTTATTTTATTTTTGATCCTAATATAAAGCAGGAAACGTTTAAGTCCAACTCGTCCTTGTTGTCTTTGGGGGAATGATTTGGTGATGATTGAGAGCAGAATCTGCTATTATGCCTATTTGAAACTCCTGAATTGCTAAAATGTGCCTCGTCTGATCATGTGACATTTCTTCCCAAGTTGGGTACTATTTTTAACATGTTTAAATACCAATTACAAAATATTAACATACGTTCAGCGTCACCAGGATGTAGACGTTGAACAAACCTAAATTTATATGGTTTATATTTATGGTGGCGAAGTATTCTTTGGATTCTTGTTTTCGAAACTCCAGTACTACTTTCTGTGGTTCTGCAAGAACTTACCGATTACCCTTCAAACTGGCTAAAACGGTAATCTCATCATTCTCTTGATTTTCTTTATTATATTTTTTTGACGTGAGTTTAGAAAATGATCCATAATTAATTAAATTTCTTTTTAATCTATGGAACGTGATTTTACTAGGTTGTCTCCGTTCTGGAAACCTACATTAATGCAAAGTTACTTAATTATCAAAATTTATACCAAGGAAACTACATTTATCTGTTAAAATACAAATTATCATTACTCTTACCAAAGCAAATCAGCATATCATATTTTTCAAAGTTTTCAAAATTTTGGTTTTCTGCCAAATTTTGCACAATAAACAAACAATACGATTGTTGCACAAAAATAATTTTAATCAGATTTGACAGGTCAATTACGTTTAGGTCAGACTAGGTCCAGCCTACTTACAAATTTAGGTATAAAGTATTCTTTATAAGTTTTATTGCCATTAATATTTTTTTCTGAAGCTGTAAGATGCATTTTACACAATTAAAAAAAATTGCCAGATTGAACATGTTTCCAAAAAATTTTGTACCTAATTTGCATAATTTTTTGTTATTATTTTTGCATTTCCTTAGATTTATTATAATCGCGTATTTACATATTTATAATTATAATAAAGCAATTGCCCTTTTTTAATACTCAAATATATCTTGGACGTTCACGAAAATACACGTTTATACTGAGTTTATAGGTTTCATGGCCAACTATATCATTAAAATGTTAAATTAACGTAACATTCATTTTTGAGGTTAATAATGCAAAAGATGTGCCACACATACATATTTTTTGAAAGCTGAGAGTAAGCTCTATTATATAATAAAAAATATACAGGGTGTTCCATTTAAAAAAAAAACAAAATTTGCTTTATTGCGAAGAAACTGACTTTTTGTCGAGAAAACTATGCACGCCACTAAATTCTACGGAAAATTCTGTATAAAACTCACTTTTCACCATTTCGATAAATTACAAGGTAAAGCAGTTACTAGGGGTGCTTAAAAAGTGCAAATTTTGAATTTCGCCCTGTATCTCAAACACTAATAGATAGGACTATGACAACTCTGTTTGTGGCATCTTTCGTTTCACGAAAAAGTAGAACAGGGTCGCGAAAACCGCATCTTTCTATCTTTGCTCGCAAACGAGCGCTTTTCTACTATTTATAAAAGGGTGTGCAATTTGCTTACGTTAACTGTACCTACAGCTTCTGTACGGTTTGTACGTGCATGTAGCGTAACTCTGTCAGTGTTAAGATTTATGTGTTCTTTGAGTATTAATACATTACTCCAATGACTACTAAATAGCCGTAGTTACTGAAATATGTTTAAGGACAAAAATATCTTGATTGTAAAGGATAAATTTCACACACTTCTACTGAAGCTTCCAAATTTGTGAAAAAGATGGAGAAAAATTATGTTGCTTCACTCATAAGTTAATGGAGTGTTTGTTACCAATGGACATTTATGTACAGAGGTGTCAAGAATCGAAAAAAACTTGGTAACGTACCACTTTGTTCCAAAGACGGGTATGGATCCTAGCCTTTGTATTACTGGTTTAGACAATCTTTAAGGCAGATTCTAGCTAAACCCGAGATCAAATATGATGTGCCTTTCTTAATGTATGGGCCGCATTAAAGCCAAAGACAGTTTGTATAATAAGTATATTTTATAGTTTTCATTTTGTAGCATAAAATGTATGTCCTTATTAGTACAGTAGAACTCCAATTATCCGAATTAATTGGGACCAGACCCCATTCGGTTAATCAAATATTCGGATAATTGGAGTTTTCACAAAAAAAAAACGGGAAATTTAATAAAAAAAAAACTCCACTAAATATATGCTATTATTTACTTTAATTACAATGGTTTTAATATGTACTTTACAGTACAAATTAAACTTTACTTACAAAAGAGTGTTAATGCTTTTTGAACATATCTGTTAGCGTAAGTTGTTTTGCTGTCTTCACACGTTTTCGAGCTGCCAAGTCCCTCATCTGCTTGATTGTGAGGAGTTGGATATGGTTGCACTCAGGTTGTTGCTCCATCCATTTTAGCGCAGTATCAAAGCAGGCTAACGCTTCACTGGCTGTCGGTCCTGCCTCTGGTTCGTCCGTGATGTCATCTTCTTCTTCAACAGTTTCCTCTTTTGTTACACTTTCAACGAGTTCATCATCATTAAGAATTTGGAACCCTGGGTCAGATGAATCACTTTCAAGCCACTCGCCTACATCTTTCTTACTAACTTCAGAACACCCTGAAATTTTCAAAATGATTTTTCTCAACTCTTCAAGTGAGAGTCCGTCTTCATCTTCAAACTCCTGTTCATTTTTTCTTGATTCTCTGTCACTTTTTTCTTTTGCCTTCTCCTCTTTCGTTGATATGCCTTTTAACTTGTTCCAAGCTCGCCTCAGTGTTTCTGGCTTCACCAAATTCCACGCTTCTGCCACCATGTAACAACAATCTTTCAAATTTATTTTTTTATGTTGAGCCACAACCCCTTCTTCATCTTCAGCACACAGTAAAAGTTTTCTCAGCAACTGTCTTCTATAATGGCGCTTCATTGTTTCTATAACAGACTGATCCATGGGCTGTAACAAGCTCGTTACATTGGGTGGCAAAAAAATGGTTTTAAATTTCCCATTTTCTCTCTCAAGCAATTCTTCCGTAGGGTGAGTGGGTGCATTGTCTAGAATTAAAAGCACTTTACTGTCTTCTTTCCCTAAGGATTTCTGATGGTTTTTTACTCCTGGGATGAAAATCTCTTCATACCACTCCAAGAACAAACCAGCAGTCATCCATGCCTTAGGCTGATTCTTGTAACAGAGGGGGAGTTTTTGTACATTTTTAAAGGCCCTTGGGTTCTTAGATTTGCCTATCAGCAGAAGGGGAATTTTATGAGTTCCTGTTGAGTTGGCACAGTTCAGCACGGTGATGCGGTCTTTGCTAACTTTATGTCCAGGAGCATTAGATTCTCGTTCAGAAGCTAAAGTTGTTTTAGGCAAAGCCTTCCAAACTATGCCAGTCTCATCGGTATTGTACAAAAAGTCAGGATCGTAGGAATCAGTTAAATCTTTAAACTTTTCAATAAAGTTTTCTGCTGCTTTGGGGTCTGCAAAAAGTTTCTCGCCACTTAAATCTAACTCACGGATACCGTGCCTAAACTTAAAATTCCTCAACCATCCGTTGCTGGCTTTAAAAGAAGAAGAACAGTTCAGTTTTTCCGCTAAGAGTTTTGCCTTTTCACACAAAATCGGACCTGTAATAGGATTTCCCATACCACGTTGCTGCAAAAACCACTTGAAAATCACGTCCTCCAACTCTTTATTTGAAGCCATTTTCATTGATTTTCTTGATGAACTTCCGTCTTCATTCTCAAGCACAGACACAAAATTTAAAATGGAAATTCTGTTCTTTTTAATGTCTGAAATCGTAGCTTGTCCCAGTCCGTATATTTCCGCCAAAACTTTGCCCGTCACTCCTTTATCTAATTGTTCTATAATTTTAATTTTATCCGCTAACGACAAAACAACACGTTTTCTCTTAGAAGCCATCTAACACAACACAACACAATACACCGGCACAGACAGATGATGTAAATCAACGCCACGATATCAATAGACTGAGTAAACAAACAAAAGCAGGCAGTGTTGCCAACAGGCTCTGACAAAATGGCGCTATCGGGAGTTACTAAAAGTCGCTAGAAAGTCGCCAGATTAGAGAATAGAGAAAATTCTTAAAATTAATTTCTTCTTACAGTTTTATTTCCTTTTAAAATGGTTTTTAATTTTTAATTTATGATCCTTACTTGTCACAACTATTATTATACAGTACCCTACCTGAAAGGGCTAGAAATCTATTTCTGTTAAGTTTATTGCAGTAAATGCAAAGCGGGCAAACACTAAAAGCAGGTAGTAAGTGTCTTGTGCAGTCACGGGTGACAGTGCGGCGTAGCGGGCGACTTCTAATCCTTTTCATTACGTTAAAATTTCGTGTATTTTTTTCTAAAAGCGATTCGGATAATCGGCGATTCGGATGATCGGAGTTCGGATAATTGGAGTTCTACTGTACTTATATTCATTTAATTTAAATATAATAATCACTTACGGATTAAAACTATCACTATCAGTTCTATAATTGAATGGGTAGCTACATTCAATCACCCTGTATTCGTAGAAGTTATATAAATCGATGGAATTTAATCCATTTTTTAAAGTGCTGCATTCGCAATAAAATTTAGACTACATTTTTATGGTTTCATCTCCAGAGATTTAATAATTTTAATGTAATTGCTATACTTTAAGTACGGAAGGAAGTAAGCCACATGTTATTAACTGTGTGAAAATTGTATTTATTATAGCATAAGGTTTAAAAGTTTTGTGAGAGTGCAATATTGCTATAAAGCACAGGAGTGGCCTGATTATGAGACTTAACAATCAGAGGTTAACGGTGCAGCAACATCCGGTATTACCTTTTATATAAATGCAGTTCTTAAAATTAGATTATAAGTAGTTGTCTGAAACAACTTGAGAAGAAAATATCAAAGTGCAGAACGATGCGCCAGGAATTTAAATTGGTTTCTTTTTAACTTAGTTTATCGGTAAAAGCCACTTCATAACGTCGATTTATTACAACTATCAAACCAATTGAGCGAGTTGGGTTATTCTCTCCTTTATTTATTATTATTAAAGGCGCCCAATTGATAGTCGCGTGTCTATTACTTCAATTAACTGTGACACTAACCTATTGTAACATTTAGGAACTTAAACGAGTCATTAATTATTAATTGCATCGTACTTCAACCCACTGTCGATCATCTCAAAATTATTATAATTTGCACTGGCAAAAAAATATTTTTCTAAATGATATTTAACATGCAACGTTAAGGATATCATTTACAACACAATTAATACAACTATCTGCTAATGTTCTTTAAGTAATTTAAGTATTTAATGTAATTATGCAAATATTCTTAATTTTGCGTATTCTGTTTAATCATTTTAAACTTGTATTCTTAGGTTATGCACAATAGGGTCAATAGGTAGAAGTAAAGATGTAAATATTTTTACAAAACTCTTAAATTTGATAATCTTATATACTTGCGCTTTTTATACTTATTTATGGTAGCCGTCAACTGATATGATTACGCCTTTTTTTACATTAATTCTCCATTATTCTCCTCACTTTAACTGTCACATCGTATTATTAATTGTACAACTAATTATTAATACAATAGTAGTAAGGAGACACCCTCCCTTCCACTTTTTTTACGTCACAAGCCCCGCCCGCCTACTGGGACACTTGCCGCCATTTTTTTTATATCCCCACGTGGGGATCGTATTTTTTCACCCCCAATGGCTTCTTTTCAGTGGTCTTTTTCAACCCTTGACGGAGTTTTCACCAGTGATTAGAGCCCCTTTGGTTGTGTTAAGAACTTTTTGTCAGTTCACTCCTATGGTTTCTTTTCGGTGGTGATTTTTAACCCCTTGATGGAATATTCACCCTAATTAGAGCCCTTTTGGTTGTGTTAAGAAACTTTTTGGCAGTTCAACCCCTGGAAGGTAGGAAAATGCATGTGCATACAATGTTCTGAATGGAGGTGCTAAGGGCAACCCCTTTTACCTGACTGGTTCTTAGCTCCACCCAGTTGCTGAGCTCTGATTGGGGGCTTAAGGCTCTGCAGTGATTACGGTGGGAAATTTTCTAATAAGGGACCCTAGCCTAGTGAGACAGCTATAAGAACTTGTATTAGGTCTGCGCCCTCTTGCTGTGGCCCCCTTGGCTGGAAATTTGGAATAATGAACCCTAATGCTAACGTGTAAGACAGCTATAAGAACGTGTGTTAGGTCTGCTCCCCGGCCCCCTTGTTGCGAAACCTGAATTTGTTTGTAGGGTCATATAGTTGTATATGGGCTAATGAATATTTTTCTGTACTAAAGGTAGTGTCACTTAGCGGTAGGACTAATTAGGGCGCCGTCTACTTTTCTGAAATAAAGGTAGCGCCATCTAGCGGTATATTTTCAAAGTTCATACAGATCCTTGTAATTGTTATGGCGAAATTTTTTTGTTAAATTGTAGTAAGAAGTCTCTAACACTAACTTACCTTAGGAACTTCCTCTCAGGCCTTGGAGTTTAGATTTATAAACATTCCACTAGGGAAGATATTAGAGTGTAGTTACGGAAACATTTTTTTGAGTCATGACCGGTATGCGATATCATATCTCACATCTTACAAAAAATCAGCTTCCATTTCTAAAATACGAAAACACGCAAGCACAAAAACACGGAAACACTCAAACGAAAACACGCAAACGAAAACACTAACGCAAAAACACGTAGACACGAAAACACGTTAACGCGAAAACACGCTAACACGAAAACAATCAAGCACAAAATACGAAAACACACAAACGAAAAGACGCAAACAAAAACTTGCAAAGCTGCAGACATGGAGTTTGAGACTATAAATAAATCATTTTTCTTTATATGCTTTTATTTATCCCTTATAACCAAACTGCAAAGTGTCAAAGTTTTCAATCCTTCGATGTTTAGAGTAGCTTATTCTATACTGTTTAGATTCAAGTCTAGTTAATACATTGAAATATCTTTAACTATTTTCCTACCGTTATATATATATATATATATATATATATATATATATATATATATATATATATATATATACATAAAGAGAGTCTTTACTATTGCTAAGTACCATATCTTTCATCGGTTCAAAGTCTACAACACGTGCGTTTTTATAGTTTAAGGTAATGTCCTTCACTTTACACAATGATTTAAGTGTCTGCTCACCGGTTGAAAACTCATTATAACTGTAGTTTTTCGGCCCAGCACTAACAAACTCAGCTATATAACTTCCTTCGCCGTACGTCTCCAGCTCGTTGGTCATCTGGCCAAAGAAATCTCCACAAGTTGGATTCCAGTCGTTTGTTTTTGCTACAAATATGACACTGTCTGTATCATAATACAGAACGCGACGGTCCAGCTTCTTCAGATAACTATATAGTTTTAAACGTGCATGAGCTGTCGTGTACGCGGCTACGGACACAATAGTTTTTAGAGCTTCACCTTCACCCTCAGGTCTATCCCAATTTACTATTACCACATTATCATTAATGGGGATGATGGATTGTACCTGAACCAGAGGATCCGTAAACAACTTGAAAAAGTCCTTTGGCTCGGATACAATACTGCTATGGGTTAAATTTTCATGTTGACCAAACTTACCCCAAAAAGAGTTTAACATTAGTTTGGCCAAGTATCTTAAACCGGGATTTTTCTTGACGTTCTTTTCGTCTAGTTGAATCCCCTCCTTATCGTAATATTCTGTTACCCACCCGGAACATTTCTGTGTGAGTTTCAGGAAATTATCAATGTAACCACTAAACAGTCCGCCCTGTTTCGTTGCTTTGTTATATGTGGTTACCTCACTCCCAAATATCAAAAACGTTTAAAATTTTATAGTTTTTAGAGATAGCCTTACGCAACTCGTCTGCTACAAATGTTGCAAAAAAGCAGCGCTCGGGTTCACTATGCCCGCATTCCCCTTCATTAAGCTAAGCGCCGCAAGTTCTACATAACAAAACCATCAACTTGCCATGCATTTTTACTAGCAAAACAGGGTGATAGAGATTAGAGGGCGGTAGTACTTGACATTTAACTAAACCCTCCACCGTGTCCAATGAAATGCTCTTACAATTTAAACCCATGTGAATTTTTGAGTGACCTACAGGATATTTACAATGTTTATTTACATAAGGGTATAATGAGCACACGTCATAATACATGATTTTCTCACTAATACCGTCACACTCATGATAGAGTTTGCTAGCATTAATGCGACCACCGTAAAACGCGTCTTGTGGATTTAAAGGTTCGGCATCTTGGTCGCCTAGATATTGTATAAATGCTCTCAACTCGTCGTTTGCATGTATTAGTCTTTTAAAATCGCATTCTCGCATCTCCACTAGATTATAACCGCCCTCGCGTAGAAATTGAGATCGCGCCGCAGTGTTCTCGTTTCGAACAAACATGGATGTATTTACATCCAGCTTTGGGTCAATATTGGCTTGGTTAGAGAAACATTCCTCGCAATCGTGCCAATAACATCCAAGAAACACGTAAACGGTATTTGATTCACCACAGTAACCGTCGACCTTAACACTTTCAGGTGTTCTGAACTCACGAGCTTTTCCGGCACTTAACAGTTTGGTTATACGCAATAAATAAGAGCATATAAAGAAAAATTATTTATTTATATTCTCCAACTCCATGTCTGCAGTTTTGCGAGTTTTCTTTTGTGTGTTTTCGTTTGTCTATTTTCGTGTTTACGTATTTTAGTACTTACGTGTCTCCGTGTTAGCGTGTTTTCGCGTTGACGTGTTTTCGTGTTTGCATGTTTTCGTGTTTGTATGTTTTCGTGTTGGCGTGTTTTCGTTTGCGAGTTTTCGTTTGTGTGTTTCCGTACTTACGTGTTTTTGTGCTTGCGTGTTTTCGTATTTTAGAAATGGAAGCTGATTTTTTGTACGATGTGAGATAGAATAAAAAAAATTCCCTCATAACAATTACAAGGATCTGTATGAACTTTTAACATATACCGCTAGATGGCGCTACCTTTATTGCAGAAAAGTAGACGGCACCACAAACAAACCCTAATTAGTCCTACTGCTATGTAACGCTGCCTTTATTAAAGAAAAATATTCATTAGCCCATACACAACTAGATGTCCCTACAAACAAATTCAGGTTTCGCAACAAGGGGGCCTAACACAAGTTTTTATATCTGTCTTACAAGGCTAGGGCCCCTTAATAGAAAATTTCCCACCGTAACCACTGCAAAGCCTTAAGCCCACAATCAGAACTCAGAAGCTGGGTGGAGCCAAGAACCAATCAGGCAAAAGGGATTGTACTTAGCACCTCCATTCAGAACATTGTATGTGCACGCATTTGCCTACCTTCCAGGGGCTGAACTACCAAAAAGGTTCTTAACATATCCAAAAGGGCTCTAATAAGGGTGAAAATTCCATCAAGGGGTTAAAAATTACCACCGAAAAGAAGCCATAAGAGTGAACTGATAAAAAGTTCTTAACACAACCAAAAGGGCTCTAATCATTGGTGAAAATTCCGTCAAGGGTTAAAAAAGGCCTCCGAAAAGAAGCCATAGGGGGTGAAAAAATACGATCCCCGCGTGAGGATATAAAAAATGGCAGCAAGTGCCCCAGTGAGTGGGGCTTGTGACGTAAAAAAGTGGAGGGGAGGCTTACTTACAATCAAACATTAATACTAATTTAAATTAGAATACTCATATTAGATGCTAAGTGTCAAGGATTTTAATTTTTCAACCTCAACTTGTCAGATGATAAACTTGATGACAGGGAAATCCGCGAAGACTCGACTCGATGGGAGTTCACAGATTTAATATGACTTTCGGCGAGGTTTATAACAAATGTTATACGGTCGTATGCGGGTGATTCCCTTCAGCACCATCTTGTCTTGATTCGGTATTATAGATCGGAAATACAAGGCTAGAGCACTGAATGTACAGGGTGAACTTACTTTGAATATACCCCTCTTTAGTTACACATCTCTCTACACCATTACGATGGAATCTCAAACTGTATGCTCCAAATAATAATAAGTGGATTAATTAAAACTCTATTCTCTTACTTTGATTAATTACTATTTTTACTACTTAGATGGTAAATTCGTAAAGTTTACACTTAACTCTTGAATTTGTGAATTGGAATTACATCAACCATCTAAGAGTTTAATCTTTACACATATAAGACTACAATAAATACAGTATTCGCCAAAATAAACAGTACCGAAAACAACAACTTTATTAATTGTTGTAATTTACATGTTCAGAATGGGTAGCATTACGGTATAAACAAGCTTCATAGCGATTTTGCAGATCATTGAACATATTCATAAATAGTTGTTGGAAATAAGTTATTATTGTTTGCTGTAGTTCTGCAATATCGATTGGTGCATCATCAGAGCGGAATACTGACTCTTTCATCATACCCTAAATGTATGCATCAGGTGAATGTTACAGGTAATCGAAGTCCGTTCCACGAGAAATTATTCTGTTTCCAAAATGCTCGCGGAGAAGTTCTAATCAACGTCTGGCTTTATACCTTGTGGCGCCATCCTGTTGAAAGCATTTCCTGTTCAACTGTAAATTTCGTGCGGGGTAAAAAAATTTTAAATCTCTCACAAAAGGTATGATAATATTCTGCCTGTAACGCTCTTGATTAACAGTAACTGTGTGTTGATTCCCGTTCTCAACAAAATAAGGATCTATTATACTGTGCCCCGATACAGCACACCGAATCGTAACTCCAGCACTGTGAAGTGGTTTTTCTACAATCAAGTCAGGGCGTTCAAACCCAAGAAATCGAGTTGTTTCTCTATTGGTATAACCATATAGGTGAACATGACCTTTTGTTTAAAAACCATACATTTTTCAAGAAATCGGTATTTTCGTATACACGCGTCCACTATAAACTTTTCTTGAACGTTTGTGCACTGTGTTTAGTCGTTGTGCAGTTTGAATACTATATGGATAACCACCAATGCTTTTGAACATTCTATGTGTGAATGTTTCACTGATGTTCATTTTATACGCAGTTCGTCGAAGACTTCTTTATTAAGAACCCGTTCTTCATTATTGTAGGTACAAACGACCTGAAGAACCCTTGCGCTGACACATCACACTATCAGTACGAAAAAATTTCGCAACAACTGCTAACATTCCGCTTTTCTGGGTGCAGCTTTATTAAATTGCTCCCGATATTTTTCAAAAAGTTGTTTCAAACTTGGGCCATTGCCCCGTCCAGCTCCGTATGAACGGAAAAAATGGTCTACTGTAAATATCTTTTCCTCAGTGGTCAGAACCATTTTGAGAACGATTTTAACACGAACGTAATATTATTATAACAGTTAAACATAACAAACAGACATCGCGCAAGCTATTCCATCGCCCTTCATATTTCGGTACTGCTTATTTTGTTGAACAACGTAAACAATCTTATATGTCATGCACCTATTAGTCTGAAATCGGCTGGATATAAATTTGTAATGAGTACATAACTCCGTCGAAGCGAAAATGTATATTTTTGTTGTATAATATTACTGTTAAGGTTAAAAATTAGCACAGCTTTAAAATTCACAGCCTCTGCACAAATGAAGGGAAGGCTACAAATTTGCTTAATTTATAACCTTAAATTAATATATTACGAAAGACTCTGTTAGAATGCTGTAATTTATATTCAACTTTATTACGGACATTCTCCTGTTCTACCTTATAAATTTCTTAAACATTATGAATGAATAGTACACTAAATACATACTCAAACTGTATTGTTATTAAGGCTGTCAATAAGCTAGTTAACACATTCTAAACGGATAGTAAAAATGATACACACAAAACAGATTTTAAAATAAACAAAAAATTGCATTAATAATCAGTTATTTTACACCGTTTCCGGCTATTACAAGCTGACCACAGTCCACTTCTGACGACTGCGAGGCTATCAAAAACACAAAATCTTTCTCTCCTACAAACTTAACTTATCACTCGTAACAAGTCCTCTTCAATTTGTGCATCTACTTACTCGTTGCTGTTGCTAAAAAACTTCGAGCACATTTTTACATATTCAGTGTTCTACCCTTTTTCCTAACAACCTTTTTTTATTTAATTCATTTCAGTTCTTTACTTCAAACAATAAACTAACCTCACGATATTATTTTAAAACCGTTCACGAATTTTTCCCTTAACCATACTCGGCGATTGATCTCTTAGAAATTGTGTGCTCTTAAACCACTTTTTAAAAACTGCTTAAACAAATCTAAGGACAACCGTCCCTTACTTATTCTGTTTTATTTGGTATAAATATATTCTTGCTTCTTAGCTGCTCGGTGAAGACAACCTCGAAGTTAGTTGTACAAGGTTGTTCTGAACCTAAATGAAACCTTGATAAATCTGAAACACTGGAACTGTACCAAACAAAATTCACCCACGTACCACACAGAAAAATTAAAAAAAACACCCAACGCATTTCAATAGCTAAGCTATCATCAGCGGTCGACTGGCACGAACTAAAGAAATTTCGAATATATACCATCAGCGAGTAATGCTTCGTTGCTTATCTGGTTAAAGTGAAAGTTGAACTTTGTTTTTTAAGGAAGTTCTAGAATTCCCAATAATGACTTGTTTTTTCCGTGACCATTATCCAAATGACTTGTAATTGTCTTTACTGACATTGATAATGGCGTATTAATATTTGCAGATTTTTAATTCCTGCTTAGACTAATTAAAAATTAATGCAAAAAATTTGTGGATGTAGATTGATCTGAGGTTCGTATTGCGAGTTACATACGTATGTAGATCCTTTTGGCTGTTTTCAATCAATCATCTTGAAGCTGCATGTGTATCTAGGATCCTTTTCGCTGGTTTTAATCAACACTTTGTATTGAGGTTTGTGACTGTATTCAAGGCCCTTTTTGGTTCAGGCAGGGTTTCAATCAGAGCTTGTTTCCATGTGGCTTTAGGTTTTAAGCAATCTTGTTTCTATGTGCCTATTTGGCTTTCTGATATCTTGTTTGCGCCATCATGTTTCCGTATACATTTTTGGCTTAGTTTCTTGTGGCTGAAGTCAACAACTTAAGATGCGTTCAGTATCTTGATAAGACATTTTTGGAAACTATCGACTTGTATTTTGAATTAGAGTTTTCAATTTTTATTCTGCATCTAATGTTCGTTAGGAAAAGCCGTTCTCAGACTGTAACACCTGAAAATAAAGTTGTTAAACGTAAACGTATTAATAACTTTTCGTAGCTTAGATACTATTTAAAATAAAAATGACGTGGATTACAGTTGTTTTTTGGCGAGCATTGTTACCTCATCTTAATGCTCTTTTGGATCAATTCAACATCTTGGTCCAACGTCTTGAATCTTATTTCGGTTTCTAACGTCGCTTTAACAGGATGTAGAATCTGGTTTCAAATCTAAGGCCTTCTACCTCTCTCACTACATTTTAATGAACCAAATAATTGTTTCTCTCTTTTTTGGGTTATAAGTAAATGTCGAGTCCTTTTGTGGCATAATTAGAAGTTAGCGTACAGCTTGCAACGCCATCTTGTGGTATAATTACAAGTTGGCGTATAGTTTAAAAATACTACTGGACCCTACTTCTAACACTAGCTCCCTTTTCTATCAGCGTGGGCTAGGTTTTTGCTCCATTTACAACGGATAGGGCTTCGTGCGGCTTCCATTTCCAACAGGGACTATATCTGTATAAGTTAGCACACAGTTAGCTTCCTAAGCACCTGTCACTTTTCTGTTTATGGATTAAAGGTCAAAAAACAATTTTCACTCGAGTATAAAAACGCTGTAGTTACAACGGTGTACTGTTTGTCGCGATTTCGTAGTTTTAGTTGTTTTTTAAAGATATCGTTGTTATTATCAAAGTTAAAAGTTTGCAGTTTTTACATTCACGTACTACTTTGGTGATCTAGATTTCATCGCAAAATCGAAAATTTAGTATCTTCTTTTATTTTCGACTTATTGCCATACGTCGATATTTCTACACTTGTTTCAAGATCTTATACCTCGTTTTTACTAGTATACTCATATATTTCGTTAACGGTACTTGCATATTGCGAAGTGCCGAATTCAGTGGCGTGGTTAAGATTTTTCTAAGGGGGTGCGTTTTTTGAGTAATAATATAAACCTGCATTTTTTTAAATGGGAATCGGTCGGATTAGTAACCATCAGCTGCAGTTCCTTCTGAAATTTTCAAAAATATAAATATAGACATTTTCCAAATATTTGCTTTCAACAAGGTTCTGTCCCAGCCGATAATGCTTTGGCAGTGAGGTGTTACTTAGAAAACAGTTTCCGGAACCGTTGGATTGCAACATTCGGTTCGGTATTATGACGGTTGTATGTTTTTCAGAAAACCCCTTACGAAGAAACCCAGTATTGACAGATTTGGAGATTGTGGCGGCCATAAGACCGAACCGAATGCTGCAATCCACCGATTTGTGAAACGGTTTTCGTAGTAATTCCTCACTGCCATAGCATTACGGACTGGGGCGCCGCAGCCTTATTAAAAAAAATATTTTTTTCAGGAATGTCTATATGTTTATTATTACTCAAAAACCGCAACTCCTAGAAAAATGCTGATCACGCCACTGAATTCGGCACTTCGCAATATATAAGTACCGTTGACGAAATATATAGTATAATAGTATTAAGCGAGGTATAAGACCTTGAAAAAAGTGTAGAAACATCGACGATACTAAACCTAAGTCAACAAAGTAGTGCGTGAATGTAAAAACTGTAAACCTTTATCTTTGATAATAACAAAGATAGCTTTACAAAACAACTAAAACGACGAAAACGGGACACACTGTACACTAAAGATCCCAAAACAAAGTGAGCTAGTCAATAAGCTACTGCTAAAAAACCCAAAACAAACAAAAAACTCATGAAAACAACTAAGGCCTGCAGGAAATCTAGTAGCGCACACTTAAACACGTAAACCCATAAACATGCAACTTGCAATATGTGAACCCCCCCCTCTCCCCCATACAAATACATAAAGTAATCGTACAAACACGAAATCCTCAAAATAAAGGAAACACCCAAATTACATGATGTAATGAAGAGAGCATACCAAAGAAGCTAAGGGAAGTAATAACAAACGAAAAATCAGAACAATACGGCCTTGTGGTTGAAATGATTTCCAAAATCTGTTTTTTTTTTATTTTGAAGACCGCTACAAGTTATTAACGCACCCATAAGTCTTAAGTTATGAGCTTTAATTCGAAGTCTAAGGACCTCCTTACCCCCAGCCCAAGTCAAAATCGGTTTGTTGTTATTGGTCCACATGCAGTTTCTAGTTTCTGATTGGTCCTTAGTCCTATCGTGGAAGGTTTACCATGACCAATCATCAGGCATTAGCTCTAGGACTGCGTGAAAATAAGTTTGCCCTTTTTTGGATGACTTGTTTTAGCTTGTTTAGCGCGTTTCCTTTATTGTTTCGTGCAAGTTCACGTATTTTGTTGGCAAGTTTCCTTTATTTTAGGGATTGCATGTTTGTATGGGCGTTTATATGTTAGGCCTAGATCCTTTGTTTGCGAGTTGCATGTTTGTGGGTTTACGTGTTTGGGTATGTGCGTATGTATTTGTTGGCTTCTAGATTTGCTGTATGTTTTAGTTTGTTTGTACCGTTTCTTGTTTGCTTGGGGTGTTTGGTAGTAGTTTATTTTGTTTTAGGGATCGGTAACTGTATTGCTTTATCTATTTATAGGTTTTACAGTGTTTGTGCTGATGCATGTTTTATTAATTACATCAATGTCTTGATTCGCTTGAAGTCACGCTTCAAGTCAAACTCTTGCATGCTTCTTTGAGCAGCAACAATTTCCAGATCTCATTTTAGCTTTATTGTCTTTAACAGTAATTTATTTAATTATTTAGTAACTGTTTTAGGCATGGCATCTTTTATCTTTAGTGTACGTCCTTTAAACTGCAGGGTTTTATTTTTACTCGAGTCATGTGAAAGTTGTTTCTTAACCTTGAGAAAACCTGTAAACTGAAAAGCAAAAGGTGCTCAGTAATCAAACTGTTCTAGCTTAGAAATGGAAAAATGGGGTCCGTGTTAGAAATGGGGGCCTCACGAAGCCGTATTCGTTGTAAGTCCATACCAAGCCCGAGCTGTTAGACATGGGGCCTAGTGATAGAAATGGGGAACAGAGCCCAGTGGTATTCCAAACTGTACGCCACCTTATAATTATAACACATATATACTCTACATTTACTGTTAATCCAAAAAAGAGAGAGACAATTAATTGGTCCGTTAAGAGGTAGTGAGAGAGATAGAGGTCCTTACATATTAAAACCTGTTTCGAAATGCTTCCTTTTTCCAAGATGCTAAAATAAACTTCAAGATGTAGGAAAAGCGAACCAATTCATTCAAAAGGTGTTATTTTAAGACGATAAAATCAGATCTTACACGCTGTCAAAGGGACCTTAGAATTAGAAACACGATTGAAGATGTTGCATCAAGATGTTGAATTCAACCAAGAGCCTTAAGATACTGTTACAGTGCTTGTAAAAAGGGATCTTATATCAATATGTTGATTTCAGCCTAAAATCAGTTTCTGTCAAAAGGATGTTATGATGCACTTCATTTTTATTTTCGATATCTAGTCTTCGAAAAAGGTACGTTGATGTTTACAAACAAATTTGTTTTGAGGAGTTACAGAGTGAAGTCAATTTTCGCTGACAGTTTCATAGATGCTAAAAAAAGTCTAGAGCTGCCAAACAGGCCTTATCTGAAGACGTTGAATGCATCTTCTCATCAGCCCTAGATGTAAAAACAAAATTGAAATATCAGACTGAAACCTACTTCAAACAAAAGGGACCCTAGATACTGTAACCCTCAATATAAGATACTGTTTGAAACCAGCCGAAAGGACCTAGAAACGTACGCAACCTTCAATACGAACCTCAGATCAAACTACATTCGCAAATTTTTAATTATAAGATCTGCGCATTAAAAATTTGCAAACACCAATAAGTCATTATGGAAAGACCAGGTGATTATCGGGAATTACAGAAAGTTGTTAAAGTGCAATTAACGTGAAAGGTCAAGTCCCGGTATACTACTCATGTATCATCCTCGCGTATGTATGTAAATGCTGTTTCCGGTCGATTTGCTGCAAATGTGACAAAAGGGATTCAGTGTTATTACAATTTCTAAAATATTTATTATTATAATTGAAATTAAAGTAGGTTACCTGCGCTTTATCGGCCTAACAATAGGTGATGCATTTTGAAGCGCATACAACAACGTGGTTGTAATCTCATAAACTTAGTACTTTAAAATGTAAATTATTACCGGATAAAAATGAGTAAACAATTTGGTTTACGCATTATGCTTAGGAATGAACGTATTTACCAAGTAAACTAACGATAAGATACTACAATTATCATTCTCATGCTATTGTCAACATTTACTGTTTAGTAATATTTTATTTCCGGTGTCTATCTAAATTTAAGGGTAGCTTTGCTTATATTGTAGGTTAACATTTTTTAAATCTGTGAATAAAACTAATTTAGTTATTTGTATTATCTACAATTGAGGTTTAGATATGGTACTTTCATAAAATAGTTATTCCCTTATTTTAAGCATTATTAAATTGACAATTAAAATTTTAAATGGTTTGTCCTACATAAACCACATTACAAAACAGATGGTATCAACAATTGTTTTTATTTTTAAGTGGTACTAAAAGACATGTTCCGTTCCTAAAGAAATTTTAAGTTAACTTTTTTGAAATTCCTGTTTTTTTGGCAGAACATTCTTAGATAATTTGTCGGGACACAAAAGTAAATAACGTATGAAATTATTTTTTGAAATGTAAATTATATTTGCAAATTATAGAGGGTGCCCAAACATACGACAAATATTAATATGAAAAACACCTCAAAAGGCAATACTTTTACTACTTCACTAATAAATTTCTTGTTAAAACATAGAGAGAAAATGTATAAAGTTGCGAACAACCCCGTCAGCTACAATTTTAGCTGATAAAGGTTCCGTTATAACCCAATAGGTTTTGTGCCTTTTTCTCAGTCGGAGGTTAAGATAGGCGGGGTTCATAAATATTATCAAATGTTGCTTTTAAAAAAAATATATGCATGTAGATATGTTCGCTTTACAAATTGATGTTGCTTCAACCTGAAACTAAATTATTAAATAAAAGGGCGCCAAGTCGTTTTATGGAAAACAAGTAAACCATGAATATAATAAAGGTACAAAATTGACAATAACAAGCTTTATTTACTACCTAAATTTTGATTATAAATGAGAATATGTTGGAGCTAATGTTAGTAACGATTTTACTACCTAAAAATTTGATTATAAATGAAAACATCTTAAAGCTAGTGTTAGTAACGATTGTTTAACTTAAGTAAAACTAATTTATGGAATTATTAATAGAAATGAAATACCTTATTTTGATTATACCGTACTTCTGTAGGCTCCGAAATGGCGGCTTGTTGACTCAGCGCTTGGACAATTCCGCTGTGTAAATTTTACATAGAAGTTGAAATAAAACTGGATTCGGGTGCATTAAAATTCCCAAATGTATAAATTTCTTTGCTGGTTTAATGGATATTAAAATTCCACTTCATAGTAACAAAGGTTACTGCGTCATTATTGGTTGAACGCAATTACACCGTAAAGCAACTAATGGTAGAATACAATTGGTTAAGTAATTATGCGGATTAATAAAATGAAGTAAAACGTAAAGTAGAAGTAAATAAAATAGAAAGTGCCTGAAAAAGCAATCATCTCAAACTTTTATGTAATAGTTTAAAATAACTTACCATACAAATTATATAGCACTTTTAAAAAAAATTGACAAAGCCACAATGGAGGCTACATCTACGCTCTTAACTCAACCAAAAAAACGACGCTAAGGTGGTCTATTGATTGAATGTGCAAGCAAAATGCGTACGAGTTCTAATTAAAATAATTAAATGCATGTTTTTATGTAACTATGATATGCAACACGCGCTGCACGTAATGCATGTTAAGTTGCCTAAATAAACGTAAATTTTATTAATAAACGTAAAGAGTTTGTTACAAAGTCATTGGAGGTCAAATCGAGTGAATAAGGTGGGTGCCGAATCAGTGCGCAGATATCGCAATTGCAGATGTGTTTTCCATTTTTCCAGATGTTTACACGTTGGACACTTTCCACTCCAATATCTGAAACAACAAAATAGATATTAAGGAAAATTTTGGTATGTAACCTTAGTTACTAAACTGACTTTCGGCTAGGACAAGTATTCAAACACTACTGGGAGTGCAATGCATGCTTTCAAACTTAAAAAGACCAAATTTTTTATTCCTTTCGAACTCCAATGAAATACATACTTTAATCACCGTAAGTGAGAGCTTGAAAATGTGAAATCCTTATTTAATGTGGGAAAGTTTTTCTACACATATTTTACGTAAAAGATAACTCACAAAGGTTTAAATTAGTTTTTTTTTCTATTCTAGGTAAATAGAAGCATTGATTAACGCTCGCATACGTCAATCAATGACAAAAGAAAATACAAAATGTAAACTTTTAAGATTATTACACATATTTATTATTTATTTTTTATATAAATTTGAACGGTTCGATAACAGTTACGGTTAACGTCTTCAGTATAGGCGTGGGTGATTATAATTTTTAACAAGCGATAATCGATTACAAAAAATAATCGATTTCTTTATCAATTAATCAAATAATCCATTAATCATACACGATTATTCAAGGGAGTAGCATCGCATAAATGCATGCTTTAAACAAATTTATATGTACAGGGTGGGACAATAGTGCGTGGGTGGAAGATTGTGAGTTTACTAAGGAATAGTTCTAAAGTTTATTGATGGGACGCGGTGGGGTGTCCTTCAAGGCTACAAACCTAAAATATTTTTACGTCGCAGAATTCATACACGGCGATTTATATCAAAGTTGTATTTTTTTATGGAACCCCTGTATATTATTGCATATTTGGATTCCTTGGTCAATTCTAGTGCGACTTTATGTATCACACATGGTACCTAAAACGAATCGTTTGGCCGCAATTCGTCATTTTTACAAAAAGTAGATGTCTGAAAAAAATGAAATACCGCTGTGATCACAAAACTTAGAAGGCCATGTTACTAGGTATGAAATGTACTAGCGTAGACCGGACGGTCAAATCCGAATTCTTCTTGTGTTTAGAGAAATTACTTTGTCAATTTAGAAAACTTCAATCAATGATAACTTGATTTTTTAAAATGGAACGGCCATTTTTTGATTTTGGCATCAATACGAATTTTTCCTTTCTAACGATATAAATTTGTCGGTATCTACCTCTGGAATCTTTCTTTTAATTTCACAATTTCTGATTAATTTACTGTATTTTTATTTTGTATTATCTAGTAACCCGTGGAAAATAAACAAAAAACGATTCACATTTAAAACATTATTTATTAAGTACAAAAACACATAAACACAAAAAACAAAATTACGAGCTTAGATAAAAATAAAACAAAATAATTTTTTTAATCAATAGTAATTTGATTTTTTTCAAATGGAACGGAATTTTTTAAATTTTTGCATCAAATGCAGAATTTTTTATCTTTCTAACGATATAAATTTGGCGGTATTTATCTTCGGTAGGTTTCTTTAATTTCACAATTTCTGATTAATTTGCTATATTTTTCAATTTTCAGTTTGTATGAGTAACTAGCAGACTGTGAAAGATAAACCAATGCTGTCACTTTAACTTTACTCTGGCATTAGGAACTACTTCGTGCTGCTATTTCCGGTTAGTGCTTTTTTGAGTAGTTAACTGATCAAAATGGCAAGTTTTTCTCTAATTGAAATGATTGATCTGGTTTTTATTCTTATAAAATGCTCTAGAAATCCGTTCCTAGCGATTCGAGTGTACAAATCAAGATATCCTGACTGTGAGCGTCATCTAAGGGAAGAATCATTCAAAAATCTGTTAAAAGGATTTATTGCAACTGTACCTTCCATCGCAATGGATTTGCACAATTTTCATTATTACTCAGATGAAAACCCTCACTGTTACCCTAGGGAACAGAAATGGTCGATTAATGTTTGGGCAGGCATATTCGGTACTTCAGTTTTTCTTCGACGGTATTCTAAATTCGAATTTATACTTGATTTCCTCGATAATCAATTATTTGGACCCCTTGTACCGCTCGCTCAAACTAGGGACATGTATTTTCAGCAACATGGCGCATATCCACATTGTGCCCGTGTAGTCTTTGAATTGCTTATTAATGCATTTGTTGAAAAATGATAGGAACGGATGGACCAACACGATGGCCAGCGAGATATCCAGATATTTCTCCGCTTGATTTCTTTTTGGGGGGGTACGTCAAGGAAGAAGTTATGCTGAACTATCAACCACTGCGGAAGATATGAGGAATATAACCCGAAACGTATTTGCAAATATCAACCCAGTAATGTTAAATAGGGTTTGCTACAATCCTCTTTGTAATTATAAACACAAAGACAGTTGACTAAACTGCGTTATTCTGACCAACGGCGGTCGTGTTTTTATCAATACGCACACCACACTGCTATTTTCACAGAGTTGTCCTGCGGCGCGGTATTGCTATTGGGACGTCCGTTATTTTCCTTTTATTTTTTTGTTTACTTATTTTTAATACACTGATTTTTATACAGTTAAGTTTTTCTTATCCCGTGAACACGTTTCACTAATAAAACCTCACTAACAATCTAGACCAATAATTAGTTTTAATTTTTAACGTTGAAAAGGTACACTTGTTCACACTTAATTACGTTATAGGTGGTTTTAGCCTTACCTTCCTTATGAAGAAGTTGACCGTAATTGTACTGTAATGGTCTTTGTTGGCACCAAATTATAAACTACTACTACTATATTTCGTTTGATCTGGTTTAAAAAATTGTACACAATTGTATTCTGTAAATCCCTTGGAGGTTCGGTAGTTAATTAGTCTTTAACTGCAACACTTAAATTTGTGACAGCTTAACATTAGCAGTAGAATTCTTAAGAATATAATATCACCCCAGTTCTATTCGCGGGTCTACAGAAGGCATTCTTTCCATCTTCCTTGAAAAGTTTAATTCGTGATAATTTTAGGTTCTAAATCATTGTAAAACCATATAAATCACAATAGACGTCAAACTAAAACGGTTACAAATCCTACAAGACGGCATTGAATAAAAAGTTTAAAAACTACATAAGGTCATTCTTTTGAATTATGAATCTTCTCTTTATTAACACTGAAATCTTAGCTCAACATTATATAATGTTTTTAAGAGTGGACAATTAGATTTTCCTACGCTGTACATTAAGTGTCAATGACCTTCATCCCTTTTATATTGAAAGTATTCCATTTCTGCAGATTCAGATTTTTATGTACAATTCCTTTGCTGCGTTAATCTGGTTTGGTTCGAAAACCAAAGGCTTACGTAGTAGATTTACCTCAATTTATATTCGTTCGTAATTTAATCCTTTAAGCGCTCTATATTTTTTATTCGATGACCAAGTATTCGTATAAATGACATTTTATTTCTCGCCTGAAATAACAGTGGCGTTACTTCGCAGCTAAAAGAATGCACAAAAAAATTGTGTGTACAAATATTCATTTATACCATCCTTAAGATGCGTTACGAAATAAGCCTAATTGCTTAAAATATCCTAACAATACCTAATACGAGTGATATATAGAAGCCAATATTGTAACATAGTTTTACCTATATATTAAATATTACGTATATTTACACAAACTTTACTATAAAATGATGAGCGAAGGTCTATGGTTCCTTTGCGATACCACAAAGCGATTGTGACTAAGAAGGTTTAAACTAGCACAATCTAGACAGTATAACCCAAGAGATATCAAAATGGTCAGAAAATTTATTATTTGCACTGGACTAGTATATATGTTGGTAAGAGTAAGTCTTTTTTATAGAAATCGTAGGCGCCATGAATTTTCTAAAATACAACCCTAGAAATTCAAGAAGGGAGTAGAGAGAAGGGATCTGAAAGAGAAAACTTTAATTAGCACATATAGAGCGACAGAGAAATCAAAATAAGAATGTAAGTACTCGATAATTAAAAACTCATTTACTTAATAAACAAAAAAAAAAGGAAATTATAGTTTAAGTTACCAAAGTTATTGTTTTATTCAGTAAGACACAAATTAATGTAAACTGTAGATTTCTACTACGAATATTAATTTAGAAAACCATACATCAAGATCAGATTACCGAAATGTTTAATTCTGCAGAAAGCAGTAACACGTCAAAGTAATCTCTTATTTGTAAACATTATTTACTCAACGCAATAATTATAAGTGAAACTAAAAAGCGCATAGACCTTCGCGCCCAAGCGTGCTTGTACTAAATTAAGTGATCAATAATTTTACCTTAAACAAAGCGATCTTTATATGAAACTAAAGTAACAATAGCGAAAAATAAATCCTCGTGGCACAAAGTCTCTATCCTAACTGAACCATAAATACAAATAAAATACAATTGACATTAAAATCCTTTAGATCAGCTCTACAAGAATCACTGATATATATTGTCAATGTAAATTGAAATATATGGGTATATAACACATAAGTAAGTATATTTTATGGATACAATTGGTTCATTTAAACAACATTGAATATTGTAGATAACCATACAACTGCTATAACTAAATAGTTCATTTGAAATCCATATGTTCAACATAATAGCTAGACATTGTCCACTTGTGCAAACAGGTAGATTGATGTATATAATTAGTGTGTAGATGGAGTTAGCATTTACAGTAAGTAATCTTAGGTGTAGATAAAAGATTACCATGTAATTTCTGTACGAATCGTATAAGATATTTCCCGAAGTAATCACAATGATCTGAACAGAATGTTGTTATCATCATTAGTACAGAAATGGTACAGAGAAGTCCAGAAAGGTATATAGTAGCCCTTATTCAATATAAATAGAGCGTGGGATTATATCCTAATTAACTTAGGTTGTCTAATAAAAATTGCACAACGAACTACAAAGCATGTGTTTCAATTCAATACATTTTTTGGAAATATTAAGTTACATTCTAATTCAACCACTATATGCCATAAATTTGTATGACATTAAGTTAATTTCAATGTAGAAATAAGAAAATAAAGATATGTAACAATATTAGTTACACCCACAAAACACAAAACATAAAATATATATATATATATATATATATATATATATATATATATATATATATATACCAAAACTATGGTTAAGATACGTTGATGACACCTTCGTCATATGACCGCACGGAAGAGACCAGCTCGATAAGTTCTTAGAACACATAAACAGCGCCCACAATAAGATAAAATTTACCATGGAAGTGGAGGAGGACAAGCAGCTACCATTCCTGGATATACTGATCTCCAAGAAGAAGAATGGGTACCTCGGCCACACAGTATACAGAAAATCGACGCACAGCAATAGATACCTCAACGCCCACTCACACCACCATCCTTCGCAGTTGCAGTCGGTTGTAAAGACACTGGTAACGAGATCAATAAGACTCACGGATTCCACTCACAAGAAAGAGGAGATGGCAAATCTCACAACAGCTCTACTACAAAATGGATTCACAATGAGGAACATCCGGAACGCGTCAAGACCAAGAAATACGAAACCCGCAGAAGAAGAGGAACCACCAACAGCCAAGGTCACACTTCCTTATGTAAAGAGAACGACAGACAAGATTGTAAAAATCCTCAGCAAACACAACATAAAGACAACGTTCAACACGGACAGAAAAATATCATCAGTGCTCCCAACACCTAAAACTAAAATCGACTTGGAGGACCAAGGAGTCTACAGCATCCCCTGCGGGAGACGTGACAAGGCGTACATAGGACAAACAAACAGACGGATCAACGTTAGACGAGAGGAACACTAGAATGGTGTCGAGAAGAATATAGCTACATCATCGTTAGCCCAACACGCCAGTAGAACATCACACAACATCGCTTTTGAAAACACAAAGATGATAGCCAGCATTACTCATGCGGCAAAAAGAACTATTCGAGAGGCGATCGAGATTGAGAAACGGGAACAGAACCTTAACACACGAGACGATTCCCAAAGACTGCCTAATACATGGAAGATAACACTAGCAGAACATCGTCACACAAAGAAACGATCGCCCGAACCAGAACCATGCATACCAACATCATGCACAGCAGCACCATCCAACACCGAGAAAAAGAAAGAAGGGAAAGTGAAAGCAGGGAAAACAGTGAAAGCAATGAAAGCAGTGAAAGTACACAACACCAAATATAAACAGGAGACAGGACAGCAGGACCTCAGTTCGATTCGAGTAACACGGAGCCGAACAAATCAGTTGGAGAAGGAGAAAACTTGAAAATGGCAAATGAGACTTTGCCGAAACGTCGTTTTTGTACTGGCAGGAGTCAGAAGCATCACCAGCAGACGCGAGACAACGCCCGGATAAACAACAGTATTTCATATATATATATATATATATATATATATATATATATATATATATATATATATATATATATATATATATATATACATATACCGGGTGGGTAGGAAGAACGAATCCTGTTTCAGTTCGCACATTTTTGGAACGCTTTCAAATATGGATTTCAGTTTTTATTTTCTAAGACACAGCGAACTGTGAACTAAAAAATATCAATTATGCGTTAGTGATATTCTTCAAAATTCTACCAATAAACATCTTGTATGGTATGTTGTACTTATAAATGTGTTGTATGGGACTGCCATTTTGCAAATGTACAGTTCTTAGTTTATGTTTAAATTGTAAAATTCCTCCTCTGATCAAATTTATCGACACTTCTGGCCACACTTCTTCTAATCGTCGGCGAAGATCTTCAAAGTTTGCAAATGGTTCGCGTCTTTGAGCATACACTTTTTCTTGCAATGCATTCCACACTGAGTAGTCTAAAGGATTACAGTATGGAGAATTAGATGGCCATTGGTTTGCCTGAATGAGATATGTCATTTTTTCTTCTAAGAACTGTTGTATCCTTGCTGCTCTGTGAGACGGAGCACTGTCCTGGATAAAAGTATAATCGTGATTCGGGTATAATCGATGCATTTTTGGTAATAAATCGACACGTAAATGCCGTATGTAGCTATCTGCATTTGTTTTTGTGAACTGAGGTTTAGTGAAAATAGGCGACTTTTTCCATTTTAGGGTACTACGCATGATACCATCAGCTTCTTAAAAAACCACGACTTTCTATGGTTCAATAGTGTTCTTCTTGGTTGCCGAATAAACCCTATTATTTTGTCTGTTTTGAGGGACTTGTAGCGTAAAATCCTTTTCGTCTTGAAAAATTAAGTGTTTTAGGTCAGCATTCGAAAACTTCCTGTATAGAAGTAAACTTCTTGATGATCGACGGTGTAATTGCTGGGGTTTGCAACCTTTTGTAACATTTAATGCCTACACACCTTTGAATAACTTGTACAGATCTGCGACTGATTCTTAACCTGGCTGCTATTTGACGCAGGGACAAATGGGGCCCTGGTTGATTTTCCTGTGACAATGACAATTCACGTACAATTTCTGAATTTTCATTACTTGTAGTAGTTACGGGCCTTCCACTTCTGGGTTCCCTGTAAACGGATCTAGTTTCCTCAAGTCGTCGAATAGCACGATTTATGTTAGAAGGTAGCCATCGTTTTCCCTAGAAACTCTCCCGCAATTCTTTCTCCGCGCCACTTGTTTTCGCGTTAACACATTTCAATTAACTCTAAATCAGACTTTGTTAAATGATGTACCATTATGCAGAAAAATTAACTCAATTTGCCCTAAATGTCACTTTACGGATTGTAAACGAACAACTAACTGCAAGTGTCTCTTATAACTACATTTGGTTTAACAAAATGTTGTTTCGATTTAAGTTGCTTATACAGACGTCACGTGTAATTGATATTGTTTTGTTGATATTTAAAAATAAGTTAATCTTTTATGTTTTGAAATAAACATTTGTAATTTGGCAGATATAATTTTCAGTTCACTATGTCTTAGAAAATAAAAACTGAAATTCATATTCGAAAGCGTTCCAAAGATGTGCGAACTTCAACAGGATTCGTTTTTTTCTAGCCACCCAGTATATATATATATATATATATATATATATATATATATATATATATATATAATAAGAAAGATTTATAGCAGCCAAATTCTATTGTTTTACTAATCAGCCACGATTAACAACTTTGATATATATATATATATATATATATATATATATATATACAAGGTGTCCGAAAAAATGTGGGAAATCTCTCGGATTCAGATAGAACACAAAAAAATAACATGACAAGTTCCTATAAATTTTTTTCTCCAGACCCTCCCTACGGAGATGTGAGGCCCTAAAGGACGCCGCTGGAAATAGGATTCAGTATGATGCCACTAGTAAGGACCTCTTAAAATAGTATCCTTGAAACATATTTAGCTAGTTTAGTTTACCTACCAGGGATGGACTAAGTTGCCACCCCTTAACGTCTAAATTTTTAACACCCTGTGTGATAAAGATCTAAAAAAATATTTTTGGTTAGCTTGAACATTTACCTAAAAAAAAGGTACACTTGTTTAATATCGATAAAATGAACTATTTTCGAGAAAAAAAATAATAAACTAATTAATGTTTCGTAATTAATAAATTATTAAAAAAAATTAAGCCAGTGTTTTTTCGAATTTGTACGAGAAAACACTCTTTTAATAATAAATTAGGAAAACCAAATTAAACATATTAATTATTTAAAAAAATGTTGCAAACTGTTTATTGACCCACGAGGTATAATTTTATTTCTTGTTCATTTTATTTGTCTTCACTCAAAAAAACATATGTCAAACATTCCTATGATACGAAATAAATAAATAACCTGCATTTTGGAACTTGACATTTGTCACGTGGCTGATACATTGATCGACATTAATTTACTTTAAGTTTACTGAATTTTGGATTTCGTGGTGATTTGAATTGTAAACTTATTCGAAATATGGAATTCACTTTTATTGAATATGCAGATATGCATCTCATGTATGGTCTTTCCTCTTGCAATGCTTTGAAAGCAAGAATATTATATCACGAGAGATTTTCTAATCGACCTATTCCAAATTAGAATACAATTCAACGAGTTGATCAACGTCTAAGAGAGAATGGTGAGTGATTTCGATTACTAAGGTAATAATATTGAGTTTCTTTATAACTTTAGGAATGTTTAAGAAAAAAAGTACTGATGCTGGTCTGACAAGAACAGTGAGTACGGCGGAATTAGAGGAAAATATTGTGAATGCTGTATATGGCACTCCTTCAACGAGCACTCACAAATTAGCCGCACAATTTAATAAGCCGAAAACAATAATTCATGAAGTTCTTCAAGAAAAACTGTTATACCAATATCATTTGCAAAAAGTGCATGAATTGATTCCTGATGATTTGCCTCGTAGAATGCAGTTCGCAAACTGGCTATTGGATCAGCAACGAAATAATGAAAACTTCATTATCACTATTCTTTTTACATATGAAGCAGCTTTTACCAAAAATTGTATCACGAATTTACACAACATTAGTTTCAATCAATTAATATCTGGGCAGGAGTCATTGGCAATTTTTTGATTGGCCCATTTGTATTTCCGGCGCGATTGAATGGACAACTTTATTTGGAGTTCGTCCAGAACGCTTTTCAAGATTTAATAGACCATTTACCTCTTGAAACCCGCCGAAGCATGTACTTTATGCACGATGGGGCACCACTTCATTTTAGCGTTGCTGTGCGGGAACAGTTAAATAACGTCTATCCAAACCGTTGGATAAGTAGAGGTGGACCTATCGCCTGGCCTCCTAGATCTCCCGACCTGACGCCTTTGGATTTTTACCTGTGGGAACACCTCAAAACCTTGGTGTATTCCAGTCCGGTTGATCAGTCCTCAATTCGTTGTACTCGCGAGTGAAAATTTTTTTTAGGTAAAGGTTCAAGCTACCAAAAAAAAAATTTTTTTAATCTTTATCATGCAGGGAGTTAAAAATTTAGGCGTTAAGGTGTAAAACTTAGTCCATCCCTGGTAAACTAAACAAGCTAAATATGTTTCAAGGATACTATTTTAAGAGACCCTTACTGGAGGCCATCATACTGAATTTTTATTAAATTATGTCAAGCACTTAAAAGTTATTCACGAAAAACTTATTTCCAGCGGAGTCTTTTAGGGGCTCACATCTCCGTAGGGAGGGTCTGGAGGAAATAAAATTTATAGGAACTTGTCATGTTATTTTTTCTTCTTCTATCTAAATCCGAGATATTTCCCACATTTTTACGGACACCCTGTATATATCACACAAAATTCAAAAATTCGGCATGTAACACGTTTAGACTTATTACCATCAATATGTAACGGGATTGGTGCAGATTTGTTGAATAAAATACCTTTGTGACGCAGTTATAATTTATTTGCCACACGAATGCTGTTTGACGTAATTTCTTTCATTGAGTTAATAAGATATTGGTCCCAAGAAAATAATGGTTTGGTGAGAGCATGATAGCACCACGCATAAACTTTTATTAACTGTTTGTACGTGATGTTTCGCTAGATAGAAATTGAATACTCACGAGTCGTACATCTTATATAATGTTAATAAATAACACCCGATATTATACGGACGCTTTTATGTTTACATAGTGCAGAAAAGGCATATAATGTAATCATATCTCACACAAACATTAGATACTTTTAACTACGAAAATGAATTATCATATTGAAATTCAAACGTTACATAAATATTGGTTCTTACATTACTCACATTCTTCAATCATTGGTTAAAGTTCATATTACGAATATTAAAATTTATATTTTGGAATCATATTAGTTTTACTGCATTTACTGTAAACAAATTTTCATAAATTAAAGATTAAATATTAAAGTAGTAATCAGCTATATTATTTAACTTATCATTACTTTTCTTTTTTGATTTGTTTTGCGTTGTAGCGCCCCCAAGTACCCTATCTTGAAAAGTATAATTTGAACTTATTTGCAGGAATGAAAATTCAAAAACAAAACAGTCGCTAAGTGATTTATCTTGACTTTATTGACAATAATGTTACTATTACTCAAATTAATAGCTTGCCCTACATGGACTTTCCTGACAATAATTAAAAGATTAGAATTTATTTACAAGTCTGGTATTTAATTACTCGCAAACCTCAAATCTGATGAAACGAAGTGGTAGGTACGCTGTGCTATGTGAATTAGATAGGCTGGATGAGGTAAGTGTTGCATCAATTAAAATTAACGAGCTTTGCCCAATGGTGGTTCAGCCCGTTAATGTACTATTGTGGGAAAGAACCACCAATAAAACCCATTTTATTCATAAATAGGAATTGCACAAATACATTAATAAATCAAATAACACAAAAAACAATGAAAGGGTTAAATATATAACAAAACACCATTAAATCAGGTTAAAGTGTGTACAAAATTATAACATTAAGAGAAAAACGATCGTAATACCAAACATGCGGCCCTTTAAAACCAATCATGCGGGTCTTTAAGTAAATAAGCATATAAAACAATAAGGCGAATAACGGTACATATAAAATACAACAACAGTAAAATTGCACAGGTGATAATAAGGTAAAGGCAAGGACAAAAGAAAATAGACTAGGAATTTACACATACACAATTGTTTAGTGACTACTAAAGCACAAAATACATACGAAAAATTCCAATCAATTGCATATAAAGAGAAATAGTTCGCAGGCAAACAATTCTACCTAACAAACTGACACAAAACAAAACTCATTAAAACAAAACCTTACAAAGGTAAGTTATAAACAGATAAATAACATCGTGACCGATATATAAGTTTGAGTGCGTTAGAAAAATACAGCCCCCCTTTCTCAGGTTACACATTCATCTATACAAGAATAAAATTCGAGGTGTTTAATGATTATCTGGACCCGGGAGTGTATACCCACTTGGCAATGGCCTTTTACAATTAAAAACCAGCCCATCTCTACACAAATATAAATATAAACAACAAACAATAATACTAATTCATACAAATACAAGAGTGAGGGAGTCCTGTACTGTCTTTTATTTTATCAGTTTTCAGCTTAATGAGCCCGCGTGCGAATAAGATACCTTTGCAAGGCAATGTTTGATTTTTAATAGGTTATATAGGCTTGTAGAATTATTTGCAGCCAGCCTTAATTTATATAAAATACCTACTTACACTTGAATATATATATATATATATATATATATATATATATATATATATATATATATATATGTATGTGCACTACTACGCTGGTGATTTTCATTTTCACCTAAAAGGGCATTTATTAACATTTTTAGAATCTTAAAACTTTGTTTGAAATAACTTCTACATTAGTTATAATTTACTAGAACAGTAATTACTGCATTAGTATTAGAAATAATTAGAATTTTGGTTGAGGTTATATTTCCGTAAAAATAAATTTTCAGGGAAGTTATGAAAAAATGACAACGGCAATATTACCTAGCAACATAACTTAGTATATCATAACAATTTCAATTGTCTCCGTTATCATGAACACGATAAAACCCAAATTTCTGTTTTAGCCTTACTACGCCAGCGCAGTAATGACGCCATTATCCTCATAATGTAGGGTTTATATAATTCTAGCGTAACAATGCACATTATACAAATAATATATATATATATATATATATATATATATATATATATATATATATATATATATATATATATATATAGTATATGCCTTTAATTGATCACAGACAACAAATCGTTAACATACGCGGTTTAACTTCAAAATGGGTGACTGTTATTTATAGATAAATATTTGAAAAACACATAACTAACACCCGAAAGAAAGGACAAATTAGAGTTGGCTAATTTAAAAGAAAATGTATACGCAAGAAATATTTTAAAGACAAACTGTTTACAATGGGAGTTTCTAATTAAAACAAATCAAAGCGTCGGGCTCAATCAAAATTTCAACAGTAAGTCCCTTCCCCTCTGGTTTCCACTAACCATATCAAATCCCGAAAATCAACCCTCGTCTTTGAAAAGTGACAAAAACAACAATAAACATTCATATACGTTGGAACAGTTTCATATTAATTATTGCACGACATCTTAATTTTAATAACATACATTCGTCCGTAACAAACCCTACATTTAGGTCTCGAGTTTCCAAGTACCAAAGGCGTCTTTGATTACAGTGTGTACCGTTAGTAATTAATTACTAACTAGTGGAATTTTTACATCAAGAGCGCGCGTATAGAAATTTTCAACAATGCATCACGCCAGTTTCGGCACAACACCAGTTTTTCTACTCTAATATATGTTTCCTTTTTCTGTTCAACCTTTACTCAAATATCAATTACAAACATTCCCACATTCCTTACATAAAAATACATTAAATAAAATCTTCCGAAAACATTAGCAAATTACGCCCTATCATCACCATATTAAAAATCGACTAATTATCTTTTGTATCGCGGTAACAATGGCGATTTGACAAACGTTTAATTACAATAATAAAATTTTCGCGGTCCGCTATCTACATTGTGTTGTAAGTTTCCTTAATAATAAATAAAAGTAAAGAGTTGTAATACCCATTTATCTTTTATAACTACCACTCATTAAACTTATGAACATAGTTACAAATATTTACGTAAAACTCATTATATTTAAACACTATTCATTCTATCGGTATTATCACCGAGTTGTTTATAAGAATTAAAAGCGTTTGTTACATTGACTACACTAAAGTATATGACTTAGTGCCTCATGTAACGTACAAAAATTCATTGGTGCATAATTCTGTTAATTGCTAGAAAATTATCTATTTTTAACTTCTTCTCGATATGTACTAAACGCACAATTCGTACAATCAATGTTGAAAAACATTGCAGTAATTTACATGTCTTCTATTGTGTAATTTAACAAAAATCCGGTTAATGTTAATAATTCTATCAAAAGTAAATAGGTATGACATCTGTCGGCGTGTAGCCAAACTCTGTACTATACAATGGTTGTAAACACCAATACTTTAAGTTAGTTTACGAAATTCTCGTAAGAGGGCGAGGTTTAATGTATCAAATAACCAATAGGAAAATCGTTTTATTGAACATAAATCTAATAGATCACAAATTCGATTTTGATAACAAAAATTTTCACTTTCTTCTCCGCCATTTTGGAGACACTACGAAAATTCTGTGATTTCTTTTACACTTGCTAATATACGAAATTGTTTCGGATTCTGGTAAAAGATGTCAAACCAATCGGAATTTCTACCAAATTTTCTAGTCCTATTGATCGCAAAGTTTTCGGATTATAAACAAAATTTAATAGTGTCCAATAAGGGTAAGAATTACAGTTTTCTCATTTGGTACTAATTTAAAATCTTCCTTCTTAGCGAACGGAACCCATACAATCTACAAGTATAAAATTTTAGATTCGAACTTAACAGGCTCGTGGTTTTTACATTTATCGCACGTCTTACAACATAGTGGTAAGCTCGTAAACTTCTCTTATCTTCGTGCTTACCTACCTTTTCCTTTTTAGCGAAAATAGAAACCGAAAAATAAAAGTAACAGGAAACCTTATTAATCGTCACATTTTGAAACTGGCTTCTCGGATATTACTGTAAATTGGGTTATATGTAACTACATCTACTACATGCGTGCTGTTTAACTATTTGCGGGCTAGTGGTTATATTTTCCATTTATGGAACTGGTGTGAGGTAACCGGCGTAATCTGTTGGTGTTAACAGGTCAGATTAGTGCATGTTTTATTTCGTATACATCTATGACTTCCTCATTATACTATAACTCATTTGGAGTGATACGAAGGTACTAAAACAACAATTGATTAGTTATTAACTAGAAGTACACACTATAAATATACATACCTACGCTTACTAGTTGCAAATGCAAATCTCAACGTACTATTAATATTCAACACAGACACAAAATATTTTAGTGCTTCATATAACGTTACTGGCAACATTACTCTTGCGGGTTTCAATATTATTTTTGGAGTGCAAACCTCATCGTTGATGTGGGTTGAGTTGGCGGCCATTTGCATATCTACTACTGTTCAGAGGCCGACTCCTCACGTGATAAAGATATAAATATTTAACACTGTTATGCAGCTGTTATTGTAGAACTGCTATCAACTTGTTATTTGCTACTTTTCATTTTGAATATAATTTGACTTTATGATAAAACTCACTATTTGTTACTTCTCGTTGTAAATATATTTGGACTTTTGTATTCAATATTAGTTACTAGGGCCACGATTTAACTGCTATTTCATACTTTAAGATAAAACTCGCTATTTGCTATCTTAACGCACTGTAAATTGGTATGACCATAGGTGTAGCATTCCTGCATAAAGGTTACTTAACGAATATTTTGATTTTGGTGTAAATTTGAACTCTACCGATTAAAAATGTATTTGTTATAATTTTGGTGTACAACGGCAGCAGGTTTCTGTTTTGGTAACTGTAAATAATTTTCTTGCGCACTGTTAGCGTAATTTTTTTAGCTTCTCTTTCAGGGGTAATTGAGTGGAAGGCCTTCCATCGTGAAAAGAGAAACATATTATAAATATTGTAAGTATTTTTATCTCTATTTAATTTTTTTTGGTAAAGCGGTTATGAGTTGGATTAAATCCGCTCTGAGTACTTGCGAAAGTTAATTAAATTAATATTTTTCTTTGGGGTGTACACATAGAGTATATAGTATATCTATTATTTGGAAATGTTCTGGGTTATAATTTTGGGAAACATTAACGGGTTAACGATTTGGTAATTATATTTATAAATTCTCTCAAGGCGTTGTTTATACTACGCAGATAGCTGAGTTATTATTTTTTTGTTATTCACTGCTACCATTAAACCAAATTATTATTTTTTTTACTTCAGAATATAACGATACGTTCGAGAGACTTATTATCTTATTTTTCCCGTTCTTTGTGAATGTTATCCTTTCCTTCCTGTACTTACCTGCACATACATTACTATCAAGGACTTGGGGTAGTACTGCGTTCGACTTCCGGGGAACAACTCCTGGCGTCTGTTAAATAAATACTTCTGACCCCGTCCGCCTCCTATGAGCTAGACGGTGTATTTCTAACAGCAGATAAGTGTAGGACTTACCGTCTGTTGTACTTGCTAACTTCTTTTTGTTTCTTTGTCTACGTTCTAATATCTTACGTCATACATGACTGGCTGGCCAAGGTGCTGGAATTATACAAAATATGTCCGAAGGTAACGTCCATGCTCAAATACCTCATCAAGGCATGTAGAACCAACAGTACAACAACAATGCTGGTAAGGTTAACATTTCTAGAGGCATATTCGAGGGAGCAGATGCTCTTTCTCCTATGTGGTTCTGTCTTACTTAAAACCCGCTGTCTAAGCTCCTGAACACAACTGGTGTGGGATATACACTCAACAGCAGGAGCAGGAGAAAACTATCTCATCTCCTCGATATGGACAACATTAAGCTTTACGACGAAAGCACAGAAAAAATACTATACTCCCTAATAGACACCGTTCGAAACTTCAGAGATGATATTGTGATGACGTTTGGACTCAACGAGTGCGCTATTATTAACATCAAAATCAGAACATCAACATCAGAATCCAGGTCAACCATATCGAGATATTGGCACCGGAGGTGACACAGATATTTGGGAGCACCCCAGAACCACAAAATAGACCACACCCAACTGAAAACCGAATTCACCGCGAATACAGAAACAGATTAAGTAAATATGTAATTAAAAATTATTAAATATTTAGAATTTACATCAGTTCTACATGCATAAAGACAAAATTTACTTGTACTTCGATAGCGTAGTTGGTTAGCGCGGTACTCTAGCAAAGTACAAGTCATAGGTTCAAATCCTACTCGAGGTAAACTTTTTATTTATGTATTTAATAAAATGGATGTTTTGAACACCAAACTTTCTGTTAAAACCAGACCAAAGCCATCAACACTTAGACAGTTCCTGCACTAACACACACTTTCGGTATATTGAAGATGTTTACATAGCAGTTCAGCGGTAAAAAGGCTGTATCTGCCCAAAAGATTTGGCGAAAGAGGTATGACCAACATATATACATTCTGCTGGTCCTAAAAGACGAAGATCAGGCAGCGATTTCTACAGTCTGATGACATTCTGATGTGTTTGGCCTCTCAAGATCACAATTGCACACTTTCGAAATTGCAACACGAAGAACTCGCTTTTGAATCACCAACGCAAGGTAAGAGCAACAACTTGGATGATACAATCTCTACACGGAAAATACCCAAAAAGTCTGGAAACAGATAACATAAATAAAGCGCCCTCATTACAGTGGCTGAATGCTGGTCACCTTTGTGCAGAAACGGAAGGATTCATTATGGCTGTTCAGGATAGAGTAGTCAGGGCAAGGAATTACGAAAAGCTCAAAGAACGTGGATGACAAATGTAGGAAGTGTGGCTCTGGTGGAGAGTCTGTTGAGCATATCACGGAAGGATATCGAGTACTTGTCGACAACGCGTATATGGCTCACCACAACCAACTAGCGAAGATAATTCACCAGCAACTAGATCTCAAAGGCGGACTCCTACAGGCATGTCCTGTTCTCGAAACACAAAGATCATTGCTTTACTGGGATCAGCCCATTGCCACCGATTGATCAGTTGAATACAACCGATCAGACAACGCCCTGATCGAGAAAGAGAAGAAAGCTGAAATATTAATTGACATCTCCGTCCTTCTCTCCCACAACATCGCGGGATTAAAGGCTGAAAAAATTTACAAAGTACTAGAATCTTACCATAGAAGTTAAGGACATCTGGCAACTGCAGAGCCTCAATTGTTCCATTGGCCATTTCGCTTGAGGAAATTGTTTCAAATAACTTCATAAAAAAAACTTAACCAAACTAGAATTGATCAAGACCATCGTTTCATACGGACAAAGGTTTGTCATGCTTCAGACTTGCCACATTCTTGAGTTGAATGAGAGGAACTGAATTGTTTCTCTACCAGTTCAAATCAGTCGAAAACGCAGGATGTCCGCACTGAAAGCACTTTCTGTAATTTAGAATGTCAATAATGTGAACAAAACGGACCTCCATTTTGTTTGCTGCGAACAAGCGATGTTTAAAAGTCGAAAGTGTTATTTGTATATGAGGGATGCATTGAAGCAGAAATGTTAAAAGACTATAGTAATTCATTAATTTGACTGTTGGGACATGTAAAGTGATTATTCAAGGGTGATTGTTAAGTTAAAGGCCGACCCATATGAATGAACTATGAATGCAAATATAGAAGTTGTGGATAGGGATTGAACGATGTTATACTGCGGAACATTTTACTTTTAGTCTGAAAACTAGCTTTAATATTTCCAATTATTCAAAAATGAACAAATGTTATAAGTAAATGGTGTGCTGTACAATGTTTTAATGACTACGCTCGACTGAAGAGGGCGTAACTCCCAAGTAAAGCACAGCAGTTGAAGACTAGTGAGAAGCAAACAAGGGTAGGCGTAAACTATTTTAACCTACTTAGATTTGAAAGATTTTTTTTTAATTTTAGTTAATTTGTTTTCCATTTACAAACAACCAATTTTATGATATTAAAAGTGGCTTATTAAATTTTATTTCGAGTTATGCACCACAAACGCGAAATGTTGAGTAACTGTGAAATAAGTTCTTACTATTTAAACATATTAAGTACACGTTCTTGCACAAACTCATTTTGCAACAGACGCAATTTATTTTTTACCCTATTTATGTCGAGATCATAACAAGGCTAAATCATGTTGAAACCCCTATGTAAGAAGTACTATGCGATCATCATATATATTTATAAAAAATAGTTTATATGACGTGTTCTTAACATATACTGTGAATAAACTCGAACATTTTTAATGAGTGAGAATAGATAACACATCTGCCGCAGCCTTACGTAAATTTACGATTTTTCAGAATTCTTATTTACAGTTGTATGTAAAATGGATTAGAATCAAGTAGCCATATGTTTGCATATCTTGCATCATATTCTAAATTTAACTGATTGTCACACTTAATTCATGAAAAAGTACAACGTAAATACATTTTTTCGTGAAGAGAGCCAACAACGTTTGTTTATGTTTATTTTATGCTCGCTATTCATGAGTGTATCGTAATGAAAATTTAATTAAATCGCAAACAAACATAAAAAGTATAATTTTTAAATCTACCCGAAACCAGATATTGTGCAGTTGGATGGATCCGACATTTACCCCAAGCATACTAAGACTAGGAATATAAATTACAGGTAAATCTAAAAGAACATTAACATTCCATTGTGTTTTAAGTATCGCAGCTAAGGTTTTTTGTGTTGCATTCTCAATACTTTCAATTACTAGAACAAGGTAGTAACTTTAAAATTTATACACTTTTTTCAGAAATTCAATTTTTATGTAGCTTTTTTAAGAGTGCCCGACTTCCCTTTATTTGTGGATTGTATTGCTTCCCTCATATTTATTAAAAATTTCTTCTATGGTGTGTTTTGAGAAAAAAAAACTTGATTTAGAACCTCAGGCCCAAAATTGTGAGGTGTACCTACACGAGGCGTGATAAGAGTAAACGAACCGGTTGTTTATCATTAATGTATTCTTATACATCAGTGGCATCCCCTACAACGGCACAGCCGTTTTTGCCACTCCTTGTAGCACTGTTGGAAGGCCTCAACAGGAATGGATTTTGCACCTCAATGACTCGCCTTTGGATGTTACCAACAGTGTCAACTTCATTTCAAGTGGGTTTTCATCTAGGAGTACAGATATATAAACTAAAATCTGGGGAAGCTGGGGAACAACATAAATCCCTTTTTCAGTCAATAACCGGTTAATGCAAATAACAGTGACAGAAAACGTTGTCACGGTGGAGCATAATGGGTCTACAATGTCTTGAGTGACTCAATACACTCTTGTTTTGAGTCTGTGAAGGATGTCTTTATAAAAAATGGGTTACTTGTTTGTCCTGGAGAGACACAATGTGTGTAAACATTTCCGCTGTTGTCAAAAAACAAATCAGCAAGGTCTTAATTTCTTACTTATTTAAGCCTTTTTCGGTTGCGGAGAATACACTGTGATTCGCTGTTTTGTTTCGGAATTATCCATGATTAATTACCGCTGATGACTGAATGAATTTGTGTCAGTTTCGACGTTAACATGGTGCACATCCTTTCAATTGTTTTTTTTTTTTGTTCAAATGTTAGGTTTCTGTGAATCATATTTGCATAAATATTTCTCGAGCTAATTTTGTGTTAAACGGCCAAAACATTTCAGTTTAACTTACTGTTTATTAGTTTCTGTGTTAGGTGACGTTCTCACCATACAAGAGCCCTCACTCGTTACTTATCAGTTTTTTGTTTTTAAGGTTTTTCTGACCCAGGTGCGCCTTCCACTGCTTCTCAATCTAAGAAAGTGCTTTATGTCAAATTTGTGCATTTTTAGAAGTTTGTTCTCTTTAGTCGCAATGCACTTACAAACTCGCAGTTTCGCTAATCTTAAGATTAAAATTAAATGGCTCACTGTTGCTCCAAATTATGCTCGTACCGCACCACAGCAACCGAACATTACTTTTTTCTGTAAAGATTGCGTACTTAACGGAGGACTATATAATTTGTATTGCGCATTAATTACAGATTGAACTTGAAGTGTTGGCGAAAGACCAGATTGCTTTCAGTGGTGCCAGTCTCATTACTTTTTTGCTCTCGTATATACAGGATTTGAATACTATTTCACAAATGTTACTACTACCATAACATGGCCAAAGTTAGTAATTTATGACGTGCATAATTTTATTTACTGCTTTTTACTCCACTGTCATACCTTTACTCTAAAATTTGTATATGCACAATAATTTTATCCTAAGTAAATCCCCTACGTTACACCGTTGGCTCTTTATCAATCTTATTTAGTATTCTGTAATTTGTGATTTTCTGTTTTGTGGGTCTAAATAATTATTTAACTCATCTTAAGTAAAACCCTGTGTTACGCCATTGGCTTTTATACATCATTCACGATAGATATTTTCTATTTAATTTATAATTATATGCTTTATGGGGATAAATAATGTTTTAACTCATCACTATATAAGTTTATTTACTTATGTCTACATTGAAATTATGACATACCATTTAGTTTAAATTTTATTATTACGCCATCTATCGGTAATAAGTAGAACTTAAATTTTTGCAAAAGAATTAATTGAAGACACGCGCTTATACGTTTTTATGTTTAATGTGGATTAATCGATGAAAATTAATTTGGGATACTCACAGCCTCACACTCACTATTAAATGAATACTATGTATTCCTTCTTCAACAAGCTTGTCTCGAGAATAAAGTTTTACTTCAGGACTTTTTTCTGGATTTTCAGAATCATTTTTTGTACCACTAACGATGCCGGTGTTATGATCGTATCGTTGTGTAATCCCGTCTAAGAACAATTGTTGCTGAAATGACATGGTTGTTTTCTGGCTACGCTAACTATTACTTATTGCTATAACTCTGACTGTCGTCCGTCCTTTCGACTAGTCTACAACTGCAGTCATTTCACCTGTGGATTATCGAGACACTCGAGCTATATTAACTAATTATGTAATATCATTCAATTGTTGATTTGCTACAGTGGAAATTGTGTAGCTTATATATTGAATATAGATGTTTTTGTCAAGTAATTTAATAATTTGTGTCAGTTGTACGTTAGCTTAAGTATTGAAATATGGCTAAATGAACCAATTTTACACGCAAAATTTACCTACTATTTTATGTGGGTAACATGTATGCAACTGTTAGCCATTATTTACCTACTTTTTGTTTTAACTGGCAGGTTACATTGACAAAATAACAGTGGCTCTAGTACAGCTAAATTTTTTAATTGTTTTCGGTGACTCAACCTGTTAGATTTCTGTATAAAGAACTTTGATGTATTTTTATGGTACGGACATTTATTTTTCTTTACTATTAACTTTAAGACAGACAGTTTGCCTTGAATAACGGTTTACGTCTTTTAGTTTCACTTAAAATTATTATGTTGGATAAACAGTTTACAATTAATGAATTACTTTAATGTGTTACTGCTTTCTGCAGAATTAAAAATTTTGGTAATTGTTAACATCTCGTTTTCTAAATTAATAGTCATAGTAGCAAGACCTTAATCTAAAGTGTCAGAGTTTACATTAATTTCTGTGTTATGATTTGATTTTTGTATGTTTATTAAATAAACGAATTATTATTTACTTCTAAAAAGTAAAAAAAAACACTCTCAATCAACTCACCTTTCAAACAAAAAAAAAAAACTAAATTAAAATGGGTTCCTCTGTTTGGTAGCTACTATGCCACAAATATACACAGATACACAAACACACACGTTAAACTTGTAATACCCTTTTTTTTTGTCGGGGATTGAACAGGCTTATGCTTACCAACATTTACACTACGTTAGTGCAAATAATAAATCTTCTAACCACGATTTTAAAGTGCTCTAATTACATTCGATAGCTGATGGGTTATACTTACTAGATAGCGTTGGGTTAAAGCCACCCTATAGTTTTACGGTATTCTAACGGATGTACAGGTATTGGTCTCGTTGCAAATTATATCGTGGAGAACATTGCGGTTGTGTATGCACAATTTACTCATTCTTCTTTAAAAAATACTATTGCATTAAACTGTATGTTATACCTCTCTTGTATTAGATATCAAAAATGTACCCACATAAAACGAAACATATTGTGAAAAATCAGATAAAGAACATAAGCTTGATACTGTGGCATGAACCAGCATGTTTGAACGGTTTTCACGTTATTCTCCAAGATGATGACCCTTTTTACATGTCAACTCAGTGGGATGGTTATAGGTTTGCGGCGATTATAAAGTTTGTCTGATAAAATAAATTCAGCCGCCACCCTACCGTCAAATCAGAACAAATGCGTGAATTACATGCTAAGAGCACCGTGCAAGACAGAAAATAAACGGTAATCTGACCTTGAATTCACGCCCAATGGTGGAATGTAATTTCTATATTATTGATGGACCTTTTTATCTCACATTTTTGATTCAATAGATATTTTGCTTTTAGTTGCGACTCTGTATATTCTTCAGCATGTTTGGGAAACGGGTTTCTACCTTAGTCGAAATAAGAAATTACCTCTGTATTCTATAACCATGTTAACATTACTCTTATAAGCTTTAAATAAATAGTTGAACTAGTAAAAATTTAGTTTTTTTTCATTGGATCGTCAATGTAGCTTTCGGCGACTGTAGTTGATTTCCAAGCCTCATGTCTCTTTAATGATGTTTATCTTCACCGGAATCAACTAGTATTGTTGCTGACGATCTTCGAAAGCAATGTCCAATGTCTAATTCCGGATTTGGAATTTTTAAGACTGTAGCAATTTTTTTCCAGTGGAGCTGATTTTATTGATACCCACTCTTACTTGTAATTGACAAAAAAGTAGTTTTCCTGGCAATTGTTCGGACGAAGATCTGCATATTTTTAAAAATGTGATAAAAATTTCCTATTATGGTAAATTCTCTGTACCGTGGTTCGAACTCACGACCACTTGATTGTAAAGCGAAACTGTGCGAGCTTATGTCAAAATTTTACAAAAAGTTGTTACATTCAAACTGGAATAGTTATTTAAACCTATGGGATTCATCATTTCAAAATTATTAAGAAAATAAAATATTAAATTTGTAAAATGTACCTTGTCTAGTAGATATACGTGATCTGGAGCATCTTTTCATATTTTTCTCTCGAAATCTCCGATATTAAGTTTAAGCATGCCATATTGGCAGCTTCTGCAATGTTCGGCGGGGTTAATTCTAGCTCACTTTCACTGTTGATATCCATTTTTAAGTTTTATTTTATCACGATTTGACAAATCTACTCGTCATATTTTACCTAGGTAAATATTTGATGTTTGACATTTCATGGCATACTTGTATGGCATACATGGCGTACACAAGGACGTGCGATACGGAAATGAAATTCTAGTAACACAATGTCCCTAATTTACAGTCGTAGAAAAAAGGTTATTATTAATTTTATTAAATACATAAATGAAAAGTTTACTTCGAGTAGGATTTGAACCTACGGCATCTACTTTGCTAGAGTAGTGCTCTAAACAACTGAGCTATCGAGATACAAGCCCCAATCGATGTAAATTTTGACTTTATGTATGTAGAACTGATGTAAATTCTAAATATAATGATATAATATAATTTGAACCTAAAACAAACAATAATTTGTTACTAATGTTTCTTTCAGAAAATAGTCAAATCGAGTGAATTTAGCAAAAATTTTTCTAGTACTCAAACCCGGGTACATATTTAATAGTTGTAAATCTACCCCTCTATAAGTTTATATTTGATTACAATATTTTCCACTATATTAGTGGTGCCCAGAAAGTGAAAGCTTATTATTCACACACTTAATCTTAATTAAGGACTGCACTTGAGAAAATAGGTTAACTACCTACGTGTATTTGCTTTAAAGTTTGGCACTCGCGCAAAATTGGGGTGCTTTATAACAAACAAGAGCCGTAATGCGCCGTTATTTCCCACCTTTGCGTTTGACAGCTATCTGTGAACTATATCTTCTCTGATGTAATTCGGAAGTTCGGCAAGAAAGAAGAAGGATTACGAACAATCAGCCGTGCCAAAATTTTCAAAAACTAAACCGCTCTACATTGATCCATTTTATACATAACAACCTAAAATAGTTATGACGAAAAGGATTTGCGTTAAGTAAAGGAACAGTGTATTAACGAATAATGCAAAATATTAAAAAGGAATATTAAAAAAGAATTCAAAGGTGTGATTTATAATAAGAAACAAACTTATGTATCATAAAGCACAATTTCTAGTTGTGTTGTATTTTAAATCAAAACCGAAATTGCACGCTGTTTTAAGCTGAATATGTAATAAATTGATTCTCAGTTAGTTCTACTCAAATTATCAGTAAGAGATAAGAATTAAGTCGGTTTGAACGTTATTACGCGGCAAAGTGGTTTACTGTTAAAAGCGTTAATTACAGATAATGGTAAGCTTAGAGCTATACTAGTATTACACCTTTGCGTTTGATAGCTATCTGTGAACTATTTCTTCTCTGCTGTAATTCGGAAGTTTGGCAAGAAAGAAGAAGGGTTACGAACAATCAGTCTTGCCAAACTTTTCAAAAACTAAACCGCTCTACATTGATCCATTTTATACATAACAACCTTAAATCGCGAAAATTACACTTCATGCACGCTGTTTTAAGCTCAATATGTAATAAATTGATCCTTGGTTAGTTCTACTCAAATTATTAGTAAGAGATAAGAATTAAGTCGGTTTTCACGTTATTACGCGGAAAAGTAGTTAACTGTTAAAAGCGTTAATTACAGATAATGCGAAGATTAGAGCTATACTAGTAATACTAAGTACCATCGTCAACTGACTCTTTTTCGACAACCTTAAAATTGCACTTCACGCCACGTTTATTACTTTCATAGTCTTGTACTACTCTATTTATCGATTAAGAATATTGGATACTGGGTTCGAATTTTGTTCAGGTTTAACCATTGTAATCAGCGGAAAAGATACTAATAGTTTGGCTACTTAACTGATTGTAACTGCAATAAAAACGAACTTGTGCCGACTTAAGTTTGAAAACCCTGTATTTTGAAATTTCCAAGGATTTTTTTTTATGATTGTGGACCTGAACAGGCTAATAAGACCTATCGTGCTAAAGCACTCAGGAACACTTAGGAGGATGGGTAGAGGATAATGAATTGCCAATAGATGCCTATGAACAGCTACCTTAAATTTTCTCATGTCATAAGTGAGAGGAAAACAGGAACTAGAGATCAAGCCGTGTAGAAAATGTGGATTGCGCCCGTTTGGTACGACAAGTGGAGATTTGTATTGCATACTGATGATTTGGCAGGCCAATGAACTTTGACCTTCTTTTAAGGGTCAATGAATTTTGACCAAAAATAAGGTCAACGAACATCGACCTTGTCAGGGTATTTTCAACACCCTGGATACGTATTGGGTAATTTTGTTTGTAGTTTTATTCGCTTAGTTAGATTCCGTATATACATATTTTTTTGTCAAGTTTAGTTTTATAGTGAATTTGTTTTAACGTGTGTAGCGACCTTTAGGGATGGAGGTGTGTGGTGAGCTTTAGATTCTTAGTTTGTGAATTATTTTTTGTAATTTAGGTTGTTTTTCCTTATTATTTCCCGTTTATAGAAGTTTGATTAACGCTTTTTGTAAATAGTTGTTTCTAAGTTTAATTAAGGTTTATTTCGTTTGATTTCCGTAAAACATAATAGAAAGTTTTGTAAAATGACGTAATTTATAGAAAGAGTGTAGACTTATCTGTGTATGATGTCATGTTAGCGACATAAAGACGCTTAAGTATAGTTGGTCAGTGTAATAGTGAATATGCTGGTTTTGAGTCAGAGATTTCATGTGGGCCTTATTGTTCGTACTTTAAGGTAAACATAGAGATGCTGTACACGTTACTTTTGCTGACGTTTAGTTTTTCAAATTTACCGAGTCCTTACGGACGAGAACGAATTTGTGGTTGGGGTACCTTATTTTCCCCTTCCGTTTTCTTAATTGGTGGAACTAAATTAGATAAGATTTTTTGCGAGTAGTGGGATTCAAAATTCAAAGATGGATTTTGTTAATAATTTTTGGGATTCTGAAACTGATCGTGCTTTCGAGTAGTATACGTTGCCGTTTATTGTTACGCTTTAAGGGGTGGTTTAGAACGTTGAAATTTTGGACCTTGTGGTGTTTAACGAACGTACGTTTTGTGTAGTAAGGGTAGTTTAGCTACTCCTGAAGATTACCTGTAAAGGGATTTATTAAAATTGTTCATCACCAAAGGATTATACCTAGTGCCGATTTCGGTTTTACGTAAAGTTACCTAGAGGACATCGTCGTGTTGTATAGTGCTTCAGTGACCTCTTTGGTTTATATCGCTTCTGCGGATATTAACATCATCGTTCTTGCAGTGCCACCTATTTATCGTACAAAGCGTGTGTAAAGATAAAGAAACTTTCGCAATATATTAAAAATTATATTTAATTAAATCAAGTTATTAACATTTTGGATTATTAGTGGAAATAAAACCAATTAAAGCTAAAAGTTATCAAGTCATTTGAACGCTCATATTAATATTTTAAAACAAGTTAGTAATTAATACAGTAACATTTTAACGAGTTTAGTCAAGAAATTGTTTGTGTATCATAGAATAATAGTCAACATTTCATTCATCATTTTGCCAGACCAGGAAGAGTTCATTTCCGTCATAGCCGTAACCGACCACCTGGTTATCTTCCACTTACATTGTAACACAGAAGAGGTGTAATGCTAGACCGTAAGGTAATATAATATAATAATGATTTTTGTGTGTTCGAATTATTTTTTGTGTGTTTCGAAGGTTTGAAAGCGGGGTCATTTTTTTGTTAAAGTAAGTTGTTGTTTGAAATTGTTTAGCGTAATTAATTATAGTTTTGACGCTCCGCCTTCACGCTTTTTATTTTAGTATTAAAGGGCAATCGACCCTATTGTAGTGTGGGTATATTATCCACGAATTATAAATTTAGGTTAAACGATTTAGACTGGCGTAAAAGCAGTATTCTGATCAGACATCCTGTCGCCTTTTAACGTAACGAGGTTAGTTTTTTTTTGATTTTATTGAGTAATAGCGTTCTTAATATTTAGTATTTTATTTGATTTTTAGTTGAATATTAATTCAGTTTAGAGTTCATTCTATAGCTTATTTTTTTGTTGTTTTGTTTTGATTATCGTTTAATGCCTAATTTATTACACTGAGGTGTATTAACGTAACGTTATTGAGTGTTTATCACGCTTTTATTTGACAAGCGTGTGGTGTTTTTGAAGCCCGATTTCAGGTAATTTGCTGAGTTGCTGTCCAGCACACCTGGGATTGATTGCGGATAGGTAAGCGTATGTTTTTTGTATGTTTAGACACACTATGTACTCGTAACTTTGGCACGACGACCCTTATTTTGACTACTAAACATTCTGGCGCCCTTACCGATTTGATTTTGTCTCCATCCCCTATTTTGACTTACGTAAGATTTACTATTCTGGTTGTGCAAAATTTTTCAACATCTGACCTACACCCATACGCTGGCTAGTCGGGGCAAAAAGGCCAATTTATCTGTAATCCCGTTCTACCACCCGTTTATACCGTTACAACCTACTTTCTTTTCTCTCGCACTTATTGTAAGTTCCTATCTATGCATATCTCTTTTACACATGTAAATTCCTATGTGGTCTAGAAGTGAAGTAGCTATATTACTATCACCAACTGACTTTATTTCCGTATGTATACGCTAGTTATTTTCAACATCTTATAATTAACGTGAGTCGTCGCTCACGTTCCAAGTGACACATTTATAAAACCTTATTACCATGGAGTGGGACTGCAGTCGGCAGTAATATTTATAAATAAAATCGCAGAGGCCCCCATAAATCAATGTTCAACTTCTGTATGTGATTGTTATAGGTAATACACCATACCTCCGAGACTTGAAGGCCAAAAGACCATACCCGGCGGCAGAAGTCTTGCTTAATCAGCCTTTAATGAAAGAGGAAAGTTACTTCGTTTCATCAAAAATTCTCTCTACCGTTTCAACCATATATTTATCAGAAATGACTTTGTAAAAACCGAAATGAAAAACGTTATTCCTGAGGCAGTGATGTGTGCAACTGACATAAGTAGTAGTGCGGCACCTTCCGCCATCTTGGATTTTGACGTCACAAGACGCCCACGTGGGGGACCGTATTTTCAACTCCTATGGTTTCTTTTCGGAGGTCTTTTTCAATCCCTAATTATTTTTGTTTTACACACCCACGTGTGAGACCTTATTTTCCACCCCTATGGTTTCTTTTCGGAGGCCTTTTTCAACCCTTTTCATCCCTTATTAGTTTTGTTTTTACTCGCCCACGTGTAGGACGTGTTTTTTCACCCCTATTTTATGGCTGCTCACGTGTAGGACGTGGGTGGGTAGGTGGGTGGGTGCGTGCGTGCGTGCGAGCGTGCGTGCGTGCATGCGTAATTCAGTGTACAATAGTTTATGTAATCTCAAGATTCAAATTATTCAAAGTAATTTTGCGTTAGCAAAATTTTTAAAACATTTGTAAGTGTTTTGAATGTAAATTTTATAAGTACAATGTAATTGCTAAATACGAGTAGCAGTAATCAGATTTTGTGTATTACTTTCTAAATTAGTTAATGATCGGAATGTAATAGCCAGTTTATATCCAACCATTCATAAAACGTGTTTAGTGAGACTACATGTGGTCACGTTGTATAAAAAATATTTCAGTTCAACATATGGTTATTATTAGAACAACTAAAAGAAAAAACGCTTCTAAAGGTAAGCGTATTATTTTTAATATATATATATATATATATATATATATATATGTTTTTTACTTGATATTGCTAACAAAAATGTCGATAAAGATTTTTAAAATGTATTATTACTCTTATAGGATGACGTCATAAGATCAGGTCTACAAATAGTTGGTACGTATTCGTGGATTTTAATACTTGTAGTTATTGTTAATTCGCGAATAATAATAAAATCATTAAAACCTTTTGCCTTTTATTTCCAGTATATCAGTTTGATATTCTTGAAAACATGTTAATTTAATTTAACTCTATGTTATATATAAGTAATTATTACTTTCCAGTCTTTTTAATGAATTTTTTATAACTGTTAATGAACACGTTTCTATGAAACAATTTTGTGTGTATGTAATTGAACATGCAAATAAATCAGACGTAACTTTCCGAATGTATAGGCGGTGCCTGTTCAGAAAGAGAGAATCTGCTTATATATAAAGCATCATTGCATTAGGGTAGAAATTATTTATTATTTCACGTCATATTTAATTAGACTTTAATGTATTCAGTTTTGACCTGTAATCTGGTTTCCGCAAACTGTCAGACATAATTTCGTTTGATTGATTGAGATTGATCTGGTTGATTTGATCGAGTATGATTTGTTTGAGATTAATTGATTAATTAATTAGTTGATTTGTTTGTGTGTGAGAAAGAGTCGAAATAATATTATGTTAGAACCCGCATACAATTGCAGCAAGGGGGCCACGATAGGGGCTAAGCTCTACACTTGTCTTATAAGGTTAGGGTCCCCATACCATCTCCAGCCAGGGGCGAAGGCCCGAGAACAAGTTGCGAAGCCCTACATGTGTGTTACAAGCTAGCATTAGGTCTCCTTATTAGAACATTGTACGCGCACGCATTTGCCTACCTTCTAGGGGCTCAACTGCCAAAGAGACAGTAATTAGGGCAAAAATTCCACCAAGGGGTTAAAAATGACTGCCGAAAAGAAGCCGTAGGTGTGAACCGACAAAAAAGTTCTTAACATAACCAAAAGGGCTCTAATTACGGGTTAAACTGGGTAGAAAAACGCGTCCTACACGTGGGCAGCCATAAAATAGGGGTGAAAAAACACGTCCTACACGTGGGCGAGTAAAAACAAAAATAATTAGGGGTGAAATGTCTCCGAAAAGAAACCATAGTTGTTGAAAATACGGTCCCCCACGTGGGCGGTCTTGTGACCTCAAAATCCAAGATGGCGGAAGGTGCCGCACTAGTACTGACACATAATTTACTCATTATTGTACAAATCAAAGTACTATATTAGCTTTGTTGCACTGCTCTTATGTTAAGTATGAAAAGTTCCTTCGAGTGTAGCGCACTTACTTCTACAAAAGTCATCTCAGGAACTGATGTACTGAATCACATTTCTAAGGTAAATTTGTCTAATATGTACTTTTGTACCTTTTGGTTTTTGTATCTTGCACGGAATTAGACAGTAATTGTAAAAGATAAATAATATTCGTATTTCTCAATTATTAAATTGAATAAAGGTAATATTTTAATAATAAAATCATTGAATATTCTAGCAGATTTTATTGTTTGCTGCGTAATACCTTTTACACAAATAAAAAATTAAGGGTCCAAAAATCGACATAAAAGGAATCTCGATGCTAAAAGAACTAAAGATCATTTTGAAAATACGATTTTAAACCGTATTAGGCAGGAAATGTTATTACCAATAACGTCGATAGATCTAATGAATAAATTATGGCACAGCCTGACCGTTAAAGCTTTCAGCTACAAAACCTTCATTAGTGTAAGCATACCCTAACTATATGGGTAATTTCAAGTTAGGTTACATGCTTGATAACATATTTATTAATATATACTAATACGTTTAACAAAAAAGGAAAGAAATAATAAAAATGGTTTGCACACTTTATTTTGTTTTACAAGATATTAATGTTAAAAGTTCAAGTTTTGTAAATAAAACTGTAAAAAGCACATATTGATGTTTTATGTTAGATAAAAATAACGATTTAGGATGTATATCATTACTTTATGACATAGAGATACAAATATATCTACGTCGGTTTAAATTTTATTTTTCCGTTTGTTTTAATGTGTCAGAACGAACTGAACTAGTCTAAATCATCAAAATTTATTTCTGATAGCTGATATTTTGAATATGCATTTTCATAAAATTCGCTGACGATGGAGAAATTTTATTTTATTTTATCGTTGTGTAAATCAGTTGCATTCGGGTTTTATACAGTATCAAAGATTCACGTCATTAATCGATATGCGAAACCAAAGGTTTAAATAGACGGCTTTAAGAGTAATTTAAGCTTATTTATATTATTAAGAAAAACGTTCCTTTTCACTATTACACAAATAATTCAAATTAATTAGGTTTAATTGTTTTAACTGTTACCAGACAAAATCCTCATTATGAGAATACAGAACATAGTATGGGTATTCTTACTAAACAAACTTGGACGTGTTGTCCTGTTCAACAACTTTATAATCACACTCTATTCTCAACCTACTTATACGTTTTTCTAATTCCTTACTGATACTGTAAACCTCAAATTGGGCCAACCTGTCAAATTCATTGACGAATATTTATCGCAAACGCTCAATCAATTCTGAAATTAACACAGTTTTAAAAACTCTGCTTTACTTCAAAAATCAAGGCTTAGCCTTACTCAAAATTTACGATTGCTCATACACTAGACTTTATTTTAAAAATATTTAAAAGCACAAATTAACTTTAACACGTTAAGCGCCAGAACACCTCGGGCCATAACTTTTTTTTTCATAAATTTATTTCTTATATCATTTGTAAGTAATGTGACCAGGTTAAAAATAATAATATGAGCGCTTTTTTGGTTTTGGGCTCATTCAACACGCGGTGCGATGAACTCGTCTTTGATTATTTGCAATCGTATTCCTGCAAGTTGCGACAAGTCGATGCAGGCTTTATTGAATCATATCATTTCAATCTTGTGCCAGCACAAGAGAAGTTGTGTTGTGTGGTATTTTAGCCTTTCTATTTGTCCAAAATGTCTTATAGAAGTGAACAAAAATGATTGTGGAAGTTATATGAGGAAGTTCTTTCGGATGAAGAACCATATGATGATATATATTTGTCTGATAGTTATCAGGAAGAAATTGAAAATGATACTAGTTCCTCCGAATCAGAAACGGCTACAAAAAGAAAAAAAGCTAATAACTTTCTTTATTACTAATTTTGTATTTTCAAATATTGGTATTTTTTTAGAAAGAAAGAAAGTCTTTTGAAAAAAGTCACTTGATCAACCATCGACTTCGAAAAAGAGCGATACGAATTCAGATGATTCTGATGAATCCTTTACATAATCTGTGAAATAAAGAAAAGCAAATGCATCAAGAGGTAATTTTTCTTTTTTTTGCTTTTTATATATTGTAATTAAGTCTAATTTTTGTAGTGACTCCTCAGCCAAGACCTTCTTCACTTGAAAATGGTTTTGTCAATTACGAAAAGATACGCAATATGCACGAAACTACAGAAAATATTACAAGATTAGCAGAAAATTTAGTTCTAAGTAGTTCCGGCTCAGATGGTAATTCCGACAATAATCCTGATCCTAATGTATGGGGGTCAGTCAGGGGGAAGTATTTTCAAAATATTTATTTTGAAGAAACAGAATGGGGAATAAAATCAGAAATATACGATGAGTATCGAACAAAATCTTTTATAGACTTTTATAAATTATTTATAACTGATCAAATATTAGAAATGATCGTTTAACAAACGAATTTATACGCACTGCAGTCTGTTGATTCAACAACAATTTTTCCACATTCCAGACTGAGACAATGGAAAGAAACAACCCCGGAAGAAATCGAAATTTTTTTAGGAATGAATATTTGGATGGGTCTTACACACCTTCGAGACTATTAGTCGAAAAACGCTTTATATGCCGACCAAATGAAAAATAATATGTCCCGGAATATACATGCAATTTTGTTGAAAATGTTTCATTTTTTAAACAATGAAAAACCAAATCCTCAGGACCGACTGTATAAAATCAACGCGCTTACAGAGAAACTTGTGGAACGCTTTAAAGACGTTATGGTACCGGTTGAGCATGTGTGTATAGATGAAACACAGGTTCCATTCCGTGGTAGGCTAAAGTTTTTACAATACATCAAAAATAAAAGACACAAGTTTGGAATCAAATTATATAAATTATATTTGGAATTCAATCAGATAGTGTACGCAGGCAGATATAAAGAAGAAGGAATGGCTGCATCCACATCTGTTTGTCTGAAACTTTTGAAAAATTTACTAAAAAAAGGACGGACATTATACACAGATAACTATTATACAAGCGTAGATCTAGCAAGTCAATTAATAAAAGCAAAAACACATTTAGTAGGTACGCTTCGATCCAATCGAAAAAATAACTCTAAAAATGTTATCACAAAAAAATTGACACGTGGTCAGATAGTGGCTGAGCAGAACAATTTAGGCATTACAATGCTAAAATGGAAAGATAAACGAGACGTTTTAGCATTGAGTACTAAACAGGACGATGAAATGTGAACATTGTCACACGTAGAGGAGAAAAAATAAAACCAATTATTGTTGTAGAATACAACAAACACAAAGCTTATAATTGACCTATGCGTTTGCACCATCACTACGTAGAGGGATAAAATGGTACCGAAAACTAGACATGGAATTTCTGACGGCAACCGCTTTAGTAAACGCATATGTCGTTTATAAAAAAGTAACACAGTCTAAAATATCCATTGTGCAATTCAAAGAAGCACTTGCTTTGGAACTGATAAAACCTAAGAAAATTTCTATTACGCCTCAACTAAACATAGAGCAACGCAAACTTACAAAAGTTGAAAAAAGGAGCCGATGCAACTTGTGTTACCAGAAAATAAAAGCTGATGCGACAAGGAAAGAAGCTACAAGTAATACACGTTACGTATTTTACAAGTGCCTTGCATGTGCAAAATGTTATTGTAACGATTGCTTTTTTGAGGTGCATGAATGCACCAAAATCTAAATTAGGTAACTGTCGGCAACTAAAGTTTCTATTCTATGTTAAGTTTACAGCATATTTCACTTGTATCCACAAAATTTTTCGCGTCGGGCTTTTAACATTCCCTCGAGCCATAATCTTCTGATTATGCCCTTGATACATAAATATTTATTATACAACAATGTCCTTTAAACTTTATAATATTAAAGTCTTTTTTTACTGAATAGTTTAACGGGCGACGGGTAACCGAACACATCGGCTCCGTCACGTTGTACAAATTCTTACTGTTTAACACGGTGAAAGTGGATAAAAATTGGTATATAAAGTTTACAAATAATTAAAAGTGTGCAGAATAGATATTAGTGAATAAGCAATACAGATCCAGAGACTAAGTCTAAAACTCGTGCATACACACTATCGGTCGATACGGGGTCGACCCGGGCAGATAAACTGAATATAAAAATTTGTACGGTGAAAACATTATCAATAAGAACATTATCGGGCACAATTGAAATTACACGGATAATATTGTAAATAATCAATTTAAAGCTTAAGAACAGAACAAAAATAATTAAAACCAGTAGAAATAAAAATGGATATGGAAAGAATTGAAGTTGAAATTAGATAAGTTAATTCAAGAATTAAACCAAGTTAAGGAGAAACACAGGAAATTAATAAAACAAGTGGCAGAACACCAGAATAGAAATGCTAGAAAGAAAACTAAGAGGAAAAAATATTGTAATGAAGGGTATTAAAGAGGAAATAAATGAGGAGGAAGAAAAAGTATGTGCAGTAATAGATAAGATAGGAATAACCCTAGATGGAAAAGTCGATATAAATGAGATAAAAAGATTAGGAAAAGCAACTGACGGAAAAACAAGACCAATATTAATAGAGCTAACGAAGACAAATATCAAGAAGGAGATAATAAGAAGAGCTAAAATCCTAAAAGGATCAGAAATCTGAATAGATGAAGACTATGCGAAAAAGGTTCAGGAAGAAAGAAGAAGGCTAATACCTTTACTTAAAGAAACCAGAGAAAAAGGACAAACGGCATATCTAAGTTACGACAAATTAAAAATATACAACAAAACAGTTACGCCTAAGGAAACACATCAGGAAAGTCTGGGAGGAACCATAGGGGGACAAAATATTAATTACAAGAGAACAATAACTGAGAGATCCCCAAATGGGCAAGATTTTGCGGAACAAATGAGGAAAATAACCCGTACAACCTTGAGAAAAAACTAAAAGCAGAAGATACGAACAATATATTTTGAAATGGGTAGCAATCACAGAAAGAATAACAGAAACAATAGAAAGCCTAAATAGAAGAATAATTATAATAGGAGATTTAAATGGAAGGATAGGGAAAAAAGATGAGAAATCAGGGGAGGCAATAGGGGCGTACGTAGAAAAAACAAGAAATCAAAACGGAAAAAGATTAATAGATTTTTGTATAATGAATAACTTCGTTATAACAAATTCATTCTTCGAACACAAAGACATACATAAGTTCACAAGTAGAAACAAGAGGTCAATTATAGATTATGTAATTATAAATAAGAACTATAGAAGAGATATACAAGATACAAGGACAAGAAGAGGAGCCGAACTATACACAGACCACTACCTGGTAGTATCAGAAATCAAAATGGAATTAATATGGGAGACTAAGGGAGATAAAAAGAATACAACGAGAAATACACAAGAGCAGATAAAAATAAGATCATACAAATTAAGAGAAGAAGAAACAGCAAATAAATATACTGAAGAATCAGAAAAAGAAATGGGAACTATAAAATCAAACATTATAAATTATAACATAGAAGAGCTATGGGTAAAATTTAAGGAAACTGTAATAAACATAGCCAAAATAACTTGTGGAGAGACGAATGAGAACAAAAATACAAAGAAATCGAGCTGGTGGAGTGAAGAGATAAAAGAGGAAACAAAGGCAAAGAAAAAGGCATGGAAAATATATCTAAGGAATAAAAATAACGAAAACTGTATAAAATATAGACTAAAGGTTAAAGAAATGACAAAAAGAGCGAAGACACGCACATGGGAAGAATTCGGTGAAAAGATGTAAAAGGACAGAGTAAGTAATCAGAAACTGTTTTATAAAGTACTGAAGACAATAAGAGAAGGAGAAGAAATAGAATGCCAACATATCAAATCGAAAGAGGGGAAAAATATTAATGAAAAACGACGATATAATGTTGCAATGGAAAGAATACTTTGAGTGGCTGCTAAACAGAAATGCAACAAATGCAAGTGAAGCTGATGAAGAAAATAGAGAAGAAACAAAAGAAGAAGACTGGGATCAAGGCTTAAGCTTAAGAGAGGTAAAGCACCAGGGCATGGTAACGTAACAACAGAAATGCTTAAGCTACTAAGGCCTAATGGATTAAAGGTACTAACTACATTGTTCAATAAAATTGTAGAGGAAAATAGAATACCGACGGAATGGGAGATTGGTATAATTGTACCAATATACAGTCTGGAAATAAGAAAGATTGTAACAATTACAGGGGGATAACAGTATATGAGAGAATACTAGACGACAAACTGTAAGCCAAAACAGAAGAACAAATGGAGGAATCGCAAAGTGGTTTTAGGAGAGGAAGAGGAATACAGGACCACATATTTACAATAAAACAATTGATAGAGAAGTTCCACAGTAGCGAAATATATGTGACATGTATAGATATAAGAAAAGCCTTCGACAGGAATTATATGTAATAGCCTAAGGAAGAGAGGAGTAGGCAAAAGACTAAGAAACAATATAGCTAGTATATACAAAAATACACGAAACAAGGTCAGAACAAACAACATGGAGACAAATGGATATGTTACAAAAGAAAGCAAGGCAAGGGGGAGTATTAAGTCCAACACTTTTTAATATTTTATTATTAGACGACATAACAAAAGAAGTCAAAGAGAAGGTTACAAAACTATTATTGAGCTATAGATATCTAGAACCGGTATACATAACAGAATGTGCATTTGCAGACGATTTGATGCTATGTGCAAAAAACCAGGAAGAACTACCAGGAAACTTAGAACTGTGGGATATAGCACTACAAAAACGCGAACTAACGATAAATACTAATAAGACAAAAGTGATGATATTAGGAAGGAACAATAGACAAACAAAAATACAACTCAACAATAAGGAGATCGAGCAGGTAGATAGTTATAGGTACCTGTGAATACCAATACAGAAGGATGGGAAAAACGAAACGGACATAAATAATAGAATAGAAAGTGCTAATAAAATATACTATGCCTTAAATAATGCACTAATCTGGAAAAAAAGAGTATATAACATGATATATAAGCCGATATTGACGTTTGGATGTGAGAGTTGGACACTTACAGAAAGACAAGAAAATAAGTTACAAGCAGGAGAGGAATTTTGGGAGTAACAAAAAGGGATAGACTAAGAAACGAAGAGATACGTGCGGCGCTAAAAGTGGAACCAATAAAGAAGGACATAGAAAGTCAACAGATGAGATGGTTTGGACCCTTGGTCAGAATGGAGAATAACTGACAAACAAAAACAATTTGGCAAACCAAAACAAACAGGAAAAGGCAAATAGGAAGGCCAAGAAGGAACTGGGATGAGACAATAGCGGGAGTCCTGAAGAAGAAGAAACAAAACTGGCAAGAGGCTAAAGCATTGGTACAAAGTAAAAAGGAATGGGCAAGATTTGTGCGTACCATAATAAATACATGATAAAGACAAAGAGAGAGCAACCAAGGAAGTGAAGTGTGTGAGTGAATTATAGATCAGTGCGACTATGAGTGACAGAAACAGAAAAAATAGAGTGTAGTGTTTCGCAAACGAATTATACATCTATGTTTTACTTATTGCACAGAAATGTAAGCGTTCCTTATAATATTTATTTCCTCTATTTAATTTACACTAAAAAAGTTCAATTAATTTTGTTTTTACTTTAAAATCAGGGACACTGATTGACCTACGTAGCCTAACGAACGTTGAATAAAATAGAGACTATATTAGACAGAAGTGGTTTGAAACCTAAGATAGGTAAACCTTCAGAAAGCGCCTATATTAGTTTGATTCAATGACAGTCCGCGCAACAACAAAACTGATTACGCGAATAGTAATTCTATCACTAAGCGTACTCAGCAATTTTGCAAACTTAAGTAACAGTACGAAGTAACGTTACAAATTAGTGCTTTTACTTACACCGTTCTGGTAGCTTACTCGTTTGATCTTTAAAAGCACTAAATTAATCTCGCAACGTAAAATTAGACATTACCAAGCAGTACGTTTGGCAAACAGAGATCTATGCATTTTCTATCGTACAAATGTAAGCTTGTCAAGGAACTGATATCGATGGAGTAAAAACTATTGGGAACACAAGCTTGAGGAAGGTATGGTAAGTTGTATCAAAATTTTGTGCATCATGTTGAGAATTCTACTCAAAAAAAGAAGACTTTGTAGGGCAAAAGAAGAAAGGTTCAGCAGCCGGGTCAAAATTCTCTGACAGTAGACTTATTTGGAGGGGCAAAGTATGTTCATATCTAATAATAAGTATTTCAACAGTGTCGAAGAAGCACAGGAGGAGAAAAGTAGAACTGAAAAATTGAAGAGGTGTGGAGTGCTAGTTTATACGAAACACGCACTGCCAAAGTAACGTAGTTAATGGATAAAGGAATTGCAAAACGAAGTAATACTTTAACACAAAATGTGTGTTTAACCACCAACACGCATACACACGTAGAAACACATACACATGTACACGCGTGCACACGTATAATACACACGTACTCACTCGTGAAAACATAGATACACATACGTACATACCTACACATGTACACAGGTACACACATTTGCACAAGTACATACGCGTACACGTGACCACTTACACAAGTAGTTATGTACACGCAAAGTGTATATTCAACTTAGACACACGAACACACACACACACACACACACACACACACGCGTTTACCCGTACCCATGTACACACATACATAAGTGCACACACACACACACACACACATACACACATACACACGCGTTTACCCGTACCCATGTACACACGCACACACTCACAGAAGTACGCACGTACACACGTACACACGTACACACGTACACACGTACACACGTACACACGTGCACACGTGCACACGTTTACACGTACACACACGTCACACGTACACACGCACACGTACACACACGTACACACGTACACACGTACACACGTCACACACGCACACACGTACACACGTACACACGTACACACGTCACACACGCTACACACGTCACTACACGTACACACGTCACGACACACGTACACGTACACACGTACACACGTACACACGTACACGTACACACGTCACACGTACACACGTACACACGTACACACGTACACACGTACGTACACGTACACACGTACACACGTACACACGTACACGTACACGTACACACGTACACCGTCACACGCACGTACACACGTACACACGTCACACGCACACGTACACACGTACACGTACACACGTACACACGTACACACGTACACACGTACACGTACACGTACACACGTACACACGTACACACGTACCACACGTACACACGTACACACGTACACACGTACACGTACACACGTACACACGTACACACGTCACACGTACACACGTACACGACACACGTACACACGTACCGACACGTACACACGTACACACGTCACACACGTACGTACACACGTACACTACACGTCAGCACACGTACACACGTACACACGTACACACGTACACACGTACACACGTACACGTACACACGACACACACACGACACACACGACACACGCACGACACGACACGTACACACGTACACACGACACACGTCACGCACACGTACACGTACACACGTACACACGTACACACGTACAACACGTACACGCACGTACACACGTACACACGTACACACGTACACACGTCACACTCACGTACACACGCACACACGTACACGACGACACGACACACGACACACGTCACACGCACACGTCACACGTGCACACGTCACACGTGCACACGTCACACGTACACGTACACGTACACACGTACACACGTACACACGTACACACGTACACACGTACACACGTCACACGTCACACGTAGCACACGTGCACGTCACGTACAGCACACGTACACACGTACACACGTACACACGTACACGTACACGTACACACGTACACACGTACACACGTACACACGTACACACGTACACACGTACACACGTACACACGTACACACGTACACACGTACACACGTACACACGTACACACGTACACACGTACACACGTACACACGTACACGCGTAATAACAAACACTCTTCCACATGTAAGAGGAAAATAGCTTAAATTAAAATTAAAAATTATGTCAAACGTACTACGTTGTGTTTTCATTGTTAAATAGCACTTGCCTTTATTGACTAAGCTATTTGATTGTTAAATTTGGGTGGATTTTTTAATTGATTTAAGTTTTATTTGTGAATGCTTGTATAAGTTTTTCACAACTTTACACTTACATCATAACTTGATTAAATTGGTTCTTTGGTTATGACATTTTTCACTGTTAGCGTACGATCTTTAGAAGGTGCTCTGATTTGCCATCTTCAAGGCAGTTTGGCATTGTTTAATTTATTGATGATTTAGTTAAACTTTACTAAAACTGTTTTCCATGGGTGGCTTTATACGTTTCTCAAACTGTTATATTAATAGCAGGCTTCTGTTGATGTTTTCAATTTTTCAAATTTCGACATCTTAAACAATTTTGAAAGACAGGCGAAGATAACTGTAAGTGTTATCAAAACGTTTAGATTGTATAACTTAAATATAAAAATACATACTTAAAAAACAAAAAGACAAGTATTTTAAATATGAGTTCATTAATGGTCATTATGAGACAAGTTTTTGTTTTGTATTTTACCGTAAGTTGAACTTACCGCCCCCATAGCAAAGCTGGTAAATGAAGGATAACGACCGATCGTGTAAATAGGTAAGTATTTATAATCAGATTACATCTACCCTTAAGCCCAGTCATTTCAGCGTGAAAAAGACTGTCAGTGCAAAAAAAAATGGTGGTAGAAATTTTTTTTAATCACTTCATTTTGTTGTTTTAAACAACATATTAAAAATAGAGAACGATAGCGGCCAGGCTAAAAATCTGTTTTTTCTTGCAAAATCTCGTTTTCTTTGGCTCAGAGGTCAATTGAGGTGGTTACAAGAAAGAAATTATCTACAAAAATTGTCTTATTCATTGTTCACGTACGACGAACCGTTTTAACACAAGCAAGCGATGAAATTTCATGTTGATGCGTAAAAAAACACTTTAAGAGTCCCATGTTGCCAATGAGATGCAACCTTGAATAACAGCAGTCTCGCATTCTATTGTAGTCGGTTGACCGTTATTTTATACCTGCGAGCATCAGAATATAGCTGTACTGTGCGTTGGTTTTTAGTGAGTTAAAATATTTGTGGACCAAGTGTGTTGATATTTTGTAAAACGTACAGAAAATAATCATTCTATTGATAAATTCAATGGCGGAAAATTGTTTTATATGTAATAAACCGCTCTCCAACGCTTCAACTGTAACTGTAGAGGGCGGTTTGAAAACTTTAAGAGAGTCAAGTGTTAAGAGAGGTGATCAACATATTGAATATTTAACAAATGTCAAATATGTAAATGTGAGGTGTCGACTAGACCATGTTAATAAACACAGTATTGAAGCATACAAACAGCAACGCATCGGCGATAACCCAAGCACATCTCAATGCTCCCCGCGAAAAAAAGTTCAACGAGCGCCTTCGATTTTAAAAATTTGTATTTGTTTTATGCCGAACCAGCTGACCCAGACCTCAGTATAAAAAAAGAAGAAAAAACAAGTCAATTATAAATAATGCAAGTACAGTTCAATTTAAAGACACAGTTATTAAAGCAGCGGATGCACGTGGTGATGAATTTGGCAAAACAGTTAAAAATCGCATAAACTTCGATTTTGATTTAATAGCTGCAAATGCTAAATATCATGGAGACTGTTTTAAACAATTTGCCGAATTGGTCAGCACGCGCATCCGCTGCTTTAATAACTATGTCTTTATATTGAACTGTACTTACATTACTTATAATTGATCTGTTTTTTTATTTTATTTTTTTTATTGAGCTCGGGGTCAGCTGGATCGACACAAAACAAACACAAATTTTTAGAATGGTGGCGCTCGTTGAACGTTTTTTTCGCGGAGAGTATTGAAATGTACTCGGGCTCTCGGAAAGGAAGGAAATGAACGGTTAAGTATTTCATTCCCTCCCCAAGGGGGAGGGCTGGGCTGTTTGAGCTTTCCAAACCGGGATTAAGGATGGGTGTGGTCAGGATAGAATCGGAAGGAGCGGAGTTAGGGTTCTGAGGGGGAAAATGCTACCCCAAACGTTCGCCGAACATGGTGTGCATATACGCAATGACCATGCCGCTACATGTGTATGAGTAAAACCCCATGAAAAAACCACATGCAAGGTAAACGGTAACGGGAATCGAACCCATTACCTCCCAAATGCTAAGCAGGTCGTGTCACCATCACTATACTAGCTCGGTTCGGGCCCTCCTTCAATACTGTTTTTATTAACATAGTCTACATTCGATACCTGACATGCACATTTACAGATTTGACATTTGTTAAATGTTCAATACGTTGATCACCTCTCTTAACACTTGATTCTCTTAAAGTTTCAAACCGCGCTCTGCAGTCACAGTTGGAGCGTTGGAGAGCGGTTCATTACATATAAAACAATTTTCAGCCATTGGATTTATCAATATAATGATTATTTTCTGTACGTTTTACAAAATATTGACACACTTGATCCACGAATATTTTAACTTACTGAAAACCAACACAGTACAGCTATATACTGACGCTAGCAGGTATAAAATAACGGTCTACAGACTACAATAGGATGCGAGGCAGTTGCTATTCAAGGTTGCTTCTTATTGGCAACATGGGGATTCTTAAGACCATTTTTGTAGATAATTTAATGAACTTTCTTTCTTGTAACCACCTCAATTGACCTCCGAGCTATAGAAAACGAGATTTTTGCCAAAAACTGATTTTTTTGACCTTTGACCTTGAATAATTTTTTAAGCCTTGCCGTTATTGTTTTCTATTTTTAATATGTTGTTTAAAACAACAAAATGGAGCGATTAAAAATAGTTCTGCCACCATTTTTTTTTGCACTGAAAACCTAAAATGACTGGAACTATTTGAAAAATATCAATTCTCAAAAGATATAACAGAATTTTCTAAAAAGAAAAAAAATCGTTTTAGAATTGATTCCACATTCCTTATCTTGACATGAAACTGTTATTTATTAGATGTCGCGCTTTGACTTCTAAGCTTTTAGGTTTAGTTACGTTGACATGTGCGGATAGCTATCGTTTCAGTTTTTATTTCGAAAATACAGACATGTGAAGGAATGATTTATAAAAACCTATAAAATAAATGAGCTTACACTATTACCAAGATCAATTTTTTTACTGTGTTAATCACATTTACAAAACTTAAATATGGCAGTTTGAAAAGCCTCATTCGCGACATTTTAAAAGTAATTACACAGTTTATTTCGCTGTTTTCTCCGTTTTACTCCTATATCAAAGTTTGTTTAGAGCCTCATAAAAATTATTTGAGAGTCAATAAAATATAGAAACGAGTACAGAGGAACAAACAAGAATTAAATTTGTTGAAAAACTCATTTTTGGTTTGTTATTTACTTATTTGTTTAGATGCACACGGAAACTAACGTACATAAACCACACTAATTACCTAACTTTCACACGGTAAACTTTCATCCCTTAAAGATTTAGCTTACACAGTAATTCTTTATTTATAGTAAGTTCGTGTTTTATCGCAAGCTAACTAGTTCATTATGCAGTTATTATCCCCCACATGCTGTTTAACAGAAGATGACACCATAAACAATCTGCAAGAATTCAGACCACGTTTAGGACTTTTTTACCTTTCACCAGTTGAGCTGTTGTATTATAAATGAGTATTTAATCTCGTTCGAGTATTATTAAAACGCAAAGTGAATTTCAATTCTCTTTGTACACAAATTGGTGCCGTACCGAAATCCTTACGGAAGTAATTAATACAAGATGAACGTTTTTTCATGAGTGCGGTACAGATTAAGTATAGCTCGATCAATTTAGGAAGTGCCGTTTCGCCTTATTTGCTCTATAAGTGACAAGTCTTTTACTTGTCATTTGTAATTAAGATAAGCTAACTGTACACACAGAGGGGTTGTGAAATTATATTTTATTGATTTGAACAAGCCCCTATTAAGTTATCCCTAACCAGTGCATACTTGTAAAATTGTGTTAATTAAAGTTGAAGTTCCATGTGCTCAAAATGACGAGAAAAATAGTTGATCTTGAGATAGGAAGTTGTTTCATTCACACTTTGATGGATCTCGGCTAAAATGTAATTAGAAAATTACACAAGATTCTGTGTTAATTAAGTAAATTAATCATGTTTTAATTAAGTTTGTAGGTACGTATGAATGATTGTATCATACACTTCAACACATTAATTTGTGTGTAGAAACCATACATTGAACATTACCACTGTTTCCAGAATATTATTGTCATAATTTACAATAGTTTTCTGAATTAATTCATTGAATGAAGACGTCTAAAATATACAGAGTGTATCATAAGGGAATCTTTGGTCTTTATGCTAAAGTTTAAAAAAAAATTGTTTTTTACTAATTATTCTAAAGTATTTTGATCTGCATTGTATTAAGAATAAAATCAAACTCATGTAGAACATCAACGTTGGCAGAATGTTGGCACAATAATGTAACAATCTTGGGCAAATGTAAAATATGGTAAATATAGGTACATTCAGTTATTTTTTTTATAGATCGAAGTTCTAGAATTACGATTTATTATAGGACTGGTTGTTATTATTTTAGTAGATATCGCATAATCCTGTGTTTAGGTAATTGTTAAATTATAGTTTAGATTTCGGTGGAAATTACGTCACAGGAAAGTATTTTTAGCTAAGATTTCTGCAGGAATTCGTGCGAATCAGGATGCTATTGCAACAATGCAATACTGAGAATTTAGAGTAGATATAGAATTTTAACTTTGTGATTGGTTATGTTTCATGTAGTTTAGAATCTCCAGAGAAGCGCTTTGATTAACTGGTGAGCGACGAGTTGAGTAAGTTGTGCGTAAGCTAATACCCGGTGGTGGAGCGGTGGCGTATGTATATCTGCCTAACGTGTATAGTGCTGTAGTTTAGAGGAACTGTTATTCCGTTTCTCGTGCCGTATTTTGTTGAGGAGTTTGCGAAACATTCCTTATTTTAGTAATTTTGCTTTCCCGGTGCACTAGTATCACCCAAGGGAAAGACTTCAGTAATTAAGAAGATTGGTTTAATGAACGTGAGTGTTGAAGAGTATCAGCTGAATACACGTGAGTATTGGTTGTAACTTAAATGCTCCAATAACTTACGTAGATCCTTGCTGACGGAAATTGTATCCCGCCATCAGCTAATGACGTAGAATTCTGAGTATCATGAAAAGTATAATTGTTTGAAGGCGGCCAGCGATCATACCGTCAGAAGAAAGCATGTCCGAGACCCGGAGCATCCCTTTACTATTTCTACTTTGGCATCCTGAAGGTGTAAAGTAAAACTATCCAGGTGCTTATTATTATTTCAGGTTGCGATAAATATAAACGTTTTATGGTATTTATAAAGTACTTGTTTATTTGTGATAGACATATTTGCGAAATTAGTCATTTATTTATTTTTTTGTTGGGTTCTGGTGACGTCGTGTTCGTATGGTTTCTGATTAATTTTTTTTAGGTGTAATTACAGATCTGAATATAAAGAAGGGCACGTGCCGCCAATCTTGAGCTCTTTCAAGCACTTTTGTGCTAGCAAAAAGACGGAATATTACTTTTGTGCAATTTTAAAGTTTTAAGGAGTGATTTACTTTCAAACCGTATCTGGCGATAAAAGCTTTGGTTTGATATGTTGAACTTGATTGTGTACTTGTTATTAAATAATTTCAAAGACGTTTGCTAAAAATTGAATTGCTGAGTTTTTTTAAGTGATGAATTTCATGTGTGTTGCTCGCGCATTGCGATTTAGTGTAACTAATTATCATATTTTAATATTATTCATATAAGATAGGGACGGGTGCAGTTTCATTTGTAGTAGAGAGTCAATTGTGGGGAGATTTTGCAAAATGTAAAATACTTTATTGAAAGACAGTCCGTGTCCTCAAATGCAAAACAAAAGATGATAATTCCTAACCGTGACTGTCATAACCTCCTTTTATTACAATTTATGGTTTTTTACTCAAGATACAATAACAATAAGACCGATTTGATTGTAGGCATGCTAAAGGATAAATGTCAATAAGATACATCGTATAATAATAATTGTTTCTGTATAATATGCACTGGGTTGTGCACAGATATTGTAAAGACAAAATATATTTAACCAATAGTACCTTGTAAATATAGATACTATATTGGTCAATTGTTGTAATAAGTGTAACAGTTATTTAATTACTACATTTGTCTTAGGATTTCCTTTCCCACCGATTAAGTACATTTATTAAAAACATTACTAGAGCCTAATCACAAATGGGCTAATTGTATTTGTCAAAATATGTACTGGTTCTAAACTAATGTTAAATCACAGAAATTTAAATGTTAGCCTTAAAAAGATAAATACAGAACAGTTAAATTAATCGATAAATATGAATAATTGCAATTTTAAAATATAAGAGCATTGTAAATCGGTGAACAACTCTTTCAGAGACCTTTACTTGTAGATGGGTATAATATGACCGAGAACGACGCAATCCTTTGTTCACCATCACTATCTCCGTTTAAAATAAAAACAAATTCAAATTATCAAGGTATTACATACACCTCTTTTAATTCTTGATGATTATTTTATACGGCTGTATTAATTCTAAAAATATGATACACACTTTACAAGAAAGGCTAGAAATTATTTCTCTTTATTATGAGAGCAATCGTTCTGCTATTACTGATGCTAGAATATTTAATAATGGGCATCCAGGAAGAAGTGTATCTCATACGTTCCAAAATTGGTGAACAGATTCACCTAAACTGGTTCAGTAATTAGTATCAAGAGGCGTCCTCAACAACTTGCCAGGAATGAAGACATTCAAATAGCTGTATTGGGTCATGTGGCTTCTAAATCCTAGAGTAAGTACTCGTCAATTCACGTCAATAACGCGATACTGGAGTGTCTCAGTCATCGGTGTGTCGAATATTAAAATAACAAAAATTTCATACAACATCCATCTTGTGCTCGAACTCAATGAAGATGACGATTGCCGATCGCAATCCTGTGAGATTATGATTCAACGTTTAATGGATAGCCCGAACTTACTATACAACATTTGTTCTTCCGATGAGAGCACTTTTTTTTAAATGGAAATATTAATCAACATAATTGTAGATAATTTGTTCACTTTTTTAACAATAATCTAAATGGAGATAATTATTCAAATTTGTTGAAGGACCCATGATGACGGGGGTAATTGAAAATGATCTCAATTATTCCGAAGTTGATATTTATTTTCAACAAGATGGGGCTCCACCACACTCTCCAAACTGCTTATGGGGTTATTGGAAGAATAAGCTTTACTTGACAGTTCCCAATTATTTACAGGAGGTACGGGAAACAATAGTGAATGAATGTCGCTTAATAACTCCAGAGATATTTTCAAATGTGCGAAGAGAATTGTGCTTCTGTATGGAGGTTGTTGGAGGACATTTTGAACATTTGTCGCAGGATTTTAAAAAACAAACGTTGCGTATTTCCATGACAACCGCTTTCCAGTTGGGGTATTGCCATTTAAGGTTTTTAAGTGACCCCCACTGACTAATGACAAACGATAATGACGCTTACATGAAATTGTGCCCTCTTAAAACAAAAATCGACCAGACCCAGCTTTTTTCATAAAATCAATTATGTGACAGATAATCGAATATGAAACTTCACCCTGTATAATGTAAGTAACATTTCAGTAACAAAAATTTGCTCCTGCAACTTGAAAAAATGTCCACTTGTAAGGCCCTTAGGCCTCTTAGTTACTTTAACTTCGTAGCAAACTTTACTCTACCTGCGGCTTAGCTCAATTGTTTGAGATGCACTAATTAAAATTACTTTAAAAAACTTGCTACCTATTTTCACTGCCTGATAAACAAGGTCAGTTTGGTTCCATAAGATCTATTTCCTATTTATTTACAATGCAAAATTAATTCATTATCACAACTTATAGCTAATAACAATAACAATATGTATACATCTAAGATGCTCCAACTTCCATTTATACACGGCAGAAGGTGGACAAGGGTATATTGGCGATGACTAGGTCGCTCCTGGATCGGCTACTAGCTGTTTTTCGCCTTCAATTCTCTGAGGGAAGATAGTTTAGTAAAATGAAGCATACAATCAATAATTATTTGACAATTATTTGGATCAAAATATGTTAATGTATAACTGAATAAAATTTCCGCAAGTAGCGGATAGCGGTACCATGATAAGGAGTTTAAATTCTCTGTGGTAATATTTTTAAGAGGTAGATTTATTTCCATGTTATCAGTTTGTATACATTTTTGAAGAAATTTTTCTAGGTCAATGTTTGTCAAATAAAATCGATATTTTATTGTTAAAGTGAACGTTATTTACTGGGAGATTCGCTAATGTATTTTGGTGAATATTAATTTTTTTATGAATTAGATAAGGGGTGATTAAAGAATTGCTTTAATTGAAATACGGAGAATAGTGAACTACCACTGATGTCTGTTATGGAAATAAGTATATTAATCTCTCACCGTATGGTTGGTGGTGGTTGAGATGATGGTTTTAATTATTCTGTTTCACTTTAGCGGAACGTTATCAGAATATGAAGGGGTGTATTTTTGTGGACCAGCAGGATAGAAATAAGGAAATTAATTAATTTGGGTCTAACCTAGACGACAGGAAAAGTTCGTTGTGAGAAGCCTATCGGTCTTACTTCCGGGATATCGGGGTTTTGTCAACTCGATGTAGAGATAATTATTTTGAACAGAAATATAAATCCTAAATAAGATTAACGTTTTGCACGTAATTTTACAACTTGAATTTTGCAAACGATCTCGACAAGCACGTTTATTCTACCTTATAAATGTATCCGGTGTGTGTAACGAATGCCATTCATAGAACGAGGGTAATCCTGCTAGCCACTTCGTGTGTTTGTGTGGGTGTATTGAAGTCACCTAGAGAATAAGGACGATCATCCCGTCCTACTAGCTACTTTGTGTATGCCTGTGTGTGTCGGCTAACTAGGCTTACTTCCCGTCCGCCTAACAAGCTTATGTAGCAGTTCCGAGCTTATTTCAGTGTGCGCCCTTCTATACGTGTAAGGTGTTGTTAAAGTGTTGTTTAAAGGTGATAACGTTATATCATTCCAAAGTTGACTTATCTATACAGATTTACCATTATTGGAATTATACTGGTGTGATGTAATGTAATATTATTTAAACAATGTTATACAATACAGCGTTCTAAATGCAATGCTTGTTTGTATTTTGCAATAACAATAAATAAGATTAACTTTTTGCAAGTAATTTACAACTGGAATTTTACAGAAGCGGACATTGGAACTGGGTCAACTTTTGTAGACGTCCTCGCCAAGCACGTTTATTCTACCTTATAGGTGTATTTGTGTGTGTAACGGATGCCATTCATAGAAGGAGGGTAATCATCCCGTCCTGCTAGCCACTTCGTGTGTTTGTGTGGGTGCAGTGAATAGAGAATAAGGACAATCATTCTATCCTGCTAGCTACTTTGTGTATGTCTGTGTGTGTCGTCGAACTAGACTTACTTCTCGTCCGCCCAATAAGCTTATGAAGCAGTTCCGAGCTTACTTCAGTCTCCGCCCTTCTGTACGTGTAAGGTGTTGTTAAAGTGTTGTTTAAATGTGATAACGTTATATCATTCCAAAGTTGACTTATCTATACAGATTTGCCATTTGGAATTATACACGTGTGATGTAATGCAATATTATTTAAACAATGTTATATAATACAGCGTTCTAAATACAATGCTTGTTTGCATTTCGCAATAACAATATTGGCTTAAAAGTGATAACACTATGTTATCCCAATATTGTCATCCATATAGATTATTAGACTTATGCTGGGGTAAGATAAGCCATCATTTATTGTAAATAGACCGATAAATCTACAGTTAGGCAGTGGTATACAATATAACGTTATAAATGCAATGCTAGCGATATACTGCACTTATCTGGCATCCATAAAAATTTGCCATTATTGTTTTTGTGTGGGTGGCGGTGGTGCTGCCAATATTGTAAAGAAGTCAATATACATATATATATATATATATATATATATATATATATATATATATATATATAACCAATATCATAAAGTACAACCTCGTAAATACAATACTGGAAATAAATATTTTAGCAACAATATTGATTGAAAGGTGATAACACTATATCATCCCAATATTGACTAATCCGTATTCTTATATTACATTTTTTATATGTATAATTCTATTAATGGTTGGATATAGTGCAGCCTGTATAGTAAAGTAATCCTTAAATGTATACAACACTGGAGCTTTATGGGGTAAACGTATAAATAACAATACTTAATACTATTTCTTCCTAATTTTGACCTGTCTATATACTTTTTCGATTATTTGTGGTGCTACATACTGCTGCTAATATTGTAAATAAATCAATAAATCCATAATTAACCAGTATTGTACTACAACGTTACAAATAAAATACTGTTGCTATATTGGATAAACATTATAATATTTTCTTATAGTTGATAAAATTATCTCAAGTCATTATTAACTTATCCATATCGATGTTTCATTATTGGATTTGTATTGGTGACGTTTAGTGCAACCAGTATTGTACTGAAGTCAATAAATGTATGTTGAACCAACGTTACACAATACAGTGTTGTACATACAATGCTGGCGTTGTACTGGATAAACATTGTAATAACCATATGGTCTAGAAAGTGGTATTCAACATTGGGCAAATAAAGGTTACAGATCAGAAATCCAGATTTGAAAATATTGCAGCAATATTGTACCGACTATTAGCCAATGTTATGTTCCACCTGGAAAATAGAATAAATTTAACTTCAACTTATTACGCATCAGTTTACATCATTTTATGTTTTATCTTCTTATCGTTTGGATCATGTAAGTATTTGTACGTGAAGTTTTTTTAATATATAGTGTAGTTTACGAACATTACATCACTAGTATGCTCACCGTATCGTGTAATGTCAGTGTGTTGGTGGGAGTATCTTTTTTTTTAAGCGATTGGATTTAAGATTCACACAATTGTTTATAGTCTAAATTCCTAAACCCCATTGCTTTTTGATGGGGTTGGATCTGCAGGGTAAGCGAGAGGTGTAAATTTTCAAAAACTTGTAAATGGAAAGTATTCCGTTAGTCGACACATTTCTTATAATTTTTCAGAGGCTGACAAGCATGTTTTTAACGAATGGTTGATTACTGTTAAGGAATTTTTTGGAACTTCGAAAAATTGTTCTAAATTTGTTGAGAATAATGATGATGTTAGACCTTTTATTAATGTTAGGATTTTTAATGAGAATTTTGTTGCTTTATTAGATAGTGGAGCTACCGTAACAATTTTAGGTAAGCCTGCTTTGTATTTGATTGATAAATATGATTTAAAATTAAATAGGAATTCGCCTTCTTCATCATTGGTTATTGCTGATGGTTCTTCACAATCCATTTTGGGAGTGTTGATTTATCTTTGACTATTAATGGTATTACTAAAACTATTTCTGTTATTGTTTCTGACTTTATTACTACTGCAATTACTTTGGGGTAGATTTTGTCGTTTATTTGAAATTAAAGCTGATTTTGGTGAAAATTCTTTGTTGCAAACTCTGCGGAGACAACTTTTTCTATGATTAACAGTATTGATGATCTTAATAATGATCAAGTTTTTGAATTAAATCAAGTTATTGACCTTTTTAAAACCTTATCAACTTCAAAGTTAGGTAAGACAAATAAAGTTTTTCATTCAATTAATACTGGTGATGCAGTACCAATTAAACAACGTTATTTTCCATTATCTCCTGCTATCTTGGAGCATGCAAACAGAGAAATTGATGATATGTTAGAGCAAGGAATTATTAAGCCCAGTTCTTCTCCTTGGAATTCTCCAATGGTTTAGTTAAGAAGAAGTCAGGTGATATTAGAGTTTGTTTTGATGCTAAGAAATTAAATTCTGTTACAAAAAAGGATGCTTACCCTTTACCATTTTTAAACGATATTTTGGATAAATTAAGGGATGCTCGGGCGCCAAAGTATAACATTATATCTGGGCCAACTTATAACATTAAAACAAAAGCGATGATGTAATAACCAAGACGCAAATGTAATAAACAATTTGCAATTGATCAAATAATTTTAATTAATAAAAAAATATTACCAAATAACAATCGCTACTGCCGTTGGCTCTGTCGGTAGATTAAGATAGGGAGAGTTCTAATATACTGAGTTGTTAACCTACCTGAAATGCTGCTTGCTTACCATCTGCTTAGTTATTTTCACTGCACTTAATTAATAAAAAAATGCAATATAAAAAATTATGAAAATATAATGAAATGAAATCTCGAGCGCCATGTTGTCTTTTATTATAGGAACAACAAAACCTAGTTAATGAATAATAATAAACAATTTACCAAAATGAAAATAAAATAACATGATATACTTAAGTTTATTTAATATCTAATTGAAACGGTTAAAAAATCAGAAGTCTTATTACTATTCTAAAAATATATAAAAAATCATTGCCTTTGAACGGTTCGGTACATAAACTGTATTACTGCTGGTAACTATGAAGCAGAATGGTGAACTTGGTGAGGTCAATGTCTTGCTAATTTATCCTTAATATATTGTGTCCATAAATTTATTGAATTTCTTTGAAGTTTAAGTATGTAGAACTTGCGTTGTAAAATGTAATTCAAGTAAAAATTTCCATTTAAATTAGAAAAATAATACATAATAATAGATAATAATAATAGACTTATAAGTGCCATTAAAAATAATTATTATAAAAATGCCATATAAAAGTATGCATTATAAATGTGCAAAAGTGTGCAAAAAGTGTGCATTCTAAAAGAATGCATTAAAAAAATGAGTAAATAAAATATAAGTGCCTAAAAAAAAACAAATGCTTTATTTTTAAATATAATGAGTTAGAAAATAACTTACCATCAAAATCTGATGGCACTAATATAAAAATTAGGTAAAACCATGCTTTCTACTGTAACATTCAGCAGCCAGTGAAAAATATAGCGGCTTTCAGAATAGCTCCTCTAAATGTTTCCCCTCAAGAAGTTGTCACGCGTTGCGCGGATACAATGATCAGAATCCAATTTTTAAAAAGGAACTATAACTATTTATGAAATATTACACCCAAAAGATGTGTTCTAGGAAATGCAAATTAAATTGCCTTTCTCAATTCTACCTTTTAATAATTAAAAACTTTTCTACTATTACGCCAAATAAAAGAACGATCCCAAACCAATGTATTTTTAATACAACCACAAAAAAGGTTGTTACAAGTGGTATACAATATAACGTTATAAATGCAATACTACGATATATTGCACTTATCTGACATCCATAAAGATTTTCATTATTGTTTTTGTGTGGGTTGGTGAGTGCTGCCAATAATCTAAAGAAGTCGATATATATATATATATATATATATATATATATATATATATATATATATATATATATAATATATATCATAAAGTACAACCTCGTAAATACAATACTGAAATATATATTTTAGCAACAATATTGACTGAAAGGCGATAACACTATGTCATCCCAATATTGACTAATCCGTATTCTTATATTACATTTTTATATGTATAATTCTATTAATGGTTGGATATAGTGCAGCCTGTATAGTAAAGTAATTCTTAAATATATACAAAACTGGGCTTTATGGGGTAAACGTATAAATAACAATACTTAATACTATTTCTTCTAATTTTGACCTGTCTATATACTTTTTCGATTATTTGTGGTGCTACATACTGCTGCTAATATTGTAAATAAATCAATAAATCCATAATTAACCAGTATTGTACTACAACGTTACAAATAAAATACTGTTGCTATATTGGATAAACATTATAATATTTTCTTATAGTTGATAAAATTATCTCAAGTCATTATTAACTTATCCATATCGATGTTTCATTATTGGATTTGTATTGGTGACGTTTAGTGCAACCAGTATTGTACTGAAGTCAATAAATGTATGTTGAACCAACGTTACACAATACAGTGTTGTACATACAATGCTGGCGTTGTACTGGATAAACATTGTAATAACCATATGGTCTAGAAAGTGGTATTCAACATTGGGCAAATAAAGGTTACAGATCAGAAATCCAGATTTGAAAATATTGCAGCAATATTGTCCGACTATTAGCCAATGTTATGTTCCACCTGGAAAATAGAATAAATAACTTCAACTTATTACGCATCAGTTTACATCATTTTATGTTTTATCTTCTTATCGTTTGGATCATGTAAGTATTTGTACGTGAAGTTTTTTTAATATATAGTGTAGTTTACGAACATTACATCACTAGTATGCTCACCGTATCGTGTAATGTCAGTGTGTTGGTGGGAGTATCTTTTTTTTTAAGCGATTGGATTTAAGATTCACACAATTGTTTATAGTCTAAATTCCTAAACCCCATTGCTTTTTGATGGGGTTGGATCTGCGGGGTAAGCGAGAGGGGTAAAAGTGATTTCGTTTCGCCCTCAATAACTCAATAATTTGTCAATAATTGTAGTCAAGTTTGATATATGTGTTTATGATGTAAATGTTTACATCCCACTTTTGGTAGCGGTATATTTGAGAGGTATGTAGTAAGAGTGGTTAATGTGATTTTCTTTCGTCTGCAATAAATCAAAAACTTGGAAAGAAATTGTATTCCAATTTGACTTATCCGTTTATGACGTAATTATCTAGATCTGATTGATTGTTAGTGGTGGTGGAGTTGCGAGGTAAGAAGCAAGGAGGTTTTTTGATCACAATAACTCAAAACTGGAATACCGATGGCTTCAAATTTTATAAATGATTAGACTCGTTGAACTTTGGTTAAGAAGTTTGGAAGCGATATAAATTCATTACGTAAAATACATATATTGTTCAAAATGGAACGTAATGTAGTGTTTCAGAAATAGTAATAATTTATACAGGGTGAATCTTATCTAATCCGCCAAAATTAAAGGAGCACTAGAACTCATCATTATAAGCAAAAAAGTTCATATGTACATGGGTCCGGAAATGCTTCGTTTCCGAGATACAGGTTGTTTGAACAGTTGTTATCAAAAGAACATGTTTACTTTTAATATTAATTTCTTTTCTTGTTTTTAATATTGGATATTTTAGTGCTTTACAAGTTTGTGTTTTTCTCAGAAACAGTTGCTCCTAGAGACATCACTAAAATATACCTTTTTAGCAGTAAAAATAGGAGAATCGATTTTCTAGTCCAAAATGGTATACAGTGTAGCACAAAGAATTGCAACGATTTAAAGGGGTCGAAATGGTTGCCGCTGGCGCCTCTAGAGACCACAACTAAATGGACCAAAATTTGAATATTTCATTTCAAAAACCATCGTATACGAAATTTATGAAATTATTTCGAAACAGTCGAAAGATATTGAAGAAAACGCGATTTCTTTTTTCAACTTTGACGCCCTGTATCTCGGAAACGAAGCATTTCCGGACCCATGTACATATGAACTTTTTTGCTTATAATGATGAGTTCTAGTACTTCTTTAATTTTGGCGGATTAGATAAGATTCACCCTGTATATCACGTTAAATATATTACTGAGGTATCAAAACGGTTTGAAAGGAATGCATGCCAAACAATTGTTAAAGGGAGACTCGATCGATGTTGATTCCTCGTTTGTACCTTTGCAGTATACATAAGCAAGTGTATTGAATAAGCATAAATAAGTTGAAAAGCTAAAAATGCAATATCACCGAAATTATTAAGTGAAAATCATTCGAGAAGGTCAAAGATTACAGTAGCTAAAGCGGTCTTGCTAATTTATCCTTAATATATTGTGTCCATAAATTTATTGAATTTCTTTGAAGTTTAAGTATGTAGAACTTGCGTTGTAAAATGTAATTCAAGTAAAAATTTCCATTTAAATTAGAAAAATAATACATAATAATAGATAATAATAATAGACTTATAAGTGCCATTAAAAATAATTATTATAAAAATGCCATATAAAAGTATGCATTATAAATGTGCAAAAGTGTGCAAAAAGTGTGCATTCTAAAAGAATGCATTAAAAAAATGAGTAAATAAAATATAAGTGCCTAAAAAAAAAACAAATGCTTTATTTTTAAATATAATGAGTTAGAAAATAACTTACCATCAAAATCTGATGGCACTAATATAAAAAAATTAGGTAAAAACCATGCTTTCTACTGTAACATTCAGCAGCCAGTGAAAAATATAGCGGCTTTCAGAATAGCTCCTCTAAATGTTTCCCCTCAAGAAGTTGTCACGCGTTGCGCGGATACAATGATCAGAATCCAATTTTTTAAAAAAGGGAACTATAACTATTTATGAAATATTACACCCAAAAAGATGTGTTCTAGGAAATGCAAATTAAATTGCCTTTCTCAATTCTACCTTTTAATAATTAAAAACTTTTCTACTATTACGCCAAATAAAAGAACGATCCCAAACCAATGTATTTTTTAATACAACCACAAAAAAAGGTTGTTACAAGTGGTATACAATATAACGTTATAAATGCAATACTCACGATATATTGCACTTATCTGACATCCATAAAGATTTTTCATTATTGTTTTTGTGTGGGTTGCGTGTAGTGCTGCCAATAATCTAAAGAAGTCGATATATATATATATATATATATATATATATATATATATATATATATATATATATATATATATATATATATCATAAAGTACAACCTCGTAAATACAATACTGAAATATATATTTTAGCAACAATATTGACTGAAAGGCGATAACACTATGTCATCCCAATATTGACTAATCCGTATTCTTATATTACATTTTTTATATGTATAATTCTATTAATGGTTGGATATAGTGCAGCCTGTATAGTAAAGTAATTCTTAAATATATACAAAACTGGGGCTTTATGGGGTAAACGTATAAATAACAATACTTAATACTATTTCTTCTTAATTTTGACCTGTCTATATACATTTTCGATTGTTTGTGGTGCTACACACTGCTGCTAATATTGTAAATAAATCAATAAATCCATAATTAACCAGTATTGTACTACAACGTTACAAATGAAATACTGGTGCTATATTGGATAAACGTTATAATATTTTCTCATAGTTGATAAAATTATCTCATGTCATTATTAACTTATCCATATCGATATTTCATTATTTCATTTGTATTGGTGACGTTTAGTGCAACCAGTATTGTACTGAAGTCAATAAATGTATATTGAACCAACGTTACACAATACAGTGTTGTACATACAATGCTGGCGTTGTACTGGGTAAACATTGTAATAACCATATGGTCTAGAAAGTGGTAGTCAATATTGGGCAAATAATGGTTACAGATCAGAAATCCAGATTTGAGAATATTGCAGCAATATTGTACCGACTATTAGCCAATGTTATGTTCCACCTGGAAAATAGAATAACTTTAACTTCAACTTATTGCGCATCAGTTTACATCAGTTTATGTTTTATCTTCTTATCGTTTGGATTATGTAAGTATTTGTACGTGAAGTTTTTTTAATATATAGTGTAGTTTACGAACATTACATCACTGGTATGCTCACCGTATCGTGTAATGTCAGTGTGTTGGTGGGAGTATCTTTTTTTTTAAGCGATTGGATTTAAGATTCACACAATTGTTTATAGTCTAAATTCGTAAACCCCATTGCTTTTTTGTGGGGTTGGATCTGCGGGGTAAGCGAGAGGGATGAAAATGATTTCGTTTCGCCCTCAATAACTCAATAATTTGTCAATAATTGTAATCAAGTTTGATATATGTGTTTATGATGTAAATGTTTACATCCCACTTTTGGTAGCGGTATATTTGAGAGGTATATAGTAAGAGTGGTTAATGTGATTTTCTTTCGTCTGCAATAAATCAAAAACTTGGAAAGAAATTGTATTCCAATTTGACTTATCCGTTTATGACGTAATTATCTAGATCTGATTGATTGTTAGTGGTGGTGGAGTTGCGAGGTAAGAAGCAAGAAGGTTTTTTGATCACAATAACTCAAAAACTGGAATACCGATTGCTTCAAATTTTATAAATGATTAGACTCGTTGAACTTTGGTTAAGAAGTTTGGAAGCGATATAAATTCATTACGTAAAATACATATATTGTTCAAAAATGGAACGTAATGTAGTGTTTCAGAAATAGTAATAATTTATACAGGGTGAATCTTATCTAATCCGCCAAAATTAAAGGAGCACTAGAACTCATCATTATAAGCAAAAAAGTTCATATGTACATGGGTCCGGAAATGCTTCGTTTCCGAGATACAGGTTGTTTGAACAGTTGTTATCAAAAGAACATGTTTACTTTTAATATTAATTTCTTTTCTTGTTTTTTAATATTGGCTATTTTAGTGCTCCTTACAAGTTTTAAATAAATAAACATTGTGAGTTTTAAATGTGTTTTTCTCAGAAACGGTTGCTCCTAGAGACATCACTAAAATATACCTTTTTTTAGCAGTAAAAATAGGAGAATCGATTTTTCTAGTCCAAAATGGTATACAGTGTAGCACAAAGAATTGCAACGATTTAAAGGGGTCGAAATGGTTGCCGCTGGCGCCTCTAGAGACCACAACTAAATGGACCAAAATTTGAATATTTCATTTCAAAAACCATCGTATACGAAATTTCATGAAATTATTTCGAAACAGTCGAAAGATATTGAAAAAACGCGATTTCTTTTTTCAACTTTGACGCCCTGTATCTCGGAAACGAAGCATTTCCGGACCCATGTACATATGAACTTTTTGCTTATAATGATGAGTTCTAGTACTTCTTTAATTTTGGCGGATTAGATAAGATTCACCCTGTATATCACATTAAATATATTACTGAGGTATCAAAACGGTTTGAAAGGAATGCATGCCAAACAATTGTTAAAGGGAGACTCGGTCGATGTTGATTCCTCGTTTGTACCTTTGCAGTATACATAAGCAAGTGTATTGAATAAGCATAAATAAGTTGAAAAGCTAAAATGCAATATCACCGAAATTATTAAGTGAAAATTATTCGAGAAGATCAAAGATTACAGTAGCTAATAACGGATATCTGAATATAAAAGCGAGTTTAAGTTCGTGAAGTAATTTTTATATGTTTTATACATTACCGTTCGAAGTCATTAAAGAACTAATTCAGTTTAAGGAAGAGGTAGTATTTAGTAATACGTGAGTATATTGTTTGTTACACAAATATGGAATGACTTAGTACTGTTGAGTGTAAATTATAATGTAGCTGTCCGACGAGCTTTGTCGTTACGTAAAAGCGCCTTTGTTGTCTGAGGTCCGCATCGGTAGTATAAATAAAAGCTTTAGGTGGGAATACAGCATAGATGAATTTGGAAAATAATATTGCAGTCTACGGAAAAACATAAAGTACGACTCTGTCAAAATGAAGACTGGGAGTAATAAGCGTAAAATATTTATATGGCATTTACATTCATTTGATTGCAGAAAATAGTCGTAAAGGTATTCATCCCGAAGTTAAGAATGTCTATAACATCGTTTTAAAATGCGTAATTTTAATATTTATACAATATAATATAAATGCAGTATCGTAAACAAAGATACTTTCATTAAGACATTGCTGCGAGTCATTTCAGGATATGATTTATGATAAATTTCTTTATTTAAAGGTAATACATGCAATACTTTAGTACAAGGTATAATTCATTATTCAATTAGTTTTGGAATTTGATGAGTAATCTTAAAAGTTACAAAATGACTGTATTTGTCAAATTGACACTCCACCTTCCTATAAGGATTAATTTCATTTAAATAATCTAGACTTTTGAATAATACAATAGTTTCATCAAATAATTTCAATTTATAAAGAATAGTTCAGTGGATTAACAGTGAATTTCAGGAACTAATATTCTCTTATGTTAGAAACCTGATTACAATATAAATTTGATTCGAATTAAAAGGTAATACAGTGGACGTATAACAATTTTACGTCAATCGTAACGCATTCTAAACATTTTAGAACAATTATTTTGGGATTACTGAAAATGAGTTAACTATACGTTTACCAGAACATTGCAAAACTACTGAATATACCATGAATTAGATATACCGAGAATTATGCTAAAAATGGTACGCCATTGAATTTGAAAACTTACAATAGACTATATCTCATGAATAAATGATATCAAAAATTCTTACCTTTTCTAGAGGAGGAACCAAAATGACATAGGAGACAACTCACCCAAATCAACCCCACGCCCCCCTACCTAACTAAAAAATTTAAATAGCGAACCCCTGCTTGTAATACATCATTGGAAAGCCTGTAAAAATGCTATCAGTGGTATAAATAAAAATTATAAGGGTATATTAATAACCCAATTAAATATTTAAATATTTTAAAAACAAAAACACTACTTGCGATAGAATGTTAAAAGCTCTAAAGATGCCAATAATTCCTTATTTTGCATTGATAAGGTTAGCACTGGTTGGATACTAATTAGCCGAACAAATGGATTGGAAGGAGGGTCCTATAAATGGACAGGTCACCAGATTTGCCACCAGATTTTCTTTGGTTACTCATAGTTGTTTACAAAATTCAACCTGCGTCACTTAAGGAGTTAGGGAAAGAATTACTCAAGCATTCGTGAAGAATTTGAAAACAGGCTGTATTATTGTTTACAAAACAACGGAACCACTTTGAACATTTACTTCATTAATTAGTATTTTTACCAAATTTGTACTTCAACAAAACCTTTTAGTGAACATTGATGTGCTTTTTGAAATAAAATATTATAGTGTTATTTCTGAAAAGAGATTTTGTTCTTTATAAAATGACTGAAATAATAATAATGTAGAAATTATTTATTCCACTGGATACATTTTTACAGGCTTTCCAATGATGTATCATAAGTAGGGTTCGCTATTTAAATTTTTTTAGTGTGGGGTAGGTGGTTGATTGGGGTGAGTTATCTCCTATGTCATTTTGGTTCCTTTCTACCCTAGAAACGGTTTAGAGAATTTTTGATATCATTTATTCATGAGATATAGTAATTTTTAAATTGAACTATATATATATATATATATATATATATATATATATATATATATATATATATTAATTGTAGAAAATATATTGGGTTACTCAGTGGCGTAGTGGCTTAATACAAACTTGTAGGTGAAATGTTCCGAACTTCCTTCTCAGGACTAAGCCTGATAACGAAGCAAGATTATATGAGACCACAGTTACTAACTATTTATAATACAGAGCATTGTATCAGTTTTATACTTATTTTATGTTTCCGTTATAAGTATAACAAATAGTAGGTTAACACCAACAACTATTAGATTGATTTTAATAATGTACAGTTACTTATTTAAAATGTCAATTTATTTTAACACTTTATACGCACAAAGTGTAGCTATTTCTATTGATTACTTAACGCATTATTGACATTTCTTACTTTTGAACGTAGTGAGTAATTTTAATAAGTTACTAATAAAAGATTAAAATAGTACTACTTAATTTAGTTAATCAATTTTCAATAGTCTTTACATAATGATTGTTATTCATTTGTCTCTTGCTTACAGGTGGAGGTCTGACCAACATCATTTAACTCTATTAGGCAGCTCTGAGGTAAGAAGATTTTTATGTAATTCTTATATTTTCTCACAAAATAAACATTATCCTTGAAATTGGTTATGAAATTTGGGCATGTAAATTGATTAAAAAGAAACCTACCTTCAATTTCTTACAGCATCCACCATAAGGAGAGCGTCTAGGAGCTTGTCCTCAATAAATTCTCCACATTCAGTCTACTGTAATTCGTTACCAATGTTTTTTTTTTGAAATAGTTACTTGAATATTACCAAAGTTCTTTTCTGCGTTACATTCTCATTAAAATGGACAGTTTAGGACACCTTTATTAAGAATAAAACTACTTTTCTTTATTTTTATATCCGATTACGATATCTAAGATTAAACTTGTATTCGAAAAATTGATTAACTGCCCATGTTATATTGCTTTAATTTTACGTGCACATTAGATATTACCTTAACGTTAGGTAGCTATCCATGATCTTTCCCTCCATTGTAAAAGTATGGAAGGTTTGACAAGAACGAAGAAGGGTTACAACCAATCACATGTAAAAATTATCGCGTAATACTCTACCAAATTTATGTGTGCGTGCTATATTTCACGCTACATTATCACCATTAAGTGACTACCAAGGTTATGCGATTTGACCTCTCTTGGCTCTTTCTAGTGGGGATACACACAAACCAATTAAGACTAAACACAGCTTTATCGAGGAGCTACTCTAATAAATGGAATTACCTTAGATATGTTAAAAGTATTTGTAACGAAGTGTACCTTCAACTATCATGTTGTTAAGAAAAAAGGAGCTATCATTTTGAGCTCGGGAAGAATTGGGACTGGTAATAGGCGAAGGGGCTCACCTAAAACAATGACCTGGATGATCAGAGGCAAGAGAACTTACCTAAAGCAACCACTCGAAGGGAATAAAATATTATTGTCAACCTGGGTCCTGGGCAATACTAAAAGTAGTATGTGTTCGATGTATTAGACTGCACTTAAGAAATATCACCTACCTTCCACCCTCTATTTCGAAAGATCAAATCTGGTACCATTTGATAAAATATTAAGCACTTGCTTTCTCTAGTACGACGATTAGTTAACGACTTTTGCATCCGTTTTTGGGGTTATTTCCGATTACAACGCCATATGTGACGAATTAGAAAAAAATACTTCTAATAAAAGTTACGTTTCTTCTGTAGAATCTGTATCTGCAAAAAACGGGGGTTCCTATTTAAGATTTTTAAATTCCTGACATTGGGAATAGGGGACAGATATTATCATTCCGCACAATTTTGTTATATTTTACCCCAATTTTCCCGATCTTTGATCTGAGCTTTATATTTCGAGTCACTAAACCGTTATGGAAGTTTTCGGCCACTCGGCCATTTGGCTAGTGTGTTTACGTTTATTTAATATTATTGCTGGTTCTAACATGGTTGTCCATATTCATCTTTGAATGTAGTGTAGTAATAATGTTGATTAAATTCGAGTTAAGAATTTTATGTATCTACGTCGTATCATTGAATTAATAAAAAAAACAAGACTGTAAGTAATACATATTGATATTAAAGAGGGCGAATATTGCTTGGCCATCCTGAAACGAACAAATTATATTACATTTTACACATAAATTATTACTTGGCAATCAAATGTAAATTTATTGCATGGCGGTCTCTGATAAAAGGAAATTTAGAAGTACTTAAAAAAATAAGTGGAAATTTAAAAAAAGAATTGGTCTAAATTATGTTAAATTAAAAAAAAATAGGAGTTATAAAAATTACGTAATTAAATTAAATGTAAGTGTTACATACAAGCAAGTAAGCAATTATTAAGTATAAATTAAATAAAAATAGTATGTAATAACAATATCTACGTTATTCTATTTATATAAAAATGTTAATCTAAGCAGAAATAAATAGTTCGTTAAAATAATCACATTCGGTAGAAGAAATGTGTGAAAAATATGTCGAAATGAAAACAGCAAAGTAAGAAAGTTTGAATTTTATTGGGCGAGAACATAATAGAAAGAAGACCGGAAGAGAATAAGAGAATTTATATGAAAATTTGCTTAAGTTTTAATGGTTTATTTTTTGTTAATATGTAATAATTATGTTAGAAAAATTCAATGTTTAATTTATAAGAAGCTAAAAGAACGATAATTGGGATAAGAGAAAAAGTATCCATTAAAATCAACGAAAATTAGGATAATTAGGAAAGATCTGGTTATTTTTTAAAAGTTAGATTTTTATGATAAGCATAAAAGATCGTGTGAGGTAGAATTAGTAGAAACGAGAGACGTAAAAAAGTCTTTGTAATGTACATAGTTTGTTAGAAAGTAGGATAAGTATAGAACAATCATTTAAAATGATTTGATTCAAAAATTGCAGGTAGTTTATTACCACATATGACAGGGCACAAAAATTACAAAAAAAAAACAATAGATTAAATTATATGCAAACTTGTTAAACGAAAATAGTGAAAAGATTTTAGTAGAGAGTGTTTTAAAATTATCTGAAACTGAAAAATTAGGTTGGATAAATCATAAGAAAATATGGAGAATTTAGTTGAGGGCATAGAATTAAGAGAGTTAACAAACAGCTCAGCAGTTTTAACAAATGATTACGTAACGTGAAACAATTTGTAAGTAAATTGAGAAGTTTGGTGAAAATATAGAAAATTTACTGGCAGATCTGACTCTGGCTAAGACAAAGGAACTAAAATGTAATTCCAACGTTAAGAAAGGTGAACGATAAAATTGCCATAAAAATCAAGGGTGAAATAATACAGGGATTAGAACAACTGTAAAATCGCGTAAATGTAACAATTTAAAAGAAGCAATTAGTTAAGATAAAAACGAGGAAACCAATGTTCCTGTTACATCAATATTAAATCTACTAAAAGATTTCAATTATCAAAATATATTTCAAGATAATAATTTTAATAACAATAATGATCGGATATGGCGAAAGAAAGAGAACTGGGCGGATCGCAATAAATGAAGAAATGCAGCTTAATATGCTACTGGATTTGCATGATAATAAACATAAAACAACTCATGCTATTTTTTTTATCATTGTGGACCTGAACAGGCTAAATTAGTCCTATCGTTCTAAAGCACTCAGGAACACTTAGGAGGATGGATAGAGGGATAATGAATTGTCAATAGATGCCTATGAACAGCTACCTTAAGTGGAGATTTGTACTGCATACTGATGATGTGAATGAGCGAACCCAGTGTTTCTCGCAAAGATAGCCCGAGATGGTATCAAAGAATATAATTCAGCAGCACAATAGCCGTTGTAATAACGATAATACAAAGAAAGAACTGAAACCATCCTTCTATGCTCAAGGGACTGTACGTGAGAAGTTAAGGACGGGTCATTTATAAGCCTAATCGCTCTCTTTTGAATACGATCAACGATATCGAGAGCACTAACCCAAAGGTGATAATTATATTCCAGATGAGGCCGAGTTTGGGCCTTATACAGCAGAAGGAGTTGTCGAGAGGTAAAGTACTGCTTAGATCTGTACAAAAAACCTATTTTACGAGCAGTTGTTTTGGTAGCTGACAGAAGATGGTCAACCCATGAGAGATTTGAAGATACAGTCATACCCAACAGAGTATAGAATCTGAAAACTTAAGAACCGAGCAATTCATACTTACAACAGGAAATGAGCGATCTTTTTTGGCAGACATAAGGCAACACTGAGTTTTGTTAGCATTAAATTTAACTAGATTATTGCTTCCCATTCGAGAATACGTTGAATGTCTTTGTTGATTGAATTTGCCATTTCAGCTTTAATTTCTTGATTTGACATAGAAGGTGGATTATCACTATGAGTAGACTGAGATGAACTACAGTGAAGAGTGCTATCGTCAGCAAAGCAATGGATGAGGTTAGTTGTTGAAGAAATAAGGTCATTTATGTGCAGTAGAAAAAGTGTACGCCCGCGTTAATGCTAACTTCTTTTGAAAAAAAGCCATCAACTACGACACGTATTCGTCTTTTATCAAGGAAACTAGAAACCCAGTTGATGAGCGTATCATTTAACCCAAACGAGGTGAGTTTGGCAAGTAAACATTTATGCCAAACTTGGTCAAATGCCTTTGAGATATCTACAGCGACTACAACTGTTTCACCGGACTTCTACTGTATTGTTCCAAACTTGGGTCACATATGAAAGAAGATCGCCTGTTGAACGACTTTGCCTAAACCCATATTGGTGGTCACTAAGGAGTTTGTTAGTTTCAAGGAACGTTATCAGTTGCTGATTGATGGCGTTTTCCATGATTTTAGACAAAATGGAAGTGATGGCAATTGGTCGGTAATTTGAGGGATCGGTCTTATCACCTTTTTTGGGAATAGGCTGAACATTTGCTAACTTCCATGATGAAGGGAATTCCCCAGAAGACATAGAGATCGTATAGAGCTTAGATAGAACTGGTACTAGTTCGGGGGAACATTTCTTTAAGACAATAGCTGGGATACCATCTGGGCCAGTCGCCTTATTGAGATCAAGCCTACTGATGATCGATTCCAAGAGCTTGTATCGAAAATGAATTGGTTTCATAGCGTATGAAGAAGAGTTGACTAGGGGCACATATTTTCCAGAATCATTGAGACACGAGTTTGATGCAAACAAATCCACAAAAACGTTGGCTTTGTCTACAGAATCAGCAACTACCGATCCGTCAATAGATGTCGGGGAATGAAGTTGTTCCAAAGTTTTTACTTAATGGCTTTAGCTAAAGAGAAATTCCTGCGGATCATGAACTTAGTCAAAATCGGTGGTTAATTGCTTAAAGAAACAAAAGTGGTACACGTATAAAATCATTTTTAATTATCTTACAATTAATGTAACTTAATTTCTTCAGTATTTACACACGCAGTGTTTGTATTATATAAAAATGATTCTAATTCTATGTTAGTATTTGTCTTAATATTAACATACAAAAATAATCCTTTACAAATGATCAACGAAATATATTTTCGTTCTGCATTTGTATGTAAACATAAATTTAAAAATAAATAAAACACACTAATTTTTGTTTATTTATACTATCAAAAGGTTCTTACTCGTTATTACTCTGTTCGAACTGGTGACGTAGACCTGCATCTCTTTGACCGGTGAAGAGGCCTCGTTTAGGTGGATGACGTTCTCTGTCGCCAGACTGGAACCGCTCTCCTTTTGTTGTCTTTATCTTTTCTTATACCCTTGTTATAGATGAATACACATCTAATTTCTTTCTTCAGTTTAATGATTTTTGTGAATAATTGCTCGATATATTTACACTATACAGTTTTTACTTCATTGTGGAGTTTTAATTATAAACGACGTGCGCAACAAACTGCAAGCGAGCTACGAAAGACCATGCTTTCATTATCAATGGTTTTTAGTTATTATGCATATATATATATATATATATATATATATATATATATATATATATATATATATATATATCTATCGATTTATTAACTGGGTCGATTGTGTTATTGTACATTTATCACTCGCTATCAAAACATAAAACTTGGAATACTTTCAACGCGCACATAAAACTCTATTGTAAACTATTACGCAATTTTTTTATTACCATCAACTTGATAGCATTTACAATTTAGTTCGTTTTAGCTTTTCTTTCTCACTGATAAGGAGTATATCTCTTAACACAATACTAACTTATTTTTTCAAAATATTTATTAATTTTATTAAATACATAAATAAAAAGATTACTTCGAGTAGGATTTGAACCTACGACCTGTACTGCGCTACCCAACCGCGCCATCGAGATTCAAGCCCCAATCGATGTAAATTTTGTCGAACTGTTGTAAATTCTCAATATAACTTATAATAACTGATTTTTTGTTATAAATTCACAATTTTAATTGCAACATAAATCAAGCTGCAGCAATCGCTTTTCAACCAACTCCGATTGCTTAGTAGATTCAACTCTTCTTGATCACTTACTTAGCGCAACTGACTGACAAATACACATCATTATTATAATGTATGCAATAATTCTATAAGTATTTTCTATTTGTTTATTTTACAACACGTAAAAATATATTGACAATACAATCTGTCAACCCGCTGTCTCCTAGTTACCTACTAAGATACAGACTGATACGATGACTAAGTACTCTACCCACTAGAATATATAACAATTATAACAGCGTTTCTACTTGCTCCCTTTTACAAAACAGTCATACCCGAAAATTGCGGCGAATTTTTAAAAGCTTTCCAATTTACTATGCAAATACACACAAATAACCAATAACCATTAATGTCACATAACAGCACGAAATTCGAATTTCTAATGCCTCCATTACAACAAGCATTTAATGGGATTTTCTTTTTTCTTAAATTTAAAAAATTTAAAAATTTAAACTGTTAACTTTTAAGAAAATTCCAAAAACAGGTGAACTTTTATTTTTAATTCCACATTTACTAGTTCTATTTTTGCCTACTTTCATAAGGAAATCAACTTTGAAAATTAAAAATAGAATTTCAATTTTATATTATCATGACTATAGGTCTGACATTTTTATACGTAGTATCCTTAGAAATTGCGTTTATTATATGAATTCCATCACAGCAATGTCAGTAAATTGATTGAGTTGTCAATAGATGTTTACTATGGTCAAATTAAGCGAAAGAAAACGAATTGAAATATTAATAATGATGGGATATGGCGAAATAAAAAGAACTGGGCGGCTCGCAGTAAATGAATAAACGCAGCTTAATATGCTACTGGATTTGCATGATAATAAACATAAAACAACTCGTGCTATTGCTGCGGATCATAAAATTAGTCAAAAATCGGTGGTAAATTACTTGAAGAAACAAAAGTGGTACCCGTATAAAATCATTTTACTGCAAGAATTGAATGAAGATGATCCCGCCCGTCGAATGGAGTTCTGTGAAACTATGATGAATATGTTATATCCTGGAATGTTAAGAAGGCATCATTATATTTGAACGGCACAGCCAACAGACGAAATTGTAGATATTGGGCACTCGCAATTCCTTACTGCGCAAAAAGACACAATATCTCCAGAAATTAAACGTGTGGGCGGGAATTTTTGGTGGCAGGATAATAGGTCCATATTTTTTAACGGTAACTTAACTGGGCCATTGTACCAAGAATTTTTGGAAAACGAATTAATTCCTGCGTTAGCCGTTATTTTTCCAATTCCGGAGGATCCTGACATTGCAAATGATACATTGTGGTATCAACAAGATAGAGCACCACCGCATTATGCAAGACTAATACTTGAATGATTTATTTCCCAGTAGATGGATTGCACGAAGGGGTTCAGTGGAATAGTCCGCAACGTCTCTTGATCTCACACCTCTCGATTGGAGTGGAGGTATGTGAAATGTCAAGTTTACCGAGAGAAACCAGACAATTTGAACTGGGATATTGTCAAGAAGTTGGGAATTAAGACATTTTGAACATTTGCTTTGAGACAATTTTGTTTGTTTTCATTTTCACTTGTTTTCTTTATTTTTTAGCTAAATATTATTATTATTATTATTGTTGTAGCAAACGTTAAAGTTTAATCTGCATTTTTTTACTTTTTAAATTTGATTATTTCAAAAATTTTCTAGTGAAAGGGATCAAAATTTGTATACCATAACTATCGCACTGGCTATTAAAATAACAAATAAAAATTGGGAGTTGTCATTTAAAAAAGTTGTCAGTGACATCATTGTTCTTAGATGGATCACCCTGTATATCTTATTATAGCACCAGTAAATGTGTAATTAAAAATAAAAGTTGACCTGTTTTTGAAATTTTCTGAAAAGTCAATGGTCTAAATTTTATGACCATTATTCCAGACTTTTTACTCACACTGTATATATCGCACTATTGTTAATATACACCTCAAAGTAATAAACGGGAAACTAAAATCATCTGTTTCAATTTCAAAGTGTAAATGAACAAAAGGTAAAATATGAATTTATTCATTGCATTATAGGCACGTTTGGAACAAACAGCAAAGAGAACTTTTCCTTTTACTTAGCTGGCTAAAACGTTTGAACTACTGTTCAAAGCACCCTCCAAAAAATCATGTCTTTAATTAGCAAATTAGCGAATACCATAGACTTTATTGCCACAAGCATTTAAAAACTAATTTATCCCTAACCTTTCGCAATGTATGTCTGTTTATCGTGAAAACACTAAATTGTTCCCTTCATTAAATTTTCACAAACTAAACAGAGGTTTTAACCGTAAATAAACAAGAATCAAATTGAAAGAATGTTAAGGGTAACATTTGAAAATTGTTTTTCTCAGTCCATTTACTAGGAAACTTTTATCCGCTGGCGAATATTGAAATAGAGATAATAAATCAAGTGAAACGTCCACTATTTTTTATTTCATTACTGATTCTTTTCTACTTTGTTATTTTAGAAAATTGGATTTTACTTTTGTTTTAATAATATAGGACGTTGTATTAATTAAATTTGTAGTAAATGATCACGGTGATGTTCAAATATTGTACTAATTACATAACTTTCTTCTAAACAGTTAATTTCATTAACAATGAAATTATTATTCAGTTGGGAATGTTTGAATAGTTGATAGTGAATAGTCGGAAATATGTTATTAATGTTTCTATCTTGCTCAGTTTCTAAAGAATGTGTAACTGTATAGTGAAATTTTTAATATAACTTTATGAAACCACTCTAGACGTTCTGAAAGCGTACCAAGGTAAGCGGGTTGCCAGGCTAAATCAAATGGCGATGCGCTGGTTAGATGTAAGCAGACCTTGGTGAGTTCTTAATTTAATACTACCCGACTGTCAGAAGGTAGAATTGTGAACTACTCGATGAAACAATAAACTCACTCTCAAACATCAAATACCCTTTCGCTCTAAAAGTGTACGTTAAACTTTGTCCCGATAATGTTAATAATCTTATCTTAATCCAAAACAAAAAAACACAGACACGTAAATTCAATTTTGAAAAAGTTCAATTAATATTAAAAACGAAATCGCCTAAAGATTGAAGAAATTTTGAAACGTAAGTTACTGGAAATATTGACTGTAACTTATATATTCGTAACATCAAGGTAATAAGACGTTGTCTGTATACTTTCCAATGTACCCTTGTATAAATATGAACTGACTTGTCATCCATATTCTGAAATAAATAAATTTCACCCAGTTTAGAAAATAATTACTTTTATCTCAAAATTAAAACAATAGTAACGATCGTTGTGTACTTAAATTATATTTTCTCTCCTACACTGGTTGCAATTTTTATCAATACAATAATATTTAAACGCTTACAAGTATGAATCGCTTTGATCCAAATCGTACTTTTTTTTAATTCCTTGTTCGTCACAGAAAAATAAATATACAACGCCTAAACCGAGTTTTTGCTTTGTCTCATTATAATATGGTTGGGTATGGACTATTATAGCTCAAATAAAAGAATAAGTTGGATAACTAACTCTATTACGTTAATCAATTTTCTCTCTTATTCTATTCTATATACAGAAAAGGTAGTGGTGGAAAATGATTATCATAATGGCTGAATCAATTTTTTTTAGAGTACCAGCAGTAGCACCTTTATAGAACAAACAATCGTCTACTAGAAAACATTTTCTAAAATCATTCTTACTTATATATTTCCTACTCTTTTTGAAATTGAAGTGTCCTAATCAACGGGATTGGGCTCCTTTAGACAATCTTTCGGATAGTATACTCCTTCAACGCCTGTACTAATTGGGAAGTTTGTTCCCTAATTGCCTACTCAAATGTTCGTTGGATTTAATATTCTGACTCTTTTCGTGTCCCAATTCTTAACTGTCTACAAACTTAATTGGTTTAATACCGCCAACACGCACACACGCATATGCGCCCACACGCGCAGCGTCCGTCCCTCCCCCACATACATTTGAATTTATTATATCCAAAACCTGTACTTATCAAGGATCACCTTAAAAGCTTCTCCTACTATTGCGCGGATTTTTATACAAAATACTTTTTCTTAACACAAATACGGTTTTTATCTATCTCAAATATGTTTAAACACTATTTATACTTCGAACTCCAACTTCATACATCAACTTTACTTGTAAACATTTTAATGTTATATTCTTTAAAATAGATCCTGGCAGTAAACAGACACTGTTTTTAACTGTACCAATAACTGTTGCACCATAAATTGGCACAGATCGTTATATATTTTCTTTTCTGAAATCACTCGCGACCGCTTCATCTGAAAGTTTGCTGAAAAATCCCTTTCATGCCTTCTAAAATTACCCTTTTATAGATAACTGCGTACAGCTTGAAAACGTCACCATATATTAATCCGCTAATTCAAAACCAACCGGGTTTAAATGTTACATGACTTTGCTTAGCAGAAAATATGATTAGGAATTAACGCAACATCCATCTACGCCATTTTGAAATTGTCAAGAAAGACGTAATAACTCCAATGTCCAAATTCGACATTCAATGCAACATTCAGAACCAAGGTCAAATTGTGTGCAAGGATCACATATGCTTGAAGTCTTTTTTCCCAAAATTCATAAATTTCAATATTATTATAAGTTAAGGATATGTAATTAAAAATTAAAAATTGTTATTAATTTTATTAAAATATAAGTGATTTGATTGTAATCTCATTATATTTAGAATGTGCATCAGTTCTACACACATAAAGACAAAATTTGCATCGATTGGGGCTTGAATCTCGATGGCGCAGATGGTTAGCGCGGTTCTCTAGCAAACTACATGTCGTAGGTTCAAATCCTACTCGAAGTAAACTTTTTACTTATGTATTTGATAAAATTAATAATAATTTTTAATTCTTATAATACGTTAAGTATATGCTTACAATTTTATAAACAGGAACTTACCCGGATAGCTTACATACATTTTATTGTTTTATTAACGTTTTAATAATTTATGTAATCTACCCTGTTTCTAAAACTGTAAACATATTCTTAACTTCTGTTTTTCCTAATCAATACCGCTTTGAAGAAGTTTTAATTAATAAAACGAAACGTCAGTGTTGATTATTTTTTATAGTCGATTGCTTTAGTCCTATAAAACCGACGATTACAAATATACAAATATCCAAATGCAAAACTAGATGAATACAAACGAGACAGTTTGGTACACATTCCTCGCAACAGAAAATTTAACATTTCGACGTTCCGCATGTCTTAGTCTGACCCTCATACGGCTATCATCCCCAAACAGAATCGGGATTCATCAGTGAACACCACCCTACGCCACTCTTGGTTACAGTGCAGTCGCAACCTACACCACTCCAAACGTTGCCGTCGATGTTGAGCTGTTAGTGGTAACACAAGATAGGTTTGTAAGCCGAAAGCTCTGATTTTGCGGTAAACCGTTCGAAGGGTTTCAGGATAACCTTCGTTACCTAACCATTGATCAGCAATTGATCTGGTACATAGGAATCGGTCTCTTGTTGCCATAAGTTGAAGATGGCGGTCTTGCAGCTCATTTATTCTTCATCTCTTCCCAGTTCCTCTTCTACGGCGTTCCTGACTCTGCCTAGTCCAATGCCTGATAGCAGCGCATGGTGGTGGTTTGGTTCAGGTTAAGGCGATTTCTGTAAACGAAAAACCACCAAAACCAACAATACGACCTCTGTCGAATTCGCTTAATTGGCGGTAATTTCCACGTTTGCGCACTCCTGGCATGATCACACCCTTAAATCAAACAATCACAAGCGAAAACAATAAACACAATCTCGCACAATATACACCTCACAAAATTGTTTGAAAAGACTGGACGAACTGTCAGATAAGCTATCGCCACTTGATCCATATGAATGAAATTTTAATAAATTGTTACCTTTTAGCAGTTAAACGTTTCTGTCAAGTTGGTAAAAAAATTCCTATTCCTTCTTGGTGTAATTGATGCAATTTCCATGTCACTGAGTGTGTATATATATATATATATATATATATATATATATATGTTATATATACATGTTAAGTGTGACAAAATTCTTGTACGATAGAGCAAAAACAATATGCTCAAAACAAGAGGACCTGAACAAAGAAAAAGAAAATATCGCTAGAACACTAAAAGAAATTGGCTACCCCGATCTAACACCTAACCTAAACAAGGAAAGGGTAACCGAAAAAGAATAACCTAAATATACAGCGATAATACATATATACAAGGTACCTCAGACAAAATACGAAGGATAGACAGCAAATACAAGATACGCACTGCCTTCATATCGACCAGAACGCTCAGGGGAATACTAACCAAAACCAAACCATACAATGAAGATCAGAATTCCAAGAATTGTGTATATAACCTACCATGCGAATGCCGCAGAGCATACACAGGAGAGAGCAGTAAACCACTCAAAGTGAGGACGCAGGAACATAAGAACAATGTCCGCAAGGGCGAAACAGAAAGATCAGGAATCGCCGAACATGTCTGGAACGAAGACCACCGCATCCAATGGGATAACATACAGATAGTGCCAAAGGACGAGAACACAACTCGTCGAAAAGAAGAATATATATATATATATATATATATATATATATATATATATATATATATATATATATATATATATATCATCGTTGTCGCGATGAAATCTCCTATATACATTCTACAAAACTTTTCAACATACACAAAAAACAACATAACATAAATTCTGGTCCATGAATGTTAGATTTTGATTTTTGATTACTTACATTTGATGGAAACATAACATGTCAAACGAATTATGTAAGTTAAATAGTGCCAATAATTTATAAAAATTGTTTTGGAAGGAACTCCGCACATGGTAGGTTTCACTGGACATATAGTCGGCACATAGGAGTTATCGCAAGATTTCTGACGAATTGTTGAGAAATAAAAAAATTTGAGCATGTTATGGAATTTTATTAATTCACAAGAACATAACAAAAATATTCAGTTACAGTACCCATTAAAAGCCAAATTGATTTGCACATATCAATGTAAACTTTAATGAAATATATCATTTTTTCATTACTTTATTTCGTATTTCTCATTTTTTGCGGTTCATTCTCTTCTCTCGCATTTTCTATCCTTTTTAAATGGCAAATTGTTGTAGAATGCGTGATGATCCCTACATCTTTTAGGTCTTGCTGGTGCAAATATTTACACTCTGCGATTGGTATTGATTCTTGATACAACTTAACAGGTTGAGTTGTAGGTAAATGTTTCCGCTAAGGTAGTATCGCAAATTCATCAGAACGTTCTAGTTAGTATGTATTTTAGAGCTCTTATATCTGTGACAGTTGGTCCCCGCCTATCCTTCCTGATCATAAAGATTTCAAGTTGGATGGTGGTTGTTCAACGTTTGAGAAGATAGAGTAGTCTACGACTTTCACGACATAAGGCTGACTAGGGCGTGCAGCTCTCATTTTGGCAATATAATCCCCTGGAGAGTTAATTGGCGGAGTAAAATACTTCTCTAAAGTAGCATGGACACTATCCGCTTCCATCATAATATGTTCGTTTTCCAAGATAATTTTCTCTATAGTATTATTACCAGTCACAGCTAGATCACTTAGTGCACTCACTAAAATATTGTTTCTATTCTGATAGTTGCACCCGTCTGAGATCAATACAAAATCTTTCCTCTTCGTATCACTAAAATCCTTTATGCAGGACACGAACTCATTAGTTGTTACTCCACCATTTGATTCGTGTCAGACATACAAAAATACATCTTTGTTATTCAGAACATAGAGGGTGAAATTGTGCAACTGTAGTTGTTTATAATAAAAGCCAAAACCTTTGGGCATAGGAGAACGCCTTACAAATCCATTATCAAAACTAACTTTTTGCCTCTTGCACTCTCCTTTGCTGAATTCTTTGCTGTCCTTGCTTCATCTTTTTTCCTTATGTGGGCCTGGTAATCGTCTTTAGACAGCTGTTTAGTACTATATCTAATGCACGTATCGTATTGATCTTTACGAGGATGGTGGATGGCTATATTTTCCTTGTTCAGAAATTTCTTGAAGAATGTCATTCCTGATACAGATGAAATGTCTTCTGTTAAACTCCATTCTTGCTATACTTCCTATAAATGTTTAGTGGTGCGGAAAACGGATTCGAGGTAAATCTTCTTTGATGAAGAGCGACAGTAATGGCTAGGAACTTTAGGCAGAGAATCTAGCCATTTCTTGATATTTAACGCCAGGCTTTTACTAACTGATTTTTTGTGGGTTTATTTTAGGCCCATTTCCTGATGGTGGGTCTTCCAGATCATCTGTGATCGGTGATTCAAGATTATTATTAATTTTAGTCCATCGTTTAAACGTGCCTTCTCCAATTGATAATATGCTGACAAAAAATGTACGGCAAACTTTGATCTTGTCAGCACGTTCCTTCTGTAGATATATGTCATGACCTTCTTGTTTTCGATTTGAGTTTTTGGAATCTTACCTCCTCCTTTTTATTTTTCTCGTTGTCACTGCTCCTTTCACAAACATCTTCTTCTCAGCCCAAGAATCCAGTTTCTAGAACGTCTTGAATATAATACGTCTATATTCTTTTGTGAAACAGCCACTAAGAAGTGACATTGTTTTGTAGATGTGTGCTTACAACGTGACCCTATATTGCGCGGGTTTTTTTTGAGTATATTTCTTATTATCTCGTTACCTTTTCGATGACAACCTATGTAAGATATACCCTTGAGCCGCTTTTGCTTCTGAATTGTTACAGAATTTTTGAATTTTTGTTGATTCATGTCATGTTTCGGAGATTGAGGTCTTTCAAGAGTGTCATCTTCCTGAGACCCAGTTTCCTCATTTTCTAAAGGTGGTGCTGCAACACTGCTGTAGATTTTCATCAGCATCTTTTATGCCAATAACAATATCTGTATATTGATTTTCAGTCCCTTTTGATGAATAATGATGACTGTGATGTTACAAAATCGGGCGGCTTAAGGTGGAGACTACTGACCTGGGCTCTGGTTTTTCTGTATGGTCCAAAGCAATTTGAATTAGTTTTTTCCCTCGGCACATTTTTTGAAACAGTATTGAGAACTTAGTTTTTGTGCTTGTCCTATTGGGTTTTAAAAATTGCATTTAACAAACAAAAAAATATCTTCAAAATTGAAAATCGCCGAAACATATCGATAAAAGAAAAACTAGTCATTTTATTTACACACATTAAAAAAACTTTTTAGTTTTTGTTTAAATATTGAGAGAATGCAAAGTAAATTTACTTTACAATTAACACGTTATTTCCATACATACAAATTTTTTTAAATGATTATCAGAAGATATTCAGGAAAATACTAAATACACTGGATACGGTATAAACAATTACTCTACAGCAGACGTTATTGTGATTTCATAACCTCATAAAACTAATTTCATAGTTTATTTCGATATCTAATAACTATATTTTTGGTAAAAAAAGTAAAACGTACCTCAAAAAAATGTGTTGCACACTTTCACAAGTTTCTTTTTTCTCACACAAAGATTGGTATTTTAAATAAAATTAAATGCAGAACAGATCGGGAAAAAAACAATAAACACCATAAAACTATAAAAATGTGGCGGGAAAACTTCAATTCTCAGTCGGAAACCTATGTGTTAACTTAAAAATCAGTAATTGCATTGAATTTACGATACGGTGTAATAGAAAACTCCTACGTGATACACAAAACACATAGAATATTTCGTCACGAGACAAAAAGTAAGTTTTATTCGATTATAAGGTGATTTAGGCAACCAATCATACATATGGTTTCGTCAGGTCGTACATAAGGTGATTTTTGACAGAATAACGTGAAAATCATAAAATGTGCAAAATTGCCACATACATAGAAGGTTTCGTTGCGACAACGACTATATATATATATATATATATATATATATATATATATATATATATATATATATATAATCAGTGCGTTCAATATAATCGGACGCACTCAATAACTCTTTTGTATTGCGTTTCACAAGAAAGTGATTAAATAGTTTTTTATTCATTTACAAATACTCTATTAAGTGCTTGGTTTAGATAATTTTTTAAGCTTCCGGTTTGACCAGAAGCGCACATAATTTTATTTTTTTAAATCACACTGTAATACATATTTTTGCATTTTTGCATTGCTTATTTTTTCTCAATACATACGCATAAAATTCTTATAGGGTTTTATAAAAAAAATTAGAGAAAAATGCCATCGAAAGTTTTTCAATTTTATTATACGATTGGAAGAATCAAACAAAACTGTAGGCAGCGTACGTCAACAAAATCGCATCGCAATTGTTTTTTCGTTTATTGCAATTGACAATCAGATAAAAGTTTAATTTGATTTCAATCGAAATAATTGTTTAAAATGAATAACAGTGAAAAAGTTGACCTGTGGTTAATTTTCGGTGAATGTAAACGTAATTCTCGACGAGCGGTAGAATTATACGCACAAAGATATCCCAATAGATACCATCCTTCCGAAAGTTACATACGAAAAATTGAACAATCGCTTAGAATGCGTGGAACATTACCAGGAGTAAATTATCAGAATTTAGAACAACAAAAAAATGTTTTGACCGAAGATATTGAAGTACAAATATTGGGTTATTTTAGAGTAAATGCACGGTCATCTATTAGACATTTAGCGCAAGAAGTAGATGTATCAGTTGGCTCAATTTACAGGACATTAAAAAAATTCAAAATGCTGCCGTATAAAGTCGATTTGGTTCTACACTTGCGGCCTCAAGGCTCTGATCGGAGATTAACTTTGATTGCATGGATAGTTGAGTAATGTGATCACAATCCGTTATTTTTAGATCATATTTTATGGACAGATGAATCCAAGTTTACAAATAATGGAGTTATTAATAAACAAAACAATCGTTATTGGTCTGACGAAAATCCTCATTGGTCAATGGAAACTAACCATCAAACCGTATGGGGTACTAATTTTGGTGCGGTTTAATTGGAAACCAATTACTAGGGCCTTATTTCTATGATGGTAATCTAAACGCCAATAGGTATCTTGAATTTTTAGATAACGTGCTACCAACAATGTTCGATGAGTTTCCTGTGCTTCTGCGACAACAATTGCATTTCCAGCAAGATGGAGCTCCAGCTCACAACGCGTTGATAGTAAAAGAATATCTTAACCAAACGTTCAATGAACGATGGATAGGAACTAACGGCCCGGTAGAATGGCCTGCGAGATCACCGGATCTTACACCGTTAGACTTTTTCTTGTGGGGTCATTTAAAAATACTGGTGTATGCCGATCCACCTTTAAATTTTATAGACTTAAAGAATAAAATTACAGCTGCTTGTGTTAATTTAACTACGCAGCAAATCAAAAAAGCAACTAACCATGAACTCAGGCGACGATTAGAAGCATGTCTAGAACAGAATGGTGGCAACTTTGAACAATTTATTCGCTGATTGTAACTGATTTTGTTTAATTTTTCTAATCCTATAATAAAATTGAAAAACTTCCGATGGCATTTTTCTCTAATATTGTTTTATAAAACCCTATAAGAATTTTATACGTATGTATCGAGAAAAAAATAGGCAATGTAAAAATGCAATAATATATATATATATATATATATATATATATATATATATATATATATATATACAGTGTGATTTAAAAAAATAAAATTATGTGCGCTTCCGTTAAAACCGGAAGCTTAAAAAATTATCTAAACCAAGCACTTAATAGAGTATTTGTAAATGAATAAAAACTATTTAATCACTTTCTTGTTAACGCAATACAAAAGAGTTATTGAGTGCGTCCGATTATATTGAACACACTGTGTGTGTGTGTGATATATATATATATATATATATATATATATATATATATATATATATATATAATTCCGTTTTTGGTTTCTACATATTAACCCTTATCAATTCGATATACAATTCCTATCCCTAAATATAGCCGTTTCCGAATAACTTTCAATTTTTCAAAATGTATAAGATTATTGGAACATTTTTTAAATCCATGGCCTCGTATAAATAGAAAAAAACAGTGAAAACAATTGTATTGCAAATTAAAAAACGCAACAGAAACTAATACACTATAATTATTAAAATTATTTCTAAAAATACAAAACTAATGAAATAAAAAAAAAAATAATTTAACGCTAATCATTAGCGATAATGATTTATAATAATTGTTCAAAATGTTGTCCGTTTTCTAGGATGCAGACCTGAAGTCGATCTTTAAAAGATTGTTCAGGAGTAATGCTATGAAAAGCCTGTGTTATACGATTAGGCATATCTTCGGCTATGGTTGGTGGTTCCCTATAGGCAATAATTTTTATGTATCCCCTTAAAAAGAAATCTATTCTTGTCAGATCAGGGGACCTGATTTGAAAAGACTCTATTGAGACAATCTCTTACATCTGCAGAGTAGTGAGCAGGAGCGCCATCATGTTGATACCACATTGTGGCTCTAATATCAAGAGTAATATTTTCTAATAAGCCCGGTAAATTGTTACGCAAAAAGTTAAGGTACTTCTCAACATTCAAGTGTCCATAAAAAAAGAATGGACCGATGACATAATCCCCAACGATCGCACCCCAGACACTTAAAGACCACTTATGTTGATTATCAACTTGTCTTAATAAATGTGGATTTTCTGAGGAATAATAATGAAAACTATGTGTATTAACAAATCCATTATTATGAAATGTTAATTCGTCTGTCCATAAAATATTATAAAAAAAATTTGGGTTTTGAGTAATTATTTCTCTGGCCCAGTTACAAAATTTTACTCGATGATCGAAGTCTGCATCGCTCAATTCTTGGTGTAACTGAATATGATAGGGATGTAAGCGATCCTTCTTTAAAAGACGGCCTACTGATCTCTCACTTATACCAACTATTTCACTTATGTCCTTTTGGCTTCTGTGATGATCCTTTTTGATGGCGAGAAGAACCCTCAATTCACTATCTTCATTTGTAGAAGGTTTAACATATTCATGTTTGGAGTAATTGGCACATGAAGCTGCAATAAATCTACTCATAACTTTCTGAAACGATCTTGCGTTTGGATGTCTTCTATCTGCATATCTTTCAGCATAAATTCTGCTGGCCAATAAACAGTTTCCTTCTGCAGCACTCAACACGAATATCATATCAACTAACTCATTTTGTGTAAAATTCATTTTATAAAAATCTTGATTACTAACAATAACACTCGTAAATGGTTGACTACAGTTTTATTTATTTACGTCAAACATTCAATTTTTATAAGAAGCACACTTGATTTTAGAATATTACTTGAAATTGAAGTAAATATTTGTCAAATTCTTGTTAACATGCAATGCCTCCAGTACAAACATTGTAATTCTATCATAATATATTAGTTTCTGTTGCGTTTTTTAATGTATAATAAAATTGTTTTATGATGTTCTATTTTATCTATACGACGCCATAGATTTAAAAATGTCAATAATCTTATACATTTTGAAAAATTGAAAATAATTCGGAAATGGCTATATTTAGGGATAGGGAGTTGTATGGCGAACTGATAAGGGTTAATATGTAGAAAAATTGAAAAAGTAAACTTTTACTAGTTCGAATAAGGGTTGATCGGCAAGTCATTTATAAGCACCCTATATGCAATTATGTCATTTTCTTCAAATTAAAAGGAAGCTCTATCTGTGTACTTATTCTCATATAAATTAGATAACTTTTATTTTTCAACAGTTAAGGAGGTACATTTTCAAAGCAAACTCTGTAATTTCAATTTTTTTTTAGAAAAATCGCAATAACTCAAAAACGGCTATATTTAGGGATAGGGAAATATATTGCGAATTTGTTAGGAACAATGTGTAGAATTCAAAAAAGTAATAATATACAGGGTGTTCCATTTAAATTTTTTTATAATAATTTGGTCCTCTTTAAATAAACAACCTGTATTCGCGTGAATAATTTTAAAATATGCACACAACTAAACTATAACAGCATTCCAAATTTTATTAATCTAGCTTATATAAAAGGAAGGTATAGAAGATGGCGTACCTGTATATGTATTATATATATATATATATATATATATATATATATATATATATATATAGCATTACTAGCTCAGATATTTTACATCAAGCGAGAGATAATAACAATATTAATAGTTATTAGTGACGGCGGGGATCAGCTTGACGCTGCTTTAATAAGATAAGTAACAGTAATTCCCTTATACTGAAAAACGAATGTATTTTACTTTTAAATAAATTGAGTGAATAAATAATTCACATACATACATTACTTAATAGAAACACCCATGAACGATTTAAATACCTTATTTAAAGCAATCCCGTCATTCATGTTATCGCAACTAAAATTAATACAAAACCAACTCTGACAGAATTTTACACAAATAGTTATTTATGTCTTTGCAATAAACGAAAAAAGCACAAATAAGATAGTTTGAAGCATTCCAGCGGTCGACCGCTGATGATGATAACGTAACTATTGAAACGCGTTCGGTGTTTTTTAATTTTGTGTGGTACATGGGTATATTTTATTTGTTACAGATCCTGCCACAGGTCCAGTGTTCCAGATTTTTCATTCAAAATTTATGAACATAAACACAAAATAACTTTAATTAACAAACAAGTTGATCTTATAGAATTGACTCACAATTAACAGATATTTTAAATATAGAATTATAATTTACGTCAAGTTTGCTGATTTGTTACTATAACTGTTTGTTATTATTTTACTTATATATTTTCTCTTGGTAATGCTGTATTGTAATACGTTATATAAAACATTGTGGAATTGTATTTGAAACATTAGAGCTATTAATTCCGGATATCTACGAAGTAAGGTTAAAGAATATAAATTTCATAAATTCGTATTCTACAGATAACTTCAAGTTTGAATTTACAACTATTTTGAATGTTCACTTTCATTGAGTGTGAATTAAGTTTTATGTACTTTTATTGGTACGTTTTACTGTCTAAAATGGATACACTAGATAGTGACTATCTATCAGAGTTTAATCCTAACTCTATCTAAAGACTAAAAGTAGACGAATAAACCATGTTACGCATATTTGATCAGAATTAAATTAAATTAAAAATTAGGCAAACTGTAAACATCAATATGAAAATTATTAATTATGTTCCTAGAAGTTAATTATTAATTTTATAGGATTGTACGGTTTAACGAATACCGTAACAATAAATTAAAAGCTTTTTCTAATTATTAGATCCGTCACATTTAATTTAGTACACATTCCATTCCATCAATGTAAACAACACAATATGCCACTTGTGCTCCTACAATAATCGTAAATTAGTGGGTTGTGTGTTGCAGAAAAACTTTTTCACGTATTTATAAATAGACTTTCATGGTTAGGGATAGATCACTTAGATAAAGTACGGTAAATACTGTAGAATCGTGTGAATCTCGATAGCTCAGTTCGATTTTCGACTAACCTCGATTTTAAACGTGTTTGACGTAGGTTCGATTCCTCACCCAAGATATTTTATTAATGTGTTTATAACTTGCCCAGTAACTGCCGCATGCAGAATATATACATGAATATCCTGCTCACTGCATACTGGTAAATTAAAATAAATCGTGTATAAATCCTACCGGTCATTTGTGATCAATCTGTGACTGGAGTGGGAAACGCACGATACATTTTTTTCCTTTACAATACATAAAGTCATAAACGCTTTTAATAGTCGTATATTTTTAGTAAATTGCAATTCTTTACATCTGTGCAGATTAATACAAAATTTGCATTGGAGACAGCACTAAAACATAACATTTTTGGAATGATTAAATAGACTTGTTTATAAAATAGGGCGCTATAGATTAGAATTTCTTTTATAAAGCAGAAAATTGTAAAATTATGATCCATTTATAAATTAGTTTAATCTTGTGAAAATGTAAACTTTCATGGTTATTACACACAATTAAAATACTTATCTTTGGATAACATCGTGAATTTTTCTATTCGTATTTTATATAAATTTAAACGTTTCGATAACAATTACTGTTATCGTCCTCACTAAATGGTAATATCTTTAAGAATTACCTGAAACTATGAAACATGAAGAATTTCTTTCATATTTTATAAAAGGGCGTTCAATATCTGCTAGAGACAACTGTTTTCTGCTATCGATGTTACTGTCGCTATTTTAATATTACGACACTACCTGTTCCTAAGCTCCGCCCCCCTAAGTATTAAGTTTAAGACTTCAGTATCCAATATTTACCTGCGTAATTGAACAACTTATATATAGTTGAAAAAAATATACCAAGAACCTGTTATATGTAGAAAAAAAAACAATTTTGTAAACTAAAAATTTATTTCATAATTATAATATAATTATCTTCAAGAGACTAATAAACTTGTCATTATTACTGTTAATTTCGATACACCTTGTGTCATTATTCATTTCAACTTAATAATGATACTGAAGTTGAAACTAATAGTGGGACTAGGACAATGTGATTTTCATAGAAAATTTCAGGTAGAAACTAATAATGGGGCTAGGACAATGTGATTTTGATAGAAAATTTTATATAGAAACAATCTGTCAAAATGACGCACACGGGTCATCAGTCATCACTGAATGTACTTATAGTCGGGCCGCGTTTAACTTGTGTATGACTCATTTGTAACATTCATGTGGTTTAAAATTTCCTAAACGTACGTCGAGACTATACCATCTGTTCATATTCATTTCTTCATTCGTTTGTATCAACGTATTTATCAACAGATGGCGCTCTCATGATACCGATTTGTAGTATAATTCCATTTTTTGAACTAAAACGAAACCAAAGCTAAATGCATTACAATAATATGGCCAATAACGAACTGAATGCAAAAATATAGCAATTAGACTAACACTTTGAAAATATTATCAACATAATAAACAAATCTTTCATATGCTAATTGTAAACTGTCATAACGAATTAATATACCCAATTTTATTAATTTTAAACTGTAATTTAGAAAAAGGTCAATATTTAACTTTATTAATTGGTTCATAAAGTTTTATTAATATACTACATCGATATTGTACAAACATTTGAGAAATAATGATGAAGTACATTTTATAATTAACAATATTTGAAACATGCATTGCAACAATTAAAAATATTTACATTTAAGCCTGTTGAAGATAAAATAGAATATTGCGTTCGACTTGTAGGTTAATCAATATTTCGCTCAATTTTGCAGTCTCAGCTATCGCCTCGACTTAAAACTTGAGCTTAATGATAATCAACTTACGCGTCTTTCATGATAATCTATTTTCTTTAAATAATTTCTAATAAAATAAATTCTAAAAACAGGTATCTGCTTAATTTGTTACCTGTGCATATCTCTACCTATTGTCAACTTGGATTATAAGCTTCCGTGCATTTTTCACATAAAAGAGGAATTTTAACTTTAATTCAAATAAAAGAAACAAATAATTATAATTATTATAAGTTTTGTTATGAACGAATAAGTTCAGGTAATATGTAATTAAAATTATTATTAATTATATTAAATACATAAAAAAAGTTTACCTCGAGATTTGAACCTACGACCTGTACTTTGATGGCGCAGTTGGTTAGCACGGTACTCTAGCAAGTACAGGTCGTAGGTTCAAATCTACTGAGGTAAACTTTTATTTATGAATTTAATAAAATTAATAATAATTTTTAATTACATATTTAACTTTCAACTTATTCGTTCATAACAAAACTTATAATAATTTAATATTAGTCAAGTTGCTTTGGTATGTGTGAATCCTTGCGATATTGCAGGCTCACATTCCATTAATATAAGTAATTTGACTGTCATCTCATTATATTTAGAATTTACATCAGTTCTACATACATAAAGACAAAATTTACATCGATTGGGGCTTGAACCCTGATGGCGCAGTTGGTTAGCGCGGTACTCTAGCAAAGTACAGGTCGTAGGTTCAAATCCTACTCGAGGTAAATTTTTATTTATGTATTTAATAAAATTAATAATATTTTAATTACATATTTACCTTTGAACTTATTCGTTCATAACAAAACTTATAATAATTTAATATTAGTCAAGTTTTTGGTATGTGTAATCCTTGCGATATTGCAGGCTCACATTCCATTAATATAAGTAATTTGACTGTAATCTCATTATATTTAGAATTTACATCAGTTCTAACATAAAGACAAAATTTACATCAATTGGGGCTTGAACCTTGATGGCGCAGTTGGTTAGCGCGGTACTCTAAAAGTACAGGTCGTAGGTTCAAATCCTCGAGGTAATTTTTATTTATGTATTTAATAAAATTAATAATATTTTAATTACATATTTACCTTTGAACTTATTCGTTCATAACAAACTTATAATAATTAAATTGTAATTTGGTATGTGAATCCTTGCATATTAGGCTCACATTCCATTAAAAAGAATTTACTTAATCTCATTATATTTAAATTTACATAGTTCTAATAATAAAAAAAATTTACTCAATTGGGGCTTGAACCTTGATGGCGCAGTTGGTTAGCCGGTACTCTAGCAAAGTACAGGTCGTAGGTTCAAATCTACTGAGGTAAATTTATTTATGATTTAATAAAATTAATAATAATTTTTAATTACATATTTACCTTTAACTTATTCGTTCATAACAAACTTATAATAATTTAATATTAGTCAAGTTGCTTTGGTATGTGAATCCTTGCGATATTGCAGGCTCACATTCCATTAATATAAGTAATTTGACTGTCATCTCATTTATTTAGAATTTACATCATTCTACATACATAAAGACAAAATTTACATCAATTGGGGCTTGAACCTTGATGGCGCAGTTGGTTAGCGCGGTACTCTAGCAAAGTACAGGTCGTAGGTTCAAATCCTACTGAGGTAAATTTTTATTTATGTATTTAATAAAATTAATAATAATTTTAATTACATATTTACCTTTGAACTTATTCGTTCATAACAAAAACTTATAATAATTTAATATTAGTCAAGTTGCTTTGGTATGTGTGAATCCTTGCGATATTGCAGGCTCACATTCCATTAATATAAGTAATTTGACTGTAATCTCATTATATTTAGAATTTACATCAGTTCTACATACATAAAGACAAAATTTAATGGGTACTGTGTGAAGGTAACGAATTTTTTTTAAAATAAATTTTATTTCTTATTTAAAATAATTATATTTGACTTGTCTAAATTTTTATTTAAAAATTTGGGTACCGTGTGAAGGTAACGAATTTTTTTAAAATAAATTTATTTCTTATTTAAAATAATTATATTTGACTTGTCTAAATTATTTATTTAAAATTATGGGTACTGTGTGAAGGTAACGAATTTTTTTTAAAATAAATTTATTTCTTATTTAAAATAATTATATTTGACTTGTCTAAATTATTTATTTAAAAATTATGGGTACTGTGTGAAGGTAATGAATTTTTTTAAAATAAATTTATTTCTTATTTAAAATAATTATATTTGACTTGTCTAAATTTTTATTTAAAAATTTGGGTACCGTGTGAAGGTAACGAATTTTTTTAAAATAAATTTATTTCTTATTTAAAAATAATTATATTTGACTTGTCTAAATTATTTATTTAAAAATTTGGGTACTGTTGAAGGTAACGAATTTTTTTAAAATAATTTATTTCTTATTTAAAATAATTATATTTGACTTGTCTAAATTATTTATTTAAAAATTTGGGTACGGTAGGTAAGAATTTTTTTAAAATAAATTTATTTCTTATTTAAAATAATTATATTTTGACTTGTCTAAATTTTTTATTTAAAAATTTGGGTACGTGAAGGTAACGAATTTTTTTAAAATAAATTTATTTCTTATTTAAAATAATTATATTTGACTTGTCTAAATTATTTATTTAAAAATTTGGGTACTGTTGAAGGTAACGAATTTTTTTTAAAAATTTTATTTCTTATTTAAAAATAATTATATTTGACTTGTCTACATCAATTGGGGCTTGAACCTTGATGGCGCAGTTGGTTAGCGCGGTACTCTAGCAAAGTACAGGTCGTAGGTTCAAACTCCTACTGAGGTAAACTTTTATTTATGTATTTAATAAAATTAATAATAATTTTTAATTACATATTTACCTTTGAACTTATTCGTTCATAACAAAAACTTATAATAATTTAATATTAGTCAAGTTGCTTTGGTATGTGAATCCTTGCGACATTGCAGGTTCACATTCCATTAATATAAGTAATTTGACTGTATCTCATTGTATTTAGAATTTACATCTGTTCTACATACATAAAGACAAAATTTACATCGATTGGGGCTTGAACCTTGATGGCGCAGTTGGTTAGCGCGGTACTCTAGCAAAGTACAGGTCGTAGGTTCAAATCCTACTCGAGGTAAACTTTTTATTTATGTATTTAATAAAATTAATAATAATTTTTAATTACATATTTACCTTTGAACTTATTCGTTCATAACAAAAACTTATAATAATTTAATATTAGTCAAGTTGCTTTGGTATGTGTGAATCCTTGCGATATTGCAGGCTCACATTCCATTAATATAAGTAATTTGACTGTAATCTCATTATATTTAGAATTTACATCAGTTCTACATACATAAAGACAAAATTTACATCGATTGGGGCTTGAACCTTGATGGCGCAGTTGGTTAGCGCGGTACTCTAGCAAAGTACAGGTCGTAGGTTCAAATCCTACTCGAGGTAAACTTTTTATTTATGTATTTAATAAAATTAATAATAATTTTAATTACGTATTTACCTTTGAACTTATTCGTTCATAACAAATAATAATTTAATATTAGTCAAGTTGCTTTGGTATGTGTGAATCCTTGCGATATTGCAGGCTCACATTCCATTAATATAAGTAATTTGACTGTAATCTCATTATATTTAGAATTTACATCAGTTCTACATACATAAAGACAAAATTTACATCGATTGGTGCTTGAACCTTGATGGAGCAGGTGATTAGCGCGGTACTCTAGCAAAGTACAGGTCGTAGGTTCAAATCCTACTCGAGGTAAACTTTTATTTATGTATTTAATAAAATTAATAATAATTTTAAGATAATTATAATGATTAAGCAACTTCTTACTTTGTTCAGAATAAAATTCAATTTTGAAAAAGACCGCTCACATGCAACCTGGAGTAAGTAGGTACTGATATGCCTTTTGCAGAGCTGGGTACGTTTCTGCAAATGAATTGTATTTAATTATTACATTGTAATTTTTTATGGTTTCTTTTCGGAGGCCTTTTTCAACCCCTTGATTTCACCCCTATGGTTTCTTTTCGGAGGCCTTTTTCAACCCCTTGAGGGAATTTTCATCCCTAATTAAGGCCTTTTTGTTTTTACTCGCTTACTTGAGGGGCGTATTTTTCACCCTTATTTTATGGTTTCTTTTCGTTGGCCTTTTTCAACCCTTCATGGGAATTTCAACCCTGATTATTTTTGTTTGTATTAAGTGCAGTTTTGGTGGAGAGCCCCTGGAGGTTAGGCAATTGTGCGTATTCTTTTAATTCCTATCTACAGATTGTAACCTTACCAAATTTAATTATAGAACACTTATTTTTATTGTAAGCATCATAATTAAAAAGCCTCAGTGTGTTATAAAAAAATTACTGACATTCAGATTATTCTCTAATGAAGCAAAATTTTGTATTAAGTTAATTAATTACATAACCGTTATTACAATTTTGTTTTCTAAACGAATATTAAAACTGTTTTACCAGCATTGATTGCATTGAAATACGTTTAATATCCATCCGCTCGTTAAATTGTTGTATATTTTACACCTTAATATTTTTAAAGAAACTTGTTGTTACGTATAACTTAGATGTGTTTTATAACTCTAATTAAAAATCTGTACAAGTAAATAAAATAAATAAAAGGTTAACAGCACACTTACCAGCTCTGTATTGAAAGAACATTTTTGATGGACTGATTCTCGAGTGATAGTCACTGCTTTGTGTTACTCGTCTAATCAAACTAAAGCTCTTTCTATGTTTTACGTTTATGAATAGTTGATGTAAAAAGCTATTGATTTCCCCATAATTAATTTTTAGAGTGTAAATATACAAACAACCTAATTATCTTTATCGCACCTTTCCCTTAAAGTAATTAATAACAAAGCGGTTTGAACAAAATATTATATCTTGTCCATACATACATACACACGCAAATTGTTTTTTTATAAAAACCGCATTAAAAGTTTGGATTGTAATAATTATATGTTTTAAATTCCACAACAACAATATGTAGTTAGAAACCACTGTTCATGTTTGCTTTTAGCTAATTACTGTGTAATTATATAAACCTGTTAATTTTAATAATCTACCAACCGAATAACACACTTTATTTTATAACAGGATTTTTAAAACACACATGCTGATTTAAAAAGAAAGAAAAACAATAGGCTCATCTGATATTACGCAACTCTTAATTAAAAAAAGTAAGGTACTAAAAAATCTCTTTATTTATCAGAATAGAATGGTTGGGTAACAGGCGTTCAACAATAATTTAATTATCTCGTCATTTACAATTAAACATGTACTAAAAAAGTTTTTTTTACAAAATCAATCATTGATAAACTATTTGATCTACAATATAGAAATGTTAACGTATAAACATTCATTTAAAACCTGCACTCTAAAGCACCAATAATTCTGTCCGTTGTTACGTGAAAAATTTTATTTTGAATTTGGAATTTCGTCTTATTCTTCGGTGTGGAGAACTATCTTCAACTTCTAAAGATAAGTCGTTGTCTAGGAACCGATCATTAACCATGCTAATAAATTTATTTGCTTCAGTGCAGATTTGATCGAACTCCTATTCATATCCTTGAAAGATTTCAGAGTTTCGTCAACCATACGATAAGCTTGTAAAAGTTCATTCCTGCTGTTTGTAGATAATTGGAAAGAGGTGTAGTGTATACAAAAATTCTGTACCAGACTTCCTATGGTAAATAATGTCAGTGTTAATTTTTTCAGCACATTTTAAAAAATGTGCATGCCCTTTTAGAAATAAATCCAAATCATGATTTTCAGGTTTCTTGAAATAAAACTCTTCGTTTGGATCTTCATTCTCATTCTTCAGAGCCTCTGTTGTTAAATGTTGTGAACTAGATGATGCTGTATTTTTTTCTGTGGTTTCATTCGAAGAATCAATTACATAGTTTTCCGTCATTTTCTTGTGATGTATGTTCGCGAGGCTGTAACTGTGTTGTTGCTATGATCGCATCGCAAGTGGTGTTTGATTGATTTTTTTTAGGCTGTTCAATTTCCATGCCTTCTTGTGAATTTTTCGATTTCGATCACAAATAATTCAGAAATTTTTTACAACAGTGTGCACTTTGCACTAATAGTCTTTTTCTTTTTTCCCACACTTTTGCGGCACCACCTTTCTCCTTCTTTTTCAAAGTGACCTTCTTTGGTTGATTAAATTTATAATTAGGGTAGGCTGTGAATTTTAAATTACTTTGGCATCATTGACTTTTGACTTTTGATTTGAATTTGAATTGTCAAAATGTTTAATTTAGAATAATTAACAGTTGCATAGAAGCCGGGCGAAAACACTTCGAACATTTGATGTGTTTGTCAATAAAGCTGTATTATTTTCTAGTCCTTCATTTCTTTAATATTAAAACCATTGTCGATTGAACATAAAATGTTCTAAACTTCAAAATGTTAACTTCACCTCTAGAAAGCAAGTGTAATTATTTTCAAGTATTACCTATTGTAACGCGCTTCAAGCCAAAATTGCTAATGTAAAATACTTGTGTTACACAAGTATTTTACATTAGCAATAATTTACCGATCACACAAAACGAAACTCAAGAGTTTTTCGCGACGTAAAGGTTGGCAGTAAAAACAACAAGGTTTAAAAGCAATTAAGAAAAAATAATGTAATCTTACAATTTTTACAGAAAAAATACCAGAGTAAGCAAGTTAAAAAAAAGTTAGCTAATTGGATGATTAAGTTAAAATTTATAAAACAATTTTGTTTTATATTTGTGCTCGTTATGAACGAGCTCTAGTTTACACGGCAAGTCAATTTGCAGATTCAGTAGATTGTGCAATAGTATAAAAAAATCCGGCCCACTCTAATTACAAATTCAAAACGTGCTATGAAAATGGGGCACTGCACACCAGTATATAAGCTAAGAATGCTATGCTAAGCCCTACGGCGTAGCGGCTACGCCTACTACAAATTTTATTTTATTTGTATGTATGTATATATTCTAGGAGTATTGTATATCTGCATTTATGCTTTATACACTTATTCTACAGGCCAAATAAAATAATATTTACCTGGTGTTTTTTTTTAAGGTTTTGTTCCAGCAGCAGAATAACAGAATAGTTTAATACATTAACTCATACTCAACACTTAACCGAGATATTCTACCCTTTTATGCATAAACTGTACCTACCTAATTGCAGTGCAAGTTCTTAGAAAGATAACAAAAACAGCAGTACACGTTTAACGCCTAAAACCGGTTTAATAAATGGAAGAAGTTTTGTGTTTTGTGTGTTTATTCTGAAAGTCACATATACCTTGCTTACCCCTGATTTTGCATACATGTTTTTAATAATTGCCACTTATTTATTGCTCCTATAATTTAATTATCAATTATCACTGGTAAGGTCTTACTGCGCTTAGCTCTTACACATACATACTCTAGACACGATACACCAATTCACCAATCGAAAATCATCCTTCTGCATACATAAACAGTTGTTGTAGTATAACTTTTTTAAATACAAAGCACAAAGTATAAGTTCTTCATATTTTTAATTTTTTAATTGTTAATATTACGTTGACCGGCCCGGCCTTTCAGAGCTCCGGCCGTCGGGCGGGCGGTGGTCCAGTCCGGCCCTGCTCCTAACTACTCTTACAGTCGCTAAAAGCTACCTAAATATATTATCCTATCTACAAACTTAAGACATTTTCTAACGGAGAATATCCTATCTGACATTTACTAAAATGAATAACCCCAACTTACTTTGTCCATTCTTATGACTCTGTACATGATTATTCAGCGTGAGAACTTAGTTACACTGAAACGTGTTTCCACGTGCTAAGTTAAATTGTCCTATAGCACATATTTGCTGTAGGTAGGATAATTTTACTTGGTTTATGTAGGAGAATCAGTTTTCTATTTCAATAAGACCATCTCACGTAGGTTTTAATGACAAATTATTTACAGAACATAACCTATAAGAATTACTATTATGTGGGTAGTTGTGAACATGATGTGTTTCGTCTTTTGTTATTGGTATTATTATAATATAGTATTTATATATTAATAATATATTAAGCTAATTAGTGGTGGTAACAAAGATTGCTAACTGACGGTAGGTAAGGAATATAATAAGACTCATTAAAGTTTTATGACTATAAAAATTCACCAAAATAAGGTTCCAATGTTACTATTTCATATCATATTTATAATATGCTGTAGGCTGTAGAGACATTTTAGGTTTACATCTGATAAGATAATAGAAAATGTAATGTAAGTATTTAACATAATCTAGCATGTTCATTTGATTCTATAAAAATTTAAATACTGGTTGCCGTATAACTTTTTTGCCTGCCTGTATTTCTTGTTTTTGTATTAAATATAAATAAGTAATCTACCTAGATTTGTATTTACCTATTATTTACAATTCAAGTTTCCTAGTTTGTGTTTTTAGAAAAATGGGATCTCGCGGTAAGAAAATGGTATCCATAGCATTAAATAAGAGGTTACATGAAAAAATTTCTCAATTCAAGACAAGTACGGAACCAAAGCAGGAAAGTGACATTGATGATCCCGATTATCTCCCGCCGTATGATGATTCCAGCAGCCATCATAGCGACGATTGTGATTTGGAAAATTATTGTGAAAACAATCTAGAAACAATTTTTGAAGAAAATGAAGTGTGGATTAAAAACATATTATTAAATCTGATAAACCAGATTGTTGATATGCGTGAAGATTTAAAAAAGGGGTTATTCGCAAGCGAAAATTATTTGATGAACGGAAAAAACAAAAATTATAGGAAAAGTGAAAAGTTCATACTGTTAAGTTGCCATGTACAAAATGTGTAAGAAACTGCCCAAAAGAAATAAACCTTGAAGGACAAAAGGAAATCAAATCTCAATTCTTGGAAATGAACAATAATACTGAGCAAAAGACATTTTTTTGGATGCATACAAAAGTGTCAAAAGGAAGAAAAACAACCCAACGAGATTCAAGAAGAGAAAATTCTTTAAAATATTTTCTTAAAGATGTCAATGGCTTAGACACATCTGTATTCAAAACGTTTCTCCTCGCTACATTAGGATTTCATTTACCTAATGACAGTCTTTTAAAATCCGTTCGAAATACTGAATCTACAGCTATTTTACTTAGAATTGATGGACGCGGACATCATCCTAATCCCGATAAACTTGATAGGACTCTAAAGGAGCACATTAAGTCTTTTGGTCCCGTTATATCCCATTATAGAGGGAAGCATGCTCCGAACAAACTTTCTCTGTCTGCTGATATATCTGCTACCCTCATGTATAAGGATTTTAAGAAAAAGAACATGACTCTTAAAATATCTTACGAGTTATATAGAAAAAAATACTTCATTCGTGAGGCTTGGCAATGGGGAATGTTTTGAACGTGAAACATACAATTTACACTCAAATGATGCTTCTACTCACAACAAAAATAATTTAGCAGAAGACTGGAACTCGTGTATGCCATGGAATCGGCATAAGGAAAAATACGATTGGTACTGCCAGGGAACAATACCAAACTGATGAAAAGGAAGTCGTATCCGATAAGTTGGTGGTGTCCGGTGACTTACAAAACGTATTCTTAATAAAAATTCCTTTTGTTTTTTGTTTTTATTAATATCTTTTAATGTTTAGGTGATCATGTTGCCACGGGTGGACATTTTTAAGGAGGTTATTTTGATTCCAAGGCTCATCGCCTTCAATGAGTCCTTCGTACCAGTCGGTCAATATACAAAGTCCATAAAGCCTCTGGGGTGCTATGGCATGAAGCTCTTCAAGGGCGGAAAAAAGAACATTTGATTTCGACATTATGCATTTTTCTTGAAAATCGAGACGTGTCTAATATTACAATTTGGCTGGACAATTGTGCACCCCAAAACAAAAATTGAGCTTTATTCTGTTTGTTTATTTATGCTGTCAATTGTTCAGAATTAACCTTGAAAATTGTGGAAATAACATATTTTCAGTCAGGACGTACATTTATATCAGCGGATTCGTTCCACTATTAAGTGGAACAATCACTTACAAAAATGGAACGATTTTAAAACTGCAGTTAATAATACAAACTCGGCTAAAGTTGATGTTAAAGACATGACTATCAATGGTTTTTTTGAATGGAAAAATTTTAGTTCCAAATACAACATTCAAAGGATTAACCTAAATCATATTTGCTGGATCTGTCACATTTGCTGTTTAAAGAAGAATACTATGTAGTATAGAAACAACTTTCTTGATGACGAATTCGTTAAGTTAAATTTTTGGCTGCCAAATAAGGTGGGGATGCCAAAACCGAGTTCTCAACCGAATTGCAGAGGAATATCAGAAACGAGAAAAAAATAGCCTAATCTTAAAACTATGGTTAATTATTCCTAAAACCCGTCTTCACTTTTGGGAGCAGGTTCCCATATGTGCTGACAGCAATAGTGATGATAAAGATTTGGATATGAAGCAATTGGTTTTGTTTGTCAATTAGTTTAAAAATTTGAACATTTCATTAATTTTTTAAATTATGTAAAGAACTATTTTTCCTATCCTTTGATGTAACATTACTAAGATATATCGTCCTATCTGAACTTTTTACTACATATTTTGGTTATAACTAAAATCTCACATTTTCAACAGTCAAGAATCAAAAACATTATACGCACTGAGGTGGCATGCAATGTTTGAAAAATAAATATTTAAAGATGTCGACTGCTTTAATTTTTAGAAAAGTTGAATTATCTCAGTTTTAACATTTTTCAGTTTATTATTTAAGTAAGGACGGCAGAATAGCAAAAGGCAATTAACATAATTATTGTAAGAAATAAACATTGTTAAAATAGAAAGTTGTTTAACCTAATTGAAGATAAGAACTTTATTCAAAATTTATGTATAATTTCTTTTAACTGTTTATACGTAATTCTGCTATTTTTAATTGAGCAATAAGAGTAATTTACTACATACTTATTCATTTTTAATTGATACTAACTAGATGATGAATTTATGCGTGGTGATGGTGACTTTATTAATAATAAATTTATTCAAATATATTTTTCACTTTTTTTGTTTTTTGTATGAAAAAGGGTACTACATTATTATAAGTTTTGTTATGAACGAATAAATAATAATTTTTAAATAATAGTTTAATGAGTTTGTAATTAAACATTATTATTAATTTTATTAAATACATAAATAAAAAGTTTACCTGGAGTAGGATTTGAACCTACTACCTGTACTTTGCTAGAGTACCGTGTAACAACCCATTTTGAGTTGTATTAAAATGTACCGTAATTTATGTTCTTCGTTCATTTAGTTGTAAATATAAGAAAAGAGTTTTTAATTAATGATTTCTAGGTATGTGGTAGCAACTTAATTTGCATTTTGGTGTAACTTAAGTGCATATCTTCTTAAGGGTCTATACTCCCACCTCTTTAAATTATTTTCTCTGCTTATATTTTCACGCAACGCGTCATCATCGTCTGATATTCTAAGCGTCCATTTTGTACTTCTAGTGGTACGCTGTTAGATGCAGGAAACCATTTTGGGGTCTCCACCAAAATTTTGTGAAAAGTGCCATTGATTTAATGGTAAGATATACTTAACGCATTATATTAAAATCTAAAACATTTGCTTTTTGCAGGCAATTTTATTTTACTTTTCTACGTTAATCACATTTTAAGCACGCGTTTAATTTTACTTTTACGTACGCTTTCATTTTATTGCAATTTTGCATGCAATGCTGATCTAAATTTTGATCACAATTTTTATTTGAACGTTCGAGAAAATGCAATAAATATTGAATTCAAAAGTGCATGAAGAAAAATTTACAAGAAGTATAATTCCACTTTGGTGGTTTACAACGTAAAGCATTGTTATTTCAAGATATTGCGCAATATTGGTGCAAAGATGATATCACCTTTGGTTTACATTTCCGTAATCGTTTAGATACCAGAGGTTATTAAAAAGTTTCGTGTACAAAATTTTACGAACAGGTATTTATATCCATAATTTAGTAATTTAAGGCTATTACAACTAGTTTTTGAGATATATTTTATATAATTCTAAATTTTTTTTTATTAGTTTTACGTGGTTTCAACCTCTAGGGTTATTAACCACATCACGTCTTACTGCTCTTCTGCTCTTTTGAAACACCATTTTCAATTGATAGTTGAGATTGCTTTGAATTTAAAACCTTCACTAGTATTGGGAAGTGACCACTTCCGTGTAAATCGTCTAGTGTTTCCCAGAAGAAATGAGGGGCAATAAAAGGTGAGCACATGCTGAGGTCTATAGCTGAAAATGTATTAGACCTAGCGTTAAAAAATGTCGGTCTACCATCATTAAGGAGCACCATTTCTTTATTATCAAAATATTCTTGGATTGTTTTCCCTCGTTTGTCACATTTTACTGATCCTCACAGCGGGTTATGTGAATTGAAGTCTTCTACTACCAAGAAAGGTTTTGGAAGCTTTTCAATAATTTCCTCAAGGTCTTGCTGTAACCATTTATCATCTGGCAAGTAGATGTTACATACTGTTAGCTTTATTGGGAGTATTAACAACGTTGCTGCTGCTTGTAGGCCAGTATTTAACTTTATTTCTTGATGAACACACTCTTGGTGAACAAAAATCGCTACACCGCCTTTTGCACGTAAATTACGTGACATGTCTCGTCGTAAACAATTATATTGGGGTAAATCAAAGTTGTCAGTGTTTTTAAAATGTGTTTCTTGTAAACAGATAATTAAAGGGAGGTACTTTTTTGTTATTATCCTTAACTCTCCTGAACTTTTACGACATCCGTTACAGTTCCATTGAAGGACTTTATCCATTATTAATATGTTGAATAAATAAAATAGACCACTGTAACACATAATAAAACAAAAAAATTACGTAGATAATGAATTAACAATTGGTAAAACACAGACGAGAAAATAAATATAAACGAAATAAGTAACACAGCAAAATATCACAGTAAAATATACCAGTAAAATATCACAGTAAAATATCACAGTAAAGTATCATATAGTGTACCCTAGACTAGATTATCTAATGATTAGAGATAATTTATCAGTCTCCTTCTCCAAGGAATCGCCCCTTGAAGATTTGCCTTTACTCTTTCGGCCTGGTGACCGACCCACTTTCTTTTTTATTGTGTTAGGTTCTGTATCACGCTCTGACGATACAGAATCTCTTTCTACATTTCTTTTCCTTTTTTCATTTTTGTCCTCGTCTTGCGACATTGCTTGACTTGGACATGGGGGGGGCATGTTATCACATGATCTATATTGAATTAACGCTGCCTCGGCGGTTCTATTAACCGTGTTGGTTATTGTATCCGTTAACTTCGGTAGTAATTTTTCTAAAGCCTCATTTAAATTTAGGGATTTGCTTTCGGCTGCTTTGGCGTATGATAGATTGGGTTTAGGAGTAGTGACAGATACTTTTTCCTTGCTTCCGAGTAGCTGATTCTTTCGGTTACCTTAAGTTTATGTATAGCGGCTTCTTCTAAGTACTTAGGACATAGTTTTGATCTCGCGGAGTGATTTAGTCCACAATTTACACATTTTATAGGTTGGGCGCAAGGGCGACCGTCGTGTAGTATACTTCCGCATACACAAATGCTTTCTTCGGCTTTGCATCGTTGCGATACATGCCCCAATTTTTGACACTTAAAGCATCTTACTGGCGACGGAATGTATGGTCTGACTTCTAAGCTATGAATAGCTGCAATTATTTTTTTTGGTAATATGGGTGTACTAAACGTTAATATATGAAGAGGACTATCTGAAATTATTCCATCCTTTTTACTCTTAATACGCCTTACAAAGATGACTCCTTGTTCTGATAGGCCTTCCAGAATTTCTTCTATTGTGCAGTTCAGTAAATCTCTGCAGAATATTACTCCCTTGGTATTATTTAGAACAGGATGAGGTGTGACCTATACTTCATGATCGATAAAGAATGTCATTCTAATTGCCGCTTTGGTCTGTGCATTCGACACTGTTTCGATTAATAATCCTTTCTTAGATTTACCTAAAAATCCAAATAAACTTCTTGCAATTACGAACGGACTGATTTTAACAAAATCACCACCGTCTGTTCTTTTGATCAGCAAGAACCGGAGTAAAACCTCCTTTTCATTGCATTGACCATTTTTTGAGGACTAATTACTCGTTCCTGCACTCGCGCCCATTTTAGAGGATGGGTCCTGCTCGGAGAGAGAATTTACTACAAACATAGTGTTCCCACGAGAAGAGGTGAAGTATACGTCAACTGCAGTAGTGCACCCTTACTACAGCAAGGCATTTATGCTGTGGAGGGCGCCTCATCCCCACAGGCGTTTTAATTCTAAATTTAACTGTTAATAAACATAGTCTGTAAATTTTTTACATTTGGTAAATTTTATTGTAAACCTCGGTTTAGTTATTCCGAGCATTATTAAAAATAACTTGGCGTCCGAGATCATTTTTATTAGTGTTACATTACAGTTTTTTTTTCCTATTGATGGTAAGTGGAAATAACAGCATAAATTGTGGTAATTAAGCAAAACAAAAGATTGAACCACCCTACGTTAATCCACCAACTGGGACAAAGGCATTATTCTTGGTGAACAGGTTGTATCTCGAGTTAGTTTAACGATTTGTTAAGAGAACATATTACGCCCAATTTATTTATCATTAAATTTTACACCATTTACAACATTATTTTATGCACTAACCAACTGTGCTATCGAGATACAAGCTCCAATGGATATGAATTTTTTTTATGTATATAAAATTGATGTGAATTCTAAATATAATGAGATTACAATCAACGTACTTATATTAGTGGAATGTGAGCCTGCAATATGTCAGAGCCCCAAAGTTTTGTGATATTTTGTTTTTTTTTTATCAAAGTTTAATAATGTTAACTTAATGTTATACTTTCTTATATAATACTTTGTTATTTAATGTTTATCATTACTTTTGTGTGCTGATTGTTACAATGTGTAATTTACTCATTCTTGTAAGTTTTATTATTTCTTCTTCCATTATTTTATATAATATCTACCATTATTTTACTCTGTAACTGGATACACTAATCTGTAGAGTAAACATTATTATGATTATTATACGCGTAGGTTCAAATCCTACTCGAGATAAACTTTCTATTTATGTCTTTAATAACATTAATAATAATTTTAATTAAATTTACATTTACTTTTCATAACAAAACTTATAATAATTTAATGATTTTGTAATCTAAGAATTCTGTGAAAAAATTTTTAATTTAATATTTGCATGAAACTAATTAAACTTTTATTCAATAGGATAAATATGAAAACCTAAAGTAAGGTAAATAATTAAAGCGAGGTTCAAGAATACAGTTTATTGTTTTCAGTGACAAATGGGCCGTGTTTCAGCGAGGGGCGGATAATTTTATCATACGTCGTCTACAAAACATTTTTTAATTTTTCTTTTTAGTATGAATATTTCAATAATTAGTACTTCCAATAAATTCTATGTTTTTGGGTGCCAAAAATTTACAAATTTTGCATTATATTGCAATAAAATATAAATATGGTATATTTACAACTTTCTGTATCATTAAAAAAATCTTTCCACAACGTCGTAGAGTATTACTATCCGATTCAAATGAAAGTATTCCCATAACTTTCTAATGATTCGTTTTCCTTCTGGAGTGGACAAAATATCGTGTTTTTAGTATAGGTAGTGGAAATGTATAGAACAGCCATTTACTGAGGACGATAACTTTAATTGTTATCGATACTTTTAAATTTATATAATATCCAAATTATTAAAATATAATACAAAGTATTTTAATTATGGTTTAATTTTACTTTGAATGGTGCATTTTCCATAACAAAACATCTCACAATTATTTAGTTAATGCAACATTTAGCATATTTGTAGTTATACATGGTGTCCCAAAACGTACTGGCAATATTTCAGACGTGCATTCCAAAACTAATTTAGAATCAAAAACATAACTATATGCCCTAAATTCTACCGTTAACAATTTATTGCTTGTTTTATAAAAAAAATAAACAAATGTTTAGTTTAGACATAAATAATTTTTAATACAATTATTTCATTTATACGAAGTGTTCAAAATTATCTCCATTGTGCTCGATGCACAGAGCCACACGTGGTTGAAGAGATCGCTGCGCTCCTACTATGGTTGCTGGGTTATTCCTAACAATACCGTCAGCCCCCTGTATTCTTTGGCGTAATTCGTCTATTGTGTGCACTTTAGTTGCACAATCAATGTGTTTCATGTAACCCCACAGAAAAAATCGAATGATCTCAGATCTGACGAACGTGGTGGCCATGCTACGGGTCCGCTTACTCCAATCCATCGTCCTGGAAAATGTTCATTGAGCCACGCCCTAACACGAAGATATTGATGTGGTGGTGCCCCCTCGTGTTGATACCACATTGTGCGTCTTATATTTAACGCAGCAACAAATGTATAGTGTTTTCTAAAAAATGTTCGTCATTCGCACCATTCAATCGATGTGGTAGTTCAAATGGTCCAATCAGACGATCAGTGAGAATACTAACTATCATATATTGACAGAAAATGCGAGCGCCTTCTTAAATGAGGATTTTCTGCAGCCCATTCATGTAAATTATGATAGTGATGCCATCTTGTGTGAAAGAAGCTTCGTCCATCCATAAAATAACGTATGTCTGAAAAGTTTTGGAACAAAATATTATATTTAGTTTTATAAACAAATATGTCTTATTTAAACTTATAGCTATCAAACATAATTAATAGACTTATAATTAACAAAATTGAGAAATTTTCTACAAACATCTCGCATAAGGTCTTGGGCGACAGTAATATCTATCTCTCGAATTTTTCTGTAAATCCTCCGTCTTAACTGTTTTCAGCTTGCTATTCCATCATACACTTTTGCCCAAAATTCTTCTATTGGGCGGGCTTGAGGTAGATTAGGGGATTGTCTTTTCGTGGAATTAATGGTATATTATGAGCGTTGAGCCAGTTCTGAGTTTCCCTAGGTTAAAGGCATGATGCTAAGTCTGGCAAAAACATTATATCGTCTTCAGCATGATGCGTCTTACACGGCCCACATAGACCTCGATGTCTCTCTTTAGAAATCGCCCACCAGACTAAAATTTTATCAACAAATTTTACCATTTCTTTATATTTAACATTATCTGGGCAGTTTTCTATCATATCAATATAGAAACCATGGTTACCATTAATTTCTGAGTTACTTAGAGTGAAATATTTTTCAAAATCAATAAACATGACTTTGATGTTGGCAAAATGTATCCGCCTTAATGCCCGACAACATCATGGTATCCGGACCAACATTCCAACTATATTTGCTGCTCTTCTTGCCTAACTGTCTGCTCTAGCTTAGATAAAAGATCTGGGTCTTCCACTTTTGGGAGATTTATACATGTAATACTTTGCTCACAATCCGATATTGTGCGATAAATAGATCTGCGAGAAATATTTTGTTTTTCGAATATGCGAGCTATTTCACGCTTAGGCATTTGCCTAACTAGAATGTGAATACTTTTACGAAGATCTCATTTGTAATCCATTTTAGTACAACTGCTTTCTAAAACCGAACTGTCCAAGTGAAGACAAACCTTCCGAGAATTTTTGTTTCCAAAGCCAACCCAATATTTTATCATTTTTGCGTATTTTGCATCTATTGGATTTTGTGCCAAAACTTTAGAGACATACATTATTTTGTGCCCAATGTGATGGGCTTCACATTTAGGCACCATTTTGTAATGGGCCTCGCATTTGGGCACCATTTTGTAATAGATCTCTTTGTTATCCCTACTGTTGGGGGCTATTTTTTAATGGTCGTTACGTTGGGGGTCATTTGGTAATAGTCCTTTATAAGGTTTGGGTTCAATTTAAATTTTTTACAATTTCGAACTTATTGAGTAAAATTTTATATTCTTTTGTGAAAATGTGAAATAATTCAACGCCAACTAAATGACTTTAATTTATAAAGATAACGTTCATTAACTAACTTTACTTTTATCTCATTTCTGTTTGTGTAAATGAACTTTAATAATTACTCAACAAATTATCGTTATCGTTATCATTCATCAAAATTATTCTCAATCTGATGTTATTAATTACCTGTACTTTGCAATTAATTGTACTTGCTTTCTTCGATATTGACACACGCAGTGTTTGTATAAGCTTTTAAGATTTGAAACAGTCAATAATAAAATGAATCAAAAGTGATAATACTTAAGTCAAATTCTAAATGCAGACTGTTTGTTTACATTGCATAAAAATGATTCTATAATTCTATGTTATTACTCTTAACGTTAAGATAAAGCAATCCTTTACAAATGATCAACGAAATATATTTTCGTTCAGTATTTGTAACCAAACATAAATTTTAGAATAAATAAAACACCAATTTTCGTTTATTTGTACTATCAAATGGTCTTACTTGTTATCACTTTGTTGAAAGGCTGATGATGTATTGCTTGTCTTCCTTGGACTGGAAAGACTACTGGCGCCTTCCTCACTTTGTTCTTTTTACTATCTTCTTTGGATCTTTGTTGGGGACGAATACTATTTTGATTTTCTTTCACCAATTAATGATTTTACAAACCGCGAATGCTCCTTTTATACATCAATAAATTCGAGTTATTGCCCTTTATACTTTGATTTGCCAGTTTGGATAGATTACTGTCTATTATATTTATTGTTCACTATTTAAACACAATTGATTGCGGTTCTGATACATATAAAACGCATATCTTTTCTTATTACGTCACTTTTAATACGTATTTCAGATTATGGTGCAATCCTTTTTATTTCCGCCAACTCGACAACAATTGCACTTTATATTATTTTAGCTTTTCCTCGCATTCATACGGAAAATTTCATTTATATTGCTTTATCACTATATTAACTGACATTTTTTATAATTACACAATATTAATCGCAGCATAAATCGAGCTGCAGCGCTCGCCCTTCACTATGCCTCCCTTACACCAATTACAATAGTACATATATTGAGTATCAAGAACAGTAAGGGACGTTTACCGGTCGACAGCCATGTTTGGAGGCTGAACGACAACGAAGCCTCCAATTTGGCCGGAGACCGGTACAACCCTTAATGTTCGTGAGCTTGAACTCGTTGAAGATGATAAGGACGTAAGCGAGCAGTTTTACTATCCTCCAAATCTGACTTCTACATACTCCAGTACGTAAGTAAATTCTTGGAAGACTTAAAAAAGGATCTACGGACAACTCCTTGTCCGGCTGCATGTGTTGCATTAAAAGTGCTATCTTCCCTCAGTTACAGAAAACTGCACGTGTAGGCAGTCTTCTATTGGGATATCTTCTCCTATATTCTTGTTGAGATGCTTAAGAATTTCCATCACACAGACCGTAAACATAATGGATATCCGCATATTTGATTTGAAAATAACATTGGCATTTTAATCAATTGTGAATTATAGTGGGAATAGGGATACAACAAGTCAGACAATAAACTGACACGTGTGACAAACAATAACTAGTTAAAAATGATATGGAAATATTAGAGCAAAATATGTTGCAATCATACCAACTAGGTTAGATCTGAAATTATTTGAACTAAAATTTTAGCCAAGTAAATCAAATTAACATTTAGGACATATGTTTATTAAGGTTGTCCAATTAAAATTAGTTTTCATTCATCTCTAAAATATATCAGAATTTCATTAAACTAACATTTTAGCCACGTAAATTATACTCGTTAATAGTAACATTTAGGACATATGTTTCTATAGACTTTTCGACTCTATATTAATATTGAAATTTATCGCTAAAATACTGCCAATATATTTTGGGACACCCGGTATAGTGCTATTAACAGAAAAAAATTCATAGTACCTATCCCACCTACACACTGATTAAAAAATAACTAAGTGAAAGTATTATTGGTATACATGTAAAGGAAGTTAATTCACTTAAAGAGAAATAGTGTATGATAGCGGAAAGTTTTATACAACTCTTAAGGGATTTATTCCAACCATTTTGTGTACGAAAAGATTTATGATTACCAAATCTTGTAATATACAATTTTAACAATTTTGATTATTCATTTATATGTGGGTTAATACAGGGTGTATTTTGAAATATACAGGGTGTCCCAAATAGTTGTGCATGTCAAGGTTATGTTTTTTCTTATGGAATGCCCTATATTTTATTGCATTTGTGAACTGTGCGTAAAAATTAAGATGAGCTTTCTTATTCATTTCCTATACCTAAACATTCCCTAGATATTTTGATTTTTTGGAAATTGGAAGGTCTTAAGAAACAATTGAAATCGTCTTTAAAATGAAAAATTTTCGATCTGTGCCTAGCGCCTATATTTACATTGCACAACAGAATATACGTCTATGTCGTTCTACACATGGCATTTAAGCTAGAAAATTGTCATTATTTAGTGTTTGTCATTGCGAGCGGTAATTAAGAAAGACACCCTTCGTTATGGGCATTGTATTTGAGTTATACGTGCAACAAAAAGTTGAATCGCAATGAAAATAATTCCACTTAAAATGGTTAAGCAGTGACACTCAAACTGCTATGTTTATTTGTGATACCATACAGTTACGTTCTTAATTTGAAATTTAACTGGCGAAAAATTATGATTAACAATAGAAAGTAATTCAAATTCACGAATCAGAAGTTTACTAGAATCACATTTGTACTAATAATTATAGGTTTATTATTGTCAAATATAAAGCACGTAATTAGGTATGGTCTTCATCAACATGATTTTAATGTTATTGCAAGATAATTAGTGGATGAATACCTATGTAATGTAAATTCTCAACGAATTGCATTCATATTTATTTCCGCCTGTACCTTTGTGTTTTCAATTTCAAAATTCCCGGAAAATTTTGTAACGAATGTTGCCAAGAGCTTGTATTTAATGTGTACAAATATTTTTGTCAAGAAAAATATAACTTTGGATCATTGTGTAACGTCGAGGAAGTGCAAAATCAGTGTACCTAGATTAAAGAAGATCTTCGAGAGTAAGAAGTTTAAACCATATTTATACCTGAGGGTTTGAAACGTACTATACGAGATATCATTTATGAGGAAGATGCTCAAAAGGAAGTGGTTACATTAGAAAGATTCAGGAAAACATTACCAGAATAAAAATTACTAGTAGCATCTCTGCCAACCACAATCAAAATATTGAATATTGGCTTCAAATTTAAATAAGATTGCAATCAGTGAGCGCTGTACGAGAAAGGGAATGTTACATCTGCAAGATTACAGTTTTTTAAAAAGTACGTCAATAAAATGCAATCATCTTCACCTCTACTATTTATATTCCTAGATGAGACTTGGGCATTCTCTAAAGTAGAAGGAGAAATGAAGAATTGCAAAACTGGTTAAAAATACGGACACAGATTTTAAAATAGATCTTTTGAATCTTACTAATATGAAGAAATATGAAAAGCAATACGTCGTGGACAACGTGATTCTCGACCATTTCATACTCAGATTACCACCATATCACTGTCAGTTCAATGCGATTGAAAATAAGTCATACTATGATAAGGGCATAGATAGAAATGGTTACTCCGCTGTCTAATGCAAATGTATGAAGAGTCGTTGAAAAAAATGTGATAGTGAGGTGTAGAAAAAAAAACTATTTTGCATACTGAAAAAATAATATCTGAGTGGTGGTCTCGCAAAAAGGCTCTCCATGTAACGGTAATATTAATAATTTCGGTAAACGATTCAGAAGCCGTGGATGAAGAATGTTACAGCGTAGAATATGGCTATTCGTTTTATTAGTACAAAAAATGTCATTTTTCCCGAAAATGCATTTCTTGTACAAATAAATCGTAAATTTATTCTCCAGCCACTTTTACCTTTATATTCAGTCATTTATTTGCAATTCACTAGTTGTTTGAGAACCCCTTATTTATGCCGCTATCAGTATCGGACATTTCTTTTTTATCCAAAATGAGTATTATTCTACTGTTATTCTCCCTCGCTTTACTTGTCAGGTCGGGGTTCTGTCACCACTTTGTGAATTAACCTAAAAATAAATCTTAACAGGTTATAATAAATTTATTCTGTTATATTAACATAAAATACAACAAACTCTAGAAAGGAACTAATAAACTAAACAACCTTTATTGTCACGTTTGTGCACCTTTCTTGGGGCTTGTGGCCACCAATAATGTTGTATATGAAAGCGTGCGTAGATAGATACATGCGCGATGCTGGTCAAGATAATAATACGGGATGAATTTAGGGGATGTATATTGATATGCTTGGTTGGGGATGCTGGTGATTCTGGCTAGGATACTGGTCAGGATAATAATACAGGTACAGGATAAATTAGTACCGGATGCTGGACAGGATTCTGGTCAGGCTAGTAGTTATTTATCGGGTACAGGTCAGGCTACTAGATGCTGGACAGGATCGTCTGGCTGCGGAACAAAATAATACTGCAGGTACAGGATAAAATATGTTACGTGCACAAAGGGATAATCGTAGAAATTGTGGCTAAAGTGCTGTAGCATAGATTAAGGAATTAGCCGGAAGCTCAGTCGGTCGGTTAAGCACTTGGATGCATGGGCGTTTTGGCAGGAGAAAAGATATACATAGAATTTAAAAATGGGCACAACTTGATTTACTTTTATATCGCCCCTCTATCAAGAAAAGGGCTACGGCCACACAGGACAAAAGAGACAACTAAAATAAAAGGGTGAACTAAGTCCACACTGACAAAGGACTGGCTAGGACGTTGGTCGTAGATCACAGGATTAACGAAACAACTTACGATCGTTTAACACCACTTATTTAATGTACCCACTGCAAAATAGCATAAATTTTATAATAATAATTAAATCTTCGTAAGTATCTAACATAAAAAAAAATTATGGAGCGCCAACTCGCAGACATAAATACAATTCTTTCAGGAAATATTCCCAAAACAACAATCAATAATACATCAGATACAATATATCTACCAAATAAACCACCAGTAATCAACTTACCTTTCAAACAAATAAAAAAAACTACTATGAATTTTACTTAAAATTTACATAATCAGACACAATACGGTCCGGCATCTAGCGTTGACCCAAAAAAACATACCCAAACATGTATATAATTATCCGAAATTGAATACCTGTACACCGATATTCCACGAAGAGCTCTCCGTCGGACTAATCTATCAGTTTCCAATCAACCGGACGGAAATAAACCCCCAAATATAAAGCGAAAATTATCACTAGATGTCTACCCCGTTGTTTACCTAAAAAAAAATTATTTAAAGTAGTTACTATGAGCATTACAGACAAAGTAAGCGTGAAGCGTTTAGAAAATTCAGAAAGGCCAAGTTCATTACAGATTTAGCAATCACAATGCAAGAATTTAATAAATCCGCAACACAGATTGACACATTCATTAGTAAGCATATGGCTACAAAGCAAAACTTAAAATGAGTAAGCCCTAATTCAAACAGTTTTGTACTAAACAACTATCAAATTGTAATCAGTGAAAAGTAAAAAAAATTTTCAACCCCAATGATCATAAATACATATGCAATTTGATTTACACAGTAATTGAAATAAATAACTTTTTATACAACCCCAGCAGTTAGCATAATTTATGACACACCTTGTACATTTAGACTCAAATAGTAGCGTTCCGTCAGCTAAACATCTGATCGCTTATACAATAGCCACAGATACTAACGATTGAACAAACTACGGTTTGATATCAAAATAAAACTAGTACCTAAGACAACAGTTAGAAATGGATAGTTAAAATACAAATTCTACTGCAAAGTTAAATGTAAGTATATGAGAAACTTTGAAATAACCCAAATTATCTTTTACAGGTACAAATGTCTAACCTTACTCTAACGATTACTAAGGAAATGTTTAACAGTAAAGTATAAGCATTAATTTTAGGAATAGGATAATTGCAGAAACACACTAATATAATGTAGCAAGCACCGAAATGTACTTGTTATAAGAATTTCAGTAATGTACAGGTAACGAGAGCCTCGTTATGTAGAAAAGCTAACAAAAGTCACTCACCGTAGGTAAATTTTTTTGTGTGCGTGTAACAAAATACTTATCCGAAAATAGTCGTAGGTGTAACGTATATTTCTTCAGTTAATTGCGGAAGATGCTCGGAGAAGGAGTAATCGTAAACGGTTTCAATTCAGGTTCGAAGACCCATAATTAATATTTCACACCTCGGATGAATGGTATCCAATTGTGCTGTCAGAAATGGTTTAACTATCTCTTATGGAAGCACGAAAGATGTTAATCTTGAGTAAATGTGTAAAGGACCAAAAACCTATATAAGACAACTGTGTTAGAATTTAAATCAATACCCAAATTTTTATAAGATATGATCTTTATGCTGTATTAAAATTTCAAAACATGTACACATGTATTTCAAAGTTATATCTAGTAAATAAGAAAAGAAAGTGAGTAGCTTACCTCTTGAACGAAGCTAAGGTGTAGTAGAAACAAAAAAAAATTAAAGCCGAACTCAAATTCGAAATCCTAACAGGATTTATTTATATGGAAAAGATTAAATCCAGCAACAGGCTGCGTTAAAATTTTACTTGAAAAGTTCAATCAAATTTTTAAGGAAACCTTTTCCAAATTTTACATTTGCTTCTAACTACGCATTAAATTTCTTTGCCAAAAATGGCGTTGTTCCTTCTTCTCTGAAGGTACCAGAAAACAAAAAAAAGAAAACCTGATTAATTTCTACCAATCCAAGAATTTAAAACGGTCACATGTTTGAAAAATTTTCCTATTAAGAACGAATTTTATTGGAAATGTTGCCATTTTCCAATAACCTATAGGATGAGTCGTAACTAAAGACCATACATTTATAAACTACATTTACACGTATCAAATCTATTATAAAAAATGGGTGAAAGAAGAAGGTTAGGGAATGAGTGTGAGTGAGAATGAATGAATGAATGAATGAATCTGTGTGAAGTTTGTGTGCTAGGGGGTCTGGTAAATTATAGGTAAATTGGATGGAGTGGGAAAGGAGTGGCCAACTGATAACATTTAATAACAATGATAGAACAGTTCTGAAAAGAAATAGGAAATAAGTTTTGATAGGAATTATTTACTAGGATAGGAAAATATATAGTAAGGATTTTCAGGATGATTACAATTTTAGTGGAATAAAGAACTTACCGTGTAGTGTTTAATTGATATTCATATTATGTTTGTTTTTCTAAATAATTATAACATTGTGTTAAAGTATTTTTAAACTTCAAATTTATATATTTACTGAGAATTGCATTTCTACGATTTTAAGCTAATCATTGCATTTATTATGGATAATACCATTGTAAGTCCTGTCAAATATGAAAAATTAAAAGTTAATGACCCAAAATTTGTCAGTAATTAACTTAATTTAATATAAAATTTCTAGTTTTCTGAAATGCAGTTCTCTAATTGAATACCATTCGTGCAAAGGAAATTATTGTATAATTTCTTAAAAATGTTTAATACTCGTGCTTGATAAATCTGACACAAAACATTCGTGAAAGAAAATTGAGTTTAATATAAGTAAGGGTAAGCAGTTGTTAGGTAATAATGTACTTGATAGAATTATAAACCATTTAATACAATGTTGTAATTGTATTTCCATGGTTTAATAATAACCTAGCACCATCTCTTTTTATTGCAAGTATAACTTGATTAAAATGCCCGTAACGAAGTGTCTTTCTTAATTCACCGCCCGCGGATAATTACAACTTTCTAGCTTAAATGCCATGTGCTATAACGACCAAGACATATACCCTGTTGTACAATGTAAATATAAACGCTAAGTCCAAATTGAAAATCACTCATTTTAAAGACATCTGCGAAAGCAATGAGTTTAGCCAAATTATAAATTGTTACGGGTGAAAATGGCAGTACGATTGGTGTAAAATGATAAATCGGAGATGGGTGTGGTGTTGATTTCCGTGTAGTCATAAATCAGAGGGCGCCAGTAAAATCAAAAATAGGGGTTTAATTAGCACACAAATAAACTTTACTACTCCACAGCAATGTTCAAAAGAAACTCACACTTGCTCACCTTTGGTAGCATTATCCAGGTAAATCAGCAAAAAGGTTTCTGAACGGCTGCTATCCGCAAAAGAGTCAAAACATTTGCACGCAATCAAAACAAAATAACATGCTATAAATCCATCAATCTTATTTACATACATTACTTTACGTTAACTTTATCAATGGAATTCTATATTCAGAAATTTAATTTTAAATAAAAAAAACTGGGAAATCTTTCTTTAATTAATCAACTTTAAAATTTTTCGTCAAAATCATAAACAACAATAAAGAACTTGTCGTCACTGTAAGGCTGTATAATTTGAAAAATTACTATTAAACCATTATCAACAAAAAAATAATCAGAAGTATTATTGCCTAGTAATTTATGTGACCCCTAAATAATGATAGTGCTATGAGATCTAATAATGAAAAAATACGCCTAAAGTTCATTAACAATGTATATTGTAATAATAAAAAATAGTATTCGTTGAATAATATGCACAATTATGTTAAAGTCGAAAACAAATAACTTTGTTTCCAAATGGAAGCGATATGCAATCTTTCTAACTCAAAATTTCAATAGGAAATGATTTTGATTGATTGAAGGTTGTAAGTTCAAAATTACAAAATCAAGTGATCTTAACCCTTAATTTTAATTATCCCAATTATCATCATATTGGACACGTGGAAAACATAAATTTGACAAGCATTAAAATGCAAATATCAGTGCATATAAAAAAGATAACACACAATAGCGTAAAGATCACTAAAGACAGGGTGAATACGCTTCGTTAACTGTATCCGTTATCCACAGCGACAAGATTCATTTCTCGTGCAATTGACCCCTTCGTTAATTGCTCGGAAAATACCAGTTGAATCTTCAATCGATTCTTCAAACATGAACCAACGCACAGAAATGAAAGCTCTTAATATCCTTAAGTAAAACCAACTCTTTAATTCACAATTGCAAAGGAACAACGAAATATGTAAACCAAGTCCAGGCGTCTTTATTATATGCTTCACCTGCTTTTATTAACACAAACAAACTAATTAATTATACGTCACTATTCGTTATATACACGCAAAATTCTTTATCAGTGTTTATCTACAAGCAATTTATTGTTTATCTTTAAATTATCTGGGTAGAATGAGGTGAATGACAACAATACGACGCAAGATTTTCCAAATGAAAATACGATGCACGGCACATTTATTTCAACTCACCTAATGCGTTAAATTAATTCAAGTGAACCAAAAGCATTAAACTGAACGCTTTATTTCTTCACTGGAAACGAAAATGTTACTACTAATTGACGAATACCAACGACAAAATTTTTCCGGCGTAATTGAATATAAACTGTACTCCACTTTCGGTAAAAGGTTTTCTTTACTTCTTTAGATAACCCCCGGTTGAATCGTTGGTATATTATGCGCGCACGGTGTATTACGTCAGTCGCTCCAAGCTGTCAACCAACTATGTTAACAGCTTCTTACTGCCTAACTACCAATAACTAAAACAGCATTTATTTAGTCGACAAAACCATGTCATCTCTAACTACTACCCTTAAAAGTTTTACACTGGAAATGCAAACTGCACGTTTCTCACGAGACGAACTACATTTTAAGCCCTACGTGGTTCGACCAAAACTACAATAGAGATAACCAACATCCTGTTTTCCAATAACAAACCTTATTATCCAAGTAAATCCTCTATGCTTTTCCCAATAACAACTTTATTCATAAATGAACTGGTAAGCTATTAAATACGTAGAATCCACTATCCACTTTGCGAGACCTATTCATTGCTATAAAATCCGAAAAACACTTAATGTTATGTTATTAATTAATATTATAGATTTTTTTACGGCAACAAAGCAATTTAATTCGCGCGAGCTTACGCCTCTTAACCTTCTGCTGCCCCGCTTAAAACTGATTAATTATCCGCCAAAGAACAACCCTTCTTCCCCTCTGCATTATCCCGTACACGACTTGCGTCATATTTTTAACATCAATCTTTCACTTGGGAACTGCCTGATCAGCACTCATACAGCCAAACAGATTCATTCCACTAATTGATATCGCGCATTTATTTTACAGCAGGACATATTATAGCTCAAATGAACTTTCCACATTCTACAAACGGTAAATCTTAACCAAAAACGAACTGGTGAACTTAAAAAAAAGACTCGCGGCACCCATTTCCAAACTGTGCCTCAAGCTGACATTATCAGAAACGCAATATAAAAGCAACTTAATATAGGTCTCTTATATTTTTCCAAACCCTTTTAATTTACTCAATAATAAACTACGCTTTTAACTTTAAGACTCTATTCTAACTAGTTAAACTTTGGAAAACTTTTATAACATTTGAATTAATTATAATTAAATATAAATATAATTAAATATATTAAAAAGGAGAAGAGTATATTAAATTTTTCAGTTAACTCGTACTGTTTCTTTTAGATACTGTCCAGACCTTACTAATTATTTGTCGCTTAACTTATTACTTCTAAGTAACGCTCCGTTTGCTCTAACTTTTAGTTTTAATTTTGGCATTGTTAAGGACGTGCACAACGTGTACTATGACTGAGCTAAGAACCTGAACTATCTTCGATGCTACTACTTAGCTCTCTGATACTGTAATTTTTAGTATAGCGTGTAGATTTGCACGTAACAAAATTTTTTGGTTTATTTTCAGCTTCTTCAGGTTCTTGTGGTTAGAAATAAAATCTTTTACTTCATTTTTTTTTAATTTTTCAAAATAATGTTTATTTAAAAAACCGATAAAGTAATTGTATTTTCTCTGTCGTTAATTTAAATTAATGAAATAAGGCTTTTGTAGCTTTTCAAAAGTAATTCCTCAAATACTTTCCCAACTGCGCGCCTGTAATGTGATGCGCAGTGGATTAACTCAGTAGTAGTAGCAGTAACGCATTATCCGGGACAACTTCAAGGCGCAAATCTACCAGTAGAGCATTTGCTGTACTGTTAAAGATTTTTGGCCTAATCATTTTTATCTTTCAGTTGTGAACTTCTATTTAAAACTGCCATCACTTCTCCAACATTCGGTAATATATTACACTACGGCCGGTCTGTTTGTACGTTTTACGCTTTTAAATAGTTGTAATGAATGGAATAATTGTTAAATTGACCAATCTTCTAATACGGATATGCTTACTGTTGCAATCTTTTATAAGGTCACTGCCAACTTTATAGTGTTGTAGCATATCTTGTATGTTTTGTCGCGGGAAATAACTTCGACTGTCTTAAATAACTTCTACTGCCGCTAATCCCTCTGTTGCTCGCAGCACTGATAAAACCTTATGGTGTTTTAGGTCAACTAAATGGAACCTTTTCATGGCGTGAATATCGTCATACTCATGTGCATGGAGTTATTCATTCTCAAAAAACAAAATCGTATAGATGATTCTTGTTCCCAATCCTAGTTGAATAGGGCTTGTGTTGATGGAATATCTTTGAAAAATAAATCTTATACCAAATTGAAATTTAATAAAACTATCGAGAGGCATACGTTAGAGCTAGAAATATCTGTGTTATAAATTGAGATAAAAAGTTGTTTGTACAGCGAAAATTTGTTCAACTAGCTACATCTTCTTTGCGCAATCGTCAATTTTGGTCTTTAGCTAAAGCCATCAGTGAAAACGTTGGTTTGTCTTCCCCATGACATTTCTGACGGATCTGTAGATTCTGTGGACAAAGGCAATTTTTGTGGATTTATTTGCATTCAACTCCTGTCTTAATGATTTTGGGAAAGATGTGGCCCTGCTCAACTTTTCTTCATCCTCTTTGATAATAATTCATTTTCGATACAATGGATCAGTGGCCTGTACCCCAGACGGTATCCCAGCTATTGACTTAAATAAATGTTCCCCCGAACTAGTACCAGTCCTATATAAGCTCTATTCTATCTCTATGTCTTCTGGGGAACGTCTTTCATCATGAAAGTTAGCAAGTGTCCAACCTATTCCTGGATTGCATTAGCACAATCCAGGGAAACAGTTGTAGTCGCTTTAGATACCTCAAAAACGGTTGACCATGTTTGGCATAATTGTTTACTTGCTAAACTCACCTCGTTTGGATCGCTCATCAAATGATTTTCTATATGAATATGTGTCATAGTTGATGTCTTCTGCAAGCAAGTTGGCTTTAACGTAGGCTTGCCACAGGGATCAGTCATAGCTCTTACATTTTTTCTGCTATACATAAATGATCTTATTTATTCAACAGCTAACACTATCTATTGCTGTGCTGACTTTATTGTAGTTCATGTCAGTCTATTCCGCGTTCTGTCTCAAATCAAGACATTAAAGCTGAAATGGCTATTTCAATCAACGCAGATATTCAACACATCCTGGAATGGGGAAGTAATGATTTACTTAAATTTATTGCTTTGTTTGTGCCAAAAACGGTTGATCATTTCCCATGGTAAGTATGAACGGCTCAGATCTTAAGTTTTCAGACCCTATTACTATGTTGGGAATGACTATCTTTAAATCTATCATGTGTATAGCAGCTAAAGCACTAAAGTAGCTGCTAGTAAGATAGGCCCTTTGTACAAAGCACTACTTCAACCCCCCCCCGGCAACTATTTCTACTATGTAAGGCCCAAATTCATCAACTTCTAACGTGCAGTCCCTTAAGCATAAAATAAACATTCATTTTTTTCCTTTGTACTATCGGTATTCCAATGGATATTATTTTACTGTATTGTATTTGTATTGTTTCGTCAACACTTCGTCAATATGCACAACAAATCTCAACTTGTCATACGACACGGACGTAATCCACATTCTGCTACAAGTTTCGAAACTCTGTAATAATCTTCCTAGTTCCTGTTTTACTCTCACATATGAAAAACTTTAAGGTAACGGTTCATAGCCATCCCTTGGCAATCTAATATCCCTCCTTCCATCCTCCTAAGTACTCCTGAGTATTTTAGCAGGTTAGGCTAAGCTTAGCCTGTTCAGAACCGCACTTAAAAAAAAGGAAAAGCAAAGAATGTTATTTTGTGTATAACTATACCTGCACTCATATTACAATATTTCTAATTGAAGTTTTTTTACAGGTATGTCGAAATTATTATTACGCCACCACCAGATTTATGTGTACATGGTGAGTTAATGCATGTTTGTGCCAAACGACACAGTCGTAGTAAAACTAATTTAACACTATGCAATGGTGTAAAGCCATTAACAAGATGTGTTACACATCCGCGTCAAATATTTAGAACAGTGCAGAAAATAAAGTTTTGGTTACAGTTTTCGCAGTATTCTGATTAATGCACCTTATTTAATTCATAAAGATTTTTAGTAGACTAAATTAGATTATTAACTTGTATTTCATTATGTCACTTAGCTTGTTTGCAATTATGGTTAACTAAGTATGCAATCATAAAACCTTCACTTCCGTTCATTGTTGAAACCCATACCATAAAATGACTGCATTAATAAATCACGTTTTCACTCTTGTAAATAGTTTTAAGTGTAAAAGTTTTTTGCGCGTGTACAAAAGTTTAAAGTCTCGAAAGATCTATGTCATGCATTTCTCGTGCCATGTTTTTTCTTTCTTTCTATAAAACTAACCGAAATAATGTTGATATTATCAAACGTTTCTAAAGTCATTAGGGATTTAGAATTAGAGATATCTTGTGACATAATTTTTTTTCATTTAGTGGCGGATAGAAATATCACTGAAACTATAGATATGCATTACAACGGATTTTAAACATATTGCCGTCATTTTTCTTAAGTATAGTACCTATAATGACCGCATGTTTGTTTCAAAATATCGTTTTGTGTGTGTAAATAATTGCACACTACACAATTAAATAATATCTTATAAAAGCGTGGTTTTATTTAAAAGAAATAATTAATGTGATCAGACGGACATTTTAGTTTGCTACAGGACTGATTTGCACTGGGCGCTGTAACTGCTACAAATATGTGTTACCGGTTTAAATTCAATGGAAAGGGTTTTACGTATTGTAAATTGCTGAATAGTTGAAATAATTCAAATATCATTCACTTATCGTGCGATACTCAAATAATCAGTAGTCCAAAGCGCTGCTAAACCATACGGCAAAGATCTTGAGCAGCTATTGTATTTCGCATTTCCAACATAAAATTTGTATATTCCATTTTAGGTTTATAAAGTTCAATAGAGTACATAAATACTCTCACTGGTTTCAAAACTTACCTAAATACGCTCATTTATTTAAAATCTATCGTAATTACGGTCAATCGTTTCTGTCCGTACTATAAATCGTAAATAGACTAAATTATTGTAATGGTTAGTACAGTATCCTTAAAACTTGAGGTTTGTATAAATGGAATATTTAGTTGAATACCTTTATTCAATAGATTTTTTAGTTTGCTTACAAAATACAACCAATTGAATAAAAAAACCGCTGCCAAATTATCTTCCATAATGCTTTGCCATATATGTAAAGAAATTTTGACCAAAAATTTTGTAATAAGCAACTTCACAGTCCACAATACCTGAATTTGAGTCATATCGGTTTTTAAACGCGATAATCCCTCATTTTTGGTCCGTCATTTTGAATTTTTTAATTTTGACAAGTGATTTGTACTTAGCAATCTTAAAAACCCCCAATACCAGACGGTTTAGAAATTAAAAAATGGACAATTTTGCACCCTAAAAATGGTGCGCCACTGGTTATTATTTTTTTTATTTTGAAAGTATATAAAAAAGCATTAGCTTTTTTTTTAATTTTGTAACTTTTTAAAATGTACAATTTTGCACCCTAAAAACGGTGCACCACTGTTTATTCTTAATTTTTTATTTTTAAGTTATATAAAAAGGTATTAATTTGTTTTTTACATTTCTAACTTTTTCACATTTCATATCGATAGCTTTAATGGTTCAAAAGATATCGCGCGCACACACACGTACGCATAGACGAAATTTTTTTCTAAAAATGTTTTTCGTGTTGTTTAGGCCATAAAATGTCAAGAGATGCAAAAAAATTTTTAGTTTAAACCGATTATATAGCTTTCTCTTTATACGTAAGTATATGAGAAAGCGAAAATAGCGTTGCTAACCTGAATTTGTGTTGTAAATGTTAATTCAAATGTTTAAGGTTCTGAATTCCCAAAAAAGAAACGATGATAACGATTATAAGTTATATGGGTATATAATTGCAACAGGAAGTCTTGAAAATGACTAATTAGTTAACCTCTAATTTAAGAACTCCCTTCTAAACAAATAGGTTAAAATTTTGAAACATGCAGTGATTGATTGTAACTGTAAAATATTCATCCAAGATTAGTGGATGATTGCCCTATTATACCTTTTTCAAATTATTTCATGCACAAGCGAAATAAATTAACGTAAATCTGCAAGGGAATTAACACTGTACCTTGTATATGCTTGAATAAAAAATTCCCACATAAACTCATCCTTGAACTGTACGTTAAGCAAACAAAGATTTAATTTCAGAATCATTAATTTCAAGTAAGTCTGTCTCTTTAAAGGGGCGAATATTTACTCAGGGTCATCGGAGCTTAAAAGGAAAACTGTTAATTAAGTACATATCTATTAGCTACTTGTCAAACCTAATTACTAATTCAATCACACAAAACAGTAAATAATTCCTACCCGGAATCTATGGGTTAATCCAATGTATCCGCTATTTTGTTGTATTGAATGATTTTATTACAACTTTCAAAATGGATACCCATCACTTATGCAACTTGGTTAATGTCGTTTTAATTGGATTTCTTTTCCACTTAATAGTCGTGCATTGAATACCACCAGGCCGTATCACGGTCTGTCAATGTTTGCCGATCAGTGTCTACTTTTTCCATAAATAACGAAATTATTATGGCTACGCCGGTTCTGGTCTAGATAGGGAATTTACATATGTAAGTGAGAGGCAGTTTTAAATTTTCCGCCAAAAGGGTATTGACCTTGACACATTCTCTTCACACTTATTTTAATTCCTATACCGACATAGCTATACTATTGATGGTACTCTTTCCTCTACCAAAGTTCCATTAATCTTATATTGCATTTATAAATATTATCCATAATATTAACACTCATGTTTGAATTTGTCACCTACTTACGTTAGTTGTTAGTTTAATTCTAAAATTTGGGACTTTCAATTTTATAATTTGAAAATGTTCTTTGCACATAACATTTATTTATTTTATCCCATACATGAAAGTTTTAAAAATAAAACTTGATACGCCAGTTGTTCCAGACATTTAAATAAAATGTCCGAATTAGATTACTTCTATCTAAAATAAATTTAACTTAAATCTACACTAATTAAAATATAAGGCACAATGTTTCTATTGAACAAAAACGATCTTTGTTTATATGAATATCTTTTAAATTTTGTACCTAAAGAAAAATATCTGAGACAATGCAGTATCTATTTTATTGTTTTACAAATACAGGTATACTAGTGAATTTGTGTTAGTCGTACAACTATTATGTATCTTTTACTAAGCAAAAATTGGACTTTTAATGCATATAACTACAACCTAACCTTTAATAATTTATATTAAATTTAGATTAGCGCTTACATTTACCCATCTCGTCAGTTTATATATCGTTCTCGTTCTAATACATGTTATTTGAGGTGGACAGTAGACACCACTCCTATGGCATATGTGAGAACGAGCAGGAACGAGAAATGTAAATATAACCGCCAATCCGGAACTAAAAGTTATTCATTTTGCGAATTAAACCTTCGTATTTTATATTAACTGTTAAGTCACGATCTCCCTGTGGCGTCTTGTTTCTTTCTACATTTTGTAACCAGATTTGACAAATTTTATTATATTTTTAAACGTGACCTTCCGTATTTAGGCGACGAATTTTGTAAAGGTAGGCCATCTTGTGCTGTTTGCTGAGGAAAATGTTGATGCTATTCAAGCTTTGATTGAAGAAGATAAACGACTAACATACATTCAGGAGCAAGCAACATTGGACATTGGAATGAGATAAATCAAAACGATCCTACGTCAACATCTAGGTACAAAAATATATTTGTCGTTAAATGTCCATAAGCAGCAACGTGTTCAACGGTGCAGAGAAACACGCGAAATAAGATCATGAAGCTCCTCGCAACCGGACTACATTATTCTCGAGGATCGAGGGACAGTGAATATAGATAGTTACATTACGTTTTGTTTACCTGAAGTTGTAAAAAAAATGCAAGAAAAACGTCCAAAATGAAACATGGTCCTACACAATGGCAATCTTTAGTGCATACGGCTAGACACACAGTTGGAATTTTAGCATCTTAGAGGATGACAACCATTGTTCATTACCCATATAATGGAATTACCAAATCCAAAATGGCGCATTTAAACTCTACAAAAAAGGTATACGTTATAAAGGAGAATATTTTGAAACACAATAAACATGTATTTTTCCTGTGCTACTCGTTTTTGTACTGGTTTTTAGGAACTTTTAGTGTTGCCGTCGTATTATTCAGTTCGTTTGTCAATTTCTATCTCATTAAATTAACACAACTCCTACCACTAGACAGCCAGTCATTTTGTCAGGTTTTAATTTTGCGAGTAATTCAATATTAGGCTTTAAAATAAATTCTAAGGTTTTAATTATTGCGGAGAAAGTCACTATGATACAAGCAAATAATTTGAGTAAGGTTAGCTTATTTCCAGTAAAGTTAAGGTAAGTTTATTAGCTAATTTATCTAGGCAGTTAAATTTTAAATATTATTGATTAACTAATAAGCTTTTTCTCTTTCAAATAGTTAAAATTAAAATATAATTAAATGTACGCATTTTGTTTTGAATGTACCTTAACAATTACAACCTTTTAGTGGCAACGAAAGAAGACAATTAAAGTTTTCCACAACGTTGTAATTTTGTTAAATTTGTTTTTTTATTGTGACATTTCTAATTTTTAGCCCTAATGAACTATATAAAGATAGTCGGATCTTTTTTGAATGATGTAGTAAAAATTCTATATGCGTGCTAACGTCACAGAGCCCTGAACTTTTGGATGTCAGTTTTTCTTATGCTGTAAATAGGCACAAATTAGACGCCAAAAATTTTTCACCCTTACAGGAAAGATGTTATGGCAAAAGTATATATAACTTCGCAGCCATGAAGTTCTGCGTACATCAAATTTTTTTAGCTGTAATTCCGCACCAAATATGCGCTGTTTTGTGTTGCTAAGATTTTGGAGCCACGTAGGACATAGGTTACTGAAAAAATTACATCGAAAAGGCTAACTTCATTGCCTAGGAATTAATTAATCTCGCGCCATAATTAGGAACCCATTTTGCGTCGTTAATGTAAAATGTTGTGCCCCTACCGGAAACAAGCTGTTGTAAAAATCACATTGATGCTGCTAACTTCACAGCTGTTAACTTCTATATAAATCAGTTTTTTCCTATGCAGCAATTCCGCAACAATGATGCGTCTTTTGCGCCACTAAAATAAAATTTTGCCCCGAAATATGAAATAAGATATTACGAAAATTACATCGAAAAGTGTAACTTTTCATCCCTATGAATAAATCTTCTGGCGCAATAATTAGACACGAGCCGTTTTGCCCCGTTAAAGTTAAATTTTGCGGTCCTATGTTAAATTAGTTGTAAAAATCATGTAAACACCGATAACTTTACCGAGCCTTCAATTTCAACAGGTATGAAATTTTAAAAAGTATAACTACTTTGTTTATTGATATTAATAACAATTGTTGACGTCGATACAAAAAATCTTGTGTATCACTGTGCCATAAAATGGTTTGGGAGTAATAAATTTACAGGCCTCGACTAGTTCATTCACACTCGCAAGCACCCATTTTCTGGCCTTGTAGTACAAATAAATATTGTAAACACATTATCTGAAATTCGAGAAATCAGTGGCGATCTATATTTAGACAAATTGCGAGCATTTGATGTAGCTGGTGGTTTTGGAGGTGAAGCGGCAATTGGGACGTCTTATTCCTTCTAACTTTCCAATTTGGAATGGAAGCAATAGGGACCTCTTTTTTTTTTAGTTCTACACTCACTGAACCCCAATCAAAGTCTGATGGTCTCCCGCGCCTTTGATTTACGTTTATATTCAAGGTTCACAAACTTTGTGCTATCCTGGCTTTGAAATTCAGTTGTTCCTGGATGTCTTTATTTTCTAAGTGGCCGTTTTACTACTACCATGTCTAATAAATCATAAAATAATCTAATATAATCCTTTTTGTATTGAACATTTTCCGATAATATGCCATTTGACCGTGTAACAAGTCCTCGCCATCCATAAATTTACTGCTGTAGGCTTTCGTAGTGTTCATTTTCACTCTCCTTTGTCCTAACGTTCTGCAGTCAGAGTGATTCTGTGCAAGGAAATGTAGTTGATATTGTGACTCCTCTGTTATCAAACCACTTCATTGCGTAAATATGTACGTTTTTGTTTATAATTACAATTTCTTCCGTCTCTTATCTTTTCTTTTGTAATACCTATTGCGCCAATTACTGATTTATGAAGTTCTACGACCGGTTAGTTGCAGCCCTATGTTATAACTTGCACTTACATTGCGATGTCTCAAAATTGTACACCGTTCCATTGGTATCGTGAAGAATAAGTATTTTGTAATACCACTTTTGGGGTTTCTTTGGGTTATACGTTTTCGATGACGATCGTCCCTTGAATGGGACTGTTTATCGACACAGAGCATACATCCCTTCAAAGGAATGCTTTGAACCTTTCGACGAATGGTATCTAATTATACAGTGTGTCGAAAATTGCTATCTTGAAAACTGTAAGAGATCGAAAGACGGTTAAATGGAGAAAGTTTTAGAGAATTTTGAGCCCACTAAAATGCTGTTCTGAAATCAAGGCTATCTCAAATATTTTTCAAAATATTTGAAAAAAATGAAAATCAACAATTTTTATTTTTAGCTATATCTCTTTTATTTGAACAGATATAAAAAAATAAATTACACTTTGCCATTGCCACTTCTATCCTCTATTGATTGGCGACAGAAAAGATTAATCCGACGTTTCGTTGATTAGAGACCAAATAGAGATAGAGATAGAGATCAAATTTTCGAATATTTCTTTTTTCTATGAAACATTTTTGAAAAAAAAAAAGCTACCAAAGCAATTTATTCTGCAAATGTACATTTACTTTAACTCATAATTCATAATAGGACGTTTCGACTCATCAAAAGCGTCATCAAGTAATCTCTTATGAGCAGTAGCTACCTATTCGTAGATAACTATTTATTACGATATCGAAAAGGCCTTTCCAAAACTTGTCTTAAAAATACTCGAATGTTTAGTTGGTATTCATAAATAAATTGCTCAAGCAAAGGCGTGAAAAGAATGGGGAATATTCAAAAAACACATAGTAGTTATTAGGGTACTATGTTAAATGTTACTCATTTAAACCATAAAATTGACTAAAAAGTAATTAAAAAACATTTTTAGCAATGAATTATACATTTTACAACGGTACAATATCAAATAATCTTTATAGTGTTTTATATTAATATTAAATGTATTTTACAGGATAATTATAAAACCAACATTAGTTCTACATACTATTATTCAAAATGTCGACCATTTTTTTCACTTTTCATTTTTTTGCGACAGTTCTGGTTACTCGACGTATTGTATTACGATCAATAATTTCAATAATATTAATAATTCGATGTTCCAGAACTCGGTTATTTTCTGGGGGATCAAATTCATACCCCTCATTTTTGACATATCCCCATAAATAAAAGTCTAATGGGGTAAGGTCCGGAGACCTAGCAGGCCAACGCACAGGACCACCGTTGGATATTATTCTTTCACCAAAAATCTCCCGTAAAAATGCTCGGACCCTAAATTATGTGCGGGGCATCCATCTTGTTGCAACCACAAATTATTAAATTAGTCAGGGGGGGACGCTTCACGAATGGTTGGAATGATTTGGTTTTGCAACATTAAAATGCATCGTTGTCCTGTTAACATGTGGTCATAAATAAAAGGACCTATCAGACGATTTCCTGAAATTAATTGGGAATATTAAAAAAAAATGAGTCGTAGTTAATTTATTAAATGTTACTCAATTAACTCATACAAAGATATCACTTACCGATCATTCCGCACCACGCATTAAAACCAAATCGTACTCGACATCAGCGTGGATCGCGAATATGAGAGTTTTCACGGGTCCAGTAATGATGATTTTTTTTATTGAAGACTTCACAGTTGGTGAAACGTGTCTCATCTGTCCATACACCTTTATCAGAAAAAGCAGGATTTTCTTGGCATTTACGATGGTACCAATTACAAAATTCGATTCTCCTCTCAAAGTCACCTTCTTGCAGGCCTTGTGCAATTGTTGGCTTGCAAGGATGAACAACTTTTAAAACATTTTGTACAGTGGATTTTGGAATATGAAACTCAGTGCCACAATTTCGTACTGAAGATTTCGGATTTTCGTCAAAATATTCCAAAATGTTTCCGTTACGATTCTCATTATCGATCGCATACTTTTTTGAATGTGGTTTTTCAAAACTTTCAAATTCTATTAAATTTCTTACTACATTATTAAAATTATTTCTTCCAGGTTGTTTTCTTTCGGGGTACATTTGAAAATGGTCATCACTAGCTCTGGTAGCATTTCTTTCATTTTTGATATAGCACACTAATATATCAAAATTTTCTTCGTTAGAATAATTTAGCGCCATTTTCAAACAATGTCCATTAAAATGTGAGAAACTTTTGTTGTCTTTTGACAAATAACATAATTGTTATACAATAATTGTTTTAAACTCATCAAAGCCTACTACCAGAAATTTACAATAATCGTGTTCATTATTCAGCTGTAGTTAATTTTTAAGTGTTTTAATAGGGTTTTTCACATTTTTCTAAATATTTTCACTTGAAGTAAATGTATTGCTAGGTGTTTACTTAAATTTAAACTTAATAAAAGAGTTATTTATCTGCCATTGTTTAAGAGAAGGTTTGGAAAGGCTATTTCGATATCGTTATAAATAGGTATCTGCGAATAGGTAGCTACTGTTCATAAGACATTACTTGATGGTGCTTTTGATGAGTCGAACCGTCCTATTATGAATTATGAGTTGAAATAAATGTACATTTGGAGAATAAATGTCTTTGGTAGTTTTTTTCAAAAATATTTCATAAAAAAAAGAAATATTTGAAAATGTCAAGAATGAGGGTCGAAACGTCGAATTAACATCATCGTTGGATTTAGAATAAAAAAAGGAATCATTTTATACCATTAGCTAATTTCTGCCCCATATGAAAAAATAAAGTTGATGATGCTCTCTAATCGACGAAATGTCAGATTAATTTTTTTGCTATCACCAATCAATAGAGGATAAAAAGTGGCAATGGCAAAGTGTAACTTATTTTCTTTTCAAATACAAGAGATATAGTTAAAAATAAAAATTATCAAGTTTCCGGTTTTTTCGAATATTTTGAAAAATATTTGAGATAGCCTTGATTTCAGAATGGCATTTTAGTGGCCTAAAATTCTCTAAAATTTTCTTCATTTAACCGTCTTTCGATCTCTTATAGTTTCCAAGATAGCAACACTGCACAGACCAATTTTGGACACACTATATAGGCGGTGATAGTCACCGTCGGATCATTTCACATTGTTCAGGTTATTATTGAAATGCAAATTTCCCCGTATTATTTCGAATACCTGCTGTATTCAAAAATTTGTTTTCAAATAATTACTGACTCTGTGCAAATTTATGATGGACATGTACAATGTGATATCAATAAATCGTTTAAATTGAAATACTAGTCACTTGGTCGTCAAACATCGACGTCTTTACTTTCCGTTCTTTCATATGTGGGAGTTGATCGTGGGGAATCCAATGGAACCATATCGGCGTTGTTTCATTTTTACTAGAACAGTCCGTAGTTGTGGCAATGGTACGTCATCTAGTCGTTATCTCGCACTGAATTTCATCGCCCTCTAAATTGATACCAAATGCGTTGATATTTGAATCATCCTAACTAGAGCTTGAGCTTCAGGAGGCGGGTGATAAACATATATAGATCGATTTCGCTTTCTAAGCTCCACTTGGCTGGCCATCTATAAAAGTTGTAACTACATACTGCCGGTAGTATAAAATATGATATGCACTAAATAATGGTGAAATTTTGGACACAATTATTTAGAAACGGTAAAATACAAGGGGGTTTATCGCTATAAATTATTTCTCAAATTCTATTGAATTTTAAAGCTACCAATGTACGTTTTAAATTTATAAGGTTGCTTATCCACTCCAAGAAAGTAGTTAGACTTCTTTTATGCGCTGGTTTACGCAAAATGACCCATAGTTAGCTCTAAATAATGCGTAATAAAGACTGAATTGCTACATAAGTTCACGACTGTGAAGTTTGCGCTGTCGTTGCACTTTTTGCACTATCTTGTTTCTTACAGAGAACAACATTTTGTTTTAACGGTGCAAAACACTGCATAATTACCGCTTCATTGGTATACGCAGAACTTCACAGTTGTGAAGTTAGCCGTGTCTGTGTAGTTTTTACAATAACTTACTTCGTAGAGAGGCGCAAAGTTTAGATTTAACAACGAAAAATGGCGCTTAATAGGTGCTTAATTATCGCTCAAGGAAAGATTAATTTACTCATAAAGGCATAAAGTTAGCCTTGTCGCTGTAATTTTTGTTAATAACTTAATTCCTATGGAGGCGCAAAATTTTATTTTAGCGGCGCAAAACAGCGCGGGACGGGCGCTTGATTACTGCATAAGAAGAAATTGATTTATGTAGAAGTTCACGACTGTGAAGTTAGTCGTGTCAATGTAATTTTACAGTAACATTCCATAAGGGCGCAAAATTTTATTTTAACTGAGTAAAATGGCGTAAACTGGGCGTCTAATTACTACATAAAAAATGTTTTATCCAAAAGTTCGCGGTCCATGAAGTTAGCTATGCTTATAGAATTTTTGCTACTATTTATTTTGTATTAAGGCTCCATATTAAATTTTAACGTTGCAAAACGGCGCTTGATTAGCGCCTAATTATGCACATAATTAAATCACATAAATTCAGGGTGTTCTGTTTTTAGTTTAAACCCAAGGTGTTTTAAAATTTTCGCCCCTCGGTTAAAGTTAAATTTTGCGCTCCTACCGGAAAGTAGTAGATACCTACGCGGCTAACTCCACACAGCAGGCGTTATCTTCTGCATAAATATTTTTTTTATACAGTAATTAGGCGCCCGTTATTCACTGCTTTGCGTCGTTACAATTAAATTTTGCGCCCCTAGAGCGAACAAGTCAACACGCTAATTTTACCGTGTCGCAAACTTCTATGTAAATCACTTTTGTGTTACGCTGTAATGGATCTATTAAATTTGTTCTTGTTTTTTCTTATTTTTTTTATATTATTATTAAAACACTTCTTCCATTATAGATACGTTTATAATATTGGTATTTAACCCATTTTGTTACATTACGATTATAATAAATCTGTTCTAATATTAACTTTACTGAATTCTACATTATTTACACTATTTATGAAATATTCTAATATACAAATTCCTATTTAATTTTAAAACGATCTGTTTTAAATTTGTAAGGTTGCATATCCACTACAGTGTAGTAACTAGACTTTAACGCAAAACAACCCGTATTTAAAATAATCCGTAAGAAAAGACCGTGAAGTTTGCTCTGTTGTCAATGCAAAACACCGCATATTTAGTGCCTAGTTACTGCATAAGAAATAATTTATGTATACGGTTGTGAAGTTAGCTGTATCGGTGTAATTTTTACAATAACTCGTTTCGTATAGAGACGCAAAGTTTAGCTTTAACGATGCATTATAGCCTTTTCGATGTAATGCAACAACTTATTTCCTATGGGGGCGCAAAATTTTATTTTAGCGTTGCTAACGATGGCATAATTGACGCCTAAGGAAAAAAGAAAATCATTTATGCAGAATTCTCATCTGTGAAGTTAGCTAAGTGACTGTAATTTTTCAATAACTTTCTTTAAGAGCGCAAAATTTTATTTCAACGGCACAAAATAGCGCTTACTGCACAAAAAAGTGTTTATCTGAAAGTTCGCGGCTCCGTGAAGTTAGCCGTGTTTATAGAATTTTTACTAATTTCCTATTGGGGCGTAACGGCGCCCATGTTTAAATCACATTATTAAAAAATGACCCAACTATCTTCACACTTGCCTTCATCAGTTAGAGGGTGTTCTATTTTCAGTGAAAACCTAAGAGGTTTTTTTTGGTTCTCCTCGGTATTACTATGGTGTCAATTTCAAATCAACAATATAAAACATGTCTAGATATCAAGAAAAAATTCAATTATAAACGTTTTGCATACAAAGGTTTAGAAATAAATATTTGAATAATTGGTTAACATTTTAAACCTAATTAGTTTAAGTTAGTAGAGTGTAGTCAACGAAAAGTGCAAAAATTGGCAACGGCAGGAATGAAATATTAAAATATTGCAATTTGAAGTGCACAACTTTATTAATCATGCGTTTATAGAGCTGTTATGTACGTAGAAATAAAAAATGCTCTAAAATGTTGGGGTTAGGGCGACTCAATCACATTGTATAGGTAATTTAATTTCCCCCACGTTTGTCGTTTACTGTATGTTCAAACGGTATTATGGATTATGTTATTTTATTATATAATACAAAGGGATAAAGATTTTTATAAACTTTTCCACTCAACTAGCGTGTACCAAATTTAAATTAGTACATTTTACAGCATTTTATGTAAAATTTTGATACAAATAGAAGTATTTCAGTTTTTATAATGGTTTCGTATAATAGTTATACAAGGTAAAGAGCTTAGCTCAGTTGCTTTATGGCGTGACATCGATTCCGATAGTAAACGGCGCAGGTTCGAATCTCGAAGTTGCCCCCTTTATTTTAAATAACCAGTACTTTCCGCATACAGAATGTTGATTGAATTAAGCATATCTGTTCAGTGTGTATTGGTAGAGTAAATCTTGTCTTATCCTACTTAGATTTATCTTACTTTAAATCTAAGTGTGGAAAGGCTTGAGACATTTTTTACAAATGTTTAGGATTGATTTAGCCAACAGCCATGTTTACAAAGTTTAGTTGTGAAAAACATGGGTAATTACAGTTCTAAAAATTCATTTTTATTATACAATTATACCAATAAAAATCATAAAAAAATTGGTGAGAAATCACTACAATTTTATTTTGAAAATTAATAATAATTTTTAATTACATATTTACTTATTCGTTCATAACAAAAACTTATAATAATTTAATATTAGTCAAGCTGCTTTGGTATGTGCGAATTCTTGCGATATTGCAAGCTCACATTCCCTTAATATAAGTAATTTGATTGTAATCTCATTGTATTTAGAATTTACATCAGTTCTACATACATAAACAAAATTTACATCGATTGGGGTTTGAATCTCGATGGCGCAATTGGTTAGCGCGGTACTCTAGCAAAGTACAGGTCGTAGGTTCAAATCCTACTCGAGGTAAACTTTTTATTTATGTATTTAATAAAATTAATAATAATTTTTAATTACATATTTACCTTTGATCTTATTTGTTCATAACAATAACTTGTAATAATTTAATATTAATCAAGTTGCTTTGGTATGTGCGAATCCTTGCGATTATTGCAGGCTCACATTCCCTTAATATAAGTAATTTGATTGTAATCTCATTGTATTTAGAATTTACATCAGTTCTACATATTAAAGACAAAATTTACATCGATAGCAAAGTACAGGTCGTAGGTTCAAATCCTACTCGAGGTAAACTTTTTATTTATGTATTTAATAAAATTAATAATAATTTTTAATTATTTTGAAAATGTTTGTTTTAGCTCACATTTTTTACTGTGCTTAGGCTTCCAAATTATTTTTAAATTGGGTTGAAAAATAAATTGCTAGAATTATTTCCTTGTAAATACCTGTACAAATTATAACAATATAATTTAAATTTATTACAGATAAGAATTAAAAGTACTATATTCTATTCCATTTAAGAAGAGAGTGAAGAAAAACATAGGGCAGCTTTGACCTTCATTCTGATTGATTAATAAGCAAACCAGTTTTAAACACAAACGTATTTTCATAAAATAGTGATATTTGAAGTAATATTCAAGTTATATTGGTAAAATTGTGTGTCCTGTGGCACAAGTAGCGGAAAATAATACAATATATAAAATTACCGATGTAAAAAACTTCTTGGATGAAGGTATAGTCAATGTTACACTACAAAAATGGTATGATTGTGTGGAAGATGCAATTAATGAGGAAAAGCGAATGTGAGATTTAGATGGTACAATAGAATATATGTTGGAAGTAGTTATAAATTTGCATTCTGATAGTAGTTCTTCAGAAGAATCCAGTGACGAAGATTTGTAACTTGTAATCGTTATGTAATTATATAATTTTGGCTTAATTTATTCTGTTAAATTAAAAATGAATCTTACAGGTTAAGCTTATTTTGTCGTTCACATTTATATCGGGTGGGCCTTAACTGTGTTGGCGCTTTGTTTCGTCTCGGGAGCGCAATGTGCGTTTTGTGTTCGCGCGTATTATGCAAACAATAATTCTGTGACGATTGCTGGGCGAATGTACTGCGCTCACTTCAGTTTACGAAACATCAGCGATCAAATTCTATTCGAAAATGGATTAAAATTTTTGAAGAAACCGGGAATCCAGTACGAATCATTAATGCGGACCACCCAAAGTCAGTGAGGAAGTCGGAGAATATTAGACGTGTTAGTGAATCGATTAGAGAAAATCCACGACAATCGATCGACTCGCAAAAAAGTCAAGTTTTAAACATCAAGAGGACCACTTAACGAAGGATTTTGCACCGAGATTTGCATTTAAAAGCGTATAAAATTCATTTGACGCAAGAATTGAAGCCTAATGACGCTAATCTTCGACTTAATTTTGCCAATGTTATGCTGGAACGTTTCAACAATTTTTCAAACATAATTTTTACTGATGAGTCCAACTTTCATGTCAACGGCCATGTTAATAAACAAAATTGTCCGTTTTGGTCCGAAACTAATCCCCGACAGAAGCATCAAAGACCTCTTCATGGCCCTAAGGTTGTTGTGTGGGTTGCAATATCAGCCAGGGAATAATCGGACCATACGTCTTTGAAAATCAATGAGGAGTTGCTGTGACAATGAGAGCTGACAACTATTGTCAGATGCTGGAATAGTTCTTGATCCCAGCTCTTCAAGAATTTCAAGGCTACAATTCCAGGACTTCGCTGCTGCAGGATGAAGCCACTTGCCATACTGCCACAGTCTCCATAGACCTGTTGTTTCCTGTTGTTTCCTGGAAAACTCATCTCACGAATAGGAGTCCAGATCTCACTACGAATGATAATTTTTTGTGGGGATAGCTAAAATCAAGAGTGTATGAAGATAATCCGACAACAGTAGAGCAAAACATTGTGCAGGAAATCAACGCTATTCCTAGAGCAACTTGTCAACGAGTTGTTGAAAATCTGCGAGTTCGACTTCAAGAATGTCAACCAGCTGGAGGCGGTCACTTAGATAACATATCTTTAAAAATGAGATGTTATTTAAATTTCCATTTTTTGTTGTTTTTATATACAGTGTGGAAACCACTTATGGAATAAAATGCTTTATGCCATTATTTTAGAAAATTATAAAAAATGCTGAGACACGTCAACTTTTGAATTCTGTTGTGTTATTAAAACATAAATTTAAATGTACAGGGCGATTCGCGCAAGTCTGCCATAGTCGGTCTTCTCTTTTTTAAATGAAACACCCTGTATATTTGTATATTTTTGAAATCTCCTTAATGAACTGGTTTCAACAAACTATAATTGTATGGTCATTTATGAATTATACAGGGCGAAATTTTTAGGTTTAACGTTTCCTTTAATCAATTAAACACATACATAAAATACCTGATGTATTTGATTTTAATACATTAAAATAAATGTTCAAAATGTTCACCACCTAGTTGTTGGCAATAGCACAGTCTCCTATAGAACTCCTCCTTAAGCTTGTTTAAGGTTTGAGGTGAAATATTCCGTATTTCTGTAGTTATCCTGTCTTTGAGGTCTACAATGCTAGTTGGCTGTGTTGCATATACTTTGTTCTTGAGAGAACCCCACAGAAAAAATCCAACGGCGTAAGGTCTGGCGATCTAGCTGGCCACTCAATAGTACCTCTTCGTCCAATCCATTTATTGGGGAAGATTTCGTCTAAGTAAGTTCTTACCATTAAAGCATAATGGGATGTTGCCCCGTCTTGCTGGAACCAAACATTTTCGTTCGGTAGGCGTTGGGATATAAGTTTGCCAACACAGGAACAACTTCATCTCTAAGCGTATTTAAATATTTTTCAGCTGTCAAATTTCCATCTCTAAATATAGTACCAATAATATGGTCGCCTATGATACCGGCCCAAACGTTCATCTTTTGAGGATACTGAGTATGTGTCTCACGCATCCAATTAGGATTCTCTGCTGACCAATATCTACAGTTCTGTCGGTTTACCTTCCCATTCAATGTGAATGTTGATTCGTCCGAAAAAAGAATGGTACCAAGAGCTATCTCATTTCTGTTCAGCTTATTCATCAATCTTTCGCAGAAATTTGTTCTACGATCTGGATCATCTTCTGGTAGGTCCTGCGCAAAAGTCAATTTGTAGGGATGAAGTTTTTCTTTATGAAGACACCTTAGAACAGTTGTATGACTAACATTATTTTCACGGGCAATTTGACGTGTACTTGAAGTTGGATTCTTTTCGACACTTAACAAAATATCCACATTCACATCATCTTCAACGAAGTGTGGTTTTCTTTTTAATGGTTTGACATATCCAAGCTTTCTGAATTGTGCATGAATTTTAGACACAGTACTTTGTGAAATATTGGGCAATTCGGGATACCTCTGATTAAATAAGTTTGCCACTTCAACTTGACTTCTGCAGTTATCCCCGTACCCGATCATCACTAAAATCTCAATTCGGTGAGTCTCAGTTAAATATTTCATTGTTATTTCTACTGGTAAAAAGTTTTTAACTAAGATTTTACTTTTTCGATGTTAAATGTAAACAAATCAACAACTTACAGATTATATAACAATCCACATTATTTACCAATTTTGTTTAATTATTGGCATTTCTAGTCAATTTTTAGGTATTTGTGATAAATTTTAGAGGCGTACCAGTTTTTATTTAATTTAGAATGTTTCCCAAATACGTCTAATAATTAGTTTAGATTTTTGATAAACACGTATTTAGCTAAAAAAAATACCAATATTTCAAGTGCAAACAAATTATTAATTTTAAAATTTCACCCTGTATAATTCATAATTGACCATACAATTATAGTTTGTTGAAATCAATTCATTAAGGGGATTTCAAAAATATACAAATATACAGGGTGTTTCATTAAAAAAAGAGAACACCGACTATGGCAGGCTTGCGCGAATCACCCTGTACATATAAATTTCTGTTTAAATAACGCACAACTGAATTCAAAAGTTGACGTTTCTCAGCATTTTTTATAATTTTCTAAAATAATGACATAAAGAATTTTATTCCATAAGTGGTTTCCACACTGTATATAAATTAACAATTCATATTATCCATAGTTATTTTTTTATTGCATATTGAAACTACGCATACAATTAAGGTCCACCCGATATTTTTTGTATCACTTTGGTTTAGAGAATGTTGTGCGTCTAAGTTTGAATAAATTTACAATTGTTGATAAATGCTCACTCAATATATTTTTTGGTCATTTTATGTAGAATGTTAATGAATCTGCAATCCGTTTGAGTGACTTTCATTAAGCGAATGAATCCGTTGTAAATAACACTATCAAGTTAGGTACCTCCATGTCACGTGTTTGTGTTTTGCTTTATATGCACAAAGTCCACCATTACAATTCTTTTCACCAGTGGCAATCTACAATCTCATATAACACATTTTATTTGAAACACACACCTTTTTCAGTCGTGTACTGGCTAATAAAAGAAATCCATTGATTTATTAAACAGGTTTCTAAAGTATACAGGGTGATCAACTTATACTCCGGAGTTCGATATCCCCGTTACCTTGAGAGTTACGAAAAAATGATTTAAATTACAGTTAATTTCAGCAATAATATACAGCCACAGTCACAGCCTATCAAATGTAGCCTTTATTAATGGAACACCCTGTATATTATGTGAAATTTCAATTAGGATGATTTTTTCTATTCCTGTGATAAAGGTTTTTACTAGGTTCTACAGAGTACATTTAAAGATATGGCCATTTTTATGTGAAAATCATAATGAAATCGCCACCCTATATTATTTAAAGTAAACAATTGAGAGCTAATCTCTCATGGGGAAAATAATTTCGTGATAGTCTGGTTTTATAAAAACTTATCACTTTTGTGATAACTCTTATTTTTTGTATAGGGTGATCCAAAACTCACACCCATGATTATCTCGGTTATTTTATATCATCTCTGAAAAGTACTTAAGTGCTTGACTCTTCTTAAGCATTCTCTATACCTAAATCTTACTGTTATTAATTTATTTAGATTTTTAAAAATATAAGCGACATTTTTTAACACTGCAAGTTTTTTGCAGTTTGCCATGACAGTAAACTATTATTTGACAGAGGTGGTATTATCTGTCTATCAGGCTTGTAAAATTAATATTTTAGTTTTATTCGGTTAATTTCCTTGTTATTTACGTACAAATTTTGAGTTCATCGTTAATTTTTCTAATGAGGAATTAGTCGATATGATCTGGATACTAGGTGAATGTCATCAGAGAGATTTCCAGAGCACCGATTACCTGAAAAAAGGAATTTCGAAAAAGTGATGGATCGATTTAATCGTACAGGTACTGTATGTAGTGTATGAAAAGAAAGAAAAAACGAAAGTTACCGATGAGAATGAACTGAATGTATTGTTGTCAGTTACATATGATCCCAATAAAAGTATAACAAAAATTTTCACGGAACAAAAAATTCAATTGCACCAGGAATGATGATTTTCGACGAATAATAAATTTTTGTAATTGGGCTCAAAGAAAAATTCGCAATGAAAGATATTTTTTTGATTATGTACTTTTCGGGGATGAGGCGACATTCCATAAGAATGGATGTTTAAATAGACATAATGTTCAGTACTAAATCCACATGTAATAGTTACTATTTCACAAACGAGATGGTCTTTAAATGTTTGGGGTGGTATTGTTGGCGATTTCGTGATTGGACCATATTTTTTCGAGGAAACGTTAAACGGTGAAGTTTATTTAGATTTTCTGGAAAATCAGTTGTATGTGCTTCTTGAAAACATTCCCCTGCGTGTACGTCAGTGCATGTGGTATTTACATGATGGGGTTCCCATACATAATAATGCACTGAATCACGGTCAACTACACGATCAGTTTCCAGGATGATGGATAGGTAGAGAAGGGCCAATTTCGTGGTCTGCAAGATCGCCTAATCTAACAAAAGTAGATTTTTTTCTGTGGGGGTATGCGAACAATGAAGTATATAAATTACCTGTAACTGCTTTAGAGGACATGTAAAATAGAATTAGTGTGGTTTTCCGAAACATAAGTATACCAATGGCTAAAAATGTAAGTAGAGAATTTGAAGATCGGCTACAACATCGTTTAAATGCAATGGAAGGACGCTTTGAACAGTTAATATAAATACCACTTCATCGAAACACTGTATTTCGTCACCATGATTAAACTGATTTAAGTTCAACCTCTTGATGACGGTATAGTGTCAATGAAACGATCGTTGAGTGATGAAATACTAGTTAAAAGGTTTAGGTTCACCCTCCTGATGACGTGTATGTGGTGAACAAAACGATTGTCGGTCGATGAAACACACTGTTTCGGTAAAGTGCAGGTATGTATTTTGCTCAATCTACAATGTTTTATGTCCAGATCAAAACTTTGCTACCTAAATATTATTTTGTTAGAATTTTGTTTCATTTATTTGTCTTCGTCTCTGTTATCCCTAATTTTGCTAAACATAAAAATGTCCATATCTTTAAAAGTAGCCTGTAGAACCTAATACAAACCTTTCATTGGAATTTGAAAAATGGGCCTAATTGAAATTTGGCATAATATACAGGGTGTTCCATTAAAAAAAACATAAATTTGGTAATTTGATAATTATTTTATCCGGGGGCAGTCCGTTGGGAGAGTTGTACTCTTTGCCGATAGGATGCTCAACGGTTTCCTACTTGCGATAGAGGGGATCAAATTTATTATTCTTATTTTCTATCGGTTCTGTGATAACTCAGTAGATGTTTTTGATAGATAACTTACAATCTTCCATTCTAAATAAAGTGTCGAGTATAATACGAATTATATTACAGTTACGTCAGTTATGTAATCTAATAGGGTAACCAATTGGGAAAATGTGATATTCATTTGAAATGGCCGTAATGATGTAGGTTTAAAATACCGCCAACATGATCCTCGCATAAATTATTGACTGAACCGATTTCAACGAATTTGATCTGGATCGAAAGTGTCTGTGTGCCTCTATAAAGTGACATTGCAAATTTTATTTTAGTTTCATTTTTTGAAGGTGTTGTATTACGACTACACAAACTTTTCAATTTTTCTCCGATATTTTAAATGGTAGTATAAGACCTTAGTGAACCACTTTGGAAGTGTATTCAATAAGGAACGTAAGTATAGTTTCTAGCTCTGAAATTATAGCAATAAACGAAAAAAATCTAACATCCCGCATCCGCTTGCTACTGTTTGAATCTTGTGCTTTATTTTAAAATGTCATACTCAAATGCAGAAGCATTCGATATTTTGCGTGTGTGTATTCCAATGTTTTGAAAATAATGTCCTTACGTCCAGAGAATATTCATTGCGGTGTCCTGAAGGACAGCATATGTTTGGAAAATAATGTTCTTGCGTCCAGGGAATGTGTTTTGCGGCATCATCATTCTAGGATTGTTTTTGGTCGTCTGGAAAATCGTCTGCGCGATACTAGAAACGCTCATGCGCTTAATGTACCTGAATGCCATCGCATGTGTTTTGGCTACTATTAAACTTGATCCTCATGTTAGTATACACACGCTGTCCAGAAACAAAAGTATAAGTGATTGGAGCAAACAGAAGGTGTTACCCAACACCCATCACTTGATCAATCTTTTAGAGAATCTGATTATGATCGGAGATTAAACCACTGCCACTGAATGCTGAGTATGATTCAAGAGAATCCAAATTTCACGTCATCGGTGCTATGGATAGATGAAGCCTCATTTAGCAGCAGTGGAGGAGTCGATCTCCACAATATGGGTTACTAGGCAGTGAGTAATTCGCACTGGATACGAGAAGTCCAAAACCAATGTGGGTGGAGTGTTTGGTGCGGTACTGTTGATGTAAAAATGTTGGGACCACAGATTTAAAAGGGAAATCTCACTGGAGAAAAGTTCAGTTTTTGCAGCATGATTTACCGGCATTATTGAAAGTTGTTTTCCCTTGAAACAAGGACCAGAATGTGGTTTCAGCAAGACGATTGTCAGGCTTATTATTCTGAAAATGTAAGGACGTCTTTGGATACAACTTATAAGGAGAAATGGATTGGAAGAGAAGGTTTATTCCCATGGCCACGCAGATCTCCTGGACATTTACTTCTGGGGCGGAATAAAAAATATAGTATTCAGGACACCAACAGCTACTCGACAAGATATGATAATCAGAATTCAGAATGCTATTGATAGTATTCATGATACAGAATGTAAGACTGCAGTAATGTCTACTAGGCAGAGACTGATTCGATGCGTCAACGAAGATGTCAAATTTTTTTATCATTGTAAGTAAAGCTTATGATAAGTTCTATTCTGAATTTACTGCTTAGTTTTCAAATTTCACCAATTTTGTTGTATTCTTTCATCGATTACTTATTTAGCCTTTTTAACATAATGTGTTAAAATTAAAATTTCCAGATTTGGTCGCATTTTTTGCTATAATTTCGTAATGAAAAGAACTACACTGCTCTGTTTTACTTGGTTCTGTTATTATTTCCAATACCGATACGTTATATCTTTTACTTACATCACATTATGAGATTATTTGGACGGAATTCAATGCTATTTCCGTATTTGATACACTTCCACGGTAGCTCACTAAGGTCTTATGCTTCCGTTTAAAATATTGGAGAAAAATTGAAAAGTTTGTATATTCAAACTAATGAAACTAAAACAAAATTTGTAGCTGGCTTTATATAGAGGCACACCCACATTTTCGATCCAGATTAAATTCGTTGGAATTGGTTCAGCCAAAAAGTTTGAAACAAGAGTATTCCTAAATTATGCGAAGATCATGTTGGCGGTATTTTAATTGTATATTTTGGCCATTTCAGCTGAAAATCACTCTTTCTTAATCGTTTTTTTTAAATCATTGTGGACCTGAACAGGTTTGGCCTACTGTGCTCAAGCACTCAGGAACACTTGGGCGGATGGATAGCGTGTCAGGTTGCGTTGACGCACCCTGTTTGTAGGATGTTATAATGACGTGTTTTACGTGTTTTGAGTACGGCTGTATTGTTTGAACGAAAAAAAAAATTTTTTTTTGTGTGTATGCATAATGTATGTGGGTGTATGATACGCCACTGGAAATGTAGGAGAAATATAATTCTGTATGTAGATACGTGTATTTGAATGTTATAGAGACTTTAGTGTTGGAATAATTAGATTCTGATGAATGTAAATGTGAAGAGAAATTTGTCGATGGGACGATAATGTATCGCTACCGTTAGAAATGGAATGTTTGAAGGTAGATGAGTAATCTTGATCAGAAAATGTGAAGAATAAGTGTAAAATGTTTTAGAAAGTATGTAGAGAAAGATTGGGTATGTTTAAGTGTTAATTTCCGAAGGGTTTTGTAATGTTGTGCAATTGTTTTGAGAATATGTGTATGTATATGGAATTTGAGACCTTAGACGGTGCTTATTTTTGCAAATGTTGCGGGAGGAGATCGAGCGCAGGTTGGAGATAAAGGTTAAAAGTTGTGTAATGGTCCAGAGTGGCTACTGAATGAATGTGGTGACGAAAAATGATTTCTTCATGAAGTAATTGTAAAATTTGTAAGTAAGAACAAATATGGCGATGTATTGTAATTACACGCGTGCTTGTATAGAGGGTAGCATCTGTTGGAACTATGGAATTTTGAATGAATACTATTGGAGAATATAACGCGGAAGGAAAACATGTTTAAAGATGGATGACTGAAGTTATAAATAGGAAAGTCAGGGATTGACGAGTTAGTTAGAGTTAGGGTTGGTTAGCTTTTGGCTTTTGGTGAGAGACGCGCACGCGAGGTAGTGTGTGATAGAATGGGATGATGTTGGAGTTATGATTGTGAATTTTAATGAGGCAGTAATTGTTTAAACAACTGCGTAACCCGAACCGGGGATGAATCGTAAAAGACATTCATAAATAAAACAATAATAAAATTGAGATTGAAGATAAAATTAGTTTGTGTTTTTCTTCAAGAAAATAATAAGTGCGTAAGCAGATTTGAATATAGATAACAGTTGTAACGTTAGTAGCGTCAAGGTTAGCGTGTGTTCTTGTACCGACATTCAGTTAAACGTATTTATGGGACCACCTGTTAAGTGAACGAAGTGTTCGTTGTATATTAAGCCGATGTTTAAGTAACGTTATATGACATCGAAAGTTTTATTTGTATGAGGGACTAAATTGGTGTAAAGGTTGCTAGAATTTTTCTTTTAAGAGGCAACCAAAGGTTTACCGTTATTACATGTTTGTGGGAGTAATAACCTCGCATAGTGAACTATTCGCGAGTGCACATAGGAATAAATTTTGTTGAGCCTTTGTAATGTGCTTCAGGCAATTTTAAGGATTACAAATGGACTACAAATAATTGAGTTACGGAAGAAAGAAGAAAAGCGAAGGATTAATGAACAATTTTAAGTAAGGAATATATCTAAGTATTTTGAAAATGTAGTAAAGCACGATTATCTCTTTGGTTTAGTTCATTTGTGTAATGTGATTAAATATTAATTAGCTTAAAAGCGAAAAGATAATCGTTCTCGAATTATGTTGTGTTGGGTTGTATAGTATTAAGAATTTTGCAGAAATTGGTAGTGACGTGTGGTTTTGATTTTCAACCACGCTGTAGTGGTATATGTAAATATATTTGTGTTTGTTTCTTGTCATTTGTTTATTATTTTATACAGGACAATATATGTATTTACCGTTGATTGTTATTCTGTTGTTTATTTAGCCAGGTATGAAACACAGTTGTAACATTTACTTAATTGGTGATCTTGTTTTGACAATTTTAAAAGTAAGCTTTGCATATTTTAATTTTTTTTGGATTTTTAAGATTAAGGAACAACCTGAAAGTTTATATTTGCCAGGTTGATTGCAAAATTTCATGTTAGTTTCATTAGCGCAATGCACTATTAACGGATCAGCTGTGGTCTTAAAAATTTCATTAAGTATAACAAAAAGTTGGAGTTTTGAAACCTTAAATTATTTACGAATGTCAAATACGATTCAGAAGTGTTATAAAAAGTAAATTAAATTTAAAAGATATCGTTCATGTTAAGAATTTTAAAAATTAATTACCGTTCATTGAATGAATTTGAGTGATAAATTTTATTTTGGAAGTTTTGGTATACGAGGTGTATTCAAAAAGTTTTTAATAACCTGGGTAGTGCCAAATTTATTTGAGTTTGAGTTGAATTGTTTGGCACGAGTGTTTGTTTTAGAACCTTCGTATAGGAGTTTACCGAGTAAGCACAATCCTACTTTCCACAATCAAGTAGGGTTAATTAACATCCAGCTTAAGACTATTATTTTAGCAAAGTTTCGATTGTGGTGGCGCCTAGAGACATATTTTCCCGGACTGAGCTGTTTGAATGTAGGTGTAAGGTGTTTGAGCATATTAATCATTCATTTTACTTATTATTTCGACCACGCCCATCTCCCTGTTAGCTGGCTTGGCAACCCGCTTACATTAGTAAGCATGCACGACGCCTAGTGCGGTTTGGACGTGTAACAAGCGGGATATTGAATTGCCAAGAGATTCTTATAAACGGCTACTTAAATTTTGTCATGCAAGTGAGAGGAAAACCGGAACTAGAGAAATCATTCCAGAGTTTAGAAGCCGTGTAGAAAAATGCGGATTGTGCCCGTTTGGTACGACAAGTGGAGATTTGTACTGCATAATGATGATCTGAATGAGCAAACGAGGTATTCCTAACAAACGTGGCCCGAAATGGTATCAATGAATGTAATTCAGCTACGCAATATCCATTGTAATACCCATAATACAAAGAAATGTTGCAATTCTTCTATGCTTAAGCCAGAAGCATTAAATGTAACTAGATTATTGCTTCACCATTCGAGGATACGTTGAATGCCTTTGTTGATTGAAATTGCTATTTCACCTTTAATATCTTGATTTGAGATGGAAGGCGAGTTACCATTATGAGTAGACTGAGATGCACTACAATGAAGAGTGTTGTCGTTACCAAAGCAATGAACCGGGCTAGTCGTTGAAGAGATAAGGTCGTTTATGTGTAGCAGAAAAGTGTGGGTTGTGTAACTGATCCCTGTAGCATGCCCGCGTTAATGATTCTTCTTTTCAAAATCATCCATCAACTACGACACGTATTCATCTTTTATCCAGAAAACTAATAACCCAATTGATGAGCGTATCATTTAACCCAAACGAGGTGAGAGTGGCAAGTAAACACTTATGTCAAACTTGGTCAAATGCTTTTGAGATCTAAAGCGACTACAGCTGTTTGACCGGATTATTCTAATGTAGTGTCCCAAACTTAGGTCACATAGAAGAACATCACCTGTTGAACAACACTGCCTAAAGCCATAATGGTGGTCACTAACGAGTTTGTTAGTTTCAAGGAAAGAGAGCAGTTGCTGATTGATGGATTATTCATGATTTTAGACAAAATGGAGGTGATGGCAATTGGTCGGTACTAGTTACCTCATTGCGGCCATACTAGGCACTTAAAAATATTTTCAATAAACTTTGTAAGTTTACTTTTGTTGAAAAAAGAAAAATTCAAAGCTCGAACATTGATGGTTCCCAAGATCGATGAGGTTTAAACAATGTTAGGTTGTTTTATTATTAAAAACATGGTGATGATTGAAAATTGCAAAAAAATCTTTTATATACCTATATAAAAGGTTTATGTAAAATTTTGTGTTGGCTACTGTCTGAATTTACAATGAAATGAGAACAGACGTCAAAAGTTCTCCCCTGAATAGCAATCCATTATGCATAGTATTAATATTTTTGTAATTTCAACCCCATTGTTTAAGCACGTATTTTTCGCTTTGCCGCTTTATGAATTAAATACGAATAGTATAGGTTTTTTTAGTCAAATGAATGTCTGGTAAATTAAAATTATCTTTATGAAACTTTTGGTATTTCAGATTTATTTATGTGATTTCTTGTTACTTTACAACCTCATAAAGTGAATTTAATGTAGTTGCAGTCCACAACAAAACGGACAGCACTCACTTATGTTTAACTACTACTGCATCTGTTATATTTCATTTTAGATAAAATTTATTAATATTGTTAGGACGAGTTTTTCTGGTGTTGTTTGTGGAAATTCATTTGATTGACGTAAGGTGTATTGCTTTTTAAAATACACTATAAACAACTAGAAATTTGCCTAAAACTCCTTAACCCTTGTGTGCATAACCGGGTACCGTGGTACCCACCACATTTTTTTTAATGTAATAATCCAAATTTCGCGATGTCCCTCCGTATGTGCGATATTCAACTCAATTCAAAGCAAATGATGCATTGAAGATGGCTAAAAAATTTTTTTGAGTTAAGAATAATCGAATCTAAAGTAAACAAACGTCACGGGCATAACCGGGAACCCAACATGAAAAAAATTGAATTGATATTGTTTATCATAATTTTTTATAGATCAATTTGATTATTTACGTGATTTATATTGCATAATAATAAAATAGATAAATAATTAATAAAAATAACATTATTTATTTATTACATTCATTACATTTCGCGAGAGTTGCTGCATGTTCATCGACAGCAGGTTTTCGTGTTATCCTTATCTTCTTAATTGTTTTTTTTTGTAGCAAATGTGGCAGGAACCAGTTACTTTCTTCCTTCCTGATGCATCTCGTTCAACTGAAGGATTGTATCGCATTCTTTGAGGATTTCAAGATCGATTCTCAATCGTCGTTTCGTGCTCATTTGGCGCATAGTTTTTCTCGGCATCATTTTATTATCTCCGTAATAAATAAGATAGGAAGCAAGTGTCTAAAATGAAAAACATAACTAGCGGCCATCTCAAAGTGCGACGTTGTGTTGTTTATCTTGTAATCATCTGATCCATTGTATCCGATTTTTTTTATCATTATCGCTTACATCCATGTCGGAATGCATTGTTGATTCCAAAATTACTGCCGTATTCTTGTTAGGCACGTACGAGCACATTGTAACTTTCTCGTGGAATCCAAATACAGCAGAGAATACATCTCCGGTTTTATTCGGAGCCATCATATTTGGAAGTAGTACCGTGGCACAATCCCCTCCTCTTTTTTACGTCACAAGCCCCGCCCCCTGGGACACCTCACCTTTCACTTTTTTATGTGCCTACGTGGGGATCGTATTTTTTCACCCACATGGTTTCTTTTCAGAGGGAATTTTCAACCCTTGATTTTCACCCTAATTAGTCCTTTTGGTTATATTAAAAACCTTTTTTATGGCTTCTTTTCGGAGGCCACTTTCAACCCTTGATGGAATGTTCACCCTAGTTAGAGCCCTTTTGGTTGTGTTAAGAACTTTTTGTCAGTTCACACCTATGGCTTCTTTTCGGTGGTCTTTTTTAACCCCTTGATGGAATTTTCACCCTAATTTGATTGTATTAAGAGCCTCTTTGGTAGTTTAGCCCCTGGAGGGTAGGCAAATGCGTGCGTATACAATTTTCTAATAAGGGGCACTAATGCTACCTCATAAGACAGCTATAAGAACTTGTGCTAGGTCTGCGTCCTCTTGTCGTGGCCCCCTTGGAGGGAAATTTGAAATAAGGGGACTCTAATGCTAACTTGTAAGACAGCTATAAGAGCTGTGTTAGGTCTGCGCCCTCTTGTCGACGTGGCCCGCTTGTGAAATTTGAATCTGTTTGGAGCGCCACCTAGTAGTGTATAGACTAATCAATGTTTTTTCCGTGATAAAGGTAGCGTCACCTAGCGGTAGGACTAATTAGGGTTTGTTTGTGACGCCATCTAGTGGTGTAGAGACTAATGAATGTTTTCTGCAATAGAAGTTGATCATGCACGCCTCTCTCTTTCTCTCTCTCTCTCTCGTATATTCATTTCTCTCGGCTTTTTCTCAAACAAATAAATCAATCAATCAGATCAATCTCAATCAATCAATCAATCAATCAATCAACTAAATCAATCTCAATGAAACCAGACCATACCTTACAGTTTTCGGAAACCAGCTTACAATTCAAAAATGCTGATTTGGCTTAATTAATTACAGCTTGCTTGATCAAAATCAGCCACAGTTCAAAATACCAAATTGCTACAACGGAAATAAAAGACAAAAGGTTTTAACGGTTTATTATTATATGCGAATCAATAACTACGAAGTTTAAAACCAACAAATACGTACCGCATAATGCTATAAATTAATTTAAAAAAAAATAGCGTAACACTCACCTTTTATCCAATTAACTAAACAAATGAGTCGAGATCGAGTAGAATAAGAGTTGATGCAGAGCTGGTTGGTGTATGTCATTCTCCTCCTATAATAACACATTAAAATCTTTATTGGCATTTTTGTGAACAGTATCAAGTAAATTATATATTAAAAATAATATGCATACCTGCAGATGTGCTTTTCTTTCGACTGTTCGAATAATAACTGTGTTGGAGAACGAAACTAAATATTGAAATATTTTATGCAGTTTAATAAGACCGTTTCTACTTATGAATAGTTGATATAAAACTGGCTACTGGTTTCTTCCATAATTAAGCAATTAATTTGTAGAATGTAAATATACAAACCTAATTATCTCTATCACCTACCAACTCGTATTTACCTTTCCCTTTCGCAGACTACTTAGAGCCACCTTATATGAATTTATATAAAACTATGTTTTGTTATTTACGACATACATTAAAAAGGATTTCACCTATATGATAAAACTGCTTTTATGGAATGCAGTTATCATTGTTAAAGTTATACAACTTCATTTTATATGAATTGGAAAGTGGCAATCAGCCGTCAACATCGTGTTAATCAATGTGTTTTACAGATATTTTTAAAAAACTGTTACTGCGAAATGCACATCAAGGATTTGAGATGCATTTTCTTCATCCGCTTCATCTTGAGCGATTATAGCTTATTCACTAGTAAAACATCTAATACCCTGATGCTGTTTCGTAATAATGTTCACCCGTTAGTAATTGTACTTTAAATAGACGCAAGGGCTAATGTCTAATATTTTATTTTACCACAAGTATTACACAGATATGGGTTTATTCTTAAAAATTAGTTGTTCTTATAAATTCTTCTTCGCCCCAGAAGCTGTACCGCGTACATCTTTCTTTATCCAACTCCGGATCAGTAGCATGTTTTCTAATACACAAGACAGCATCTACAATATAGTGGTGTATACGCCGAAAAAATGTCTTGTGTATTCTTCTTTTTTAAGTTAGATTTGTCCTCTATACAGCATACAAGCTCTATCTTAGCTGAATTACCTCTGTTAAAAAAGGGTTGTAATCAAATTAAGTATACCGGCCTTGTTTAATTTTTGAATGTTTACCGATAAGGGTCTACCGTGCTATCACATAAGACGGCTTTACATACAGGTTCTGTCTTGGATGAACTGTCGAAAAAGGGCTCTTAGATTTATAAAACATGCCCCTAGGAAAGATATTAGAGTGTAGTTACGGAAACATTTGTAAGTTATGGCCGGTAGACCTTTGCGATATCATATCTCATATAGGTAAAATTTCGCGACGCGAGGCTTTCGGCGAAGGCTATTTCGGCGATCCACTCCAACCCTTCTCGAGCATAACCGAGATTGTAACACAGCTGTAGGGTGTCTTAACTTGTTCTCGGGTCTTCGCCCCTTGTCGTGATCGCAACTTGTTCGTGAACCTTCGTGTATTGTCGTGGTACCTTTGCCGGAAAATTTGAATTTGTATTATAATAAGGGGCCTAATTCTAACTTGTAAGACAGGTGTAGGGCTGCGCAGCTTGCTCTCGAGGATTTGCCCCTTGTCGAAGCCCATTGGCGGAAAATTTGTATTTGTATTTAAGTCTCTGAAGGTTATGGCTGAAAATATGAATTTATATTATAATAAGGGGTATAATGCTAACTTGTAAGACAGATGTAGGGCTTAGCAACTTACTTACAGGCCCTCGCTCCTCGACCAAAAATTTGAATTTGTTTGTGACGCCATCTATGAGGGGAAATTTGAACTTATAATAATAAGGAGGCCTAATGCTAACTTATAAGGCAGACGTAGGGCATCGCAACTTACTTACTTTCGGGTCTTAACCCCTGGCCCCTTGGCGGGATACTTGAATTTGGATTTGTATTTAAGTGTTTACATTCTGATTACTTATTTCGAGAAATTTGAACTTGTATTCTAATAAGGGGCCTATTGCTAACTTATAAGACAGACATAGGAACCTGTGTTAGGGCCCACGCCCTCCTGTCGTAGTTCTTGTTGGAAAATTTGAATTTGTGTCGTCATCTAGTTGTGTATGGACTAATGAATATTTTCTGTAATAAAAGTGGCACCATCCAGCGTTATATTTCTAGGACTAATCAGGGCTTTATTCGTGTCACCATCTAGTGCTATATTTTTAAACTAGCGAATGTTTTTTGTAATAGCGGCGGCACTGCCTAGCGGTATATTTCTAGGGCTACTTTGTGGTGCCATCTAATGGTGTAAAGACTAATGAATGTTTTCTGTAATAGAGATTGATCGTGTTCGTCTCTTTCTCAAACATACAAATTAATTAATCAAATCAATTAAGCAGATCAGCCCCAAACAAATCACGTTCTATCAAATCAAACAATCAGATCAATCTCAATCAATCTATCAATCTACCAAATCGATCTCAATCAATCAAATCATAACTTACAGCCTGCGAAAACTACCTTAAAAAATTCTGATTGGTCTAACTTACACTTTGCTAAAACCAACCAACCAACCACAATTTAAAAATAACGAAAGGGCGGTCATCATTAATGATGATGCTAATGCGTCATTAGAAACTTCATCATCAATCCAATCATGACACTCTAGATTCAAGTCATCATCATCGTCATCTATATCTTTATCATTATCATCGCTAGCAGCTGCTTCTATAAAAACAAATTAACAAATTCAAAAACAAATACCTTAAGAATATAATAATTTCAAAATATGAAGTCAATGTAAAATACCTGTATTCTCCTGAAGCGATTGACTGGCGAAACCCGGTAATTGGTCACCATCAAACCAGTGAAAATGGTACTTGTTTTCTTCTAATGTGCAACCATTGTTCTCTGGAGTGAAAATGCTAGATTGCTTTTTATTAGCATTATTCCATATACTGAAATGTAATTTGTTCGAAGAAATTGTAGGAATAGCTCAGTTGTGCATAGTGGTAGATTGCTCGCATCAAAGTTTTTTATATGTTTCAGAAACTGTATAGTTATTTATGTAAGGCGAGCAGCATCTACGTCAAGTGTTCCGGTAACATTGTAAATGTCACTGATGAAATTTTGTGTTTTGTTGAACATAACTTGTTGTATATCTTGATATGCAAATGGCTCGCCGAATTCCATAAAAACTTGCTTCAGAATATAAGTTAAGTTCAATTATTATTTGGACGCTTTAAAGCGTCTGGCGGAAGTTATGGTCGGCGGAAAGTGTCTCGCAATGTTGAATATTATTTTATAATAATACTTTATCGAATATATATGAAAATCAACTATCAGAATTTAAGCTAAATTAGTCCTATTTTGACTTACCTTTCTCACCAGGTACCTATAAATGGGCCATTTAACCAACTTAGCAGGTATGCTGGCACTCAGTGTACATATCGACACTACTGGAGGCCCACATCTTGTCTTTCAGAAAATAACGTGTGTCTGGGAGCTCTGGGATATTACTCTATTACGATTGTACACTTGTACTATTTGTATTGAATAAAGCGCTTACTGAACAATTATCTGAATATTTTCTGTTATTTTTAAATCTGCTTTTGTACTTTTTTTTAATTTCTTGAGAGGAAATTACTATTATCTCCTTTCAATTCACACCTAAACCATTTATTTGTGAATGTCTATATGATTTATCCCCTTATGGGTTATTACCAACGCTTATATATGCGTACTGATGAGCTACAATTTTCACAAGTAAAATCCAACACTGGCTATTCTAAGGTCCCTTCAAAAACGCTGCGCGCGCGATCTTTATTTAAGCTCCAACCGAACGATTCTAACTATCTTCCCTTACTTCAATTGGGTTTTCGCTTATGTACCCTCTGTCCGCTATATTACCGATCTCTTCATATTCACTCTGTACATTATCCAAACCATAACTCAACTTTCTAGGAAAATTTTGCATGTGAGCAAATCCTATTTCCGCACAATTCAACAACCTCCATCACATTCTAATAACTTCACGCGTTCAATTTCTCATGATTGCACCATTTAAAAATTTTTTATTTTTTTTTAAAATGCCCAAAGATGTCAACTGAGTTCCAGATGAGGTCGAATTTGAGCCTTATGTAGTAAAAGAAGTTGTTACGATGCGGAGTACTGTTTAGATCTGTATAGAAATCCCAGTTTACGGGGTGCTGCTTTCCTGGCTGACAAAAGGTGGCCAACCCATGAAAGGTTCGATGATACGGACATCCCTGACATAGAAATATAGTTGGAAAATTTGAGATCTAAGCCATTGATATTTACAACAGAAAATGATAGATATTTCTTGACGGACACAACGCAACACTTGGTTTTGTCGGCGTTGAACGTGAGTAGATTATTCCTTCCCAATTCAAGGATACGGTGTAAGTCTCTGTTGATTTAGGGTACCATTTTTACTTTAACGTCCTGACCAGACTTATTGTTGTGGGAAAACTGAGAACTACAATGTACAATGCGGTCGTCTGTACCGCCATGGATCGGGTTAGTTTTTGAGGAAATCAGATCATTTATGTATAGCACTAAAAGTGTGGGAGCTATCACTAATCCTTGGGGTACGACCGCGTTAGTAGTTGGTAGTTTCTTTTGAAAATAAGTCATCTACGACAACACGTATACGTATTTTGTCAAGAAAGCTGGAGATCCGATTGATGAGCGTATCGAATAAGCCGAACGAGGCGAGCTTGGCAAGTAGGCGTTTGTGCCACACCTGGTCAAAAGCTTTTGAAATATCGAAAGCTACCACGACAGTTTCCCTGGACCTTTCTAATGTGTTATTTCAAAGTTGGGTGACAAATGAAAGAAGGTCATGCGTTGAACCACTCTGTCTGCACCTATTCTGGTGATCGCTGAGGAACTTATTGGAACAAAAGTTAGTTGATGGTATTTTCCATGCTTTTAAAATCCTTCAAAATCTCAAATTCAAAGGTCTATAGAAAACTAATTATATATATATATATATATATATATATATATATATATATATATATATATATATATATATATATATATTTAAATTATGGTCATGAATTGGCTAACGTGTTAAGCCACTCAGAAACGCTAGAAGAATGGATAAGGTGATATTGAATCGCCAACTTTAAATTTTTTCGTTTCTATATAAGTGAGAAGAGAACAGGAACTAGGAAGATTATTCCAGAGTTTAGAAGCGTGTAGACTTAACTTAGCTTAACCTTCACGCCATTCCCTTGCGGGGTAGGCAAAACGATCCTCGCCTCTTATCTAGTTTTCATTCACAATCTTTCTCCATGGTTTCCTATCTCTGCATACCTCCCTAGCTTCCGCAAGATTCATACATTGTCTCTGACAATATCACACAGAATATTAAGGTGCCTTTCGTTCATTACATAAGCAATTTCAAATTCTTTACCATGCATACCTCTAACACTCCACGTACCGACTCCTTGCACAGTCGTCAGCAACGGGGCCTGCCTGTTTCGACCTTGACCGCTCCTTGTAACCAGGTCGATCCGAGGCAATTGTTTTGTTCTCTTGAGTAATACCATAGCGAGCAGGCCGGTTACTGACCAAATTGTGCCCCGGACGATGTAGCATTCCCTACTAACGGTATCGTCCTACCACCGGATAGTTATTTGTCTACTGCCTCGACATGTAAGGAAGTAAGAAGTAGAAATATAGTGTAGAAGAATTTGAATTGCGCCCGTGTTATACGACAAGTGGAGATTTGTACAGCATATTAATAATATGAATAAGCAAACCAAGTATTGTAAAGGTGGCCTGGTATAGTATAAAATAATGTAATTCTGCAACACAATATCCACGATAGTACAAAGAAAGGGTTGAAACGATTTTTCTACGCTCATGGGACTGCATGTCAGAAGTTAAGGACGGGCCATTTATAAGCCTTATCGGTCTTCTTTGAATACGGTCAACGATATCGAGACCGTATTGGGCAGCACCAACCCAGATGTGAGAATTGTAGTCTATATGAGGTAGAATTTGGGCCTTATATAGCAGAAATAGTTTGGAGATAAATTGAAGTACTGCTTAGATCTGTACAAAAAGCCTATTTTACGGGCAGCTGCTTCAGTAGCTGACAGAGGATGGTCAACCCATAATAGACTTGAAGATACAGTCATTTGTAACATAGTTATAGAGCCTGAAATATTAAGATCTGAGCCACTCATACTTACAATACGAAATGATCGATCTTTCTTGGCGGGCACAAGACAACACTGAGTTTTGTTAGCAGTAAATTTAACTAGATTATTACTTCCACATTCAAGGATACGTTGAATGTCTTTATTGATTTAAGCGTAATGTATAGTAATAGATGTGGAGAGAGGCGTGCGAGAATTGGAAAAATGGCCTTCTATCCATGTTTGAACTAGAAATCTTCCAGATAATCAAAATATAAAGATAGGTTCTATATTTTGGAAGTGATAACCCTTGATATTTGATCTATCAGTCTGTCATGAGCTGATATTCTTTATGTTGAACATTTGTGTGTACATAGGACTAGCTCAGATAGAGTATGCTCACTTCGTCTTTTAAATGACAATAACATGGTGCTATTGCATTGAAGGTTCTAGTATGATGGCAATTTGATATCTTATCAGTAGTAGTGCTATACCCTAATTAACTGACGTTTGGATTGTGTTCTGGGACTACTTGCATGTTACTAAAATGTTAGCCAGGCTCATTGTTTCTTCGGTTCGATATCATTGGTAAATCAGCTTCATCTGTGTTTAGGGACGAACATTTTCCATGCGGAATTAGTTTTCAATAAGGTAACGTTCAGCCTTGGAATACGTCTGAGTTTTCCAATCATATGTGTAGACCCACTAATATTCTGGTAGGCGGTATGCCTAAAGGTACATTGTACAGTTGAGCACTTGACCAGAGTGCTAGAACGTAGTTATTTTTAGCAATCCTAATATAATTTCGTTTTAAAATACTATCTAACTTATCAATATTTACTAAGACTATTTGTAAGCATTTAAATTGACTCATATTCACGATTACCCGTCTGGTTTCATATATATTAATAGAACATAATAGGCGTCCTGTAAACAAGACAAAAATATCCTTGCAAGAGAATGACAAGGAAAGAAAAACGCATTGCCTTGCAAGTGTAAGACAAGACAAGAAACCTTGCAAAACAAAAAAATGTTGTCTTGGTTGAAACACTAGTTGGTATCCAATATTTGTTTGCTAAGGCAATACTAGGAAGAAATGAAAAGAAGAGGAAAGGGTAATGTGCTACTGGAGCTTTCCAAGCCCCTTCAGCCACAGTCCTAGCGAGATTGAGTATAGATGCGGCCAAGTTAGGATCGAAAGGAATGGAGTTAGGGTTCTGAGGGGGAAGATACTTCACCTAAATAGCCAGCCGCACATGATGTGCAATCATGCCGCTATATGTGTATGAGGAAACCCTCACACATGGTAGACGGAAATTGAACTCATTACCTCTTGAATGCGAATCGGGTCGTTCTGGAAGAGTTGCACACCACTTATGGTGTTTTCCATGCCATTGCAACAACTGAATTATTATTAACTAAAATTTAAGACTGACTCTTATAAATTGTTCTAATCAATATTTTGTACATTCATGTACGCATATCATTCTTTATTATGTGCCAATGTAGTAAAATCGCCGCTTCGACGGTTACGCTATATGAATAACGACTCGAAATATCACACTTGAATAAATTTATGTCAATTAGTGTTAATGGAATCGCTTGATTATTTATTGCGTACAATATAATGCATTATATATAAATGCATTATTTCAGTGATATTAATCTTCTATAAAATTGATTAAGGGTAAAAGGTCATCATTTCTGCCCCACGTTTAATATGTTACAGCACGTTTCAAACGGAATGACCATTACTGATTTATTTTTTTATCAAAGATTATTAACTATTTCAAGATGAGGTCGTTAATTATTGTAAGGCAATAACCGATAAGAAAAATGCATAGTTTATACTTTTTATTAGCACTTTTAAACATGAGATTCTATATATATCTTTGTGCTTTGTTAATCATACTCAATATCCGTTTTACAATAAGATCGCCTAATGTGAACTCTGTTGTAGTCTATTTATTAAGGAATCCTCTATTTAACTACAATGTGAATGTTGCGCCGTCTTTCCTACCTTTTGTGTTTGGTCTCCAAATTGTCACAAGCTTCGGTTTTATTTTTATTTTGTGATATTGTAATGAAGGTGTATTGTATGTATGTTATAAAAAAGTTTGAAATTGAATACAATCATTCTTCCCGAATGTGCCAATGAAAAGAACTTTTAGCGAGACGATGACGTGTAGTTGGTTGTTTTTTCACAGCACTATTTGCGACTGTGACAGGAACATTTTGATAAAATTGAAAATAATTTCGACTTTAAAATATTTTAGGCAGATAAATTAGCGCAGGCTTTTGGGCGGTTATACATCTTATTTTGTATTCTCTAATTAATTTATGATTTTATGTTTTGATGAATAATTATTTAACTCATCTAAGGACTATTTTATTTTTCTTTTTCAACGAGCTTGTCTCGGAACTAAAGTTTTCCTTTTTAACAATTTTCATGCATGTAGTAAATGGATAAGTAATTACATTATGTTTAAATATAGATCAATCTTACATCTGAAATTGGTTTAGGACTTTTCCTGGACCTTTCCTGCACATTATTCTGTACGATTTTTGAACCACTGATGATATCAACATTGTAATATCGTTGTGTGATTAATTTTGAAGAATAGAAACTACAATTGTTCCTGAAATTACTTTCTGGCTACGCTCACGATTATTTACTGAAAATGTTAATTTCTGTCTCCCCGGCACAGTGTTTAGTTTGACAACGGAGTTATGGAAGATTATATAACATCAATCTTCCGCCGGTTTGCACACGTGGAAATTATGTAGCTTATATATATATATATATATATATATATATATATATATATATATATATATATATATTGAGTGTAGTTGTTTCCGTTGAGTTGTTTGATTAGTCGGAACAGTTGAACGTTAGCTAAAATATTGAAATTTGGTTAAACAGTATCACTGAGACCCTATCCATGCACCCGGAGAACGCAGAATAGGGGGGTTAACGGCTTACCCCAGCATTTGATCTAGGGAGAACGGGGGGGAGTGAGTGATTGACTCCAATAATTATACCAGTGAATTCCATAATTTCCTGTTATTTAACACATCAAAGTTCTGTACTTTTTTTTAATCACAGCCTAGTGGTTTTATTTATTAACAATGTTACAAAATCTACTATCTAAATAATGACGCATACAATGTGTATAATAAAATTTATTATGTATTAGACACAGCGCATTGGTAACATTTTCTAACAGTACTACTGATCTCGCTGGATGTGTGTTTTGGGCAAATATACTTTACTATTTTTTATCAGCAGATCTTGGGCATATAAAACACCTTCCCTTTTTCGGGATAGTTTGAACTGCCGAACAGTTGCTATGCCACTTGGTTCTCTACGAACAATTCCCAGTGTAGTACGTAGGACGATTGATCCTCCTAGGATCCATCGCACTTTCTTTCGCAGGAGATTCTTCCTGTTCTACTAATAATAATAAAAAATATTGTCAATGATAAAAGTACAGTAACACAAAAATCTAATTATAAATTCTTAACGTAGCACTCATCAACTTATTCTTATTATAGTTATGGGAATGCTAGTTACGTTGTTCAGTATCATTATTACCGTCTGACTCATAATCTAAACTTTGTAATTCCGGATCTATGTAATCTCTACATAACTTGTCACCATCATCTTCACCATAAAGAATTGCCTCTAAATCCCGATCACTCAAATTTTGTCTACTCATTGCAACAGGTAACAATAATAATTATTATAAGAACCTAACAACCTGAACAAGTAACATATTACGTAAATATTACGAACGAGCGGGTAATGCACTAATGGAGATTCAAGATGCAGCGTATGCCGGCGGTGGACGTTAACTGCATCGTTGCACTGCCCACCCTATAATTGTTCTCCAAGGGCAATATATGCGAATAAATTCATAATATGTACACAGCTATGGGTTGCTGAAACGTTAGCGATAAAAGTCATAAAGGGATTTTTTATATCAAAAATCTTGAATGGGGTCAGCTGCTACCCCCCCCCCCCTCCCCGTTCTCAGTGCGACTGTTATTGCTGGCCATTATTTACTTTTAACTGTGTGTTTAAATTTGACTCACTTAATAGCGGCTCATGTATCGCTAAATTTGTGAACTGCTTCCGGTGGCTCAACTTCGGTTAAATTTCGGTGTAATAAACTTAATGTAAATTTTATCATATACTTATACAGGTATCTTTCATTTAAAATAGACTTTCCGCCACGCGTATTTATTATTTTTATTATTAACTTTATTATTACAGACAGTTTCAAATGAAGTGTAAACATATGAATTCGACTCAAGTACGAAAACAGCCCTTCTCAAATTGAGCCTGATGACGGAAGCACAGTCCGCTTCCGAAACATTGCACTATAAAAGCAAAAAACTGTGGAAATAGGCCGATCAACTCAATATGAAATCACAGTTACAAAACACTTATAACACAGAACTTCTATTTTTTATTGTTTGAGATGTTGTAATGTATGGCATGTTTCTCCTCGCTATCTCAAACCTCAAATCAAGGATTGATATAGTATTTCTACTGGACTGTGATACTTCTCGCACTATTTTAGTTAGTTCCAATTGGGATATTTTATATCGCTTAGGAATGACTATCTGTTCTGGATTTTTGGTCATGTTGTGTTCCCAATTACCATCGCATTGTTGATGTTCTTGTAGTTCCTGAGGTATCTCAACAACTAACTCTATGGATTGATTTTTGGCTATTAATCAACGTTGTACTTGACTTTGGTCAATAGACATTCCGTAATTAATCATTTTTGGATACTATCTAGTCGGGTCAAAAAATTCTTACTCTGATCTTTCTTCTTCTGAGCAAACTTCTTTAAACTTTATTCTTGGACATTTTTTCTAGCAGTTTCTTTGTAATTGGTTTTACTACTTTGGTCGAACACCAAATGAAAACGATTGAGCCAATTAAACAGCGTTACTATCCACTGTATCCTTCTCTTAAGCATATAACGGGTAGAGTTCCATATACTACGCTAGAATTAGGTGTGGTGAAACCTTGTACTAGCCCTTGGCCTAGTCCCATCGTTCTCGTCAAAAATAAATACGATATTGCTTTGTCTCGATTCCTCCCACTGTTTTGTCGGCTAATCGAACGCCCAAAATTTTTGACTTGGCTCTGTCCTAAGCCAAGAATTTGAATCTGACGAAAAAAGTTATTTATTATATAAGCTGTGATTACTGATCAATATTCACTTGTTCGGTTGAATGAATTACAAAATCCTTCTGATTATTTAACTTTACGCTTACAGCAATATAGTTCACCGTAAAGATAAAGAACATGCCGCGTCCGATCTTGTATCGCATTTAGTTCCTGATGGCTCCGACGTTACAACTACTGTTTCGCTCACTTTGCCGATCATGGATACTTGGTACGTCGTATATCTTCCCCTACTAGAAAAATTTTCTTTGTGGTGTATAAAGAACTATCGTTTGTACAAGCATACGCATATTTCTTGTATTTTCGAATCTTTCTCTGATGGCAGGCGTATACTTGTTTCTAAAGAATAATTTTCGCTATTGATTTTCGGACGTCATGGTCCTGCTACTTTTGGTGTGACGAAAACCGTTGCTAGAATTTCTTTGAGCTATTGTTGACCTGCTTTACGTGCTCGCTATGTTCGTCAATGTGCCATTTGTTTTGCACCTAAAGTAGAACAATGTTCGTCTACTGGTTTTCTAGCTCTTAGAGCCATACCCACAAGCCTTTAACAAGTGCTTTGTATAGACACGGTTCGTCCTCTTCCCAAGTCCTCTAAAGGACATTTTTTTGTTTTGGTTGTTGATTTTTTAGCTAAATTTGCCTATTTCTTTCCTCTCTGTACTACTACTGTTAACTTATGTGTTCTGTCTTGTTCAATGCCTTTCTCATGTTTGGTACTACTCAGTATATTATTAGTGATAATGGCGTACATTTACATAGCAAGGAATTAACTCAAGTTTGTGTCGAATATTGCACTACTATTCTACTTAGTGCTAATTAACATCCACAAGCAAAACCTGTTCAACGAATTAATCGAGTTTATAAAACGATATCTTCTTACATCAATAAAAAATCATTGCAATTGGGATGTAAACTTGGCAAAAATTAGTTGCTTTATTAAATCTGCCAAACATGAAATAATTGGTTGTTTTCTTTATTTCGCTTTATTTGGAGGTGAACAGTAGTAACTTTTATAGGCTTTCTTTCTGCTAGTAATTCTAAACGACTGTCTAAAGCTTGTCAATGTCGAGCAACACCTTACAACGAATAGCCTTCAGATTGTCTTCGAATGATCGTGTGTTGAAACGAAGTTTTGTACTTTCTGACGTTTTTCGTCAGACACATGGTGTTTACGTTAACGTGAGTTTATATCCTGTTCACAATTAATTAATATAATATTTTTTGAAGAAAATTTAGATCAGAAAAGGCTATTGACGAAAAATTAAAAGAAACGGCCCTGCAACGTGTGTGAATTGAAGTTTTATTTCTCCATTTGGCGGTAGACGATGCTTAATATCGTTAATTACCCCTTTCATTGGAAGTGCAATGAATGGAAAAACAACGAGAAGGAAAAACTCATGCAACTGGGCTGAGATTTCGTTTATTGGAATTATTTACGTTTACGAAAAAATGTTGTGTATCACCTGATTTCAGACTAAGTAATTCTGTATTAACGTCATTTTTTATAGGAAAATAAAAATGATGTAGTAAAAATATAACATTTGTTATGTTCAAGTGTTCAATTTGATAAAAATATTCCTTACATTAATGCTTTGAAGTATTAAATTACGGAAAAAAGACGTTCGATAATTTTAATTTTAACATTTCTAGAGACAAATTGCATACAGAGAAGCATTATTGTAATAAAAACAAAAATTTATGATAAATCGATACTTACGTTTAGATAAAATAGAGGCAATTTATATTTTTCTAAAGCATTTGGCACAATTCGCCCTCAGCTTGGGCGTTGTTGAGCAAAAGGGTGATTAAGTGAACAAACAATAAATTGTAAATCCATTATAAAAAGTAGTATTTAGGTTCTGTCTAAAATTGCTTTTTTCTAAAAACCAACTCTCTAAGTACGTACGTAGACACATAACCGTTAATGCCGTCAATTACTAAAATTCACAATGTGTTTAGAAGAATTTTCTTACGTGTATATTTGTTTAGCAATATTTGTCGCAAATAAGCAAATCAGAATCAAGTTTATTTGTACATGACCTTGCAAACAAACCCCTCAACGTAAATCGAGGGATAATTGTGAATATGTCGCTATCAAAAACTTTAACACGATTTACATTTGTAAAAGACATGTAAGACGTAAACAGAGTGTGAAGAAAACAACTAAAAAACGTAGACATAGCACAATTAAAAGTCTAGGTTATATTTTGCTCAACACTTAAGGCTTCCAATACACACATTATCTGACTGACTGAACATCGAACGTTTTCATAAATTACTAAACAATGAAATTCTAACAAAGGAAAACTAAGTCATCTCGATGTCTATTGACAAATGTAATAACAACGTTTAATAAATAAAAAAAACCTTACTTAAATTAATTAATGTTTTTTGTTTCACACCAAATTATTTACCTATCACCATTAATTGTCGTTTAGATCACTGTTTTATTTTGTTTTTTTTGTTTGTTTTTTTTATGATTGTGGACCTGAACAGGCTAAATAAGGCCTATCGTACTAAAGCACTCAGGAACACTTAGGAGGATGGACAGAGGGATAATGAATTTCCAATAGATGCCTATGAACAGCTACCTTAAATTTTCTCATATCATAAGTGAGAGGAAAACAGGAACTAGGGAGATCATTCCAGAGTTTAGAAGCCGTGTAGAAAAATGTGGATTGCGCCCGTTTGGTACGACAAGTGGAGATTTGTACTGCATACTGATGATGTGAATGAGCGAACCGAGTATTTCTCGCAAAGATAGCCGGAGATGGTATCAAAGAATGTAATTCACCAGCACAATAGCCGTTGTAATAACGATAATACAAAGAAAGAACTGAAACCATCCTTCTATGCTCAAGGGACTGTATGTGAGAAGTTAAGGACGGGTCAATATTTTCCTTATTTAACCACCGTATTGTTTATTTAGTAGCGGCAAATGATCACCAAGACTGTCCTTTACACTTATTGACATGTAACATTTTTAACTTCGTTACACTTTAACGTAATATTCATTTATGATCTTATTTAAAAATCAATACTTAAAGAATGGTCAGCTTTTAATTCCTTTGAGAATTTGCCCGTTGAAATATCAAATCAAAACAATGCATATAAACTTAATTTGTGCACAGTTATATAATTCACCATTAAAAAATCTATTTAAAGCAAATAAATGAGTTAATCTTTTATTTAGATAACCTTCAACACGGTGACTGTTCATTTGTCATATATCGTCATTACAATATATTACCGCATGCGTTTTTGGTAGTATTTAAATAAGTAGCACCACCCTCCCACGTCAAAGGGAAGTCTAAGGGCTATTTAATCGTACAAAACTAGACGAAAATGACCCCGATACGTCAACTCTCTTTTAATACCTTTAACGACCCAATTTAAAATAGACTATCGAAGATTACGTTACAAGGCGACAGATACCGGAAAATTATCGATCGTACTCGTTATTTGTTAATGTCACTTGCCGTTTCCGAATCATTCAGCAAAATTAAAAAAAACGTTTAATTTTTATATTGATCAAGTCAACCGGCTACATGTTGGCAATCCAAAAATGCATTAAACTGCAGAAAATTATTTTTAGACAAATGAGGTATTCGTAAAAGATTCTCGAACTGTCCCCAATTTCGATTATAGCACAATTGCAGTCTTGCCACAAAAGGCCTATTTACTTCTCGTAGCACCTCAACGCTTACGCTATTTCTAAACGCATCGATTATGGGTTGTTTGATATCTTCTGTAGTAGTCGAAGGAGTTTGATATACGTTTTTTATGCGACTCTACAGAAAAAAATCTAATTTAATTCACTCTGGCGATCTAGGCGGCCAAGAAACGGGACTGCGACGGTCTAATCATCTACCTTCAAATTGTCAATCTAAGTAGTGTCTACAGTTTAACGCAAATTGCGCAGGAGCACCGTCATGATGTCACATATTTTGCCTTAAAACAACAGGAATGTTTTGCAAAAGTTAGAGAATATCTTTTTCCAATAAATTCAAATACTCAGCACCATTCGAATGTCCGATAAAGAAATGTGGCCCTATTATAAAATCACCCATAATACTACCCTAAGCATTTACTGTCCACTGTCGCTGCGACTTAACCAACCTTACTATTTTTGGGTTTTCCGTTGAATAATGGTGAAGATTATGACGGTTTGGGCTACCACTCTGAGTAAAAGTTGTCTCGTCGGAGAATAATACATTTTGGAAGAAGTTATGTGTTATTCTTTCCATTTCCAACCCCCATTGGCAAAATCTTCTCCTAATCTCCAAATCAGGGGCCAACAGTTCTTGATGGAAGGATATACTGTAGTCATGATACTTGTTCTTCTTTAAAATTTTACTAACGGTAGATCGGGATATATAGGTTTCCTTGGATATTGTTGCCGAACTGGTAGAAGCCTCCGAAATTACAGACAATAAAATATTCAATTGGTCTTCGTCGCTTGTCCTCTTAGCCCTTTCACATTTTTCATAATTCAGATAGCCTGTTCTAATAAACCTATCTTTAAGTTTTGCTACACCTGTAACCGAGGGTTGTCTTCTATCGGGATATTTTTGCGCATACATCCTTTGAGTTAGCAAACAATGTTGTTTGATCGGCAGATTCCATAACGAAAACCATGTCAACCATTTCCATTCTTTCGAATTCATCTATATTTATTTAACTACAAACATTAATATGAGATAAGATTGAAATATGTAAAACGAGTTAGTAACTAACTCACCAAGTGGATAACAATGAACAACTTTCAAAATTGTATAAGAGATATTTAAAATATGTCTGGATTGAAAAAAAAAAAGAAATAACGAACATACAATGTAATACTACGTGTCATTTACAAACAACTTAGACATTTTGATATTTTCGGAAAAGACGCAGACATCAAACGTTTTTTTTTTGTTTCCATGTCAACGTGCAGCCGGTTGACTTGATCAAATTAAAAATTAAATAATTTTTTTAATTTTGCCGAATAATTCGGAAATTTTAAACCTTATATAAACTGCCCTTAACATTTGACGATAAATTCGGAAACAGTAGAGGATTTTTTTTAGTTAGAATAAGTCAAAATATATTGAAAAATCTGGAACACTGAAAATGTGGCAGGATCTGTAACAGACAAAATACACCCATATACCACATAAAATCAATAAAACACCGAACGTGTTTCGATAGCTACGCTATCATCATCAGCGGTCGACTAGGGCGAACTAAAGAAAATTTCTAACATATACACCATCAGCGAGTAACGCTTCGTTGCTTATCTGGTGAAAGTGAAAGTTATGAAAGTTTAATGAGTTCTAAGTAGCCTTGATCATCATTATTCATTAGAATTTTTTTGTTTTTGAAGATCTCTAAAAGTTCGTGCTTATTACTACCATGTTTGATTAATGATTCCTTATCTACTACATAATTTTTATCAAACATATGTAGGGCTACGGCGGACTTGTCCCAACGTTTGTATTTTATTTGAGCTAAATGTTCTTTAAAGCGAATTTTGATGGGTCGTTTAGTTTGCCCCACATATATTCGTTCACAATTTTTACAATTAATTTTATAAATTCCCGACCTATCCTGCTTATTCACTTTATCTTTTGGATTGCCTAAAAGAGTTTGAAAACTATTATCTGAAGTGACTGTTTTCAAATTAATTTTGGAAAAGATTTTAGATGGACCTTTTTGTATAAACAGGATAGTTTGGCAACTTTACATATTTTGTTAATACAAATTAATAATTGTTAAATTACAAACGTTGGGACAAGTCTGCCGTAGCCCTATGTTTGATAAAAATCATGTAGTAGATAAGGTATCATTAATCAAACATGTTAGTAATAAGCACGAACTTGATTGTTATGAAAGGACCTTTAGGCTACTCAGAACTCATTAAACTTTCGTAACTTTCACTTTCACTTTCACCAGATAAGCAGATGGCTGATGATATATATGTTAGACATTTTCTTTAGTTCGCTCCAGTCGACCGCAGATGATGATAGCGTAGCTATCGAAATATGTTCGGTATTTTTTAATTTTGTGTGGTACGTGGGTGTATTTTGGTTGTTACGTCAAAACATAGCTTATTAGGTTTTCTTAGAGCCCAGAATACCGATTCCGAAATTCGCAGAACCCAGGGTACAGCACCGATTTTTGTGGAATCCTGCAGCTGTCAATATTTTGAAGTTTTTCCTGGTGAATTCTATGTATGGCCGATGGATTACTACGGTTCCTATCTTCTCTCAGGTAGTCAGATCCATAAGGAGAATCGGGGTTTATCCCTTTGGGTTTATTCCTCTCTACTGCCCGCCAGTTGGCAATGATCAGCCCAGCGTTTTGGGTCTTGATTCTTTTCAGGATCTTTTCCGCTTTCTCAGGGGTCCCTGGGATCCAATTGTGCGTTCGCACCGGTTTTGGGAGGTGCTTTACTTCGACAAGTCGGAGCTTTGCACACTTTCAGGGGGTTCCATCAATTAAGGAGTTCTCCTAGCCACCTCACCGAGGGTTCGTCTGCACATCTCCTCGACGATAGCACTCTGTAAATCTAGGCGCTGCCGCCCCGATTTGCAGAGTCTATTTTCTCGAGCATCCAGGTCTTAATTGTCTCTCACTGTTCCTCGGCTAAGGTTTCCTCCAGCTCAATTTAGGCAACTCCCGCTTTGAAGCCGAGGTCGCCCCAATAAGGGTCTTGGTGTCCTTATACGTTCCAGTATTAACTTTCTTGGCAGGTGCTTGTGGAGTACTGCAATCTGACCGGTATCGCTTTGGCGTCTCAGTCGATTTTATTGTTCCCGGTCGCTTGAGACTTCCATTCTGTCCATTCTTGAGGTAGGGGTCAGGCAGACAGGCTGCTTAGGGCCTTTCTCCTTCGCCCTTTCCTGTTTGAGCTTCCTCTGTGCTGGTCTGGTCAGTTTTTTAGACTGACCAGTATCTGGCCTGTCGGAGAATTGGGTATTTGGTTTTCCAAGTTATCGACACACAAGTTGCACCCTCTTGTGTGCAAGGCAACTTGATAGAACGGAGTTGCGCCTGTTGCTCCGACGCGGGGGCCGGTAGTTTCTGATCTTCTAGAAAGCCATGCACACATCCTCTCAAGCCGGTTCTCGTCCCTTTAGGATTTAGGTGATTTGATGAGGGAGCATATGTCCTTTTGGTCCGGGCGTTTAGGCCAGGACCCCGACTACTCCTTGTACGGCGTTCCCCTAGACACGCTATATTGAGGCCTTTGAAGTACAGCTCGCGGTTGCGGTATTGGGAGAAAGCTGTCGCTCTGCCTTCCTCAGCGTGGACATCCCGGGTTTTCCACGCCCGTATACGCTTTTGACGGCGCATGTCCTGGGAAGAGTAATAAGATAAAAAAGAAAAGATCTCTCAGCTTTTGTTGGAGTCTGATCAGAAGAAGAGTTGGGACGAGAGAGATCCGACAGAAACAAAAAGTAGGGGAAGTCACTCTAGACTAATTTAAGAAAAGTGAGTTTCTAGGTGGAGAAACGCAGTTTTGCCATTCCTGCCCTCGCTCGATGCGAGGCTCCACGTGAATTCGTTCACGACACCGAATTTACCAGAGCTGACTGTAACTGTTTAGAGCCGCAAGCTCATATTTCGGTGTTGGCCGTGTATAATTTACGATCTTTTGCTAAGTCATTCCCCTATCCGCCACCTGGTGACGCGCCTAGTGGGTAGCTCAACCCCTAGGTAGACACTTACATTAGTTACTTTATTTGTAGACTTTTAATATTTCATCACCAAAAATGAGTTTTAGCAGAAAAACAACTAATGTATTACCTGCATCACTAATTTTTACAATATAAATTTGCATAGATCACAAAAATAATAAAGCCGTACGCGCGACCGTTTTATTTAAGGATTCGCAAACAAAGACCTCCTTTGTTCTGCCAAAACAACCCAACCACTCATAATTGGTTTAAATACCTTTAAATACCTTGGCGGCAACCAAACCATAAAAAAGGAGGTAACACGGCACCAACGCAACTAATACTTCAAAATCTACGCCTTCTTGAAATTTTTGCAAACATCGTAATAACTTCGAAATGTCCAAATTCGACATTCATATTCATTTAACACAATAAATTCAAATTTTTATGAAAGTCTTACATATGCGCAAAATTCACTAAATTTCTACACAATTTGTTCGTGATTCATACATATAATTTTTATTGTAAAATTCTAACTCGTGTATACGAATAAAATATACGAACATATTCCTTTTATACTTTAATTATATTAGAATAGCACTAATTCACTCACGCTACTCATTTACAGCATTTTTGAACCTGCGTTTCTAAAAATATAGATAATAGTGTTATTATCGTTTTAGTAGGGGTTTTATGAAAACATTGTTTCTCATTTAAATTTAATTCTTGCAACTCATAACTATTTATACAACATTTTAATACGATTTTACATAATACTCAACGCTGTAGGTAAAAATTCCAGCGACATAACATTTATACCAACCATATAACTTACTCACGTGGCATCGATTCTAGCAGGTTATCGATGTTCTCTTGAGTTGTTGTGTCCCGAGTAACCTGTCATTTATATTGTAGAGCTTGTAGCGTCTGCAGAGGATGCTGCAAGATTCTCAGTCTTCTCCTCATAATGTCCCAAACATGCTCGATGGGCGAAAGGTCGGGAGATCTGGGTGGAAAAGAGATTAACATTATACTCCGCAAATAGGTCCAAAAAACGTCTTGAAATATGGGGACGGACATTATCCAGTTGCAAAAGTGTGTCTTTCAACTGCTGAAGAAATGGAAGAATATGGGGTTCTACCACCTCATCCACATATCGTTGGGCGTTCATATTGCCTCGGATGAATACCAAACGAGACCTACTCTCATAAGTTATAGCACCCCATAACATAATCCCTACAGTTTGGTGCACATGCCTCACAACAGAAAATTCAACATTTCGACGTTCGACACGTCTTCGTCTGACCCTCATAGGGCCATCATTCATCTCGCGATTCATCAGCGAACACCACCCTATGCCACTCTTGGTTACAGTGCAGTAGCAACTTACACCACTCCAAACGTTGCCGTCGATGTTGAGCCGTTAGTGTTAACACATTATGTGGCCGATAGGATTGTAAGCCGAAAGCTCTGATTCTGCTGTAAACCGTTCGAACGGTTACAGGTCGTCCTGTCGTTAGCTAACCATTGATCGGCAATTGATCTGGTACTTGAGAATCGGTCTCTTGTTGCCATAAGTTGCATATGGCGGTCCCGCATCACATTTGTTCTTCTTCGCCCTCCGGTTCTTCTTCTGCGGCGTTCCTAACTCTCCGTAGTTCATTACTGATAGCAGCGCATGATGGTGATTTGGTTTCGATTAAGACGATTTGCGGTTTCTCAAAACAGAAACCACCTTCGCGCAAACCAACAATACGACCTCTGTCGAATTCGCTTAATTGGCGGTAATTTCCACGATGGCGCACTCTAGGAATGATCACACCCTCAAAGCAAACAATCACAAGCGAAAACAATAAAGACTGGACACAATCTCGCACAATATACACCTGCCAAAATTGTTCGAAAAAGCTGAACGAACTATCAGATAAGCCATTACCACTTGATCCATATAAATGAAATGTTAATCAATTGCTACCTTTTAGTTAAACGTTTCTGTAAGTTTGGTTAAAAAATTCCTTCTTGGTGTTGCAATTTCCACGTCACTGAGTATACAAATACACGTTCATATGAGGGATGTACAGTATTTGTTGTCTCTAGCATAGATGGCTTTGAAATATATTGCTCTTAGTAACCGTACTTGTTTTGTTATTTTATTGACAAACGAAATTTGGTTAGTCTAGCTTTAATAGTGTCAAAGTTGTACACGTTGAAAGTAGTGATTGCACAGAGATTTTGGGAAACGGAAAACTGAGCTTCATGCTGTCATCATGTACCTACAGAAGAAAGGTTTAACACCTAAAGACATTCATACAGATATGGTTAGCGTGCTTGGGGATTCTGCTCCTTCCTATCAAGTAGTAATACATTGGTTTCGAGCGTTAAAATGTGGTAGAACAACCTGCGAACATGCAAAAGGTGCTGGTCGGCCGTATTCTGCGTGTACTCAAAAAACATTGATCTTGTGAATGCCATGGTCAGAGAAGATCGTCGATTAACAACAAGGCGTGTAGCGAAGATAACAGGCCAAATGGTACGATTGGAACCATAATAAATGACTATTTAGGACTTCATATGATGTCAGCAAGATGGGTACACCGAATGTTGACACCCGAACAAAAACGTTTGAGAGTCACTTCTTCAATAGCCAATTTAGCCTTGTTTAACCCTAATCCTAAACATTTCCTCGCTACGTTACGGTTACTGAAACTCGGGTTCATCACTTCTATCTCGAGTGCAAACAACAAAGTATGGAGTGGTGTCATCCAGAAACTCCTTCACTCAAATTTCGTGTACGTGCTTCAGAGGGCGAGCTAATGGCTACAGCTTTTTGGGATGCCGAAGGAATTTTACTGGTACATTGTTTGGAACGTGGCCATACAATCACTGGTCAGCATTAGTTACAAAACTTATTGCATTACAGAAGAAAGAAGTGGAAAATTGATGACGCTGGGTTTGAAGTTATGGAGCATCCACCCTACTCCCCTGACTTAGCTCCCAGTAATTTTTATTTATTTCCAAAGCTAAAAGATAGTCTTCGGGAAACAAAATTTGAGAGCGATGAAGCAGTTACGGCAGAAGTGGGGACTTCTTCTGTGATCAAGGCTCCGAGTTTTTCCAGAAAGGTGTTACTATGTTTGAACATAAGTGGAATAGGTGTCTTCAAGTTCAAGGGGATTATGTTGAAAAATAATGTTGTATTCTATGCTAAGGATATTAAATACTGTACATCCCACGTATCACATCAGAAATGTGTCATACGCAAAACATTATATTACATATACTCAGTGCGTCAGAATAATCTCACAACATTCAACACTCGGTGGAGGGTTGGTATAACCATTTTAGGACTTTTGATAACTTTATCTAGTTTAAGTACAATAAATGGAATTCTAGTTGATTATTAGGGTTATTAGTAACGACTTATGTCTATAGGAACAAATTCATTAAATTCTGGTTTCACTGTTATTTCTTTTATGTACAGGGTGGCCAACTAAGAATGCGTGGTACTGTATCTGGGAAACTATCCATCGTAGAGGCTTGCGCAAAGAAAAGTTATTACTAAAACGGCCAATACAAAAACCTGGAAAATATTTTCAAGTTTCTGAAATGGCCGCTAGGGGGCGTAACTGCAGTCTTGAATCTAAAAAAGTGATGTTTCTGTGAATTCTGTTTTATTAACCTAATAAAAAAATAGCTGATCTTTAAATTCGAGGATAATCTGAACTTTTTTTGTTTGACACTTTTTGACGTATGTCTAAAAATAAAGTGGTGGGTGGTATTCAAAGGTTTCCTTAAATAACCCCCTGTATCTTCTAAACGGCTAAGCCGATTTTAACAAACTTGGGCGCGTTGAAATGAGCTATTCTTGGGCTACAAATGCTATTTTTATGTTATATTTTTTTAACTATATTTTTCTGGAATTGTTTCTATTATGTAAGTTGTGGCCCTAAAAAGGACCGATTTAAAGGAGGGAGGTTTTTAATGCCCCCGTAAATGCTCGAAATGCTGACCATCTCTCTGTGCATTGCTGAAGCCTCTTAGGGGAGACAAAACTGCAGCTTCAATTTCGGCTCTGAATAGGTTACCTAGGAATTGCGATTTTAAATGTTTGTAAATTTATTCACCAGAATAAAATCACCTTTTTTGAAATTACTGGAAATTACGATTTTAAATGTTTGTAAATTTATTCACCAGAATAAAATCACCCTTTTTGAAATTACTACGGGCAAGTAAGCAATGCTAAAAGTTATACGAAAGGCCTATTTTTTGTTTGTTTAAATGCATATTCACTATGGATATATACGAAAAATACAATTAATAGAAGCAGGCAATGGAAACAGATACCGAAACAAAACATACATAATCCTCAAATTGTCAATAGTTGTCAATACTTTCGCGATACTTTGAGCAATTTTTGTGCTTTCAAAATGTGTTTTACAAATAATGAAGCTGTTGATATGCTTGCGGTTTATTTTGAATGTCTTCAGAATTCCACATTAGCTAAAAGAGTTTACGCGACTCGATATCCAAATCGGCGTCCTTCCGATGTAAGAGTTTTTCCCCGATTAATGGCGAACTTACGAGCCAATGGTAGTTTTCGGCCTACGTTTCAACGGCAAAGAATTGGAGAACACATGAAAATATTAACCGTGTGCTGGGCTATATTGAAGAAAATCCTCATGTTAGCACATCCACTGAGTTGGGCATATCACGGACAACGGTTCAAAATATTTTGAAGGACCATAGTTGAGTTCTAATGGCCATCAAAATATGTAGGTGTTCGTTTAAACTTTTTTTAATTACATTAAGAATGCACCCATATCATGTCGTTTTGCATCAGGCCTTGGAAGAGGAAGATTTTGATCGAAGGTTAGACTATTGCCATTGGATGTTAGGCATGATACGCGAAAATAGAGAATTTTTATTTCAAATTCTTTGGACCGATAAAGCCACCTTCAGTAGTGACGAGAGAGTCAATCTGCACAATATGCATTAATGGTCTGCAGAAAATCCCCATTGGTTGCGTGAAGTTCAGCGCCAAGGACGTTGGAGTTTAAATGTATGGTGTGGCATACTGGGAGGCAGAATTATTGGGCCATATTTTTTCGAGCAACCCCTAAATGGCAATGTATTTCTTGACTTTTTGGCCAATCAATTACCGTTGTTGTTGGAACATGTGCCTCTCGAAACAAGGCAAAAATTGTTTTTGCGGTTGGATGGTTGCCCAGCACATTTTGCTATTAATGTGCGAGAGCATATAATGCAGTATTTCAACAGCGGCGGATTGGAAGAGGAAGTCTGTTTCCATGGCCTCCGCGATCGCCAGACTTAATTTGCCTCGATTTTTATTTATGGGGGCGCTTAAAGGACATCGTGTTTCGGATTCGTAACGCAATACGTAACATACCGAGAGCCAAAATTGAAGCTGCAGTTTTGTCTAGTCATGAGAGGCTTCAGCAATGCATAGAGCGTGATGGTCAGCATTTCGAGCATTTACGGGGGCATTATAAACCTTCCTCCTTTAAATCGGTCCTTTTTAGGGCCACAACTTACATAATAGAAACAATTCCAGGAAAATATAGTTAAAAAAAGATAACAATTTAAGGGATTTTCGTATAAAGCTTTCTTTGGCCGATATTTTAGGTTAGGAACAAGATATCGAGATGCGGTTTTCGCGAGCTTATTTAGGCAGCATTTAGGTACTCGTTCATGAAAAAAAAGTCATACCAATGCATTTAATTTTTTTGCGAAAATTAACTGTTTCTGTCGGAATGTCGAACAAAGCGCTTTAGCAACGACATGTGAAACTAACAAAACTTCAAATAGTATAACATTTGTAGCCCAAGAATAGCTCATTTCAATGCGCTAAAGTTTGTTAAAATCGGCTTACCCGTGTTGAAGATACAGGGGGTGGTGTAAGGAAACCTTTGAATACCCCCCACCACTTTATTTTTATAGATACGTCAAAAAGTGCCAAACAAAAAAAGTTCAGATTATCCTCGGCTTTAAAGATCAGTTATTTTTTTATTAGGTTAATATAACAGAATTCAGAGAAACATCATTTTTTTAGATTCAAGATTGCAGTTACGCCCTCTAGCGGCCATTTCAGAAACTTGAAAATGTTTTCCAGGTTTTTGTATTGGCCGTATTAGTAAAACTTTTTTTTGCGCAAGCCTCTACGATGGTAAGTTTCCCAGATAAAGTACCTCGCATTCTTAGTTGGTCACACTGTACAGGGTGTCCCAACGATAGAGTAAAATAAGTTTATGCTTAACTAGAATTATTTGTGTAAATATTGTATGGACCATGGGGTAGAGGTAAGAAGTGTGCATTTTTTTAAAATATTGGAAGTTATACAGGGTGCGCCAGAAAAGCAGGACGTGAAAAAGTATGATTTTTTTAAATAGAACACCCCGTATTTGATTTTAGTTTTTAATTCTACGTGTCCATACAAACATATTTTGTCATACAAAAGATTGGCTGAAAGTTTTTAGTTCTTGAGATATTCGCGTTTAAAGATTATTATGGTCATTTTCGTGGGGTTGATGAATGGGCAATTGTTCCGTTATTTCACAATAAAAAATTGATATTTCGTGTCAAAATGAGTGATATTATACTAACGTTTAGACCGAGTAGTATTTCTAATTTTCTCAACAGGGTGTTTGTTATAACCATTCAAATTTGAAAATTCTCAAATTAAAAAAATCAGTTTTTTAATTGCACACCCTATATATTTTTATTTCATTTTATTCGGCATTAAAAATCTATCATTTTGTCAAATATATCCTATATCTATCTTTGATAGTTTTCGAGGAATTTCGATTTTTCTCACTAGCTACGTTACATACGATACTATAACATTATTGTGGATCGTGGTAGCCATGGAAAACAATTGCGACGAAATAAAACAAACCACCTAAGCGAGAATATTAACAGTTTTTATTAATGAGAAACAGTAATTCAATAATTAAATTAAATAGACGGCCTTCTTGCTGAATACACATATTGAGCCTTTTTCTCATGTTCTGTCTCACTTCGGATAACATAAGAGGGGTCACTGTGCGACAAGCTTCGCGAATTCTATTTTTCATGTCCTCCCTTGTTGTAGGTTTAATAATATACACCCAATCTTTTATGTATCCCCATAGGAAAAAATCCAGTGGAGATGAATCGCATGACCTGGGTGGCCATAATATAAAGCCATTACGTCCTATCCATTTCTCCGGGTATTGCTGGTTCAAGAATTCCCTTACGTCCCGATAAAAATGTGGAGGTGCACCATCCTGTTCCAACCACATATTTAGTCGTCCTTCTAAATTGATATCCTCAAGTAACACAGGCAATTCTTCACGTAAGAAATTCAAATAGCTGCGGCCCGTTAATGGATCATCAAAAAAATAGGGACCGATAATTTGGTCATTAAGTATACCACACCACACATTTAGTGACCAATGATTTTGGTTTTGAACTTCTCGTAGCCAAAATGTATTATCAATGGTGTAATAGTGCATATTATGCCGATTTACAGCCCCATTGCTTTTAAACGTCGCCTCATCGGAAAATATTATGGAGCACAAAAAGTTGTTATTTAATTGCAGCCGTTGATTAATGATATTGCAGAATTCAATTCGTCTTGCAAAATCCTCTTCTCGCAATTCTTGATGAAGCTCAATGTGATAGGGATGGTACTTATACTTCAGCGTTGTCCGATTCACGTTTGATTTGGAGGTATCACATATCGTCGCTAATGTTCTAGAACACACTTGGGGATTTTCTTGAATATTTAATAATATTTCAAGTTCTTTTTCTTCATTAGCTGCCCTTTTATTAACAACTTTACGTTTGAAGTATTTAACACTACCGCTAGAATCAAATCTATCCATCAAATTTTCCAAGCCAACAGTAGTAGGTATTCGACGTTCAGGATATTTCATTTTGTAGATTCGTTGTGCCAATAAAGGGTTTTTTTCAGCCTCGCCCAACACGTATATCATATCAATTAATTCATTTGTCGAATAATTCATAATTGATACAAGAATTGATAACAAGTTAAATGCGAAAACGACAAATTTAATATGTGTTTATTTTGACAAGTAGGAAACCTTTGTATCTTAGTAACGCAATTATTATTTTCCATGGCTACCAAGATCCATGCAATGCAATGTTATCGAAAATAAAGTAGCTAGTGTGAAAAAATCGAAATTACTCGAAAACTATCAAAGATAGATATAGGATATATTTGACAAAATGATAGATTTTTAATCCCGAATAAAATGAAATAAAATATATAGGGTGTGCAATTAAAAAACTGATTTTTTTAATTTGAGAATTTTCAAATTTGAATGGTTATAACAAACACCCTGTTGAGAAAATTAGAAATACTACTCGGTCTAAACGTTAGTATAATATCACTCATTTTTCACACGAAATATCAATTTTTTATTGTGAAATAACGGAACAATTGCCCATTCATCAACCCCACGAAAATGACCATAATAATCTTTAAACGCGAATATCTCAAGAACTAAAAACTTTCAGCCAATCTTTTGTATGACAAAATATGTTTGTATGGACACGTAGAATTAAAAACTAAAATCAAATACGGGGTGTTCTATTTAAAAAAAATATACTTTTTCACGTCCTGCTTTTCTGGCAGACCCTGTATAACTTCCAATATTTTAAAAAAATGCACACTTCTTACCTCTACCCCATGGTCCATACAATATTTACACAAATAATTCTAGTTAAGCATAAATTTACTTTACTCTATCGTTGGGACACCCTGTACAACCCAGATATTCTATTATGATTAGCTAGAAAAGTGCTCATCGTTACTATACCTTTGACTGGCGCCTGTCTTCTCTTTTTAGCTGAGATTTCGTTAACATCAAGGACTTATATCATCTGTTGGTTTTTGAGCTACCGGTGTGTCCCTTGTTTATCTTTTTTAAGGCGACTAGTCAGCCTTTCTACTCCGCTAAGTTGGTACGGCTTAACATTGAACGGTGATTTTACATCCTCTCACATAAACTATACAATGAACAAATCTAAATGAAATCCTACATCGACGCCCATGCATTTATCAGATAATAACAACGATTAAGTTTATCCCCTCAAATAATAATTTCCACCTTGCTGTTACCTTTAATCTTTACTGTGACTTTGCTATTTGTTGCTCAACTCTCAATTTTTAACCGAACAATATCTATGTAACTTAGAATACACAATTTTTCTAAATGAAAATTAAATATGGAGCACATTTAAAAAAGTTCGAATTATTTAAAAGTTATTTTAACTTCTTGAATAGTTAATTTTTAAGTTTTTTGTTGTACAGGTATCAATTTACATTTTCTCGAAGCTAAACTTCGAAAGTTTGAAGCGCTTTCGCGATAATGAAAATAAGGTACGTTTAATAACTTTTGACGATTTTTGAGTTTTCAATTTGAAGATAAACAATTAAATCGATATTAAAATTGATTCGAAGAAATTTTATTAGGAAACTCTTGAGGGAAGTAGAAATGAAGAGAATTAGGTACATTAAATTTATTGGGTAGTATTCTCGTGTGCCTTTTTTAACATTTAGGTTAATTGAATTCTCTCAAGTGTATGCAAACTATTGGAGGGTTTTTTCTTTATTAAGATTTTCTAAAATATAGAAAGGCTGTAATATTTAAGAGGGTTTTTTGTGTATTTATAATATGTTTGTACAAACACATTTTCCATCCTTCAACCAGCTTTAAAATAAATTTGTATGCTTATATAGTCGCGTAATTTTCAGCGTTTGCATATCGTTTCCTTTTCCCTGTAGCATATGGTCTCATTAATATTTTAAGTGCTCACTATTTCCTAACAAATTGAGATCTTGTACGATAAACGAGCTTTTACATTGTTATAAATTGTAAAATTCATTATTGTCTCCAACCCTTGGTAATAAATGTAATAGATTCTCCCAAGAGACACCCTTAATCGCTAAGATTGTACAGTTCCACTTTCAACTAAAACACTCCCTTTTTCTTACTGAATGACTGAATAGTTTTATTATTTACTATAAACGTTAATCTTTTATGTCGGTAGTTAACCTATGTTTATTAATGGTGTTTAAACCTTGTAAACTTGTATACAAAGTTGTTACCTTTCAGCCATTTTCAGATAGATTCACAGTTTCACGTTTTATCTCAGTAAGTTATAACTTTTTACTCAAAGTACCACGCCATTTTCTTATGGAAAGTGGCCTTCGGTTAATATGTCTAATTTTTTTTATATGTATTAGTTCTTGTTATGTTCATCAATATTGTTCATAGGCACAAAGTCATTCTATGGCCAGTTTAAGAAATACATGGTGTTAAAGTTTCAACACTCCTACTTTGCCATGTTCATTATTTTTAGTTTGAAAATATTGATGTTCATTTTATCTTCCAAATGCGATTTTTATATCTCTATAGGATATGTAATTGTACACACAGGATACCATTCAATCTTATTACAGGGTGATACACATTTTGACATTAAAGTTTTTAAAAGAATTATTTTGTTTTATTACAGCCACATAATTGCTACTGTGAAAGACTCTTCATTGGATATGATATTGTGTTGGTTAAGTAAATAGTTATAAATATATATTATACAAGGTGATTCATAAGTTTTGCTCCAAACATCAATTCTTTTTAAAATCAAACAACGGAACCCTCTATATGTGGGAATTGATTTTGACTTCATGTTATCCTTTAGTTAGATAGATTAGGTACTACTTAAGATTATGCACGGCGCTTCAATAATTTTGCAAAGTATTAAATATAACAATAGGTCAAACAACCTTTCTTTTTTCATCACCCTGTATCTAAAAATTGACTAGGTCAAGGTATTATGCATTTTAAAATCTTCGAATACAGCATATTATAATGATTTCGATCCTAAAAGTTCGTTTCAATCCTATGAGTAGATTTGTAGATAGAGTCTTGCAAGTTTCACCAAACATGTCAAATGAAATTGTCAGCGTGTCTAAATCCTTACGGAAAGTGACCTTTGGTAAAAATGTATTAGTTCGCGACGTACTCATCAATACTGTTCATGAGCACAAAATCATCCTCTGACTAGTTAAAGTGTTAATGTCTCAAAATACCACGATTCGCATGTTCATTGTTTTTTATTTGAAATTACTGCGTTAATTTTTTCTTCAAAATGCGATATTTGCATCTTTATGGCATATGTAGATATACACAAAGGGTATAATTGATTCTTAGTTACAGGGTGATACACAGTTTAACGGTATACTTTGAAAAAAATATTTTGTTTTATAATAGCCACATAATTACTACTGTGGAAGGCTTTTCATGGGTGTCGTATTGTGTTAGTTAAGTTAATAGTTAAAAATATATATTATATAGGGTAAAACTATATATTATACAGGGTGATACAAAGGTTTGTCCCAATCATCAAATCTTTTTAAAATCAAATAACGGAACCCTCTGTATACGGGAATTGATTTTGACTACATTTTATCATTTAGTTTGACATATTATGTACTACTGAAGAATATACAAGGTGATTCAATAATTTTACAAAATACTAAATGTGACAATAAGTCTTGTTTTCTTTACCCTGTATCTTAAAATTAGCTCTTTCAAAGTATATATGTAGATTTTAAAATCTTTGAATACAGTTTATTATACTGATTTTGTTCCGAAAGTTTCGTTTCACTTCTATGAAATAGAGCCTGACAAGTTTCACCAAGACATATCAAATGAAACTGTTGGCGGTTTTAAAGGAATCGATATGTTATCTTCTATGGTTTATTGTTTAAGCTGGATTGAATTTATAACGTCCAGAAAGTAATTTTAAATTATGATACACAAGTCAGCATGTGCACATGCTGTGCAAAGTGAAAACCAGAAATATATACCAGACACATTGTTTAAGTCGTATATAATGTACCAACAGTCAGTAACACTGTTATTAACAGGGAAAAGTAAATGGTAATAGTCAAAACGACCGGTCGTTTGGATTTCGAAATAGTTAGTTATATTGTAGAGGTCTAACTAGATAAGATTGGAACATGTATTATTGTTATTAAGAAACGACTGATCGGTTTGACTATTACCACCCACAGTCCTAGTGTTAGTTTTTGGTTTAAATATAGTTTTGTACCTTAACGTATCATAATCAATATAGTAGGTACAGTACAAATACTAGACGTATTTTTCCTGTTAATAACCGTTTTACTGACTTTTGGTACATTATACATGAGTTAAACTATGTGTGTGGTGTATATTTCTGGTTTTCACTTTGCACAGCGTGTGCACATGCTGGCTTGTGTATCATAATTTAAAACTACCCTCTCGACGTTACAAATTTAATCCAGCTTAAATAATAAACCATAGAAGATAACGTATTGGTTCATTTAAAAACGCTAACAGTTTCATTTGATATGTCTTGGTGAATCTTGTCAGGCTCTATTTCATAGAAGTGAAAGGAAAATTTCGGAACAAAATCAGTATGATAAACTGTATTCGAAGATTTTAAAAGCTATATACATATCTTGAAAGAGCTAATGTTAAGATACAGGGTATGAAAACGAAAAAGGTTTTTCGACTTATTGTCTTATTTAGTATTTTGTAAAATTATTGAATCGCCTTGTATATTATTACTTAGTACATAATACGTCTAACTAAAAGATAAAATTTAGTCAAAATCAATTCCCGTATACAAAGGGTTCCGTTATTTGATTTTAAAAAGAGCTGACGATCGGGACAAAACTTATGCATCACCCTATATAACATATATTTTTACCCTGCATAATATATATTTTTAACTATTTACTTAATTAACATATAAGAAAAAGTCTTCCAATGCAATATATATGTGTATATAAACAAAATATTTTTAAAAAGTATACCGTTAAACTGTATATCCCTGTAACAAATTAATTATACCCTTGTGTATATTACATATCCCATACAGATGCAAAATCGCATTTTGAAAAAAATGAACGTACTAATTTCAAATAAAAATAATGAACATGCGAATCCGATTTTGAAACTTTAACTCTTTAACTAATCACTGGATGATTCTGTGCTCATGAACAATATTGATCAGTGCGTCGAGTGCTAATACATATCAGAAAATTATAGATTTTTACCAAAGGTCACTTTCCATATGGATTTAAAAACGCTGACAGCTTCATTTGACATGCCAGACTCTATCTACAAATCTACTCATAGGATTGAAACGAAACTTTAGGAACAAATTGATAACAATATATTGTATTCGAAGATTTTAAAATCAATCTACCTTGACCGAGTCAATTTTTAGATACAGGGTGGTGAAAGAATGAAAGGTTTTTCGACTTATTGTTATATTTAATATTTTGCAAAATTATTGATTCGCCCTGTATAATCTTAAGTAGCACCTAATCTGCCTAACCAAAGGATAAAATGGTGTCAAAATCAATTCCCACATACAGAAGGTTCCGTTCTTTGATTTTAAAGAGAATTGATAATTGGGACAAAACTTATAAGTCATCTTGTAATATATATTATAACTATTTACTTACCAACACAATATCATATCCAATGAAGAGTCTTTCACATACAATTATATGGCTGTAAATAAAACAAAATAAATTTTTAAAAACTATAATGATCAAAATGTGTATACAATTATAAGAATTGAATGTACTTTAACTACATATCCATATAAAGATGTTAATAATGCATTTAGAAGATAAAATGAACATTCAGTACTTTCAAACTCATAAAAATAATAGTAAGACTGGAAAAATATATGAAGGTATTTGATAACTTTAATTACAACTGAAAATATTTCATAAAACTAGCCAATAGATGACTTAGACTTATCCTATAACAATATTGATTAGTATGAACTAAGATACTATACATATAATAAAGTCAATTTGATGACATTTTAACATGAAAGCTCAACATTTACCATAAGAAGATAGCACAATTGTTGAAATAAAGTTACATGATACCAGTTTTTAAGAACGATTGACTGTACGAAAACGGTTATAACTGAAACTGACGAAAATGCTAAAATGTGAATTACACAAGACAAAAGACAACAGAAGCTAGAACTGACTTTACTTAATTCAGTTGTTTAAAACAATTGACAAACGCTTTCCAAAGCACCGAAATGCGCAATATAAACTGAAATTAGATAAAAATGTGAATACCTCAAAACTACCACTCCAAAATGTCGATAATGTTACATCAATGGAAAGGAAATTTAATTTCCTATCCGCTGATGTAAGAAAATATGTGTTCCATTTAAAAAATTAATTCCATGTTTTAAAAATTTTTTCGGAGTAGAAATTATTGAATTCTAAAAGCAAGATTTTGGCAATGAATGAATGATGCGGTATCTCTGAACTAAAAATGAAACCACATTCTCTACCGGTATCCGTCTTCGAGATATTGAAAGTTTTCGGAGGCACTGCAAACGTCATTTTTCTACAAAATGTCAAATAACTCAGAAGCAATGCGACGTAGACCCATAGTATGGTTATTAAAGTGACCTTTAAATTCAACGAGGAATTCAAAAATGTAATAATATATAGGTTGTTCTATTTAAAATAACGAAGTTGGTATGAGTTTCGTGTAACCGGAAGTCCCATTCTGAAAATAATTTTAAATCGTATTTGATTGTGGACAATTTTATATAAGACATTTTCGTATTTGTAATAAAGATTATGGAGCAATCTTGTGCCATGTACTATAAGATAATAAGATACAAATTTTTGTAATTTATGATAGTACAGTCTTTTATTTTATATTCTAACTAATCAAACATTATGAATTTAAACTAAATAATGTAAATTCAAAAGTATAGAACGTTACCCTTAACATTTTTTTTGTTACTTAGCAATACATATAATAATCTTATTAACTATTTAAGTCATTTGATAGCTGGTTATAGGCACTTTCAGATGACAGTGTGTATCTAAAACAAAAAACAATGTATTAACAGAATTTTGATTACTAATCCAAAATGGATAAATTTACGACTTAAGAACTACATAATAGATTTTTGAACGTACAGAAAGGTCGATGTATAAATACATTAATTAATACATGAAGTTCAGAAAATGACTTCTAAGACTACAAACAATTTACAGGACACGTTAATTAGACTTATGTCTATGGCTAAGCGTCATGATGTAAATTTGATTGCAAAGGATATGTTGAGGGCACACTAAAAAAGAAAAATGAAGTTGCCGAAATGCTCAGACCTGAAGATGAAGACATCAACTTACCAAGTTGTTCACATATTTTCGAAATCAATTCTGCCACAACCATTACTGCAATAGGTAACAGCAGAGTTGAGGAAAATTTCCTCACTAATGAGAATTTCCCGGGGATTGCAATTACTTCCAAAGACAATTAGAACGTAACCGTTAGTGTGAACTTTTTACGACCATAATCCTAAAGAAGTTGTAGATTTAGTGTTGATCATATACTTTATTGAAATAACCTACGTTATACATTGTAATTTAAAGTACTAAACATGATTCAATTTTGATAGTTTTAATTTTATGGTTTTTACCTCTGTCAGGATTAGGTAACTGCCTTTTCCATAGTAATTATCGAAGATTCTGCTTTGTACCACTGAACGGGGAACAAAAATTGTGTATAAAATTGTTTAAATCCCCATTTTGTACAAAATAGGAAGTGCCTTTTACCTGCAATGTACAGGTTTAATGTTTACATTTCGTAAATTTTGAGGTTATATATACCTTAGGAAATTTATTTGAAGCATATGTTCACATAATCTACAATCTAAGCATTTGTGGATTAATGAAATTGTTTCTAAATTAGCGCAAAAACGTACCTGTCAACGAAAGTATAGCGGTTCATAATTAGCATTGTTTTTATTTTTCAATATTAACCTAATTAGACGAATGGTTGTCATTATAGTTCGGGTGTCGCCATAGCTATACAAATAAATTGTACTGCTTCAAATATTTTTATTACAGCACCGTTTTTGTTTCTTATGAAGCTCGAAACAGTTTCATAACAGCTTTCGTGCGAACACAAAGTAGAAAATCTTAGAGTATATTACAAGTGAGTGAAATAAGTCATTATAAGCAAGTGAGATTTTTGACGCACGAGCGCTTGCGCTGCGACATCACTACTTATAGTGGCATTTCACTCACGTGTGATTGACGTTTTCAACAGTTGCATCTATTTTAACGAAAACTTGAAGAGATTATTTAAAAAGTATAAAAAGAGTCACAGCCATCTTGGTTTCATTTGTCGACAATTTAGTCACTAGTGAATAAAATTTGATTTTGTCACTGAAATAACTATAAAACAAACATATGTGAAATTTTTGATAAATAAGTCTTTGCTAATACCCTTAATGATTTTTGCATTTACATGCATTCAAGTTACTAAATTGACATCTAATTTATTTTTGATTAGAAGAAGTGTTCGATGTTTATTTTGTTTGTGGCGTGTTAGACATTCTAGGAACGAACACAGTGTTTACTGTTGAATGTAGTCTTTTTTATAAGCGTATTAATGAGATTTACCGATTGTGACATTTAATTACCGGATTTGACAGTTTTGGTAAATTTTTTTTATTTTTGTTTTTGTTTTGTGGCGTTTCGTATATTCTAGAAACAAACATATTGTTTGTTACTGAATATAGTCTTTGCTAATTACCCTATTAATGCGATTTTTCGATTGTGACATTTCAATTACTGAATTTGACATTTTTGTATTTTTTGGTTAAATGTGTTCGTTTTTATTTTTGGTTTTTGGGACATTCTAGAAACGAATATAGTGTTTCTTATTGAGTCTTTGCTAATAATAATTAATGACATTTATCGATTGTGACATTTCAATGATTGAATTCTTTTCATTTTTATATTTTTATTTTTGGTTGAAAGCGCTTGTTACGTTTAATTTTCAATTTTCAGCAAATTTGTCATAATTATGTAAAAATTTGTACTTTGGTGTGTTGTGGGTTGCCTATCAAACAAAAATGCTTCCGCGCAATCTAGATAATCAAATTTTTGGTAATTTTTAAGTTTTATTATTATTACTAACAATACAATAATGCACTTCCGGTGAAAAATTTTCCCTTCAACGTCTTCTGCTAACAATCGACATTGAAGGTTTGGTTGATGCCATTTTTCTTTGAATCGATTTTTATTAAAAATCGCCCTAGGTATATCGAAGGGGATCTAAAAAGATTATTGGCCATCAAAACTAAAATAATTAAGCACTTATTTTTGTCATTGTCTCACCTTAATTATTTTCTCGATTGAGGATTTAAAACAACCAATTGCACCAAGTTCTTTATTGGGCTAGCATTCCACCGTTGAGGAAAATATTCATTTAAATCCTAACATCATAGTACACTATCTACTTTGTTTTAGCGCACTCCTACCTTACTGTTACTGTTATTTACCACCCCAGCCAAATTTTGATTATTTCGATACCTTCTCTAAAGGCTCGAACTACACCTTAGAGGTATGTTGCCCGTTCTGTAACTAGATTAATTTATTGTAGCCTGTAATTATCCTGTTACTGTTTCTGGATTCATTATAGTTCCTCGATACACCACCGTTACAGTAGTCTCTCTGTGGCAATCTACCGATTACTAGCTGCGGTTCAACAACTTGTGTAACAAGTACTCGCTTAAGGTCAGATCTGTGTTGTGTCATTGTCCATCGTCCCTCCATCTGCAATTTTGGTTATCGTTTATTTCATACATTGGTATATGTTTTGTAACCTATAAGAAAATTTACTTTAACGTATTAAATCACTGAGTAACTACTTACTTTCCCAAATTAGTTCATTATATGTATTACTTTACTTCCTCCCTTTTTTTTGTAAATACGTACTTTTTTACGTCTAACTATATACCCTTATCAAACCAGCAGATGACAAAATACAGTTTTCGTATAAAGCATAGTTTGCACGTTTAAAGATTAAAATAAGTTACTGACGTTTTATTTTTTAATTTAATCTCTCTCTGAAGTTTAATTAATAATTTTATTGACTATTCAAACTCACCATGTCAACTATCAACCAATTACAATTTAGTATTTTTTATATTTGGGCCAATCAGAGAACAATTGTGCGACAATTCCCCTAGCGGAATATTCCCAATGTTTTTTTCTCTTCCTGTGAAATTTAATAATTTCCTTCCGGCAAATGTAAATTGACATAAACTTTGACGTTATTTTGTTCGTCAAAGTAATGCACTCACTACCATCGAAACTACTATATAACCTGCAACTTGTTCTAAATTAAAACTAATTAATTAATTCATGGCTTGTCAATTGACTGTCAATTTTGTTCCGTGAATAGTCTTTAATACACTCGTGGCCGACGAATTGCATAAATTTCTGTCAAGTTAATCGTGTTTATTGTAAATTGGTCTCTTGCTAACGCACTCGACCAATTTATATCGAAGCAATAAACACTCTACTTTGAAAACATTTTGCAATTTATCGGCCACTTGAGTATTGTATATGGCAATCTTTTTTTAAGATTACAGTTATAAATTTTCTGTTATTTTATTTGTATGTTGCTAGAACAATTTATTTTTTCCGCGTCATACAGATATATTTAATCAGTTCTTTTTGTTATTACCATTCGTGTTCTGCAGGCCCATCCGAGCACTGGGTTTATTATTTTATATTACGATTATGCTGTTAATTTTGGTGGACGCTTAATTTAGTGACTGCGTCGATTGTTCGCGCCACTAATTATTTATCGTTTTTGTGTTATTTTGATTATAGTCATGTTAATTTTGATTTATTATTTTCATATATACATATTATTGTCATCCACTTTAATTTTAGCTTACGCTTACGCTTGCGCTTACGGGTCAAGGATTCTTGAAGCTGGAGTTGTGTTACGCAGTTTTGGAGGTTAGTTGTGGTTTGAAAAAACATAAAATTAAGCTTCTGGCCCCTTAATTATTTTTTTCTTGACAACTATCGTTGACCTACAATCCATACCGACTCGAGCAGCTAGCCATAAACCTTTTGTTCCACCCACCACCAAGCTACTAGTCTATATCCTTCTTTCTTCTTTAGTACTTCTTCTTTCTGGGGTAACATGTTTTGCAATGTTTGGGACATTCCAGATACAAACACAGTGTTTGTTATTGAATGTAGTCTTTTATAATAAGCGCATTATTAACATTTACAGATTGTGTCATTTCAATTACCGGATTTAATATTTTTATATTATTATTATTACTCGGATATGTTCGTGTTTATTTTTTGTTTTTTGCTTTGTAGTGTTTGGGACAATCTAGAAATGACCATAGTGTTGGTTATTAAATATAGAGTTTGCTAATAAGCGTATTAATGATATTTAACGGTTGTGACATTTCAGTTACCGGATTTGCATTATTATATTTTTACCTTTGGTTGAATGTGTTCGTTTTTTTATGTTTGTTTTCTGTTATGTAGTACCTGGGTCATTATAGAAACGAATAATGTGCCTTATTGGATACATTTTGGTTGAATGTGTTCATTTTTTTATTTTTGTTTTTTGCTTTATAGTGTTAGAGACAGTCTAGAAACGAACAGTGTGTTTGTATTGATTATAGTCTTTACTAATAAGCATATTAGATTTACCGAATGTGACATTTCAATTGCTGAATTTGACATTTGTCAAATTGTGTTCGTTTTTTATTTGTTTTTTGTTTTGTAATGGTTGGGACATTCTAGAAACGAATTCATTGTTTCCTATTTATATATAGTTTTTGCTAATAAGCGTATTAATGAAATTTACCGATTGTAACATTTTAATTACCGGATTTGACATGTTTTATTTTTATTTTTGCTCAAATGTGTTCGTTTTTGACGTGTAATGTTTAGGACATTCTAGAAACGAACATCGTGTGTGTTTAGGATATTCTAGAAAGGAATGTAGTGTTTGTTATTAAATATAATCTGCTAATAAGCATATTATGAGATTTACCTATTGTGACATATCAATTGCTGGATTTGACATTATTATATTTCTATTCTTTAGTTGAATGTGTTCGTTTTTTATTTTTGTTGTTTGTTTTGTAGTATTTGAGACATTCTGGAAATGAACACAGTGTTTATTATTGAATATAGTCTTTGCTAATGAGCGGATTAATGAAATTTACCAATTGTGACGTTTCGTTTATCAGAGTTGACGTTTTTGTATTTTTATTTTTGGTTGAATGTGTTCCTTTTTTATTTTTGTTTTTTGTTTTGTAGTGTTTGGGACATTCTTGAAGCGAACATAGTGTTTGTTATTGAATACAGTCTTTGCTAATATGCGTATTGGTTAAGTTTACCGCTAGTGGCATTTTAATTACAAGATTTGACATTTTTTTTCTTTTCTGGTTGAATGTGTTGATTGTTTTATTCTTCTTTTTTGTTTTGTAGTGTTTGGGACATTCGGGAAACGAACATAGTGTTTATTATTGAATATAGTTTGTGCTAATACTAGTATTAATGAAATTTGCCGATTGTGACATTTCAATTACCAGGTTTGAAATTTTTCTATTTTTATTTTTGGTTGAATGTGTTGGTTTATTTCTGTTTTTTGTTTTGTAATGGTTTGGACATTGTAGAAACGAACTCAGTGTTTGTTATTGAATATAGTTTTAGCTAATAAGCGTATTAATGAGATTTACCAGTTTTGACATTTGTAGTACCGGATTTTACATTTTTGTATTTTTATTTTTTGTTGAAGGCGTTGATTTTTTTAATGTTTGTTTTGTAGTGTTTGGGTAATTCTAGAAACGAACAGAGTTTGTAATTCAATATGGTCTTTGTTAATAAGCCTATTAATGAGATTTACCGATTCTAATATTTCCATTACCGGATTTGATACTTTTATATTTTTACTTTTGGACATTCTGAGAAGGAGCGTAGTTTTTTTAATTAAATATAGTCTTTGCTAATAGGCGTATTAATGAGATTTACCTATTGGGACATTTCAATTGCCAGATTTGACATTATTATATTTCTATTTTTTTGGTTGAATGTGTTTTGGGACATTCTGGAAACGAACACAGTGTTTGTTATTGAATATAGTTTTTACTAATAAGCGTATTAATGAAATTTACCGGATTTTGCATTTTTATATTTTTATTTTTTGTTGAATGTGTTGTTTTTTTAATTTTTGTTTTGTAGTGTTTGGGTAATTCTAGAAACGAACAGTGTTTGATATTGAATATTGTATTTGTTAATAAGCGTGTTAATGAAACTTACAGATTGTGACATTTGAATTACCGGATTTGATACTTTTATATTTTTATTTTTGTTTTTTGCTTTGTAGTGTTTGGGACATTCTAGAAACGAACATAGTGTATGTTACTAAATGTAATTTTTGCTAATATGTAGATTAATGCGATTTGACGATTGCGACGTTTCATTTACCGGAATTGACTTTAATTTTTACTTTTTGGTTGAATGTTTTCGTTTTTTTATTTTTTGTAATGTTTGGGACGTTTTATAAACGAACATAGTGTGTATTATTAAATATAATCCGATTGTGACATTTCATTTACCGGAGTTGACTTTAATTTCAATTTTTTGGTTGAATGTGTTCGTTTTTTTTTGTTTTTGTTTCTTGTTTTGTAGTGTTTGGGACGTTCTAGAAACAAACAGTATTTGTTATCGTGTACAGTCTTTGCTAATAAGCGTATTAAATAGATTTACCGGTTGTGACATTTCAATTAGCGGATTTGACATTTTTATATTTTTATTTGTGGTCCTAAGTGTTGTTTTTTTGATTTTGTATGAATGATGTCAAAACCAGGAAGTGGCCGCTGCATAGGAAGGTGCCGCTTGGTGTGTCCCTACCAGACCACCGAGCATTAATGGGTGTAGTTGCGCGTGGGTGGAGTCGAATGTGGCGTAAGTGATGTTTGTGTCTTCCTCACCAATCACGGGGCGGAAGTCGAACTTTAGTACTGTACCACAGTTTGACGTGGAATTTGGACTTTTATTGAGTGACTGCCCCATGCAACTATACCGCCTCACGGGCAGGTCATGTCAGGGAGTGGTTACTGCCCACTCTATTTTAGGCCTGAGGTTCTATAGCCCTCGACTGTGTCGTTGTGGCGGTGATTCAGCACAGTAGTGCTTGTGTTAATTGATGTCCCAGTGATGGTGGGTGGAACTTATCCTCTCTCTACCACACACCGTTAGTTGTGGATCCTGAAGTGTGAGCCTGTGGGAGTGTGACTTTGTGTGTGTATGTTGCATAAATTAAGCGAAAATTGTAGAGTACGGGTTGTACGTTTCAAATAAATTTTATATTTGTGTTTTTTGACTGAAAAATGTGCAATTAATTAGTAAGCATTATTCATATACACAAATAAATCTGACAATAAAAGTTTGTAAATTAAGAATTCAGCCACGCCACTGGAAGGGGTTAAAAATAATTCCAAATGGGTTAAGACACATTACGTAAATATGGTATAAATCATGTATTTAAATTCAAAATAAGTAGATGAAATGCGTGTAGACTTATATAATTTTAAAGGAAGCGTAAAGGAAAATTTTAAAATTCAATTCGTAAACCGCCAAAGGTAATGAGCCGCCACTGTTAAGCCATGATATAATATTAATTGTAATATTTAAAATAAAGGCAGACTTGGCAATAAAAATATTGCTAAAGTTGATAAGTATTACGATTTATATGAATCAATCTAGATTGGATAGCCCACATTTTGTTCAGTAAAAACTACATATTAGTTTTACATTTAAATTTTGCCTTCTAATTTATTTATGTGAAAATCTGGTAAAGGGATACTACTTGTTAAGGGAGGCTTGAAAATTTAATGGAAAATTGATTTAAATATTGACTTTATAGTCGATTTATAATTAATTGCGGTGTAGATATAGGATTATGGGAAAATAAAACTTTCTAAGATGAACTTGAAGTTGGCTAGGAATGACCTTGTTAACTGTTTGAAATTTTCTTATTGGAAGGGGAGTATGTATATGGAAATTTTCAGAAGTGATTACTCTTGAATTGATACTGCCGCGAGACTGTCGCTAAACAAATTGGCGTGGCCATTTTCAAAGTGGCAACGTAAGTAGTATAATTTTTTATTTTTTTAATTAAAAATTGCACGGGGTTAGTTATAAGGTGGTTAGTTGAAATCTCTTTGTCATAGTGAACTTATTTAGAAAATCATTGATGTTTGACCATATTTAAAAAATTTTACACCTGAAAAGCAAAAAAAAAGGTTTGTGACAGTTATTGTGTGATTGTGCGATTGATTAGTCAGGAATTGATCAAGTTGCACAAGATATTGGAATATTGTTTATACATTGTCTCCTTTTGGAAAACGATATGTGCGTTTAAGAAGGAAGAACTTAAGTAATATTCGATTATTGTCGAACAAGTAAGATTCTTTATGATTTTCAAATAAAGACAATGGTTACGTCCTGGTATAAAATTAATTAATTTTTTAATTTAGTATAAAAATTAATTGTTTAAGCAAATCACTGGGTATTGGAACTCGGGAATTGTATCGTATATGTATTTTTAGCTTAAGATTTTAGATAGCGGAATTGATAGGAAGAATATTAGAATTTACAAATGTATGTTACTACAAACATTGTTTAATAAAGTTGTTACAATTCTAACGTTGAATTTGTAATTTTAGTAACATTATTTTACCTTTATTGGTGGTTTCATTCAATTTAGTAACAAAAGAAAGTAAACATTTTCTTTATGTTAGGTTTGGAAAGGTATCCTTAGACCAAACTTGATTTATTTCACTTAGAATCACAAAGAATTTGTATACGCATTAATCGTAAAGTTGACATTCTAAAACACAAATTTAATTAATTAATTACGGGCTTTTGACATATTTGTTATGGGAATACATAGGTGTAAAATCTTATCATATTTAGTCAAATTCTTTAAGCAGATAAGGTGTTTAGCACATTGTTACATGTATTAATTGATTGTTATAAATTTAATCAATTACTTAAACAGTTTCAAAGTTATTGTAAGTTTTTGTTATGAACGAATAAGTTCAAAGGTAAATATGTAATTAAAAATTATTATTAATTTTATTAAATACATAAATAAAAAGTTTACCTCGAGTAGGATTCGAACCTACGACCTGTACTTTGCTAGAGTACCGCGCTACCAACTGCGCCACCAAGGTTCAAGCCCCAATCGATGCAAATTTTGTCTTCATGTATGTAGAACTGATGTAAATTCTAAATATAAAAGTACAGGTCGTAGGTTCGAATCCTACTCGAGGTAAACTTTTTATTTATGTATTTAATAAAATTAATAATAATTTTTAGTTTCAAAGTTAGATTTATATTTATGATTTATAGGTCAGAGATCAATTTAGTAAAATGAATAGAGTCAAATATTACGCAAAATACTATAATTAACTATGATTAAGGTGGTTTTCCGTAAAATTAAATTAAAAAAAGGCCTTGCTACAATTTAAATAAAGACATCGTACATAGTGTAAACAATATTTAAATTGTATCAAAATTTCAGTTCTTCCTACTGGAAATAATTATTGAGCTTGCTAATAATTTGTTTATTTTTCTTTTTGTTTGACAAATTAAAACAATTATTAATGACAGTGAATTATAAGTACATTTCAAATCAGAACTACCAAAGCGGTATTATTTCAATGTATCGCAGAGATGGATGTCCTCTATGATGGCGAGTGATTAGTTAAAATAGTTACACTACATAGTGTACCCAATAATTAAAAATGTAATTGTTAAATATTGACTTAGAGTCAAATGCTATGTAGATAATTATATAGTTCACAATAAATTAGGGACAATTAAAGAAATTTAAAATTTATATTAAACTTTAACGTCATCTACGATATTTTCATTACAACTCATTTTATAAATAATAAAACCATTTGATTAAATTAACATAAAATGAAGTGTATTTTTAATTAACTTTTGAGTAGTATCTTTCAATTGCCTTTTAACGTCCTAAAATTGGAGATGGTTATTGTATCTAACCAGAATATAAGATTTTATGACAGCACACTCTTTGGAAGAGGGCACAATATTATTTAAACAGCCAAATTTTAATTAATTAAATATACAGATACATATAGTTAATAATTACACATTATTAAGCTCAAAGAAAAAGTATTTGCAATAATGAACTTAAATCGTGAAGGTGTACATTTTCATAGATATAGTTAACTTAATTATCTTCATAAGTTATCAAGCATTTTCTAAAATAGTTTATGATATTTTAACTTAAGAGTTAAGAGAAGATTCAATTGCGTGGATAATGACCCTTGGAATGTTAACGAGCTTGTAATTGCACGTTAATGGCATCCTGCAATGTTCCATTTTTTAATGAGCTTACCCAACTATGATATCTACAAGCGTAAGAAGAAAACAAGCAATACAATCTGCATTTAGTTAAACTTTAATTAGTTGTAAACTCGAACTCATTCTAATCTGGATTTATTGCCATTAATGGCAAATAACTTCGATGCTACGCCAGCTTTAACCATTACGACAATTGCAACCTTTCTTCACATTTTTACGAATCTCTATGCTTGTCTATCTTAGTGGCGATTATCATTGTTCAGTTTTCTTCATTTAGCAACTCCCTTGACAGAGTTTTATCAGCAGTACACTGTCACTTGTTCTGAAGCTTGTGGATCATGACGCATTATTCCTCTGTTTCGTCGATGGGTAGTTTAAAATGGCCGGAGTTATGTTGTTATTTTCCCCATTTTTTCTAAATAAGCAGAGAAATTCTTGATCAGTGAAACTAATACTATCTCGCGGCCAGATAGAGCTCACCGGCAACCGGAGTAGTGAAGAAACCCTACACATATTGGCCGGGCACCGTTACCAGAAGAGCACCGAATTGTCGATACGCATACTGCCCTTCCAAAGATTAATATGCACAAAAATTTAAAACCGATTTTCGTTTTCAAACCTCTGTCGTGGTGGTACTACAGAACCTGAGCGAGGCCTACTTGGTTCAAGTATTTAGACACCAACGTGTGCCCCATTTACACCAAGCGGATTACCATCATACCGAGGGACATACAATTGGCGAGATGTATTCAAGGAGAATGCACCTAAGCCCCGCGATCGTCATCCACATGACGAAGCAGAGCGATAACAGCGACGTTCCATACTGTTTGACCAATTTTTTATTTCAAATATTGCACTATTATATTTGATGGAGATTACTAGTCGGCGAAACAAGGAATTAAAGCATATCAGTTCAGCAATGGTAAATGAACGTTCACGCTAAGCATTATATTAATGACACCTAAGAACTTGTACATTTAAATTTGAAGCGCAGTATTGAATTATGTCAGTTTCATTTTTTCACAAATAGCACACAGGGTATATTCTTTTTGATTTTTAGAATACTAAATATCGGTTTACTGTACGGTATGCTACTCTTACCTAACTTATACAATAACGTGACTACCTTTTTGTTCTGTATGCTGAAAGCATCAACAATTAATCAAAACACGAATTTCTTTAAAATTTACAGAATTTGTCTGCACTTCAATTTTCAGTGCCTTGTGACCTAATATATCTACTTCCTATCTGAAAGACAATACATTCCCAATTTTGCTGCTGAACCCCCTTTTATGAGAAACAAGTGCGTTTGGCTGTCCAATTACAACATAACACATTAACTAAAAATATAAAAATCCTTAGTCTAGAATGATATCGGAAATGGTTACTAACCACACATTTTACTGTCTAGATAACTATCCACTTGGTAGTGGATGTGCGTAAAGGGGCAACTGCACCAGCCCACCGGCCTACGCATAGTTCTATTGATTGAAGCTAGACCGATAAATACCTTGCCGTCACTTGGCAATTGTTATAGCTCTACCGGGTAATGCAGTAGAGGCGTTTAAGAACAGTTCCTCACTTACTAAATTATTAATGCACTTTGTCACTTACATTTTCCATAAAGTTTTTGTTTACAATACGCTCTAATAAAGAGTTTTTAATTTTCTCCTTTCTTTCTTCCTTCCCTCTACGCGATTTGATTAGCTAAATGAATGGCGTTATATGCAGCGAATGTATTTTTACAATAGCGACCGGTTGTATGAAAACTATTTATGACAGCATTTTTCTTCAAAAATTGAAAAATATGAATCAATTCATTAAAACAGTCTCTCCCTTAACAAAATAGCTGAATTGCACATAATATCTATATACTAAATCCCACCACGGGGTTACGTATTTTAGACAATTACTAAACGCTATTTTCTGGTATTTCGCGATGCTGGTGGCATTTACTCCAATGTCCTCTATGTAATTTTTCTTTAACGTTTCCATTCAGGTTGCCGGAGCAGCAAAAGCAAAAGATCGGAAGATCAAAAGACACTTTGTCCACCCAACTTTCAACAGGGCATGTACACGCGTCAGCATCGTCACGATTTTTCCTGCAAAAACACAAGTTATTACAAATGTTTTGTGATTTCATTAAATGAGACAGTGAATAAAAGCTAAACTCATTTTGCTACAAATGCCGAATTATTCCCTAAACTATGATGATAATTTTCTCTATGCACAGTTCATAATAGAGTAATCAAAATTTCCACATAGTTTTTGATATTGTACTATCAATTAATTATAATCATGTAATCTATTAAAGTTTCGATTTTCGTAAATACAAGTTTAACTTGGTGGAATAAGGTAGAATCCTTTGTGATTCACCTGAGAATCACTTCTCGATCCATACCTGCTATACCTAAATACAGCAGGGTCTAAAATTTAAATGTACACTTTCACCCGTCTCCAGGCGTCAAAAGCGTGCAGACGATACATACATACAAGATGTATTAAAAACGTGGAGATAAACCTGCAGGTTTCCGAGCCGTGTGTTTTCGTTCTTGCCCTGCAAGCGTTAGTCAACTAACGTAGAGCAGACCCTGCTACTAGGCGTAAAACCGCACGACTCAAACTCCTTGCTAACTTAGGCAAATAGTCCATAGTTGTCCCACAAAAATTTTCTTATTTTTCTAACGAATACACGCATTTACATTAAACACCAAAAACATACATTCTAAGACTTAATTATATATGGTGCCGATGTTGTTGGCTGGTTTTCTGGTTGAAGAATGCCAAGAAAGACTTTTATTTTGAATGACAGATTTCGTGGTAATGTTTTTGCCTCCAACCTTCGACGAGCTAGGGGTTTCATCCAAACCAGAGACAAGTCAATGAGGAAGTCACGGCGGCGAAAACTCTCGTAATTTTTATTTGCTGTATAAATGAATAACGCGTTAAGTATGCTGAGATTTAGCAAGTAAAAGAAAACAGTTAGAGGCCATCTTCTTGAATTTCTGGATACGTGATAGAGGGAGCACATCTTATCTGTTAGAGCTACACCATTTTTCGTACGATTATAATACGTTATAATTTCTGGCTTTTGACTAGCTCCTGTCTCGACATCTATCGTCGCGTCATTATGCATCGTGGACATCAAAAGAACCACTTTATTAGGTTTAGGCACATATAAAACCAGTGTGCATAGTGGGTGGAAGCCAAATTTGGAAGAGCATGTTGGGTTTCCTCTTGCAATGCGAAATTCTCGAGGTACTTCTCTTTTATCCTTTTGTACTGTAGTAACCATAGTGATTCTAATTTCAAACAGTTCTTTTGCAACTCTAAGAGATAAAAACCAGTTGCCCATTATTACATTGATGTTTTTGCCTACCACTGGACGTACCATTCTCATTACTACATCGTGTCTTAAATTGCTCAAGCGAAACGGGCCTTCAGGTTGTTGGCCAGCATATATTTCTAAGTTGAATGTATACGGGTAATGTACATCCAGAAGGGCAAAAACCTTCACTGCATATTTTTCCGGTTTGCTTGGGATATACTGTCTGAGAGGACAACGTTCAGGGAAAGCCAACAGTTACTCATCCAATGTCATTTGCGCACTGGGAATTAAATAGTTTTTAAAAGTTCTCGACAAACAGATCGAAAAACTCTCTTATCAATATTCGCACGAATACGTCGGTCTCCAATGTCATTAAAGCGCAGACACCTCGTCTCTTACATGCTCCAATATTAGCGCAATACTCAATCGACTGACTTTCATTACCCCAGCCATCATCAAAATTCCTGTATAACATTTTATTTCAATTGTATCTGTCGGTTTCGCATCTTTTTGCCGTGCGTATTTAATCAATATAATCAATTTTTATATTAGTATATCTGGTTAGGAGATCAATTATATTACCATCCAAAAAGAGAGACATGCATTCTTCAGCAGTAGATTTCTGACGAGCAATTCCTTTGGGACCGGGAGCTACAAACACAATATTGTGACTTCGAGTTCTACCTCTGTTCGAGGAAGCAGTTTTTGACCAGATAGTGCTTTACATCTACACCTCTATAAAAGTCTGTACGTCGATTGCGTTGAGGTGGCTCATCATCGTCAGATTCTAAAGTATTTTCTGATGCTTCACCTGGAAGCTCTTCATCCTGGTTCGATTCTGACCGGTAATCCTGCTCTTCAAGATAATCTTCTTTCCTTTTGGAGCTTGACTGACCGTCGACTTCATTCTGGTCAACTTCATCCTAGCAACTGTACGACTATCAATTGTTCTTAAAATAAAGAAATTCAAAATGTTCAGACATTCTAACATAAGAAAGAGTCATTGAAATAATTATATCATTCACACAAAATCGAAAAATAATAAAAAAATAAGAAAAATGATATGCCAAAAATACTTACGTATTTGGTCGCGCAGCATACAATTGTAGACCCTCTGTAACACAACCACACACTACCGGCACTTGCACAGCACTAAGCGCGTTCGCTAAACATCCAGCTTAAAGTACAGGGACGCTTAAGTATTTTCCAATAGTTTTCGGGATTTTTTCGATTCTGTATGAGTGGATTACATAACCCGCGCGACCACTCCAGGGACTAAAACTTTGAATCGTCTAGGTTTGATTTTGATTCTTTTCCTTCTCTTCGATTCTTCGGAGCGTTATGCTGAAACGGATCCTTCACCTGTATGTGATATTCCTCGAAACCGCATCATGGGTAAGTTGTTAGCTGTTCTCCCTAAACATTGAACACTGAACGGTGGTCTACGATAGTCCTATCTCGAAGATAACTCAAGGGATTACCTACTCCACGATCCGCTCGGTTTCTCACTAAAAATATCGAGGTTAAGTCAAGTTAGACGCTTGGGTTATTAGAATAGATCGTAAAATGAAACAATTTTATAAGCAAGATAAACAATTACTAGTTTGCATAATAATTTGCACAAAGCCAAAATTTTAGTTAAAATGGATAGCGTGACCTTTCTATATAATGTAATCAGAAAGTTTTAAGTTACAACAAAAGGAAATGATTAATGACGTAAGTTTATCGAAGTGCTATATACATAAAGTTATTATAGATTGGAAAGATCGTTACCCTGCCCTTTTTTAGTTTGGATAATTAAATAGTGACATATTAAGCACTAAACGGTTAAAACTGTGAAGGTCTTCAAGAAGATATTGCTAAGTATCACACTCAAAAATACTAATAGTCGAAATTTTATTTATATTTAACTAGCCGCGGATATTACTCAACAATTGAAATTAATAACTTTTACAGAATTAATTTACTTACTAAACAATCGCTATGACTTAATTTTATTTTAAAGTTACTCGAATAATTAATTTTCCGCAATTACAACTAACAATTTTCGTACTAAGACCGCAACAAAGGTGTTTATCAATTCACATACACGAAATCATAAAGCAAGACGATAGTTTTATCATTTATCATATACATTAACACGTGAAGGCACACACGTGAATCCGATAAACAAAAAAAAAGGAATTATGGTTATACGACCTGTATCTGTGGAACTCTTGATGAACTAACCGTAAGCTTCTTGTACAATAACATCAATGTGGTAAATACTGTAGCCAATCGCTGGATATTTGCCGGTAGCCGAAGTCTACAATGAGCAGCCTATGAGTAGATGCAAAGATGACAGCGATAAGTAGTAACGAACAGAAGTCAATCATTCACTTTTTATTTTAATCCGTATTATAACGGGATAATTTAAGCACGGCGAAAACGATAATATCGCAATCTTAAATTAGAACGCAGCAGGGTATTCCTGGCAAAAACAACTTACCGGTGACGCTATATTTTATTTAATTCGTGACGGAGCCCTGGATAAGTAAACAATCGTTTGAGACCGTCCTAATTACTTTAAGCGTGGCTCGCTTCTGTACGAATTACAGATGGAAGAGTAGCACTGCCTTCGTGTTTGTAGGTGTTTAATATATACTTAGATGTTGGACATATTGTGTCGATATACTTAACAAGGTTATGTACTTAAAAATTTAACTGATTATTAGGAAATTAGTAGCAATTGATAAACTTAATTCTACACAGAGGCTCGCCGTTGACCTTTGCTAATTTGGCTTCGTTTGTGCATTAATTAATGTGTGTTAATTATTATTATTTAGAAAATTAATTGTATTATAAACGGCTGTTGCATCTGGCACTTATAGCCCTGAAGTTATTGCTTATTTATATTTGACTTTTGTACTTTTGTAAATTGAAGTTCATTATATATAGCGATCCATGTTGCACTCGAATGCTTGCTGAACGAGTTAAATGTTTGATTTATACTTTGTGTACTTTATGTACAAACGTAAGCTTTAATGTGCTTTATAACAAACGTTATTATAATAAGAAAGCTGTCAGATATTAATGAGTGTAAGTACACTTATTGTTTAGTGATTCATTATGCAATTGTATGGTTTCTAGCTTATGCTTTTAATCTTTGCTTGAGGCAGTAGTAGTAAATTACCTACTATTTTTAGTGTTGCTTGAAATGACTTACGATTTATTCATTTTTTTTTATTTTGAATCGCAGTGGTTGACATCTGGCTGATATGGGTTTTGTGTAATTGAATTATTTTATTTTTCGGTTGACCTAAAACTATAAGACTCAAGTGTTAAAGAGAGCTCTTCCTGAAACCACGGTTCAACGATTTATTTTCTTTTGCTATTTGTTTTTGTACTTAGCTTTCTAGGGCCAACGTCGGTCAGTGTGGAAAGGTTATTTGTTGCAATTTAAGATTAATTTTTTTTCAATTTTAGAGGTGTTTTTTCGATATAGCTTGTTAAGAAAACAGTTTTGTGCATTCGAGAGTTGGGTTATTTTTGGAGAAAAAAAAACAAATTGTGTCATACTACCAGTATTTGTTTTCTTTATCACTACGTATTAGGATGCGATTCCTAATCGGACCTGTCGTCTTCTTGGACTGCGTTCTGCATATTTATTTTAATTGTACCGCACCTCTTGCTATACCGTGGCCCCTTTCTTGGTTTGAGGGGGATAGTAATATAAACCAAGCGGTGCCCTTTTATAATTTTATGTTTCTACGCCAGCCACACGCCCATGCATCTGAGTGCTTTGACCGACCGATTGAGATTCCGGCTTTTCTTATTAGTTGTTACGGCACACCATTTATTTTTTTCGTGCACGTAACAAACAGTTTAAGATGAATAGCTAGATAATTTTATTGAGTTTGAGTTTATTAACTCTGCACTATGTTTTTTTTTAAATCACTGTAAATTTCTCTCTTGATATAAATTCTTTTTTACACGACTTTAGCAGATTATCTATTGGTTTACGAAATAAACAAATACACGAAAGTGCAGAAAATTACATTCGTCACATAAATAAAATTTATCTCATACAACCGTGAGATATTTTTTGCCAGTAATTACGTACATTATGGAAAAAAAGCGAAAGTATCCGACATATACTTAGAGCTAACTCGAACAAATGCTCTGCGCTATAGTAGTGTACTTCTTCTTTTCAATATTTTACGCTGTTCGTGACAAAAATTTTCTCAGAGTTGCTGCTTTTTGTACTTTCATTTTATTTAACGATCGAAACGATTTACTGTACAATCTCAAGTGTTGAAATATTAAGGTAGAAATATTTCCGTAAAAACACTTTTCTGTTTACTGCGTTTTTGAAGACGAAAATGTTTGAAAATTAAACCAAATTTAGATTTAATGGCATTAATAGCCAAATAAAATCAGTTACAACTAAAAAGTAAGGGGTAAGTAATTACTTAAATATTGTATGGCTCTTTCTAATTTTCAGTAGTCACGCATTGTGTTTTTGCTAATATAAGAATGTATTGAAAGAAAACGCTGATTTCATTTTTAAACAACTTACTTTGTGCAAACTAGTGATTCACTTCCTCATTAATCAGTAAATATTTTGTTAAGTATTCTATACATAATAAATTAAGTTGGAGCGCGTGACAATTTCCTTTAACAAGTCTTACCGAAGAATTATTTATTAAGAGAGTAAAGTTGAAAAGTAAGTGCTATGTTCGAAGATTTCATAAACGGAAACGTAACACGAATAAGGATAATTTGAAAATGTAGTTTAACAAGCGGAAATTAATTCCCTTGACGTACACACTTTATTACTATGAATAACTTTAAAATCCTTTGCAAGTCTTAATCATTAAACTGTTTTCAAATTTACAGAGAATATAATGCTAGAGTGGAAATAATAATTCGTATAGTATAAAGATTATTGCTTAATGCTCGGAAATATTGTCGCTAACATAAGAAACTTACTTGCGATGTTTCTTTCGTAAATGCGATTGACGGTACACAACGCAACTCTGCCCTGGAATAACTTCGATATGCTAGATGGGGTTGGGATAATTCTCTTTAGTAAAGGGTGAGATGCGTATCGAAAACGGAGTGCTATAGGAAATTAGCTGGTAATAACTAATTTCTCTCTTGAAATTATACGGGGCAGAGTAAGAATGTTTTTGAGTTTAGTTTATGTTAGGATAAAGAGTGCAGCAGGACCTAAAATATCTCTAAGCAATTGTACAGGAGTAAGGGTGTATCCAAGTGGTGGGTACGATTAGATTATTGTGGTATACACAGCTTGTGAATGAAACTACCAGTAAGATCTAACGTTGGATTGTGAAGTGATTTACAGGGAGCAAATCTACCTACCTTTCAACTGCTTGTTTAGTAGTCACACTATCTTAGGAACTTTTGTATCGATAATGTTGAATATACTTAATCCAAAACAGAGTTAAGTAGGTATACGCATGGAAGGTGCAAGGATATAGAGATTCGTTCAAATAATCATTTATCCGCTTGAATGTATTAAGATGGGATTTTTTAAGAGAATAAAAGAATCATTTTAAAAATATATTTGATATCAAGTATGAGGACCATTTGTTTAGTAAAACAAATGGTCAGTTTAATATCTTATGATTGTACTTACTAAGTTTTCTGCATTCCATTATGATTTCGTTCTGTTCAACTTATTAATCAGCTTTTTAGGAGCTACGCATCCTATCTCTATACTGTTATTTTGAGCTGATGGTACCTTTATGTTTATTCTGGGTACTTGCACACGTGCATTCCTAAATGCGTGCATGCGTTCGTTCCTACCTGCGTTCGTGACACGTATGTACACATGCAAATGTGCATACGTTACTACGTACCTACGTGTATAAGTTCTCAAGAGCATACTTACGTACCTGCAAACGTTCACATGCATACGCCGTACGTGCGTGCGTGCCATGTGCAGACAACAAATGTTTCTTCAACAAGATGGGGCTCCTCTCCATTTTAGTCGACAGGTCACAGAATATCTAAATGTTGCTTACCCTAATAGGTGGATTGGGCGTGGAGGTCCGCATGCTTGGCCACCGAGATCGCCCGATCTCACACCTTTGGATTATTATTTGTGGGGTCATTTGAAAAGTTTAGTATACGAGGTGAAAGTTAATACCAGAGATGCACTAATACAGCGTATTCGGGATGCGTGTCAACAAATACGGAACAACCACCAGGTACTTCGAGCGGCTACTCTGTCCATTTTACATCGCAGCCGTCTTTGTATTAATGCCGAAGGACGTCATTTTGAACATTTGATTTGATTTTATAAACTTTAAACGCTTGTATTCGCACTTGCGAATCAGACCTATGTTTATGGGACTTTTTTTACCCAAGGAACATACCATTTCAGTTTGTACAGTTCCTCACCGGACACCCTGTATATATATATATATATATATATATATATATATATATATGTGTGTGTGTGTGTGTGTGTGTGTGTGTGTGTGTGTGTGTGTGTGTGTATAGGGTGAGTCATTAGTGCGTCGTCGGAAGATCCTGGCTTTATTATTAAAAATAAAAAAAAATGTTATAGCGCCGATGTATATCAGACTTAGATGTGCATCGAATAAAAATAGTTTCATCCCTATAGGGTGTTCCATAATTGCAGGACCGGACTTTGTTTTGTTAAATGGAACCCTATATTTATTTAATTTTATTTTTATTTGTCTTGTTGAATGCTAAAAAACGCGATTTTGTTTTTAAATTGATTATACTATACTGGGTGTTTACAAAATATGGTCAATTTTTGCAAATTTGAAATGACCATAACTTTTGTTTTTTAAATGAAACACCCTGTATTTTATCATGTCATCGTGTTCTGTTTTTAATTCTCTTACGTTTTTATTAATATACAATATACCTAACGTTACGCGTTATCGAAATATTTAAGATTTGTTGCAAAATTAATAAAATAATCATGACTTTTGCTTTGAATATTTTCAAATCGTAAATGTGTTGTTGACAATATGGTCCAATAAACACTAATGGACAAAGATTTACTTCTTATTCGAGTTTTGAAAATCATAATTTTATAATATGGCGATAAGTGTAAAAAGGGCATCCAGTAGGCCTGCGATTTATAATTCCTGACGTTTGGCTTAAACGTCATTCACTAGTTCCTCAGTTTAGTGTGAAAAATGAAATTTTCCTAAGATGAATGTATTGCTATGGTCTACGCTTTGGACGAAGGTGAAAGAAATTCATTTCTTGCTTCCAGAATTTATCAACAACTATTTCCGGAGCGCAGGCATCCTGATCCAAGGATATTTGAAAAACTCAAAGAATGATTTGAAAGAACAGGACATGTACAATACCAAAGAAAAGAACGAGAAAAAAGGGTTATAAACGAAGAAAACGTATTTGTGGTACTAACCAGTGCAGTGGAAAATCCAAACGTTAGCACAAGAAACCTCAGTGCTGATTTAGGTATTAGTCAAACTATTGTTTCCAAGATTATTCGAAAAAATCAATTTCATCCGTACCATTTTCAACTAGTCTAAGAGCTGAATGCAAATGATTTTCAAAGACGCTTGGAATTCTCCCAGTGGGCACTGGAACGATTAGGACAGGACAATGATTTCCTTAAACACATTTTGATGACCGACAAAGCAACCTTTCACAAAAATGGTTTTGTGAACAGGCATAATTTCCATTATTATTACAATGCAAATCCCCACGCTATTAGAAGAATAGATCATCAGCATCGCTGGTCTTTGAATGTGTGGGGCGGGATAGTAGGGAACCATATAATTGGACCTTAGTTTTTTTAAAGAAACATTAATGGTCAAACCTATCTTGAATTTCTTCAAAATGAGTTACCTCCGCTCCTTGAAGAAATGCCGTTAGACATACGTCAAAGGATGTGGTCTCAGCAGGATGGTGCGCCTCCCCACTATAGTCGCATTGTTAGAGAACATCTAGACCGAACGTTTCCCAATAAATGTATTGGGAGAGGAGGGCCAGTAGGGTGGCCAGCTCGGACTCCTGATCTGAAAAAATTAAATTTTTTCCTGTGGGGTTATATTAAAAGCTTAGTATACCAAGAATCTCCTACCACCAAAGAAGATATGAAAATTAGAATACAAAATGCATTTCAAATGGTTAACCAAAATATGCTGCGAAATGTTGAAGATTCTTTTTTGAGGAGAATTCACACCTGTTTGCAAGAAAATGGTGGACACATCGAGCATTTGATTTAATTATAACTTATTATAATTTTCTCAATAATTTATGATTTTTCAAATACAAATTCTTTTGTTTGCTTTATTACTTTTGTATAGACCGTCCAGTTTGTCACAATTGTCATTAATTTTGCAACAAATCTCAAATATTTCGAGAACGCGTAACGTTAGGTATATTACATGCTTAATAAAAAAGTAAGAGAATTAAAAACAGAACACGATGACATGATAACATACAGGGTGCTCCATTTATAAAACAAAAGTTATGGTTATTTCAAATTTGCAAAAATTGACCATATTTTGTAAACACCCAATATAGTAGAAGCAGGAAGTATGAAGGTCAAAAGATAGAGCAAGGTCTTGTTTACCCGTCTGCCAAACCTTACAGTTCTACTGTTAATATTAAGGTCTTCAGAACAATTTAAATAAAGGTATAAATTTTCACTTTTTTAAAGAGAAAATGCTCTAACTTGGCAACGCCACAAAATAAATTTAAAAACGAAGTACCGTTTTTTAGCATTCAACAAGACAAATAATAATAAAATTAAATAAATATAGGGTACCATTTAACAAAACAAAGCTGAGTCCGGCCCTGCAATTATGGAACACCCTATAGGGATGAAACTATTTTTATTCGGTGCACATCTAAGTCTGATATAGATCGGCGTTATAACATTTTTTTTATTTTTAATAATAAAGCCAGGATCTTCCGACGGCGCACTAATGACACCCTGTACAGGGTGGTTCATTTTCGATGTTTTCTTATGGGAAGTACCCTTTCTATTACAGATAGACAAAAAATAATATAGAGTCCTTGTGCTCGATTTTGGTGTTAATTAAGATCCAATAGTCATAATCAAGATATCTCTGACCGTTATTGCGCAATTAGCCAAAATTGATATAATGGCGATTTTGAAAAACTGTTATTTCTAAATGTATCGACAAACTGTAAAAACATTCTTAAGGCACCTTTTTAAGTAGAATCCGTTAGTGCATTCACATTTTTAATACCTTCCTAATTTAAAAAGATATGACATAAAGTTGTTTTTTTTATATGGAAACCATAGTTGGCTATGACATTTTTCAATGACATTTTTTTGTGCTTTTCAAAAATATATAACACTTCTATGCTGTTTTAATAATTAATTGATTTTTTAAGTTTTTCTTATTTACGTTTTATATTAAGAATACACAGTAGGCATAGGGGACTGAGATTTATTTAAGTAAAAACAAATGATACCTACATGTCAAATAATACAGGTCGCACAATTAAAGATGATTCGGGTCGCGCAGATACGTCATTGCGTTCGGGAACTATCGTCAGCTTAAAATCACTTACCAGGGGTGGCGTAATTAATCGTTGGTACATGTACAAAATCACATTTAAAGTGTTATGTTATTTTATTAATTTAATAATTGATATACATTCCTAATCTGTTTAAAAACATTCTAATTTCATTAACTTAAATGTAATATTTCCATTAGTATTAAGAAAATGTGTTAATAATTATGTTTGTATACGTACAATGACGTAATATACACTTGAACCAATTTACCTGCGACGCTACTGAACTTCTCGAATTGCCGCGAGTAGAATATTTGAAAACGGACGAATGCGCATCTGACCTCCAAATCATCTTTAGTTGTGCGACCTGTACATTAAAAATTAGAAGTGTGCAACAAAGTGATCTTGGAATTTAGTTATTAACATGCCTAATTATACAAATTCAGAAAAATTTTGCATGTTAAAGTGTTTTATATTATCCGAAGGTGATAAGAATGTGGCATTGGAATTATATTTACAAAATTTTCCTGAAAGGCAGCAGCCAAATAAAAATATTTTTGAACGGTATTAGTTAATAGAAATTAAAATTTTCGCTATCTCAAAACAATATCTTAATTAATTTTAGGTTACAGAAAAATTTAATTGGATTCGGTTCTTTTAAAAATCCCAGGCCAAAAACTTACTTTAAATGAAATTCTGAAGAAAATTCAATGGTCGTCTTAGGACAAGTCGAAGCAGGGCGAACAACTTCATCTAGACAAATAGTTAATCTTGGCGTGTCTGGAAGCAAGTCCCTTCGAATTTTAAAGAAACACAAATACCATTGCTGTAGATTTCGGAAAGAACATTTTTTGACTATAGACGACAAAAGGCGACGTACTAAGTTCTATAACTGGTATAGAAGTCAGTGCCAAAATACCTAATATCAGTAGTGATGGTATTCTTAATAATCACAATTTACCTTACTAGGCAAATACTAACGCTTATGTCAGTGTTGTCCGCTGGAGGCAAGGGAAATTTGGAATAAATGTGTGGTGCTCCATTAAAAACGGACGTTTTTATTATCGCATGTATGAAGAAACATTAAACTCAATGAAATATCTCGCTATTCTAGGAATTGATTTGGAGGGATTTCTAGAGTCTTCCTTTAACACAATATTGCAATGTCATATTTCAGCAAGGCGGAGCTTCCGCACATAATTCCCGTGTAGTTAGTGACTACTTAAATTTACGTTTTCTTAATAGCACCAATTTTGTGGAATTATGTACAAAACAACTAATAATACTGTTAATGAGTTAAAAGAAAGTGTTCGTGTGGCTTTTACACAATTAACACCATTGTCTATATATAACTCTGTAAATTCAATTAGAAGACGATGCGAATTCTGCATCCAGAAAGAGGGCGTACAGTTTGAAAAATATTTGTAGTTTTAGTGTGTTTTTTATATTGATATTTTGTGTTCATATTTTTGTTCGTTTATAGAATTAGATGTTTACATACGTATAAAAATTGATTTGCTGTTAATTTCTGATGATGTTATATTGTTTATTTTCATTTCATTTCAATTTGAATTTGAGGTTTTTTGATAATTTTATATTCAATCTTTAGATTTTATAATTTGTTACCATTCCACAAGAACAACATTACAATTAAACTTATTTGAGTTACAAAATGTCTCTAAAATATTTTATTGTAAGTGAAATTTCTTATTGAGTAGAATATCTTTATTCAATTTCACATCTGGATTTCTAAGCCAACTGTTACCCTTAATAAATATACCAATTAAGAAAAACTTAAAAAAGTCAATTAATTATTAAAATAGCATAGAAGTTTTATATATTTTTGAAAAACACAAAAAAATGTCATAGCCAAGTATGGTTTCCATATAAAAAATAGCATAGAAGTTTTATATATTTTTGAAAAACACAAAAAATGTCATAGCCAAGTATGGTTTCCATATAAAAAATACAACTTTATGTCATCTTTTTAAATTAAGGAGGTATTAAAAATGTGAATGCACTAACGGATTCTACTTTAAAAAGTGCATTACGAATGTTTTTACAGTTTGTCGATACATTTAGAAATAAAAAAGTTATTCAAGTTTTTCAAAATCGCAATTTTTTTAATTGTGGCTAATTGCGCAATAACGGACAGAGATAAATGAACCACCCTGTACACATGCATACTTGAATACTTGAGTATGGGGTACATGCGTCCAAATGGAAAAAGATGCCCAAGTGCAAACGTATATACGTACATACCGTGTGGACGTTTAGGTTGGAATAAATTCAATATCTCGTAAAGCACAATTTTTTTCAAAAATCGCTCGGACCCGTTGATTTTATATTTTTTCGGGGCATATTTTGCGAGAAAAAAAATTTTATACAGGGTGTCTCAAAAAAGATTTGCTAACCAAATTTTTTTTTTCAAATTGCAACCCAATTTTTTTGCATTTTTGGATTGCCCTTACAATTCTAAACATTTGTCATGTAGCATGTGCTATACCTAAGTCCAAGAGTTTTGGAGTTATTCGCATTCAAAATTTAAAAATTGAAAAAAGATCATGAAGAAAACGAAAAATAAAATAATTTTTATAACGTTTTATTATATCGATAACAAAGATTCGTAAACTTAAAAATAATTTTATTTCAGCAAATGCTCGACATGTCTTCCGTTAGCCAACTGACCATAGTCTAATCGATCTACAAATTCCTGCTGCACATTTCGAACCATTTCGGGCGTTAGTTGACTAACATTTGCTGAAATAAAATTATTTTTAAGTTTACGAATCTTTGTTTAGCAAATCTTTTTTGAGACACCCTGTATAACATTTTTTTTCTCGCAAAATATGCCCCGAAAAAATATAAAATTGACGGGTCTGAGCGATTTTTGAAAAAAATTGTGCTTTACGAGATATTGAATTTATTCCAACCTAAACGTCCACACGGTATGTGTGTACGTGCATTTGTCAACAGCGCCAAAATAAAATGCATTTATATAAAAACGAATGGATGCAGCATTTGCCTTTTCAATCCCATAAATGGGTTTAAACATTGTCATTTTACTACAGCAAAAATGTGTTAAATACTAATTGTCAAACGACGGCCCTTGGAAACGGAATTTTAAACGAATCGTACATTATATGTCCCAAAATTATTTTTTCTGTTTCAAAAATTACTTATATGCTTCCCCGCCATTATAGGAAACTTCATTTGCTGTGATGCGAGCAATAAGGATTACGTTGTAAGTCACACAGAGCAATTATTTTCTCCATATCTTCTTTGTTTAATATTGAAGCACTCGATATTTGTTTTCAAAACGGGAGCTGCTTTCCATTTTGTTTTACTAGGTTTTGATGGCTATTTTTTTACAGCCCTAAAAATAAAGCTTTTGCATTCAAAACTTAAAACTGACCTCAGGAAAAATTGTGCGTTTTCTTTATGTAGTTAAGAGAAAGATCTAAGTCGACAACATGCACAACAAATTCATTTACAATTTAGGTGAAGATTCCATAACTGACAAATATGATGGGTGCTAATTTATAATACTTTGTCAAATTAATTAAATGCAACACTAACAGCTAAACTTACTATTCTTCATGCTTTGATTAAAGATGTATTAATTTTATGCGGCCTATTTTCAGTTTCTTTCTTTTAGCGCGACGTTATAAAGCGGACTCTGGTTCCGTCAGGCTTAGTCCTGAAGCCTTGAGTTGAATTTATTAGTCTCTAATTTTTCCCAAACTTCTTAACTGCTCTCGGATTCGAACTTGGATCCTTTCACTTTCAAGTCTGACACCTTTGACATTGAGCCACTGAGTAATCCAATATGTATTGGTTAGAACTTATAGATACATACACACGCACGCAAGCACCCACCCACCCAACAACCCAACCACCCATCCAACCACCTACCCAACCACCCACCCAACCGCCCAACCAACCACACAACCAACCGCCCAACCAACCGCCCAACCAACCGCCCAACTAACCGCCCAACCAACCGCCCAACCAACCGCCCAACCAAACGCCCAACCAACCGCCCAACCATCCGCCCAACAAACCGCACAACCATCCGCCCAACCAACCGCCCTACCAATCGCCCAACCAACCGCCCAACCAACCGCCCAACCAACTACCCAACGAACCGCCCAACCAACCTCCCAACCAACCGCCTAACCAACCGTCCAACCAACCGTCCATCCAACCGCCCGAACAACCGCCCGACTAACCGCCCGACCAACCGCCCGACCAACCACCCGATCAACCGCCCGACCAACCACCCGACCAACCGCCCGACAATCTCCCCGACTAACTGACCAACCAACCGCCCAACCAACCGCCCAACCAACCGTCCAACCAACCGTCCAACCAACCGCCCAACCAACCGCGCAACCAACTGCCCAACCAACCGCCCAACCAACCGCCCATCCAACCGCCCAACCAACCGCACAACCAACCGCACAACCAACCGCACAACCAATCGCCCAACCAACAGCCCAACGAACTACCCAACCAACCACCCAACTAACCACCCAACCAACCACCCAGCCAACCAACCAACCAAACCCCCAACTAACCACCCAAGCAACCACCCAACCAACCACCCAACCAACCACCCAACCAACCACCCAACCAACCACCCAACCAACCACCCAACCACCCTAACACCCAACTACCCTACCAACCAACCGCCCAACCAACCGCCCAACCAACCGCCCAACCAACCACCCAACCAACCGCCCAACCAACCGCCCAACCAACCGCCCAACCAACCCAACCAACCGCCCAAGCTACCGCCCAAACAACCGCCCAAACAACCGCCCAACCAACCGCCCAACTAACCTCCCAACCTACCTCCCAACCAACCGCCCAACCAATCGTCCAACCAACCGTCCATCCAACCGCCCGAACAACCGCTTGACTAACCGCCCGACCAACCGCCCGACCAACCACCTGACCAACCGCCCGACCAACCACCCGACCAACCGCCCGACAATCTCCCCGGCTAACTGACCAACCAACCGCCCAACCAACCGCCCAACCATCCGCCCAACCAACCGTCAACCAACCGCCCAACCAACCGCGCAACCAACCGCCCACAACAGCCAACCAACTGCACCCAACCGTTAACGCAACCAACCGCAACTAACCAACCACGAACCCAGCCAACCAACCAACAAACACCCAACCAACCACCCAAGCAACCACCAAGCACCACCAAGCACGCAACCAACCATCAACCAACCCAACCAACCTCCCAACCAACACCCAACCACCCTAACACCCAACTACCCTAGCCACACCAACCAACGCACACAACACGCACCCCACACACACGCGCGCAACACTCATCGCTCACGACGCACACCGACAGACGCACAACACACTGACACACATCACATCACACACACGCATACCACACACACACACACACACACCACACACACACACCACACAACACACCACACCACACACACACCACACACACACACACCACACACACACCACACACACACACCTTACACACACACACAATTTTTCAAGAAATGTTATTCAAAATTTCCACAATAATCATTTGAGGGCGGATGAAGTTTTTCATGCCATAACCGAAACCCATTTCTTCATTTTTTCTCAAATGCTTAGCTTGGCCGCGATGGGATTCAAAAATGAGCATCAAGATCTCCCGACCTCAATAGCTTAGATTTATTTTTGTGGGGCTACAAAATGCTAGTGTACATAAATCCAATTAACACTGGGAAAAATAGCACGTTAATTTAAAATACTCTATAAATATTTTAATTTATGTGGGTGGGTTGGTGGGTGGTTGGGGGTGGGGCGGCTGGGTGCGTGCGTTCGCGAGTACGTGCATGCGTGCGTTAGTCCGTAAGTGCATGCGTGCGCGTCTGCATGCGTGTGTACATGTGCGCGTGTGTGTAACTGTTTGGGTGTTGCACAGTAACCTAAGGCGCGTATTATTCGTATCCCTATGGGTTTCATATCTATACTAGCCTGGCTTATCGGATTTTCTGCCAGTTGTATATAACTGGATCCTTATATGGTACTACTGCTGTGTATTTAGGATCTTCTTTTTCGTTACCCTGTTTCTGTTTACTTTAGATGTTTGGACTGGGGGTCATTTCTTTTGTGTCTTGGCGGTATTTTCTTTTTCTTTTTTCAGGTCTGCTTGTTTTGAGCATATTCTTTCAGCATCTTGACACACACTTTTGTATTTATTAGAGTTGTAGTGTAGGTACTTCTCTGTGTGGGTAGGCTTACTATATATACACACTTGTGAAAGTGTTTTCATTTCCGGGTACATGCAGTAATAGCAGTTTTTGTTCAGACTTCAATTCCATTGTGAAGTTTATAGAGGGTGTGCGTTCCATTATTGTGCTTACTGAGAGTTTCGTGCGTTCGTCCAACGCTTCAACTATTTTCAGCCTGTCCCTTATGATAGTTAGTGTTTTGTCGGTGGACACAGAATAGGCTCACAGTGTCCAAATATGTGGCTTGTCATCTAAATAGTTGCGCACTCTCCATAATATTCACACTGGATTTGGAGTCGGAACAACTGCCATTTTTGGATATACTTGTATATAGGAATGACAACACTTTCGTGTATACAGGAACTCACTCTCACTACAATTCCAATCACCATAAAAGAGAGAAGATAGGGGTGACAAGATGATTGTACGATAGAGCTGAAAGGATGTGCTCAAAACAAGAGGACCTGAAAAAAGAAAAGAAAATCTCCTGAAAACTTGAAGAAAATGGCTACGCAGACATAACGTCTAATATAAACACGGAGAGGGTAACAGCGGTAATATCATATATACTATCCCAAACAAAATACGAAAATGAGTAGCAAAATGTTACATTCGTTACTTATTGAAATGCTTCATGGTCGCACGTACTTAACATTCAATGTATTGTATTACAGTTTGTAATAACCGGTGCAAAGTTCAATTTCAATGTTATATTTTTGAATTTGATTGAAGATTGTGACATTTTAATTCCTGAGGAATACCAAATATTTTCTGGCTTCTATTTAATCCATCTGTTATTCTGTTAATTATTCCATATTCTCCAAGCGGTTTTGTTACCGATACAATTTCAGGCTATAATTAGTGAGTTTAGGAAGGAACATACATTTCGAGTAAATCTATTTGGTCTGCGGTAATCGTAATCTCGTCAGGGCGAGAGTGTAGCCATTAACTTTCTCTAGTTCTCATATATTTATTTTAGGGGTTTAGACAGACATCATGTGTAATCGAACCTGTTCTTTTTGGGATATTACATTGTCTGAATTTGTATTAATTTAATGTTACTTTTCCTCGGGTAAGAATTGTCTAAATGTTTTCGCTTAGGTTTTATATGGGTCCTAGGTCCGCTATTTATCACTACGATTCTAAAAGCTTCCGAAATGACTAACGGGTTGCTTTTCTAAAATGTTCCATCTAATGGAATTGCTCTGATTCTGAGACATGAAATTCTATTCGGTGATATCATTTTGGACATCCTTAAGGTCTATAATCAAGACAACATTTGGAGATTCAAAGCTAAGTTAATATTTATCGCTATGCTTTATGACTACCTGTGTGTTTGATACTCGCAAATGCAAACAAATTTAAATCTATATTAATGTACAGACATACCTACGTTATTTGTCCAAAAATTTAAATAGTTACTTAACCCATAACTTTAGAATTGGTCAGTTGTAATATTAATAAGCTTTATATGTACTTTCAGACAAGGTTAATTTTACAGTGCAATTTTCATTATTTAACTTTGTTAGGTTTTTCTAAATAGAAAACTGTACGGGTAAATGAATTCAACCTTGTTCCTTTTAAGCTGTGTTATTATTCTCTACTAGCTTATTAGTTTAGAAACAATGGTCTTATCTGTTAGATATGGCAATCTACTATTGGGCTGCCTTTCTTGTAAACGTATTGTTGAATAGTGTGCAAGTATGTATCTGTGCCTTGTGGATGGCCTATACATTTTTTTCCCGTTAGTGTGCTCATGCTTATGGTTAGCACTTACTTATTTTAGCTTATTTAGATTCTTGTTCGTAAACTGTTCAGGAGTCCTTCTCCTCCTCAGCCCTGGTCTTTCTTTTTTTGTTGGTGTTGGGCTGTTTTGTGTAATTGTATAGTTTACAATCGTAATTTTTGGTGTTAAACACAAGAAAAAAATTTTTGACTTTATTTGAATAATTACGTTAATCGTTTTAAGTATTGTTTAGCCGGGTGTAGCGTGCTGCGTGTGGCTAATCCTAGTAGTTTGCCGTTATCTTGCGAAGTCGTCGTCGAATAGACGGGCGGGACGATGCGAAAGACATACGGAGTATTACCTGGGGATTCTTCTATCTCCTCGGGGAAGTCGTTAAGGAGTTGTATTAGGATCGCGGGGGTGTTTCAATTTTAGTTTATTTTTTTACATGGGAATTGAGGAAAGTGGTAGTTGTAGGGAGTGACAAGGATCTGGTTGGAATTGTGTCGCCGAAAACTTTTGCATAGTTTCTTTGTAATGTCTGTATTCTGTGTGTGATGGGTGGTATGTTGGCGTGTTGTATTGTGAGGTCGTTAGGGTGTCTGAAAGGTGTATGCGACTGAGTATTCGGCGTTCACAGGAAGCAATATAGGAGAGGTGATTAGGGTTTGTTAGTGTACATGGGTGCTCGGAAATCCATAACAGGGCGTATGTATGTTTTGTAGGTATATTGAAGTGTTTTGGGGCGCCCAGTAGGTTTGCTCGGTTTCTTATCCTGTTAAAGAGTTCTTTATACACCGGGGAACCACTTAAGGGTTTTAGTGAAGAAGATTCTTAAGTAGGTGGCTTCTTGTTGGAATGGGAGTCCTTCTTGGTTTAGGATGAGGGAAACATTAATGTCGGTTAGATTTGGAAATTGATCTTCGTGGTAGTTAGGATGTCGGAAGAAGATTGCTTGCGTTTCGGTGAGACTGACGGACACTCTCCACCAGTTCGCCCAGTTGGAAAACTTCCGGAGGGTTTTGGATGAGGCGGGAGACCGTTCCGATGTTCCGATTCACCACCCAGAAAACAGTGTCATCCGCAAACTACGAAACTACTCCGAATTGTGTAAGTTCGGGAATTTCTGACGCGAAGATAGTGTAGAGGTTCGGAGCTAACGCAGAACCTTGCGGTACGCCTGCTGTAAGTTGATACGGACCGGAGAAGGTGTTGCCTACTTTGACTCGAACTGGCCCATTAGTGCAGTACGAGAGTAGGACTTTGGAATGGGATGGGGTGTTAAGCTTGCGGGTATTGTGTAGGAGACCGGCGATCCAGGCCCTGTCAAATGCTTGCTTAATGTCCCGAAACGGCTGCGTTTGTAAAATACTTGTCTTTTTTGGGTTTTTGAAATGTGTATTTTAAATTATACAATCTAAACGTTAGAGGGTGTTCTGATTTGTCATCTTTAAGACAGTTTAGCAATATTTAATTTTTAATGACCTAGTTATTCTTTACTAAAATTTAATTCTATAGTTGGCTTTATACGTTTCTCAAACTGCAATATTAATAGCAGCCTAATGTTTATGTTTTAACTTTTCAACTTTGACAAAATTGTTTTCAACATCTTTAACAATTTTAATAGATATTACTACTGACGAAGATAACTGTAAGTGTTGTCGAAACGTTTAGATTGTATAATTTGAAATACACCATTAAAAACCCCAAAAAAGATACGTATGTTATTATATGTGATAATGGTGAATGTTTATATTTTCATGTTACATCCAGGTTGCATTGCTTATGATTCAATGCTCTGGTGGTCTCTGTAAGCAGCTTCAACAAGCGATTTTGACACGTTCGGTGGGGGAAGCCGAATTGGCTCTAAGGAAGGAGTTCGTTGAATTCAAGGTGGTCTCTGAGCGGCCTGGATAGAATCTGCTCAAAGCATTTTCCGAGCCAACTCAGGAGGGAAATGGGTCTATATGTGGAGGGTGTAGTTAGGTTGGAGTGAGGTTTGGATATCAGGACGGTGGAGGTCGATTTCCAATTCGTCGGGCAGTGAGATAGGGTTAGGCATTTGTTATAAATACCGGAGAGTAGGTAGAGGGTAGGTGTCGGAGAATTTTACGATTTAGGCGGTCATGACCTGGGGCTGAATTGCGTCCTTTTTTAAAATACGCGTTGACCTGATCGAAGGGATTCTCGTTATCCAATTGGATTTCGGGAAGGTCAAGGGTAAGGAATTCTTCAAGGCGACTCTCTAGGGGTGCCTTGAACTGGGTGTCGAATTGGGATCTTTTGGGGATCGGAAAATAGATTGGAGGTGAAGACTGAAGAAGTCGGCCTTTATTTGGTCGGAGGAGATTAGGTTGCTCTGTGGGTCGGTTAAGTGTGAATTAGGGGTTACTTTCGTTCTGATAAGTCTATCAAACTGTTACCACAAGAGTTTTTCGTTTCCGTAGTCTAACTGGGAGGTGTGCCTTTGATCCAGCACTCTTCGGAGTGTTTGTTTGCTTCTCGCCTGATTAAGGCAATTGTATTCGGTTTTGAGGGCCGTATCCTTAAATCGCAAGAATTGACGATCGATTCGTCTTATCCCTGATCCAGTTTGCGCGAAATGTCGATGTCTTTCAATGGGACTGAGATATGGACCGCTTCGGTAATTACGGAGGTTAGGTCTTGAATGGCTCTCTCGAGATCTTGGGTCGTTAGAAGATTGTTTGTTGGAAGGTTGTTGGTGATTTGTTCAGAGAAAACACTTTCCAGTCTGCTTTCGAAAAATATTTAATTACTGTATATTAAGGAGTGCTGGAGAAGTTTTGGCCATTAGTGGTAGATGATCTGAATTGACCGTGGTGCCTAAAAACTACTTATGATCAAAATAGTGTGCTATGTGATCTATTATTGAGGCACCTAGATGGTCGAAATATGGCGGCTGTGTGTTAGCGACTCGCAGAAGCGTCATCTGTAAGAGAGCTGATGATAGCCTGATAGCATTGCCATTGCTTCGGGAGTCACCAGATTGGGTGTGACGGGATTGAAATCACCTAAAATGGCTGCATTAAGCGTAAATTAAGAAGTCATCGTATAGTACATTGTAACCGGGCGGGTTGTAGTAGGAGAAGAAAACGATCAGTGGGAAAAGTGCACCTTCACAGTAACGGATTCTAGATGCTGTAGGTGCGCAGGAAGTTAAAAGGGAATAGGTGGGAATAAATTTTTAATTATGAGGGCCGTTCCATGATGGCTGTTGTTCAGATAGGTGTGATATGCGTTAAAGTTAAGTGTGCATCTGTTTGTGAGCTTTGCGGTATGCCTCACCTGTGAGCAGGTAAAGCAATACTTGGAGAAAGGTTGTGGGATAAGGGAGGGTTTTCAACTGTAGTGTAGCCGGAATATGATGACTCCGCGTGCAATGAGGTACTCAAGAGTGACTTTGGATGGGGTGATGATGCGGACCAAGGATGTGGGTGAGTTGGTAAGCTTGGAGGTGATGCGAACGACCTTGCTCACATGTGGCAGATCCATCGCACCCAGGATATCTTTGGATAGGATGTCCTTATCTACATGCCGAATCATGCAGGAAAATGAGGGAGGTCTAAGGGTGGAGTAGGAGGGACGAGAACTGGAGAGTTGAAACAGGGTAACGATGGGATTGCCGAAGTTGTGTCGCAGCCTAAGCTATGTACCCTTTAGTAAGGGAAAGGAGGTCTCTACTTCTACCAGGGAAGGTTACGGAATTTCAGGGAATTGAACAGGAATTTCTGGGTAATTATGGACTTGGGGACATTGCGGATGCAATACCTCGAGGATTGGGAGCAGGTAGGATTAGGATTGGGGGCAGCGGGTGTAGGAATCACGGCAGTTAAAGGTGGCTGGGCGGGTGTGGGTAGCAGGGTAGCTTTGTGTTTGTGTGTGTGTGTATGTGCTGGTTTGGTGTGTTTATGCATAGGTTTTCTGGAGGTGTTGGAGCATGTACAGATATAGGAATGTGTTGATGTGGTGGAAATGGATGAGGCGTCAGAGTGTAAACGGGAGCGTGTTCGTGAGTATGGTGTTGGAGGGTATGTGGGTAGGCGGGTGTTGGTGTAGGTGGACGGGCGGTGTGGGGGGTTGGGGAAACAACCGTGAGTGCACCGTGGCGACCGTGCTTCACCAGCACGGCTGTTAGTAATAAAGTATAAATAAAGGAGAAAAACAGAGAAAGGGAATTTTATTAGCGGAGGCCGGGTGTCCGCCGATGTGCAGCCTCACACCCCGAGGAAGAAAGGCTTGGAAATCAGAGGCTCAATAGAAATGGAGGAAAACCGGTGTTAAAATAAAATTTAATTAAAAATAAATTTTTGTTAACTGCGATTGCTGCCCGATGTTAATTCTAATGTTGGTGGTGTCCTGGATTCTTATTCTTGTATTCTTTGTATTCTTGCTGTCTGTCCGGCGGCTCCTGCTTGCTGCTAGGCTGTGGCTCTTCTTCTTGATGACCACTTCTTCATATTATCTGTACGCAAGCAGTGACAGATCTAACTTCGAACCGTTAAGCGTGAAAAAATTATTTTTTGAAATTAAGTTAGCTTACGCTAAGTACGAGGTCACTCGTTCGGTTCCCAAATCTGGGAGATGGCCTGTACAGTAACAGAAACTTAAATATTTACTATAAACATTTTCTTTATTTAAGTTGACAATGTCAATGAACACCATAATTCCAAAAATTGTTTATACAACCTACCACGAGGATGCAGCACTTGATACACAGAAGAGAGCAGTAGACAACTGAAAGTTAACACAGGAACATAAGTATAATATCTTTAACGACGATACAAAAAGATCCAGAATCGCGAGCATGACTGAAACGAAGAGCATCGAATCCAATGGGATAACGTAGTTCCAAAAAATATATATTGAACTACTCAATGGTTTAGTGCCAAAGGTGTTAGACTTGTGGGTGAAACGTTTCAACTTCTAATTCAAGTGCTTGGAAAAAAATCAGAAACACATGAATTCTACCCGAAAACAGTACTTAGGATTAATCCTGATGACGTCGACGAAACGTTGTGCTATAAAAACAAAAACTTTGAAATGGGCCGATCAACTCAACTAAAAAAAACTATGTATTTTGTTAAAACGGATACATTTAGTTACTAAAATGGAAAGTTATAATAAAACTGCAATTAATTAATCGGAACAGGAATTAATTTTATGAAAGCGTATTATCATTGTGTATAAGGAACTTTTAAACATGGACATGAAATGGGATAGAAATGAAAATTTATTAAGTATATACATTTAAGACTTTTCAATTTCCTGCCGACATCCCCTTGATAGACCGAATCGTTATGAATTTAGGTAACGGTCTTTTAAAATGTAAGCTAACGTCTTACATTATTAATGTCACGCGCCATCCGATTACGTCACCGTTTACTGTGATTTGTGAACTTCCGGCGACTAAGAATGATGTATCAATCATTCTTCTATGTTGCAGTATATCCGGTACTAGTTAATCATACCCATTATTTTTTATTTATGTTTGATTGCATAGGAGACATGTTTAGTAATTTCTTTTGTGGATTTATTATAACCTCTAATAAAATTGCCTGTTTTGTATAATTTGTTACCTTTGATTTCGTTAACAGTGTAATATTGTCTTTATAACGATTGATATTGTTCAAGGGTTTCTGTGTTATTTTACAGCGATGAAACATAAGAACAAATTTAAATTTGTTTTTTTTTAATCGTCTTTAAATAATTTTTTTTGGCAGATTTAGAAAAATGGCGGATCTTAGGAGAGACGGGTTAAGATCGTCTGATGCAATATGCGGTGTTTGTGACAATAAAACCGTTACAAAACGAGATAGATGTGCAACATGTAATAAGTATTATCATTTAAGTTGTGCTGGAAAGTTAGCTAAATGTGATATAACTGAAGACAAAAGTGTATTTGTTTGTTGTAGAATAAATGACAGTGTGCTTACTGATAAAGTGTCGGATGTTTAAGCGCTGAAAATATTCTTCTCAATGAACTCAGTGGTGCAGACTCTGAAGTGAAACTACTGAAAATAATTTTACAAGGTAAACATTTATTGATAAAAGCAGTAGGATTGCTAGAAGATAAATCAGACTTTAATAATATCAAACTACCGCATGCCGATACTTCTCTAAATGACAAAAAGTGTTAATCTTTTACAAACAATGACATTATTCATGTTCTTGATAGTGACGCAGAACGTAACTTTTTATCACATAACATTACAAAAATAGATTCACCTTATGACACGGCACCACATAATCGACCGCAGAATTCTGACAATAAAGTTAATAAAGCCGATAATAAACCTAAACTAGCATGATCTACGGTAATGAAAAGGAAAAATAGTAAGTTAAAACAAGAATCGATGTGTTATTGGTAATGGAAACGCACTTTCAACTACTTTAAAACGCTGCACCGAAAAAAGGGTACCTGATGTATCGCGATTAGATGCTCATACTAGAGGAACGTACGAGGGTGTATTTTTATGTTATCTACCTAGCCATGAAACAAAAAAGTGATAATGTCAAAAAAATTGCTGTCATTGTTAGAAGTACACGTGCTAAGTTGTGTTTAGTTTGTGCCATTTACAGAGATTTGAGACAGTCTATTTGTCGATAAAATGAGTGAAACTAAGATTGAACATCGCAGCGTAATAAAGTTCCGGTCAAAAGAAGGCGATGGTCCAAAAGCAACTCATGAAAGAGTGGTTGCTGTGTGTGGGGAAGATACACCATCTTATTTTCAAGTAAAATATTGGTCTAAACTCTTTCGATGGGGTCGAAAATCAATCAATGATGACCCGAACTCGGGAAGACCCGTTGAACCACGAACTGAAGACATTGTGCGAAAACTCGAAAATTTGGTACTGAAAGATCGTTGTGTAAAGATCTCTGTCATTGCCCATGAAGTCAGTATATCCGAAACAAGTGTCCTCAAAATTTTGTATAACCATTTGGATATGAAAAAGATGTTTGCACGGTGGATACTCAAATTGCTTACACCTGAACAAAAACGGGACAGAAAAGAAGTATCACAAGAAAATTTGGCCGAGTTGGAGAGGACAATAATTTTTTTCTCGAATTATAACCGGGGATGAGACTTGGGTACATCACTGGGACCCTCCTATTAAACAAGAATCCATGCAGTGGGTTCATAAGGGCTTTCCACCACAAAAAAAACACAATTTGCTGGAAAAAAACTTATGGCAACTGTTTTCTGGGGTGCTGAAGGAGTCTTGCTTATTGAATATATGCCGAGGGGGTCTACCATAAATGGAGAGGCCTACGGAAACACAATTAAAACTTGAAGACTGCTCTAGAAGAAAAACGTCCGCATTCTTATCCACAAAAAACTTGTTGCTGCACGACAATTGTCGGGTTCATAAGGCAAAGTTCAGCAAATAATCAATGACTGTGAGTTTATAGAGTTAAGGCATCCACCTTATAGCCCCGACCTAGCTCCGTCACACTTCTTCCTATTCAAAAATTTAAAAAAGCATCTTAGGGAAAAGCGTTTTGCCTGTGATGAAGAACCAAAAAAGTTGTTCAAGAATAATTTGCAGGGTTACCCAAGGAATATTTAATGGGTAAATTTCTCGAAGTTTATTATAGGAAGCTCGGATCAGAATTTTCCGCACATTTTGTGTCATTTAAAATCACAGTTGACCTGTATAACTTCGAAAAAATTATGAATGCTAACATTTGTCCAAGTGGCATATACAGTGTGTATCAGCCAAATGGAATAAATTCGATAATACATAAACGGGGGCGTGCTGGAAAAAACGCTCGGACACGTCGATTGGTATTGGCATTTTTTCAATAAAAACTTTATGCAGGATGTATCATGCAACATTGGCTAATACCAACTTTCTTATTTTAAATACAACACCCTGTACATTGTTCAATTTTTGGATTCTTCAGATAATTTTTCAACATTTAGGTCTTGATAATGAGAAACCATTTCAGCGTTCCTTTTTACTGGTGTGAAATAAAGAAAAACTTTGAATGACAGTAGTTGTCAGTGTTATAGTCGTTTGAATTTCGTTAACTACATATCAAAAAACTGCTTAATTTTTACAGCAATGCAAAAAATAACAATTCTACAGATAATTGGTTATGGAGATAACGCACGGGCACAAATGGAAGTTGCTGTCTTATTTCATGAAAAAATTCTAAATTTGTCGCCTATATCCTTAGGGACAATTAATAAAATAGAAAAGCAGTTTCGCGAACTTGGACATGCAGACAGTTAAAAAAAGCAGCTCCCAATGCAATAAGTGATTGTACAAAATTTGATATTATGCTTGAGTTTGAGTCGAAAAGCAGCCCTAATGTTCGATGTTAGCCATTCATCGATTATTCGAACATTAAAAGAAAATAAAATGCATTCCTATAAAACGATATCAACGGAGGAGCTCATGGAAGACGATTTTGATAGGGGAACGTATTTTTGTGAACAAATGATGGCAATGTTAGATGACAATGTCATCCTATTAGAACATGTTTTGCTTTCTTATGAGTGCACCTGTACACTTCACGGTCATGCTAATCGTCAAAATTGCCGCTATTGGTCTAGGGAAAATTCTCACTGGATAACAGAAGATACGCAATTTACATCGCGATAATTTTTCAGCACTGCTCCAAAATAATATTGCGCCAACTTTGACAAACTTATATCCTGATCCAGCAAACCCACAAGTTCCAGCGAATATGGTTTCAGCAAGATGGAGCACCGTCTAATTACCAAATCAACATGGGACAGTACCTCAACCGAACATTTCTAGATCGATGGGTAGGGAGGCGAGGATAGATGGAATAGCCTGCATTATCCCCTGACCTGACATCATTAGACTTCTTCTTTTGAGGATATGTCAAAGGTATTGTATACAAAACTAAACCCCTCGACTTAACTGACTTAAGAAGACGAATAACGCTTGCTATCACGCCTGAGATGTTGAGTAACATCAGAAGAAATTCCTATTTAAGATTAAGATGTTGCCATGACGTTCGCGGCGAGCATTTTGAACATCCCTTACATTGACATTAATGTTTTTTTTTGTTTTTTACATTATCAAGAAATAAACAGTATCACTTACTTTTCAGTGTGTTGTAGCAAATTTCTGTAAATAAATAATTTTCGTTTGTTAATGTTAATTTTTGCAATAAATCTGAAAATAAGAAATAGGATAGAGACATTGCTAGAAATTGCTTTTCATTTTAAGGATCAAGTATTTACTAGGATTGCAGATTTAAAAATTATCTGCAGCTGATATTTATTATCATTCAAATTACCTACGTACTGATGAACGAAAATATCTAAGAATTAAAACAAATCCAAAACCTGAACACTCGTAATTCTTATTCTTCTTCTTGCTTCTTTATAGGATTTTTCCTGTTCCTTTCCCACTATTACAGCGATTCTTTTCATCTCCGTGCTGGTCTTCCTGGGGACCATTTCAGTCTTAGGGGCCTGTCTCTTGCAACTCGGACTATCCGATCCTCTCCCATTCTCTGAATGTGATTGTTCCATTCTCGTCTTTTTGTTACTATCCACTCGTTTACTGGTTGTATGTTGCACTAACCTCTTGTTTTCCCTACTTCCCGTTGTTTCAATCATCCGTCTAGTTTTTTTTGTGTGTCTCCTGGCGTTTCCGCGTCATACGTCAGTATTGGTCGTATCGTAGATTTATAATTCTACTCTTGACTTCGGTATTTATGTATTTGTTAGCCCATATTATACTATTCAGTGCTCCAGATATCTTGGCCGCCTTTATTACTTGCGGCATTACCCGTTGATTGAGGTTGCCGTAGCTTATTATATTAAGCCCTAAGTAATTTAAAGAGCATACTTGTTCTATTGTGTCGTCCTGAAGTTGTAGCTTACTTCTTATAGGTTCCTTACTTATCGTCATGCTTTTGGTTTTTTGTGTTGATATCTTCATACTACATTTGCGACATGCTTCCTCTATTTTCATTAGTAATCGCTGGAGCTGGTCTTCGCTTTCTGCTATCAATACGGCGTTATCAGCATAGCAAACAATTTGTATATCTTTATTCTGCATTTTGTACCCTTCCATGGTCTTCACCTCTTTAATTGCCTCGTCCATTACAATGTTGAACCCAGCTGTTGCTTCTATAGGTCCGAGCATTTCTCCGTTTACCTTAATCGTTACTTTATTGTTTTTGTGTATGTCCTGTATCAGTTTTATTATTTCGTTTACCACTTGTCTTTATTTTAGTATCTGTACCACGTCTTTCAATAGGATTATGTCAAATGCTTTCTGTAAATCTATCATACACATGAATGCTGGTTTTTTATACTCCAATACTTGTTCTATTATTTGTTGTATTACGAAAATGGCGTCAGTGCAGGGTCTCCCTTCTAAATCTTTGTTTTAAAATGGATATACAATGATGTGTATTTTAATCGTTTTTAATATCAAAGACTTTTATGATTAGAAAATATTTTTCAAAAGAAAAGTTTTAAATCTACATTATACAGGGTGTTTAAAAAATATGCGGCAATATTAAAGGGGGTGATTGACCAGGTTATTTTATACAATAAAGTTCCTATAAACATAGGTCCGTAAACGCTTCGTTACCGATCTACAGCGTGTTGAAGTTTAATTTAAAAAAACAGTCAAAATTAGATTTTTCCAAAACGGCTTGAGATATCATAATGAAATTTTACGCGTGTCAATAGCTGTGGGAGACGCATAATTTTCAATACAACACGATGTTTCAGTCGTACCATTGGCGCGCGTACTGGCACGTCACAGGCTACTTTTCAATAAAAATGTAGGATGTCGCTGATTTCTATAAAAATAAAAAAATATTTTTTACTTCTTTGTTCAATTGTGAAGAAAAAAGCTCTCTGGACTTTTTATCGTAGGACGTACCGTTTTTGAGTAAAAAAAAAACGTTTTAGTGCATGTCCATTTATCATGCGTACAAAAATATTTTTAAACATTCCTGTATTATTCACTGACATATCATTGACATATTGAATGAGTCTCGTGATTAATAATTTTGCATTCCCATCAGCAAGTCCATAAATGTAGTGCATGTCGGTCATCTCGGCATTCGTATAGCGATTCATGATAAGGAACTTCAACAAATTCGGCACATACAAAATTATTAATCACGAGACTCATTCAATATGTCAATGATATGTCAGTGACTAATACAGGAATGTTTAAAATATTTTTGTACGCATGATAAATGGACATGCACTAAAACGTTTTTTTTTTTACTCAAAAACGGTACGTCCTACGATAAAAAGTCCAGAGAGCTTTTTTCTTCACAATTGAACAAAGAAGTAAAAAATATTTTTTATTTTTATAGAAATCAGCAGCAACATACTTTTTTCTTAAAAAATAGCCTGTGACGTGCCAGTACGCGCGCCAATGGTACGACTGAAACATCGTGTTGTATTGCAAAGTATGCGTCTCCCACATCTATTGACACGCGTAAAATTTCATTATGATATCTCAAGCCGTTTTGGAGAAATCTAATTTTGACTGTTTTTTTAAATTAAACTTCAACACGCTGTACATCGGCAACGAAGCGTTTGCGGACCTATCTTTATAGGAACTTTATTGTATAAAATGACCTGGGCAATCACTCTCTTTAATATTGCCGCATATTTTTTAAACACCCTGTATAACGACAATGTGTTAGCAGTAATTAACTAAACATAATTTTAAAAGTATTTATTACTACAAATTTGTACCGACGTGAAAAAATAATGACAACTTTTAACATGTTAATGATAAAATCAGATCTAATGTCAGAAAATATACCTTTTTCGAATTACATTAATACAATGTAATATGATAACATTTTTTATAAATGTTCTGTGGGTTTCGCATTATAGTGCCAATACATATAACCATCTTTAATCGCTCTACAATGACGCTAGTACCCTAATGAATTTTTTGTAATAAAATAATTCTTAATAGATATAAACAACTTGTTGATCAGGAAAATAATGTACTTTACATAGGAATTAAGAATTTATTCTACACTACTTTTGTTTTAACGGTTACGTACGCTCAGAATTCAAATAATACTCTATAGAATAAAATCTCCACTTAGATAGGTAGCAGTAAAGTACTTTTCCCGTGCATGGAGATCGATCGATCTCTAATCATTATTTTTTACAGATAGGTTAAAATTTCCATATTACAGCCTTCTATGTTGGAACCTAATTAAGGTGTTTCTAGAAACGATTGTTGCTTTTAGAAAATTACCAAGCTTTCTACAGCATTGACTACAAATATATACACAGCCTGTAGTGTGTAGTGAGTAGAGAAGGCTTCTGGACTGCAGGTCACCAACAGATGTAGCATACATTCAGTCTTCGTTACCTACAGTCACAACAACATCACAGTGTAATGATGATGATACAGACAAGATACTAGAATGTTTTCTTACGACCACACCACTGCCCGTCGATTTTGACCCTGAGTTGGAACTCCAGCTTTTTGATGCATTTCAAAAATTAAAGAAACATAAATAAATATTTTTTCTCTTTTATTGATTTTATTTTTTACTTTATTTCTCATGTCTTAGTGATATACATGTGTGTTTTTTCGTTTTTCATGTTTGCGAATGTTTCGTGGCTTCGTTTTACGTGTTTTCGTATCTTCGAGAGAGAGAGAGAGAGAGAGAGAGAGAGAAAGAGAGAGAGAAAGAGAATCCTTACACGTGTCTTACAAGAACCTCCTTATTAGAAATACAATGTATAAATACATTTCCATACAGGTAAAAGGTATAGCAAGAAATGTAATAATGTACACGCATTTGCCTAACATCCAGGGGCTGAACGGCTCTTAATACAACCAAAAGAACCTTAATTAGGTTGAAGATGATCATCAAAAATCATCCTAAGACCAGCTCCAGGTCCAGCCTTAGCCCAAGACCAAATCCAGGTCCAAGACCAACCCCAAGACCAATACCAACCCCTACATCTGCCCCTCACGTGAGCAAGTACAAAAAATTGCTGTCAAAAAAGGCTCTTAATACAACCAAAGATAATTAGGGGTGAAAAGGGCATTCGAAAAGAAACCATAGGTGTAGAAAAAACGCGTCCTATACGTGAGCTGTCATAAAATAGGGGTGAAAAAACACGTCCTACACGTGAGCGAGTAAAAAACAAAAAATAATTAGGGATGAAAAGGGCCTACGAAAAGAAACCATAGGGGTGGAAAATACGGTCCTCCACGTGGGCATATAAAAAGTGAAAGTGGGCGGGGCTTGTGACGTAAAAAAAGTGAAGGGATGGTGTCGCACTTCTACTAGTATGTATTAAAGTGATTATACCGCAACGGTAAATGTAAGGTAGTAAGCGGTTAATGATAAAATGTATCTAACCTTATAATCGGTGACCCAGCAATTCTGTATGCTAATTAGCAATGATAACAGCCTTGAAGGTGGATGAGTGTAGACAATGTTTTATGAGATTAGTGGAGATGCCTAAAATAGTTACATTTATTAGAAAATATTAAATGTAAAATTAACATATTATCGTAAGGTAGCAGGTAGCCTACTGTGAAATGCCTTTTCTTAAAATCCGGAAATCCGAAATAAATAGAATTGTAGCACCGAAATATAAATCCAGCAGATAATTCTGTTAAATAATTGCAATGAATTAGTATGAGATCCCAAATATTTGGAATTAGGAAAATTGTTCACTAACATCAACATGGCATATTTTATGTTTGTGAACGTTTTGGTCAATTTTCCATATCAATTTTTGGTTTTGATTAACGAATATAGTAATATTTAAGTAGTGAAGGTATTTGAACCATGTAATTGTAAAATTTAAATGCATTCTAATATTATGTTTAATTATGAATAAGTGATTAATTTGTGATTAATAGTAGTAATGAAATTAGTGCACGTAACAAGATACATCTAAAAGGGAAATCGAAGATTCAGTGCAGCGTGTAGAAGAGTATCTTGTTCAGGTGCTTCGCCAAGGTAGCCCTTCAAAAACATTTGATGAGTTAAGATATCGTATATATCACTAAGGAAAAACTTTTTCCGTAACACAACTACCTCCTACGAGCGCATCAATAAGACTACATATTTTGCGAGCATTTTTTATTGTTTATAACCAAAACAATTGTTTGGACGAAAAAACACACCTCTAGATCCTCTTTTGTTTGGACCCAAGATGGAAAATGATACCCTTATACCGAAATCCGTGGAATTTGTTCCGAATTGCAACTGTGGTAAAAAAAATTGTTGTCGCATAACATCTCAGTGTACCAATCTTTATGATACATAATTCCGTATTGTTTTTTTCTCTACCGGCATTTTTTATGCTGAAATTTTGGAACACCCTGTATAATACCAATAAAATATTTTTCATATATATTGTAAATTCCATTCTGCAAGGAATAAACACTTACATCTTACATCTTACATAAATAAAGCACATCTGTATACGTTAAACCATATTTATAGTTTTAGTACATGACCACCCTGTATAAAAACCAAACTGGAAATTTTTGAGCCGGGTAACCAGATGATTCTAAATATGTACATCTCAGACAACATAATGTCACAAAAATATATCGTGGACCTCTCAAAAGCGTAGGATGTTACCTAGCGTATATACTAAATTGTAATATTCGTATATTGGAGACACTCGTGGCTCTGCCACTCGTGCCACGATATACTCATATTAAAATAACGTTCATTGTGACAATTCTCTTTTAATATATTATCCTCGCCAGGAGTGTTTACCGCTACGTCATTAATTTATGAATTTAACTATCCAATCTGTTTATACTGTCTTCTCATATAAAACCGTGGATTAAATAAGGATGGTGAACATTCGTAGTGAATTTGACGAAATCGACATACTGTATTGAATAAGCAAATGTAGCAGAAAGAGTTTTTTTTTTTTTTTTATGATTGTGGACCTGAACAGGCTAAATAAGGCCTATCGTGCTAAAGCACTCAGGAACACTTAGGAGGATGGATAGAGGGATAATGAATTGCCAATAGATGCCTATGAACAGCTACCTTAAATTTTCTCATATCATAAGTGAGAGGAAAACAGGAACTAGGGAGATCATTCCAGAGTTTAGAAGCCGTGTAGAAAAATGTGGATTGCGCCCGTTTGGTACGACAAGTGGAGATTTGTACTGCATACTGATGATGTGATTGAGCGAACCGAGTGTTTCTCGCAAAGATAGCCGGAGATGGTATCAAAGAATGTAATTCACCAGCACAATAGCCGTTGTAATAACGATAATACAAAGAAAGAACTGAAACCATCCTTCTATGCTCAAGGGACTGTATGTGAGAAGTTAAGGACGGGTCATTTATAAGCCTAATCGCTCTCTTTTGAATACGATCAACGATATCGAGAGCGTATTGGGGCGCACTAACCCAAAGGTGAGAATTATATTCCAGATGAGGCCGAATTTGGGCCTTATACAGCAGAAGGAGTTGTCGAGAGGTAAAGTACTGCTTAGATCTGTACAACAAGCCTATTTTACGAGCAGCTGTTTTGGTAGCTGACAGAAGATGGTCAACCCATGAGAGATTTCAAGATACAGTCATACCCAACAGAGTAATAGAGTCTGAAAACTTAAGAACTGAGCCATTCATACTTACAACAGGAAATGATCGATCTTTTTGGCGGACATAAGGCAACACTGAGTTTTGTTAGCATTAAATTTAACTAGATTATTGCTTCCCCATTCGAGAATACGTTGAATGTCTTTGTTGATTGAATTTGCCATTTCAGCTTTAATTTCTTGATTTGACATAGAAGGTGGATTATCACTATGAGTAGACTGAGATGAACTACAGTGAAGATTGCTATCGTCAGCAAAGCAATGGATGGGGTTAGTTGTTGAAGAAATATGGTCGTTTATGTACAGCAGAAAAAGTGTAGGCGCTATAACGGATCCCTGTGGTACGCCCGCGTTAATGCTAACTTCTTTTGAAAAAAAGCCATCAACTACGACACGTATTCGTCTTTTATCAAGGAAACTAGGAACCCAGTTGATGAGCGTATCATTTAACCCAAACGAGGTGAGTTTGGCAAGTAAACACTTATGCCAAACTTGGTCAAATGCCTTGAGATATCTAAAGCGACTACAACTGTTTCACCGGACTGCTCTACTGTATTGTTCCAAACTTGGGTCACATATGAAAGAAGATCGCCTGTTGAACGACTTTGCTTAACCCCATATTGGTAGTCACTAAGGAGTTTGTTAGTTTCAAGGAACGTGAGCAGTTGCTGATTGATGGCTTTTTCCATGATTTTAGACAAAATGGAAGTGATGGCAATTGGTCTGTAATTTGAGGGATCGGTCTTATCACCTTTTTTGGGAATAGGTTGAACATTTGCTAACTTCCATGATGAAGAGAGTTCCCCAGAAGATATAGAGATCGTATAGAGCTTAGATAGGACTGGTACTAGTTCGGGGGAACATTTCTTTAAGACAATAGCTGGGATACCGTCTGGGCCAGTCGCCTTATTGAGATCAAGCCTACTGATGATCGATTCCAAGAGCTTGTACCGAAAATGAATTGGTTTCATAACGTATGAAGAAGAGTTGACTAGGGGCACATCTTTGCCAGAATCATTGAGACACGAGTTTGATGCAAACAAATCCACAAAAACGTTGGCTTTGTCTACAGAATCAGCAACTACCGATCCGTCAATAGATGTCAGGGGGGGAAATGAAGATGTTCGAAAGTTTTTACTAATGCTTTTGCTAAAGACCAAAATTTACGACTGCCTAAAGGAGATGTAGCTAGTTCATTGCATTTTCGTTGTTCGAACAACTTTTTAGTTTTAGTGATGACACTTTTGCAGATATTTCTAGCACTAACGTATTCTACATGACTGTCAACCGATTTATTAGATTTCCATTTAATGTAACATTTATTTTTTAAAGATATTGCATCAGAACAAGCCTTATTGAACCAGGGTTGGGAACGTGAATGACCTACACGGTACTGTTTTTCGGAATGTATAACTCCATTCCCATGAGGATGACTTCAGATACTGAAAGAGCGATGTCCGAAGAAGAGGACGACTTAAAACAATATTCACGCCATGGAAAGGTTGCAAAGAAATCCCGTAAATCACTCCATCGAGCTGACTTAAAACACCACAAGGTTCTATCGGTTTTGCGAACAACAGTGGAATTAGGTACAGTAGAAATGATTTTTATTAGACAATGGTCGGAAAGACCTAAAGGCGAAAGAACGGAAGTTTTATAAACAAGAGGGTTTGATGTAAGAAAGAGATCTAGAAGATGTGGAGTATGGTTAGGGTTATCAGGGATTCTTGTGGGTTCAGAAATCATTTGTGTGCGATCACATGAAATAGCAAATGTTTCTGCACTATGACCAGCGGGATTTGTAGTAGATGAAAATTGAAGCCAATTAGAGTTATGAACATTGAAATCGCCTACAAATGAGATATCGCAAGATGGAAACTGAGACAGGAGATAGTCAACTTTCATACTAAGGTAATCGAAGAAGTCTTGAAAGTTGCTGTCATTAGGAGACCTATAAATGCAACAGTAGAATTTCACAAAATTAGGACCAGAATGTTTAAACCAAATCACGTCAAAATTTTTAATTTCTAAGGAAGAAACCCTCTTGCAAGCAATTCTGTCCTTGATGTACGCACATACGCCTCCTTTATATCGAAAGTTAGAGTGAAGATGGTATTGAGGAAATTGCAAGTCGGGTGACTCGGAGCTTTCAGAGGAGACTTGTGTTTCTGATAGAAACAATATATCAAGTTGTAATTGTTCAAGATGTTGGTGAATAGCATTAAGATTAGATCTGATACCGCGGATGTTGCAGTAGTGAATCAGAAAGTTGGTACTTTCGATGACCGAGGTCGCTTGGGCCCTGCCCTCCCGGACATCCAAGTGGGGCAGGATTTTACATCCGGAATTTATAACCCTAGAAACCACAGCCATCTTATTTTTTAATTTGGGACTTTTAATCCGATAGGAAGACAGTGAGGGCGAGAAGGAAGAATAAGGATGAGAATAGATTAAGGATGATGGAAAAGGTAACCGGCAGCCCTTACCGAGCTCAGAAAATCGGAGACCCAATATTAAGGAGCCCATGGTAAGGGTGGTGGTACCTCTCCGGCTGGCATGGAGTATACATGCCTACCACCTATTAAAGAAAGAGTAACCCTATAAACGCGAAATCATTTTGTTTTATATGGATATGAATTTAATTCTCATTTGACTGGTACTACATAACCTCCATTTGTTTATTTATCCTTATTTCCTATATTTCCTCATTTCCTACCTTTACTTCTTTTAATCATCATTTATTACATACTTTAAATCTGTTTTAATTTTTCCAAGATAAATCGCAATAAACAAATAATTTTGCTGCCATCTCGGGGTATATTTTCTAATCAGAATTTATTGTAACGATTATTTTTTGACGAGGTCCACGAGGAACATCTTCATGTTCGGCCAGGATATCCCATGAAGGGATTCCGTGAAGTACCTGGGACTGCTCATAGACAGAAAGCTCCGATGGAACCAGCACATAGCAGACAGAAGAGCCACGGCCTACGGCATCATCAACAAGATGTATCCGTTCATGGCGCGGAACAGCGTCCTAAAGACCGGCAACAAGTCGATCATCGGCCTGATGCTGACTTACGCCTGCAAGCCCATGCTCTCTCGACAATCAAGCGACTTCAGACCATCCAGAATAAGTGTCTCCGGATCATCACTGACGCTCCCTAGTACGTCAGGAACGAACGGATCCACAAGGACCTCAAGATGGCCACCCTAATGGACTTTATGAAAACCGCCGCAACCAACCAGGAGATGGTACTAGCGGCCCATCCAAATCCCGTCACCGCGGGATTATGGAACTACGACGCCAACAACGTGACGAGGTACAAGAGGCCGAAGATCGTACTGTGTTGAGTGAAATGAAATATTATACTATGTAGTTATATGCCTATTTGTTATTACATATCTTAAGTTAATTTAAGTTAGATGGAATGAAATGACATGTAGATACTATGCCCTGAATAAAGCCAGGTCCGATGAAGGTATAGGGGAGCATCTGCCCGGTATACCGTAGTCCTACCGATTAAAATGAAAAAATGAATTTTCTGACGTTTCAGTCATATGCGTATGTTTTAGCCAATCAAGACATTATTATAATGGAAATAATAATCTACCTACATTATTACCGCGAGAATAATTTTACGTATTTTGTTTTTATTGAATGACAACGTATTTTTTTATTTGACTTCTGTCCTTAATTTGAAAGTTCAAAAACCTTAATTTGTTAAAATAAAAATATAATATTGAAAACGTGTTTCTTATTGTAAAACGTCAAAAATAATCCAACAAATACCACACGAGAGTTCAATAATTTGAATTATTTTTTGACGTTCCTAAGAACGAATAGAAACTTTCAATTTAAGTCATGTGCGTACGTTTTCGCTAATCAAAACATTATAATGGGAATAATCTACCTAAATTATTAACGCGAGAATAATTTTAAGTATTTTTTGATTTGACTTCTGTCATCAATTTGAAAATTCAGAAATAAAAATATAATATTGAAAACGTGCTTCTTATTGTAACGTCAAAAATAATCCAACAAATACCACACCAGAGTTCGATAAATTAGAAAATAATTCTCCATATTTTCTTCGGCAATAGCCGCAAGAACCCTACGGGCTCTCGTGTCTATTGCCCGGCAACAGGTTTTCGAAAATCTGTCAAATTATTTTCAATTTATTCTCACTCTCTTGTGATATTACTATTGTCAACTAATTGTGACTCATGTTTTTCTTTTTTCATATTACACCATATGATTGTATGTGATGACGTCGCGGTAAATGGTCCTGGCGAGGATAATATTATTATAATAACGCATGATTTAATTTAAGGTGCAAGGTGTTTTTTTCATAATGCTGATTATGTCATGAGTTAAGTGTTGGTATATATCATAAAATCAGATAACTAAACGTCAACATTTTTTGTTTGTCTTACACCTTTTTTAACATAACAAATTAACGAAGCATGTGTATCTAATTAGTATATCTTAAACTATTTTTTTTGTCAAAGAAACCGACAAAAATCTACGATTGTTGTAGCTGATGTTTATAGCTTTTAGGAAGATAACATCTGTGAACTCTTCTTTTTTCTTTTATGGGCATTTTAATTGCAGTAAAATTGTCGTTTGGCCCTTACATTTGTCCTATTTAAAGTTGAATCAAATGCACTCTTTGCAAGATACCACGGTCCTTTTGGTTTATAGAAAAAGAGTTGATAGACGAGACGGGTATAAAACTATAAACCTCTGTCTCTGCATGTTTACGTAATCGTATTCATTAAGAAACCACATTTTAGCGCTACACTTAAGATATACATCCGCTAAAACTACACTTTAGTCTCCTGTTTGCAAATTAGTTAACATTTGCAAACTTTTTTAAGTAATCTTCAAGTTAAGCTTTCATTGAATGAATTATGACCGTAACAAAATTTGTTAATTAGGCTAAAATTTCGATGTATCTTAACTTTTCATATGTTAAATAATTTTTAGGATTTGATTACAAATGTTCTTAGTATTAAACGATCAAGAATATTACCTTTTTGATGATTATTAATGAGATTTAATAGTACCTTTATGTAAGCTGCTTTACTAATAACCTAATGATTACCAACTTTGAAGGTTGGGTTACACACTAGAAATACCTTTAGTGTTGCAATATTAGATAAAGCGAACGTGGGACATCTACTTATCTCTGCTATATTAAATTACAAATTAATTTTCATAATTTAATTATCAGATTCTCTTATTTGGTCGCATTGTTTTAATGTTCACGCTTAATGAAATAACGAAATATAATTAGAAATTGATAAATTAGAATAATTAAAGAGTGCGGATACTTACGTAATTACCATACTTAGTTTTACAATTATAATGTTTCATACGTTACAAATATAAAGAAATTTTTTATCTACAATACATAATAAATGGAAAATTGTTGTTTTAATTGCACTGACGGAAGCTTTTTGCGTTACGATACGTTTCTTCTTATCTCCGTCTACTATACGTAAAAATTAAGAATGTAGAGAGTGTTTCTGTTAGTTTGTTACACGCTGAGACGTTGTGTGATAGAAATACATAGTGTCGTAATACGTGCTCAAAAAAAGAACTCAAATCTGATTTCTTCACACTCAAACAGTGGATTACAGGTTTAAGGTTCAAGTGCATATAAAATATTATTTCTTGTAACCCAATTCATAATAAGGTGCTTAAGTGTCAATGTCAAAAATTTAGTAAGTTTGCCATAAAAATTGAACTAATTTGGGTGGGGCTAACTGATTAAGTTGCCCCTCCCCCAACTAAAAAATTAATGTATCAAAACATTTTGTACATAAAAAGTACCGCATAATTAAGTCCTAACTACGTGCTTTAATTGCAAATGAAATGTCTAAAAGATACAAGATACATTAATAAAATGACCCATTTAGAACTGCCGGACACATGGTTCACAAATGCAATCTACCAGCAGAGAATAAATTAGTTTTCCAGTTTGTCACTAAAATGAAGTATCCCGTGCCTCTATTAAGTAATCTTAATGATTACAAAAAGTTGTACCTACTTTGCCGTCAACGGTACAATCTGGCTCACAGGTGTATAGAATGGTTAAAAAATTGTTCCTTTAACAGATTAACATTAAAATGATTTCTCTATATCCGCATTAACAAAATGATTAAACTAATTAGTTACATCAAAGTAAAATATGTTTAAAAAATTAGATGCTTTTTCGATTTGCTATTAAACTGATTCATTTATATTTATATTTGATTTAAATATCTAGTTTGGGAATTAGCTGCCCTTACCGTTTTGAAAGAATTGAACAATGTCGTTAGCGGAGAGGCCCATTAGCAAGAGTAAACTACGTTCAAAAAATTATGTTTTTTCGATTTTCTATTAAAATGATTCACTCATTGACACTTAACTTAAATATTTAGTTTTTAAATTAAGTGCTTTTACCGTTTCGAAAACATTGGAATGTATCAACAACCAAGGAGCGCGTCTCTCAGGAGTAAACTATGTTCAAAAAATTAAGTGCTTTTTTCAGTTTGCCATTAAGGTGATTCATTATGTGTACTTTATTTATTAAATAGCTAGTTTCCCTTAAGTACGATTGTCTGTCTTCCTAAAACGTTGGACTGTGCGGTCAGGAGAGGAGCGTACTGGTAGAAGGGACCCCGTTGAGGATGTAACGTCATAATTAATTGAAAGTGGTGCGGGGAGAAGTGGGGCTTGGTTGAGTGTGGGGTCGACCTGGAGGGCATTTTAACCCCTAATTAGGGTCATTTTGGCATAATTAAGTCTTTTTGACAGGCCAGTCCTAGGAATTAGGGATCTGGTGGGGTGAGGAGTGGGGCTGGTCAAAGTCCAATCATCTTAATTATGAGTCATAATCAAAGTCCTCCGCAATTTTGTGTTTAATTATGACGCCATAATCAAAGTCCAATTATTTTAATACTCATAACCATCATGACCCTTTTAATTATGAATTTGAATTTGTATTCTAATAATGAGACCTTAATCGTAACTTGTAAGACAGGTATAGGAACCTGCTCTCGGGTCTTCCCTCCTTGTCGTGGACCTCTTGGCGGGAAATTGTATTCTAATAAAGGGGCCCTATCACTATCTAATAAGACAGGTATAGGAACTTGTGTTATGGTCTTCGCCCCCTTGTCATAACCCCCTTTGCAGGAAATTTGTATTCTAATAAGGAGACCCTAACAGTAACTTGTAACACAGATATAGGAACTCGCCCTCGGGCCTTCGGCTCTTGTCGTGACCCCCTTGGTGAGAAATTTGAAATTGTATTGTAATAATTTGAGTCACAATTACACATCTTGTTTATAATCTCTAATAAAAAGATAAATGGTTTTTAATAATAATTTATTAAAAGTAATACTATTTTAAGATTATATCTCATGTTGCAGTATCAGCAGCATCCTCCTTATTTGATAGATCTTCTGTACAGATTCCTTCTCAGTGGACTTCTCGATGTCTGTAAAAGATAAAGGGTGTTTAATAATAATTTACTATAAGTAATACTATTTTAAGATTACATCTCATGTATCAATAGCAGCAGCATCCACATTACCTGGTAGATCTTCTGATATCACTTCCTTCTCAGGAAACTTCTCGGTGCCTGTACTGACATAACTATGGCTGCGCTCTCAGCCGCATTTTCTTCATCCTCCATCTTGAATATGTCCGATTGTGGGTTTAAAGCACGGCGAATGTAGTGCTGATGGAATCATAGTTTGAAAGCTACTAACGTTAAATGCAGTGACGTATTTTTATTTTACCCGATGTTACTCATTACATGACCTTGACGATACACGGTAAGTATGCTGATTGGTGGAAAGTTGACAATAGGTTTAGACCTGGTTGAGATGGTGCTGAACCAATAAATCATTTGAATTTTCAACGTGCAACCTACTGAACACTGCAATTGTACAGCCAAAGAAATCCATACAGAGTAATTCATTTCTTACGTTACGTTAAGATTACAGGTAAACATACACACACGCATGCATGCACGGACACACGCATGCACGCACGCACGCACACACGCACGCGCGCGCCCACACACACACACACACACACACACACACACAAGCCATTTGTACTACCACTCAAATGATCGTGTGACGCTATCACATAGTTTTGCATAGTGTTAAAAACAGTTAAATTAGTAAAAAGGTATATAACAAATGGGTTTTACCGGTATCGTGTATTATAACCTAAAATATATGTACTTGTTTTAACTGTCAATATCTTTCGGTTTGCACAAGCAGCATTAAATTAAAAAAATACTTACAAAATGCCCTGTAGTAAATCAAATTAAGATTTTTGATTGATTGAAAACGACAATGTCAAGAAACACGTTAAAACGTATAAATAAGAAGAAAAGAAAAATGTAAGAATGATTAACTTGCTCTATATGAATTTTAAGGGTTATTAAGACAGATTCCACTTTAAAGATATTATATCCCTTGTTTCACAAAATACACGAGAAGTAAAAATCCTTTACCGTACTTTCAACTTTCAACAGAAACAGTGAATTCAAAAAGTAGTGTATCGATTCCGATCACCACCCTGTAGTAAATCAAATTAAGATTTTTGATTGAAATTAAGAAACATGCTAAAACGTATAAATGAGAATGATCAGTTTGCTCTATTTGAATTTTTAAGGTTATTAAGACAAATTCTATTTTAAAAATGTTATACCCCTTGTTGCGCAAAATATACGAATAGCAAAAACATTTACTGATTTCGATTCAACTGTCAATATCTTTCAGTTTGCAAAAGCAACATTCAGTTCAAAAAGTAGTGTATTGGTTCAGATTACATCTTACGAAAATCACCCTGTCGTCAGCATAGGAGTGTTCTTCTCAAGAGCTAACTGTATTAAAAAAATTAGGTATTTTTTCGGCTTATCACTAAAATAATTCATTTATTTATACTTTATCTAATATCTAGTTTTCGAATTACGTGCAGTTTTTGAAACGTTGGCCATGAGGTTAGCAGCCCGCCCTCAAGAGTAAATTATGTTGGAAAAATTAAGTGCTCTTTCGATTTGTCATTAAAATAATTATTTGTTTATATTTTATTTCAATATATACTTTCAGAATTAAGTGCAGGTACTGTTTCGAAAATCTTGAACTGTGCCGTCAACAGAGTCAACATTAAATAAACTATGTTCAAAAATTAGGTGTTTTTTTCAGTTTGCTATTAAAGCGATTCATTTATTTATGTCGTACTTTAAATTAAGTGCTCTTACCGTTTCGAAAACTTTGTACTGTGTTGTTAACAGAACGACCTACCTCAAGATCTATGTTACAAAAATTATGTGCTTTTTCTATTTGCCATTAAAACGATTCATTTATTGCCTCCCAAGAATAAATTATGTTCGAAAAATTAAATTCTCTTTCACCTCACTCACTCTTATAAGAAGTTTCAGGTAGGTGGTAGTTTGATTGTCATCCTTTTTGTTTAAATACTGAGATCGTATTTCGAATTCGATTGCTACTCTAATGATTCTTTTCTTCTGGAGCGAGTAATCTAATTTATTCAACGTTAATGTTGCGTCCAGTCGTCATTTAGTGTGTATCTAAAGAGTATGATGTTATTTTGTGTTGAATGGTTAGTTTGTGCTCACGAAAATTCGCCTATCAATTTGATCTATATATGAGCTGAAGCAATGATTACATTGAATCTCTTTGTGGGAATATGTTGGTTGTTTACTTATGTTCTGTTGTTCGATGACGTTCTGTCACTTTTCTGTGTAGTTTAAAAGTACATTTTTTGAATAAACGCGGTTTTTTTCAGAAGCGCAATTCGTATGTTTCATTTTTATCCCTACAAATCTGCTGGATATTTCTGGACTGGCTTGCACCACTAATAACTTTCAAGTGAACTCAAAACGATAGATATATCAATGAAAATATATTTGATAAGTTAGCTTGTATGCTTTTGTTTAAGTCATGCCCCTCTGAATCATATGCATCAATATGAAAAGGTAAACTTTCGCCATTATCACACAATAAAATACTTATCTTTTTTGGGTTTTTTAATTGTGTATTTTAAGTTATACAATCTAAACGTTTCGATAATACTTACAGTTATCTTCGTCATCTATTAAAATTGTTAAAGATGTAAACAATTTTGTCAAAGTTGAAAAATTAAAACATAAACATCAGCCTGCTGTTAATATTGCAGTTTGAGAAACGTATAAAGCCAACTATAGAATTAAATTTTAGTAAGGAATAACTAGGTCATTAAAAATTAAATATTGTTAAACTGTATTAAAGATGACAAATCACTCTCTAACGTCGAAAGCTAACAATGAAAAATGGCTGTCAAAAAACGTATTTAACAAAATTTAATCAAGTTATGATGTAAGTAAAGATAACAAATCAGAACACTCTCTAACAGCGAAAGCTAACAATGAAAAATGTCAGCCAAAAAACACATTTAACAAAATTTAATCAAGTTATGATGTAAGTGTAAAGTTTATAAGTACAGTGTGAAAATAATGTAAATTTTAAATAATATAATAAAGAAATAAGTGTAAAAGTTCTCCAAAACAAATCGTTAAACTAACTAGAGATACAAACCATTCACCACAAATAATGTCTTTGATTCAGTCGGTAGATTAACGTAGAGTGGTTCAATCCTTTGATTTGCTTAATTACCTCAATTTCTGCTTGATTACTTCCACTGAACATAAATAATAAAAAATTGCAATGTAACACTAATAGAAATGATCTCGGACGCCAAGTTATTTTTTAATTATGCTCGGAATAACTAAACCGAGGTCTACACTAAAAATTTTATCAAAATGTAAAATAATAAAAAAATATACAAACTGTTTATTAAATATTTAAAGTTAGAATTATATAAAATATATCTTAAAAACTAATTGTAATAACCTTACATTACTAAATTATTGATATAAATACCTGTCACTAAATATAATACTTCTTGAGAACCCCTGGTATTACAGAAATAAATGCGGAAATGCAAACCAAGGTGATGTAATCTTGGCATAAATATTGCGCAATATCTCGAAATAACACTACGTGGTAAACCACACCCATAAATGGAATTTCCCTTCTAATAAATTTATCTTCTTGAAATTGAATAATCCGTTTATTGCATTTTCTTGAATTTTTGAATGCAAAAATTGCAATCGTAAAATCAAATGTAATTAAAGTAGAAAAGTAAAAGTAATAAAAGTGTAAATCAAAGTAAAAATAAAAATTTTTTGTATAATGCGTTATAAAATATATCTTACCATTAAATCAATGGCACTTTCACAAAATTTAGGTGGAAACTAAAAAAAAGCTTTCTAACAACACAACATTCATCAGGAAGTGAAAAAAAATGGATGCTTTGAAATTAGATGATGATATAGCGGTGCGCAAAAGATATGAGCAGAATAATTTAAAGTGGGAGTATAAACCTTTAAGAAGTATATACCCTTAAGAAGATATGCACTTAAGTTACACCAAAATGCAAATTAAGTTGCCTACCTCATAGCTATAATGCAAAAATAATTAAAATTTTTTCTTATATTTACAACTGAATAAACGAAAGACCTAAATTACGGTATATTTTAATACAACTCCAAATGGGTTGTTACAAGTTGTGAAAAACTTCAATTTCAAAACGATAGAAGCATTCACAAATATGAACATGACATCAAATAAAATAATCCAGTTAAATCTAACAAAGAGATATCTTTATCAATAAGTGCAAGTTATAATACTGTAATTTAACATATAATTGGTAAAGCATTTGCTTCAAGGTCTAGGAAAAACACAGCAAAAAACCTAGACATACCAAAATTTAAAATTAAAATCAAAATTAAGACGTATCATTATGCTTTTTTTTTTAATTATAATATGCCAAAACCTATTTAAACGGAGATTTTCTTCTTGTCTATTAAAATTATTAGGGTGTTTATATATTTCAGTAGCTTCACGTTGCAAACGAACATAATAATGAGTTTGTCTTGACAATATTTCCATATTGTCAAATTGAATGTCATGATTTAGATTATTCGGGGCATGGTCAGCCACAGACTTCTCTATTTGACCTAATCTACAAAATCTCGTATGTTCTTTACGTCTTGTATCAAAGCTATGTCTTGTGGTTGTTGTATATTTTTGTATATTTGTTGTATATTTTTCCATTTGAACAAGATAACTTATACACTTCGGAAGATGATAAAGAGCTTGACACATATTCAGATGATCTTAAACGTTCTTTAATTTTTCTTGTAGGTTTAAAAATAGTCCTAATGCCATATTTAATTAGAAAAACCCAAAAAAAGATAAGTATTTTATTAATATACATCAATATTTTACATTATTTGGTCATTTTCTAAAAAAGCTTAATTGTGCCAAAATAGCACATTTTAGGAGAAAGGTCATACAATGTAGCTTATTAATATATAATGTGTTGAATTTTAAAAAATGAAATTTCATTACAAGAAAAGTTGCGATGTTGGAACCATTGTTAAATTCAAACAGGTAATTTTTATAATGAGATTTTCAATGATTTTTTTCCGAATTTTTCAATACAATTTGGATAACCTAACTTTGCCACAACTGTGGTCAAGTTGAAATAGAGCACTATACGGAGAATTTCATGCTGATTTCGCATGCTTTTGTTCTCCTTATAATTGATTATATATATATATATATATATATATATATATATATATATATATATATATGCTAGTTGAATTAACATGGGATTTATTAACATTTAGAACTTCAAAGGCATTGTTTGAAATACAATCGGTTAAATTTATAGAAAGTAGTGTGTATTGTTATAAAATAATTAGATTTTTTTTATTTCAAAATGACTTTCAGATAGAAAATGACAAAGCAATAATAGAAATTTTGAAAACACAATTTTTTTGGTACTGAAGATAATCAAATTTTCAGTTTAGTTATACGGGATTTTAATGAATTCTATCATAGATAATATTTGCTATATTGCGTAAAGCACATTTCATTTTAATATATATATATATATATATTTTTATAAGTCCAGTATGAAACGATGGACATTAGTAACGGTTTAAAGTCGTTAAGATATAAAGTTGTTTTTGTCTGCACAAATATAACCTAGATTTATTTTATTTCAAATCGGTACCGTTACGTAGATAGAAAGTGAAAAGCAAAAATGTGAATTTTTGAAAAACCACAATATTTTTTTGGAAGCTAAGGTAATCAAATTTTCACGATTATGGATACATTTTAAAACATGATATCAAGAAAATACTAACTTGGATTATTATCGAATTCCTAAAGTCAAATTTTCATTTCTTATGGGTGCATATTGAATTTTTCTTTAGAAGTCCTTTAGTCTGATGAAAACCGATTTAGTAACTGCGGGCTGTTTAATCGTAAGAATAGTATTGTTCACAGAAATTACGTGTTCTATATTAATAGAATTAACGTCTAGCTAGGTGTTGTGGGTACCCTCGTGATTGGGTCGTATTTTTTGAAGGAAAATTTAAATTACCGGGATATTTTAATTTTTCAGAAACAAACGTGGTAGAAGAAATTATGGAACTCCCATTGCTACCCTGCAAAACATGTTTTTTCAATAAGACGGCGCTCCCACACATAATGGATTAATTATTACGAATTCCTTGAATGACAAATTTCCGAACAAGAGGATAGGCAACCTTGGACCGGTAACATGGCGTCACTCCGCAAATGATAAGACAATCCTGTGAAGCGGTGGTTAGACGATGTACGTTGTGCGAGCGAGAAAACGGTGGCTTATTTAAACACTTACTTTAATCCTAATATGCTGTAGTTTCTGCATTTTCAATGTTCGTTGTATGAATAACGAGCGTTTAAAGGTTTCAACCCTTTAAATATAAATATAAATATAAAAGCCTGCTAGCATGAAATCTTCATTTCGTTATTTTTCATTATTTATTTTGACCGAACATGGTATTTGAAGCCAGTGGTGTTTGTAAATGTATCCTATTTTAAAGCGAACTTTCAAAAGTTACGTTTACAAATTAGGTTTGTGTTTACATCGAGTGAGCTAATTATTTCGTATTCTACAGTCGTACGAAAGACAACACCCTGCTCAAGATCCTTTTTTTCAAATTCGTTTGGACGGTAATGATCTCTGTTGACCGTTACTGCCTTCATAGATCGATCGCATGGTAAATGCGTAGTGTTTTACTAAGTCGGTGTCCTAGAATTTTCCAAAGAAAGTATAATTATTAGGAAACATTTTTTAAGAATCTTCACATGTACCGAAATTATCGATCTTGCTGACTGTCTGATTGTTCGGATTTAAGAAGCATCCGTCGCTGGTCGATGCCCCTCGAAACTCGTGAGTTAATTTATAAAAATAATGTACGCATTTGACATCGCACATGTAATCATAGATAAAAAAAACCCTTTATGAGTTTATAACAAATTCCTCGTACCTATATACTTCTAAACGAGCGGGTGCAATAACATATTGCACTTCTTTTTAATCCTGAATTCAAGGGTTTACCCACACCATTACAGAGGTCTAAAACTTTCGATTCTAAAAACCTTTGTCAAGTTTGAAGACACTCTTATTTTTTGGGTTATTACGAATAAAATATAATAGATTCCTTCTATTTTATCGTACAGGCATGCCATCATCAAAAATCATTGGGGTCAATACACTAACGCTTATAGCACACTTAAACACAGTCGATTTTAGTGTTTCAAGCTTGAAAACTTTATCGGATACACACAGTTTTAGAGAAGTTCATTAGAAGTTTATATCCGTTTTAATATTTGGTTTATTTTTTGAGGTTTTTAAGATAAGGGACAAAATCAGAATTATGCACTTTTAACTTTTGCGGGCAACGCGAAAATGAAAGGTAGTAAATAACTTTTAGCTTCATTTCTTTTCGAAATATTTACATGAACTTTCTGTTTTTTTTTTTTTTTTATTTGGATTTTTGCATTTTTGGAAAAGCTTTGTGCTACAGGTTTAGGTTAATAGTATCTTGCCTCAAAATTTGAAATTATTGTTCTTTCATAGTAGGCTTTGATTACGCATGGTCGCCATCAAGAAACAAAGGAATGCCTCATGTCATTAGTTCATTTTCTCAAGTTTAAATAACCTTTTTTATTTAAAAATTGACATCAAGGTAATAAGAGGCATTTGAGATTTCTAATTAAGAACTTCCTATTTATTATTATTATACTTACACTATCTAATTATCTAATAATTAAATAGAACTTTAATAGAATTAAAGTAACTATAGAAACAAATTATAAATTATAATAAACAAAGTAATATAAAATAGGTAATAAACAAATTTACAACACATGCCTCCTACCATTTTCAACACATTTTTCACACTTCTTCAACAGCTTATGTGTAACTCTCCTTAACGTATTTCTGTTGATGTTCGTTAAACATCTTGTACCCTGTCTTCCTGTCTTCCAATGTCTGTCGATTTTCAAGCGGCGAATATTCATACACCTCATTTTCGGCGTATCCTTATAAACAAAAATGGGGAGGTGTAAGGTCTGGTGACTTCGCTGGCCAAGCAGTGGTACTATTATTGGAGATAATATTTTCGACAAAAGTGTTTCTATAGTATTGTGGGCAGGGCACGCATCTTGTTGTAACCAGAAGATGGTGGCCCATTCATTTTGGGAAACAGCATTCTTAATATCAGGAATAATGTTTTCCTGCAGTAGTCGCAAATAGCTATTACTTGTTAGATTTTCATTGAAAATAAACGACCTGTAGCGTCCCCCAAGTACCCTATCTTGAAATCGGTAATTTGACCTTATTTGCAATAGTGCAAATTCAAGAACATAACAACCCCTAAGTGATTTATCTTGACTTGACTGACAATAATGTTACTACTACTCAAATTGATTGCCTGCCTTACTTAGACTTTTCTGGCAATAATTAAAACATTAGAATGTATTTACAAGTCTGATATTTAATTACTCGCAAACCTCAAATCTGATCAAATGACGTGACCGTCTAGTACTAGGTACGTTGTGCTATCTGAATTAGATAGTCTGGATGAGGTACGTCAGGTACGCATCATGAGGGGCACGTAAAAAAAATGAAACTACTCAAATTAAAATCAATGAACTTTGCGCAACGGTGGTTCAGCTCGTTAATATACTATTGTGGGAAAGAACCACCAATAAAATCCACTTTATTCATAAATAAGCAATTGCACAAGTACATTATTAAATCAAATAACACACAAAAAAAAACAATGAAAGGGTTAAATATATAACAAAACACCATTAAATCAGGTTATAACATTAAGAGAAAATGAATAAAAAGCAGTTTAGTTATAGAGAGACACAATAATAAAAAAAACACGCAAAATTGGGTCATAAATAATCAAAATAAAAATCATTATAAAAATTGCAATACCTTTAAAACCAATCATGTTGGTCTTTAAATAAATAAGCACATAAAACAATAAAGCAAATTACGGTACATATAAAATACAACAACAGTAAAATTGCACAGATGATAGTAAGGTAAAGGCAAGGGCAAAGGAAAACAGATGAGGAATTTACACGTACGCAATTGTTTAGTGACCACCAAAGCACAAAATACATATAAGTCAAATTACAATAAATCACGTACAAAGAGAAATCAGCTCGCAGGTAAATAATTCTACCTAACAACTGAACTTCATTAAAACAAAGCCTTACAAGGGAAAGTTATAAATAGTTCACAACGTCGTGACTGATATATACATTTGAGGGCGTTAGAAAAATACAGTGCTCCTTTCTCAAGTTACACATTCATCTATACAACAATAAAAATAAAATTCCAGGTGTTTAATGGTTATCTAGCCCCGAGAGTGCGTATCCACTGGCAATTGACAGTCAGATCTCAAAACACATATTTTTCGACCCTCAGCCAAATATTTGCTACAAACAATCCCACATTCCTTATATAAAATATTTTGAAAACATTAGCAAATTACGACGTATTATCAAGATATTAAAAAAATCCACTAATTATCTTTTCTATCGCGGTAACAATGGCGATTTGACAACCTTTTATTACAATAGTAAGATTTTCGCGGTCGGCTACCTACAGACCCAATCAATTTATTGTCTAAAATACAAAAGTATAGTTTTTTTTTGTCTCAAACGTAATAAAGGCTATTTTTAAACCTACCTATAACTTCACACCACACATTAAATCCAAATCTTGTTTGTACGCGCCTTTTGTCTGAATTATTTGGATTTTCTATTTCCCAACATTGATTAATATGTTTATTAAATACTACACAATTTGTAAACCGTATTCTGTTTGCCCAAAAAACTGTTGACTGAAAGTTTTATATTTCTCAGTTGATTTGGGAAGTACTTGGGTCGTCTCTGACATATTGTACTACGGTCGCATTTCTTGCTTCACTATTTTTGGTATAAGTAAGGATTTTGGTTTCAAAAAAGTTCGTAACTAAAAATCTAAAATTCTCTGGTTAGGTTGGCGTCACTCCGGAAATTGTTCTTCATATGCTTATGCTGCAGCTGTTGTAGTTCTGTTAGCTTTAAAATAGTGTTTAATTATATGTAAATTTTCTTTATTAGAATAATTAACGGCCATACTAAGTACTTAAAAAGAAAGAAATAAGTTACGTAATTTAATCATAACTCAGCGATATGGAGGCATTCTTTTGTTTCATGATGTCGGCCACGCTCAATCAAAGCCTACTATGAAAAAAAATTTCGAAAGCTTAAAGCAACTATTAACGCAGACTTGTAATACATCATTGAAAACCTCTTGAAGAGCTTTTTCTAAAAATGTATAAATCCAATATGGCGTCGGCATCGGTAAGAAAATAAACAGTTCATGCCAATATCCTGAAAATAGATGAAAATTATTTTTTTGTTTGTTAAATTCCTCTTGTGAAAGTGGCCTAATAATGTATTAATTAAAAGCCATATCACTTATTTACGAGCTGCCTACAAAAATAAAAAATGCAGCATTTTGATTCTTTCCCATTATCTCAAAAATCACGAAAGATATATCAAATCTTAAGGCGGATTCAAATTTACAATAAAGTTCTCTAAACCTTTCTAAATGTTACCAACCATGTAGCTAAATTGGTTTCCAAGATAGCAATATATGCATGCCAAATTTGGGCTTCCGAAACATCGCGCTCAAAAAGCATAAACTGTGGAAATAGGGTGATAAACTCCACTAATAGGAAACCACAGTTACAAAACACTTATAATACAGAATTAGTACGGCCCCGAAGTCAAACAACTTTTCAGAGAGCTTGAAACATCAATGAACAAGCTAGCACTAGAGGAGAACCACCTAACCTTCCTCTGCAAAGCCCGTGATAACAACGTAATACCCACCGGGCTAAACATCAAAACTCCGATACGCAGCCGAAAAATATCAATAATCGCAAAGAGAGCTAGCGAAGCGTTAGTCAAAGAGCGAATCAGAGATCACCGTTTCAGAAAGTACCAGCTCGAACACCAATCCAACGAGATTAGAGAAACCATTCGAAATCGAGTGAACGAACAAGACTTTTACAGGATAAACATGGCTACCAGAAGTAAATATTCGAAGACCAAGGCAATGCACAAGGAAATTCAGCAGAAGAAACTCGAAAAGATAATGAAGGAGAAGAAATAACCATCAACATCAATCGAAAAAACACTGTTATAAACATCACTAAACGACAGTTGAACGAAAACGAAATGCAGGTTCTGGACAAAGGCTTGAACTATACGATAACACCGAGGTATATTCCGAAAGTAGATTTAATAACCGCAATCGAAAAAACAGCTATGAAATTAGATCCTGAAGAAGCCGAAGAATACAGAAGTAAGATTAGATCAGTCCTAGATTCATCTAGGCGAACTAAACCTAACCTCTGTAACCTAGAAAGGAGAACGGTCATTTCCCTTAAGAATGACCCAACAATCAAAATTCTCCCGGTAGACAAAGGAAACGCGACTGCAGTAATGGGTATCGACACTTATAACAGTAAGATTCAAGAACTACTAGATGGGGGCGAGTACAAACAAATACCAAAAGACCCCACACCATCCATCGAAAGACGGATATACCTGACGCTGGCAAAACATAAGGGGGAGTTCTCCGATTACCAGAGAACTAGACTTACCCCACATCACAGCAAACCTCCGCATCTGTACGTCCTACCAAAGATTCACAAGGAAGGAATTCCTCTGAGAACAATTGTGAGCTCGAGAAATTCACCTTGTCACCCATTAGCACACTATCTGCTGGGTATCATCACACCCTTATCGGGAAAAACCGAATCTATGGTCAAGAATACGCAGCACTTCGTGGAAATCATCAGAAACTTCCAACCAAACCACGAAGAAATACTGGTGAGCTTCGACATTGTGAGTCTATTCACAAATCTGCCTACCGATGAGGCACTAACTATCATAAGGGACAAGCTGGAAAAGGATGAAACGTTAGACGAATCCACACAACTCTCGGTAAACACAATAATGGAACTTCTGACAATATAGATTAGAACTTGTAACGGTATAAACGGGTGGTAGAACGGGATTACAGATAAAATTGGCCTTTTTGCCCCAACTAGTCAGCGTATGGGTGTAGGTCAGATGTTGAAAAATTTTGCGCATCCAGAATAGTAAAACGTACGTAAGTCACAATAGGGGATGAAGACAAAATCAATTCGGTTTGGGCGCCAGAATGTTTAGTAGTCAAAATAAGGGTTGTCGTACCAAAATTACGAGTACATAGCGTGTCTAAACATACAAAAATCATACGCTTACCTATCCGCAATCAATCCCAGGTGTGCTGGACAGCAACTCAGCAAACCACCTGAAATAGGGCTTCAAAAACACAACACGCTTGTCAAATAAAAGCGTGATAAACACTCAATAAAAATTACGTTAATACAACTCAGTGTAATAATAAGGCATTAGATAATAATCAAAACAAAACAAAAAAAGTAAGCTGTAGAATTAACTCTAAACTGAATTAATACTCAACTAAAAATCAAATAAAATACTAAATATTAATAACGCTATTACTCAATAAAACAAAAAAACTAACCTCGTTACGTTAAAAACTAAATTACCGGTAACTTGCAATTACTCAATAAATTTTAAGTTCGCAAAAAAAACGGTTATGTAACACAAAAGGGTTTCCACATAATTAAAACACATTTATAAAACCTAACAAACTATAATAAAATAATAAAAATGATAAATATAAAAAAATGTAAACATACGATAATGCGTATAAACAAAAAAATACAAATACTTAAAAGGCGACAGGATGTCTGATTTACGCCAGTTTAAATCGTTTAACCTATAAAGATATAATTCGTGGATAATATACCCACACTACAATAGGGTCGATTGCCCTTTAATACCAAAATAAAAAAGTGTGAAGGCGGAGCGTCAAAACTATAATTAATTACGCTAAACAAATTTAAACAACAACTTACTTTAACAAAAAAAATGACCCCGCTTTCAAACTTTCATAAACACAAAAATCTTCAAAATTTTCAATAAAAAACACAATACTTAATGGTTAACTTGACCACCACTTCTGTGTTACAACGATGGGGATGAACTAGGTGTTCAATTACTGCTATTCGGATGCGGATTTCCCCAGGTCTGACAAGATGAGTGAAAATGTTGACGTTTATTCTTTTACACACAAACAATTCCTTGAATGAATCTCGAAATATGTTACTGTCTTAGTTAAAAAAAAACTTTTAAATTAATAACTTCTTTTTAAAATGATAATAAAGTAAGCGTTTAAAATTGCTTGATAACTTTTAGCTTTAATTGGTTTTATTTCCACTAATGATCCAAAATGTTGATAACTGTTTTAAATAACTATAAATTTTAATATATTGCGAAAGTTTCTTTATCTTTACACACGCTTTGTATGATAAATAGGTGGCACTGCAAGAACGATGATGTTAATATCCGCAAAAGCGATATAAACCAAAGAGGTCACTGAAGCACTATACAACACGACGATGTCCTCTAGGTAACTTTACGTGAAACCGAAATCGGCACTAGGTATAATCCTCTGGTGAATGAACAATTTTAATAAAATCCCTTTACAGGTAATCTTCAGGAGTAGCTAAACTACCCTTACTACACAACAAGTACGTTCGTTAAACACCACAAGGTCCCAAAATATCAACGTTCTAAACCACCCCCTTAAAGCGTAACAATAAATGGCACCGTACTACTCGAAAATGCAGTCAATTTTAGACTCCTGCAAATTATTCACAAAAATCCATCTTTGAATTTGCATCCCACTACTCATAAAAAATCTTATCTAAGTTAATTCCACCAATTAAAAAAACGGAAGGGGAAAATAAGGTACCCCAACCACACAAATTCGTTTCCGTCCGTAAGGACTCGGTAAATTTTCAAAAACTAAACGTCAGCAAAAGTATCCTGTACAGCCTCTCTATGTTTACCTTAAAGTACGAACAATAAGGCCCACATGTAATCTCTATGACTCAAAACCAGCATATTCACTATTACACTGAACAACTATACTTAAGCGACTTTATGGCGCTAACATGACATCATACACAGATAAGTCCACACTATTTATTTAAATTACTTAATTTTCTATTATATTTTACGGAAATCAAACGAAATGAACCTTAATTAAACGTAGATACCACTATTTACAAATAAACGTTAATCAAACTTCTATAAACGGGAACTAATAAGGAAAAACAACCTAAATTACAAAAAAAAATAATTCACAAACTAAGAATCTAAAGCTCACCATACACCTCCCATCCCTAAAGGTCGCTACACACGTTAAACAAATTCATCTATAAAACTAAACTTGACAAAAAAAATATGTATATACGGAATCTAACTAAATGCATAAGACTACAAACAAAATTACCCAATACGTATACAGGGTGTTCAAAATACCCTGACAAACTACATATTTCCAGGTAGAAGACAAATTCTACCAACAAGATTTTGGGATGGCGATGGGTTCCCCACTATCACCCATAGTGAACAATATATATATATATATATATATATATATATATATATATATATATATATATATATATAGACCAAGGATGTGGCTTAGATACGTGGACGATACCTTCGTAGTTTGGCAACACGGCAAGCATAAGCTAGATGAATTCCTAGATCATCTAAATAGCCGCGTACCCTCCATCAAATTCACAATGGAGTTGGAGTCGGAACAAAAACTGCCATTCCTGGATGTACTTGTACACAGGAATGACAACACTTTCACGACAAGTGTATACAGGGAACCTACCCACACGGGGAGGTACCTACACTACAACTTCAATCACCACAAAAACGTGAAGTTAGGCGTGGCAAAATGAGCAAAAACAATATGCTCAAAACAAGAGGACCTGAACAGAGAAAAAGAAAATATCGCTATAACACTCAAAGAAAATGGCTACCCCGATCTAACACCGAACCTAAATAGGGAAAGGGTAACCGAAAAAGAAAAACCTAAATATACAGCGATAATACCATATATACAAGGTACCTCAGACAAAATACGAAGGATAGGCAGCAAATACAAGATACGCACTGCCTTCAAATCGACCAGAACGCTCAGGGGAATACTAACCAAAACCAAACCATACAATGAAGATCAGAATTCCAAGAATTGTGTATACAACCTACCATGCGAATGCGGCAGAGCATACATAGGAGAGAGCAGTAGATCACTTAAAGTGAGAACGCAGGAACACAAGAACAACGTCCGCAAGGGCGAAACAGAAAGATCGAGAATCGCTGAACATATCTGGAACGAAGACTACCGCATCCAATGGGATAACGTACAGATGGTTTCAGTTCTTTCTTTGTATTATCGTTATTATAACGGCTATTGTGCTGCTTTTATTCTTTGACACCATCTCGGGCTATCTTTGCGAGAAACACTCGGTTCGCTCATTCACATCATCAGTATGCAGTACAAATCTCCACTTGTCGTACCAAATGGGCGCTATCCACATTTTTCTACACGGCTTCTAAACTCTGGAATGATCTCCCTAGTTCCTGTTTTCCTCTCACTTATTATATGAGAAAATTTAAGGTAGCTGTTCATAGACATCTATTGGCAATTCGTTATCCCTCTATCCATCCTCCTAAGTGTTCCTGAGTGCTTTAGCACGATAGGCCAAAGTTAGCCTGTTCAGGTCCACAATCATAAAAAAAAAATTAGGTGTAAACTCTTGTTTGGGTAAGTAATTAAACAATAGCCGAATCGGTCTGTAACTTACGTTATACTATATGTAGACGATTGTCACAGTAAACCTAAGTCCTGAACGTCATACAAATACCTTTTGACTTTCAATAGTGGAATAGGATTTGAATCTACAACCTGTACATTGCTAGAGTACCGCACTAACCAACTGCGTCATCGAGATTCAAGCCCAATCGATGTAAATTTTGTCTTTATGTATGTAGAACTGATGTAAATACTAAATATAATGAGATAACTATCAAATTACTTATATTAATGGAATGTGAGCCTACAATATCACAAGGATTCACACATACGAAAGCAACTTGACAAATATTAAATTAATTTAATATTTACATCAATTAGCGCTTGAATCTCGATGGCTCACTTGGTTAGCGCTGTACTCTACCAAATTACAGGTCTTAGGTTTAAATCCTTTTTATTTATGTATTTAATCAAATTAATACTAATTTTTAATTACATATTTACTTTGGAACTTTTTCGTTCATAACAAAAACTTTTAATAAATCTTAATTGATTATTGAAACTATTAAAAGTAATACCGCTTTTGTTGTTAAACACAAAAATGAGATTTAGTTACAAAATAAGTGAAAATATACAATGTTTCTAATCTCTCTAAATAAGCTTAATTTTTTACTCATTTTAGTTGGAAATTAACCTTAATTCTAAACAGTGCTTTAATGATTTTTTAAACGTGAAGGGAAAAACGCTTTTTAAGATTATGTCAAGTTGATAAATGATACCAAAAGAAAGTCAGTTGTATAATAATATTTACCAACATAATATGAATGTATTAGATGTAATTCCTTAGGGTGCGCTTAGATTTGTGGTCTCAGTATCATGAGATTAAACGATATGACATTAAAAAAAGAAATTAAAGTTTATGACAATTTTTCACATTTTTAACTTTTTTCTGCTTCTGGGTATTGTCTGACTTATAATAAATGGTTCATCTAAAATTTTAAATCGAATATTAATTGCAGCTTGTGGCAAATTTGTACAGATTAATCTCTCTAATAGAAATTAAGATTTTATGAAACAATATAAATGATACTTAAAGTTAGGTATACTAGCCATTCCTGTTTTAGAGCATAAACTCAATTGTTCATCACAATGGCAATGTCACATAAAATTCTATTACGAAATTTTACATCCACGTTCCACTTTCATATGTTTCAAATATACATATAGACAGTGGTTGTATTTAAAGGTTGACTTATTTTTAATTTAGTGTTTGCTAATGTTTTTTAATAAATGGTTGAAAGAATTGTTCAAAAAATCTGGTATGGCCAACCATAACTTTCTTTTGTCTATTTCATAATATATTAACAAATAGGGGCAAGAGTTAATCAGTCGCGATACGGATATTTTTAATTCATTTATATGTGGTGTTACATTTAATGTACGAATACGTGTAATAAATATACGTGCACATTTTTGTATTGTAATAAAGTAATTGTATACAACCACCCTAGCTAAACGTATTTATTAAACGTTATTCTTTATATAATACGATATAGATGACCTTAATGTAACATTCACTTTAATGCCAAATACCCAACTTTGTTTAAATTTATATTCAACAAATACTGCCGTTTCACCTTCGTTTATTAAATGTGAAAATTAAGGTTACATTAAAAGTTAATTTTTTCTTGTTTTGGTATGATTTCTTATGTAAGATATTTAAATTACTTTTTAACGTTTATTTCTTTTTACACGAAAACTTTGTAGGAGACACTTATCTAGGACAGAATTAACTTAAAAAGAGCGCCTATAGTATTTGTTATAAGTTAAGAGTTTCCCGTTACTGTCAAAGCTAATTAAGGACCTTTTTTGATCTTTTAGAGCTTAGTTTTACAAAAAATTATTTAACTTAGAAAACTGGTATAATGCTTAATCAATTTCAATAGCCCTCTATTAACTTTTTTTAATAAAGTTAGCAGTTTTCCAGGTATTCACAAGATATGCTAGTGCCGTCTATGAAGTACTTATATTTCTAAATAGATTTTTACAAAAGTTTGGTAAAACCGAGAATTCTCACGAGTAGCTCTAAATATAGTGTTTCATTAAAATCAGTTACGTAATTCTTTAATTATATTGACTCAGTCACATGCGCAAACATGGAAGCACGCACACACACGGCACATATGCACACGCATACTCACATCCACGCACACATGCACACACACACACGCACACACACAAACACACACACTCACCAACCCACCCACCCACCCACCGACCTGTAACTATTTTAGATAGAGAAAATCTTTAAATATGAAATGATACTGTTTTGTTTTTTTTAATTAAGATCAGCCGTTACAGACTTTTTAAGAAAAATATAACGTATGCAAACACAACGAATAAAATCTGCTGCGCCCACATTGTGACAGATTAATAAAAAATATTTTGTAAACGTTCGTCAAGATCATCTACTGCCATCCGAAAAATGTTAAATTCCGTTGTAGAGGGTTTGCTACGGTGGTAGAATAACTTAATATTTCGATTGTCTAACTCAATTTTTTTTAATGGAACACCCTTTATTTACAAACAACGGCATCTTCAATAGAACAAATCATATCCAATGGTCCCAAGAAAACCCTCATATTACTGTTGAGAGGATAGATCAATATGCTTTTTCAGTAAACGCTTGGTGCGGTATTATTGGTACCAGAATCCTTTGGCGGTTTTTTTATGAATACAATTTAAATTCCGAATTTGCGTAAAAATAGCTATCAAAAGTCTCTTTTTCGTATTTTAAATGTTAAAAAAGATATAGCCGATTGAAAATTTGGACGATTTTTCGTTATTTTCAAACATCTTAGAAATTTGGCAACAATGTTGAATTTCCTTATCCGTATTTGAATTATCATGTAATTCTGCCCAACTTTGCTAATTTAACCGACTTTGTATCTATTATAATAACAATGATAGCCATGGCACGTGGGTAGGTTCTAGACAACCGGTTTATATATACATATGTACGTACACAGGTTTGGTGTCTACTGCGTGGACGGAGGATTTTTCCTTAACTATTAGAGATATCAAAACCAATTTTGGTATGGTAATACACGATCATTGGACCTACATTCTTAAAATATCTAGGTATATACAGGGTGATTGACAAAAAAGATGCCAACCCAAACCTGTTTTTTTAATGAAACACCCTGTATATTTTTGCATTTTTGGATTCACTGTTACATTTAGAATAAAAGTATAGAAATTCGTGTCTGTATCACTCACCGTTCTGCAGACCACAATGCGAGCGTTGTCACCACGATTTTGTAAATCTGTTTATACCACCTACTACTAATAATAGTCTACTAACAAACAAACTGGGAAATTTTTCGAAAACATGTAAAACTATGCAGAATGACTAACTTACGCGAAATGTAATTTTTCTCAATTTTTTCAAATGCAACACCCTGTATATTTTTTCACATTTCGATTCCCCGTGAAAAGTAGATACTAATTGATAATAGGTTTCATAACCATAAGCCTGACCCTTCTAAAATACAAATTTACTATGACAATAGAATTCAAAACAAATCAAGTAGGTTAGCCGCTTGTAATAAAGAGGAACAATTGCATCTGTTGTTTTAATGTTTGTATAATCATTAAAATATTGTTCCACTAGTTTGTGTGTTTTTGGGTTGCCGTTTTCTCAATTTTTGTATAAAATGAATTTTTCCAAAGAAGTAATGGTCGATATGATCTTTATTTACGGCGAAGCTCAAAGAAATACTTTGCTGGCTACCCATTTGTACTGTGAACGATACCCAGAGAGAAGACAGCCGCGGAAAGAATCGTTTATGAATGTAGCTGAGAAATTTATAAATTCTGGAAGTGTGTGTTATCCCAAGCATGCAAAGACAAGCCCAAATGAAGAAATTGAGTTTCAAGTAGTGGCATCTTTTATAGAAAATCCGCAAATTAGTACCAGAGAGCTAAGTACACACCCAGACTTAAATAGAAATACAGTTTGCAGCTTTATTAAAAAAAAACAAATTGCATCCTTATCATATCAAGCAACATCAAGCTTTAAGTGCAATAGATTTTCAAAACCGTGAATCTTTCTGCCAATCGGCAACCACTAAAGTCGATGAAGAACCCAATTTTGTTAATAACGTTCTGTTTACGGATGAGGCAACTTTTCACAATAATGGCAATATTTAATACACTATCATTACTATTCAGATATTAATCCACACATCTTAAGAGTTGTTGACCACCAGCATCGATGGTCAGTTAATATGTAGGGTGGTATAATCAATTTTAATGTGGTTGGTCCTTTTTTCTTTGATGGGAGTCTTACTGGAGAAAGATATTTACAGTTTAGGAAAACGATTTACCCGAACTTTTGGAAAACATCGAGGTGGATAGTATTCGTACGATGTAGTTTCAACTGGATGGCGCCCCTCCACACTCTGCAATCAACGTTGGGCAATATCTCGATAAAAATTATCCGATGCGGTGGATAGGACGAAATGGTGTGCAAAACTGGCCGGCAAGATCACCGGATCTTACGCCCCTTGATTTCTTCCTTTCGTTAAAGAAAAAGTTTACCAACATCCTCCCACCACAACCGAAGATATGAAAAATAGAATTGGAGCTGCGTTTCAATCCATTTCGCCTTTAATGTTGTTGCTCTAGTGTTTTGCTAGGCGTCGTCAGCAAGTTGAACATTTAATTTTAAATTATGGTTTTATTCGTTTATGTTTACTTGTTCAACTTATTTTTAGGTGTAGAGAATTATTTTATTGTTTAGTTACTAATTAAGTTTTTCTATCAGTTAAAGAATTTATTTGCCATTCCTATGTTCTTATTTGCTCTGGATTTTGTTTTATTTGTTCTTCTGTATGTCAATATTTTCGAATAAGGCGTTAATATCTCAAGAAGGGTCCGTCTTATGGCCCTATTATCAACTGGTATCTACTTTTCACGGGGAATCGAAATGTGAAAAAATATACAGGGTGTTCGATTTGAAAAAATTGAGAAAAGTTACATTTCGCGTATGTTAATCATTCTGTAAAGTTTTACATGTTTTCGAAAAATCTCCGAGTTTGTTTATTAGTAGACTATTATTAATAGTCGGTGGTATAAACAGTTTTACAAAACCGTGAACTCTCACGTCGTGGTTCCAAAGTTAACTCTATTTGGGTACTAAAGGGACGATATCTGCAGAACGGTTAGTGATACAGATACAAATTTCTATACTTTTATTTTAAATGTAACAGAGAATCCAAAAATGCAAAAATATACAGGGTGTACCATTTAAAAAATACAGGTTTGGATTGGCATATTTTTGTCAATCGCCCTGTATATACCTAATTATTTTTAGAAGATAGGTCCAATGATCGTGTATTACCACACCAAAATTGGTTGTGATGTCTCTAATAGTTAAGGAGCAATCCTCCGTCCACGTAGTAGACACCCACTCTGTATATTTAATTTAGTATTTGTAGTAATTATCCTACTGTCCCTTTTACAAAAAAATGAACAATTGCAATTTAATGTTCAATTTAAAATTGAACGGATTTAAACCTACTGTAGGGCTGTTTCGTCTGTTTTTAGTTTTAAGAACTTAGGGCGCTTAAGCGATGTAGTTTTAAAATATGTTCTGTACGTAAAGAAGTATTTGGCTGAAATAATTTACTCACGCGACCGGGTTCTCTACATTCTATTTGGTGCTTCTAAACCCACGTAACATTTTGATGTATTGTTTGCTACATATTGCTTAGAGTTACTATTCAGATTGGTATTAAGAGTCGATTCTTTTGCAACGGTTTGCGTAGGTGTATCTGTATATATAGCTAACTTTTTATACCTCTTTATAATTTCCGAATTTATTCCGTTAACTAATTGACCAAAAAAAGACAGTTTTAAATGTTGCAAAAATAATTTTTATGAATAAGACCTAATAATATATCTTAATTTATATTAATATATTAATAATAATAATAATATTTTTGTTCCAGGTGATAACAAGAACATCTTAATCGTAAAAAAATCGGGTAAGTTCATTTTTTATATGGATTTTATGGAAAGCATTGTTAGGTAACAAAAGAATTACTCTGATTAAGATTAGTTTTAATATGTTTTTGACCTAATTCATGAAATGCACGCTATTCGTTTAAGCTAGTAAACTTTTAACGAACGTTAAGAAAACGAAGAAATGCTTTTATGTTGTCGTTATGTATTTACTTACAAAATGTCTTAATGTAAGGTGAATATGCAGAAAAGAAATATTAAGTTGTGAAGTAGGTGTTTGTACAGACAATGTGCGTGTCAAATGTGAATGTTTTAAAGCTTAAATATGGTAAGCGTTTATTTAACATGTTCACGTGGGATTAATGGCAAGGGGAGAAAGGCTATTTTTGATCTCTCAAATCCTTTATTTAAATAATTCAATTCTTCGAAACCGAATAATATTTTATCAGAATCATTTTATGAAAAACATTATATGCGAAAGTAGTAAAATGTGGTGGTCTTGGGCGAAACTAAAAACCTATATTTATTTATTTTGTTCTTCATATAAAACTTCCAGCAATAGCAAATTTAGAATATTAAACTGCTCGTTAGCTAAATACATCTCATAAAAATCTCTATGTTCATATATTTTCAAAACTTCTATAGTATATTAAGCAATAAGAACGGTAATGGTTGTTTATTGGTCGAAAACAACGTTTGGATACTAGCGAAATCATGAAGTAGTCGTCATTTCATAGATACGGACGCATAGATCAAAAACTTATTTGTACTCACAGTTCTATAGAACGGTTAGTAAACACTTATCAGTCATGTTTTCTTTTAACAGCCATAGCAACCTATTCTGAAAGGTTAAGCCAACCTACCGATCTCGTAGCAAATATCTATCTCTGTATGTTGTGGCTACCAGTGTTGGGTAAGATCCATTTATTTAGGATCTAGATCTAAATCCAAACACATTTTTAAAAACTAATCTAGATAAAGATCCAAGATCCGTACGTAAAAATGGATCTAGATAAAGATCAAAGATCCTTGAAATGGGATCTAGATCTTTTATAAAGATCCGACATTCCCAAAATTGTTTCGAGATTTTTCTAATTATTAATATTATCTTTAATTGCTAGTATTGCTACTGATGAGTAGTACTCCCATTCCCATGATCATTTTTCATGTAATACAAATATTAGTCCGTAAGGTTAAATTATTAAGAAAAATAATATATAAATATAACTTTTATAGGTTTTTATTGAAAACTTACATTAATTATTTAACGCACTACAAATACAAATTATACAAAATTAGTATTAGGTAAGGTAAAATGGGGTAACATTGACATAACTTTAAAATTGATTTTTTTTTTGGCACATATCAGTTTGGTATATGACTGCTTTTGTGACAGAATGAAGATATATTAACCTTTTCTACACTGTATATGATAGAATATGAATATACCAAGTCGTTTACAGAATTTAATTTTTTTTTTTAAAAGTGGTAATGTGTCAATGTTACCCATGGCAAGTCTAACATTGACACACTCATAAAAACAGCTAATATGTCAATATTTTGCATGTATAGGGTAACATTGACAAATGTCCTAGATATTTTTATGGAAAATCATAGAAATAAAACAATAAATACTTAATTAAGAAACTTTATACTTAATTTTAGATAGTTATACACCTACGTATTATAATAAAGCCTAGTTAATCTTAGGAGGCGCTTTATAATTAGAAGGAAGAAAGTTGACATGAAAGTAATGCATTCCCCTTTTAATATAAGGTTCGCGCAGAACCATAGCGACATCATCTACAGATACCAGGCTTTGATCGGGCACATCAGGGTACACAAAATGTATTTTCTTCTTTCTCAAAAAGTTGACCATAATTTCGCTGTCATTTACTTCCAACACTTGTCCAACATAGTGAATGCATTCTTCCTTTTCTACACAACTTTTAGAATTATTAAATCTGACGAGGACCCATGACTTTGCAACTATATTTTGGTTACTTCCGTCTAACTTCACAAATTCCGTTGCTTTACCACAATTATCTTCTTCTGTTACACTGCTATTATTTTCATCGTGTAAAATGTCATCATCTGTATCATGGACAAGTTGTAAACTAGCATCACTATCTGAGGTTTCTTCAGTTTTTCAACAGGCTTCTTGCTTTTTGTTTTGAGTTTTTCTTACTGTTGGTTTTCTTTTGTTTTTCTCATTTTCTATCATTCTTAGTCTAACATCGTCCGCTGTTAATGTTTCCGCAAATTTTCTTCTGAGTTTACTTCTTTTTTGTATTACTGTTTTGGCTTCTTGCCGTCTTAATACAGTCATTAGTGATAATTCCAACTTTTTAGTAGGTGTAATATCTTCCAACTGTTCAGGAAGTGGAGTAGTTGGTGGTGAGGATTGACTGTAACCTGCAAAATCGGGTGTTGGTGTTTTATTTTCTTTTTCTCCTGTGGATGTGGTTGGTTGAATTTTATTTTCTGAAGAACATATGACGGTTGATATGGATTTTTTAATATCCTTTCTTTAGATAAGGGAAAATTCCAGACCCCTCGAAACCACCTACTGCATTGGCCCTAGAAAACACCCAGTTTCTTGAAGTTTTTTAACAGACCAGGAAACACTACCTTGTCGGCGTTCTTAAACCCAGTTTCTTGATAAAACTTTTTAGAACATTACGCCATGCTGTTTTAACAGGTTTAAAACTCCAACATCTAACGGCTGTAGAACATGCGATGTGTGCGAGGGCAAACAGAACAGTTCAATATTGTTTTTTATAGCCATGTCAATAAGTTGTAGTGTTATGTGGGAATTGTGGCCATCAAATATTAGTAGTTTCGGTCCACTTAACGCAGCAGTAGCTCTCACTAAAACATTTTCGAACCAATCTGCAAACTGGGCTGCCTCCATCCAGCCGGATGGAGAATAGTTATACACAATATTTTCTGGTCCATTTTGACACCATGTTGCGTAAAGATGTAGACCTTTGTAATCTACAAATAAGGGAAGATATTCACCGATTGCACTACAACATGGTAGAACGGTGTAAGTAGTTTTTGTTACAGTACCCACAAGTTTCAGTGGGTTGTGTGAACCTCTGCGACATAAAATTTTTTGAATACCAGCGTCAGTTTGAAAGCCTGATTCGTCACAATTAAACACATTCTGTGGCTTATTCGACAATTCCAGCCTTTCACTCGTGGCTTTTAGCTTTTCGTAAAAATCATTGAGCACTTCCAAAGAACAAGCATCTGCCCTATTTTTAGGTAGATTTTGTGCGACTCTGTTACTGAGTTTTTTCTTCCAACGACGTTCAAAAGATTTAATCCAGTCAATACCTGGTAATACATTTTTAAATGGATTTGGACGATCCATTCGTTTGAGATAATCCTGAACACAAATACGTAATTTAAAACGATCGAGTCCGAAGCCCCAGTCAGCTACTTTTATTATAGCATTTACCAAGAGTTTTTCTTCTTGTAAAGTGAGTACTGTGGGGCGGCCAACTGCTTTGCATTTATAGTTTTTCAAGTGGTTTATTAACGTTGAACGGTTAATTCCATACATTTCACTAGCTCTCTTGACACTTAAACTTCCATTTTTTACTTGATTTATGGCGTTTACCATACTGTCTTCATCATAGGTTTTATATTTGCTGGGAATTTCGCCAACCTTCTTTTGCGGGGCATTTCTGCAAAGAGAAAAACATAGACACATTTATAGAGTGTAACATTGACACAGGTGTCAATCTTAACCTTCACTTACGAAAGTAGAACTTCATCAAATTACAGAATTTAAATTGAAATAAACTAATATTTGTTAACGCGTAATATAAGAAATTACTGACTTGGCCGACTATAGGTCGAATCTTCAAAAAACAATTAACACCGGCAAAGTTTTCTATAGACGTGACTCAACAAATTCTTGTGCTTAACCATTAAACAGACGCTACAAACCATAAAATTAGAACAAAGTGTTTGAAGTATAGGTTACTAGATGGCGGAACTATACACATAATTTTACAACAAAAGACAGAACGTAAATTTCTTTTTAACTAAAATTAGGAGGGAATTTTGAAAATGTGTCAATGTTTCCCTCATGTCAATGTTACCCCATTTTACCTTACACATTTACACTTGCAAGTTGCAATATTAATTGTTAATTTAACTTAACACATAGTTATACAATTATAAGGATAAGGACATGTATCTAAATTATTATAAGTATACATTACATAATTACATTTTATTTTATTTTGTTTTAAAATTAATAGCATCTCAAATATATCATCACCTAATCTATTCCTACGAGGAGTTAAAATTAGTCCACCCATACTAAATATCCTTTCAACGGGGGCAGATGAAGGAAGTATAGAATTATATTTTAAAAAGATTTCTTTTATAGCAGGGTACATATTTAATTGCTCATAGTTAGTGCTTGTGTCTTTAAAATAATTTGTGCATTCTGAATCAAATGTTGTTTGCGATTAAGTATTTATTTTGAAAAAATCAAAGAATTCGCTTAAGATTGGCGGAACTTCCATTAATTCAGCTTCGTCACTCATTGTTGATCTAACTAACAATTAACAAATGTGCTTTACTTAAAGTCGTATTCTTAAGAACTGAAGACAAGATTGTTGTTTTTCTATACCTCCTTTTGTTCGATTAAATTAGCAACAGGGAATTCCTGTTCCACTTAACTTAAGTACCTACTTTAATGGATGGATGACCCCATTGTCATTACTCATTAAGTCATTAGATTAGCCCTTAGCGGTCATTACCTGCCTTTGTAGCTTTGGGAAACAAAAACAACCGAAATATTAACAAAGAAAATGAATAGTTCTATTATTGGATATTTCGGAATTTAACATGCCTCAGGCAGTAGGTAAGTGTGTATGTATCTCTGTGGGGTACGGATGTAACGGAGCATAATGTATTTTTTAAATATAAAGCTCTGTTGCCTCAAGCCAGTTAAAAATTTCACAAAATACCCTTAAAATACATTTTAAAATCTTCTAATGGATCTTTGGATTCAAGTACTAAAGATCTGTTAAAATGTGATCTAGATCCAGATACTAGATCCTAGCAGAGCAAAGTATCTAGATCCAGATCATAGATCCGTTTAGTGGATCTAGATCCTGGATCTAGATCACTTTGATTTAGATCCTACCCAACACTGGTGGCTACTATAACAGCTACAGGATATTAAGACATCAATACTGTTATAGTGGCATAAAATTTGAAGTTGGTATTATAGTTTAAAGGTTTCAGAAAAACAAACCAATTTTGAAGATGGAGTGTGGAAAGTAATCAAAAATATATCACTACTTGTTCATAAAGATCAAAGTCAGTGTGCTTCCTAGTTGCTATCAATACGGTTCAGTGTTATGGATTATAAAGATTTTGTTTTTTTTGATGAAAAGTCGTCAATTGGAAGCAAAATGAATAGGAATTTTGTGAATTATGCTATAATAGTGCTGAAAAAGCCCTTAACCCTAGAATACTTACCTTCTTAAGCCACCGTTTAATACGAACTATCGTGAAATTTACGACGGTAAAAAAGACGAGCTTAGTACAAATTTGTGTAATTATTTATAAGCTTAAAAACTAGTTTACTAAACAAAAAGGAATATCAAGACACTAATTTTAAAAGTTTGAAAATATGTTTTAAATCTGCTGGGCACAGGAGACACAAAAAATGGCGCGATGTTCCGCGCAGAATGGCCGTCGGCAGCTATGACAATGGTGGGTTGTCATTCGACGTTTTTTGGCAGGGCAAAATTGACACATAGCCGTTTCTTTTCCTGTTGAGTTGGTGTTTCCTGCTGCTGTTCCAGATTTAAAATAGTTTCGATCAGTAGTCTGATAGGACGGTTCAAAGTGGGCCATTTTATGCGTTGTTCCAACCAGGGCTTTATGAGTTGATTCGAAAGAATATTCATAACCGTCTTTCTCGGAATGGGATCGCGTCCGTTTCTGCTTTGATTATGATTATAAATGATCCAGTAATCTATGCAAGTGATATTGATCATTCCGTAAAAAAGACAAAGTGGCTACCTTCTTCTTTTTCTTGCCACATTCCTACTCCTACACACATTTGGTCGAATGTATCAACTCCATATTTGGTCTTGTTGTAGAATTGGACTGTCTGGTTTCCCTGCTGTAGTATTTTCTACATGTGAACTATCATGCATAGTAGATATCAATATAACTGTTTCTGTAGCTTTAGTTTTGTACGGCACCATAGTTGTCTGGCCATCAAAGCAGTGTATTGAGCTTCCAATACTTCTACTTTTGCAATGCAACATTTGCGGAGGTATCTCTTTTTTGTTGCCTCGTAACGTGCCTACAAGGGTCAAGTTATAAGGAGGTTTCAACAGTTCGATATCCAATGGTATACCGGTAAACCAGCTATCCATGGCCCACATTTCTGTTGCTTCCGTAAACTCCTTCAGTTAATTTTTTTTTACATAATATTGCCCCAACGGTTGTCCATCTGTTTTGGTTTCCTTACCCAAATATACCTCAGCATCAAACATGTACTTGGTGCCAACATCACACACCATTACAATTTTGAGGCCATATTTCGCCGGCTTATTAGTGATATACATCCTAAATGGGCATCTTCCCCTGAAAGCCAACAGCTGCTCATCTATTGTGAGATATGAACCTGGATTGTACGATATTCTATAATTGCTTATTAGTTGATCCCATATTTCGCGAATAGGAGCTAATGGGTCGATTTTTTTTCTTTCAAGTCGAGTTTGTTTGTCATCAAAGCGAAGAGAATCTATCAGGAATTCGAATCTTTCCCGGCTCATAGTAGCTTTGTACATAGATCCAGAATTTTTTTCGTCAAACATCTCCCTTGTAGACAAGTGATTATCTTTTTGAGTTCCAGCAAAAATGATTTGTCCTAATAGAGCGCATATCACCTCCAAATTCATTTGTGAGTTAGTCAATTTTTTTGTTGTATATTTTTGCGAACGATAAAACATTTCAACATTTGTGTGATTTATTATTTCTTCTAGCATAGTTGGCTCTATAAGACAAGAAAAAACATCCAATGGGGTCACTGCTTCTTTAGCCTTGTTTGTAGGTCCTTGGACAATATGAACGATATTGCGCTTGGGTGTCTTGGTGCTTTTTTTCGTTACCGAAGACCACCTATGACCGTTTTTACCTTTGAGGCTTACTGGAATTGAACCTTGCTATACTGAACTAGGCTTTGGAACTGTAATATCAACGGCTTCATCTGGTATAGCAATTTTTTTTTTTAATTTCCGTTGGACATTGTCTCGACATTTTCTTTGTCTGTTTCTCTTTTTTTATTCTTGTCATTTTTGACTCTTATTCTTTTTCGTTTCTTGCTGGTAGATGGTTCATCGTAATCAACATTTGAATCACTTGACAGACAGTATTCTGTTTCAGATGGAAGAAATGCTTCGATATTATCTTCTATTTCAGAAACGCTTTCCGAATCGTATGAAATATCATTTTCGCCAGGTAAAAGTTGTTCGATATCCTTCTCCATTTCTATTTCCAACTCCCCTTGGGTTAGTGGTCTTACATCATCCCACTTTTTATTATCCATTTTCAACTACTGCAGAAAAAAAGAAAAAATGTGTCAAGAACTCACACGCGCAAATTATAATGTTAGTACTTACCTTCGCAAAAAATACTACGCAGCACACAAACTAAGTCACTTACAGGAGTACTATCACTATACTACTCAAACAGGTTATTGTGTCTATCCCCACTAAGGCATGGGCGGGGCCGTAGCAGGTTTTGTCATACCATGGCAATAAAACAGTGATCAAATGAAATTCGCGTAGTAAAATTTACGATGGTAAGTATTCTAGGGTTAAAGTTCTTATTTCGAGCTAAATCGGTGGTGTGTTACGTAATATCTGTACGAATTTTTAAAAAGGCAGGACATTCATGATTGCGTAGTAATTATTAATGAAATCGTTCTTTTTGCAACCTTCTAACGCCCTTTTTCTGGAAGAAATGGAGATTACCTTACTTTGCCTCGGAACTAACTCAATAGGTTCTTGTACCTGGAAGAAGGGAGTGGTTCGCTTTTATTATATCGGTCTGCTCACTTCGTTAACTTACCCCACACTGAACCATAGACTGGTAATGGTTTAGAACGTATATTATTCCTATTTTTATACAGTACTAAATATTTCAACTGAACTACATATGTACAGGGTAAGTTTTTTTCGACGGTTTTAAATGGAAAGTACCCTTATCATACAAGATAGAGAAAATCTGATGTCTGTGTCCAAGGCTCCTTTCGAAAGATAAACTCACATCCAAAAGCAAAATTTGATACGTCTAACCGTTTTCGAGTTATGGTACAAAAAAGAAAATTTTGGGTTTTCAAAAATTTTGAATAATACCCTTATTTATAAAGATATTCAAAATCGGTAAAAACGTTCTTTTAATTAGAATCCGTTGCTCATATCAGATAAATTTTATCGTCTATAATTTAAAAGTTATGACATAAAGTTGTATTTTTTAAAATACTAATCGTAGTTGGCCATGGCACTGTTGAAAAGAATTTTTTTGCTTTTCAGAAAAAAATGTAAGGTTTAATGTAGTTCAATTGAATAATAATAGTTTTATCCGTGTTTGATTTTTTTCAGCGTAACAGACGAAACAGAAGGCTCTGGGAATAAAACACTTTTAATTATTAAGATTTGAAATTACTAATGAACAAATATAACGAATAAATATTGATCTACAAATATTTTTCAACTTGTGCACCGTTCTTTTCACTACACACCTGGCACCGCCGCGGCGTCTTGTTGCATTTAGGGCGTTTAAAAGATGTATTGGAGTTATATGACGAAAACCAAAATCGATGTTTTGACGTAATTCATCAATATTCCTTGATGTTCTTTTATAAATAATATGCTTCAAAAAGCCCCAAAGAAAAAAATCTAAAACAGTAAGATCTGGTGATCGGGCCGGCCAACGAATCGGTCCAGAAGTTCCCATCCCCCTTTAAAGATAAATAATCTGTTACCACTCGAGAATTGTGGGCAGGAGCGCCATCTTGCTGAAATATTATATTATTGTTTTGATGGAGCTGCAATGGAATATTATCTAAGAATTCCTCTAGATGAGACCGAAGAATGTCTTCTAAATATCTTCTAGAATTTAGTGCTCCTTCATAAATATAGTAGTAAAATTTTCCACCTTTAATGCAGCACCAAACGTCCAACCCAAATTTCCCCTGCCTTCTTCGTTACATAATTATTAATATCACACCAGTAATGTGCATTGTGGATGTTAAAAATTCATCACTGCTAATATGAGCCTCATCCGACCAAATAATGGATTCGATAAAACTTTCAACAGTTCTGCATTGTTGTAAATACCACTGACAGAACGTAATCCGTTTCCTTGTATCATCTTTGTTACGACAATGCTCCTTTCTGAATTTGTACGGATCATAATGGTGTTTTCTTAAAATTCTTATAGCCTTTGTTTGGGACACCCCAACATCAACAATTTCGCTAGATGAAGTTGTTGACTCAGCTTCCACCCGACCCAGCACCCCCATGGCATTTTCCTTAAAGTATCGTTTCGATCGTAGTTTTTGAAAAGATCCATGATCAATTAAATTTTGTTTCAAACTAAAACATTACTTATTGCATATTCTTAAATACTTTCATATATACGCACCGTTTAAATATCCTTGAGTCTGGTGGTTGTCTCTCAAGGTAGGTTTTCAAGTATAGTTCAGCAGCTAAACGGGCATTTTCATTCGATCAGGTAAAACCTTTTACCATGTCGTATTTCTGGTTGTTTGTAAATATATATATATATATATATATATATATATATATATATATATATATATATATATATATATATATATATATATATATAATTAGCCATGGATGAAAATATCACAGTTTCTGTAAGTAATTTTTAGGCTAGGAAGTAAACTTACGATGCAAGATAAATTTGACGTTTTTAGTTTATTTTCAGTTTATTAGGCACAGATTACTATTAATATTGTTTCATTTACATGCAGATGCAATATACGTTAAACGTGAATAAAACTATTAATACTCAATTGAACTACATTAAACCATATATTTTTGAAAAGCAAAAAAAATGCTTTTCAACAGTGCCATGGCCAACTACGATTTGTATTTAAAAAAATAAAACGTTATGTCATAACTTTTAAATTATAGACGATAAAATTTATCTCATATGAGCAACGGATTAAAAAAGTGTCTGAAGAACGTTTTTTTACCGATTTTGAATATCTTTATCAGTAAGAATGCTATTCTAAATTTTCGACAATCCAAAATTTTCATTTTTGTCCCATACCTCAGAAACGTTTAGACATATCAAATTTTGCTTTTGGATCTGAGTGTCTCTTTATAAAAGAGCCCTGGACACCGACATCAGATTTGTTCTATCTTGTATAATAAGGGTACTTTCCATTTAAAACCACCGAAAAAAACTCATCCGGTATGAATTAGAATAAATAATGTTACTTCTAATCTTTACGGGACACTGTATCCTAAACGGTTCGGATATGGATGGTCTCGTCCTGGTACGTGGATTGATCGTGGACTTCCGCTTATTCTGTCCGCTGGATTTTCTGTGAAAGTATCGCTAATAGTGGCGGTTATGTTGGTAAATGACCAACTCTACGTCCTGTTTTAATTTTAATTAAAACAAGTGATCAAAAGAAACAAATTATTGTTTCTGAAGCCGGCCCTGTTCTTTCAGAAGCAGGAAGTCTTATAAAACCGTTAGTGAATACTGGGCAAGCACATGCCGGGAGATAACACGGATCGTTCACTCTTTATACCTGCGAAGGCCTTTTAAAATAATCGATATCTTATAGAGGCATGTTCGTATATAAACGAAAAATACGTGTTTTAGGTTGCTTTAATAAAATAAAAGCTTTTATATTTGGATTTTATAAAGAAATAAGATTTTAGCGACGAAATAAATACGTTTCGGGATCACATATTCTCATTTAATTGTTTACGCGAGGTTATTAATTAGGGGACTTAAGCTTTACTACAATTATCTCTATTAATTTGGGGAAATTATATTCAATACAGAATTTATGTTTTACCCAAATTAAAGATTTACGTTTTACGAAAAGAAAACGCTATTACTATATCACGTCGATTTCGCGTATAATTTAACCAGTACAAATCTTATTCGCAGGAGATTTATAACTGCGGTGACGGACTTAAACAATTATTATAGTTGTTTAACACGGAATCAACTAATGTTATTACTTACACGAGATTTATAATTGCGGTAATGGACTTAAACAATTATCCTAATTAAAAATTATTATTAATTTTATTAAATACATAAATAAAAAGTTTACCTCGAGTAGGGTTTGAACCTACGACCTGCACTTTCCTAGAGTACCGCGCTAATTATCCTAATTGTTTAAAACGGAATAAACTAATGTTATTTCTGGATCTCTCCCGATGGGCGAAGGGTGAGGAGGGCGGTTGTTTACGTGTTCTAATTAACACGTATTACTTTCGCGTTTACACGATTTTTAATGCGCTAGGTGATCAAAATGAGATCTACCTACGGGTGTTGGGTTGCAATCAATCTGCTGTTTCCTGCACTTTACTTGTCTGGCTTAGGGTAGGCGTATTTGTGCGAGTCTGTGTGCTATGTGTAGGTGGAATATCTTTAAAAAAATCTGGGACTAACCCGTTGCGCTGTGAAAAGGATACCCCGTTGGTTGGCAGAATTTAGGCGAGTGCCTTTCTATTCAACGGAGTAAATGAAAGATGACGATGGGCTTTCAACCCGACGTAACGTCGTTCAATCGGCGTATATGTAAGGTCGTGTATATTGACTTACGTGCGTTCAGCCTCAGATTACAGCATCTCTAGGCCCCGTTGTACGTATATGATGATCAAGTGGCCGTGTCGCGTTTAACAAATATGACGGCGGTACAGGATAACTATGTCAAATGGTTTGTCGTGTACAAAGTTCGACAGGTGTGCGCGAGCAAGTAGTCTCTCTCCGGTAGCTCATCTCGCAGTTTTATAGAGAATCCGCGGAGGCGGAGACGGCTTCTGTGTAGGGGTCTTCCGGTCGGGATTGGTGGAAAGTACAGAGGAGACTCTGACGTAGAAAAACTTTCGATGTTTTTGAAATTAACGTCGGACGGGATATAAATTAATTATTTGATTAAAATCTGTGAATATTAATAATTAATTAAAGCAGGACAATTAGAAAATAATTAATAATAACAGGAAAATGTGCTAAAGGACCCTGACTCTTTACAACCGATAAGTTCGCTAATATCTGTACAGATCATCAGTTCTTTATTTTTATATTTTATTTTCAGTCAAAGCATAGTCCTTCGCCTTTATGGGTACATTTTCCATGGTTAGAATTAATAGAAACAGCGACGGAAAATTATTTGCTTTTATAAATATCTGGTGTGGAGCAATACACCTACAACGTCGAAATGAAAAGTAATGAAATAATTTTAAAAATATTTCTTTTATTATAATTTTGAATCCCCTTTTTTTATACGTTCATAACAAAAATAGGTAACATTGTAAACACTTTCACATTTTCACTCTTCTTTAATTAATTTTAAGACTTATTTTGTTATGCGTTAAGAAACTTTATAAAGAAAAGTCATGTAAAATTAAATTTTCTTTAATAAACATTTTTACACACTTTTCTATAAAGTTGAAAAAGTTCTACCTGGAATTTTGTTTCCGTATCAAAAAATTGCATATGGAGGTGTTTTCAAATATTTCAAATATGCAGCTGATTCAGAAATATTTGATAAAAACTAAAAATCTCCCAATCTAATCAGCTGTAGAATCAAAATTTCAAGTACGTATGTTTGATCACTCTGGATTTGTACATATACACACACGGATGTGCCCACGCGCACAAGATGCACGACGCACTACGTACGACTCACGACGCTTGACGCACGACACGACTCACGACGCGCAACACGCAACACACTACAGCGCGCAGCGCACGAAGCACACGAAACATACGAGCACACTAAACACAATACACACGAAACACATTGTTCACGCCATATTTAAATTAATGTACTTAATGTATTTGAAAAATCTGGAACACTGGAACTGTGGCAGGATCTGTAACAAACAAAATACACCCACGTACCACACAAAATTAAAAACACCTATCGCGTTTCGATAGCTACGCTATCATCATCCGCGGTCGACTAGCTAGCCGACCGCTGAATGCTGAATGTTGAAAAAAAAATTTGTTTTACGTTAATTTCATTTTATTAATTATACAAATTAGTGTGGGTGATGTGAGGTTTGTGTAGGTGATGTAGTGTACAATTATCCTGATGTTGGTGAGGTTGATCCTGTGTGTTGCGTTGTGCTGTCCTGTTGGCTCTCGGATGCTAGATGTTGATGCTGCTGCCTCGGAAATCTGAAATAAATGAAAAAAAAAGTTTGGTGTTCATATAGCCTGCATCACTATAGCATAACCATTGTGCAGTAATAGGATGGGGTGTCTATACCGTGATGCGGTGTAAAACAAGTAGAAAGTAGGTTTAGGACAGATGTGGGTTAATAAAATCGATACTGATACTTATCCGAGGCATTCCTTCCGTCGCCGTTCCGGAGAGTGTTTACCCAAAAAGGGCAGACACCATCTGACCGTGCGTGAGCATCACTCCCCACAGGTCAGTCGAAGTTTGAACCTTCGTTAGGGCCACTGCCACCTTGCGGATGACAGGTAAGGCCTTCGCTATATCTAGGCCTCCGAGGAGACCTAGAATGGCGTCGAACCCTACAGCGGGAGGATCGGGCATTGTCACGTCAGCGGCTCTAACCGCCTTCGGCACTTCTGCTTACCGTCGCGTTGGCGTAACTAACGCCGGGGCGGCGTTGAGAGGGTGCTGCTATCGGAGGTGTCCTCTTCTGCTGTCGTGGTGCGTCAGTCTTCTTCCGCTGGGTTGCAGGAGACGTGGAAACTTCGGACATCCCGGAAGTTGGCGGGATGATCACTACCACAGTTCACACACTTAGCCCGGTCGGTATGGGGTTTAGTGGAGTCGCTGGAGTGCTGATTCCTGCGTACTTACCGCAGCGCGCCGCGGTCTACAGCAGCGCTGTGCGTGACGGTATCCTGGCACCGGTGACACTGTCCGATACCGGATTTCCGCCTTAAGTCTTCGATGGTGATACGAAGTCGAACCACGTGCTCCACCAGTCGGATCTACCTAATGTCCTCGTCTGTTGGAAGCGTCACCAGCAGAAGCGGGATCGGTCTTCCTTGCTTCTTCATCCTGAAACAAGGAGTGGTATTAATATCGCGCTCAAGTAACTCGCAAAAAACGTCGTTTTTGGAGATTTATACACGCAAACCCCGCATAACCACCTTGAACGTACGTTCACTCGTTGCCTGATAGGTATGGTACGGAGTACCATGCCTAGCCATATACCGCAACAGCCTGTCACGGTACTTGGCTGTGGCAGGCTGTATCCTGTATCCCTCGGCAATTGCCTTCGCCCGGGTGAAGGCAATACCTCGTCGGTCCGTGGTGTCTGCAAGGGCCTGGAATGCGTTGTCGGTCGGTGGATTTGTGGTCGTGCGGTCCTTCGATGTCTTCTTTGGCTTCTTTTTCTGTAGGCGAAATTCCTCGTCGGCCGATGAGGAGTCGTTGTCTACTGCGTCGGATTGAGGTGGCAGGACGGTTACAGTGGGAGCGGTAGCCGGTGTAACTTCTGCTGTCTTGTCTTCCTTTCTCTTACCCTTTCTTCATTTTCTTGTGACGTCATGTGTGCTGTTGGAATCCCTGGGCGTGTAGGTCGACGCAGGAATCCCTTGGGGGGGCGGGACGTTGCTTATTGTCGGTTCTAACCAGGGCAGTAGATCCAGGGGGAACCGTCTTCCGTCGGTGATGGGTAGCGGCGCTCTGGTTGACGCTCTCTACCCGGCATCGTGACAATGATTCTGGTAGAGCGTAAGCGATTTCTTGATGTTCGCTGTTCAGAACGCAGACAGCGAATGCATGACTATTTATAGTACAGTGGGCATATCTGGGTTAAACTGCAAACTTCAATACGGTATTATACCATAGATAGTCAAGAGTTTTCCAACGTTACTTGACCAACACCAACAACGTGTTATAAACATATACGGTGCGATTAGAAATGACGTTTAATATTAACGAAATGTTATCGATGTGTTATACCAAAATTAAAATATGGAACAAAACCAAAAATATGCTTAGATATAACTTAAATAAGATAAAGAAATTTATAGATAACAACCAAAATCCAATGCTATTTAAACGATATTCTATAGAAGGCTGCATAAAGTGCATCATACGTTACATTACATACAGTGAGTCCCAGAAGTTATGTCTAAATTTATTTAAAGTTCAAGGGTCTAGTTTTGGGGAAACGCTCGGACACGTCGATTTTTATTTTTGACTGAGGTATTTTAGTGCTAAACTTTTGTATATATAGGGTGCCCCAAAAATTAGTTACGACCACCAACTTGATTTTGTCAAATGGAAACACCTGTTTTTTATTTCATTTTCTGAATTTGCTTTGAATTCTGAGTAAATCTAATATACCATGTCCTATACCTATAGTCAACAGATCTCGAGATATTTACAAAAAAGAAATAAATATCGTCTTTATAAAACTATCAAAAACACTTGTAAAATAATCGTATCCAAGGTGATCAATAAACAGGTATTTCCATTTGACCGAGCGTTTCTCCAAAAACTAGACCTTTGAACTTGAAATGAATTTAGATATAACTTCTGGGACTCCCTGTATAAATTAATCTAAACCGTAATTATAGACTCAGAACTGATAAAGCTCGTATTTAAATTATTTGATGTGAAGATAGACTTGCTAGATCATGAATTCGTATTAAATATTTATATAATTAAGAGACTGAGTAATTCAGATAATATTAGCAAGTTTCTAAATTTAGAACGGTTTGTACGCCACATATTTCTCATATTAGATACTTCTTGAACGCCTTTATGTTAATTTCAAAAAAATTCGAAAATGCTTTATTAATATATAAACTTATTGATTTTTTTGTAACTTCACCTTAATTGACAGCAAAATAGATTAAATTGTTTAAGAATAGTAAGCACATTAATGAAGATTTAATTATTAAAGTTTAAGTGGATTATGTGTACTATGGGAAATCATCAAAATTCCTTTAAATTTTCGGTATAATACGTTTTAATTAAAATTTAATATTAACTCTAAAACCGTATTATTTGATCAAGATGATTTACTGCATAATGAGCAAACATGAGAAGCTTTGACCCAAAAGTTCAGTTATTTTAGCTTTATGACAAATGTAGAGGTGAATGCTCTGCTGAATGCTTTGATGATCATCATTTGGCCTCGCTGACCGTTTAAAAACAGCACTTGCATCAATTTACATAAATGGAAATGCGTTTTTAGTAAATACTCTAGCTCATCTGCATACCTAATTTAATCAAATTTAAATAAAGTGCCGAAACATTTCCATTTAGGATAATGATACTTTTATTTTTACTTTTTTATGACAGTATTTCAATTATTGGCAATTATTGTGTGGTACTTTGTGATTATTAAATTATTAATGCTTATGGTCAAGCAGTAAATATCACCGACAAAGGAGGTGTAATTAATACGTTATGTCTGTATTTTTTTTTATTTTATCGTGTAGATGACTTTAACGGCTGCTAAAATATAATTACCCTTTTTTTAAATTGCCAACATTTTAAAAACGTGACTGAAGTTACCATAAACGTTTATATGTTCATCTTCTTCAAATAAATCTCTTGATCAATATTTCCTTTCTGTTTATACCAGGCGTTACTTTAGTTTTGCGAAAACTTGAACAATTAGACCAAAATAATGAAAACATTAAAACCACGTGTTTTAGACTTTTCATTATCTGTGAAATTAGGAATTTCAGTGGTTTTAATAACTACTTAAAGTGTTACATAATCAATTCGCACTAGTAGTCACATATGAGTAGTAATAGCTATGCCGACCCTAGCTGATATAGAGGTTTACTTATACAAGAGAGTGAATTTCAATAAGTGCCTGAGAGAGAGAGAGAAAAGTAGGAGAGCAATAGCCTCGCCTATTTTATTCTAGGTTTAAAGAAGGGAGGATAGGGCACGCCCTTTTTCTAGGTCAAAGGGGGTGTCCATGCCTTTTTTTCTAGGTCAAAAGGAGAGGGGGGGGGGCAAAGCTTATTGACCTTTTTCTAAGACAAAGAAGCGGAATGGGTTGGCTAATTTTTAGAAATCTAAAAATAGAATCAAAAGTTAGCAGCCTGAACCAGAAATGAAGGTCAAAGATGAGGGAAATTAATAATCCACCGAACGCTAGGTTAAGCAAAATATTGAAAACACTATCTAGGAAATAGAAAATTCTGTTGTAACTTGTTTTGCTCATGCTCAGTGTTGCTCGGTTGAATTCGGCTATCCTCGACAGATCTCCGTTTCTTACCTAGATGAATTAACCATATATATATATATATATATATATATATATATATATATATATATATATATATATATATTGTTAGAAATTTTACAATTAAAGGTAATAAAAAAAAACTAAACCTAAAATTCAAATACTACACGTGCGTCATTATATCCGAGCACCGGAGAAATCTTACGATTGACTGACTATCATCCTTTTTATTTCTAAATATATGCCAAAATTAGGCGTAGTCCAACCGCAACGTTTTCCTGACCGGTAGCGACCCTCATAAACCTACAAAGTTAGCATTTCCTAGTTACAATATTCTGACATATTTATGGAATTACATACATCTACAAAGTAAGTATTTCCTAGTTAATAATAATATTTATGGCATTACATACATCTACAAAATAAACATTTCCTAGTTGATAACAATATTTCTGACATATTTATGGGGTTACACTGACCCATTAAAAGAAATCGCAAAGAGAAGTAAAACATCTAATTCGAACAAAAGTCAAACGTTTCGTAGAATTAATTAGTATTCAATACGAAAATACAATAAAAGTGCTTGTCCTAGTAAAAAGTGTAAAGGAATAAAGCATTTGATTTTCTGGACACATAAAATTAATTATTCTAGCTAACCGAAATTATATAATAACGAAAATACAATACAAACAATAGTGCTTGCCCTAGTAAAAATTGTTATATTATTTATTTACTGTAAAGTCAATAAAACATCCAATTTCTAACACGGCCAACCTGACTCTGGCGACGTTCTCGGAGCTTCTCATTCACGTACCTAAACAGAGAATCCGTCAATCATATTGTGCATAGTGGAGACCTCAGCCAACACTTGGCTCTACCACTGCCGGGACACAGACCATCAAGCATATCGAGCATAGTGGGCACTGCAGCCACCACTTGGCTCTACCACTATCGGAACAGACACCATCAAACATATGGTGCATAGTGTGGACCGCAGCCACCACTTGGCTCTACCACTACCTGGACAGAGACCATCAAGCATATCGTGCATAGTGGGGACCGCAGCCACCACTTGGCTCTACCACTACCTGGACAGAGACCATCAAGCATATCGTGCATAGTGGGGACCGCAGCCACCACTTGGCTCTACCTCTATCGGGACAGAGACCATCAAGCATCAGAAAGCACCTTACCTACTTAACATCATCGTTCTCCTCCAGAAACTCGAGGATCTCTTTCATGTTGCACGTCAGAGACTGTGACGGCCATGATCTTAGCTGTTCCTTTGCTGCTTTCGTAATTATACTGGTACCAACTTTCTTAAGTTCATACCGACCATTTTCAAGACATTTCACCACCTCGTACGGACCTAAAAACTCATAATCGCTTTTACTGATATGCATCTGTGAATCACGGTGCATTAAAACAAAATTGCCTGGAGTAAAATGTGTGAAATTTTTCCTTTTACGATTACTCTCTTCTACATTTGTTTGGGATAACTTTTGTGAAACTCGCTGCCTGTCTATCTCCCGATTACGAACAGGCGTTAAATCTTCCGAAATATTTTGCAATAGAGCTTGTATCAGAGGGGTGGAGCCATTAACCCCTAACAAAAGTTGAAGAGGGGTTATACCCATAGACTTTTGGACAGTACTGTTTAATACCAGCTGTATCTTCCATAAGCCGCTCGGCCATTCTGACTTGGTGATAGTTTCGATCCTAAGTAGGTTACGAATTGTTCGCATGTATCTTTCCACTTGTCCATTTCCCTATGGATATCTGGTGTAACGTAATGTATTCTATTTTCCAGGCGTCTAGATATTTGGGAAACGTTGTATTTTTAAAGGATGTCGCAGAATCCATAATAAGTTTTTGGGAGTTCCGAAGAGGCCAGCACATTTTGTAGTTTCTCGCGAGCTTAATAGTAAACTGACTTCATGGGGGTTAGAATGCAATACTTTGTGAATGCGTCGATGATAACAAGAATGTGTTTGTAATTCTCGTTAGCCATGGGAAGAGGCCCAAACAGTCCATATGCAAGGTGTGGAAGGGTTCTTTTGGCTTTTCCACAGATTTTATGGTGCCTTGCAGTGGCCCTGTTCTTGTTTTCTTGATCGCACAATTACACAATGTTTGATATAACATTTGATGAAGTTTCTCATACGTGGAAACCAAAAGTGCTCAGAAATAGATGCATGCATGTCTTTGTACATACCACTGCAGGTTCACAGTACGGTCTTCCTTAGAACGCTTGTGATACAACATTCCGTCTCTTTCAGTGTATTGATTAGAATCGACATCACCCTCGCTGAGTCGTCTGAGTAGGTCTTGGACTTCTTCGTTCCCATTTTGTTCTATATATGCCAATCACGGTGTGCTACTCTCCGAACTGTTCCAACAGGGTTCTTACTTAAGCAATCTACATGGGGTAAGTTACATCCTTTTCTATACGATATTTCAAAATCAAAATCCTGCATATACATTCACCATCGGGCCACACGAGGTATCAGGTCCTTCTTGTGAGCTGTAGCCTCGATGGTGTTGCAATCCGTAACTAATCTGAACTTAAGACCCAACAAATACGTGCGAAAGTATTTTAATGCCTGTATAATTGCCAGCGTTTCAAGCTCATATGAGTGATACTTACTTTCAATGCCGGTTGTTCTTTTACTAAAAACCGCTACTACCTTCGGTTGCGTTCCATGTAGTTGGATCAAAATAGCTACATACCCAATGCTACTTGCGTCGGTTTGTAATTCGGTCGGCAGTTCTGGATTGTATACCGTAAGTAAGCATCTGGATGTCAAATGACCTATTACGTATTGTTTTGCTTTTTATTGCTCCACGCCCCATTCAAACAAGACATCCTGCTCTGTTAATCTCGTTATACATGCGGTTCTGCTGGCAAACTCGGGTACAAACTTTCAGAAGTATCGCTGGTCCCATGAATTGCCTAACTTGTTTAACGGATGGGTATAGGCGAGTTGGTCAAGGCTTCAACTTTAGCTTTACTAGGCCTTATACCGTCACTGGATATTTCTCTTCCTAAATACTCCACAGAAGGTTGCAGAAAACGGCACTTTTGAATGTTAAGCGAAAATCCATTCAAATCTAACGCTTCTAACACTTGTTTAGTGTATGCTAAGCCCTCTTCGGGCGTCAAACTAGGGATCAAGACATCGTCCAAATACACTAATGCCACGGTATCCTTCAACTGACCCAGTGCAAGTTTGATGGCTCTCTGGAATACAGAAGTGCATTGGCTAGGCCAAAAGGCATCCTCACGTACTCTAAATGTCCGTCGGGCGTCACGAAAGCAGTTTTGCATATGGAATCCTCGTGGATGGGTATCTGATGAAATCCTGACGCCATACCAAGGACGTGAAAACCTTGCCTTCCCTAGTCGATCTAATTGATCTTCAATCAAGGGGTGGGGAATCGGTATTTAATAGTAACACGATTAAGTTCTGGAAAGTCCCACACATGCAAAGGAGATTCGCTGGGCAAGCAAATCTTCAGTAATCTCACCATAGCATTCTTTCGCTGGCGGACAAACGGTATGGAGGACGGTTAACAATAACGTCTTTTCTAATCTAATTTTAAACTGGCATTCTCCTGTTCGCACTTATTTCCGCTGGTTATCATCCCTGTGAATTCACGAATTACCTTTTGGAGCGCATCGTGATGTTCGAAGGGTACGTCGATGTCATATGGGTTGAACGAAACACTGTCTGAAATTCTGTTTTTCCGGACAACTCTCTACACCGAATTACGTACGAGCCTTGGTGATTAGTAATTACAAACAATGTTGGATCCGTAAAAATATCCGCCCAATAATAACGTCATAGTGAATACACGCATCCGGACAAATTACGTTAACGTCAACGTTTGAAATTGTCATGCAAATAATAACGTCACAGTGAAACACTCAGCCGGCGAAAATGTCGTTACGTTAACGTCAACGTTTGCAATTGTCGTGCACGCATGGAATTTCCTAGTTGCGCTAATCGTTGCATTAGAGAGCCCTTTCAGCGTAATATGACATGTTGTCACCTTGCTTTCAAATAGCCACAAAAATTTCTCTGATATTAGAGAAAGATTTGCGCCTGTATCCATTAAAGCCGAAAATCGATGTTCTTCAATAAAAATGTCCATAATGTCGGTAGGCGTCCCCGTCAGGCAGAGATTGACATGTCTACCACTTTCAATAGCTGCCTTTGTGAAGCAGTTTGACACGTCATGACCGCGCTTAGCACAGAAGGCGCAAGAGTCATTGTGAGAACTCGATAAATCAGATTGTTTACTCGAACCAATCACTTTCGAACGACAGCTTGCCTGAATATGCCCAGTCTTACCGCACTGAAAACATTTCTTTCGCGACACTAGCAAACCGCTTAAATTTCCACCATCGCCAAAGCGATGTTTACTTTTAGTAAAGGGAGCGTTGTTTCCAAACTTACGGACCTCTAGATCCTTTCGCGGCGGTTTTAGAAAAGATGAAAGGAAAACTAAGAGTGCGGATATAGTAGGACAGTTAGCGTTCACTGCTGCATTTCGTACATCGGGTTCACTTATTCCATGGACAGCAAGTTCCGTTAGATCACTTTTAGACCAATTCGCTCTAAGATTTCTTAACATTTCTTAACATAAACATACGTTTAGTAGGAGGGAACTATTAAAAGCTGCCGCTTCCGATAATAAGCGACCCAAGTTCCTTTTTGGAGGAAAAGTCCCAATAAAATCTTGTCGAAAGTAACCCAATCCCTTCGGTCGGGATTCCAACATTAATACCATCTTTTGGCACTGTTCAAAAGAAATCTACCCTAGCTAACGTTTCCACATCAGACCATGCTAATTCATGCTTTATTTCTTCAACGTGACTCAACCATTTGCTGGATTCGTTTACCTCTGGTCGAAAATATGGTACTTCAACATGTGTTCAGATTTTTGCGACTGGAGTTTTCACCACTCCACTAACAACGTTTGAGTAGTATCCTCACGATCCGACTTCCTTCCATGTTAAATTTATTTTTCTTTCACTCACGCACACTATCACAATTCACCAACAGAACGTGGATTTATCCCACTTCTGATGTTAAAATTTTATAATTAAAGGTAATAAAAAAACTAAACACAAAATTACAAATACTACCGTGCGATTTATTCGAGTACAAATCAATGAGAGAGCGGCATTATCCGAGCACCGGAAAATCATACGATTGACTGACTATCATCCTCTTTTATTTCTAAATATATGCCAAAATTAGGCGTAGTTAACCGCAACGTTTTCCTTGACCGGTAGCGGCCTCATAAACCTACATAGTCAGCATTTCCTAGTTACAATATTCTGACATTTTATGGAATTACATACATCTACAAAATAAACATTTCCTAGTTAATAACAATATATCTGACATATTTATGGCATACATACATCTATAAAATAAACATTGACCCATTAAAAGAAATCGCAAAAAAGTAAAATATCTAATTCGAACAAAAGTTAAGCGTTTCCTAGAATTAATTAGTATTCAATACAAAATACAATAAAAGTGCTTGTCCTAGTAAAAAGTATAAAGGCAATAAAGCATCGATTTCCTGGACTCATAAAATTAATTATTCTAGCTAACAGAAATTATAATAACGAAAATACAATAATAGTGCTTGCCCTAGTAAAAATTGTTATATTGTTTATTTACTGTAAACTCAATAAAACATCTGATTTCTAACAATATATATATATATATATATATATATATATATATATATATATATATATATATATATATAAGTGGAACACTACACTTTGAGGTCGAAATCTGTAATTAACTGGACACTTCGAGGTCGTTTCGTCATTTTGTCAGGACCCCAAAGTGTACTCTACACTTTGGGGTCGTCATGTCCCCATACTGCCTATTATATGATTAAAGGGTTATTTTGGGGACGTTATAAAAATCATGCACAATGGGGTCACCATCATTAGCATTGATTGCAATTATAATATAAGAAATTTTAAGTATCAGTCTCATTTTTAACAGAAATTGCTAAAACAGAGAGATCCAGTTTGATTTTTAAAAACCAACAAAATGTAAACCATCGTTGGAACACTTGTTTCACTATTCTTCAAGAGGTTTAATTTTTCAATTTTATTAAATTATTTCGTAAAACGAATTATTAACAGTAAGACAGAGTGCTCAATTCTTTTCGGAAAGATTTTTATTTTGCATGCGCATTGGTTGCTAGGTAATTAAACGTTTAATTGCCTTTTAGCATCGAATGCGAATTTGCAAATAAAAATCTTACCAGTCAAGAGATGAAGCACGAATGGTCTTTAGTTGGGGAATTAACTGAATCAATTATAGAAAAACGTCATGTTTTATGTTAGGTAAATCAACACTTTATTTATAACACGAAAAATAATTTGTCAGAATGATAATTAATTATTTTTAAATAGTATAAGGTTGCTAGAAACAATTACGAAGCGGCAAGAAAATACCATGCTTTTCTTTTCACTGTAAGTATTCCTTGGTAACTTCTGATTGGTGAATGTGACGATTTTCGTAATGTAATTGGTCGATCATACATGAAGTTAATTAGCAGATGAAAAACTATAATAAGATGTAGTAAATTTAAACTATATGCTGACTGAAGGCACACTTAAAATTTTTGTATATTTTAAAATTTATGTTGCAACAAACGGGCTATGTGTGGCAGAATATTTATTACCTTGTAATTTATAACTTTTATTTAGCTGCTTAATCTTTTATTTAGAGTTTGGTTCTCAGAAACCAGATTAAAGTTTAAAATACTTTCAAAAGTCTATAATCATACAGTATTTTGTTATTTTTTGAACTTTTAATCATAAGGCAATCTCAACTACCATCCATAATTTTCCTAGTTAGAGTATGTTCAGTGATCTCATACATCAATAAATTTAAGTTTAAATTTAAGATAAGATCAAATACTGATCTCTGTTTTGTTGATGGTTGTAGATAACTTAAGATAAGTCTGTCTCAATGATTTAATTTACGATTCCTATAATTTCATTTAAAAGGACATCTTCATTGTTTTGATTTTAAAATCCATAGCAGTTCGCCATCGTACGAATTATTAATTCAAAGTTTCTACCATGGTTAGAATGAAGTAACGCCGATGTAAATATCTAGTCTTTTATCAAAACTTCAGTAATTGTGACACTCTTGTGACTTGGTAGAACAAATCAATAACTCTTTACTTTTTGTCCCACGCGATTTTATCATTCTTGTCCTTAAACTTACCATATTGCCTAATGGTGTGAGCTAATTGACCACATTTTCAGCAGCAATACCTGTACATTCCTTCTTTAATACTTAGGATGCAGTACTCTATCGTTAAATACACTGAAAACATGACCAGTAATTAAACGAATACAGTAAGATACACCTTAAAGTATGCTTTTGCTAATGCTAGGGGAATGCATGAATCACGGCAAAACAAGAGTAGACCTACCCCTCGTCTTGCCACAGAAATGTTTCTCGCATCAAATATTTAAAACCCCGTTTGATTTCAAGTATCGCCCGAAGACCTCATAGAATTGTTGTTGACACCTTTATTTAAGCGTTTTACTACAAAATCATTACAGCTGATTTTAAGTCAATATTTGCCATTTATGTAAAAACATCCGATGCACATTTGGTCTTCTTCTAATGCATGTACTTAAATTGAACCTATGTTTTAACGTACAGTGTAGGTTTTAGTTCACCACCTGCGGATTATACACAACAAATTTCATTCCGTCTTCGTCATATAACATGTGTAAAACGACAGTTGCATGTTCGACGTAGTTTTTGAATAAAAGCGCTAATCCGATATCGAAATTCTTTTATAATTTCAGCTATACTTCAAAATTGTGTATTTCTGTCTTACAGACGTTGATTTCTTCAGTTTTTACAAGGTTTAAAATGTGAATTCTTCAGATAATAAATACGCCTTTTAACTATCGAAAAACATCTTACATAAGTGGTACCAGATCATTTCTTCAACATATGTTGACAGTAAAGTTCAACGTCGTTTGAAGCTCTAAAATTAACGTTGCCAATAAGATATTATTATATTATATTTCGACGTGATTAATCTGCTTTATAGATATTAACTTTCATCAATTTTTTCAGTTTAAAAAATACAAATTTTTGTTAGTGTAAATCTAAACTTATTTATGATTATTACAAATAAAATTCATTAGCCTTTAATCATAACTGATTTCTTTATCAGTTAGGCAATACGTTTTATTAGTTAACACGGAATTGCCTATGCTAAAAAGTCTTTCAACTGAAGCACTTGAAGGGAGACTCGTATTTTATTTAAGAAACAATTCTTTCAAGTACCTACTTAAAGTTTTCTTCATTATAAATGTTAATAAACGATGCTGCTTCTTTGGAAATAAGGAAGTACTTCCTCTGCGGTTACGCTAAAAAAATTTGGCAAGGAGGCTACGGCAAATCATTATTTACAAAGCCTTCGACATAATTTTGTTTCATTATACTAATAATATACAAAGAAAACACAACGTAATTTTTAGAAATCTTAAATCGCAGGGTCCAAACACTTCTTAATAAAGACAAAAGTTAAACGAATTAAATAAATAAATTTCAAATATCTTTTTTATTGCTAAGTAACGGTTAAAACTGAAATAACATGAACTTTGAAAGTCAAGTGATAACTAACAAAGAAAAAGGAGTAAACATAAGCGGATTAAAATACTTTCAACACTTATTGTATTCTTTCATTGAATAGCTAATACCTTGAAGAAGTGCAACCTCAATGTCAGTCCTATCCCCCCTTGCCGTTTACTACTAAAATAGAAGTTGTAAAATGCTGCCCTTAACATTTTGCGGGAAAATATAGAAATATACGTTCCGGCCAATCTAGTTGTCCTTGAAATAACAAAAACACAAACACGTTATTAGGCGCTCATCGGAAATAGATGTACTTCAGGTAAAGAATCACATTCGTATAGCGACCGGTGTTCAGTAAAAAATTTAAATGCAATTTGTTTTATTTTGATTTTACCATTTACCATTGAATAACTAATAGATTTTACTAAGGACAAAGAAACATTACAGTCCGCGCGGCCAAAGAATGCTTGAACGTTGGGTGCGCATTCGTCCAACTTCAAGTCTCTTAAGCGCGGCATGTCAGTGGCGTCGCCACCAAAAGCGCGTTCCGTTTATTATCATGTATTAGACTAATTAATTATTTATTTCTGTTATTAAATATAACAACTAAATATAAAAATATTTAGAAACGAAATACTGATTGACGTACAAGTCGAAAAACTGGTGATAAATTTGGAGGACGATTCAGAAACTGAAAGTGGCTGGTCTAGTGATGAATGATTGTGTGACTTGTTTGTTAGTAGTATTTAATATTATTATAGTAGGTAATTATCGCCGTTTGAGTAACTTTTCCACAAAGTGTATGGAAATATAAAATTAATTACCTAAGAAATATCATAATTTTTAATCCTGAATAATACTCTTCAAATACAGCCTAATCTGTTTCTATAATTAAAAATCGAACTTGTACTTTTTTGATTTTCATAAACGATTAAACTGTTGTGTTCATTTGTAATTCAAATATAAAATTTATTACTTATCAACCTGGTTATTTTTTTATTTTATAAATGTTTAAACTATTACTGTTCATATGTAATTCAAATAAATAAAATATTTTAAAATTTCTTGTGGTTTGGTGACGAATAATTGAAAACGCGACACCGACGCCACTGGTAATGCTTTCAGTCGCTATTGCGTTAACGAGTGCGGCCGAATGCATGAACATCCATGCGCGACACGAGGCATTCTTTGGGCGCGCGGTCTGTAGTAGACGAATATGAATTACTTTTACTTTTTAAGAACTAAGGCATACGCCCATTTCTTTTCTACAACGTCCATCTGATTCTGATACGATCATAAATACTATTTTCGTTTTAGACAATGCTTTTAATATCAATTATCCAAAAATCAAACACAAACAATTTCTAGCTGCGACATTAAAACAAATTAGATGTAATGTTGATGTAAAGAATCTTGTGCAAGGTGGTCGACGATTTTTTTAAATTACACTTTTTAAAGTAAATATTCAATTTACACTCATTCATGTCTTTTTTACAAATCAAACCTTTTGTATGTCTTGTTTTCTTTTTATCTATTAATTAGTTAAACGAAGGTAAGCACTCGATATGGTAGGCGGAATAAAAAGCAGCGGAAAAAAATCCGGGGTATAAAAAGTCTGGTAAAAAAGCAGGGAAAAAGCCGGGGAAAAATCCGGCGGAAAAAAGCAGGCGGAATAAAAAGCCGAACGAAGTAAATAATTCAAGCAAAGAATATAGTGATTTGATTGACTACTAACGGAGCAAAGAATTATTAAACAATTGTGAAGTTTCATCTTTTCAATACCAAAATAACAACTACTATAATCATAATCTTTATGAAAGTTATTACGGACTATTTACGTATATCAAATTATAATAAATAAATACTTAACATTTACCTAACTTATCCTAATATATTATAATTTAATTGGCACGTAATCTAATAGTGTGTCCAACTGCCGAGAGGAAACGTCCGACGTCACCATCATATTCCCTGTTTAACCTCGCCTGTATATCCTCATACAGAGTTCGTTTCATTTTCTTCGCCATAATTACCTAAATTGTTCTGTTGAATTTTTGTTGAGTCTGCAGCGACTCTTTTTGATAATAAGGTATTGTGGCGAAGATAAAGAGATGAACTGTATGAGGATATGCAGACGAGGTTAAATAATTTATGCAGGGAATATTATGGTGACACCATCAGATTACGTTCGAATTAACACATAATACATTCGATAAACGTTCGACGCATATACCCAGATGTTCGTTCGGCTTTTTATCCCGCCGGCTTTTTTCCGCCGGCTTTTTTTTCCGCCGGTTTTTTTTTCCGTGGCTTTTTTTACTAGGCCTTTTATACCCCGCCTTTTTTTTCCGCGGCTTTTGATTCCTAGATCCACTCGACAGTCATAAATAACCCTATTGTTATTACACTTTCACTGAAGGCCGGAATCATTCATTGCACCACTAGTTTACTATTTTCAATCAAAAACATTGAATTTTACCTAAGCCCGGTAAATTGAAAGTATTGTTTTCTTATTGTATTACGTCTAAACTTGTGTTTTTTTTTCAAAACGGTAATGTTCGCTTGCCGGATTCAGTTTCACTTTGACGGTTTCAAATCGAAGGATTTGTTAGTACACTTTCGATAATAATAAGTCCCTCAGCATCTTTCTTATTATAAATATCGGTTCTTGACTTGATTAGCTTTTATTTTAAACTTTTAAAGGATTTCTTCCTGGGTAACCATTAAAACAAGTTTTACTTGCAAATTGTTGAGATAAGTAGCAAAGCCTAGAAATGCGATTAAATTTTGATATAACCCTTGTTTATAGAATGTATATAAACAAGGATATAACATTGAAAAAGTGTACTTTTAACAAAACTACAATAAAATTAGGGGACCAACCTTGCATAGCATATATTGTTGAAAATAAAACTTATCTTTCTTTAGCTACCGATTTTTTAAATTGCCTATACCACTGCGTTTTTGTAAAATCATTCCGACGAATGTAAGAATAAATTTTCCTTATTTTCGCAAACAGCTTGAAAATAAAAGACAATAATTAATTTTAGTTTTTATCATTAAGATCTCTTTGAAAGCAGATTGAGAATTTTAATATTTTACCGGTTTATAATATTGAATTACCTACTTTTTCAGATATGTACATTCTTTTAAAATCAGCCTTGAGAACAGCTTAAAATAAATGTTATTGTATGGTTAATAGCATCATTGTCCATTTCTGCAAATAATTTAATGAGGCACCGTGATGAATCACATCGCATTGTTCATAATTACCAAAGGATTAAATAATTTGAGGGGGATATATTCAAGTATCTGCACAGAAACAAGTAAATATTATAAATACCCCTAACTAAAAATTACAATTCAGTTTTGATTTTGTTCTTCTGATATATTTCAATTTGTCGTACTTATTACATTAACTTTATATCCAGGTTGCCACAATTATCGAATTAATTCACTTAATTAATAGTATATGTTAAACGTAGATCGTGGTCTAGTCAAGAAAGGGCAATAGCTTTAGAAGAATTTAAACAGGAATTTGAAAGTAAACAATTACCAAGCACGGCTCAATGCAGTGCACTACGAAAAAAATCCTATTTTATTAAGCCGTAGTAGTACACAAATCAAATCTTGGTTTGATAATATGTTAAGAATTTCAAAGTACCACGACAAAAGAACGGAAAACCAAAAAGTAAAATAAAACCAAGTAAGTGAAAGAAATGTCTTAAATATACAGGGTGGTCGTGTTACAAAGCGATATTGAGAAAATGGCTGAATGAAAATAAATGAAATATCTAGGGATACAATGGGTCGTTGGGGGACACTTTTTGACAGAGTAAGTAATGTTTTAACCCTTTCCACTTTTTAGGGGTGCGGTTACTTTTATATGTTAAATGGAAAGGTGTAGTATTCTTTACAGATTCGTAATCTCCAGAAAAAACTACGTTATAATCAATGAATAATTTAATGCCAATAACAACATCGCCAAATATCCCACACCAGGTATTTATCGACCAAGGGTGTTGATTAGTGACTGTTCGCATCCAGTGTGGATTTTCTTGAGCCCCATAATGCATATTGTGACGATTGACTTGACCATGGTTAGTGAATGTTGCTTCGTCAGAAAATGTTATGTTTTCCAGTGAGTTGTCATTAATCCATTGTCGAAACAACCGACAAAATTGCACGCGTCTCTCGAAGTACTGTTCATACAATTCTTGATACAAGGTAATATGGTAAGGATGAAATTTAAAATTGTGCAAAATCCTGAGAACAGATGTTTTACACATCCCGGCGTCTTTGGATAGATCTCGGGAACCAATATGAGGGTTGAGAGCTACTGTTCCCAAAACTCCTACCGCCATGTCGTCGTTCGTTTTGGTTTTTCTCCTGCTGCGTTTTCAGGATGAGAGTTGGCCGATCTGGCGACTCCTAGTCTCTAATCTTTTGATCGCCATGTGAGATTTTGGTGCTAAATGGGGAAATCTTACCGCCCAAAGTTCAGAAGCATTGCGGTAGTTTTTTCTACATTCTCCGAGAATTAACAACATGCCAACTTGGCAGTTGAATTCATTCATTTTAAGGATACGTAATTAAAATCTCAACTAAGATTATTAAATACGAACAGGAACAACAGAGATAATTAACAAACGAACAGAACTAACACTAACTATCAATAAACGAACACAATGAACACTAATTTTAACAAGTCGCTTAAAATAAAGACTTTAAACTCGAAGATAATTTAAGGAAATTACTGGCAATGTCATAACATGTTAAGTCGTTCGTTGCCATGATAACTGCAACAGTGGCGGCTGGTGAATCATCGCTGCAGTGCCACGTACATTTAGTTTATTTTTAAGTCCATCACATGAAAGTTTACGTAGCTCAAAAATTATCTGAGGATAATGTGCCTTTGGCAGGTACCCATTGTTCATTCACAAGCAAGTTTTAACAAAAGACATATTTTACCTAGGAATTGTTTTTTATTGAAGAGATTTGTTTATCGACTGTATTACATTTTTATTGTAAGTAAATAAATTAATGCCGTTTATTTATTATATAAACTACAATTAAAGTATTACAACATAAAACTAAAGATACGCTAACCTATTATCGGTTTTGTACATATTTTACATATGGAGACTTTGAAGTCATGCAACTTCATTATTTTAGCTAAAAATATAATTATGAAATTTTAACCAATAATGGACTTTTTATCAGTACAATCATTGAGTATAAAATCATTTCTCAGTCAACGGTACAATCGAGAGGCGAGTAACTACGAGATTTTACGCCACTGATCCTTCTAAAACAAAATTGAGATTTCTGTACATGACTGATTTTTTTAAATGTAATAAAATATTAAGATTGACTTGTTATTCTTATTGTAAGTACATTGTTTCAATTCATATTTTAGTAGGTATAAGTATATTATTTATCATTATGAGATTAAATTTAACTGTTTACATTGGGTAGCTATTATTTATTTGTAATATTGTACAATCCTTATTAGTAATACATATAACATGAATTATACAAAGTCTTATTATTTTATTACATAAAAAATTCACAGTTTTGTTTTAGCAGAGGTCATTTAACAGTGCATTTTAAAAAGTTTGCATGTACTGATAAAAGGTCCATTCTTATCAAAATTTGAAGAGGTTCACTTACAAATAAAAAAATTATAATATTCTAAACTCAGGCGTCTTGCTTTTTGAAACCAATAGTAAGTACAAGTTAAAAATGTACCAGTGAATTCGGAGCACCACTAAACTAAGCACGTAATACACGTATCGTAATATCATTGTTGTAATGCGAGTTTTTTTTTTTAGTTTTTGCTTCTTTATTTTCTTGAGCGGCGGTAATACTCGGCGAATCTCTGATCTTCATACCACGAGGCACACGTGGATCTGCTATTTCCGGTAACATACATTCATAGTAAAACTCTTTTAATTTAGGTAGCATAGTTTCTAACCAAAAAGTCGTATTTTTTTCTATTCGAATAATTTTCAAATCGCGGTTTGTAAAAACAAGGAAGTCATCAATATAACTTATTTGCTATATGCAATTGTCCTTGCACTTCAAGTAAGTAGTTGTGTTTTTGTTTCAATTGTAGATATCCGTTTTCACAGTATATACAAATTTTATTAGGAGCTGTTTCTATAACGTGGTCTATGGTGTCATCGCGATGTGTATATAAACATTTTATTTCGATAATACCTCCATCTTGAAGTAATCCGTCAGGGGAAGCTGCTAGAAAAGGGTGCTCTTCTGCAATAAATAATCCACACGGCGAAACCTTCTTTTTCGTTTGAACTTCATACAGTTCTATTGCCTTTTTCTCATTCAACGAACCATAGATTATTGCCGAAGTTTGCAAGTCCTTGTTTCCTTTGTACAGCAAATCTAGTACAGCACAATGGCTTGAAGTGGTTGGAAGCATTTTACAGGCTTTGCCAAAGTTTGAAGCTGTCAGACGATTTCTTCTTGCAGATCTCCATTGAAGATTTTCATACTGACCTCTTGTAATTTTTTCTATGTGACTTATATTAGGTATCTCACGTTCAAGATCTAGTAAAATTTGTCGCTTTCTTGATTGAAATGCTTCAGGTTCCATATCCGGTTTTGTAGCATCCGGACCGTATTACATATCGCCATTGCACGTTACCTTGAGATTACAATATCTTTGCCTCTTAGTCACTTTTCTGGCAGTATTGCGTTTAAGATTTTTTACAAAGGCCGAAAATAATTGTGACTGTGATCGTTCACAACCGATGAATGCCAAGAAGGGCCATTATTATACGACAGTCCGGCTCCTACACAACGTCTAAGGTATGAACCCCTCTGGCAATAATTTATTCGTTTTCCACCAGTAAATTTACATACAAGAGACATGTAACGTTCTGCATAATTCGTAGTACTGTTGGTAATCAGACGATGCGCTATACTGACAACATACTCTAATGCAGAGCATATATCAGAAAACATCTGCGTTTGTTTTAATAGAGGTACCAAATTGACTTCATCGGTGTTTTTCGCTTGCAGTATTCCGTGCGACAATTTGCATGATACCCGAAAACATGATAGGGTCCATTTTTAAATCTTCGCGTAGTTGTTGTGCATTTGAACCTGATTTTGTATTGTTACTTATCGCTGACCGAACGGCGACGCTAAGACGAGAATATACTGTTTCAGAATCCGTCGTGTTTCTACATCGTGTGATGTCTTTGTTGTAATTTTATGTAATTGAGAAGTGTAGCACCTTGTGATATGATTAGCACACTCAAGTTTTGTTTACGAAACGGCCATAAGATACAAGTTCTATTATTCGTGCATATACACTTGAATCGCCGTCACCTATCACGTACTTGTAACGAACACCATGCTGTGCAACACTACTATTAAAACCATCAACTATAATGTCTTGTTCCATACCTGTAGGGGTCCACAAAGTTTTAAAACACACGTGTTTTTACCACCGAATGTTTTGAGACGCACATATGCTACAATATTTGTTTCGAATCCACAAAACAGCAATTTTCCGGTGTTTTACCAATTATAACTACTACTCCAGATAATGAACTATAACCGTGGCCATAAGACCGTTTAGCCCAACCACCATCGATGATTACTGTCACAAACGGAATGTCTTCCTCAACGTTTCCCACGTCGAGAGCTAGTTGTCATTTCTCCGTGCCTGCTTGAGATATTTGTTGTTGCAATACTTTTTCCCACTCCTGACCTACCAAATGTTCTATTTTTCTAAAGTAGTTGCTAGCCATTATAGGAATATCTAGACAACATAGATATTTTTGAGTTTGAGAATATCCGATGCCAATTGCATTTGCTCCCCAAGCAATCATTTTGTTTACCCCAGTTCGTTTATTTCGTGGATGAGAATGTATTTTTAAACATTTCTCACAAGCATCACAAAAGTAATAAAAGCAAGAACTCACTCCTTTTCTCATTTCTTTTTGGTATTTCATTTTTCCCATAGTGCATACCATGTCGTGACGCCCTAAACGTTTACATTCTTCTATAAAATACCCGATGCTCACTATACGGCCACCAAATAATATTGCATTTAAATCCAAATTTATGTCTGCTTCTGTTTCCAGAGGAGGTAAAATTTCATTCGGTAAACTAACGACAAGATAACAGAAATTAATATAAATTATACCTTTACCTAGAAGTAATAGAAATACTTACTTTCGAAAATACTTCACATGTGCGTCCTCTGGAACATTATCACCTTGTTGTATCAATTTAACGACCATTTCCCTCGTTCTTCGCGATCTTTGCGCTTTCGATGCTTTTCCGCGCTTTCTTACAATCGAAGAACTTCGCATTTTATAAAGATATAACAACAAATAATGCAACAGTACAATAACTATTATAACAAACCAAAACAAATAACAACTAACAAATATTACAAATCGCACAATTTCAAATCACTCAATAATGGGATATTTCTATTGCAACAGTAATAGCAAAATAACCAAAAACTTTAAATGTTCAGGTATACAGGTAGGGCGAGGGGTTAGTCAATTACGTATTATTTATTTTATAATTCTTTGTATTATATAATAACCTGAAATGCATTTAGAACCGACTTATTTATGTCATAATTAGTAAGCTTGTAGCATCGCAATATGGCACAGTATTTTGGATTATTAAAAATAAGTTGGAGTAATTAATGAATTGTGTAATAAAATTACTAATATTAATAATTATATCATTATAAGAGTTTCAATATTAATACGGGTAAAAGAAATAGTAACCAAACCATAATAAGACGAAACATTAGAATGATATAATTCTTAATATTAGTAATTTTATTACATGATAAAGAATGTTTAAAACATATCAATAAGAATCTTTTAATTTGATTTGTAAATATGGATTCCTAGAAACACCAGGTATACTAAACAATATAAAGGATTATTGTCAAGTGTCGGTAATCCTCTAACAGTCTGCACTTTCTTAAGCTTTCATCTTCTTTTTCGTTTGTTGTTTCTTTCTAAATTTTAATGGATTGATTTACACATTAATATTTTAGACATTTTAAGGACGGTTTTGATCACTGCAACTTTTTAATGCACCGTCGTATTCGTAATCGCTTATAGCAGGTTATGACAAAATTTGAATTATTTTGATACACAGGAAAAAGTTATAGTAACATTTCTTTATTAATTACGGATTTTAAAAATTGAATTCAACAATAACCATACTTAATTACCACCGATCATTTTGAAAATCTGTCATACCCTAGCATACATATGTATGTACCTACATTCAGAAATTCAGCGTTCTACTTCAATAATTGTGCTTAAAATATCTAAAACGTAAGTCCGCATCGATTTATCAGATTACTTTTTTCATCATTCATAACAAAGTAATAGCATTAATATGATTAATTAGTAGTCGAGAAACTTTCTAAATAGTATATGTAAGGAAAAATGCGTTTTAAAGTAATATAAAACAGGGTACTCCACAGCCTCAACACTTCCGTCTCGTGCAGAATGTGCCGATATTAAAGAAAATGAACCTGTTTTGAAAGATCACTCAATCGAAGTAATAAAAGCATGGGTTAATAATGAGATAAATCGAAAGAAAACAACAATTAAACGAATATAATTATAAAAATATTAAAGGATTTTGTATGATGTAAATTAGGAATAAATAGAATATACGCATAAACGAAGTTTACATTTAACTGACATTTTCTTCCATACATAATGTTATAAGTGTACTTCACAATGGTAGTAATTAAATGAATAAACGTCTTATGTTCATACATTTTTTTTCATTTCAAAAGTAGGACACTTATTGAAAGACCCTTGCAGGTAATCCAATTGTACTTCATGACCTAGTGCATGTTATACATTTGGGTAATTTTGTGCGGAATACGAGAGGACAATCGTATTTGTTAGGTGTTGGTAGATGGATTCATTGCATTCGCTCTAGCGAAACCTGCACCTACTCTAAAATCAACTAAGGCAATTAAAGAGAAACTTGCTAAATGATATGATGACTAGTAATAGTTAAGTGTAGCAGTACAATATGAGGATTGTTAGCGAAAAGTGGCAACACAAGAATATAATTAACACAGTGGGTAAAAAACGGAAACTTCTCATAATGCCAACGTACTTGGCCTCACTGTCAAAAAGCTAACTGTAGTAAGCAAAAAAGTTGACCAGTTATGTGAAAGCCAGGTGTTGGCTAAAGGAGATAGTCAAAGGACTATGACGGAAAGTCAGGTAATGGCTGAGAAGGTTAATAAAGGACCGGTAGTTGTTTAAACGAGATTTGTAACCATTGAAGTTATAGGGAGTTCAAGATTAGCAATTAGATGTAAGTAACGGTGGGGCATTAACAAACCTGGCGAAGTCGGCTCAAAAAATAAAACAATACCAAAACTGAAAACGCCATAGTAAGTGTAAGAAGGACGAGTTGTTGTTAAGTGGATAAAAGGTGTTAGAGGCTATTTTCTCTAGATATAATATAATTTATATACATATGGATTAATTTCATTCACGTTAGTTTTCAAGTTAAAGATGCTTTTAGTCAAACACGTATATACTCTGTATATACTATATACCGTATATAGGTATATACGCGACCCCAAAGTACCCTATACCACTATATATATATATATATATATATATATATATATATATATATATATATATATATATATATCCCTGGACATATACCTAATCCCACAAATTTGTTGATAGTAGTAATGTAGTCTACATCGTGTAAGTGTAGCTGGATCCTGACAGTAATTTTTTAACAACTGTGGCTTTGCATACCGCTTAAACGAGTCCACAAGCTTAGTTCTTCGTTTTTTACCTGCTTAAATTAACCTTGAGTTCCTCGACATACACCTAACCGTGCAAATTTTTTGACAGCAATTTTTTTGCGGCAAAGTCCTAAGGAGGTCCGTGAGTCATCTTTAATAAGGAGGCCCTTGCAAACAGCTTACACAAACGCCCCAGTTTAGGGGCAGAGAGGATCCTGGCAGTAATTTTTAACAAGAGGGCCCTTACGACCGGTTTAAACAAGCAGACTCGATTTAAGGGAAATTCCGATGGGACCCTAGAAGCCATATTTAACAAGAGTTGTTGCAAACAGCTTAAACAAAAACCCAGTTCAGTAGTACATCTTAAAGGTGTCTGATCCAAAGCAGTGATCACCTGGTTGCATATGATTCTCGTACATGTAGAATCCACTGTCTTGGCGACAAAAGTGTCCACGATCCGCAAAATTTTCCCCTTTAATATGTTCCACGTCTAATGATCAAGAGCGGTGTCTGACTTATATAATGTATAGCATTTACCAATAAATATTGATAATAACACTTTGGTATTTTAGTATCCCCCTGCTTTATCCATCTAGGTAATCGTTAGAAGCGAAAGTCAATAGACCAATCAATAAACTCTCTCTTTTACATAATACTACTGCCCTGGACACGAAACACGTTCCTCACCAGGACCTGGCTAGTCCTTGTCCTAGGATGAGACAGTTCTTTACCAATAACTGAAAGTTGTTTCTTAGTAACTGGTGGTTGTTTACTAAGAACAGCTCAAAACAGCTACCCGTTTCCTAAAAGCAACCCAATAACAGATACACGTTTTCCAAAATCCACTCAAAAACAGGTACTAGTTCCCTAAGAACTGGTGGTTGTTTCATAATAACTGATAACAGTTTCCTAAGAACTGGTGGTTGTTTCATAATAACTGATAACAGTTTCCTAAGAACAATGCTTATTTTCTTGGAACAGGCAGCCTTAAATGGCCTGCAAAAATCCACTTCATGATGCTTTTTGGTGGATGTGAGGTCTTTACACACTGTCGTTATTACCTGTTTAATGTCTAAGAATTTGAGCTGGAAGGAATTTCCTCGATGTGTAATCTTTACAGGGTGTCGTATAGATAATTCACCCACTTGATTAATACTTCTAGCCCAGAGCTATAATAGCTATGGAAAATAATGGATAACTATAAGATTTTATTCCACTTTGCTCATCGGTAGATTAATAGCTCTAGGTTCAATAACGTTTGCTTTGCTTATTAACAAAAATAGAATTGCTTAGATATTTTCGCTTTACAAAAAAAGGTGTTGCTTCAAACCTGAAAACAAGTAATGTAACCTTGTTATTAAGGAACAAATAAATCTTAAAAATAGAAAAGTCGCAAAAAAAAAACTCATGAAAATAATAAGTAAAAAATAATGACAACAATGAGTTTTATTACGATACTTAATTGGATTATAAGGATGATCTCTTCAAAACTAATGCTAGTGATTCTTAATTAACTGCCTTAAACTAAAATGTGAATTAATTAACAATATGAAATACCCGAAGTAATTTCTTTTACATTTTTGGTGTCACTGGAGCTTCAGCAGATAAGGAAATGCTGTCGACTCATCACTTTAAGTTTTATTGCGCAATTTTAATGGAAGTTGTAGAAAACATCAGATTGATATGCTGGTAATTCCAAATATATCACAATTTCTTTATAAACCTCCAAACTGAATTGATTTTGTATGGTTCAAGGAAAAATTTGGCAATTGAAATCCCACTTCGCAGCAGCAAAACTATTGCATCATCTTGCAAAGTTAACGTTAAAGTAAGATGAAACCCAAATTAAATAAGTGGTAAGAGTAGAACTAAAGTTCAGTTGCCTGAAATGTAAATGTCTCAAATTTCAGTACGATAAATTTAAAAACTCACCATATAAATGTGACACTCTTAAAAAATTTAAACAAAGGGAAAATGGCTTCTACTTAAAAACGTAGTTCAAGCAATGAATGAAGGACGCTCAAAGTAACCCTGCGCAATGACCGAAGATAACTCGAAGCGCGGAAAAAGATGTGCAGACGTATAATACTTTAAATAATTTAGTAAAAGAACTAAATGGAGATTTTACGCCAATAAGGTATGCAACTACGCTACACGAAATGCACTTAAGTTGCCATAATCTTCTGGTATAGCAGACTTATATCCTATCGGTTATTTTTAGATATTGAGTGCTAATCTACATATCAATGTTACGCTACAGGTGGAACAGGGACTGAAATGTGCGCACGGGAGTTCTTTCTATTTCTGGAAATAACTAAATATTACACAAACTTTACAATGCCTGTGAATATGTGCGTTCCGAGGAAAATTAGTATATGGTCTTTTATGTGACAAGATATTTATATCAATATACTCAAATCAGCCTATATAATGTTTAGTTTTTTCATCGCATATGCCAGCCTGTCCCACCTGTAGCACAACATTGATCTATGTGCTGTACCAGAAGCATCGACGAAATTCCTTCCAGCTCATATTCTTAGACATTAAACAAGTAATAACGACTGTGCGTAAAAACTTCACATCCCCCAAAAAACATCATGAAGTGAATTTTTACGGGCTATTTAAGGCTACCTGTTTAAAATACGCATTGTTCTTTTCTTAAGAAAATGTTATCAGTTATCATTATAAAACTTCCACCAGTTCTTAGGAAACTAACAGCTGCTTTTGAGTGGATTTTGGAAAATGTGTACTGTTTTTGGGTTGTTTTTAGGAAAACGAGATCTGTTTTTAGCTGTTCTTAGAAAACAACCACCAGTTATTAATAAACAACTTTCAGTTATTAGGAAACAAAGAACTACCTCATCCTAGAACAAGGACTACGAAGGTCCTGGTGGGGAAGGTGTTTCGTTCCCAGGGTAGTAGTATTATGTAAAAGAGAGTTTATAATTTGATGTATTGTCTTGCGCTTCGAACGCTTACTTAGATGGATAAAGTAGGGGGATACTTAAAGACCAAAGTGTTATTATCAATATTTATTAGTAAATGCTATACATTATATAAGTCAGACACCGCTTTTGATCATTAGATCATATTTTGAAGAGAGTGGGGAAAATTTTGTGGGTCGTAGGAATTTTTGTCGCCAATACACTGGATCCTACATGTATGAGAATAATATGCATTTATCCATGCTATTTCCAAGGGCCTGGTTAAAAATGGCGACCACTATCCCTTTCGAACTTCCTCTTAAACTTCTTGTTTAAGCCGTTCGCAAGGGGGTCTCTTGTTAAAAAGACTACCAGGAGCCTCTCAGGACTTTGCATCTCAAACTAGGTCTTTCGTATAAGCTGTTTACAAGGGCCCCCTTATTGAAGTTGACCTACATGTATGAGAATAATATGCACCTAGGTGAATACTGCTTTAAATAAGACGCCCATTGAGCTTTACTACTGAACTGAGCCCCTTATCCATGCTATTTCCAAGGGCCCCCTTATTGAAGTTGACTACCAGGCCCCCCTTAGAACTTTACCGCCAAACCGGAACCCTTGTTTAAGCTGTTTGAAAGGGTACCATTGCTAAGAAATTGCTGTGAAAAAATTTCTGAGGTTAGTTTTAAGTCCAGGAACAAAGAATACTAAGCTTATGGGTTGCAACTACCCCCACTGCTATCGAGCACAGTCGAATTCGGCCGATCAATACCGAGAATTTGCAAAATCAGTTACAAGATTTTTCTATTTCCTAGGTAGCAATATTTTGCTTAACTCAGCACCCGGTGGATTATTGATTTCCCCCAGCATTAATGCAACTTTCACTTCCGGTTCAGGCTAATGAACTTTGGTTCTGTTTTAAATTTCCAAGAATTGGGAAATCCATCCCTTTTTTACCTTAGAAAATGATCAATTAACTATGGTATTTCTAGGAACCGGTCTATTTTTAGATTTCTGAGTATTGACACGTGTGACCTACCTTTAAAGTCGCGCCCTCATGTTTCCTGGAACTGGTTTTATTTTTAAATTTGCAAGGATAAGCAAGTGCGACCTCCTTTGGTGTTAATGAACTTTGGCCTTTCCCCTTCCCTTTTGACCTACTTGGCGGCCAATGACTTTTGACCTCTTCCCTTTCCTTTTGATCTAGAAAAATAGGGCGCGGGTATTTCCCTTCCTTTTGACGTACTTTGGGGTTAACTGCCTTTTACCTCGTCCCTCACCTTTTGGCCAAAAGACTAAACCTTTCGACTCGCTCGCTTATAATTTATTCAAACGTTTTTATTACCAAAAAGAAAAACTGCAAACCCAAAATATTCAATAAACCACAATGTACGTTAGTCTTACTGTAACTGAAGATCATCTTAGGTGTTATTCTAATATAAGAACAGCTATGAACGCAAAACTCAACAATAGAACTCATCCAAGATATTACGGTTATTAATTACGTCACTAAACTTACTTTACACAATTAAGATGGCATTTAATTACTACACACTCATAAATCTGATGTTAATTATTATTGTCCAAACTAATAAAACTGTTGTAGTGTTATTTGGAACACTCTTTATGTCTAAATTTTCTTCATCAATAAGTTGCGATTATTTCGATATTCATGCACAAATGCAATAATTCTTAAGTTCCTCATTTTTAAGTTATCTCCGATTTGTTTTACCAATAAAACATATTTTGAAAATCATCCGTGTAGTTAAGTGTCCTTCATACATCCTAATGTGGTTTTATTATGTCTAAAATCAACAGCATTGTTCAATTAATAGGGTGCAATTATGATTTTATTTAAAAATTATTGCTTTATTAATTTTAATGTGCGCGTACAGCTTATTTTCGTGTCCATTTAAAATCTGTTTAAATCACGTAAATTTTTTTACATTGTGAACTTATTTTATATTTAAATAAATTTCATAATGGTAAATGTCTATTTAGTTTAGGGCGTCATTATAATTTTAATTCGCACGCGTCACGGTGGTGTTTAAATAAATAGAACCACCCTCTACAATAACTCACCTCTATCTGCAATTCAAAGTGCATCATTCCATACAATCGGTTTTACCCCTCTAGCATATTTATATTAACCCTCTCGTCATCCCTCTTTTAATAGTAGTAGCAGTATTTATTTAAAAAAGTACAGCGGTAGTGTAGAATGTCTGTGTAAAACAATTTAAACATAAAGACAACACAACAATATCTAACATATAAATAGGATGTAGATAAAATGAAGGTATAACGACAGATAAAAAAATATAAATACAAGCACAACCGAAATGGAAACTTTTATGCATAATTTTGTTTGTCTAAGCAGTATGTAAAAAATCGTTGACTGAGTATTAGCATTTCTAATTAAGTTTTTTTTTTTAATAAAGGAAACTGTATGTCTTTATACTCGTGTGACAGTTGATCGTACAATTTACATCCGTGGCAGTGAAAATCCGATTCAAATCTACTTGTCTGTGTGTAGAATACACTAACAGTTTATCGCTTTGTCTAGAATCAGTGTTTGTCTATGGGAAATAGTGATTTAAATTTATGAACAAAGCACAAAATTTCATAGATATGTGAAATTATACGTATGGCTGTCATTTGATCTAGAAATAATTTCTTTGTATTACGAGAAAGTGCATAGCGTGATACACTGTGAACGCAAGCAAAATCAACGTGTAACATGAACTTTCAGGACAATACAGCTCTTAATTTTCGCAGAACAAAATTGGTGCGGGTTAACCGGTTATGGTAAAACAGGGGATCCGAAGATAGACTTTCATGGATGATTAGTCCAAGGAAAGAAAGTTGGATTACCCTTTCAGTATCAGAAGTACTTGCTGGGTTTACAGCTGTTAACTGATTAAAAAGTATATAGTTAGATTTGGGAACATTAGGATAATTTTATTGTCTTTGCGCCATTCTATTAAGTATTTTAAACCGGAGTGTATATTTTCAAGAGGGTTATTGATAAATAAGGTGTCATCAGCATAGTCTGAAGAAAAGCTTGAAACGTTTGCAGGAAAGCCATTTATATAAATCAGTAATAATCAAGGTCCTAATAGCGACGCCCGTGGCATACCTTGAAGTATATTTTTAGCTGTTGAAATTACTGTAAGACCACCAACGTAACATAAGCAAGTGAACTGCTTCCTATTAGTTAGATAAGAGCAGATTACTTCCAAGGCGATTCCGCGAGCACCATAGTGCGACAGATTTCAGCAGAATTGAGTGATTAGTTGTGACAAAAGCTTTGCTAAAGTCACACGTAGTTCACTCGACTTTTATTGTCTAAAAGAATGTCTTTTGTCACCATATACATTATAAAGCAATTTTTTTTAAATTTGAGAAATATTGGGCAGAATTGAAGTAGGTCTATAGTTGCTAACATCTTGAGGATTTCCTTTTTATGGGATTGGTATTATCTTTTAGGTGATCCGGAAAAATACTTTGCTGAAGTGTCAAATTGAAAAATTGTTAGAACACTTTTGCAAAATCATACTTACACTTTTTAATTAGCGGCATAAGCCGGCTTTTATTGTAATGTTTTTTTAAGGAAAACGTTTGGCAAAACATTCATTCAATGGTTTCATTAAGCAAGGAATCAAACGATTTACTTCTAAAACGGAAGATAACTGAATTGTTTTCAGTTTGTGCTGGTTTTTGAGTACGAAATTCAAAATAGCTTATTGAAATATTACATTCAAAGTGATATGAACCCAAAAATTATCAATCATGTTCGTCCTTGTTGCACTTCACGTAAAAATCAATAATTCAATTACAAAAGTTTTATCCACAAACTTTTTAGTAAATAATTGTAATTTAGACCATAAAAGCAAAATAATTTCCCTTTTATAATTTACAGCACACCGACTAATGATGATTAACTATCTCAAATATGTAAAAGTTTTAAGTTTTAATACACTACGTTCCAAAATACTGACAAAGCAGTCATTTTCTTCATAGGGATAATTACTTAATTGATATTAAAACGTCGCTTCTATTATTAAACTAATTTATCGTGATATTTAAATTGATATTTAAAGAATACATGTGTTACAGTTGACTTCATTGCTTCCTTATTAAATTTGTTTTTACGATAATTATTCGTAAATTTAGGTAAGATTGTTACCCAGAAACTACCAGCGTGGTTGATGAAGTATGAATTGTAAGCACAGTAATTTTCTTGCGAGTAAAATATCCCATTAAGCACCTGTCTAAGTTATTACGGTGGAAAATGGTACTAGAACGGGAATAACACATAAAAGATGGGGTGCCGGTAATCCAGTGGTTGGGGGTGGATGTGTGGCTAAATTTTGCGTTTAAGATAGCTACCATACGTCATAAATCGATAGGACACCAGGGTGTTTATAAAATTCGGGGTCATAGTTCCTAATCGCGTAAGGTTTACAGTCAGTCTTAAACACCCAAACAACTCTCTTATCTTTATATTGCAATCCAGGTAAGACGGTAAATTACAGCCGGTACGTTGATTCCTAAAAATAACAGAAAAATTACGTCATGGCGTTAAACTGCACTCCCACGGTACGTCAGACGGAAATACCGTAACCTAATATGTTTTCGACGCTTAAACTCTTTGTCTTTCCAAAATTAATTCTTATCAAAATACACAAACGAACTGTCGCAAAATGCTCTTCATTCTGCACACTCATGTTTTCTAAAATAATCTTAATACAAAGTAACAATTTTTCAATAACGCAATCTTTTATTCAACTAACTATAATTACCAATACTTTAAATAGTGAAAGGGATTTCGCTAAAATTTCCCATGTCAACGTGTGGAAATGGATCTTTATTTAAAAAAAAAAACTTCAATCTAATCAAGACAAACAAACCGAAAATGTCTATGTCATTTACAGAATTGGAGAAATTAAACTTTAATTTGTAACAAATCCAGATATTTTCAAACAACGTAAAAAAAATGTAATTAAACTTAATCCTTCCAAAACTACTAGTCTGACCCGACAAAACACATTATGAGAGCGCTTATTCCATGTTGGTTTTTCTTGGATGGTTTTGTTAACTTACAAGGACCAGAAATAATTGTTATTAAAAATATTTGTAATGCGATTGCGGGTTTAGTACTAGCACTTTAACATTAGCACGGATAACTAACTATCCCGGAGTTAATACATTACACAAGTTACTTGGCGGTATTAAAGCGTTTTAACAATCAAAGATGGTTAATGTATTTTTGGGCTAAGGATCAACTAAGTTAAATTTTAGCCAGAATTAAAATTTTGTTTAAATACATAAAGAAAAAGTTTATTTCGAGTGCTACTTGCACTTTACTGGAGTACCGCTCTATCAACTGAATTATCGAAATATAAGCTCAGTGGATACAGCAATACTCTAGCAAAGTACATGTCGTAGGTTCAAATCCTACTCGAGGTAAATTTTTCCTTTATGTATTTAAAAAATGTTTAATTACGTAATTTACTTATGAACTGCTTATGTATCTTTTAGCCAGAATTAGATCTTTGTGATAATAAATTATCACACCTATTTTCAGCGCGCTCTCACTACCCGTTATAATTCAATTTTCACTCTCTTTTTTGGTTTCTGCGTATATCATATAAATCTTGGGGTAGTCCTTTAAGAGGGCTTGGATATAACGCAAGGTTCGTTTTTTTTTAATGCATTTATTTCCGAATAATTAGATTAATGGAGATGAACTTTTCAATTCTGGGACAAGAAATTATCGTACCAATTTTACCATTTAGGAGTGTCCTATACAAGTCAACACTCATTCCTGATTGTTTTGTTCACTTTTGTTCACGCTTCGGCTAATTCATAAAAGGGTCCTTATATAAATCAACCATAATTTTTTTTTTCGTTTACTATATGAAAACCAAACTAGTGCGCCTGTTACAACACGACCTGCTTAACATTCGGGAGGTAATGGGTTCGATTCTCTTCACTGTCTACTCTGAATGAAATTGTTTCAAGGGGTTTTCCTCATAGACATATAGCGTCATGATCACTACGTGTAGGTACATCCTGTGCGGTTATTTAGTCGAATTCTGGGGCAGTATCTTCCCCCTCAAAACTTTAACATCGTTCTTTCCGGTCCTATCCACACCGCACCATCCTTAATCCCACCATGCATACATACTTAATGTATGTGTGTATGTAGGGAATCCATCTCTGTGGCTGGTTTGAAAAGTTCAAACAGCCCGCCCTGCCCCAGGGAGGGAATGAAACAAGTTGGCCTTTTTCCGTCTTTCTCTACATATAAAATTTGTTTTTTTAATTTGTTACTTTATATGTATTATTGTGATTACTTTTAGAATGATTTCATTATTCTTTATGGTTTTGTATGGAAATACTTACGTTTTCAGTATAAAGCTTTAAAGCTGAATTGCCAGAACTGAAATTTTAAATTGGATTCTGTTCCTTAAAAATGTTTCAGAGAGGATATTATTATTAAATTACTTTCTAAATTTTTAAATTATTTTCTTTTATTTTAATGTATAGAAATTAATAAACGTCCAACAAAATCTGAAACGTTATGAAATGACATATTTTGAAATTTTAAGTAGCGACAGAAGAATCAGATTACATTTAATTCAATGCTGTTCCATTTTTTATTTATTGACAAGATTTAATCTGCCGTTTAATTCTAAGATTCTTTCAAGCAATTTAATGTAAAATGAGATGATTTCCATTTTAAGTATTCTGTCAAACAGATCATTGAGGGATTATACAACTTTGAACATTTATCCTGTATGTGAAATTAGTGAATAAGAAGTTTAAATAAGAAATTAAATTTAATAACACTAATGTTTTAAACACAATATAGTTCCACAATTTATTTTATATAATTACTCATTTCTCGTTTAGACCTAGCGTTAAACATTTTTTTGGGTGATAGAACAACATAAATGTGACTCAAATACACAATTAAAAAAATTCCATTTCACATACCCACTTAAAGAAAAATTATTTTTATTTTTTCCAAAAAAACTGTACGGGGTGGCTAACTAAGAATGCGAGGTATTGTATCTGGAAAACTATACATCGTAGAGGCTTGCGGGAAAAAAAGTTATTACTAAAACGGCCAATACAAAAACCTGGAAAATATTTTCATGTTTCTGAAATGGCGCTAGGGGGCGACTTAACTGCAATCTTGAATCTAAAAGAGTGATGTTTCTGTGAATTCTGCTATATTAACCTAATAAAAAAATAACTAATCCTTGAAGTCGAGGATAATCTGAACTTTTTTGTTTGGCACTTTTTGATGTATCTATAAAAATAAAGTGGTGGGGGTATTCAAAAGTTTCCTTATATCACCCCCCGTATCTTCGAAACGGCTAATCCGATTTTAACAAACTTGGGCACGTTGAAAAGAGCTTTTCTTGGGCTACAAATGTTAAAATAATTGAAGTTTTGTTAGTTTCACATGTCGTCGCTAGAGGGCTTTGTTCGACATTCCGAAAGAAAATGCATTTAATTTTTGCAAAATTAAAGGCATTGGTATGACTTTTTCATGAAAAAGTAGCTAAATGATGCCTAAACAAGCTCGCGAAAACCGCATCTCAATATCTTGTTCCTAACATAAAATATCAGTCAAAGAAGACTTTATACGAAAATTCCTTAAATTTTTATTTTTTAACTATATTTTTCTGGAATTGTTTTATTAGTAAGTTGTGGCCCTAAAAAGGACCGATTTAAAGGTGGAAGGTTTTTAATGCCCCCATAAATGCTCGAAATGCTGACCATCACTCTGTGCATTGCTGAGGCCTCTTATGGGTGAACAAAACTGCAGCTTCAATTTCGGCTCTGAATAGGTTACCTAGAAATTGCGATTTTAAATGTTTCTAAATTTATACACCAGAATAAAATCACCTTTTTTGAAATTACTACGGGCAAGTAAGCAATGCTAAAAGTTATACGAAAGACCTATTTTTTGTTTCTTTAAATGCATATTCACTATGGATATATACGAAAACTACAATTAACAGAAGCAGGCAATGGAAACAGGTACCTAAACAAAACATACATAATCCTCAAATTGTCAATAGTTGTCAATACTTTCGCGTTACTTTGAGCAATTTTTGTGCTTTCAAAATGCGTTTTACGAATAATGAAGCTGTTGATATGCTTGCGGTTTACGCAGCTCGATACCCAAATCGGCGTCCTTGCGATGTAAGAGTTTTTCCCCTATTAGTGGCGAGCTTACGAGCCACTGATAGTTTTTGGCCTACGTTTCAACGGCAAAGAATTGGAAGAACACAAGAAAATATTAACCGTGTACTGGGCTATATTGAAGGAAATCCTCATGTTAGCACAAGAGCATTATCCACTGAGTTGGGCATATCACGGACAACGGTTCAAAATATTTTGAAGGACCATAGGTAAGTTCTAATGACCATCAAAATATATAGGTATTCGTTTAAACTTTTTAATTACTTTAAGAATGCACCCATATCATGTCGTTTTGCATCAGGCCTTGAAAGAGGAAGATTTTGATCGAAGGTTAGACTATTGCCATTGGATGTTAGGCATGATACACGAAAATAGAGAATTTTTATTTCAAATTCTTTGGACCGATGAAGCCACCTTCAGTAGTGACGGAGAGTCAATCTGCACAATATGCATTATTGGTCTGCAGAAAATCCCCATTGGTTGCGTGAAGTTCAGCGCCAAGGACGTTGGAGTTTAAATGTATGGTGTGGCATACTGGGAGGCAGAATTATTGGGCCATATTTTTTCGAGCAACCCCTAAATGGCAATGTATTTCTTGACTTTTTGGCCAATCAATTACCGTTGTTGTTGGAAGATGTGCCTCTGGAAACAAGGCAAAAATTGTTTTGCAGTTGGATGGTTGCCCAGCACATTTTGCTATTAATGTGCGAGAGCATATTAATGTAGTCTGTTTCAACTTGCCTCGATTTTTATTTATGGGGGCGCTTAAAGGACATCGTGTTTCGGACTCAACCTACTACTAGAGAAGATATGAAAACCGGATTCGTAACGCAATACGTAACATAACGAGAACCGAAATTGAAGCTGCAGTTTTGTCTAGTCATGAGAGGCTTCAGCAATGCATAGAGCGTGATGGTCAGCATTTCGAGCATTTACGGGGCATTAAAACCTTCCTCCTTTAAATCGGTCCTTTTAGGGCCACAATTACATAATAGAAACAATTCCAGAAAATATAGTTAAAAAAAAAAAATTTAAGGGATTTTCGTATAAAGTTTATTTGGCCGATATTTTAGGTTAGGAACAAGATATCGAGATGCGGTTTTCGCGAGCTTGTTTAGGAATCATTTAGCTACTTGTTCATGAAAAAATTGATACCAATGCATTTAATTTTTTTGCGAAAATTAACCGTTTTTGTCGGAATGTCGAACAAAGCCCTCTAGCGACGACATATGAAACTAATAAAACTTCAAATATTATAACATTTGTAGCCCAAGAATAGTTCATTTGAACGCGCCCAAGTTTGTTAAAACAGGCTTAGCCGTTTCGAAGATACAGGGCGTTATTTAAGGAAACCTTTGAATACCCCCACCACTTTATTTTTAGACATACGTCAAAAAGTGCCAAACAAAAAAAGTTCAGATTATTCTCGACTTTAAAGATCAGTTATTTTTTTATTTGGTTAATATAGCAGAATTCACAGAAACATCACTTTCTTAGATTCAATATTGCAGTTACGGCCATTTCAGAAACTTGAAAATATTTTCCAGGTTTTTGTATTGGCCGTTTTAGTAATAACTTTTTTTTGCGCAAGCCTCTACGATGGATAGTTTCGCAGATACAGTACCTCGCATTCTTAGTTGGCCACCCTGTACATTCAGCCAAAAATTTTGAAAATTTTTATTTTGATACATTCCTCGAACTTTAATACTACTATTGTATTCTACATTAAATTTCAAGTAAGGATGAATAGCTTATGATCAGCCTGAATCTACACAACCACTAATTAAATTGATTAGAGCTGTGAAATTATCATTTTCTTAAAAAAATAAGAAAACGCTCTAAAAAAAGTTGCTAGACGGTAGCAAATGCTATAAAAACTGCTTCAAAATCTAAGCTTTCAGAAGACAGGATACAACATTTTATTCGTCACCATTAAAGTACAGTTATGCCAGTTTGAATAGTGTAAGTAAAACGTGGTTTAAGAAAAGTAATAATTCAACTCTATCAATCTAAAAAGACACACATGAACATTTTTATTATTATAGCTATAATATAAGGTTACAGTTAATTTTTATAGCCCACCTTATGATGAGATAAGGTATCACGCACAGATGTTATGTTTTATTTGGATACAGTTTTTTTAGTGGGTTTGGATCATTGGCAGCGATCTCAAGATGTCGTTTTCAAATCGGGAATATTTGGAAATGCATAACACGTGTGCGTGATACCTTATTTTATCGTAAGGTGGGCTGTAAGAATTAACTGTAACCTTACGTTATAGCTATAATAATAAAAATGTGCATGTGTAAAAATGTGCATGTGTATCTTTTTAGTTTGATAGAGTTGAATTATTATTTTTCTCAAACCACGTTTTACTTACACTATTCAAACTGGCATAACTGTACTGAATGGTGACGAGTAAAATGTTGTATCCTGTCTTCTGAAAGCTTAGATTTTGAAGCAGTTTTTATAGCATTTGCTACTGTCTAGCAATTTTTTTAGAGAAATGTGGGTGTATAAACTTTTTCTTTTTTTTTAAGAAAATGATAACTTCACAGTTCTAATCAATTTAATTAGTGGTTGGGTAGATTCAGGCTCATCATAAGCTATCCATCCTTACTTAAAATTTAATGTAGAACAGAATAGTAGTGTTAAAGTTAAAGTGCTAATAATGGACCAAAATATCCCATAATTTCTGAATTTTTGGGTAAATGTACAAGTTTTTTGTAAAAAATCAAAATAATTTTTCTTTAAGTGTGTGTGTGTGTGTGTGAAATGGAATTTTTTAAATTGTGTATTTGATTCGCATTTATGTTATTGTATCACCCAAAAAATTTTTTAACCCTAGGTCTAGACCAATAGTAGTAACAAATTATTAAGTGAAAACAGCAAAGTTGATTTATTATTATTTATTATTATTATTATTCTATATTAATAATAATGCTTATTCACTCAACAGATTGGTGACATCAATCCACAAAATAAAATATAAATACATGGCGGTAAATATAAACATGTAGATATATCACAGTCAGTTACAACAAATTGTGCAAATAATTATACATAACACATAAATATAGCGAAGAATACACTTGAAATGTTACAGGACAAATACTCATTCGAGCGTCAGCCCATAAAGGTAATGTGCGCGCACGGCATAGCTCAGTGGTGTGGGCGGGGTTCTTACTTAATGCTGCAAAAGGGCACTCGTCACAACTCCATAAACGTAAAAATCGGGAGAAATGTCAAAAAGGCGCTACCTGTTAGATACATCTATAGCGGGAAAACGTAATGAACTAGATATTATAATGGCCTAACAGGAAACCATAATGTTCACTCAAAATAAAAAAACCCTCACCTCTACTAAAATTCTACTCCAAAAATATTTACACAAAAAGTTCATGAAATCTTAAACTTCGTATAAAAGTCCCGAGATTGCGATAATAAAACTCAAACTTATTAAATATTTGGATAAACGTCAAAATTATTGTAAATTCGCAAAAGGTGCACCATACAACTTAATATAATTTTACATGATGCAATTTCAAATCCATTTAACAAAATACCTCAAAATTTAAAATAACGAGAACATTTATTTACACTTTGATCGTAACGTATCACCTGTGAATGCATCCTGAAATATAATTGTTGGCGACAAAAAAACCTATACGTTTTTACAGAATTGAAATTCTAAATTTTAACTTTTAATAAAAAAACTAACATCCTCAAATAGCAACTACAAAACAAATTTTATATACATATCTTATATTTCTCAAATTACGTTTAATTTGAATCGGCATGAAAATCTATTTGCTGAATTTTTAAATACCATACTCTAAATATCTTAACCATTAAAAAACTTTTAACCAATTTCAATACTCAATACATTAATACTTGGAAACAAAACATTCTAAATCTTTTGACTTTTAAAAGCCAAATTTGGAAAAACGAGAAGGAAAAAAATCATGTGAAGCAATTTACTTAAAAATTTCACACCCGGTGACAACACATGACTAGCTTAATTACATGTCAGTTACAAATCGTCTCTTTTATAAATCTTTTATATTTGTTCTCACTGGGCAAAAAAGTCACATTTTGAGAAGATTTGTCCAAGGTCTTTTGACGATAAACGTGTAGTTGATGCGAAAATTCGAGAGTTTAAAGAGTAAAAAATTGACCAGTACATTGTCCACTACTAAGTAATGATGAGTAATTATATTTTGCCTTCACGAGGGAATAAGATGTAAATTAAAAGAATTTTGTTCTTTTAAAGAAAACAATAGTTTCAAAAATTTAAATTGGACTCGTTCAATTATTACGTCATATTGTGAGTAATATGGTGACCAAATAATGGCACACTACTTTAATTTACTGCGTACTAATGATTTAAACAGAGTTTCAAATGGTACAGTGGTCTTAAAATTCTTACAATTTCTGTAGATAAACCCCAATCATTTTATGCATTCAAGGTTGATATTTTTAACGTGTTCATTAGAACTTAATTTTGAATCAAATGCTACGCCTAAACCGTCAGTGAATGTTATTCTTTGTAAGGCATCATTGTTCATTAGATAGCAAAATTTGATTATATTAGCTTTCCTGTGAATATTTAAAACTTTACACTTGCTGATATTAAAATATAACTTATTTATTCTTGACCATATAATGAGTCTCTCAATATCTTCTTGCATCCCTCTGCAGTCACTTACATAACATATTTTTGAGAAAATTTTTAAGATCATCGGCGTAAAGTAAAATCCTTCTGTTTTGAATGTTTTTAACCACGTCATTGATAAATATCAAAAACAGTAGTGGACCCAAATTCCTGCTTTGAGGTACTCCAGATGAAACAATAAAAGAGATTGATTGCAACTCACGAACATAATTCTGTTTTGTAAATAACTTTATATAAAATCTAATAAAGGCAGAGAAAAACGAAACCCTCGTAATTTTTGTAATAATATTGTCAGGGTATTTTGAACACCCTGTATACGTAGTAGGTAATTTTGTTTGTAGTTCTATGTACTTAGTTAGATTCCGTATATAAATATTTTTTTTTGTGTGGTCAAATTATGTTTTATAGTAAATTTGTTTTAACGTGTATGGCGAGCTTTAGATTCTTTGTTTATGAATTATTTTTTTTGTAATTTAGGTTGTTTTTCCGTATTATTTTCGTTTATTGAATATTGATTAACGCTTATTTGTAAATAGTAGTTTATAAATTTAAATAAGGTTTATTTCGTTTGATTTCCGAAAAATATAATAGAAAATTAAGTAATTTAAATAAATAGTGAGGATTTATCTGTATGATGTCATGGTAGCGCCATACAGACGCTTAAGTATAGTTGTCCAGTTTATTATTAGGTATTTTGGTTTTAATTCATAGAGATTGCATGTGGGCCTTATTGTTCGTACTTTAAGGTAAACATACAGAGGCTGTATTCGTTGATCTTGCTGACGTGTTGTTTTTCAAAATTTACCGAGTCCTTACGGACGAGAACAAAATTTAGGTATTGGGGTACTAAATTTTCCCCTTCCGCTTTTTTTAATTGGTGGAATTAAAGTAGATAAGATTTTTTATGAGTAGTGGGATTAAAAATCCAAAATGGAAATTGTTAATAATTTTTGGGAGTCTAAGACAGATCACGCTTTCGAGTAGTTGTACGTTGCCGCTTGTGTTACGCTTTAAGGGGTGGTTTAGAACGTTGATATTTTGGGACCTTGTGGTGTCTAACGAACGTACTTTTTTGTGTAGTAAGGGTAGTTTAGCTACTGAAGAACCTGTGAAAGGGATTTTATTAAAATTGTTCATCACCAAAGGATTATACTTAGTGCCGATTTCGGTTTTACGTCAAGTTACCTAGAGGACATCGTCGTGTTGTATAGTGCTTCAGTGACCTCTTGGGTTTAGATCGCTTTTGCGGATTTTAAAAATCATCGTTCTTGTAGTACCACCTATTTCCACCTATTTGCCGTACAAAGCGTGTGTAAAGATAAAGAAACTTTCGCAATATATTAAAATTTAACGTTATTTAAATCAAGTTATAAACATTTTGGATTATTAGTGAGAATAAAACCAATTAAAGCTAAAAGTTATCAAACAATTTTGAACACTCACATTAACCTTTTTAACGAGATTAAATTAAGAAATTGTTCGTGTATAACAGAATATCAGTCAACATTTTATCATCATTTTGCCGGACCAGGGAGTTTCCATTCCCGTTATAGCCGATCACCTGGGACGTATCTATCGTTGTAACACAGAGGAGGTGCTAGCTAGACCCTGTAAGGTAATATAACAGTGGGCTTTATATTGAAAATTTTGAAGATTTTTGTGTCTCGAATTATTTTATTTGTTGATGAAGGTTGGAAAGCGGAGTTTTTTTGTTAACGTAAGTTGTTGTTTTAAATTTAATTATTGGAATTAATTATAGTTTTAAAGCTCCGCTTTCACACTTTTTTTTCTATTTTTGATTTTATTAGTAAAGGGCAATCGACCCTATTGTAGTGTGGGTATATTATCCACGGTTTATTTATATTTAGGTTTACGATTTAGTACGGCGTAAGCAGATTCTGATCAGACATCCTGTCGCCTTTTAAGTGTTTGTGTTTGTTTTTTTTGTTGATACGCATTATCGTCTGTTTATATTTTTTTTTATATTTATTCTTTTTTTATTATTTTATTATAGTTTGTTAGGTTTTATAAATGTGTTTTACTTCTATGGAAACCCTTTTGTGTTACATAAAAGTTTTTTTGCAAGTTACCGGTAATTTAGTTTTAACGTAACAAAGTTAGTTTTTTTGTTTTATTGAGTAATAGCGTTATTAATATTTAGTATTTTATTTGATTTTTTAGTTGAGTATTAATTCATTTAGAGTTCATTTTATAGATTTTTTTGTTTTGTTTTGATTATTATTTAATGCCTAATTATTTACACTGAGGTGTAGTAACGTAAATTTATTAAGTGTTGTTCACGCTTTTATTTGACTAGCGTGCAGTGCTTTTTGAAGCCCTATTTCAGGTTATTTTGCCGAGTTGCTGTAGCGGACACCTGAGATTGATTACGAATAGGTAAGCGCATGTTTTTTGGATGTTTAGGCACGCTATGTACTCGTAATTTTGGCACGACAACCCCTATTTTTGTCTATCAAATATCCTGGCGCCCTTAACCGAACCGATTTTGACTTCATCCCCCTATTTTGACTGACGTACGATTTATTATTCTGGATGTGCAAAATTATTAACATCAATCCACGATCCGCACGCTGACTAGTCGAGCAAAAAGGGGCCAATTTATCTGTAATCCCGTTCTACCACCCGTTTATACCGTTACAATATTCCATTGCCTATTTTGTCAAATGCTTTGGAAAAATCAGTATAAATAACATCTACCTGATGTTTTCTTTTCAAAAGATCTGCAGTATAGTCACTAAAATTCATTAGGTTAGTATAAGTCGAACTTTTGCCATAAAGCCATGTTGATATGGGATTATACAGGTTGGCCAAACGAGGACAGAGTGGAAGATTGTGTAAAGACGAAGTGATTTTTGTACCACGGATAGATATCAATAGGTACTATATTTTAAAAATATTGTTGATCATAATAGGGTGTTTTATTAATGAAACACCCTGTATATTATTACGTTTTTGGAAAGCCTATAAAATACGCTTTCATTTGATATAAAACTGTATGGGTCCTATCTCCTTTGGTTTTAGAGATATTCAATTGTTTTTCAAAAAAATTATCCCACTTACGGCCACCGCCACCGATTTGTTAGGGCTTTTCTTTATTTAAAAATGACAAAATTTTTAGTGGTACTGTAGTATTTTGAAATATCTTAATTTTCAGATTTTTTTAATAATAAACACTGTTAGTGAAAACAACTTTCTTTAAATTTTTGTTAAATGGCTCCCCCATGCTGTTCGTGTCATTCGATGCTTTGTTTGAAATTCTTTCTTTTTCATCAAGCATGTCTTATACTTAAAATTAATAATTTTCAAAATATTTTCAGTTCATTTGTGAAATTGCGATTTTAATACAAAAAGACTGAAAATAGAGGTATTAAGTTAATATAACAATTACAAATTGATTTAATGAATTATTTTAAATTTAACATATTAATGCATAAAACACTGTTGCTTCTAGGCAAATTTAAATCAGTCATTAGTAAAATTTCTGAAGTACTCAATTTGATTATGTCCAGATCAACGATTTCATTTTTTACGTTTTTTTGTAAATGTAAACGTATAAAGATAGTCATGAAATTGTAGTCTCATCCTAAGGAATTTTTTAATCAAGTTGTATTAACTTACAAAAGAACAACACTACAAAGGTTTGAGATACTCTCAATTCTACTGTAAAAATTCTAAGCTTTAAAAGTATTTTTAATTAATTTTTTTATCTATTGACATTGCCAAATTTGTCTTAATATTGTAAATTAAGTATGCATTATTTTCAGTAAATTAGACTGGTGAAAATAATTGTAAAAATGCATAATTTTTATATGCAATACAGTGTAATAAAATTAGCAAATACAAATTACAAGAAACCAAGAACAATAAAACGAAAAAGGAAAAAAATCAAAAATCAATTTCTCATTAAATGCTCGAATGCTCTTCCTTTAACTTTAATACATTTATTAACACGTCGCATAAAATTATTTTTCACTAACTCTTATGTCGGCCATGTGAGATTTTGAAAAGCATTTCTGATTCTTTCCATCATATTTTCTGGTATGGTTGGTATTTCTTTATACACTAAATCTTTTACGTAACCCCACAAAAAGAAATCGAGTGGGGTCAGATCAGGTGACCTCGGTGGCCAAGAAATGGGTCCTCACGACCTATCCACTGGTTTTCTTTCCAATGGTTTAAAAATGTTCGTAGGTCTCGATGGTAGTGGGCGGGTGCACCATCATGCTGGAACCACATATTTCCATCAACTGCTTCATTAATATTTTGAAGAAAGTTAGGTAGCACATCTCTTAAAATATTTAAATACACCTCGCCGGATCCACCCCCTCTATACACAATAATAATAATAATAATAATAATAATAATAATAATAATAATAATAATAATAATAATAATTAATCTTTATTTTTACCTACTCATCATCTTTGTTTTTGATAAAATATAAACTTAATTAAAATTAAAAGGTAATAAACGGCGGAGTTCAGTATGCTAGCTTTACAACTTTAGAACTAAAACTATTGTTTACTGTTCTTTCACTTAACCACCGATAGTGTAAATAATACAAGAGGCAGTGAACTCAATGACATCATAGTTGATTATTGTGTAACTAATCATCTTAGTAAAAGATATCGCTTTAAACTGGTTTTAAAGGAGCGCAAGTTTGAAATGTATTTTCAATGATCGGGTAATTTATTATATGTTTTGTGAAATGGATTTCTTACAAAGTGGAACTGTGATTAGATTACGTCTTCTGATATTAATGTTATGGATGTCGGTGCGGTAGCGAATTTTATTGTAGAGGTAGCCAGGTTTGTAGGTAGTTAGAAATTTATGAAATAATGTTAAGGTGTGCATTTGACGCTTTTCATATATATATATATATATATATATATATATATATATATATATATATATATATATATATATATGTATATAGCCAACCAACTACAGGCAGTATATAAGAAATTCTTTCATACTTGCGTATTCCAAATATGAAGCGTAAACAAGAGTTTTGCAATTTTTGGATTTTGGTAGAAATGATCCATACACAACGTCTCTATAGTTTAGAGGAGCTAAAACTAGAGCACCGTTAGTATAGTCTTTGTTATTCGTGGAAGAAGATTTCTGTATGGATACAGCTGCTTTAGGCGTCCATATCTCCGAGATAGATAATAGTTTAACATGTCTTTCAAATTTAAGATCATTGTCTATAAACATACCTAAATTTTTAACTTCGTTGGTTGATTTTAGAAGTGTATTGCAATAAATATTAATATGTTCTTAAGCGTAATTTCTTAACGATTTATGCCCAAAAAATATTATTTGGGTTTTTTAGCATTGACCCTAAGGCAATGATCTTCCGCTTATCGCACAAACGACAATAGATTGGATGCATCTGGATGAATTTTGGGATTAAATGTATGATATATTTGGTAATCATCGGCGTACATATGAATTTTGCAATTTTGAACCGCTGAAGGGAAGTTAAAGGTATATATGGAATGTAACGTTGGCCCTAATATTGAACCTTGCGCCACTCCACAAATCAGAGGTAACGTGGAAGATTCTTCACCATTAAGGGTGACTTTCTGACATCGCCCAAAGAGGTAATTCTTAATCAAATTTTTGGCGTTAGTGTCAAATCCAATATAATGTAGAATTGCCAGCAATAACATGTGATCTACGGTGTCAAACGCTTTTGAGAAATCTACTAAGATTAATGCTGTAACTATATTATCTTCTATACCTTTAACTATGTCATCAGTAATTTTAAGAAGCGCAGTAGAACACCTATGCCCTGATCTAAATCCAGATTGTATTTCAGCAATTATTTAAAATTTTTCTAAATGTGGTTTAATTTGGGACTCTAACACACGTTCAAGAATTTTTGATACGTCAGGTAAAATATGGATAGGGAATTCAAAACAATACGTATGTCATCTTCCGAAACTTCTCTAAAAGTAAGTGTGTTGTTAAAAAATATTTTGGTGTCAATGTTGTAATAATTTATTAGATCGAAATTTATGATACCTTTGTAGGAAGTTGCAGCATTGACAAAGTAATCATTAATGCTATGTGCATTTTTTATATTTAAAGGAATTTTTTGTTGTCGCTTACATCATGTCTTTTTAACGCTTTCCAGATATACGCGGGACTTGGCAACTTGCAAATATGCTTTTTTTCATTTTTAATAGCGAATGTACAATAGTTTCTTAACTGCTTATAATACATGCCTGATCCAATGAGGATTTTCATTGCTATAATAATACATGTTATGTCTGTTCACTAAACCATTACTTTTGAAGGTAGCTTCGTCACTAAATAACATAGGATTGAGAAAATTAGGAACTTCTTCAATTTTTTGCAAAAACCAGTTTCAAAAATTAATTCTTCGTTAAAAATTTTGACCATATAGTTGTTGATGAAGTTATATATGATATCCATGGTATTGATTGGCATTTAATATACTTTTCACTCAAGATCAGCCATATGCGATATTTGTGAAGTACTTACATGAGGATTTTCTTGGATTGCAACCAAAACTGGAAATTGGTTTTTATGATTTGTGACTGCTTTATTAGCCACTTTCCGTTTTTTAAATTTAACACCACCTGTTTTTTCAAATCGTTGTAAAAGATCTTGAAACGCCTTAGGTCGCGTAATTTTTTCGAAAGACAATTGAATATCTCTAAAACTAAAGGAGATAGACCCATATAATTTAGTATCAAATGAAAGCGTATTTTATGGGCTTTTCAAACATGTAATAATATACAGTGTGTTTAATTTAAAAATTACAAGTTTAGTTTGCTCCAACAACATGAAACATCCTGTTACGATCAAAAATGTTTTTAAAATGTGGTACCTATTGATATCTACCCCTGGTCCAAAAACCATTTCTCCAACTTATTTCGTTTTTATACAATCTTCAATCCCTTCCTTGTTTGGCCACCCCGCATATAAACACACCCGTAAAATTAGGGGAACTGACAAAATTTACACAAAGTTTGACTTCAATTTTCTCTTGAACCCTTAACTCGATTTTGATCATTTTTTTTTGTAGCTTGATTCTTTAAGAACACGTTAGACCTATTGCTGATTTTAAACAATTGGTCGAAATGTCATATACAGAGCTGAAAAGAAAGTAATGTTTTTTTGTTAATTTTTGAGGCACTCTGTAGAGTGAACGCATAAAATTTGTCATCATTTGATAATGCCAGCTTAAAGATTCATCTTTTCTGAGCATTTTCATTTTTTTATTTACTCTGATATCGCAGTTATTGAGGGTGCTAATAATTTTTAATTAAATATTTTTTGAAGTTTGTTAAATGTGCAATTTTTCAGACTTACTCTTCTTGGAGGATGTCTGCAATCTTTTGCAGGTGTTGTTTTTAGCATCTGCGGAGTGTAATCCGACCAGTCCAGAACTACATTTAAGAAAAAGTAATAAATATTATCTCAATAATTTTGCATAATTTGGAAAATACCTTGCAAAGTTGTATCTACAAAGCATACCACTAGTATCATTGTAATTCCCTGCACTTCATTCTGAATTTATCAACATGCTGATGTTGTTGCCTACATAAATTATAAAGTGTAAATAAATATTATTTATTGTTGATAAATGCAGTTTACCTTCGGTGTCTATTGATATTGGCATACTGTTGACCACCACAGTTTGGTATATGCAGATTTCATTAACTGTAAATAATTATAACATTTTATTATCATTTGTAGTTACTTACATCCACCACCACCGGCAGTACCGAGGGGATAGATGGAGGACACGTCGCGCATCAAACCGTCAGCAATGACATCTAACAGGGTTCCGGTAGCCACAAAGAGGTGTAGCACCATCGGAGGAGGTGCACCTATAGCAGTGTCTGTACCCGGCTCGATCCCTATTCAGCCATCAGCTCTATATTATTATAAAGGTGTGTCGTCGTCATCTTCACCCAACATAGTTGAAGTACTAGCGGAAGTACATTCACCACCACCGGCAGTACCGAGGGGATCGATGGAGAACACGTCGCGCATTAAACCGTCAGCAGTGACATTTAACAGGGTGCGTCACAACGCACCCTTTATCGATCCTCTCGATGCTATTGGTGGTGGATGTACTTCCGCTAGTACTTCAACCATGTTGGCTGAAGATGACGACGACGACACGTCTTTACAATATAGAGGTTGGCGGAGCAGCGATTGAGCCTACAGACACTCTTTTCACTCTCCGATGGTGCTACGCTGTGGATACCGAACCCTGTTAGATGTCATAGCTAGATAATCTCGGACGTCTCTTCCTCTCCATCGACTTATCTCAATTATGGATCCATCGGAATCTTGTCATCATGGCTGCTGGATACTTTTTATTGTTCCGACACGCTTCTCTGGCTGAACTTATACATCTTATATATATATAATATATATCTATATATATATATCGACGTTCTCAACGAACTGCTAAGTCATCATCCTTATCAACGTCATAGGAGGAAAGTCTGGTAATTTTTATAAAAACAAATCGTTTTCAGAAATTCCTTGTACTTAAATAACTGCTAGAAACCGATTCGATAATTACCCTTCAGCTAAAGGATTAGACTTTAATGTAATCACATGAAATTTAGAAATTTCTCCAATCTGTAAATAATAGGTAGAGGCTGAGAATCATTCTAACACTATCAATTAGTAAAGGTCACTGTTTTGGAAATCGATCAATCTGAAAATAATGACTAGAAATGCATTCCGCTTCCGAGGAGTTACCTCATCATTATCATTGTAAAAATGACGTGACATTCTTGTTTCCAATGTTTGATTAAATCTTTCAGCTACAGATGTTTTTTATACCAAGTTATCTGTCATATAGAAAACGATGTTTTTGCTTCTTGAAGAAGTTTATCAGTTTCCTTACAAACAACTGTGAATGTCTCCAATTCACCTATCCTCGTTTTTAGGAGCTCACATCCAGATCAGTTTATGTGATAATGTTACGGATCATTATCGGTAAAAAATACGAAGATTAAAAGATTGTATTATAATAAAAGGGCGTTATACTTAGCTTAACCTGATTATAAAGTCTTTTTGCGATGGAGGTATTTCTGATGAGTCAGACAAACGTTGTTTTTTAAAAAAAAAAACGCTCTCACGACACTTTTTTTCTGTTTTTTAAGGGGAGTCCTGGCAGTTTTTCGTGCACTCGGTGTATTTACAGAGAATTTTTGTCATACTACGCAATAAAATTTTTCGAAAAATAGCACGAGCGTGTATAGTAGAAGGACTTTCTTTTTAACTTCCCTGCAGAAAAGGTAATTAGATGCATACTTTAACAGTCACCCTTCAATAGTTGATGGCCCCATTAAAATGAAGTGTGAACAATTTTATATGAGCGTACATATTAATATACATGCGCAACAATTCAATAGTGTTATCAGCTATTGGAAGTCGATTGTTAAAGTATTCAGTGAAGGTTGTCTTAATTGCTTGCCGTTATAGAATTCATGTATAGGTAGAAGGTCGCAACATACAACTGGAAATTAAAAGAAATTAATTATCAACAGATTTTTATAATAATAAAATCCTATTACTAAAAACCACATTGTAAAACAAATAGCTCTGTATCTATATCAGAATTACGTTTCGTGTCAGTTAAAAATTAATTAATTAATATGTGTTAATCTTGGGTATTGAAAATTTGAATAAATTCAACCTTAAACTGTATATCACATAATCGATATACCTAGATTTTTTTGAAACATCTGACAAATCAAAACAGGCTCTAATAATTTTTTATATATTTTAATGTCTTATTATGAAATCGCTTGTCATCGTCTATTAATTCTTATACGTGAACAGGTTAAATTAAATAAAATTCTTTTTATTATGTACAAACACTAGCCATCACCTTACCTATTAATTCTTCTATATTAGAATACAATTTTTTATGACAGGGTGCAGACCTTCTTATAACACCAGCAAATTAAGTCATTGAAAAATAACCGGGGTCAGCTTATCCAAGCAGAGCATAGGCTCAAGAAAACAGAATGATCTATAATTACCAAAAATAGCAGTCACCCTGATCCAACCCAAAGATCAGCTCCAAGTCCAAGCCCAACTCCAACACCAAAATCCTAGTTCAATCTCAAGACCTAAAATACACCCCTCATTTCGATCTTACACAGTCTTACACGATCCTGCCTGATCTTATCCAAGCATAACCGAATGACTCGATTTTTATCCGAGCATATCCGATCCGATTCGAGCAGATCCGATTGTGCCCGATCTTTAACCGAGCATATCCGAACGTACCCGATCTTTATCCGAGCATATCCGAACGTATCATATATCATCGGAAATCCCCAAGGTCAAATGACGTCACAAAAAGTGAAAGTGGTGCCCGTGTTCTACTGACATGAGTGACAAATACCAGAACCTTACTTACTTTCGACTTGCAACGTGTTTTTCCATAAAATTCATGTATGTATATAATGGTCATGAACAAGAATATTCTGAAGCTCCCGATCCCGATGGGAGATTTTTAGTTATTCGCCTTTCTTTAGTATACCGCTCCCTAAGATTCTTCCATAATCTTTGCATCTCTTCAACTAAAATGTTATTTATTTTTTATTACAAAATAAGATACGGATAATTGTTTCCATACCTGTAGGAGACCTGTAGAATTTCATGAGTTGTTTTTTTTTTATTATTATCCTTAAAATCTTTTGATGATTTATCTATCATAAAGCCATGGATACTGTTGGATTAAATCAATTAATAATTGTTCGCATTCATAGTCGCTCATTTTTAAATTTTAAATAAAAGAAAAAGCACGTTAAAAGATCCAAACACGTGGTAAACAAAGTTGTTTAGGTTTTAATTGTGGTTATGTTGCAACTGCCGGGATTCGTTTATAAATATGACGATTATACACGACTACCATCTATGTTGGGCGAATTCGTAAGCAATAAAGTAAGAAATGGATTTGACCCATTTCTTACTGCTTACGTTTTACGATTAATTCATACGGCTTAAGTTTTTGTGTACTATGAACGCAGTGTACTCTTATCCTATGTTCATTTTTCTTACGGCTTAAAATTACGTCTTACTGCTTACCTTACTGCAACTCTGAAGTCGCCTTTATCGAAACGTATAGATTTGTATAACTTAGTCTTAAATACAAAAATACAGCATAAAAAAGTGTTTTAAATATGTTACTAATTTAAATTTATTTTGATATTTGGATTAAATCTTTTTATAATAGGTATTGTATCTTAAGGCAGTTGTGGTGCGAAATACTTAAACGTAAAAATAATTATTATTAAGTGGCACAATAACACAATATACTGATGACTATAAAATGAAGCAAAGGCGCAATAGAGTGAAAACTGCTACTTTTTATACCAAATATGTACTTAATTTTATTTTAGAAATTGATATAACTAACATAATAAACCACATTGTAAATAAATTTTTATAAATTCACGTTTTAATACGATCTTCATAATTATAACTATTACACGCTGCAATAAGAATACTAATACGTGTTCACATTCAAGAACTTTCATGTTGTTCGTAGCCGAGTTGGTTTATCTACTTTACAATAATTGTCGTTTTAGAAGTAGTGGGTTCGAAACTTACAATCGGCTTTAACATTTTTTAATCCAGTACTCCATACTGAATACTTTGAATGAATTGAGTATTCAGTACTAAGATGCTGGTATAATAAATTCATTTCACTAGGATACGGTTCAAATCTTAAATAATTTAATCGTGTGGGATAGGAAATGAACAAATATTTTTTTCTTAAATTTCACCAAAAAACAAATTTTAGTCCTAAAAATTAATTTAAAAGAAGGGATGACAGGAAGGTATAATAACGTCTTATAACGCTATTTGTATTCAGTGTAGGACTGAGACAACCAAATATAGCTTCCTGCTATTTCAAAAATCGCATTCCGGAATTCCTCACCAACATACTAAATCTTACCAAGCCGCTTGCGTTCTTGACGTTTTCTCTAAACGTATAACGGAATAGTTCATTCAAACGTAGGATTCACTCGCTACTGAATACCAAAAAGCAATTATGAACGAAAATTACAGCTAAATTTATAAAATTTAATTAGGTAGTTTACTGTAAAATTTATTGCAAGGAGTTTTAATAGTTTTCGTATTAAATTTATTTCTGTTGCGGTTACGTGAATTAAACAACATGAGCAGCTTAATTGTCTAAAACTCCTTAATTCCGACAAAGTTAACTAAGTAAATTTTATTGAAAAAAAAATTATTAAATAGTCTCATAGTTGATAAAATTCTTACTGCTTACATGTAGAGGGTAGTCCAATAAGCGCCCGTTTCATTAAGGTCGGCCGTATCTTGGAACACTAGTTTTTTTTTTTGTTTTAAAACAATCAACGGTATTGTACAAATAAAACACAACTTTTGTAAAATAAAAACTTATTTTAATGTCAATATAACAATTTTAAATTAATTAAAATAAAAAGTTGATTAATTTAATTTATTATTACGTTTTCATAATTTTAAACTAGTCTTTTTATTCTTTGGGGCGGTCTCTGTCCACCAACCAGCTGTTCATAATACACATCGCAAGCTGCAAAAAAACAATGTTCCTAAATAATATCCTTTCGAATCTAATAATACTACAATAATATTATTAAGAATAATATTAGTGTACTATAATATAATATTATGTTTGCTAGTAATAGTAAAATATATAATAGTAAAAAAACTATTTTTACTGGCAAAAAGATAGCCGCGGCGGGCTGGCGGTGCTAGTTGGCCTGGGCGGCGAGTTGGCCACGGCGAGATGGCCGCGGTGAGATGGCCGCGGCGAGATGGCCGCGGCGAGATGGCGGCGGCGAGTTGTCCTAGACCCTATAAATTTAAGAAAAAAAAAATTAAAGTGTCTATGAGAAAATCATGGAAAGTTATTTTAAAGTCAAGGGGACACAATTAAAAAATAACTCTTAAAATTCTAATTTTCTCCGAAATTCTCAAATTAATGTTTTTTTTTTATGATTGTGGACCTGAACAGGCTAAATTTGGCCTATCGTGCTAAAGCACTCAGGAACACTTAGGAGGATGGATAGAGGGATAATGAATTGCCAATAGATGCCTATGAACAGCTACCTTAAATTTTCTCATATCATAAGTGAAAGGAAAGCAGGAACTAGGGAGATCATTCCAGAGTTTAGAAGCCGTGTAGAAAAATGTGGATTGCGCCAGTTTGGTACGACAAGTGGAGATTTGTACTGCATACTGATGATGTGAATGAGCGAACCGAGTGTTTCTCGCAAAGATAGCCCGAGATGGTATCAAAGAATATAATTCAGCACCACAATAACCGTTGTGATAACGATAATACAAAGAAAGAACTGAAACCATCCTTCTATGCTCTAGGGACTGTATGAGAGAAGTTAAGGACGCGTCATTTATAAGCCTAATCGCTCTCTTTTGAATACTATCAACGATATTGAGAGCGTATTGTAGAGCACTAACCCAAAGGTGAGAATTATATTCCAGATGAGGCCGAATTTGGGCCTTAAACAGCAGAAGGAGTTGTCGAGAGGTAAAGTACTGCTTAGATCTGTAAAAGCCTAGTTTACGAACAGCTGTTTTGGTAGCTGACAGAAGATGGTCAACGCATGTGAGATTTGAAGATACAGTCATACCCAGCCGAGTAATAGAGCCTGAAAACCTAAGAACTGAGTCATTCATACTTACAACAGGAAATGATCGATCTTTTTCGGCGGACACAAGGCAACACTGAGTTTTGTTAGCATTAAATTTAACTAGATTATTGCTTCCCCCTTCGAGAATACGTTGAATGTCTTTCTTGATTGAATTTACCATTTCAGCTTTAATTTCTTGATTTGACATAGAAGGTGGATTATCACTATGAGTAGACTGAGATGAACTACAGTGAAGAGTGTTATCGTCCGCAAAGCAATGGATGGGGTTAGTTGTTGAAGAAATAAGGTTATTTATGTACAATAGAAAAAGTGTAAGCGCTATAACGGATCCCTGTGGTACGCCCGCGTTAATGCTAACTTCTTTTGAAAAAAAGCTATCAACTACGACACGTATTCGTCTTTTATCATGGAAACTAGAAATCCAATTGATGAGAGTATCATTTAATCCAAACGAGGTGAGTTTGGCAAGTAAACACTTATGCCAAACTTGGTCAAATGCCTTTGAGATATCTAAAGCGACTACAACTGTTTCACCGGACTGCTCTACTGTATTGTTCCAAACTTGGGTCACATATGAAAGAAGATCATCTGTTGAACGACTTTGCCTAAACCCATATTGGTGGTCACTAAGAAGTTTGTTAGTTTCAAGGATCGTGAGCAGTTGCTGATTTTAGACAAAATGGAAGTGATGGCAATTGGTCGGTAGTTAGAGGGATCGGTTTTATCGCCTTTTTTGGGAATAGGTTGAACATTTGCTAACTTCCATGATGAAAGGAATTCCTCAGAAGACATAGAGATCGTATAGAGCTTAGATAGGACTGGTACTAGTTCGGGGGAACATTTCTTTAAGACAATAGCTGGGATACCGTCTGGGCCAGTCGCCTTATTGAGATCAAGCCTACTGATGATCGATTCCAAGAGCTTGTACCGAAAATTAATTGGTTTCATAGCGTATGAAAAAGAGTTGACTAGGGGCACATCTTTTCCAGAATCATTGAGACACGAGTTTGATGCAAACAAATCCACAAAAACATTGGCTTTGTCTACAGAATCAGCAACTACCGAATAGATGTCAGGGGGGGGGGGAAATAAAGATGTTCCAAAGTTTTTACTAATGGCTTTAGCTAAAGACCAAAATTTACGACTGCCTAAAGGATATGTAGCTAGTTTATTGCATTTTCGTTGTTCGAACAACTTTTTAGTTTTAGTGATTTCACTTTTGCAGATATTTCTAGCACCAACGTATTCTACATGATTCATGTAAAATCATTAGAAAGCTTACACAATTCTGCATTATTTTGGTTTAAAGCTCATTGGTGTACCGACCTTAATAAGACTAGGGGAAGCTAGTGAAAGTTTAATCATTTAAATCGCAGTCACTTCTAAACGACTTAACCAATTTCAGTAAACTTAAGCTAATTTGGAAGAGAAAGGTAAGTACTTTTCATTGACTACTGATACACAATTTTTTTAGCCTTCTTCAATCCATTTTTGGATGTAAGCCTACCCAATCATTTTCCACTGTTCCCTGTTTTGTGCAGTTATTTTCCAGCTTAGTCCAGCATGTCTTTCTATGCCGTCCACGCAACGCACTTGGAGCATCTCCCGCGTCCGGTTCCCTAGCTATGGTCGCCATTCTTGAATCCTTGCGTTCCATCGGGGATCTGTTTGTCTAGCGCTGTACCCTGCAAATTACCGTTTTAGGCGAGCTGCGCTCTGACATCTATCAACGTGTTTCTATTTCAGTCTCTCAGGGTGATTTCTAACATCTGTCTCTCCATTGCTCTTTGAGTTTTCACCAATCTATCTACATTCTTCTTTCTGAAAGTACATGTCTGGGCACCACACGTCATTGTTGGGAGTACGCATTGATTGAAGACCCTCGTTTTGAGATGTTGCAGGATCTGTACTTCTAAGTAGGTGTTCAGCGATACATGCGACAACGTTAGATTTATTATCTTCGTTTAACACTGTCTTTCATGCTTCTCATACTTGCCAAAGTCCTGTCAAATTTATTCATCACTCTTTGAAATTATCCTGCATCCGGGTGCCTTGTTTCAGGAAATCTCTCACCGTACTCTTTGAATGCGAGAAGACAATTCTTTGAGCATTCTCAAAAGGTATAAACCATTTGAATTTATTCTGAATTGTATACTTAATTTTTATTACAACGTTCTCCTTATTAAAAAAGGTAATATGCAGAGATGTCGCCAAATGTTCCAGGCTGATACAGTAATTAGTTACATTGTCATGCTAACTAGTACCAATTGTTTCGAGTCTTTGTGTCATGCCGCCTGTCATTTTTCTACAGCGTATTTAAAAAAGAGACGTGACTGTAGATATGTTCGAAGAGAAATCTTGGACAGTCTGTATAATAGAATCCAAAAATGAAGAATGAACTAGGCGAATATTATTGTACACCCAAATTTTTCGGGAAAATTAACGAAGAGTGGCAGAGACATAACAGCATGAAAAGAGTGTTTTTTTTTACTAAATCTTTAAAGAAAACTTGATAACTCGGAAACACTGTATTTAACACAATCTTGAAGTTATATATGCCTACAAAGGCGTCACGTGCCACTTAAAAACAAGGGTATTCTATTTAAGAGAAATACATGCTCATTCATTAAGGTCGGCCGCCCGCCATATTTCGAAAACTACTGGGCGTACAACTTTAGGAAAAAATGTAGCTAAGAGAAAATCCTGAAAATTATTTTAAGTTCCGCATTTCGCCACAAGGGGGCGCAATTACAAAATAAATATTAAAATTCTGACTTTTTTTCCAATATACCCAAATTAAAATATACCTTTGGTAGCAACATCAGAAAGCTTGGACAATTTGCACCAGTTTGGTTTAAGTCTCATTAGCGATACGGACTTAATAAGAGTAAGGGAAGCTAGTGAACGTTTAATCATTTAAATCATTGTCACTTCTAAACGATTTATTCATGTTTAGTAAACAAGCTGAGAGATTTATATTCTGATTTCCGTGTGCACCGTGATGCTTAATATAGTTTAAACTGTTAATAGAAATTTGCATAAACAATAATTTTATGATACCAAAAAAAAGTGTTCCGTACGCTGAGTAATATCTCGAGTGGAATTTGTAAGTGCTCCGTAAGGTCATTGGCTGGCTGACCTATCAAAGTTGATAAACTGTATGTATATTTATTTATCTGTTTATGAACATTTTTAAACATTTTAAAACTTTTTGTCAATACTAGTGTTACGTTTAAACTAATATGCAGCTTGTTGGTTCGGGTCCCGGCCCCGGCTATCCAGGCGGCATTATTCCGGGCTTTAATTACAACTCAATTCCAGATTATAAACCAAATGGAGTTTACTACCTTCAACCACAACAAACGCAACAATAACAATTTTTAAATAATCTGCAACCATTCCCAAATTCTTTAAATCCCTCGTCGTCCGCCAATGCCATTCAGCGCCAGTAACCCCAGTCTTTTCCATTAAATACACAACAACAAAGTGACAATACCATGTATGTATATAGTACTGATTCGGATGACACAAACGCAACAAAAGAAAACAATTGGGCAAGAAGTCCAAAGGTACAAAAGAAAACGCGCATTTCCTGGGCGAGTTAATACACAACCAAATAAGATTGACCCAAAAGCCACAAACACTCCTACAATCAACAGATTCAGTGTTCTTACTGATCAAACTAGTCAGGCTAAAGGCGAAAAAACATACCAAGACGGATCTGCTTCAGAAAAAGTACACAAACCTCCATCAATATTTACCCAGGGAGTAGTAAATTTCCCGGACATGACAAAAAGATTATGAGTCAAAAGCCATGGCTGATAAAGAAGTTAAAATTAATGTAGAAACCCCCGACGGCTATCGCAAATTAAGTGAATACTTAAAAGATGACAATATAATACACCATACCTATCAATTTAAGCAGGAAAGAGCATACCGAGTAGTTATAAGACACCTCCATCCAACTGTACCAGTGGAAGAAATAAAACAAGAGTTGCTACAAAAGGGATTTCAAACCAGAAATATTTTTAACATAAAAATCAGAGATACTAAAGAGCCCCTACCCTTATTCTTTATTGACCTAGAACCAGCGGAAAACAATAAAGATATTTACAAACTTAAATACATACAAAATATGTATTCAAGTAGAACCTCCACGTAAAAAAAAACAGAACTGTTATTGCCCTCATGCTTGTGTAAAATGTGGTGGTGCCCCCGAGGCCATTAAATGGCAAAAAATCGTGAAACAACCTCTAAATGTGCATTATGCTGAGGACCCCATCCAACAAATTACAAACGATGCATGGTTTATCAAGAACTGCAAAAGAAAATAAGACCAACTGGCAAACAAAATAACAATACTCCAATATATCATCCCAGTTATGCACATGGCGTTAAACCAAACACTGTTCCACCAGTATTTCCAATAACTGTTCCACAAAGCAATTCAACAAGCCCTGAACTGTCCTTAGCTAAGCTTCTTGATGAATTTAAAAATCTATTCAATCAACTTCTTCATCAAAACAGCATGACCCTGTCGATGCTTACCACGGTCATAAACAAAATAACGTCATAATGGCTGCGTTTGTAACAATAGCCCAGTGGAATGCCAATGGACTGCAACAACACAAAAAAGAAATTGTAGCTGTCTTAAACTTAAATAAAATTGACATACTGTTAATCTCAGAAGCGCATTTCACGGCAAGAACTTATTTCACAATACCTCACTATGTAATCTTTCATACAGAGTGCCCAGATGGAACAGCTCGTGGTGGGGCAGCCATTATTATACGTAAAACTATCTCTCATTATGAACTGCCAAAATATGAGGAGGAATTTTTACAAGCTGCGACAATGCAAGTTCAAAATTTATCCAGTCCACTAGTACTGCCCGCAATTTACTGACCTCCAAGGCATAGATTCACTAAAGAAAAGCTTGTACCCTTCTTTGATACGATTGGACACCGATTTCTTGCAGCTGGTGATTATAATGCAAAACACACGCACTGGGGCTAGGCTAATAACAACTAGAGGACGAGAATCATAAAGTTATCTCTGACTGAAATTACTCATTCCTCTCCACAGGTGCACCAACTTACTCTCCAAGGGACTCGAAACAAAATTCCAGATCTGTTAGATCTCGTTGTCACGAATAGAGTTTCAAATAACTACCTTAGTATTGAGTCAAATTATGATCTAACATCGGATCATTCTCATATTATGTACGTGGGTGTATTTTATTTATTACTGATCCTGCCACAGTTCCAGTGTTCCAGATTTTTCAACAATCTGGAAATTAAAATCAGACCAAAAGAACCGGAAGAACTGGAAAGCGTGGCAAATCATTTCATAACAACAATTCAAGAAGCAGGCTGGTATTCTACCCCATCAACATATTGGAGACAGCGACAGGCAGTAAATATTCCACTCGACATTAAAAATGTAATAGCCCAGAAACGAAGAGCACGGGCTACATGGCAACGTACACGTATAAGACAGGACTATATACAACTGCCTAAGAAACCAGGTGAAGAAGAAATTACGGGAAGTTTGTAATGAAAAATTCCAAACGTACCTAGGCACTCTGTATGACCATTCGCTCTGGAAGCTAGCAAAAGCTTTAAAGGACCTCAGATCCCAAATCCTCCTATACGAAGTCAAACAGGGCAATGGGCTAGGTCAAATCTAGAAAAATTGAATGTATTTGCTCAACATCTAGCGGATACGTTCAACACTCACACAAACGAACATGATGAATCCTCCTATACGAAGTGGAAAAATACTTAACTGCGCTCTTGCAATTACCTCTGCCAATCCGAGCTTTCTCGCCCGCGGAAATAAGAACTCAGATAAAATGTCCAAATAACAAGAAATCACCCGGATATGAACTTATAACAACGAGGGTACTAAAAGAACTCCTTAGGAAAGGTATAACACTGATAACTATATTATTCAATATTATCAAAACTCTTGGAAAAATTAATAGTTAAAAGAATTAGTGCAGATAATTTCCTTGAAGATGTGAATCCTCAACATCAGTTTGGTTTTAGAAAGGAGCACTCCATCATTCTACAATGTCCACGTCTAGTCGATGTCATAAATAAATTATTTGAAGACAAATAATATTTCTGTGTGGTTTTCCTTGATGTCAGCCAGGATTTTGACAGGGTCTGGCATCAAGGACTACTGTTTAAATATCTGGCAGATCGTCATTTTCAAGTAAGAAGTGGTAGTGACTTTCGGATATCAAATCTATAAATTCTGGTGTCCCAAAAGGTAGTGTCCTTGGATCACTCCTTTATCTGGTATACACCGCTGATCTACCCACAATGCGAACAACAACCTTTGCCGACGACACCGCCGTTCTCTCTTTCAACAATAACCCAGAAATGGCAAGCCAGCAGGTACAAGAACAAGTGGATGGAAAAATGGCGCATCCGTGCAAACGAAAATAAGTCCGTCCAAGTTACATTTACGCTTAGGCGACAACTACGCCCAACGGTATTAATACACGATACTGAAATTCCACAATTCAGTCAAGTAAAATATCTAGAAATTCACCTAGACAAACGTTGATATAGTGCAGAGATTTCAGTCTAAAAGTTTGCCGGCCATACTAGACGCTCCGTGGTATGTGACAAATGAAACACTACATCACGATTTGAAAGTAACGTACATCAGAGTCATCACTTAATCTGCTTATAACCACAGGCGTAAACTCGAAACTCACCCAAATACGACTGTTCAACCATTAGTGGAAAATACTTACCAGAGACGACTCCAAAGGTTATGGCCAACAGATATAGCAGCCTAGACCATTATTTAAATCATATGTAGTCGTATAATACTGTTAACATTACAAGCATGTGTATTATATGTAAGATAACAACACTGGGTGTTCTTCTTCCCCCCGTCATGTACATAGCCATCGCATTAGCTAAAAGAATATATCTGCATGAAATGAGACAAAAAAAAAGTTTAGAAGAGAAAGGTAAGTACTTTTGATTGACTACTCATACACAATTTTTTTAGCGTTTTTCAATTCATTTTTGAATGTAAGCTTACCCAATTATGTTCCACTGTTCTCTGTTTTGTGCAGTTCTTTTCTAGTTAGTCATCCACTTAATGCACTTGGAGCCTACCCCGAGTCTGGTTCTCTAGCCATGGTCGCCATTCTTGAATCCTTGCGTTCCATCGGGGGTTTGTTTGTCTAGCCATTTTAGGCGAGATGCTCTCTCTCTAACGTCTGCGACCTTAGTTTTTTCTCTTATCTACGTGTCTCTCAGGGTAATTTCTAGCATCTGTCTCCCCATTGCGCTTTGTGTTTTCACCAATCTATCTATATTCTTCTTTGTGAAAGTCCAGGTCTGGGCACCAGATCGGATCTTCTTCTTTTTAAGTATATAACTCAATTTGCCGAATGCTGAACACCCAGACTTACTCTTCTTTTGATCTCTCTTAAGATTCTGTTTTTGAGAGTTATTCTTTGGCCTAGGTATATATTCTTCAACTTGCTCTAAGATGATTCCTTCTAAATCGATGTCTACTTCTTCACTTGTCATTATTTTTGTTTTTGAGAAGTTCATCCGTAAACCCACCTTTTTGGAGTTGATGTTTAGCTCTGTTATCGTAGATTCTAGTTGTTCTTTATTTCATTATGTCATCTGCGTATTTTAGGTGGTTTTAGTAAACCTCATTTATGTTAATGCCTTTTTCCTTCCAACTCTGATTTTTGAACACGTCTTCCAGCGTCAATGTAAATAGTTAGGAGGTAATGGGTCTCTCTGACGAACCCCTCTGTTTAGAGGTATAGGTTTGGTTTCTTCGTTTAGCTTTATACTTGTTGTCTGTTCATGATAGATGTCGACAATGAGCGACATGTATCTAAAGTTTAGCGTTCCTTAAGGATTGTTGGATTTCGCAAGTTTCTATACAATCAACGGCTTTCTCGTAGTCTATTAGAGCCATATACAGAGGGAGGTGATATTGGTTTGTTTTTTATATTAGTATTTTGACAGTGAGCTGATAATCGGTTGTATTAAAGCCCTTGTTCGTAAGTTGTGTACATTTCTATTTTATTGTTTATTCTAGTTATATACATATTCTATTCGTGAAAGAGTGTTATAGGCCTGTAGTTTTTGAGGTCTTTTTTGTCACCTTTTCTTTACAGTAAGGTTGTTACGGCATCTTTGCAATCAATAGCTATTTTTCCGGTCTTTAGGCATTCATTATACAGTGTGGTCATTTAATATGGAATTCGAAAAATTCATTTCTGTGATAATTTTCCGAAAAAATCCTAAGATCCGTCGGTTTTTATTTTTTAATGCGCACATTTTGACTCACCGAAAACTTTTTTCACGCCATATTTAAAAGAGCTATGACTTCAACACAACGTTTTTTAAATAGCAACCATATCATCATATTTGGATAGGCGCTGAAATTCTAAAAATAACGCTGTGTAAAAGTATTGCACGCACGGCAGTTGCTAATTTTCAAAAAAACTGGTACCAAAATTCAAAGATTCAAGTCTCAAAATTGCGCTATTCTTGCAATATAATTACTATTATTACGATAAAACACATCGATAAATATTAAAAACTGAACATTTAATTCAACAAAAATAACAAAACTGCATTTAATTTAACAGAATTTAAACAAAATTTAATTCAGCAAAACGAACAAAATAACATTTAAAGATTTTCGAATTGAAGTCCACGAACTTCTTGACACAGAGCAAGTTTGTATTGGAAATTCTGTAGAATGTTCTCGATTGTTTCTGCAGTGATTCCTCGAATTTCGACACGTATTCGTTGTTTTAACTCCTCAGGAATATGAAGCCCATTCACATACACTTTGGTTTTAATAACCCCATAAAAAGAAATCTAAGAGGGTAAGATCTGGTGATCGCGCTGGCCGTTCAATAAAACCCCTTCTTCCAATCCATCTGTTTGGAAATATTCCGTTTAAATAATTGCAGACCAATAAACCATAGTGTGCAAGTGCCCCATCTTGCTGACACCATAAGATGTCGTTTGGTATATCTGGGTCGTTAACATTTAGAAATATTTCCGCCAGGGCAGGAACTAAATCGTTTCTCAAAAAATCCAAATACTTGGGACCCGTTAGAGAGCCATCGATGAAGAATGGACCTAGAACTCTATTACCCACAATTCCTGCCCACACGTTCAATTTTTGTGGGTACATTTCCTCCATGAAATGTGAATTGTTTGGAGCCCAGTATCGACAATTTTGCCGATTGACTGTTCCATTCAAATGAAACGTATCTTTATCTGAAAATACTGCATGAAAATTTGGATCATTGTTGCATCCGTTGATCATTTCGTCACTGAACTCTGTTCTACGATCAGGGTCGTCTTCATTCAGTTCTTGTGTTAGAACCATCTTATAAGGGTACCATTTATGTTTTTTTTAGGTGACTGAGGACGGAAGTGTTGCTAATCTGGTGGTCAGCCGCAAGTGCTCTAGAACCAGTGTGTGGATTTTATTGCAAATCCAATAAGATGTTTAGTTGGGTATATTCCGAAATTGGCGGGCGACCTCTAGGACGATCTTTTACATGCCCCAGTTCTTCAAATGTATGTTCAATTTTAGTGACCGTCGATTTTGCAATTGGATTGTCCGGGTACTTATTATTGAAACTTTCACACACCGCATCTAATGTTCGCCTCATAGTACCACATCCCCATAAAATCAAAATTTCAATTCTTTGCCTTTCGGTTAAATGTCGAACCATTTTCTCACTTTTAATAATTAAATTAAGTAACTTAGAATATGACAGATGTCAAAGACAATGATCGACACTCTTGATTTTGAGGGGATGTGGTAATATGAAGTGAAAATTAATTGCATGAGATCTGTGAAGTTTTAAATCATACTTAAGAATTCGGATAATACAGTTACAAACTCGATAGTCCGTAAAACTGAACAGTAATTTAAAAAAAACTGGAAAATTGAAAGAATCGTCCTAGAGGTCGCAGGGAAATTTCGGAAAATGCCAAAAAATCTTTGTGTACTGTAATATTTTGTTGAATTTGCGAAAGAATTCGCACACTAAGCCTTTTTGAAAAGGCCCCACAAGTCCTAGGTCCTAAAACATCGAATACATGCCGAAATTAGAGCTATTATTGCAGAAACAATCCAGAACTTTCTTCAGAATTTCCAGTACATACTTCTTATGTGTCAAAAGTTTGTGAATTTCAAGTTCGAACACCTCCTTTAAACGTTGTTTTGTTACTTTTGTCGAATTAAATGTTCATTTTTTAATGTTTATGGATACTTTTACACATCGTCATTTTTAGAATTGCATCGCCTATCCAAACATGATGGAAAAACATACGGTTGCTATTATATTTAAAAAAAGTTGTGATGACATAATAGCTCTTTTAAATACGGCGAGAAAAAAGTTTCCGATCAGTCAAAATGTGCGCATTACAAAATAATAATCACCGGGGCTTAGGCTTTTTTCGGAAAATTATCACAGAAATTAATATTTTCAAATTTCCATATTAAATGGCCGCACTGTATAGATACTGCAATGTTTTGATGACTTTATCTCCTCCTACTAGTAATTCTTTTATGTTGTTGTTGCATGGTGATTTTTGGTTTTTCATGTCGTTTAATGCGCTTTTTATTTCATCTATATCGATCTCTGGCATTTCGTTTATTATTTTCTTACCCATGTTCCTTATTGTTTGGAGAGCAGATTCTTGGTGCTTTTGTTTATTTTATCTCTCGTTCTTATTTAATTAGCCCTCCTTGTCTTTTAGTACTATTGTTATGTTTTTATGTGGATTTGTTTTCAAAACTTTCATGCTTTGGTTTCTCTCGATGATTTCCTGAATCTGTTCATCTTGTCCCTTTAATTTGCTTTGTTTGATAGTTTTCCTCATTAGTTTGTTTAGTTCTCTATATTCGATAATTTTCTGTTTGTTTTGCTGTGTCATTTTTCCTTCTTTTGTTTAGTAGCTGTTTTATTGCGTCTGAGAATTGATTGTCGGGTGTTTTTTGCTTTGGGCTGATTTTGTTAGCTGATTTATGATTGCTGTGGTTAAAGTTCTGTTTATTTCATTTATATTCATATTAGTGTAGTCTTTGTTTTGTAGTCAGTTTCTAATTTCCTTCTGGTATAACTCGGAGTTTTCTTTTTTGTTTGGATGTTGTGCCTGGATTGACTTTTTACTATTTATTCTACTTATCTTTTCGTGTATATATACTTTAGCTCTAACTTGTCTTTGCTCGCTTCCTGTTGTAAATGTGTTTAGTACCTTGATGTTTTTTACTATTTCTTTGTTGGTTGTTAATATATAGTCGATTTCATATTTGTTTTGTGGTTTTCCTTTGACAAATGTATTCATTGCGTAGTTGTTTTCTTGTTCTAGAAAGTTATATGGTGAGCCTTTTCTGTCGTTTCTTTTTCGACTTTTAGCTCCGTATTACTCTATTTTTTGACTATTTTGGTGTTAAAGTCTTCCATGACCAATTTGTATTTGGTTTCAAGCGCTAGTGACACCTCTTCATAAAAACTTTCTATTTCTTCTTTGGTATTCGATTGGACCGGGGCATATATTTGGATTATTGTAGTGCTATCTTGTTGTTTATCTCTGGTACTACACAAGCATAACAGTGTTATGTTGGATAGTCTTATATATCGTAATTCTTTCTATTGTGTTCTCTGAAATCATAAAAACTACTCCTCAAATGCTATTTGCTTCGCAGTTTGAATGGTACAGCATATTGCATGATTATAGTCTTTGCTTTTTATTCTTCTCTTCTGGCTTCTGCCAAGACCAGTATGTTCCATTTAATCCTTTCCATATCCTTTTCTAGTTCACTCAGTCTGTCTTCAGTTTGCAGTGTTCTGATATTATACGTTCCAATGTATAATGTTGATTTGGGTTTTTTAATTTTTGGTTGTTTCAGCAATTGTTTGCCTCCCCCAGAATCCAAGCGGCTGACCTGCTGAGAAGTGTGGGACTTTGGGTGAAGATCCATACCCACCTGGGGTAATATTACTGGTATTTTTGAATTCGCCATTTTAATGGGGAGTATAAGCCTTAATCTTCCACGCTGGCTTATGATGGGTTAGAATATGGGTGGAATTTGGACGGGAAGGATATTCCGGTTTGTACCTGGTTCCTCTCGGTCTTGGGAAGTGAAGAGAGAAACAGTGCATGCGAGGGTAGGGCCACATCCCTGAAGTAGGCCTATTTCTACCGTGATCTCAGGAGTAGCTACACACTACCCGTTGTCTACCTGCTACCCGCTGCACAATAGTTCCTAATAAAATTACTAGAAGGTACAATTTGTAGTAATAACATTTTTTTGATTTTATCCCGAAAACTTAAATCATACGGTATAACTATGACATCATAATAGGAAAGTAGATTAAATTTGCAAGAAGAAAACTAAAACCACACTTTGATATCTTCGTTCGTTTCGTAGTTATTGACAAAAGAATAATTTTTTAACACTTCAATTGAAAGATTGGCGATTGTCATAGTTTGGTGCGTATTTAGGTTGGATTAGTAATAACGATATTGTAAAGTGTCATACTTCGTGCCTTCTTTCATACTTTGCCTAGGCTTAGGACTAGTCAAATGGGAAAAGCCAAATTTGTACTGTGTTTAAAACCCAACAGATTAGAAATAATAAAATAATAATGAAAAACTTTTTCTTTCTCCATCAAATTATCCAAGTGAGCCAAGTGGGTCGACATCCAGCAGGATGTCGATTCTGTATAGCCCTTGAGCATGAAGACAATTTTTTTGAGTCTCACCTAACACAAACTATATGAATTAATTTACTTTTAGAGAAATCCATTATTTCACTATTGAATACACAAATATTTCACAATCTTAAATGGCTACCAAAATGCAACAACAGTTTGACAGGTCAAATATTTGTCAAGTGGGAAATTCTTTTCATGGCTACTGCGATTAATCACAAGAAAAACCGTTGAAATATTGAATAATATAGAAAAAATAAAATAAAGCAAAATTAGTGGGAGATAGGTCTAGGATGTAGTTATGAAGATTGTGTGGTTTTTGATTCTTGTTAACACAGCGTGTTGTGTTTGAGAAAAGTGATAGTTTTGAATTTCAAGTTTCGCAGGTTTGAACATATATTTTAAACACCCTGTAACATTTATCTCCAATATTTCTTCTTCAGAATATTGACTTAAGCTTGATCTTTCCTTGGTCCACCTGTAAAAGTTGTCCCGAACAAAACACAAGATGGTACATAATAATAAAGTTATTCCTATAAATGCGTTTTTTTTTTGGATAAAATTCGAATTATTTCAAAAACCGTTACATGCATGAAATCTGTACAGGGCTTTTCACGATGAGCGTTAATTAGGCGTTTCTGGCAAACCAGACAACGGATCAACCTAAAAATTTGACAGTATAAATTAATATGATTTACACGCCTAAAATATTTTAGATGATGCGGCGTTGCCGCTTCTACTATAAAGTAGTGACTACTTTGATTTTTCAAATGGGATAGTCTTCAACTCTCTGGTACTAAGACGATAAATTCGAAATGGGTGGAATCATACCATGAGGATGTTCACTTCGAGTCATATTTTATTTGCCTCATACAGGGTCTTTAAAAATGCAGATATTTTGTTCACATTAAAAAGAGTGGAAGTTAATTTTTCAAATGGAACACCCTGTATATTTACACATTTTGAGCTCTACATCCAATTTTAGATTGACTGTAATCAGATGATGCTATTTCGATTTCGAACCGTTTTCGAGATAAAGTGTTTCAAACAGAAACTGACGTGGTTTACTTGTATTCATCACTTATTTTTGAGATATAACATCCATTTTATACTACGTAATACAATTTCTCAAATCAGTCAATCGAAATTGATATGTACCTTAGAAAAGTTACAATTTGTATGCATTGAGTGTCTCTACCGTACAACATTGCAAATTAATATTTTTTAATAGTGTGCTTTGGAAAAATAAATGATCCAATTTTGAAACATCAAACTTTTGTTGGCGGTTTTGACTGATTGTGATACTAATTATAATAGAAAAATGTCAAGATTAGGTTACAGTAGTGAAGATTTCTTGAATTTGTTCATTATTCATGGTGAGTGCGATAGAATTGCAAGTAGAACATGCCGAGTGTTTCATGAAAGATATCCACAACTTCCGAAGCCGAATAATAATGTGATAAATCGACTACTACAAAACTGTAGGTTGAATGGAACCTTTCGTCCAAAAACCATTCGTAGAAAGCCTGAAGTGGATGATGATGACAATGGCATAACAGTTTTGGGGTTTTTTAATGCATTTCCAAATGCTTGTCTACACGAGGCTGAAAGGGAGATAGGTATACCCTACGTAACAATTTATGGCATTCTTAATAAGCACAAATGGCATCCCTATAAATTCTACCGTGTCCAACATTTGAAAGAGACTGATTTGCCTCGTAGAGTGAAATTCTTTGAATGGTTACTTGTCAAGACTCAAGAGGATGAACATTTCCTTGACAATATCATATGGACAGATGAGGCCAAGTTTACAAAAAATGTAATTTTCAACAGACACAACAGTCATTATTGGGCGCCAGAAAATCCTCATGTCGTTCGCCAAAGGGGTTTTCAAGAAAGATGGCAATTTAATGTATTTTGTGCCATAAACAATGAGTCAATTTTTTATATCGAGTTTTATGAATGCAACAAAATATGAATATTTGCTGAGAAATGGAATTCAAATGATTTTAAATAATAGACCAGGAAGAGAACGTGTATGGTACCAAATGGATGGTGCTCCACCCCATAATTCTCGTTCAGTAGGCGAAGCTTTAACTGAAATCTTCGACGACAGATGGATTGGTAATAATGGACCTTTTCGTTGGCCTCCTAGAACACCAGATGGCAATCCAATAGATTATTTTGTGGGTTTCATTAAAAATATGGTTTACTCCAACACAGTAACAACAATGGAAGATATGAAATCGAGAGTTAGAACTGCTTTCAATAGTTTAATTCCAGACTTAATCAGACGCGCTACACATGAAAATCTTTTGAAGAGATTATATGTTTGTTTAAGTAGAGGTAGAGATGTGTTCGAACATATTCGGAAATACACTGATAATTGAATTAACTTACTAATCCATGAAATTATTTTCAGTTCGTTTGTCAGCGTTAATAAAACTATTGGTTGAAGAGAAGTTTCATTTGATGGTTGAAGAGTATTTTAATAATTATTTATTCATTGTATTATCTGTGACTTAACATCGAGCGGAATCTGTTAAATTTCAAAAATAGGTGGTGAATACAAGGAAACCACGTCAGTTTCTGTTTGAAACAGTTTATCTCGAAAACGTTTCGAAATCGAAATAGCATTATCCGATTAAAGCTCAAAAATGTGTAAATATACAGGGTATTCCATTTGAAAAAATTCCACTCCTTTTTTCATGTGAACAAAGTATCTGTATTTTTTAAAGACCCTGTATGAGGCAAATAAAAATATAACTGGAAGTGAAGATCGTCATGGTATCACTCTACTCCATTTCGAATGCGATCGTCTTAGTACCAGAGAGTTCAAGATTATCAGCGTTTACAAAAGTACATGTTTTTTAAAAAAAATTGATATCTCTTAAACGAAAATAGATAGGTATAGGGAAATAGTACATGAAGTTGTTGACAAAGTAATAGGAAATCATAATATGATATTATATACAGGGTGTTCCATTTGAAAAATCAAAGTAGTCGCTACTTTATAGTGGAAGCGGCAACGCCGCATCATCTAAAATATTTTGGCCTGTGGATCATTTTAATTTATGTATACTGTCAAATTTTTAGGTTGATCCGTTGTCTGGTCTGCCAGAAACGTCTAATTAACGCTCATCGTAAAAAGCCCTGTGTAAATAAAGTTTTATAATTGCATGTAGAATCCAAATATCTAATGACATACAGGGCGTTTCAGTAAAAACCACTTACTTTGTCTTGTCCATATAATATGATAAATACATATTATTGGCACTGTTTACCCATAAAGCACCAGTTTATTTTACTTTATGGTTGGCTCACCCGGTATAAAGTGAATCCTTAAAATGCATAACCTTTCAAACTGTGGTTGATGCATTTTGACAATTTCGTAGTACGAAAGGCAGATAGATTTTTTTCTTTCGTGACTACACACTACATCTTACGCCCTATCCTTAAAAGTCTTCCCAAGGGACAGGGTGTTATTGAACATTTTTAAGGGTATAGGGGTATTGAAGAGATTATGTAAGGTGCCATAATTGCTGTTATGATATGACCTGTCTCTCCCGATGCCTCCTCATTTGTTCATGTTTGTAAGATACGTTCTCCTTAAGTGTAGATCATCTGGTACAGTAAAAACAGAGATAGTGAATTTCTAACCTGTGAAGAACACAACGTGAATAGTTAAATCGCCCTTTAAGATTAATTTAATATACTTTTACAATAAAAAAATAATTTGAACTTTGAAAGGAACAAAGAAATGTGGAAAATCAGTTTGGCTTTATCATTTTAACATCGAACTTCATTAATCTGACATTGATTTTAATAATAAAAATGTCTTTTTTATGTTTCATTATAAGGTAAAGAGCTCTCAGGACTGTGGATGGAAAGACGCTGCTTTTGCTTAAATCCTTTGACTGCTAAGATATTCTTCGTTATTTTCTAATTTACTTTACCGCGTTTGTAACATCCATGTAATTTTGAACTTTCTTAATCGTTTTTTCTTTGTTTTTGGCATTTATTTACGTACCCTTATACGTTGTTGCGTTGGTTAAGATCGATTAATATAATCCGTGTATAATTATACTGTTTTCGGTAAGCAGCGTTCTAGGAATAACAGAAGGGACCTTAATGAGTTTCATAAACGTGATGTACATACACTTAATGAATACACGTAAAAACATGCAAAGGAAGTTTCCGACTTACATTAAGATTTGAATAGAGTAGTGGATGTAGGGCGCCATGAGAAGTTTTTGCGAATACAAATTATGTATAAATTTTCAGAGAGATCCTCTTTAAGTAACGTAAGCTTCAACAATAACCTCTAAAAATTTGTAAAATGAACCAATATTGAAAATTTAGCGCTTTCAGGATTATCCCTGGAATCCTCACCACCACGAATACTATTTTATGTATATTTGCACGCACTTCTCTGTAGTGAAAATAGCTGAACTTTCGAGTTCTTCCGGTTTCTAATATGTACTTCCATGAGTAAAACAAAATGGTTCGCCGGAAAATATAAATCCTTCCACATTGCGAGGGGAAACTCTAATGTCCGTAACACTTGATGTAAACATTTACTTATATCCTGACCGTTGATTAATTTACAGCAAGAGAAGTGTATAAAAACGACAGACGGTTATGTATGTTAGAGTACGCCTCTAAAATATGAAAAATTCGTTAATCTCTTTTTTGACACTCGCAAGCGGCTTTATAAAATCGTGGATTAGACTAATAGCGACATTGTGAATGCAAAGTGCGTGTAGGATATAAAATATTTCTAAAGAATTCGTACGCGTTTAACGTTTTTACTTCTTATTCTTGGTTTTTATTTGATATCGGATTTTTCTTTCATAATTTTTTGTGAGTTAAATTTGCATTTTACGATGACATTAATACTAATTTCTTCTTTTTTTTTTGAGGGGAGGGACGTCCAGTTCTTTCATTTTGAAGTTCGTTACTTACTATTTTGGAAGTGTATTTGACAGAATAAAATTTTATTAGAAACTAAAATACTTTTAATTTATTTTATTAAAAGAAATTTGTCTAAAATACGTTTGCCAGTTGGAATAATAATGGTTTAGAGTGTCTGTTGTAACCTGCGCAGTTCATTGGCGATACTTTACTGTTTCTTAATACGTTACATCTTCACCAACAAGTACAGCTGTATTTATAGGCGTATTACACAGAATATACTGGCGATATATCAGCACGTTCTAGTGAAGTACCTCACCTCCTTTATCTAATAGAAACACTAACCATGCTAGTAGCTTTTAGAGCTTTATAACTTGTTTCAGCACAACGCATGGACTTCGAAAAAACGACGCTCTTTCGTGTCGTGATGGTTTCCCAACCTTAGTGCAAACATTAACGATGTTACCTGTAGGAATCGTTAACGCTCGGTTAGTGAATCTTATCACTTTGTGGCTTGTTACGACACTTTAGTGAAGCACTTGATAGGAGCCGGATATAAGGACGCGACTGAAAGGGTCTGGGCAAAAGGGCGAGAGCCATATAGACCCGTGTGTCCACATAGGTGTCAGCCACATACCCGCTAGTACAAAAATTATTTGAGAGCACTAACGGAGATTATTCTAAAAAAACTGCATTTTCTAAGAATTTCAAAAACAAGCATCACTGGGATTGCTTTTCTCCTTTAAAGCTGAACTACTTTTTTTTCTGAAAAAGAATCGCGATCGATTGAACCTACTAAGGGAAAGTTATTATGACCGGGAATAATTCGAAATTAAACTAATACGTTTGATTCTGTGAGAGGCAAATTTACCCTGAAAATCTTACTAGCTTTACGTGTAATCAATAGCTACAATGTGTTTTTAAGTTACTGATACAACTGTCCAACAACCGCCACCGAAGACTGCCGAAGGTTATTGTTAGTGGGTTAGTCATAATAATCATTAGAAAAAAATTGTTATACAGAAACAAGAATTTAAAATATTAACGTACATTAGTATCAACATATAAAAAGATAAGTTTGCACCACAGCTTAGTGCATCGGAGACTTAAGAAGCAAGATACGTACTGTAAATTGAGAGCTCTTTCTTTATCAACAGGTCCTAAGGGAATTCAGAAGATTATATCCACAGCTATAAATCAAATATGCATGGGTCAGGGCCACTAATTTTTTTGCGATAATCATAACGATTAAAGTATGATCAAATTTTTGATGGTTATAATTCATTATAGTTGAACAATATATTGCACTTCTTAGCTGATTTACCACATCGGATTTAGTAATTTTAAAATAAATGGGTACCTTGTTAGTTGTATATTATATATATATATATATATATATATATATATATATATATATATATATATACGACGTTGTCAACTTAAACGGGTGTCGTATAAATAATTCACCCACTTATGATTAAATACTTTTAGCCCAGAGCTATAATTAGCTATGGAAAATAATGGATGACTAGAAGATTTTATGCCACTTTGCTCATCAGTAGATTAATAGGTCCAGATTCAATAACATTTGATTTGCTTAGTAACAAGAATAGAATTACTTGGACATTTTCGCTTTACAAAAATAAAGGTGTTGCTTCAAACCTGAAAATAAATAATGTAATTTCGGCTGCCAATTTGTTTTTAAGGAAACCTTAAACCTTAAAAATAGAAGTCACAAAAAACTCATGAAAATAACAAGTAAAAAATAATGACAACAATTAAGTATTACGATACTTAATCTGATTAGAAGGATGATCTCTTAAAAACTAATGTTAGTGATTCTTAATTAACCGCCTGAAACTAAAATGTGAATTAATTAACAATATGAAATACCTGAAGTAATTTCTTTTACATTTTGAGTGTCACTGGAACTTCAGCAGATAAGGAAATGCTGTCGACTCATCACTTTAAATTTTATTGCGCAATTTTGATGGAAGTTGAAGTAAACATCAGATTGATGTGCTGGTAATTCCAAGTATATAGAAATTTCTTTATAAACCTCCAAACTAAATTGATTTTGTATGGTTCAAAGTAAAATTTGGTAATTAAAATCCCATTTCGCAGCAGCAAAAGCTATTGCATCATCTTGCAATGTCAACGTTAAAATAAAATTAAACCCAAAGTAAAAGTAAGTGGTAAGAGTATAAGTAAAATTGAGTTGCCATATAAATAAAAAAGTAAACAAAGCGAACATGTCTTCCACTTAAGCACGTAGTTCAAACAATGAATGAAGGACGCTCAAAGTAACCCTGGGCAATGACCGAAAATGACTCGAAGCACGGAAAGGATGTGCAGACGTATAATACTTGAAATAATTTATTTATGCAACTAACGCTACACGAAATGCACTTAAGTTGCCAATATGAACGTAAATTGTAAACATACATAAGAAGGTTTGTTACAACTTGTCCAAGATAAGGTGGGCACTTAGGGGGCCAATAAAATATTTCGATAGGGTGATGAGACATTTGCAAAAAAGTGAAAATCGCGATTTTATATTTTATTTTTGCTGGGTTTAATTGAAGAGATAGAATGAAACGGAAAACAGTTTTGCATTGCACTTTTAATTTTACACCTGATGATAATAAGTAATTTATTCCAATGTCAGAAATACATATAACAAAGATGCAATACTAAGAAACTGTTAAAAATCTAATTCTAATATGTCAGAAAGCTTTTTAAATTACATAATACCATACATCGGTATAAGGCTATTATCTAGTAGGTACTTCTCAAACTATCAGAAAATAGGTGGCTTTAAGAAAATGTATACGACATGACATTATTGCATTATTTTATTTGTCATTTTTGCTGGTGGTAATTTTACGCTTGCAAAATATTCATTTAAAATGGTACGATTTTCAAATGAAGTTTGATATGTTAACGTGTTATTTGTTACGTCAACGAAATTGTTCTGAAGCTGAACAAATGTATTTAAATAAATATCCTGAAAGAATACAGCCCAATAGGGGAACATATAGTAAACTAGTTCCGAATCTAAAAGAATGTGGCTCTTTCCAAAAGCCTGTAGTATCTCGAAAGAAACTGTCTAATGAAGAAAAAGTTAATAATATCTTACTAGCTGTTACTGAAAATTCTGAAACTTCAGCTAGACAAATTGAACAAGCGATTGGTACACCGAAGTCTACAACCGATTTCATTTTAAAGAAACAAAAAATGCGTCCATATAAATTTCCTATTTGCCAAGGACTTAAACAAGGAGATGAAGTAAGACGTAGATCATTTAGTGAATGGTGTACCAGGAAATGCCAAGAAAATGATAAAGTTACCTATAAAATCATATGGTCTGATGAAAGTATGGTAACTAATAACGGTATTTTCGATCTAAGAAATGCTCATTATTGGTCAAAAAAATCCCCGTATAACGAGAATGGCCAGACACCAAAATCGTTTTGGTTTTAACGTATGGGCTGGAATTTTTGTTTTTTTTTTATGATTGTGGACCTGAACAGGCTAAATAAGGCCTATCGTGCTAAAGCACTCAGGAACACTTAGGAGGATGGATAGAGGGATAATGAATTGCCAATAGATGCCTATGAACAGCTACCTTTAATTTTCTCATATCATAAGTGAGAGGAAAACAGGAACTAGGGAGATGGTACCAAAATATTAGGACCTTTCATTTACCAAGGTTCACTGACTTCCGAACGGTATCTAAATCTATTACAACATAATGTAGAAGAAGTTTTAGATAATTTACCTCTTACAGAAATCCACGATTGCTGGTTTATGCAAGATGGAACCTCGGCACATAATTCAAGAGCTGTGCAAGAATATTTGTCACATCGGTTCCCTGCTAGATGGATTGGTACATATTCAGAGGTATCCTGGCCAGTACGTTTCCCAGACATTACGCCGATGGACTTTTTTCTTTGGGGCTACGTAAAAAAATTCGGTGTGTTCATCATATGAAAATGAAGATAATCTTCGAAGGCTAGTTCTCGAATCATTTGAAACAATTACTCCAGATATGCTTAGAAACGTTTTAGAATCGACTGTAAAAAGATGTTATTTATGCTGAGAGACGGAAGTTAACTTATTCGAATACCTTTTGTGAAACTTAAATTTAGAATTTTCTTAGTTATTTTTTTAGTATGTCTACAGTGTATTGTAACTTTGTGTTTTATATCAGGAACATGGAATAAAATTTTTTTTCCGAATAAGCGTTTATTTATCAGTCATATATCAAATAAGTAAGTGGATGATGTTTACAACAATTTGAAACACCAAATAAAAAATTGTATTCTATTATTTGAAAGTTTATAGAACGTACTGCCATAAAACGGTGTTACTATTTTTATTCTATCATTGACAATAACGCAGAAAATTGGAGAAAATTGAAAATGGTCTGAAACGTAGATCAACTATCATGTATTTTACATTGTTGAATTTGTAATTCAAATACATATTTAACTTAGCAGGACCATATTTGAAAAAACAAAGTTAATGATGGTTTCAAAAAGGCGAAACGTCGTACCGTAAATTACTTATTACCATGAGGTGTCAAATTAAAGGTGGCACTGCAAAACTGTTTTCCGTTTCATTCTATCTCTACAATTAAACCCAGAAAAAAATATCATAACATCACCCTATAGAAATACTTTGAATTTCTAAACGGCATTTTATTGACCCCCTAAGTGCCCACCTCTTTCTCCATTTAACCTGTTGTAGCTCTTACCATTTACGAAATCCCCATAGTGGCCCTCCTTATCTTGGACACGTATATGTATATGTTTATTTTGAGGTTTCCGCGGGTATTAATATGTTCAATATCCTTCTTCTTCCGTGTGTTGGAACGCGTTGTGGTTTCTCGATTCCCTTGGTTAAAAGAACCATTAGGTTGTCGACGACGATTCGAACAGATCCCATTAGCCATTCTCAAGTCATCTTTGATCTGCTTCTTGTAACTCATTGTAACGGGTTTAGACAGTATTAGAACAGACACGGCAAATAACCAAGGTACCAATTAGCTCGTCGTGGGGTCATGGATATTATTAACATTTTGTAGCTACGGTAATGTTTGATCGGGTAATGATTTGGACGCCACCTTGTCTTGATCCGGGTAAAACGTACGCAAACAAAAGGGATTCACTAGTATAAAACAGGAAAAAATACTGTCAACTACCTTTTAGCTCGCCACCAACGGCTCTCTGGGCCAAAACGCAATGCTCCAAAAACACCAAAATCAAGCTCTTATAATTCGGTATTTCACCTTTTAAATTGTTAATAAATCTTTCCTTGAAAATTCTTACTAAATTAGAACAAATAAATATTTCCACTTTTGAATTCAACTTTAGTTTGCCCTCTCATTCAAATAAAACTACCCCCGTCCCTATCTTAAATGACAAAAACTTAAATTATATTATAGTAATCCGTCACGTAAATGACGCCCTTTAGCATCGATGTACTGTTTCCTTTATAAAATAAATTTAGTAGTTAAAAGAAACAATTATTGAATTCGACAAAAATCTATTAATACACTTTAAAACAAATAATTGTCCAAATTCGCATTCAATCTCAACGGACAAAAAAACAAAACACTCTTAGATCTAGTAAAACTCTTAGAAGCTTAAAAATTCCTCTTTCACACCTATGAAAGTACTTTCTAGATCTCAAGATAGGCAGCACATGCTTGTTTGTTTAAACCTAAATATTTAATTACACCTTAGAAAGAATTATCCACCAACCAATCAAGTACAAAGTTACCAGCGTTCAACATTTAACAATAGAAATTTAATACCTCAAAATATACGGGCATAAATTACTAATCAATTTTCGTAATATAAAGACCTGGTGACGCGTGCTTCATTTTCTTCATAAGACGAAACAATTTCAAAATTCAATCTCTAAACCAACAACGTTTATCTTTATTTAAAAAAAACAATAGCACTTGAATAGATTTCCTGTTCTCACATCACTACGAAACAGTACAGGATACTTGGTTCTCGTTCTCGTCTTCTTCGGTCGGCGCGATGTCGGTCGCCACTAGCTAGATTCCTTTATTCCCAGTATGGTTTACGGCATTAGCTGAAGACTGGATACAATCGCCGTCAGCAGAGATCTGTGTAATTTCCTTAGAGCATTCCCTTTATAACCAAAATAATTGTCACGACGTACGCTTAACTCATACCGCTCAACATTCATGTTCATTAATCAACCCCCTTCAAATTACTAAGTCTTTAACAAAGCCGTTCACTAGTATTTTTCCCCTGATTCTAGTGCACCTGGAAAACAAAATTACAACAAGAAATTGTGTTCTGCAAACTCCACCATAAAATACGCTTCGTAAATCGGGGTAGCGACCTCTTTAAACTTCACTCTCAACACGTTATTCAGATACGAAATGGAGGTTAACGACGCACCCCTCTAACGGGTATTCGCGCACGCCTGATTCAAATCAATGCTCGCTACGTAATTAATCACTGAATTCTCGAGATCCTACAGACTTTGCCATCTTACCCTTCACGCAACATGACCAATCATAAAAACACAATTATTTCAAACCGAAAGTGCGGTCAAACCGGGAAAATTTTCGGGAATACGAACTAAAAAATACATCATGAGTAACAATAACTAGAAAAATTACAAGATTTCACGAAGAAAATATTGCAACAGGAGCTGTTTTGTCGTCACCAAACTTTAAAAAACAGACTCTAAATTAGCATATTATAAACACCACGTTGTCTACTTATACTAGAACGGAATACATTTGTCACAGTTATTTATATATATATATATATATATATATATATATATATATATATATATATATATATATATATATATATATATATATATATATATAGAGAGAGAGAGAGAGAGAGAGAGAGAGAGAGAGAAATCGAGGAGCACTTATATGACCGGAATACAAGATAACTGCCTCAGTAAAATCTTCTATCGTTCAATCTCAAAAATAAACTAAAACGTTTCTTAATTATAAGTACGATGATTAGACAAAATTCGATATCTCAAAAAAAAATTCCAAAACGGTAACTGGTATGTGAATAATAAATGTAGTAATTAAAAATTATTACTAAAAAAAAAAAAACAATAATAAATGTAGTAAATTAAAAAAATTTTAAGAATAAATAAAAACGTGCAATATAATACCTTGGTCGGGACTATCTATAGATATTGAAATTACATAAAATATTAAAAGTTCATGCGCTTACCTCGTCAAAATGTTGGGTATATACTTGCTTCATCTTAAGAAATTGAAAAAGTAACTTGTTATTTTCACTGCTATACAGTAGAGTAATCTTATGGGGCAATTCTGCAAATAAAATAAAATGATCGTCATACAAAAAATCATTTAGGATTATTGTCGGTGCACCGCTTACGATACATTATCAACAGCACTTTTGTAGTTTAAGGATCATGACATTACCCTCTATTTTTATTTACAACACACTACGACAAATTCATCAAAATAAAAATTCTTTTGTAACTAATAACAGCTCACGCAATTACCGCATAAGAGGTACTAATTATGTTAAAACTACTTAGAGGTGTGTGAAGAGATCCTTTTTGAATAATGTGATTTAAACATATGTGTAATTAGGCGCTATTTTGTGACTTTAAACATGCAGTTTGTCTAAGAACCAATATTTTTGTAATGTTTAACTTCGATTTTACAACATTAAATATTTATATTCTTACTAAGTATTTTTATGTTCATATCTCGTGTGTTTTACATGTGATTTAAAATGCTTTGAGTTTCACTGTTGCCATATGGCAACGCTAGTACTTTACGGGATCAAAATTAAAATACGCATGTTTTTCTTTCAGAAGATATGAACGTTGAATGCATTTATACAGAACGTCCAAAACCGCAAGAATTAACTGACGAGGATTCTGCGGACGAAGACGGTGGTCGAAAAATCAACTGAATGAGTAGAATGGGCTCACTTTACCCCTACCACTTTTTGTAACGTCCACAAGGAGTGTAGGAAGTCACAAGCCACACCGACTTTCACCAAGTGGCCACGCCATTTTTTGTCTGTTTCTGTTCAAACCCTTGATGACGTATTTATGGTCCTCACCTCGCAATTAGGGTCCTTATTAAGAGCCTTTTTGCCAGCTCAGTCCCAGTCGCCCTGATTGATCGTGTGCCTGCCCATACAGCCCCAGGCTGAGCGTTCTGATTAGAGGGCCTGAGGGTCGCTTTTTTGCTTTTAATTATGAGTCATAATTAAATTGTGCCACCATGACACGCACCACCATTTTGTTTTTAATTGTGAGTCATAATTAAACTCCACCACCATTTTGTTTTTTATTATGACGTCATAATTAAATCGTATTGCCATTTTGTTCAAAACGGGAGGAATGTGTATTTTTGTTAGGGAGTTGCTAGTGAACAATATTCAATAATCCGCTCAATACGGCGAGGTGCATGACGTACTCGGATTCTTAAAAATTACATAGTTTCAATTATGTAGTTTTATCTTTATTTTATTTTATTTTTTAACCCTTTTATCCCCCTTATCGTTTTATTAATATTTTTATATACGATAGGGTCAAGCACGTTCATTTATATGACATTCCACCCAAAAAGTTAAATTTGTTCCACAATTTACTGAAAAAACTTCCGTTGCTTTGATACGGGTTTATCGAAACGTTTAGATTTGTATAAGATAAATACAAACATACGTCACTAAAAAAAATCTCAAAAAGCTAAGTATTTTAGATATGTGTAAAATAATGGTGAAAGTTTACACTTACATAGTTCAAAGAATTGTCTTTAAAAGAAGCTTATGTGGAGAGTACACAAAAAAACTACCTTTTTCATCAACTTTAAAAACGGAAAACTGAAATAATGGGGTTTTAAACGTAATTCAAATAAAATACGTAATATGTTACGTATTTTAATTCTTCTGTTTAAAATAAAATAAAAGTCCTTTAGTTGTTTTAAACGAGAATTAATTCTAGGAATGCCACAATTAGAGTTCTTCTTAGAGATTAATTAGAAATTAATTTTCCTCAAAACGCTTAGGCGGCGTGTGAGCTTAAAATCATCTCTTTTTATGACACATGGACACGCAGATACGCAGACACGGAGACACAAAGACATACTGGCACATAGTCACACAGCACACAGGCACGTAGACTCGCATACACGCACTCACAGACGGAGACACGCACACACGCAGACACACAAAAAAGGCAGTCATGTAGATAAGCAGGCCCGCAGACCTGCAGACACGCTGACACACAGGCGCGCAGACACACAAACGCGTAGTCAGGCAGGTACACAGAACCACAGACGCGCAGTCGTACAGACGTACAGTCACACAGACTCACCAACACATTATTGATAATAGTAATGAAATGCAATATAATGTAATATTAGTTTGAGACTTTATTATTCCTGTAATTAGGATTAGATCTTAATTAGTGTAAGAGATGATTTGTGTGTTTCTTTATTTCTCGGTTCTACATTCCACTACTTGGGAGAAGCTAAGTGGATCAAGTGCAGTGATTATTACCTCTATATTCCTACAAACATCTATTTTAACTGTAATCAAACCCGATCTCGCCAGGAAGGCGTGATGTTGTTGGTGTTGACACTTTGATTATTAGTTTTTAAGCTGAAGAGATATGGCGTTTAAACTTCAGAGTTCGTTATAACTGTACAGGATTTTTTCTTTTCATTGGCGTTATTTCTTGCGTTTAAGTGGTTTTTGCTTAGAAATTAGGTTTTCCAAAGACAACAACGAATGGGGTGCCACTTAAAGGCTCAGTTTACGGCTGGCAGCCCCATTTAAACAAGAAGCCCTTAACATTTCACACTTAAAGGTTACTTACTCTGTCGAAGGGCAGATTGCTATGGTTTTAACAAGAATGGAATACTTAGAAAATTGTTTATTAGCGGCGAAGGCTTACGCTCAAAGGGTTTGGAATCTTTGGTTATTAAATAAGCAATTGCCTAACTGAAGAAAATACTGGACCATTTAAGTAAAGCGCGTTTTTTAAGTTTAAAGTTAGTTAAAATTTAGCCTAAATATCTGACATTCAAAAAAATTGTTTTTGTGGTAGCTCTTAGCCTATGATGTTGCTAATTTGTAGTCCAAATTATATTAGATTTGATCTACAGGTTACATAGTTATTCAGCTTTTGCAAAACCTCTGCATTTATCAAAAAAATTAAGTATTTCACAAATGGTAGTAAGACTGAGGTGTGGGGAACTCTGAATAAACATGAATTGAAATTGACTGTTGAATTCAAATTTGCTAAACAAATCGTATAATGATGTGGTTGAAGAGGTTTAAAAAATTTGATAAATTAATGGGTGTTAAAGGTTCTCATACCAAACGTTAAACTAACTCGAGATATAACCCCTTCACCAAAAATAATGCCTTTGTCCCAGTCGGTAGTTTAAAATAGGCCAGTTCAATCTTTTGGTTTGCTTAATTACCACAATTTATGCTGTGTATTTCCACTTACACTGCAATGTAACACTAATAAAAATGATCTCGGACGCCAAGTTATTTTTTAATTATGCTCGGAATAACTAAACCGAGGTTTACAATAAAAATTTTCCAAAAATGTACAAAATAAAAAATATACAAACTATGTTTATTAACAGTTAAATTTAGAATTATATAAAATATATCTTAAAATCTAATTGTAATAGCCTTAAATTACTAAATTATGGATATAAATACCTGTTCGTAAAATTTTGTACACAAACTTTTATATAATCTCTGGTATCTAAACGATTACGGAAATGTAAACCAAAGGTGATGTCATCTTTGCACCAATATTGCGCAATATCTCGAAATAACAATGCTGTTCGTTGTAAACCTCACCAATTCCTTATAAATTTCTCTTCATGAAATTTTGAATCCAATGTTTATTGCATTCTCTCGAAAGTTCAGATAAAATTGGGATCTACATTTAGATCTGCATTAAAAGCAAAACGCAATCATAAAATGAAAGCGTACGTAAAAATAGAATTAAACGTCTAATTAAAATATAATTAAAGTAGAAAAGTAAAAGTATTAAAAATGCCTGCAAAAATCAAATGTTTTAGATTTTAATATAATGCGTTAAATATATCTTACCATTAAATCAATGGCAATTTTCACAAAATTTAGGTGGAAACCCAAAAATGGCTTCCTGCATCGAACACCGTATCACAAGAAGTAAAAAAAAATGGACGCTTAGGAAGTCGGATGATGACGCGTTGCGCGAAAATATGAGCAGAAAAAAAATAATTTAAAGAAATGGGAGTATAGACCCTTAAGAAGATATGCACTTAAGTTACACCAAAATGCAAATTAAGTTGCCTACCACATTCCTATATTTCATTAATAATTAAAAATTTTCTTATATTTACAACTATATGAACGAAGGACATAAATTACGGTATATTTTAATACAACTCAAAATGGGTTGTTCCAATCGGATATTCCCATTTAATTGGTTGATGAAATAAAACTGTTTGGGTCATCACAAAATATTTTTAAAACATGATCGTTGGAAAGAAGACAATTACCCTTATCTGTCTCATGGTATTAGAGATTGTTTTGTTCAACTCAGAAAGTGCATTCAGGCAGATTCTAAAGTTAATTTCACTAAATAAGTGTATGTTAAGCGGTATATGTAACTAGTGAACGTTTAAATCAAGAGTAAATTCGTGATCTATACAGGGTGGCCAATGATTACGTTGATGAAAGATAACAGCTTTATTTAAGTACATAGACAAAAAATAAATACAAAGGTTGTGGTAAAGTATCACATGCACATTATTTGTGCTTATACAGGGTGTCCAACAAAATCGTGGCAACGCAAACTTACATTTTTTTTAAATGACAGCCTGTATATTTTTACATTTTTGGATTATATGATTAATTTTAAGGTGAGCTTGTGTAGCATTCTCTATTCCTTTCTTCAGTGGTTTTCGATGTAGTGGACGTATAACGTCCAAACATAGTGAAGTTCATGGCACCAGCATCTCCTACTTATTAGTGTTGATTTTTTTTCACATGGCTATACTTTCACAGTCCTCGGGTATAACTTTACTCCAATACTTTAGTCATGTTTCTTTATGCTATACAAGGTGATGATTGCATTGTATTGCTGGACCGAGATCTAGACACAAACGAAAATTTTAAATGGAACACCCTGATATACTATGCAGTGAATTCCAGTGATTGGATAGCCCTTTTCAAGAACTTTCCAATGATACCAATTTTTTGTACTTTAAGTTTATACTCTTTTGGTAATTAGACAAAAGAGTTAAAAATTTGTAATTTTTAAATTAAATGTCTTATTCATGTCATTTATTTTCGAATTGTCCGCATTATTGTCATTATAACCTCTCAAATTATATGATATTTTCTAGTTTTCATTTTCGTATGTTTCTAATAATTAATTTGCAGCAGATTTTGACTTTGATATAAACTAAAAGAAATTAAAAACAAATAAATTGCATGTCAACTTAGTTGTAATAGGTTATGGAACTTGGCATGATCTTGTATTCAGTTAAGGGTGTTACGTGTTTAAGTACCTCAATATGTTTTTTAGGAAAATTGAAAATCCACAAGAAGACCTGATTAAATAAAAAGAGCTAATATATTTTGTAGGACTAGGTATCCAAATAATGGAAGACATCCAAAACAGCAAAGACTTGGAATGTTTTGAACCAACTGGAAACGTTCCATACGATAGAACATGATAGAACAATAGGTAATAAAAAAAGAGAACGAGTTCCGGGTCATTACAGCACTAGTTCAAAATTCTAATATTATCAGCAATATGGATTAAGCAATAACTTGGAAAGCTGTCGAACATCTGTTCATACGATTATCAGGAGGCCTATGTTTCATCCTTACCACAACCAGCTTCACCAAGAATTATGGTAGAAGCGAAATGTTTTGCCTGAGAATACAAAATCAGCTTGGTGAGCATATTCCACTTTTGGAAAAATTTTGTTTTCTGTTGAGCTATATTTCACAAAAACGTGACTGTAAACAAACACAATTTCTATTATTATATATATATACAGGGTTAGTTAAAAGTATGGAGACGGCGATTTATTGTCGTTAATATTCATTTTAGGAAATTATGTTCAATACAAAAGTTTGTTATGAAATTATTATCTACATTTGAGAATACTTAAATTATTTTTTCTTCAATTGTTTTTAAGTTACGACGTCATCGATATTTTTGTGAAATGACAACCTATATTTCTGATTATTGATTTTGATAGTACATTCTATTCTCTTTTCAATGGTATACAGTTTTCAATATGTTACATTTGAAAAAAATTGAGAAAAAGTGCCTTAATGTTCCAATATTAAAGATCCATTAAATTAGCAGAATTAACTAACACGGTAACTAGACTCATTTATTTGCAATAAACTTATCAGTCACAATCTTATCATTAAAAACAAATTAATAACTAACTAAATTAAAGTAAGTGTTCAAATTGTTCTCCATTTCTAATTTGACAATGACTCAATCGATTTACAAAACCCTGAATAGAATTTTGTAAAAATTCTCGGGGAATTTCTTCTGTCGTTCTGGTAATTCGGATTTTTAAATCTTCGACATCGTTGGGCTTATCTTTGTAAACCCTGTTTTTTACGTATCCCCAAAGAAAAAAATCTAAAGGGCTTAAATCAGGCGAACGAGCTGACCATTCAATACTTCCTCGTCTCCCAATCCATCTGTTTGGAAAGACGTTATCCAAATATTGACGAACATTTACACCATAATGTGGTGGGGCGACATCTTGCTGAAACCAGATACTGTTATTAGGAAGGTGTTCATTGTTTTCATCTGGATACAGCATAGCACAAGCAGGTATAATTTCATTTTGCAGTAACTGCAAATACAGAGCCGAAGTTAAATTGCCATTGATGAAAAAGGGACCGATAATATGACCCCCTAGAATGCCAACCCAAACATTAACCTTTTGGGGGTACTGCGTATGGTGCTCTATAAACCAAAAAGGATTTTCCGATGGCCAATATCTGCAATTATGTCTGTTTACTTCACCGGTAAGACAAAAGGTAGCTTCGTCATAGAAAAGAATATTGTTGACGAAATTTGCATTATTATTGCAAATATTTGACATTTCTTCACAAAATTGTAGTCTCCTATCAAAATCATCTTCCGTCAACTCGTGTAGAAGTTGTACCTTATAAGGTTTATACTTTTAACTTTTTAAAATTGAAACGACCCACCCCGTATATTATTGCATTTTCGCATGTTACATAAAAAATAGGTAGCACTTTCATAAGGGTTCCCTATACTCTGCTTACACAGTGTTTCCAGTTATATCAGTTTTCCTGAAAATATGGGGTTTTAGGAAAAATTAAATATCTCCTAATAAAATTAACTCCAACAAATTTACTCTTAGGTTTAAGTAAGATATTGTTCCCTTAGTCTATTTGTTGACTGAATAGTAAACACCTCTTTACAGGGTGTTCATTTTTGCCGTTAAATTAGTAGAACATTCATACTGAAACATTCGGCTTATTTTAAATGAAACACCCTGTGTTTTATACGCTTATCGTTTAGCTTCCTTAATTACCTTTCAATTTCTATAAGGGTTTCCTATACCTAAACCATCAAATTTTCAACTTATTTAATAATTTTTGGAATTTGTTCCTGTATCTTTTGTAGATTGAAATATCCTCCCAAAATTGGAAACTAACATTTTATTTATGTGGTGTAATAATTTGCTCAAAAAATTACATTAAATGTTCGATATGATGTCCATCTTCTTGAATACACAGTGTTCTTTTTTCCAACGAACATCTTACCGTCTCAAAAGCATTTCTGATTGTTATTTTCTTATCATCTGCAGTGGTGGGAGGTGTGGTGTAAACTAAATTTTTGATATAACCCCAAAAGAAGAAATTCATGGATTTTAGTTCAGCAGATCTAGGTGGCCAGGTAATGGGTCCACCTCTCCCAACCCACTTATCAGGAAACCTCCTATTTAAGTATTATCTAATAGCACGTGAGAAATGTGCAGGTGCTCCATCTAATTGCAACCACATGTTTAGTCTAATATTTAAAGAAATACTTTCAAAAATTTCCCAAAAGTCTCTCTTTAAAAATGTAAGGAATTTTTGACCATTTAAATCGCCATCAAAAAAATATGGGCCAATAACATGATTGCCAACAATTCCACCATACACAATACCACTACATCGATTTTGACTACCAACAGTATTAAATAAATGTTTATTTTTGGTGTAATAATGGAAATTGTGCCGATTCACTAATCGATTATTATGGAATGTTGACTTGTCGGTTAATAATACATTTTCAAAAATGTTCATTGTCACTAACTTGATTAAGGACCCATAAGGAATAATCAATACGTTTTTGAAAGTCTGTGCCATATAACCTTTGATCTATTTGTATATGATGTAACGTGCCAATTCTTGTACCTTCATTTGTTTTCAATTTTTGGCTATCGTTACCTTAATTAAATTTTGAAATTTGCATTATTATTGATAAATATATTTACATTACATTAGTATCTTTAAGCATTTCTTTTTTATTTCAATAATAAATTTTTTTATATTTTGATATTTTCACTTTAGTCTGCATAACTACGAGTACCTCTGTCTGTCTAAGTAAAGAATGGTGCACGAGTACGCCTTGACATTAAGGAAACCGCTGGGCTTAAGAAAACGCGGAATTTTTAAGAATTTTGTTGTTGTAAAAGCGTGCTGCTTGACGTCACAAAAGGGTTCATAAAATGGCGTGCATGACCAGGATGATATGCAATTTTTGTTTTGAATAATTAAAAATGGGGATACATTTATACCATTACCGCTTGCTCTTAGTTTGCATGCGTTTGTAGTTTTTCCATTATTTGTACGTTGAAGACAAATGAAAATTATCGTATCTTACCTTAGGTTCATATTATGGAACTTACGTTACCTTCAGATATGGTCTAGAATTCGTTTATTTGTACGTTATTGGCAAATGGAAATTATCATATATGTATCTTACGAATGGTAAATGAATTTCTCATACTACAGTGCATTTTAAGACGAAGTTATATTTATTTTGAGTACATGTAAGTAATGCGTATCCTTTTGTGCCTAATTATTTTTTTTGACTAAGTAAACAAATCAGTTAGTGTTATTTATTTATTGTACGGTTACAAAGGAATAGCTGTTTTCTGTTCCGAAGATAAAAGCGATTGAGTTCATAACCTACATTAACCGTAATATCAGTTGACATAGGTCAATACACGTTTTATTATTAAATACAGTGTTGATCATATTGCAGTTGAATTTTAAGTAAATATAGATTATAAGCTTATGCAGTTGTGTTGAATTTAGTAATTTGAGAATTGTAAATCTTTGCGAGAAATATCGTTTTAGTTGTTTTATGCTGATATTAATCAGACAATTTGCTTTATTAAATATACATATAAATGCAGTTGTTTAGTGTTGATTCAGGTTACCTATGTTAATAAAGCACAACTTTCTCAATTTTTATTTTAATTATTAAACCTATAAATTGAGTGGCGTCTAACAAACAAACCTGAACATATCAATTACAGTAAGTTTCCTAAGTTTGTACCTCACTGAGGTAGACCGTGGTACAATTTACCTTTTAATATAACAATCAACCAAAACCTCCGATTTTTTATTTGTTATAATGAAAAGGGTGGTATTTATGTTTCTTTAAGATCATCCACAGACTAGGCTGATTATTCCTGTTTCTCTTGTAATAACTCTTGTACTAGTATTTTGGTTGTCAACAACGGAACCTAATACCAAAAACTCATTATCATCATCATTCGTAACAGGCTTCACCTGTAGTTGTTTTGGGTAATATAGACTTCCTGTATCACGAAATGCTTGAAGTAATCTTTCAAAAACTTTTTTATCGTGATGCACCCGCTCAGGGTATTTTTCTGAGTACACTCTTGAAGCAACTAAACAATTTTCATAGCATTCACCAATGTTTAAAACCATATCAATTCTTTCTTGTTGTGAATAAACCATCATTAAATTGAAAATATTTCAACAACTTTCAACAGACTCCGAAAAAATAACAATACACAATGCCAAAAGTCACGCCCAATGTCAGAATTTTAACACAGCACACTACAGAACTTACAAGATTAGTCACATTAACATTATTTGTTAATATGTAAATTACAAATATCTGAAATCTATCATGTACACATAAGATTGGTACCGAGCTTTCTACTTATTAGTAAAGCAAAATACTACTACATTAGCAAAAATACATTAAGTAGGCATTTTGGGAGGATATTTCAATCTACAAATGATACAGGGACAGACAAATTCCAAAAATTATTAAATAAGTTCAAAATTTGAAGGTTTAGGTATAGGAAACCCTTATAGAAGTTGAAAGGTAATTTAATTATTCCATTTAAAATATTTCAGAATGAATGTTCTACTAATTTAATTGAAAAAAATTAACACCCTGTAAAGAGATGTTTTCCATTCAGTCAATAAATAGACTAACGGAACAGTATTTTACTTAAATCTAAGAGTAAATTTGTTGGAGTTAATTGTAAAATTCGAAAATGTAATAATATACGGGGCGTGTCGTTTAAAAAAACAACTTTTTATGCCACTTTTTTTGGAGCACCAAGTATATTTGAAAATATTTTTTAAATGTTGCTTATATTGACTTACACAATATCACTGTTAACGATTATATGCCGATTCGCCGTACAAGTCCGTGTCGTCGATCGTGATTCACCCTGTATAGAAGGCATGTTTGTAATCTTTCCATTCAAGATGTACATTATAATGCAAAATACGGTATGCTCGCCGACATTTGTCATATTTTTAATTGAGAAATAATAAAAGAAAATCGGTATTTACATTTAAAGAATAATCTTTTAAATTTAAGTATAGTAAGCATGAAAACAACTCTATAACAAACACAAAATATGTTTGAACGTACTTTTCTTTCGCAATTACCGGGAATACACCCTTATGCAATGCCTTATCAGTATTTAACGGGATTGTATTTATTTTTACGTATGTGTTGTTAATTTATTTAGGATTAATGATTTTTAAGTGGATAATTTTATTTCTGCATTTTTGGTTTTAATACTAAATCCGAAACGTTTGCGTATGAGATTAATCAATCACAAGTTGTACTGAATATTGATGCTGGATTTTCTGGTAGCCAAAAATCTATTCCTCTCACCTAATAATCAAATAAGAGGTAATTTCTGTGAAGTATTCGTGAACAAAAACAAGATAATAGTTTTTGAGTTTGCACATTCAATGACTTACTGCAAAAGTTGATTTCTGTGGTTCATTTACGTTAATTAAATTATTGAGGCGAAAAGTAATAAATGACAACTGCAACAATATTTATTACCTTTAAAGAATTAATGTAATTTATAAGGGTACGTAATTAAAACTGGTTGTGTGGAAATTTTATTGTTTATCTATCCGTACTTGGTTAAAGAAAATCTTCATGATAAAAATAATCTTTTACTGTAGGTACTCTTTTCATTTCCCTTTGAGAGATGCATATCATCATTTTGTTTAATGTTCTGTTAAATACGAAAATGTTATTTGTGAGAGTGGTTTATGTACGTACTTAATGAGATATTAATATTGCGAAAATTTAAATTTTAGAAACAGAAATTCAAAGGAACCTCCCGATATATCTTTTGTGTGCACTAAATATAGTGAGCAATTAATTAAGGGAACCATTGTTTAGGTCTCCTGTTTTTGGCATATCAATCTAGTGTGTATCGTCTAAAGTTAGCGATATCCGCGTTCTAGCTTGCTTGTCGAGTAAATGGAAATCTGGCACGAACTATAATATTGAGACTAAAATTTTTGTTAATGCTAATTTATTATTAGTAGCCATCCGAAACTGATCTCTTAGATGAGCACGTATTAAACCTTTGTGTAAATAGAATACAAAGAGGTTTCCAGCTTGAATGAAACTTGAGCGCTTTGAGTTCGTACTTCGTAGATGTGCAAATAATAACGAGAATACGAAAGCTTGTTCATTTGCTGCCTTATAAGACCGGTCGAGTTAATTATACCGTTTTGTAAATTGTACACGTAAGAAAATTGTCAACAAGATGAAGTTTCTCCTTAAAGCTACAAAACCACTTAAGAGAACTTGACTTTCCGTTTAGCAACGTTAAACTCGATAATGTTGATTAGTACGTGTTACACATTGTTATAGAATTAGAATAACCTCTTTGCGTACAATACGTGTTTTCATACCGTTTTAAGGACCTTATTGATGTATCAACACAAAGGGTTGATGGCTATTTTTAAAATAAATAATTTCAATTCGAAAACGTGTATGATGAAATGCCAAAAACGTTAGTAAAGCTTTATATTATGTTCAACCTACAAAGATTTTTTAGTCTTATAGTTTTTATACACACAATGAATTTTAATTTCAACTTGGCGTAGTTACGGATTCATTAATTGTGTTAGTGCAATTTTAGTACGCGTGATTCATGCAAATGTAATGAAAGAATTTCAACTGGAGTATAAGTGCTCGAGTTTGCTGAACTTTATATTGTGTAATATATGAACACGATTATTAGTAATGGAAAGCTTTTATTTTCATACGCAAATTAAAATTAACAAAATCTTATTGAGTTGTTTTCGCAGATTTTAATTGAAAAGTACTTTAAGTAACATTAATATTCTACATGCCATATGAATTGTAAATTTTCCTTGCCATTTTCATCTTCTAATTGATAACTATAAAATAGAGACTCTTACGGCTAAAATTTAATGAATACTCAAGGTGGTATACAATATTGTAATATAAAGATACATAAGTTGACGGATGTGACGTTAGGAATACATTTTAACCATAAATTTCGATTCTCTATATTTTCTCTTTAATATTAAACAATGTTACACGTCCAGTCGGGTTGCCAGCTACAAATTTAATAATTAGTCAATTCCCAATTTAGAAAAACTTCTATCACAAAATGAATAAACGAAACAATTTAATGATATTCTTTATCTCAATGAAAACTTCTTGTTAATTGCTAAATTACTCAACGTTAGAAGGATTAGTGATTTCTTCATTAATGATCTCTTTATATTTTATCAAAATACCAACTTTAGTGATCGTCGTTAGACATTCATAAATATATATTTACGCTTTATCACTTCAAATATAAACGTTCTGCTTCATGGAAATACTAAATCAAAATTGAGTATTTTGTTACTAATGTTCTGCTTTACTTTCCAAATTTTTTCTGAACGATCTGGCCAATACAAGATGTCAGATCGATCCTTAATCTCCAAACTAAAATAAGGTAAAGATTACTTTCAATTATTAACAATATGTAACCAGCCAAGGCAATATCACAAATAAACATCGAAATAATTTAAACACTATGTACATATATTGTGGATAAATATTTGCACAACTGTGGTCGAAACCACTAAATAGCCCCAATCAAAAAAAAAATCCCCAAATCTTAGAACTAAACATATACAAAAATATCGATGCAGCTCGATTACCTTTTTTTTATTTTAACTAAAATGAATAATCGTCAAAGAAAGAAAATTATCTTAAAAAGGTGATCGTGCTCATATTCGTCAATAAGTCTTATAGTTAATTCTTACAATAAAGGTCACTTAATCCGTTTTCTGCCGGTATGATGTGTAGTAGGGTGGTGCGAAAAACTATTTTTGGTATGTTTCTTTTTGGCCACTGCGGGAAAGTTGCTACTAAGAAAGATAATGCTTACCCTATTTTTACTTTAATCAAATTCGAATTTTTTGTACTGCCCCAAGGCCACTAAATATTATTGTAGGAAAACAGATACCCGTAATTACTAAATACTTCTTTTTGCATGTTTGTTTTGGCCACTGCAGAGCAGTTGCTGCTGATAAAGTTAATTGTTACAGTAATTATCTTTTGAACAAATTTGAAATTTTCTACTGCCCCAAGATCTCTAAATATTAATTAAAAAAGCAAAAATCCCGTAACTACTACAAACCTTCGGCAAATAAATCAGTATGCGTTTAAATGAACATTTTACCAGTATTTAAAACAAATGAGAGTTATTTAAAAACTTTACAATCAGCCATAACCACAATAAATTATAACAACTTATAATCCTTTTTTGTATTAAAAACTGGCATCCGTTTACGGGACTCAAGTGTTGTTTTAATTAAACCGTCCCTTCTATCTTCATCACATAGAGTCGCAACAGCCTCGGTAACGAGTTTGACAGATCTTTCTGTAGCTTGCGTGTGGCAAGGGTAAAGTTTAATTTAGCAAAATAAGATCTTCAATTAAATTTGGGTCTTGTATGCACCTGGTAATTACTTCACTACTAATGTTCATAATTAAAGGGGGTTCAGTTACAACCACTTCACTCCAGTTTATAACATCAATAAAATCGTCGGCTTGAAAATTAAACTTAGGAAGAATAAAAGTACGTAACACTGTTCCAGCTGAAGCTCTATCCTTTAAAATACGTCTTAAGGCTAGAACTTTCACGTGACCCCGTTCGTCTGCCAACATCGACAATAAAATATTCTCCGGATGACCATAAAACCCATTCCGTTGTATTACTGGATCGATAATTTTCTTGATATTGTCTGGAAGATACCTTGACAGTTTTATGGTCTGATGTAAATGTTTAGCGCCATAAATAGCTAGTGGTTGTGTTTTTATGGTAAACCACATGGGCGCATAAACCTTTAGAATAAAGTTAATTAAAAGAAGCAACTCTTCCGTTGGTATAGCGGTTGAAACGAACAATCTTAAGATTCTATTTCCAGTTGTCAGCCATCTTGAATGTACCATTTTTCCCGGATTTCTCTTTGCCAGACTTTCACTACAGCGTCCAGACTTAATCGCTTGGCAAATTTCCTATAAGTACAATTGGTCTGTACTTAAATCGCTTTTAGTAATATCAGGTAAGTTACAATCTATTGCTTTAAATTTGACAATAGGAAGAGTTTCGCAATCTTTTAATGCTGTACCTAGATTGCCAGTGAAAGATCGAGGACCAGCCGTGCTACCATCAATATGCTCAAATAAATGGCGCAACGGAAGTTCGTTGGCATGTAACTGACAAACGCTCCACTGTAACGGTCTATTCCACTTTTTTTCCAGGTATCGTATCACACTTCCTTTATGTCCATTGTCCAGTATTGATTGCAGTCCCGTCACACCCTATGACGACAAGTTTAGCACAGTCAATATTTTTTGCTTCTAAGAATTCTACTATTTTGGTACACACATGTAAAGCCTTTCCGGAACTCAAAGACAGGTGACCAATATACTCTGAACCTGGCTCTTTAACCAACGTAATGTGCTCTTCTAACACAGTTTTTCGTCTGGAGTCTTTCAATTTTAGAGTCCTGTCTTTACGCCCATCGAAATATAAACCAAAATTGTCGTATACTAACGGTGTTGTTGACAGTAATGTTCTCTCTTTTTGGCGAGCTCTACGTATTTTGTATCTGTCGACAACACTGGACTTACTCTCCTCAGAAATAACACCAATATCTTGCAATGTCGCCGAAACGATTGCTGCTCCAACTCGGTCAGACACACGGAACCTGTCCAACGTCTTTGCAACGGCAGATAAGTGTTGCAATTTTTCACACTTCGAAGATTGTAATTTTTCCACACTATCTGCTTCAGGAGTTTCCGACAAGGGCATACTAGTTGAAATGGCTGCCTGCGAAAAAGAGCGTTTACATTTTGGCGAAGTTAAGTCAACAATGTCATCTTTATTTGACTTGACCGCGACGTCCAATTTTAGCTTCCTTTTTAAGTTCATTTGAATTGCTTTAGTTGCTTTAGTGTCTACGTTACCAATACCCATTTTCTCTCCGTTCGTTGATCGTGCAAAAAAATTCTTTCTGTTGGAGGCACTTTAAATGGTTTTGGACAGTTACACAAATTAAAATCGTTGCACTTACATGCGGCAATGTCAAACAGTTTTTTTGCGTCTGCTCTAAAGCGGGCAATTCGCTCCTGGTAACTATTAATGTCTTTCCTTGATGCATAAGGTTTTAACAAATTTCGATACTTATCATGATGCTTTAATTTTTTTTATCACCGACCGCTCTTCGATGGTAGGGATGGATGCTCTTACCCACTGGCTTAGTATACTAGCAGTAACTTCGGCACTAGTCAGACATTGTTTATTTCGGCTCACCCACAAATACAGTAACATCATATCTTCGTATGTTGGCAAGGTACTTCTTGGTAAATCTCGGCCATGGCCGAAAACAGGACATATTACTTCACTTCTCAATAACAACATAGTAAATTCTCGAAAACGTAATTAAAAGCATGCTATGATTACTCTGTGCTATCTTGGTAATAATCAACTGCATCTGTACGATTGTTTACGATAAATAAAATGATACATTGGGTTTTTTGGGTAAACTGTCCATCTAAAAGGTATTATTAGAATACAACTTTGTATAGTAAATTGTTTTATGCCTCGGGGCAGTACTTAAACTCAATATTTTTCAAAAATATATTGCCCTCATAATGCGTATATATAAAGGCAACTTTCCCAAACTGTCCCATGTCAAAAATTTAAAAATTAATATTTACGATATACCGTCCGCACCACCCTAATGTGTAGTCCATTTAATCGGTGAAACGTAATCCTTTATTTGCTAACGGCCTTTAAATTGACCAGCACTGCGAACAGTTCCTCATTCACGTGATTTAAAGGTCCTTTTGTTTTTGTTTAATTTAGCATAACATCGTATTTATATATACACGTTTAACACAAAGGGTATGTTTGCTTCCCCTTTGGATATCGCATCTCTTACTTGCTTTTTTTATACAATCGAATTATATTTGGTGACGATTGTACGAATATACTTCGAACGTTCATAAAACCACCACTTCTTTAAGCTACTTTTACAATTTTCTGTCCGTTACTTTAAGTGGTTACCTTAAGCTTCTAAAACTTTTGTAATGTCACGCACTGTACTAATCACTTTTAACAAAATACTAACTTTAATTTTCAAATCTGCATAATCACTGTTAATTTATTGAAGAAAAATAATATAAAATAGTTTTTCCTTCAACCCTCAATTTACTATTTGATTTATTTATGAATCTCTACTTATTATCAATCCCACTAAGAGTTATTGCAGTCGTTCTACTTATACGCTGCACACATTTCGATTTTCATAACAAAACTCCCGCACTAAAACCTTTTAAGCGTTAATCATCTCAGCGCACGCGACGTGTACTCTCTTCAACGCTCAAGCTTCTCCCTTATCTCAAGACGGACACTCCGTTATATCCTTTAGCCTATCATAATCGCGTATTCACTGCGTCTCTACATCGCGTCACAATGACTAACATGGACTCATCCACGCTACCCTGTGTAACACCCGCCGCGAGTACATCATCTATCATCACCGCAATTATTCAGTATATTCACCAGGTCGTGCTTCGTCTTATCATACATATCTTGCATGTGCGCCAATTATCTCATTCTAATGTCCCTTACGTATACATACGCATTAAATTCACCAATATTGCACAACATTACCAAAAATTTCCACAATCAAAAACATGCATCCATATTGCTTACTCCACGTTAATGCAATTTCAATATACCACAAACTCACTCATTCGTACGTCTACAACCATTTCTTTAGCTCAAATTCCTTCATATACAGTAGTAAAAAGACCAGTGCCATATCAATATAAATTTACTCAAAACCTTATTTCTCAACCAAATTTAACGCTTTCAACACGCAAATCTTTCTACAACATTCAAATATTCCTTCATACGATAACTAAGACTTCATTAAAAATCCAGTGGCGTATCATTTACACCAACAAAAAAAATTCTTTTCATGCAAACTCACTTCAGCCGCACTCAAAATACGTTACATACGTTATCAAAATACTGCATATTCATGATGCGTCAAAATAACCTTACAACAATGACTACTGACTGACACTGTAATACAACAATTAACAAGTACATTTGATTTTTGTGTAAAATTACACGAGTTACCAACAATAACATAACATGTCCTTTCTTTTATGTACAGGGTTACCCATTTTCGACACTTACTGGTTATCGCGGTAATTATTCAACTTATCAAAAAACTGATATATTTGGAATAAACTGAAAATGGTAAAAGTATTGAAATATATACTAGTTTAGAAGATACGGGGGTAAAACGAAAAATTGTCGATTATAGTTTGTCCCTATAAGTTTCATTACCAACAGTAGAACAAAAAATGTTTCCTATGAAAGTTTCTTATTTCTACCGGGCTAAGTCAAAAAATTGTCGCATCCAACTTCATCATTTTAAATGGAACACCCACTGTATTTTTAGCCAAAAAAGTTACGTTTTAATTGTACTTTCATACATATAACATTTAATATAGTTTATTATTTAAATAAGTCAAAAATTCTAATTTTTATATTAAATCAGTAGTAGGCCATGCATTATGAGGTAAGAAAATGAAACGATTGTTCAGTAAAGACTACTACCGTGTTACAGGCCAAATACTTACTAGAGCATCCCGCCAGTGCATAGCTCAGTAGTATGGGAGGGGTTCTTACTTAATGACGCAAAAGGGCACTCGTCACAACTCCAACAACGTCAAATTCGGGCAAAATATGTCAAAAAGGCGTCACCTGTAAAAAAATTAAATTAAATTCGCTGTTCTTTTCTCTTTCCAGTGATATAAAACATGACAAAAATTTTAACTGATAGTGCTAAAATTTAATGAAAACCATAATACATATCATTGAATAAAAAAATAGATATGCCATGAATAGTGAAAAACAATGTACACAGCTGTCACTGTTGTGTGTTGTCGTTATCAAGCTCTTAGAATGGTTTTATATCAATATAATTATGGTATATACCAATATTGAAAAATTCAATGTGATTACCATTTATTGTCAGTGCAATTTTGATGCTGGTATGGCAATCACTGTTTACCACGAGAGATTTCCAGATGCTACACAGCCAAATCGAACTGTTTGGGAAGTTAGTTCAAAATCTGAAAACAGATGGTTCGTTTTCAAAAACAGTAGTAAGGCGAGGGCATATTACGTATAACGTAAGAAAAGTGAATAGAGTATTAAATTATGTTAACCAAAATGAAGAAACCTCTTTGAGACAAATTCAGAGAAGCTGTCGTGCAAAAAAAGACAGCGCAAGAAAAATAATTTAAAAAAACGGGTTTGGATGCTACAAAAAGAAGAAAGTTCAACATTTATATGAAGCAGATAAGCCTAGGAGAGTGAGATTCTGTAGATGGTTGTTAAATAAGAAAAGGGTTGACCCGCTGATATGTAGCAAAATTCTTTGGTCGGACGAATCAAACTTTTCAAACAATGGATTTTTCAATAGAAATACTCATTATAAGTGGACCCAAGAAAATGTACATTGGTGTAGAGAGACTGCTTTACAAGGAAGATTTTCTATTAATGTTTGGGTGAGTCTTTTAGGAACTAAAGCAATTGGACCATATTTTTATAATGGTAAATTAACCTCTTGTAGATATCTTAATTTCCTGCAAAACGAGTTTCAAGATTTTCTGTGTGAATTAACATTGGCAGAAAGATTAAATTACTCATATTTTCAACATCATGGGGCTCCACCTCACACTGCTGTAATATGTTCAAATTATTTAAATCAAATTATGCCAGATAGCTGGACCTATGGACCCATTCTATGGTCACCTCGATCACAGATATTACTCCTTTGGATTATTTTCTCTGGGGTTGCATTAAAGACAAGGTATTTCAAACTGCCCCTGAAAATATTGAGGACCTCGAAACTAGAATTATAAAATGCATGCGAGGCAATTACTCTTGAGATGCTCCAAAATGTAATACGTTAGGTGTCCCGTGGAGCACGTTTGTGTATTAGAATGTATGGTGCACAATTTGAGCATTTTGTGTAGCTAACAAAATAAATACATCATTTTCTATTCAGAATGACATTATAATTGTTACTGTTATACATAGTTCTTCTTTTTTTGTATTTTTACTTATGAGATATTTGTGTGTATTAAATTGTAATAAATAATTTCAGATTTATAATTATTATAAAGTGAATTTTCACTTTCATGACATAGCTGATTTTTACGAATCAACGATGTGTATTATGGTTTTCACTAAATTTTTAATTTTGGTGCTATTAGTTAAAAGTTTCATGGCATGTATTATATCGGTTGAAAGAAAAAAAAAAAGCAACGGATTTAATGGTGTCTCGGCCTACCTTGAGATTTGTTATTTTTATTTTTGTACAAGAGCGTATGTCAAAAACAACTGCATTTTTTTGTATTCTTTGATACATATCATTATTCTTTTAATTATTGCCGTCAACTTTCATCTCTTTAATTTTTTTCATATCTCCTCAAATAAAGAAGATATACGCCGTCGTATTTTTCCCAGTTTTCATGTTTTTGTACAATATCTCACAAAGTAGGCTGTGGATTTCAAATATCGTTTTACTGAAATAAAGCTCACAAAAAATGGAATAGCTTTTACTAACTTTGAAGAAACTTGCCCGATCGGATACGGTCTGAATGCGGTAGTAGTCTCGGCGGAAAAACTTCGAGGTTTGACACGACGATCCATTTTCTTAGAAAGATTACTCAGTCGCGGAATTTTTAATTCCGTGATCTATGAAGCTATGCAAAAATACAATTTTCGAATTATTATCATTACTTGAATGTTAAAATTGCTTAATTTAAAAAAGCTTCCAATTTTTTTATGAAAATCCCTGAAGGCGACCACGCAAAAGGAGCCTTTATAGCTCTACAGTACCTTTTCCTTAGTATGTAAAAAAATCAAGTTGGCATATCTATAAATAAAAGAGGAATTTGTCAAAGTCAAAGATATTGTTTTGCGACACACATATGTGGCTAAAATCTCGCCTTAAGTACTATGAATAAATCTACTGCTAGTAAGTAATTTTCTGCATTCAAATTATCTAAGACTTTATCTCCATCACTATTTCATTAAATAGAATCTTAATTGTTTCTTTTATATAATTTGGATCTGGGCATTCGTCAGAAATTACAATGCTCTTTAAAATATTCATCAGAATGTGAAGTTAGTTGTTAATCAAGAAACGCTTCAGATATTTTCTGCACATTGTAAAAGCACTACCGAGTAATTCTTTCTGAATTTTGTATTCTATTCTTCAAACAATAAATAATCCCGCGGTCGTGTATCGGTTGACCGATTCGTTTATCACGATACGCTTAATGGTAAATACTGAATGTTTTTTTTATCTCATGTTGGCCTCCATTTGCAATTTTGTCGTCAAAAGAACATTATAATCTCCTCTAGTGGTTCGTTTCACACTAACTCCAGCAGCGCCTTTTAGATTTCTTACAATTTTGCGCTCAACTGAACGAGTAAATCGTCTAACATAACGAAATGCATCCTATACGAAGGGTAGCTAAATAGTAGGGTGGATTATGTTTGGAAATCGTTATTGATAGCTTAAATAGTATAGGATCCGTGAAAATAAATAATCTATACATATGTTTTGTCATTTTACAAGGGAAATCGCCATCCATAACAAAATATGGTCTTACAGTTCGAAGTCAGGGAATAAGGGTAACTTGTGTGGTAAGTAGCTTAAATGGTATGGAATTCATAAAAGTAAATGATTCTTGCATACATTTTGTGTATCTGCTGGATACATCAGCATCCATAACAAAATACGTTCTTACTACACGAAGTTAAAGAATAAAGGTAACTTGTGTGTTACGTATTTATATGTTCTGGCCTAATAATGAAAAAACAAATATTTACGACCGAAATTGGTTTTATTGTTTTCAAAATATTTTTCATGAAGATCAATGCTCGGGTGTCGAAAATCGTTGACCACGTAATTTATTTTTGATGTGCGAATAAGAAAAAGTCTTTAAGTACCAAGTCAGGGCTGTGCGGCGGCTGACCCGTCAATTCGATGTTTTTGCGGGTAAAAAATTCTTTTGTTTGAGCCAGAGTGCGAGAGCTCGCATTGTCATGATGAAAAATGATTTACCTGTTCTATGACTCTTTCCGAATTTTTCCGAAGAGTTCTGGCAAACAAATGGTCGTGTACCATTCAGAATTTACCGTCCTACGTTGCTCTAACTCTACTGTCGTAACGTGACCGGTAATAGCGAAGAAACATGCAACCATTTACTTCGATGTGCTTCTTCCTCGAGCAAGTTTTGTTGGATTTTGCTCATTTTGGAAGACTCATACAATCGATCGCTGTTTTGTTTCGGACTCATATGCATTTGTCACCAATCGACACGAGCCTTTTTTTGATGATCATACAAATCTTATTTATGCTTGTCATACTGATCCCCAAAGATATCTCAATCTTTCCATACGTCACATACGAGATTGATTTATCAGTTCACGCACAGCATCGATTTTTACTGGCACAACAACCGATTTTGGACGACCTTGACGGAATTCGTACTGGAGCGAACTTCGGCCACGATTGAATTCGTTATAACGGGTGTCTATTAATAATTGAAGCTGACGTCATGTAGCAAATTTTGGTTAGGCTAGTACCACTACACTTCATTTCAGTCGCAACGATTGACATTAGCGTCCCATGGCGTAATCACCTTTGATGTAATTTTTTAAAAGCACTCAGGAACACTTAGGAGGATGGATAGAGGGATAATGAATTGCCAATAGATGCCTATGAACAGCTACCTTAAATTTTCTCATATCATAAGTGAGAGGAAAACAGGAACTAGGGAGATCATTCCAGAGTTTAGAAGCCGTGTAGAAAAATGTGGATTGCGCCCGTTTGGTAAGACAAGTGGAGATTTGTACTGCATACTGATGATGTGAATGAGCGAACCGAGTTTTTCTCGCAAAGATAGCCCGAGAGGGTATCAAATAATATAATTCAGCAGCACAATTGCCGTTGTAATAACGATAATACAAAGAAAGAACTGAAACCATCCTTCTATGCTCAAGGGACTGTATGTGAGAAGTTAAGGACTAGTCATTTATAAGCCTAATCGCTCTCTTTTGTATACGATCAACGATATCGAGAGCGTATTGGAGAGCACTAACCCAAAGGTGAGAATTATATTCCAGATGAGGCTGAAGGAGTTGTCGAGAGGTAAAGTACTGCTTAGATCTGTACAAAAATCCTATTTTACGAGCAGCTGTTTTGGTAGCTGACAGAAGATGGTCAACCCATGAGAGGTTTGAGGATACAGTCATACCCAACAGAGTAATAGAGTCTGAAAACTTAAGAACTAAGCCATTCATACTTATAACAGGAAATGATCGATCTTTTTTGGCGGACACAAGGCAACACTAAGTTTTGTTAGCATTAAATTTAACTAGATTATTGTTTTCCATTTGAGAATACGTTGAATGTCTTTGTTGATTGAATTTGTCATTTCAGCTTTAATTTCTTGGTTTTACATAAAAGTTGGATTATCACTGTGAGTAGACTGAGATGAACTACAGTAAAGAGTGCTATCGTCAGCAAAGCAATGGATGGGGTTAGTTGTTGAAGAAATAAGGTGATTTGTGTACAGTAGAAAAAGTGTAGGCGCTATAACGGATCCCTGTGGTACGCCCGTGTTAATGCTAACTTCTTGTGAAAAAAAGCCATCAACTACGACATGTATTCGTCTTTTATCAAGGAAACTAGAAACCCAGTTGATGAGCGTATCATTTAACCCAAACGAGGTGAGTTTGGCAAGTAAACACTTATGCCAAACTTCGTCAAATGCCTTTGAGATATCTACAGCGACTACAACTGTTTCACCGGACTGCTCTACTGTATTGTTCCGAACTTGGCTCACATATGAAAGAAGATTACTTGTTGAACGACTTTGCCTAAACCCATATTGGTGGTCACTAAGGAGTTTGTTAGTTTCAAGGAACGTGAGCAGTTGCTGATTGGTGGCTTTTTCCATGATTTTAGACAAAATGGAAGTGATAGCAATTGGCCGGTAGTTTGAGGGATCGGTCTCATCGCCTTTTTTGGGAATAGGTTGAATATTTGCTAACTTCCATGATGAAGGAAATTACCCAGAAGACATAGAGATCAGTAGACATATAAGGCCGATCCTGGACCAGTTCAAGGTCACCCATGTAAATCTTATGGGGATTTATTTCAAGGTCAAGTGAGTTTTCTCGTTATGCCAGAACGCGCTCCACGTCTCAAGCATGCTTGTGGTGGATTTAAATTTTGGAGTCACTCGCCCTCTGGTGGTGAAATCGGAAGCTTTTGGAGCTCTTTCAAGGTCGAACTTTAAGCGGAGATTTAAAATGTAGTTGGTCAAGGTCAAAGCTAAAAAGTTGCAAGGTAATCATAAATCAAAAATAGTTTTGAAGGTCAAAGGTTATTGACTTACGGTGGTTTCTTAGAAATATAAAAAGGTCAAGGTGAAAAGCTAAAAATAGAAGTTGCAAGGTAATCATTCTTAGAAATCTGAAAGTTTTTTGAGGAGGTTAGCAGTTTTGAAAGGATGCATGTTTATAATAAAAGGCTTCTCCGTGATTGCATGATTCAGTAAACTTTTCATTGCTAGAAATGGTGAAAGTAATAAGATTGATAAGGAGAGAAAGAAAGAAAGAATTATTAAGTATTGATGAGAGAAAGAAAAGGCTCGAGGTGTTAATCAAGGAAATAAAAAAATTGAGGGTAGATTTAGAGCTGTATGAGCTAAAAAAGAAAATGATGCAACTTCGAGTGAATGTGCCATGAAAAGGTGCTTTAGTAAATAAGTAATTACATGTATGTTATATTGCATATGAAAAGGCACTTCATTTGAAAAAATAAAGTGTGTGTGTTAGGCATAGAAGAAAGAAAAAGTGAAATTTCTGTTTGGTTTTAATTGAATTATATAGATATATATATATTAAACGAGTTTCTTATCATGACTTAAATTATACAAATTATGTAGGAAGAAATGACACATAAAGCTTATATATATTTATATTTATTTATAAATCACTAATCCTTTACCCAAAATTCCAATTTTTGGCATGTATACTAAACAAGTAAGAGCGCAATAGGTAGCAGTCCAAAATTCTCAAAACTAAAAAATGTGAAAAAAATTTTCAATGATTAATGATAAAGTTTGTAGTTTTGATATGTAATTGAACGTTGTTAATCGCTTAATAAATCACAACTCGATAATCCTTTACCCAAAAATTCTGAATTTTCGTATATATACCCAATAAGTAAGAGCGCTAATTATAGCAGTTTCCAAAATTTGAAAACACAAAAAAATGTGATAAAAAAAATGTGATGAAACAATTCATGTTAGCAATTAAAGTACTACTGAAATTGCTTAATAAATCACAACTCGATAATCCTTTACCCAAAAATTCTGAATTTTCGTATATATACCCAATAAGTAAGAGCGCAATTATAGCAGTTTCAAAATTTGAAAACACAAAAAAATGTGATAAAAAATGTGATGGAACAATTCATGTTAGCAATGAAAGTACTACTGAAATTGCTTAATAAATCACAACTCGATAATCCTTTACCCAAAAATTCTGAATTTCCGTATATATATCCAATAAGTAAGAGCGCCAAAGATAGAACTAAAAAAATTAGGAAAAAAATTGAAGGTCCTCTTTTACTATTAGAATGCATTTTTCCCCAAATAAATCAAGCACCAATATGAAATATGATAAAATAAAATAATAGTGTAACTAATTTGTAAACTATTTGTAATACGGTTTTTTTCTAAAATAGATTTTAACGATTTTACAAGAAATAAAGTAATAATAACGCTCACAATGAATCTTTAGACATCTTACATATATATACATAATTACAATTCAACTTAAATGGATTGTACTGTAATGAGTAAAAGCATGCAATTGCAAAATGCATCCATGTAGTATTATAAGTATGGTTTGTAATATGATATTCAAGTACTGTACTAGAATGGAATGCATAATTGCAATTATTGTTGTGTAAACGATAGACATGTACTTGAACTACGAAAGTGATGTATGTTTGAAAGTGTGTGATGTAAGAAAAGATGTATGTACATATCTATGGAAAGAGATAAAAAACGAGTCGACGAGGACGTCCTCCGGGGCAGGGTGTAGGAGGATGTGGAAGTTAGTAAAGTCCTAGAAAATGCGCTCTTAAAAATTTAAATTTTCGTCTAATTCCGAGAAAAAAATTTTTTTCAACGCAGTTGTGTTGTAGAAGTGGTAATCTATCATTTGATGTAATAATTTTTCCAAAATATGAAAAATTACACTTAAATTGCCCAATTCCATTTTGAAACAACAAAAGCACTTAAAACACACCTTTTGTACTTACGTAAGCTCAGAAGAAACATATGCATGCCATTTATCCATTTAATGTATCTAAATGCTCTTTAAATTACCAAATTCAATTTTAAAACAACACTTAAAACATGACTTGTAATTTTCGGTGCAGCGTTAATAATCATTGTAGGATAATGAACGCAGTTTTTGCTGTGAAAGCATTTAGCGAACATTCTATTTCTATGTCATCAATTTACATTACAACTTTTAAACAGGATTTGTAAAATATATATGAATGCAATTGTGTCATTTGTGTTGCATAAATACATGCTGTAAAGTTTTCAGATTTACATGCATTTGAGAACTGTTTTAACTTTTATTTAACGCAAGCTTTCTTTTAACTGTATTATATTTTCACACTTTCTTTATATGCTTTATATGCTTTATATATGCTTTATATATGATATTTTGCAATAACCTTCTTAGTGTATTTTTAAGTTATTATTTCCTATAATTACAAAATTAATTGAAATTAACATTTTGTATTCAGCACTTACTCAAGGATTCAATTATTTCCTTAACTTATTATAAGTTAAAAATTTGTAACGCAGCATGCAATTAAAATTTGCAAAAGGACTGCTTTACTTTGATGCAGAAATTTATGCATGAGTAAGTCAGACTTCCAGATGTTTTTAATTTCACTTTTCTAGCGCAACTTGGACTATCACTCAAATTTTTAGCTGTAGTAAAATTTTTTGGATAATGGGAATAATTCATGAAAAATAATAAAATATAAAAACAATTTACATTTATTTTGTATAATGAAAAGATACAATAAATTCCACAAAAACATCACACATCCATCCCTTCCAACGTAAGCAATATATTTTCAGTCTTTAGTATATTTTGCCGCACACTCTAAATATTGATTAGCCTCCTTCAGTTCTTTATCCAGTTTTTCCGCTCGCTCCACCCCCACCACCTCACTATTCAAATAGTCATTGTGAAGCTTTCGCAACCACCGAATACTTGTTTCCTAAAGGCTTGAAGGGTCGGTGGATCGTGCTCATAATCCTGCTGTGTGAGATGCCCTTCTATAAGAGTCAAATTTTTTCCTCCATATTGCAGGTTTCGCAACGGTGGTGGTTGTGGGGTGTTGCTATAACCGTGGTTGCTGGTGTTATGCTGAAAAAATGAATAATTTTATTTGTACTAAAAATTCTCTATGAATTAATGAAAGGAAACTATAATATTAATTAATTAAAATTGTACATACCTCTCGAAATACTTTGAAAATTCATCCTCTACATCACTATCCCTGATGGAGATGATGGGGATGCTCTTCGAAGGGTGCTGGTTGCGTCATGTTATTTATGATGGGGATGGTCTCTTTGAAGGGTGCTAGTTGTGCGGTGTTATTTGATGGGCGCACCAAAACATCATGTAAAATACAAGGTTTTGCCTGTCTTTTTAGTGAAAGTTTAGATCGTTTACTGGATGAAGCCATTACTAATGGTGAATAATTAATGAGTATTCAATTAAAACTTTAACGTTATATACACATAGATCTGTTAACGTTAACAAAATTGATAACAAGTGGAAGTGGTTAGTACAATGACCTGAGCAAGCAAAGGTGATGCAGCATGAGTCATGAGAACAGTATTGATGTCAAGGTTAATATATGTTCCCAGTAAACGCTACAAAATGCAATCTATGCACACTGAAGCTCTTGCAACAAGTTATAAGCAGTTTTGACCTTGAATGCTAGGTTTATATTACTATATAAGGAGATAAAGAGCAGTTTTGTACCAGTCAGTATATTGCACTCACGACTAGAATTGCAATTGTATACCTAAAGTACTTCTATAGTTACTTAAATTTTTAATTTTTACATATCAAATAAATATAATATTTGTTTCCATTACTATATAATCGTGTGCTTCATATTTTCTTGCAGTGTTGGATACAGTTTTGAAGGTAACTATGAGTAACGGTATACCCAACAGTAGTGATATTGTTAATTTAACAAGAAATATTATTCCATTGTTGAAAACCCAAAATGAATTTGTAAGCACATCCGTATAATTAACACTAATATTAAGCTATTGCAGATATAATTCAAAATAAAATTTATTTAGAGACATGCGAAAATTTGCTTAAACTCGAAAGTAATTTATCATTGCTAAAGTGTTATCTTATAAGAGTTAAACAGTTAAAGAGCGCTTCAGAGAAAACAGGTAGTGGAAATGTTACTAAAAAGCGTACACGCAAATTAAGTTGGTACTCTCTAGATTCATGTTTCAATGGTAGGTTACTTACTGGAATTATAGTCAATATAGCAAACATCAAGGACCCTCTTATTTTTTACAAAATGCATACAATAGTTTTGCGCGAAAGGTTAAAGTAATGCTAAGACAAACGATGCTAAAGGTCAATGTCATTTTAGTCTGCAATTTCATGCAACCTCAAAATCATGTTATTGAGTTGAAGACATTTGCCATAAAAATTATGTCATCGATATTACCACCAATTTGCGTGAGTGGTATAACAATAACGTTTATTACAAATTACAAAAAAGTTAGAGGAGTTTTCCGAAAGGGATTCTGGTTGGGCATTACATGAAGTTTTACATTTAAAGGTGAATATTAATAGCTATACTCCATTTAGAGGTGGCCTTTCGACTTACGTTAAAGTTCCTTACTTCATAGCAGTAAAGCATGCGGTAGTGAATGTTAAGAACGATGACGAGTACTGCTTCCTGTGGGCCGTTGTTTCGGCATTATACCCAGTGCAACTTCATTCAGATAGAGTTTACAGTTATCCTCATTTTAGAGATGTTTTGAATTATGGTTCAATTTCCTTTCCCATTAAAATAGATGATGTAAAAAATTTGAAAAATTAAACAACCTCTCCATTAATTTGTTTTGTATTCAGGGAAAGGTGTATTACCGCTAGTATTAAGTGTAAATCAAGAAAATAGTGTCAGGAACCTATAAATCTTTTAGTACTTTCGCCTAATTATCATTCTGCGGGTTCTACTGCTGATGCTATTAATACAAAAATTATACTGTTTATCATTTCGCGTGGATTAAAAATATGTCAGCTCTTTTTCTAAACAACTATCGAGTAGGGGCACAAGAAGTTTATTTGTTATCAATGCTTGAATCACTTTTCTTCAGATCACCTTCTACAAAAACATGTCACTCTCTGCCATCAACTTAATCAATGTTCAGTCAGGATGCCTACCGAAGCGGAGATGTTCCTGCAGTTCAAAAATTTCGCATTTCAGGAAAAGGCACCGTTTGTAATTTATGCGGATTTAGAAAGTATTTTAGAAAAGTGTACAAATTTAACATCACTTGGGGTAATACTCTATTTCATTCCAAACATATACCCTTTAGCATTGCTTACTACTTAAAGTGTTCATACAATGATTCTTTATCTCGATTTAGGCTTTATAGAGGAAATGATTGCATTCAATGGTTTGTTAAAGAGCTTCAAAGTATTGCACATTGGAGCACCGAAATCATTAATAAAATAATTCCTATGGGTACTTTAACTCCCAATCAGGTTGAACACTTTGAAAGCACTACGATCTGTCACATTTGCGAAAACCATTTACAGATAATGATATAAAGGTCAGAGACCATAACCATTTCACCGGAGCATTTCGAGGAGCATCACATCAGAATTGTAACCTAAACTATAAAGACTCTCACATCTTACCGGTTGTGTTTCATAATTTGTCAGGTTATGATAGCCATTTCGTCATTAGAGAATTGGCTACTATTCCTGGTACGATTTCACTCCTACCCATAAACAAAGAAAGATATATCTCTTTCACAAAAGTAATAGAAGGTAGTAAAATTAAGTTTAGATTTATTGACTCTTTCAGATTTATGAGTAGTAGTATTGAAAAGTTATCAAACTATTTGGAAAATAGTAAAAAGTTATTACCCGAGCTAAATGTAACAATGAAGAAGAATTTTCTTTACTAGTTCGCAAAGGTGTGTTTCCTTATGAGTATATTGATACTGGGAGAAATTAAACGAGACCACGCTCCTCCTAAAGAAGCATTTTTCAGTCATCTTAATAATGAGGGAATCAGTGATGAGAGTTTTGAGCATGCGGTTAACGTTTGGAACAAATTTAGTATTAAATCGTTAGGGGAATACTCGGATTTGTATCTAAAACAGACGTTCTACTTTTAGCGGATATTTTCGAGAACTTTCGGCAAACTTGTATAAGTACTTACGAGCTTGATCCTCTGCACTATTATACAGCTCCCGGTTTAGCATTCGATGCTATGCTTAAAATTACACAAGTAAAGTTAGAATTATTTACAGACATTGATATGTTAATGTTTATTGAAAGAGGGATTAGAGGTGGTGTAGCTCAATGTTCAAATCGGTATGCTAAAGCTAACAATAAGTACATGGAGGAAAAATTTGATCCTACCTCTGAAAGTGTGTATTTAATGTACTACGACGTGAATAATTTATATGGAGCCACCATGTCAGAATTTCTACCATTTGGCGATTTTTCTTTGTTGATGAAGCTAATTTTGAAACTTTAGATGTAATAAACCATCCTGATGATTCGGAAATTGGTTATATAGTCGAGTGTGATTTAGACTATCCTATAGAATTACATGAGAGTCATAGTGATCTACCGCTAGCACCCGAACATATGGTTCCACCCGTCTGATTCCAAAATGAAAAAATTACTGCTTACCTTGTATCCAAAACGTAATTATGTAATTCATTACAGAAATTTAAAAGTATATTTAAAATATGGATTGAAGTTGGTAAAAGTACACCGTATATTACGTTTTAAACAGTCTCCGTGGTTAAAAAATATATAGATTTAAATACAGCCATGCGTCAGCAATCTCAAAATGAATTCGATAAAATTTCTATAAATTAATGATTAATAGTGTTTTCGGGAAGCTGATGGAAAATGTACGTAAACATAAGGACATACGGCTAGTAACGAAATGGGAGGGTCGCTATGGTGCTCGTGCTTACATATCAAAACCAAATTTTCATAGTTGTACAATATTTGACAATGATATGCTTATCATTCAAATGAATAAGCTTGAAGTATATTTCAATAAACCTATATATGCGGATTCAGTGTTTTAGACGTTTCAAAAACTTTTTATATAATTTTCATTACGGCTACACGCTACCCAAGTTCCATAATAATGCTAAGCTCTTGTACACGGATACGGATAGTCTCATATACGCCTTTTCGGTTCCTGATATCTATCAATGTATTAAAGAGGACATTGATAAATTCGATACATCTGATTATAGTCCCGACAACATCTTTGGACTCCCATTAGTAAACAAAAAGGTCCCCGGCTTAATGAAAGATGAAAACCATGGCGAAATTATGGTTGAATTTGTAGGACTTCGTGCAAAAATGTATGCTTACACGGTTGATGAAAAGGTTGTAAAAAAATCAAAGGGTTCTACGCAAGCAAGCGTGAGGCAGATCACGATTAATGATTATAAACAGGTCCTGCTTGAGAGTAGCGTAATAAGGCGCTATCAACATCTCATAAGGTCAAAGAAACATGATGTGTTTACCATTAAACAAAATAAAGTCATACTCAATCCTTATGACGATAAACGCTTAGTAAATTTTGATTTCACTGATACTAGACCATGGGGGTATAACTTTCAGTAAACAATGAGCAGTCTTCAAGTCAACTTGCAGGAAGAGCTGCAGTGCAGTAGTGATCAAATATACAAAAGTACCTGAAGCGTTCTTTGACCTCTCCTGAAAACTATACATTTATACTGAATATATTACAAAATATTGTTATTCCTGATGAGTGTTTTTACTGGTGTGCTATAAACTCAAAGTGTGCAAATGAAATTATTATTAGGACATTATTTGATAAAAAATTAAATTAGACGATACCATTAAAAGTTTTATGAAATTGTGTACCGATAAAGGCTACAATTCATTAACTTTTGATAAAGTAGATAGGATCTTAGACGATATGAGTGTACTTGGTGACATACCGCTTAAAATGTATCTATATGATTTATTAAGGGTTCATGATTCAACAAATGTTAAATCTACGTTAGAAAATATTGCTTACAAGGACACTGTATTTATTATAACTGAATGTATTGAGAAATCGACATATTATGCTAACTACAAGTGCCTCGATATTTTGATTGAAATATTATTAGAACAAAATATCAACTATAAGTTTCAACCGTGGGAAAACGATGAGCACCACAAAATTTATTACTGGATACTAGACAACATCAATAAAGGTGAAACAAATTCAAATTCCTGTTTGGGATGGAGGTGTGGGCCAGATTCGGGTATATGGCCATCCAGTAATTTAAGTGATTATATAAGTACTTTAGGTTCACTTTATAAGATAATGAAATTTTAAAATAAATGTAATATTTAAAAATAAAATACTATTATTTTGTGTGTGTTTTATTTCATCTAAGAGCTACATCCTTTTCTACAAACTATATATATATATAACTAATATAAGTAATTTGTTTCACAAAGTACAGGTTAAATGTTATAAAACAATATCATCCTTATTGATCCATGATCTTTCATCCAATCCCCACCATTTTACGAATAACTTATTATTCTTGGAGCGAAGCACTTTTTCTACTAGATATACATCGGATACTTTGTTTTTGTAATTCATGTTCATAAAACCCTCCCAGTACAGGATTTCCTTCATGTCTTCAAGCATGTACGTAGTGGGGTTAGTAATGCAAACTTTCACAATCTTAAATAGTTCACTAGACCAATTGGTGTGTATCCTTTGGCGAAAATATTTTTAAATTTACTGATTCGTACTATGTCACCCACAGAATATCGATTCCCATCGAATATTTTTATGTTAGTGTAAGCCTCTAGCTTTGTATGATTACCAACATCTTTGGGCTTCATTCTAATAGTTCTATGCTTACGATTGTTATAATCCATCGTTATGGTATCAATTGTATCAATCCATTTATATTTACCTTGCAGGCTGAATGACTTATATAGAGCACCTTTAATGGTTCTGATAACACGTTCAGCAATTGCAGCCTTCTTTGTGCTATAGGTAGAGTAATGATTGACTCCATAACGATGCATTAGTTTAGTAAAATGCGCATTGTAGAATTCTTTTCCTGCATCTGTCTGCAAATTGGTAGGTTTCCGACCTTTTTCAAAGATTGTTTGCACGGCCTTGGTAACTTCTTGACCTGTTTTCGTTTTTAATCCTTTAGTCCATAAGTATTTCGAAAAACAGTCGATGACCACTAATATATACTTATAACCCTTATTTTGTTTGGCATATGTGTTAAATTCAGCTAAATCTGCTTGCCAAAGATCATCAAAACCTCTAATTATTGTTCGCCTTCGTTTAAAATTTTTCGTGCAGGTTTGTGCAATTCGTTGACGAGTTGTAATTTGGACATGGTGCTAATTTATTCACAATTTCTTTAAGTTGATGTAGTTTTTCCTCCAGCGCTAGATAAGCGTTGGCGTTTCCTTTGAAAGTGTTCCGAACTGCTTGTAAACAGAAATCAAGGTATCCTTTATTTATAGCATCACCATCTTCTTCAGGGTCACCCAACTGTGTCAAACGATTTCCATCCAAATCGAACCTTGTTGATACATAATATTGCCTAGTGATGACATCTTGAGGATCTATGGGATTGGCCACATTGCTGAGTCTCTTATTCTCAATATCAAATTGATTAGCATCAATCTGTTTAAACTGAGGGGCTAGTTTCTTTAATTGATACTGGACATATGAACGTCCAAATTTGTCAAGGGGCATTTTAGTTGTGACATGTCGACATCAATGCATTCTCATTTATATTGTTTAAAAGCGGTTGTTCGGTTTTTCAATGTATCCATCTTCATATAGTTCTTCTACAATTGATATTATGTCATTTACAACACCTGTGTTTCCCGCTAATTTTTCTGCCCACAATACTTCCAGATCACGAATTAGTTCATGTATATCATTCCAATATTTATATTCAATGGGTCTGTTTGTTAATTCCTTAAAAATATAGCTCCACCTCCTCCCTTGGTTGTGGTGGGTGATGATGACAGCAAGGGTTTGATTATTTGTGTATACTTTTGCTGCGGCTTCCTCGAATCTGTGCACTTATGTCATAATCTCGCCTTACTACATTCGTAGCCTCTAAAATAGTTCTATATTTTTTCTATCTGTTGACTTTACTAGACTTAAGTCGGGTTCATTCATAATAAGCAGATCATATAATCCTGGAGTCCCTTTATACGTGACACCTTTAATAATTATATCGTCTCCTTTAATTGTGATGGGTGTATTACCAATTGTCCATTTATCAGTTTTGGTATCATAGTGGACTCCATACGTATGATCAATATCACCTTCAGCATTCTTCAAAATACGTTCAACATATATACGCGGCAATTCATTGTACTGCTCGAGAAATTCTTCCGAGATGGGTTCATTATGGGAATCATCTACGATACTAGACAGTTCTTCTTCTTCCTCCCCAGTATTAATCTCCCCATGACTGATGTTTCCAAGAAAGATGGAAGACTTGAGGAGGATTTCTTCGAAAAACGGAAGCTGAGCTAGTGGACTAGTAGCACCCTTACTTGAATCACCTAATGGAGTGAGACGTGGGGTCCATTGAACTTGAGCTAGCGGACTAGTGGGGATAGTGGCGTGCTTTCTTGGAAATATCAATACGGGTGGTTTTTTAGGTTTAACATCAATGACCTCCTCCTCCTTTTTAGGTGTTTTTTTATCGATTTTATTTACTATTTCAGTTAGAGGTTCTATTAAAGGCTTATAAGTACTTTCGAATGTTCTTTCATTATCAATGCGAGCAGTCTTAATACTGTTATACTTCTGCCGTATTATTTTACGAGCCTGAATAATTTTTTCTTTAATATCCTCTCCTTGTTGTCCATTGCGACAAACAGGTACCGGTTCACCTTGAACAGGTAGCTGTTTACACTAAACAGATAGCTGCTAATACCTAAACAGATCAGTTACTACTAAACTGCTGAATGCGGTTTAAGGTATTATATATATATATTCGCCTTATATACCAAAACGGATTTAATGAACAGGTACCCGTTTACCATGAACAGGTAGCTGTTGCGACAAACAGGTACCGGTTCACCTTGAACAGGTAGCTGTTTACACTAAACAGATAGCTGTTAATACCTAAACAGATCAGTTACTACTGAAACCAGTTTAAGGTATTATATATTCATCAAATCCTTTCCTATAGCGACCATTATTAACTTCAGCATCCTTGTTTATGACCATGAAACCAAACGGATCTACCCAGCACTTTGAACACATGTCCCGAAACAATTTCATGCTTATGGTGGGACTTATATGATCCTCATACGCATGTTTTAAGTTTAATTCATCTTGCTCAAATAATATAATTAGATTCGCATTATCACGAATTAATTGCTTTGGAATTTTACTGTAAGTTTGACTCAAATAGAAACAGTCAATATCGTTATGCCTACCCATAGAAAAATATGCTCTTATATTATTTTGCTTTTCACAAGCGATATCATCGAAAATAAAAATAGAGTTTGATTTTGCACAATTAGGCTCAATCACATCTTGATTGTCGCTGAAGGTAAAGTAACCTATGTCCTTCATTGGAAGTAAGATTTCCTGTAAAAGTTTGTACTTGTTTTGATTCAATGACTTAGAGTATACGTATACATGTTTAAATTTCAAACCATTTTTTCAGTAAGCAGACTGATCATTGCGTTTGTTTTACCGCAATTGAGGGGCCGCATATAATACCACGTATACTATTAGGAAGTAAATCACCATGTTTTGAAGTAATAGACTTTTCATCAAAGTCATGATTTTGAATTGAGAGTTTTTGTTTCTGAGCAACTACTTTCATCTTTGATGGATGAAATAAAACTAAACGAATAATTACAACATCTTTATTTATATATATTAGACTATACTACAATAATAATTATAATTTTTTCACTTCTCCGGTGAGTGGACTGTACTGTACAATAGCATCATGGAGAATAAGACCATATACAACGATTCCATTATCGAAAGGTGTTAGAGATTCCATTTCCAATTTGATGTCCACTGTTGAGTTTTTAAGGATTCATTTTGTTTAGAGCAGTCCATTACAAATATTGGACATGATTTGAATTCGGAATAGTTGAATAATGCATCTTTATCATCTTCACCATAGTAATCACAACGAAATTTCAAAAAATTGCGATAGGCAGGTATATATTGGTTGGCACTGAAGTTCAAATGCATTGCTTCATATGGATAATACTCAGAATTCAGATGTACTTTAAGATTTCTGATGTTAATGTGATCAAAATTTCCAGCCCTTGCTGACCTTGTATACCTTTTACCTTGTTGGAATGCAACAATTATCCAACGTGGTTTTTCCAGTTGCGTTGATGTTTTTATTGGCCATATGTCTGAGGTTGCTTGTTTTAAAGCAGGCAATTCATACAACTCCCATTGTCGAAATGGAACAGTAATAATAGAATTTTTATTGATTCCTTGAAACAAGTTAAGTTTCGCAGCATCACTAAGTGTTAAGTGCGGTACTTTCCATTGAATTTTATTTAAGGTTATTGCGGCATCGACTTCACCATAGTAACAGTTTGTATCGCTTCTAGATCGAATTAAAACCAACTCTTGGCGCATATTCACGATTACCTGACGATAATCCTCCATTATTCCAAATATGTGGTTCAATGGTATGCATACTGTAAAAGATTTTTCTCCATTTTGCTCATCGAATTCTACTTGTAATGGTTCTTCATTCTTTGGTGACCATCCTAAATGACTTAGTGCTTTGCTTTTGCTTGCCGTATAAGAAATATATCCTTTAAGCGTAGATGTTATTCCTGGATTTCTACAAACATCCACTCTCTGACCACCTAACTCATAACGAATTTCTTCGAAAAGAAAGTTCGGGAAATTGTTGGTTAAGCTGCATGCTTTTCTTTCATCTTCTTTTTGAGCTCAAGTTTACCTTCTATGTACAGAAAACTATCATAAGTAGCCGTAATTAGATCTTGACTTTGAATTAAGATTCGTATTTCTTCGGAAGGTCCATATTTAGAAGATCCATATGGAAGATAAGTGTGAATATCTGATTTAATTATAGTATCATCAAAATGTACGTTTTGAAAGACGTTTAACGATTCTGCCATTGTGGTTGAGAACTTTTAAACCTATTGACGTTAAAAAGTATTTCTCTGCAGATGTTAACCGCAATGAAGGTTGATGACTAATTAATGACTTACTGTAGGGATGATGTCTTTATATGAGTTTTTGAAAGATGGAATTGGTCCTGGATTAATTCTCAGACCCATGTTCTTTTAGTTCTAAGCGTACAGTGAATGGTTCACTTTCACCAAAGTCTATTAATTCACCCTTTTGATTAGTCAAATTAATTGTTATATTACTAATAATGTCAGTGTTTACTTCTAAATATTGAGTATTGCTCGGAGTTTTATCTAGACGATAACCTGGAGGAACTGAAACATCAATCTCATATAATACTTTAGCAGGTTTCCCGTTTCGATAAGATCCCTTTATAATGTTGCACTCTACGTGTAGATTAGTGTGTTTAAGTATTTGGATGTCTAACGCAGATGTATGTAAAATATTTGGTTCTAATATTTTAGACTCAAACCCTAGCATGCGCCCAATACAATTTTCTTTAGTAAAATCAATCTCAAATGAACTGTTTATCTCACATTTAAGTGTATTGTTGTTTGCTCTAATGATAAACTTTTCTGTGGGTATTTTAGATTTTAGATAATCGTTAATTTCATCTAACTCATATGCACCGTGTGGAATATTAATCACTTGCAAATGAGATGGATTTGTTCTAAAATAAAATCTATCGTTGCCTGCATAAATGTTTCTAATGCTGTTGCAGCCGTAAAATCCAACCAATCCAATAACGTATTTCTTCCCAAATCTAGCTCTATCGGTGGATAGAAGTTGTAGCTAGCTGTGTTACCAACACCTTCTAAACTGAATGTTATTGACATAACTGAGAAAATTTGATGTTGTGCTGATTATTTATATAAAAATTGTAGGCATAGGTGTCCGCAAATAATTGTATTAAACTCTTGATCTTGGTTGTAATTATAATATATTTTACACCCCCGAAAGTAGTTAATCACTTCGTTTGGTGGTCGAATATTACCGAAACTATCGTAATACCATACCCTTTTACCACGCTTTTTGTAGCAAACCCAATGGGTACCTGGTCCTCTTTGGCTATCTAAGTTAATAATTCCAGATTCATTTTTCCGTGGCAATTTAGGCATGCTATCTCTCATAAAAATATCCCTAAAGTACGGTACGTTTTTGGAGTATTTCTTTAAATCAGTATCCGTTAACGGTCTTTCCGGTAATCTATTCAGTTTTTGGAAACGGTTTTAAGTATAATGCACCACCACCACCAGATTTGTTTGGTTTTAGATATAGTGCACCGCCTTTCTTATTCATGGAGCCTATAGCGACCGATTCCATCATGCGATTATGGCGCGATGTCTCTTCCTGCAATTTTTAGCATTTTAGCATCATTGACTGCTTTAGCAATTCCTGATGCACCGCCAGCTAAAGCACCGATTGCTGATAATCCTGCGAATAACGGAATAAGAAATGGTAAAACCCTCCTTGTTTAGGTAGGGAATTACTCTAGGAACTTTAATGTTTTTCTTTCCTCCTAAATTTTTACCACACGTTTTGCCGTTGAAAGCGCTGACTTTATTGTGTCTGTGAAATTTCCGTTAGGTTTAATTTTTTAGCTATTGTCTTTCGTAAATGCAATAAATTTCCACCATTGCATTTCTTCTTCATATTAGATCGACGTTTACACCCCATTCCCAATTTTCTCTTTGCTTTCATGATGGTACTGACTGCTAAAGCTGCAGTTCGTTCACCTAGCGTTGCGTCTAATGATTTAAAGCGCTCCCAAGCTTTTTTTGTAAAATTTTATCTGCTTTATGTCTACTTTCTAAATCTCGGTAATCTCTGTAACTGATATCATGAAGTTTGCACTGAGCATCTAATTGATTAATGCCGAGGTCACCGCGTGCGAGTCGTTTTTCCAACTTTGTACCAGGACCGCAATACTGGTAACCAGGTAAATGCAATTCAAACGGAAGTTTATTGATTAGACCATTCACCAAACCACCACCACCTACACTCTTTCGCTTCTTAACTAGCATTGTTTACATGGATGGATAGAAGGGGTATTTATACCTAAATTGAGAAAAACAAATCATAGTTATTTCTTTATTCAGTAAATGCTATACATTAGATAAGCAGGACGATAATACAAAATTTCCATTAAACATACAGTGTTATGTGAATTAATATTATACTTAGCATTTATAACATCATCAATATCTTTATAAATGTCATCATCACCACCACTGAATTCTTTCTCACGAAAACGACGGTAGTCAACAACTTGTTGTATGAACTTTTCATAAAAACACACCAGATTGTAAGATTCAAGAAATTCCAATCTATAGCTTACTATATCCTTTAAATTGAATAGTTCTTCTATACTATGTGAGTTGAATGTACAAGAACAGCACTTGTAGTTTTCTATCATAACAGTTTTCAAAATTCTGTCATATCCTTTAATTAATTCCCAATTGTAATAAATACCAAGATTACTAGATAGAGATTCATAATGTTGATCATAGATTATATCTTCTTCATTTACATTTGACCAATCAATTTCATTTTCAATTTCTTGAGATCGAAAAATTGTAATTCTACATATGAATGCCATCTTAGAAGCTCATTCCATTCCTTCATATCCAACACTACATTATTGCTTTGATCACAATTACGCACAATACGCACCACTGGTGCAAGGTTGAGGTGTGTACTGTATCCAATTTCCAGATGTTTTGCATGATGAGTATCGTTCGATAGTTTATAATAGGTACAATCGATTAAGTATTCCTTAGCTGCTTGTTTATACACTTCATCCTTATATTGAAATGATGATGCGCAGTCAGTCTTAGCAGAAGAATAACCTTCATCGTGTTTCTCTTCATTTTACTACTACTACTACCATCACTATTTTGACAGCACCAACAAAATGTTAAATTATTCAGATTGTTACTGCAATGATGTGATGTATCCATATATAACGGTGAACTTCTGAGTTTGGATCGTTCCAGAAATGATTTTATTGCTACTTGCATGACTTTACTTGCTCACAATTTCACTATGACTAAACGCTGCTTAAGAAAATAATTCTAGTATTTCAATTTTACATATGGTGGGGTGCTACTATTAAAAGAAAATGTTATGTTTGTTGTTTTGCCAGCTGCACCCAAACTACTTATAAACACATCCTTCGTGTTTAGGAGTGTTTTAAATTCTTCAATTCGTGTTTCTTCTTTTTTGAAATACACATAAAAGCGTTCCGGTAATACACATTTAAAATCACCCGTTTCTATCACTATACGTTCACCGTACTTAGTATTAATTATATCCATATTCGTTACTTTATACTTTCTCGATATATCGAGCTCGCACGCATTCTTAAAGGGTTTGCAATAGGTGCTTTGGTTTAACCCTGTTAATTCCATATTTAACAATTATGTGTTGCAGACTGATCTCAACATACAGCTCGCTGCAGTTTATATAAGAAATATGCGTCCTACATATTACAACATGCTTAAACTTGTTAAATACCTACTGTTGACCTTGACTATAAATATAATATGATGATGATGATCAGCTCCAAAAATTTATATTTCCGCTAAAAAGTTTGACCTTGAAAATTATATTCTTAGATTTATGATTACCTTGCAATTTCTATTTTTAGCTTTTCACCTTGACCTTTTATACTTCTAAGAAATATGACACCACCGTAGGTCAATAACCTTTGACCTTGAAAACTATTTTTAGATTTATGATTACCTTGCAACTTCTATTTTAGCTTTTCACCTTGACCTTTTATATTTCTAAGAAATATGACACCACCGTAAGTCAATAACCTTTGACCTTCAAAACTATTTTTGATTTATGATTACCTTGCAACTTTTTAGCTTTGACCTTGACCAACTACATTTTAAATCTCCCGCTTAAAGTTCGACCTTGAAAGAGCTCCAAAGCTTCTGATTTCACCACCAGAGGGCGAGTGACTCAAAAATTTAAATCCCCACCACAAGCATGCTTGAGACGTGGAGCGCGTTCTGGCATAACGAGAAAACTCACTTGACCTTGAAATAAATCCCATAAGATTTACATGGGTGACCTTGAACTGGTCCAGGATCGGCCTTATATGTCTACTGAGATCGTATAGAGCTTAGATATGACTGGTACTAGTTCGGGGAACATTTCTTTAAGGCAATAGCTGGGATACCGTCTGGGCCAGTCGCCTTATTGAGATCAAGCCTACTGATGATCGATTCCAAGAGCTTGTACCGAAAATGAATTGGTTTCATAGCGTATGAAGTAGAGTTGACTAGGGCACATCTTTTCCAGAATCATTGCGACATGAGTTTGATGCAAACAAATCCACAGGATCATTGGTTTTGTCTACAAAATCAGAAACTACCAATCCGTCAATAGATATCAGGGGGGGGGGGGGAAATGAAGATGTTCCAAAGTTTTTACTAATGGTTTTAGCTGAAGACGTTGTTCGAACAACTTTTTAGTTTTAATGGTATCTACATGACTGTCGACCGATTTATTAGATTTCCATTTGATGTAGCATTTATTTTTTAAAGATATTGCATCAGCACGAGCCTTATTGAACCAGGGTTGGGAACGTGAATGACCTATACGATACTGTTTTTTTGGCAATGTATAACTCCAATTCCATGAGGATGACTTCAGATACTGAAAGAGCGATGTCCGAAGAAGAGGACGACTTAGAACAATTTTCACGCCATGGAAAGGTTGCAAAGGAATTTCGTAAATCACGCTATCGAGCTGACTTAAAACACCACAAGGTTCTATAGGTTTTGCGAACAACAGTGGAATTAGGTGGTAGGCATGTATACTCCATGCCAGCCGGGGAGGTACCACCACCCTTACCATGGGCTCCTTAATATTGGGTCTCCGATTTTCTGAGCTCGGTAAGGGCTGCCGGTTACCTTTTCCATCATCCTCAATCTATTCTCATCCTTATTCTTCCTTCTCGCCCTCACTTTCTTCCTATCGGATTAAAAGTCCCAAATTAAAAAATAAGATGGCTGTGGTTTCTAGGGTTATAAATCCCGGACGTAAAATCCTGCCCCATTCGGATGTCCGGGAGGGCAGGGCCCAAGCGACCTCGGTCATCGAAAGTATCAACTTTCTGATTCACTACTGCAACATCCGCGGTATCAGGTCTAATCTTAATGCTATTCACCAACATCTTGAACAATTACAACCTGATATATTTTGTTTCTGTCTGAAACACAAGTCTCCTCGGAAAGCTCCGAGTCACCCGACTTGCAATTTCCTCAATACCATCTTCACTCTAACTTTCGATATAAAGGAGGCGTATGTGCCTACATCAAGGACAGAATTGCTTGCAAGAGGGTTTCTTCCTTAGAAAATAAAAATTTTGACGTGATTTGGTTTAAACATTCTGGTCCTAATTTTGTGAAATTCTACTGTTGCATTTATAGGTCTCCTAATGACAGCAACTTTCAAGACTTCTTCGATTACCTTAGTACGAAAGTTGACTATCTCCTGTCTCAGTTTCCATCTTGCGATATCTCATTTGTAGGCGATTTCAATGTTCATAACTCTAATTGGCTTCAATTTTCATCTACTACAAATCCCGCTGGTCATAGTGCAGAAACATTTGCTATTTCATGTGATCTCACACAAATGATTTCTGAACCCACAAGAATCACTGATAACCCTAACCATACTCCACATCTTCTAGATCTCTTTCTTACATCAAACCCTCTTGTTTATAAAACTTTCGTTCTTTCGCCTTTAGGTCTTTCCGACCATTGTCTAATAAAAATCATTTCTACTGTACCTAATTCCACTGTTGTTCGCAAAACCGATAGAACCTTGTGGTGTTTTAAGTCAGCTCGATGGAGTGATTTACGGGATTTCTTTGCAACCTTTCCATGGTGTGAATATTGTTTTAAGTCGTCCTCTTCTTCGGACATCGCTCTTTCAGTATCTGAAGTCATCCTCATGGGAATGGAGTTATACATTCCAAAAAAACAGTACCGTGTAGGTCATTCACGTTCCCAACCCTGGTTCAACAAGGCTTGTTCTGATGCAATATCTTTAAAAAATAAATGTTACATTAAATGGAAATCTAATAAATCGGTTGACAGTCATGTAGAATACGTTGGTACTAGAAATATCTGCAAAAGTGTCATCACTAAAACTAAAAAGTTGTTTGAACAACGAAAACGCAATGAACTAGCTACATCTCCTTCAGGCAGTCGTAAATTTTGGTCTTTAGCAAAAGCCATTAGTAAAAACTTTCGAACATCTTCATTTCTGGCATCTATTGACGGATCGGTAGTTGCTGATTCTGTAGACAAAGCCAACGTTTTTGTGGATTTGTTTGCATCAAACTCGTGTCTCATGATTCTGGAAAAGATGTGCCCTAGTCAACTCTTCTTCATACGTTATGAAACCAATTCATTTTCGGTACAAGCTCTTGGAATCGATCATCAGTAGGCTTGATCTCAATAAGGTGAATGGCCCAGACGGTATCCCAGCTATTGTCTTAAAGAAATGTTCCCCCGAACTAGTACCAGTCCTATCTAAGCTCTATACGATCTCTATATCTTCTGGGGAATTCCTTCAACATGGAAGTTAGCAAATGTTCAACCTATTCCCAAAAAAGGTGATAAGACCGATCCCTCAAACTACCGGCCAATTGCCATCACTTCCATTTTGTCTAAAATCATGGAAAAAGCCATCAATCAGCAACTGCTCACGTTTCTTGAAACTAACAAACTCCTTAGTGACCATCAATATGGGTTTAGGCAAAGTCGTTCAACAGGCGATCTTCTTTCATATGTGACCCAAGTTTGGAACAATACAGTAGAGCAGTCCGGTGAAACAGTTGTAGTCGCTTTAGATATCTCAAAGGCATTTGACCAAGTTTGGCATAAGTGTTTACTTGCCAAACTCACCTCGTTTGGGTTAAATGATGCGCTCATCAACTGGGTTGGGTTTCTAGTTTCCTTGATCAAAGACGATTACGTGTCGTAGTTGATGGCTTTTTTTGAAAAGAAGTTAGCATTAACGCGGGCGTACCACAGGGATCCGTTATAGCGCCTACACTTTTTTCTGCTGTACATAAACGACCTTATTTCTTCAACAACTAACCCCATCCATTGCTTTGCTGACGATTGCACTCTTCACTGTAGTTCATCTCAGTCTACTCATAGTGATAATCCACCTTCTATGTCAAATCAAGAAATTAAAGCTGAAATGGCAAATTCAATCAACAAAGACATTCAACGTATTCTGGAATGGGGAAGCAATAATCTAGTTAAATTTAATGCTAACAAAACTCAGTGTTGCCTTATGTCCGCCAAAAAAGATCGATCATTTCCTGTTGTAAGTATGAATGGCTCAGTTCTTAAGTTTTCAGACTCTATTACTCTGTTGGGTATGACTATCTTCAAATCTCTCATGGGTTGACCATCTTCTGTCAGCTACCAAAACAGCTGCTCGTAAAATAGGCTTTTTGTACAGATCTAAGCAGTACTTTACCTCTCGACAACTCCTTTTGCTGTATAAGGCCCAAATTCGGCCTCATCTGGAATATAATTCTCACCTTTGGGTTAGTGCTCAATACGCTCTCGATATCGTTGAACGTATTCAAAAGAGAGCGATTAGGCTTATAAATGACCCTCTTTAACTTCTCACATACAGTCCCTTGAGCATAGAAGGATGGTTTCAGTTCTTTCTTTGTATTATCGTTATTACAACGGCTATTGTGCTGGTGAATTACATTCTTTGATACCATCTCCGGCTATCTTTGCGAGAAACACTCGGTTCGCTCAATCACATCATCAGTATGCAGTACAAATCTCCACTTGTCGTACCAAACGGGCGCAATCCACATTTTCTACACGGCTTCTAAACTCTGGAATGATCTCCTAGTTCCTGTTTTCCTCTCACTTATGATATGAGAAAAGTTAAGGTAGCTGTTCATAGGCATCTATTGGCAATTCATTATCCCTCTATCCATCCTCCTAAGTGTTCCTGAGTGCTTTAGCACGATAGGCCTTATTTAGCCTGTTCAGGTCCACAACCATAAAAAAAAAAAGGTACAGTAGAAATGATTTCTATTAGACAATGGTCGGAAAGACCTAAAGGCGAAAGAACGGAAGTTTTATAAACAAGAGGGTTTGATGTAATAAAGAGATCTAGAAGATGTGAGTATGGTTAGTTATCAGATTCTTGTGGGTTCAGAAATCATTTGTAGAGATCACATGAAATAGCAAATATTTCTGCACTATGCCAGCAGGATTTGTTGTAGATGAAAACTGAAGCCAATTAGAGTTATGAACATTGAAATCGCCTACAACTGAGATATCGCAATATGGAAACTGAGACAGGAGATAGTCTACCTTCATACTAAGGTAATCGAAGAAGTCTTGAAAGTTACTGTCATTAGGAGACCTATAAATGCAACAGTAGAATTTCACAAAATTAGGACCAGAATGTTTAAACCAAATCACGTCAAAATTTTTATTTTCTAAGAACGAAACCCTCTTGCAAGAAATTCTGTATTGAGGAAATTGCAAGTCGGGTGACTCGGAGCTTTCAGAGGAGAGTTGTGTTTCAGATAGAAACAAAATATCAGGTTGTAATTGTTCAAGATGTTGGTGAATAGCATTAAGATTAGACCTGATACCGCGGATGTTGCAGTAGTGAATCAGAATGTTGATACTTTTGAAGAGCGAGTTCGCTTGGGCCCTACCTTCCCGGACATCCGAATTGGGGAGGATTTTACGGCCGGCATTTATTACCCTAGAAACCACAGCCATCTTATTTTTTAATTTGGGATTTTTAATCCGATAGTAAGACAGTGAAGGCAAGAATGAAGAATAAGGATGAGAATAGATTAAGGATGAAGGAAAAGGTAACCGGCAGTCCTTACCGAGCTCAGAAAATAGGAGACCCAATATTAAGGAGCCCATGGTAAAGGTGGTGGTACCTCCCCGGCTGGCATGGAGTATATATATACATGCCTACCACCTTGTTTGTTAAAATTAAACAGAATACTCCTAGTTTTGGAAGTGTTTATTGCCAATATTTGCTAATCACAATTATTGCAAATTATTGTTATGGCAAAATACAAACAAACATTCTTCATTAAATTAATATAATTTACAAAAAAAGTTGAAAATGATGACCCTGATGCTGTAGACATAAATAATTGATTGTGAATATAACGAAAATTTAATACAGGAATGAAGAATGAACGGAAAAATAATAATAAAAGCTAATTAAAAACACGTGCGACTATGGCAAAAAATGTGGAAACCGATTAATTTTGTAATATAAATCTCAGTGTTGCAAATATTAAGCAAAGAAATTTCTTAGATTTGACATAACGTCAACTTACTGTAAACAACACAGATCGAACACAAATGACAAAATGTTCAAAAGAAGGTTATGATCAACAACGTCGTGTCCAATAGAAATATTATATGTCCCCTGACAACATTTACTGTTGCCGAGGCCAGAAATATAAATACCAACCATCGTACTCCAGCTTTAACCAAAAATAAACTAATTCATTCTCTTACCATTAAAATCAACGTGCATATGTCTTTGAAGGAACATTTTTGTTGCAAATGAACAGTAGACTGTCCCATGGAAGTTTCGCGGTCTTTTGCGGACACCATAGGGAATGTGCAATTACTTTTGCGCAAAATATGTATTGTAATAAGAAGTAACTCAATTTATGTCAATCTAAAATGTGCTGAAATTGAAAATAGGCAATTCATATAATTTATATAAAATACGATACCATTAAGGAGAACATCTAGACAATTGCAATCTAGAGATAAAATCTTTCGCTTTCGCAGTAATAAATGGAAATAAGTTCTACTAAAATTTAAGCACCTATTGTCTGCACCGGCTTCGATAGCGTTCCAAAGTACACTTAATTCAATGTTGCTTTCAATAATTGAAAGAAAATATTTCAAAGCATGATATTGACTTTACTCGCAGTAATTCAAATCTTACTAAAATGATGGTCGTCTCATATTATCCTTACTTACATGATTAGGACGGAATGAAGACAGTGTTGTATCATTGAAGGACACGAGACAGTCAGATAAATTCAAAAATTACAGTTTGCGAGCTTTTTTATGATAGTTTAGCGACACGTAAAGAACTATCAAGAAAAACTGTACAATTGAAAAATAATAATCAAATTTACAAGTAATTTTATCACATTTTAAAGTAAATACGAAATTAAATTATAACAATTACTTTTACAACTCTGACCAAGAAAATCAAATCATGACTATTTCAAATTAAATATTAAAGCAAATCAGTTCGTAACACAGTTCATAAATATGCAGGTTGAGTAAATTAGAAAACGTATTAAAAAGGAACAGCTTTATCATGGCCACGTTGTTATGGGCCAAATAAACACTAGCATATTAGCCCGCACAAACTGCGTATTTCCGACGTAGTTTTGTGAGATGGGCGTGGTCCTGACTTAGAAACATACACTTTCTAGGACACACATTGATGCTTAACAAAAAGTGAAAATCACGAACGTGTTCTAAAATTGTTTACGTAAAGCAAGAATCCAAAGTATTCACTTCAAAACAGCTCACGTGACAACTGGATAAATACGTAAAATGCTTTATATATTACTAAAAATTTACCATATTTGGTAACACCATTTTATTTTAAATCTACTCGTAATTTTTTAAATAAGGAGAAACTTACTAGTTACTAGTTATTTACAACATTAATTACGACTCTATTATTCACATTGTCTTTAATGACATTGGCACAGCTTTAATTGTATTACTATAGGGGCCCCTCGATGTCGGTTGCTCTTTACGGACCTGCAGTGCCAAATATGACCACTCCGTATGCCTACTAATAAAATACAACTGAGTTCCGTTTGATCGGTAAACAATAAAATCCAATTGCAAGAAACACTATTACTATTGATTGAATTGTTTAATTACAAAGTCAGAACATTGCGTTTCAATAAGTAGAAGAGTCACATTTTTGAGAAAACCATTCTTTCCAACTGCCAATTGGCTGACTACAAATTTCGCAAATACGTACGGTTGTATCCTATAATTCGGCACTACCGCATGTAACGGGTTAACTTTTTGGGTACCAATCTTTAATGCCTTGTGTTAAATTTTGTTTGTTTTAATTTTTAAGTATATCCTGTACGTATGAAGTGCAAATTTAGCTGTGTAGCTAGTAGAATATACGCAACTTGCTATTGTGTGAATATAGTTAAGTGAGAATAATAGTGAAAATGCAAAGAATTTTTCGATTGTCCATGAATGCAATGTGCAAATAAACGAATAAGTGTTATGCGTTAGAAGAAGTTTTTTCGAGTGAACAGTGTTTAAGGGAGCCTCAAAGAGAAGCAGAGTCGCATTAAATTTGAGCAAGGGTATATACGCGGGCTATACAGACCTTCAATTAGACGTTTCTAGAGTACTGAGTGTATTAGAATTATGAAAATGTGTATACTGGGGTTTTTCGCATTTTCCAATCGATTAAATGTCATTGTCGTGTGACTTCCGATTCTACCGGAAGTCGACGTCAACTCGCTTATTTCAAATGGAATGTGCCCTTTTCAGATTGTACGTCAAATTTAAGGGTACCTTGCATTAGCATACCCTATCCTTATCTTTAATAGTTTTCGAGATATCTTGAGTTTTCACAAAAATTATCAAAAAACTTAAGTTTCATTTACTCGGTCATATCTCTGTTAGTTTTTCACCTAGGAAGTTAGTTCAAATTTCAATAGATAAATCACGAAATATAATCGAATATCTGGAATATAAGAAAGCTAGCTTGATTTATACAGGATGCCTAAAATTACTGTACCAATTGTGACAAATTAAAAATAAAATAACTCGCTTATTTACATGGAACACCCTGTGTTTTATTATGTTAATCCACGCATTTTTTAATTCCTATTCGATTGGTATTTGCAGTCCCTATACTTAAATATTACGGATTTAAAGATATTTGGATATTATTACGGTCACTAAAATAATGGGGTGGTTAACCGTCAGGGTGGCTTTGAAACCAAACCCTTAAACGTCACTTACAAAAGTCAATACAAAAGGCATTTATTCTAAATACCAACAATATTGAACAATAGGAACGTAAAAATTTATTTAACATAAGTAGGACTTAAATTTAATTATCATTTATGGAGAGTACAATAGAATTGTTAGAGCAACATAATGCGTATTTGAAGAAAGACATCCGGAAAAACAATATTTTTATTTGATTGGAATTTGCGAAAAACCCCAGTATACAAATTTTCAGAATTCTAATACACGCAGTACTCTAGAAACCTCTACGTGGAACACCCTGTATAATAGTACCGATACGAAGTTCAATTAAGGGTATTCAACTTTGCGCCATTAAGCTGGGTGTAGCTCAAAACCATTCTATGAGCACTTTGCTATTATTATCCCTAATCCGAAGTTAGATAGACATTTTATAGTATGCTTTTCGTGAGCCTTTCAAATAAGTGTAAAAGAAGATGGATTAAAAAGTACGGATGTTCTGTTGAACAACGTGAACCCATTTCAGTGTATGGCATTGACGGATTTTGAAACAGCATATATCAGTGCTAATTCTGCGAAAGATATCCATGCAGGCGTGCATGTGTGTAAGTACCTACAAAGCGTAATTTTATAATCTTTAGAACGATCAGTGAATCTAGATTAATATATCAATACCTAAGGATATATCCATTTGGTTGGTGGTAAATAAGTTTTACAGGAAATAAAATAAAAGTTAAGTTAAATCATTATAATCCTTTTTCTCTTTAGTTTGTAATAAAACTATGTTTTATCAATTTTTGCATTCTATTGGCCCACCAAACCCATGAACAAAACAACTGTCATACTGAGGCTATTAACTTTTTAAGTTCATACGTAAAATCAAAATCCTGCAATGTTTCATTTAGCAATGTTTTATGTAATAAAGATCTAGTTATTATTTTCTAAAATAAAATTAGATTTTATAGTTGGCTTTATACGTTTTCGGAACTGTTATATTAATAGCAATATATATATATATATATATATATATATATATATATATATATATATATATATATATATATATACGTTTATATATTTCATAAATTTATTTTGACATGTCAATTAATTATTAACCGTATTATCATTTACCCAGGGTGATAACTGTAATTGTTACCAAAATACTTAAATCTACCTAAAAAAATTTAAAACACATGATTTAATACCCAAAAGACGAGTATTTTAATTACTCAATACATATTTATTTATTCAATAAACATAATTGAAATTTTCAATGAAATACAATAAATAATCAAAATATGCATACATTTATAGTCTTTTTATAGCATCTTTAAACTATGACCTGGTTTCCACAAGTAAATGTTACAATTACAAACCAAAACGAATTTTGCATTATGGTGCAGATACCAACTACGCACTGCAGTAAATAAAAGGAATAGTTCATGTAATAAATTAAGTACACAAATGCCGGTATTTAAACGGTTGCCACACTCAATTCTCCGAGAGCTCAGGCAAATCCTAGTAATTTATATTGCATAATTATGAGTAATCGGAATATACCTTGCACAAAGCTTTGAGCGTAGATATTGAATAAATAATACGCAAGTAAGTAAAAATTCGCAAATAGTAACGTTCAAAGTTTTAGTTATCTTTTAGATACCGTGCAACAAGCACGAAGTATACAAGATACCTCAACGAGATACCTCAATGGAGTACGTAATTTCTACAAACGGCAGTAATTTGTGTTTTGTATATTATTAGCTAACACAACCTTGAGGACTGGATAAACTTCAGATGGAATAAACGTAAGCTTTCCTATCCTTCTACGATTTACCTTGGTAGATAAGTGTAGCGATTTCAGTGAAATTTGTAAAAAAATTTGATGGAGATCGTATTACCATTTATGCGGAAGGTAATGTTAACATCGCGGGTGATATAAAATATCCAGATATACGTGTCTGTAAAATTTTCCAAAATTTTATTTCCGAGCTAAACTCGTTGAAAAGATGTAGAAATCCTTTAACAAATAAATGGTATGGTAGTAAATGATATAGCCAATAATGAATCGATTACTTTTAGTTAATTAAACGAAGAAAATTATTTAACCACTCCATTAGGATTGCGTACTTTCTAAATTTTTGAAATTGTTAAAAAGCAAATTCGAGATTCTAGCTGTACCGCTAACTGGCGTCAATGCAATGAATTAATATTATTTTTAAGATAGGAATTTAAATAAATAATAGTAATTAATTGAATTTTAATATAATATTAAATATATAAGTGTGTACAAAGATGCCTTATTAAATCGGAAAATCCTAATTTAAATAGAAAATACCTAATGCAGATAGTGTAAGCTGTGAACTGTGGTATGACATATGTTTTTGCCTAAGGCGAAAATTTTTAATCAAATTCTTTAGAGAAGTAATTTAATTATCTGTTAATTAACAATCTCAATTTTTAGATACCACCATTAACAAATAATGTTTCTTTTCTTTGAGTAAATAACACTATTAAGATTTTTTACACGTCAAAATCACCACCGACTACCACCACCTACGATAAACCAATCACACATGCCTACGTAAGAAACAAAGCCGTATCCGCTTACGCCAAGACTGCATACAACCTGCCGAGTTATTCCCGAGGTATTTACCGCCTCGGGGATTTCTTGATTTGCACCTGAAGCTTTTTGAAACGTTTTCCGCTTCAATAATTTACCCCTGACTTGCCATCGTTTAAGACACGTTAGCATAATCACCTAACCAGTTACAAACTCAGCACGAAAGCACCACGAAGGCGAATATTTTCTAGCGTCGCTGTTTTCTACCGTCGGATAGAGATAAGTATTCCTATTCTATCGATACATATAGGATCACTAGTGGTTATGGGCCATCCATCTTTATTGGCCCGTAATTCTATTTACAGGCGTATAAAAGGAAAAGGAAAAGGCCACGTATTTCATTCCCTCCCCAAGGGGGAAGGCGGGCTGCTCGAGCTTTCCGAGCTCCTTCAGCCACAATCATGGATTCCCAGCATACATACATGCATTACGTATATATCCATGGCAGGATTAAGGATGGGTGTGGTCAGGATAGGATCGGAAGGAACGGGATTCTGAGGGGGAGAATACTACCCCAGCATTCGCCTAAGCAGCCGCACATGATGTGCATATACGCAGTGATCATGCCGCTACATGTGTATGAGGAAAACCCCTGAAGAAACCTCATACAAGGTAGACGGTAACGGGAATCGAACCCATTACCTCCCGAATGCTAAGCGGATCGTGTCACCACTACGTTACCAGCTCGGTATAGGCGTACAAACATTTACATGCCGCATTAAACAACCAGGCGCGAAGAGAGTTATTGTATTTTAAAACCTCACCAAAGTCGTAATGTTCATAGTTATTATGCATCACTTGTTAAAATAAAACCCGCCGTTGCTAAAGTAAATATTGAACATTTAGTTAAAGAAATTTTGTTTTGAGTAAATAAGCTAAAATCCAGTTGCTTGATAGATATTTGTGATAATTTCTGTTACGAAAGATTCTTATTCTTATTTTAATTATACAGTGTGTCCAAAATTGGTTTGTGCAGTATTGCTATCTTGGAAACTATAAGAGATCGAAAGACGGTGAAATGGAGAAAGTTTTAGATAATTTTGAGCCCACTAAAATGGTATTCTGAAATCAAGCCTATCTCAAATATTTTTCAAAATATTCGAAAAGAACTGAAAATCGACAATTTTTATTTTTAGATGTATGTCTTTTATTTGAACAGATGTAAAAAAATATATTACACTTTGCCATGCCACTTTTTATCCTCTATTGATTGGTCACAGAAAAAAATTAATCCGACGTTTCGTAGATTAGAAGACCGTCATCAACTTTATTTTTTCATATGGGGCGGAAATTAGCTAATGGTATAAAATGATTCCTTTTTTATTCTAAATCCAACGATGTATAACACTTAATGATAATTCGACGTTTCGGTCCTCATTCTTGACATTTTCAAATAATTTTTTCTTATTTTTAGGAAACATTTTTGAAAAAAAACACTACCAAAGCAATTTATTCTGGAAATGTACATTTATTTCAACTCATAATGCATAATAGGACGTTTCGACTCATCAAAAGCATCGTCAAGTAATCTCTTATGAACAGTAGCTACCTATTCGCAGATAACTATTTATTACGATATCGAAAAAGCCTTTCCAAACCTTGTATTAAACAATGACAAATAAACAACTATTTTATTAAGTTTAAATTTAAGTAAACACCCAACAATACATTTACTTCAAGTGAAAATATTGAAAAAATGTGAAAAATCCTATTAAAACACTTAAAAATTAACTACAGCTAAATGATGAATGCGATTATTGTAAATTTCTGGTAGTAGGCTTTGATGAGTTTAAAACAATTATTGTATAACAATTATGTTATAAAAAAGACTACAATAATTTCTCACATTTTAATGAACATTGTTTGAAAATGGCGTTAAATTATTCTAACGAAGAGAATTTTGATATATTAGTGTGCTATATCAAAAATGAAAGAAATGATACCAAAGCTAGTGATGACTATTTTCAAATGTATCCCAAAAGAATACAACCTGGCAGAAATCATTTTAATAATGTAGTAAGAAATTTAATCGAATTTGGAAGTTTTGAAAAACCACGCAAGTATGCGATCGATAATGAGAATCGTAACGGAAACATTTTGGAATATTTTGACGAAAATCCGAATTCTTCAGTACGAAATTGTGGCACGGAGTTTCATATTCCAAAATACACTATACAGAATGTTTTGAAAGTTATTATATATCATCCTTACAAGCCTGCAAGACCGTGACTTTTACAGGAAAATGGGATTTTGTAATTGGGTCCTCTAGATTTTGGCATTTGGGGTTACATTAAAAATCAGGTATTTTCCAAACCTTGTACGACAAAGGAAGATATGATGCAGAGAGTCTTACTTGCTTTTAATTCTCTAACAACCGTCCATATTTCCAGGATTAAGTTAATGAAAAGGATTCATAAATGTTTAGAAGTAGATGGTGCTAATTTTGAACACTTATTATAAAACTTTATTTGTTTAATATTACATTTAGTTATTTTTGTTTGTAAGTTATCTAATTAAATTAATACAAAATACCTAGTCAACGTTTTTAATGATATCCACAATTAATAATCCTTTCAGGCTATTGGTTACTTTTCAGAATTAATCACAAAATATCACCTTAAATAATGGAAATCATGGCCTACCCTTTACTAATGTCGAAATAATTAAGTGTTATATTTTAACTAAGATAATGAAATATCTCAAAAGTGGTTGGATTTAGGTATAGGGAATACTGATACCAAACGAATTGGCTTAAAAAAATACAGCGGAAAATGTAATAAAATACAGAGTGTTCTATTTAAAGTAAGCAACTTATAAATGATTTAAATTGTGCATGTTGGCGGCTAAGTTTAAAACACCATGTATGAAATATCAATGAGATGGATATATGGAGTTAACGGGCAAGCGCTTGTTGTTTAGTGGTTACAATTTCACGTCACTAGCTTCGTTATTAATGGAGATATCGTTATTAAATGTGGACTAAGATTTTTTCAAAATTAACCCATTAACGCCCATTGGCATATACATAGATCACTCAATATAAATTATTGTAAACAATAAAGTTATTAACAAAAATTATTTTTATAATTTTTATAACATATATTGTAGTGTGTTTTATCATTATCTGATATAATCTATTTAAATTTTTATTGCATTATATTTGTTATTAATTTTTAAAAGTGACTGTTTTGCAAAATTTTACAAGGTGTTGCTTATTCACCTCTAATTATTTACCAAATAACTTTGGTGCTTTCATATTTTGGATATATAATAACAAATGGAATATGTAAATTGTAGTATATTTAGCTTTCCATACTTTTCAATAATAACAATGTTTTAAACAATTTAACCTACTGATCTATGTATATACCACTGGCCACATACAATATCAAACTTTGCCCTTGCACGTGAAGAATTTTGTCATCGGCGATCCTCGAACACCAACGTTTGGCAAGTCAACGACCTACCGCTTCGGCGTTTACTTACTCTTTATGATTTGATTAGTGCAAGTTAGGTTGCAATTCTGATGACACGTTATCTAGTTAGTTTGTGATTACGGTCTTGCGAAGTATAAAAATTTCTAAGGACAAATAGTTAAAAAATGGCTTCTCAGTGCAGTTCACGCCAAGCATTGAGTATGCAGGAGTTAGAGGACATTATCAATGATCCCAATTTTTATAATGATCCAGAAAGTGAAACCATAGATATAACAGTTATTCCACCTGACGTTGATTACCTTACCGATGAAGACGACCAAGACCGATGATACAGGTATTGTTGACGTTGTAGACATTCCTGGCCAATTTGAAGTAGAGCAGTACAACAACGATGTGGTAGAAGACATTACTCCAACTCCTGAATCGTCTTCCTCTTCTAATAAACATCAGAGGTTGACGACAACAGAAGCAAAATGGAGAAAAGTTGATCCAAAATATTAGTTTGCAGATACTGATTTCAAAGAGATTGAAAAAAATAAAGTAAGTGAACTCACGAGCAAGTATGGATACAAAGACTCCATTGGAACTTTTTGAATGCTTTATCAATGCCGAAATTTTGGAGCACATCAAAGAGGAAACGTTACGTTATGCCTCCAACGTAAAAAAACGATGCCACTTTTGAACTCGACATTCGTGAACTAAAATGTTTCCTGGGAATTATTATGCTCTCCGAATACCACAAACTGTCATCAGAACGGATGTACTGGGCCACTGATGAAAATTTGGGCATCAAAATTGTGCAATAAGGTTTATCAAGAAACAAATTCACAAAAATAAAATCAGTGTTGCACTTTGCAAATAATGACGAACTTGATAAAAACGACAAATGTTTCAAAGTTCGACCACTTATCGAAAAGGTGAATAAAACGTTCAAACAGTATGGTGTGTTCTCATCACATTTATCGGTCGACGAGATGATAGTCAAATATTATGGACATCATGGACTCAAAGAATTTATACGCGGAAAGCCAATACGATTTGGCTATAAGTTATGGGCATTGTGCGGATCCAACGGATTTTGTTTCAATTTTAGTTTTTATACGGGGAAAGAGAAAAAAACGCATCCCGGTTTGACTCTAGGTTCCCGTGTCGTGACAGACTTGCTATCATGTGTATCAGAACCAAACGATTATGTCGTGTTCTTCGATAATTTTTTCACCAACCGGGACTTGCTTGTACATTTGGGACATCGAGGATTTCGAGCTACAGGAACGGTACGAGAAAACAGAACTGACAAGTGCCCCTTGAAATCTGTTAAAGATTTATCAAAAGAAGATCGTGGATCATTTGATCATAGGTTTGATGTTACATCAAACATTCTTATGGTACGATGGCACGATAACAAATATATTATTGTTGCAAGTAACTACGATACCCTGAAGCCATTAGCTAATGTGTCACGTTGGAAAGGAGCAACTAAATGCAGAGCAGCAGTTGTCCAACCCCGGCTGATAAATAATTATAACAAATACATGGGAGGAGTAGATCAACACGATTGGTTGATCGGTAAATATGGCGCAAGTATTCGAGGAAAAAAGTGGTATTGGCCCATATTTACACGAATTATAGATATGGCTCTTACTAATGCTTGGATTTTATATCGCCACTTACATGGAAAACAAAGTCTGAACTGCTTAGAATTTCGAAGAGCCGTGGCTGTTCCTTATCTCAAAATAATATCCTGTAATAAGCGACTAATAAGAATTCACAGGACAGTTGTTCTAGATGCAAGATACGACGGATTGGATCACGTGCTACATTTTCAAAATCAACAACGACGCTGTCAACGAGTAAATTGTAAAAGTAGACCAACGTCCTTTTGCGTAAAGTGCAATGTTACTATGTGTGCAAAATGTTTCCAACCTTACCACACTAAATAATTTTTTATAAATAATATCATTTATAAATAAATAATTTGATTAACAATATGCATTATTTTTATTATTATAAATTTATATATTTAGAATTAAAAAACATTGCATCTGAAGCATAATATAAGTTTGCTAAGTGCTCCATATTACACATGATATTGTATGTGGCCAGTGATCTATATATAGATCACCCTATACCTAGTAAAACTAAACACCTGGAATTTTTTAAGTATTTTTTTCGGCTTTCCGTGGTCCACTTTAGTTGATATCTGAACAGTTTTCATTTGAATTCAAAAAATTTTGTTCTTGGGCGTTAATGGGTTACAAAAAAAAATCGAAATATCTCGAAACTACTTCATTTTTGGTATAGGACATTGTGCACAAATTTTATCTAGAATTTCATGTAGAATTCGAAAATAAAATAAAAAACATTAGATTCCATTTAAAATAACAAAGTTGACGTCTATTTCCGGTATAACCGAAAGTACCACATTCAGGACAATATTATATTTGAACTCAGTGTCATCAAAAACCTACAGCTTCGTAATTTCAGATTTTTAACATGACTGTATCCGCCGTTACTTTTAATAAAAACTCTTCGCGCCACACCCTGTATATTAAGTTAATAAAAAAAACTTCAGAACGGCTGTTAATAGGAAAACATCTTAATTAAATTTTGTATCAATTGCGAAACTATCGATTTGATATTTTGCTTCTTTGCACCAGGATTCTAATTTTTGTTCATTTGTATGTTTTTCACTTTAAAAATCAATATACTAAACATTTTCAGTTTATATTTAAATTAAAGAGAATAAATTTCATTTCCCGTTGTACACATTCTTATTTACAGTAATACGTCATTAATTTCAAATTAGCAAATAATAATGTCAATGAAATGCTGGAATGTATGTATCTCAACAAAACTGATTACAGAACCTGCAGGTTTCTTTGGCAAAATACAATTTGTTACTTGCTAATGATAAATACTTAGCATACCTCAAAATTCGTTATTCGCTGTTGTAAAATTCCGCCTCTGAATATTTTTATTTTATTACAACTGAACGATTTACAAAGACTAACAAGTACGATTAATTAAGCACGAATAATTGAAATTTGTTATGAACGAATAAGTTCAAAGTACGAGTACTTACTTGTACGTTCAAATCCTACTCGATGTAAACTTTTTATGTATGTATTTAATAAAATTAATAATAATTTTTTAAATTAGGAATTATTTGCAAACCTTCATGCGTTAATCAGCACTATGCTTTATAAAACATGTTTTTTAAAGTAGTATTATCGTATCACTTTTATAACTATTTATATTAAAATTTTTAGCGACGCATTTGGCTTACATGCGGGTTTTAGGTTTAGCCATTAAATGTTATTTAAGCCGAAACATTGGTCTTACAGGCCCAAGTCATAGAATATCTGCTGATCGCGGCAACAGTGTAAGCCCCACGCGCACATCCGTTTAAATACTTTCTGAGCAGTCTAAAACAAGCATAGTCCTGGCTCCTACAATGTTTGCGTCATAGTAACAGTAGTTTTGTAAACGCGCAGGTCTAGTAGGCCAGGTATTTCGAATTACGGTGTTTTTTATGACAGGTGTAGGAGGCCACTTGTTACGTATTGTGTATTGATGAATAATAAGGTATTTTATATTTTGTATTAATAAGCATAATTACTTTCATAATTTGTAATTTTATAGTGAGCCTGGATAGAGCAGGACCTAGCGTCGTTGGCTGTACTAAGACAGTAAATCTGGCTAACCCAGATTTTGCTAATAAAATACAGGCCTTGCTACTTTCTGAAGATCAAGATTTATATTTATCAGACCGAAAGACTGATGAGGCGACTAGAAATGTTATAGATGACTGAGATGAAGATCCTGACTATGTAATTCACCAAAGTGAATCTTCTAGCGGTGAAGAATCGAATTCAGAATCCAAATTTTTGGAATTAGATGAACCTTCGAATGTAGTACAACAGTCCAGAATCGATTCTTTACAAGCAGAAGCGGCTCATATGAACATATTCAATGGCAGGGAATGGAGCGTCCAAGAAACACAAGGATTCGAAGGCCAGGTCTAACAGCGTTAAGCAGGACTCTGGGAAATAGCCCTTTTAATTCAGATATTTGGAATTTGTTGATTGCTGATGATCTGCTAGAAGAAATTGTAACATGTACAAAAAAAATTATTGTAATGAAAGAAAAGTTGTCTGATTCGACACAAATATAGTTGAGATGAAGGCTTTACTAGGACTATCTTCAATTATAAAATCTTCTCATGAAGATATGCTTCAACTGTTTTTAAAGATGTTTTGGGTCGCCGGATGTATAGAATGACGGTGTTTTTGAAAAGGTTTGAAATACTGTTATCTTGTATTAGATTTGGCAATAGCTTGGATCTCGAAGAGCGGAAGAAAACTGATAAAACAGCGGCTATTTCTAACATTTTCAATAATTTTGTGTCTAATTGCCAGAAGCTACTCACGTTGGGTGATTGTGTAACTCTGGATGAGATGCTTCTTCCTTTTAGAGGTCACTGTGGTTTTCGAATTTACATGCCTAGTAAATTTGCGAAATACGGCATAAAAGTAATGCGCATGACAAATGCTAAGAGCTCGTCTTTCTATAATGGGTATATATATTCAGGAAAGGATTCGGATGGTGTTGGACTTTCAGAAGAAGAACTGAAGCTTTCCAAGCCTGCTCAATGTCGTATCCGGCTGTCCAAACCGAAATATTACCGCTGACAACTATTTTTCTTCAATAGAGTTTGTCAACGAGTTGAAAAAACGTAACCTCACTTATGTGGGCACATTAAAATAAGCGAGAAATTCCTTTGGAATTTCTAATGACGTAACCTTGATATCATATGTACCAAAGCGAAATAGAGCTGTGCTTTTATTATCCTCTATGCATCACACCAAAGGGTATGAATTGGGAAAAACGGAAATAATTAAATAGTATAATAGTACAAAATCAGGAGTTGATGTTTTAGACATGAAATGTGCCAATTATAGTGCAAACCGCAACCGACAAGGTGTTGGCTGTATTTTATTTAATTGTAAAAGTTCAGTCAACAGTTGCATCCTTCACCTTTGTTGTAAGGAAAATGAATTACTTTCTCGTTTCAAATTTGTAAAAAGTTTGGCTTTTGAGCTACTTCAGCTTCATCTAGGGCAAAGACCTCGAGACCTAAGGAAGGATATAAAGATTTTTTTGGGAATAAATTCCGATCTGCCTAGCGAGAATATAGGCAACAATGTTCCAGACGATAAGCTTCCGAAAAGAAAATTGTGTAGCATTTGTCCATCATCGAAAATGAGGAAGATAAATTATGGATGTATCCGTTGCTCAAAGGCTATTTGATTGAAGTGTAGTAGAAAGGTTTGCGTTACCTGTCTTCAAAATTAATACTTATATCATATTTTTTGTTTTATCTTATATATATATATATATACAGGGTGAATCTTATCTAATCCGCCAAAATTAAAGAAGTACTAGAACTCATCATTCTAAGCAAAAAAGTTCATATGTGGGTGGGTCCGGAAATGCTTTGTTTCCGAGATACAGGGTGTCAAAGTTGAAAAAATAAATCGCGTTTTATTCAATATCTTTCGACTGTTTCGAAATAATTTCATGAAATTTTTTATATGGGGGTTTTTGGGATGACAAATTCAAATCTTTTCTGCTAAAAAAAGTGAAGTTGCTAGGGCAGACACATAAGTAAACAAGTAAGTTACTTAGTAACAATTAAGAATCCCTATTGATAAACCTGTCAGAAGAATACCCTCCGAAAATGTGTATGCATCATGAGTTTTAAATGCGTTTTTCTCGGAAAGGGTTGCTCATAGCGACTTTACTAAGATATACCTTTTTTTAGCAGAAAATATAGGAAGATCAATTTTTCTAGTCCAAAATGGTATACAGTGTAGCACAAAAAAATTGCGACGATTTAAAGGGGTCGAAATGGTTGCCGCTGGCGCCCCCTAGAAACCACAACTAAATGGACTACAAATTTAAATTTGTCATCCCAAAAAACCCCCGCATACGAAATTTTATGAAATTATTTCGAAATAGTCGAAAGATATTGAAGAAAACGCGATTTCTTTTTTCAACTTTGACACCCTGTATCTCGGAAACGAAGGAATTCCAGACCCATGTACATATGAACTTTTTGCTTAGAATTATGAGTTATAGTACTCCTTTAATTATGGCGGATTAGATAAGATTCACCCTGTATATATATATATATATATATATATATATATATATATATATATATAATATTTAATATTTAATAAGCCTTGCATTTAAAAAATATTTGTTTTTGTTTTATTTCAGTCTTTACTTATCCTGGTCCAATAGACCATATGTTTCGCATTACCACTAAAAGTACTACTTTCGGGTTAAGGGTTAAGGCATAAAAGGTTTAAATGGCCAACAATAATTAATAAATATAAAAATATTCTAGCAACTCGTTGTATTGACGAGGGATTTTTTCCATTTTTCGCAAATTCATGCAAGCGAGGAACTAAATAAACTGCTAGTTAGGGCATCAAAATGTTCTTTGACGGACGTAAATTAAACAGCGTTGTCAAATAGGATGCTTAGTGTTTGCTTTATCTAAACAACATTTACGATAAACGTGAGGATGCCTATTTCCTGTCTCACCCATAGTGGTAGAAAGGAAGAAAAATAGCGAAAAGTACTGATTATGTTAGGACGGGTGTAAATTAAAAAAACGTTACCAAAATGGACGCTTAGTGATTGCTTTATCTAAATAATATTTACGGTAAAATTAAGTATGCCTATTTCCTGTCTCACCCATAGTGGTAGAAAGGAAGAAAAATAGCGAAATGTACTGATCGTGTTATGACGGATGTAAATTAAACATCGTTGCCCAATAGGATGCTTAGTGTTTGCTTTATCTAAACAACATTTACGATCAACTTAAGGATGCCTATTTCCTGCCTCACCCATAGTGGTATAAAGGAAGGAAAATAGCGAAAAATACTGATTATGTTATGACGGGTGTAAATTAAAAATGTTACCAAAATAGACGCTTAGTGTTTCTAGTTCCCGTCTCACCCATAGTGGCAGAAAGGAAGAAAAATGGCGAGAGTACTGATTATGTTAGGACGAATGTAAATTAAAAAACGTTACCAAAATGGAAGCTTTGTGTTTGCTTTATCTAAATAACATTTACGGCAAAATTAAGTATATCTATTTCCTGTCTCACCCATAATGGTAACTTCACCGGTTTACCGAGTTAGCGACGTTCCGGGGGATATTTCAATATTATGTGAAATCGTTTCGTTGTTACGATGTAGTTCGCAGAAGTCAGTGTCATGCAGAAACTACAAGTGGTGAATGTGGTAAGCAAAACTGGTGTATTGGGCAGAACATAACGTAGAACCTTATGGTACATCTGCTGTAGGTAGAGATATTTCAGGAACACATTTCCTACTTTAACCCGTAATGACTGTTCTGTATTAGTAAGTATCAGGATGAGGTGGAGTAACCGTCGAGATGCAGCTTTACATCTTGAGGAAAGCGGTTCAGAAATTCAATAAAAAAAAAATAAAATTAGAAATAAAATTGTTGGCAATTTCTGCACATGGCACAGATTATTGTGAAATATCAGTACTCTGACGTCGATATTTGGTATCTTTAACGCTCCTGCAAGCTAACAACGGTGTTACACGTCCAATCCGCACTATGCGGCGCGTATGCTTACAATAGTAAGCGGGTTGCCAAGCCAGCTACAGTGGAAATGGGCGGAGTCAAGATAAAGAATAAAATGATTAAATAACAAGCTCAAACACCTTACACTTACCATAAATTCACATCTTATACAACACAGTCCGGGAAAGATATCTCTTGGCACCACCACAATCTTAAATTTTGCTAAAATAGATCGTCTTAGACGAGATGGTAAATTAATCCTGTTTGATCGTGGAAAACAGGATTGAAGCCTACTCAGTAAACTCATACACTAACTTCTCAAAGTCTAACACACTTCCAAACAAATCAACTCAAAACGTCAGAAAATTTAGGGATACACGGGTCGTTATAATTTACTGAACATGCCCTGTATAAATGGAAACTCAAATTCATAAAAATAAAATAAAACGTTAACTTATGTGGTTTGTAAAATGTCCCTCGTATATCTGTCAAATCAAATCTGCAACGGTTAATGAACTGTAAAATTAAATAGTCAATACCCAGTTTAGAAAAACCCCTAACATAAAAACAATTTAATGATATTCATTATCCCAATGAAAATTACTCGTTAATTGCTAAATAACTCAACGCTAGAATGATTAGTGCTTCCCTCATTAATGATCTCTTTATATTTTATTAAAATACCAACTTTAGTAATCGTAGATAGACATTCGTAAATATGTTTATGCTTTATCACTTCAAATATAAACGTTCTGCTTTATGGAAGTACTAAATCAAAATTGAGTATTTTGTTACTAATGTTCTGCTTTACTTTCCAAGGTTTTACTGAAATTTTGTGAACGATCTTCAATTATTAAAAATAATTTAAGCACTCTGTATATATATTGTGGATAAATATTTACACAACCATGGTCGAAACCAACAAATAGCCCTAATTAAAAAATCTCCAAATCTTATAACTAAACATATACAAAAAAAATATATATCGATACAGCTCGATTACCTTTTTTTTTTAATTTTAACTTAAATGAATAATCGTCAAAGTAAAGAAGGAAAATTATCTTAAAAAGGTGATCGTGTTCGCATTCGTCAATAAGTCTTATAGCTAATTCTTACAATAAAGGTCATTTAATCCGTTTTCTGCCGGTATAATATGTTGTATAATATGTAGTCCATTTAATCGGTGAGATGTAATCCTTTTTGGCTAACGGCCTTTAAATTGGCCAGCAGTTTGAGTATACACAACAACCGAATTCCTTTAACGCACTCGCGAACAGTTCTTCACACACATGCCTTCATGGTCCTTTTGTGACTCTTTAATATTAGCATATCGTATTTATGTATAGATGTTAGCTCCTCACTACATACACGTTCAACACAAAGGGTATGTTTACTTGGATATCGAATCTCTTGTTTGCTTTTTATACAGTCAAATTGTATTTGGTGACGATTGTACGAATATACTTCGAACGTTCATAAAACCACCACTTCTTTAAGCTACTTTTACAATTTTTGGTCCGCTAACTTAAGTGGTTACTTAAGCTTATAAAACTTTTGTAATGTCGCGCGCTGTACTAAACACTTTTTAACAAAATACTTGTTTAATTTTCAGATCTGCATAAGCACATTTAACTTATTAAAAAATAATATAAAATAGTTTTTCCTTCACTCCTCAATTTACTACTTGGTTTATTTATGAATGTCTACTTCTTATCAATCCCACTAAGGGTTATTGCAGTCGTTCTACTTATACGCTGCACATATTACGATTTTCATAAACAAAACTCCCGCACTAAAACATTTTAAGCATTATTTATAACTCAGCGCGCGCGACGTCTACTGTAGTAAACGCTCAAGCTTCTCTTCCCCTTATCTCAAGACGGGCACTTCTTATATGCTTTTAGCCCTTCTTTCCAAATACATCTAGCCTCGAGGAAATCAACCAGTCCTCACCACATTCAGTCAGTGTGTTCACCATTTTCGCGAAATCATCCCATTCTAATGTCCCTTTACATACACATACGCATTCAATTAACCAATATTGCATAACGTTACCAAGAATTCGTACGTCTACAACCATTTCTTTAGTTCGAATTCCTTCGTACATAGTAGTAAAAGGCCAGTGGTTTTACCAGTGCCGTATTAACAAAAATTTACTCAAAACATTATTTCACAACCAAATTTAACGCTTTCAGCACAAAAATCTTTCTATAACATTCAAATATTCCTTCATAAGATAACTAGAGCTTCATTAAAAATCCAGTGGCGTATCATTTACACCAGCTTACATTAGGCATACACAAAAAAAAATCTTTTCATGCAAACTCACTTCAGCTGCACTCAAAATACGTTACATACGTTAGCAAAATACTGCACATACATGATGCGCATTTATGACAAGTAATTATAAGATCATAATCTGGTTTATCGGTTTCAATTCGGCGACACTGTACATAGTAAGTTACCGTGGCGGAGTATGTGTAAGTTTGTGTGTAATTATGGTAGTTAGGATCGATTAGTAGACCTAGGCTGTCAGCTCCGTTGCGTGTCTGAGAAAACCTCATGCAGGGTAGACGTTAATCGGAATCAAATCCATTACCTCCCGAATGCTAAGCAGATCGTGTTACCACAATTCCACTAGCTCGGTGCGCTCTCGGTACCACGTCTCGTGATTTTGTGGAAATCTTCGGAAAGCGGGGACGGCTTCTGGTAATGACGTTAGTTTAGAGATTGTTGGTCGCGTAAGTAGTGGGACTGGAGGGGACTCTGACGTAGAAAATTCTTATTAATTTCGGAACGACGTCGGAGGTGAAATTTTGCATTTTGTAGTAACTGGTTAATTAAAAAAATAGGTAAAGGGTTTCGGTTCTTTACTAAATACCTGGCTGGTCGCGGACATAAACTGCACTTTCCTATCCATTGTCAGGAAAAATTGACGGAAATTTGCTGGACACCCATCATGCTAAAAAACGTGACGTGTTTCTAATGGCACGTTTTCTAAAAGATCAGGCAATTCGTTGGTCAAAAAATTGAGGTAAATAAACATCCGTGTATAGTATATTTGATAATAGTCTAGGATTTTGAGATACCATGTTTAGCAAACAATGGCAATAATCAAGCCTTCTATCAAAATCGGGGATGTTGATGCCTGATGGAGAACTGCGTGGTATGGGTCTAGCCTAAATTTGAAATAAAACTTTTTTTTTTGTTAAACGACATTAATAAGAGAAGGTATATATTTCAGGGTATTATGTTTTGTAGGTACACCTACCTACGGTCTTTCAATTCGTTTGACAGTAGTATTTCCAGGAGGATTAAATTCTGTATACGCCAGTACGTTTATGAAATTTTCGGTCTTTACCACGTCTAGGAAAGACAGGACGATGAATACTTCCGGTATTTCTTAAACGACAATCGCTCAAATCCTTTATTCTCGTAACGATGCCTTTCTGTATACCGCGCAGCATAAACTCTTTCAGCAACAGTTGAATTCTTCATGTATTCAAAATATACAACAAGCATATGCATATGCTATTTCATTTGTTAATTTGAAATCAACGGTTCATTAATTAAACACAAACAACTTTAATGGAGCTAATATTATTTTGACGCAAAGCAATTATTATTGTTTTGTTTTATTTCTGGTATTTCAAGACCTACTTACTCTTACTAGACTGCTATTTTGTCTATGAATGAGCTTGTATTGGACAATACGGGTGAGAATTTGAACAATTGGGGCGTCATTAGTGCTTCAGTATTAGGACTGTTGCACACCATTCTTTTATAACCTTGGCATTTTTTGGAGCCACATATATTATCAAAAGGAAATTCGTAATGCAACATGATAATTTAAAAAATAGAATACTCACTGGAGCATCCAGGCCGTAAAGGCAATTTGTGCCACGGCTTAGTTCAGTGGTGTTGGCGGGGTTCTTACTTAACGATCGTAAACGGCACTCGTATCAACTCCAAAATCGTCAAAACCGGTCGATAAAGTCAAAAAGGCGCCACCTGTTAAAATCATTTATAACGGGAAAACGCCATGAACTGATGTTATATTGGACTAACAGGAAACCAAAACGTTCACTCAAAAATCTACTACTTCGACAAAGTCTACTCCAAAAATATTAACGCCAGGTTCACCTAAACTTCAATAAAATCTTAAGATTTAAATATAAAACCGCAAAATGCGAAATAAGACGTAAAACTCACTAAATATTTCGATAAATCTACGTCAAAAAGTATTAGCTCAATTAACCCAAAAATATCTGGAAATACGACAATTTAATTATTTAATTAAAACGAAAAAATATGTCGTCACAAACTAAACAAACGCAATAAAAAAAATCTACGAAATCCTAAAATTTACCAAATGTCGATATCGGGATGTAATACACAAATTCCAAAATAAGTTACCTAGCTGTCATAACAAACAATTATATTCGATTACCTGTTAGGCAAATCAGGCACTAGAATGATTCCAATCGATAAGTCGATACCTATAAAAATACTTCAGCTGTTCGGCCAGCAAACTCATACTACGTTATCTAGATGCATTACGTCAAACCATAATGAATCTCATTCCTCAAAAATTTACCTTTAATTAATTACTTTAAAAAACTTTCATCAAAAGAAGTCAATTACTAGCAATCTTAAATGTGAATGAGGATGTTCCTACTCTTTTAGCTTATTACTTGACGTCAAAATTGTAGCACAGAGGACGAACCACAATAGATTAATATCTGTCGATAAAACAGTTATAAATAATAACAGTGGTCGTATATTATGACATTTACATCTCAAATTTTGACACAGACCTAAAAAACATTAAATTTCGCAATTCCAAAACAGGAAATCTAGAATAAAACTAATACAATTTAACCGGCGGCGCTTGCAAGGCCCTTTAAGGTCAGTTATCATGTATTATACCTTTCATTTAATACAATAAGAAATAATACAAAATATCGATAATACAAATTTTCGATACACAGAGTTTGCACAACAGAAAGAAAATCAGAGATATAAATAAAAAAACAAACGTTACCTTACATAACTCCAACAACAAAAATATATTCTAAATAATTCGGTACGCTTTCCATGTGAAATTTCACAAACGACAAATCTTATTTATATGTATTCGAACTTAGTTACTTCAACCAAAACTACGTTAACTAATTCTTCATTTGATTCGACGTAAATGCACAACTATTTACAACGCGTTAGTTTAATTTTACTCATTCAAACTAAAAATTCGGTATATTTATTTAAACGGCGTCTTCTTAATAACGATATTTACAAAATTTTTGACGAATATTATGGTTACACTTAAACTAAAAGTTTCCTTTATTTACAGCGATAATGGTTTGTTATGCGCTTAGCCATTTACACGAAGTGGTCACCTAACACTAACTTATTTACTTTACTTGAACTATTTACTTTTGATCCGCACACCAGGCGCAAAAGAACTTCGAAGGAGTTAGGGACAGCAGTATTCGACACTGAACCGAAATTCCACGGACGATAATATGTCACTATATGACAGCGATACTATGCATACTCCAAGAGAGGCGTAAATATTTCACTACCTCCACACTCCAACTTTCGTATACGCGATAAAGCGCAAATGAGCCTTGGTCCTTACGGCAACATTCCAAGACTGTGGACATACATTCTAAACTTCTTCAGTTACGCCATACTTGATTTTAAAAATGACAACCAATCATACTACTCATACGTTCAAATTATAAAACGCGGTAGAAACGATATGCCCCTTCCCGTAAATGATCAAGAGATATTACGTTGTGCTACGAACTGTAATCCTAAAGGGTACCTCAGAATGAAAAAGCAACGTCAGCTTTCACAGCAATCGAGACAGAATGTTATGGTTAAGTTATTTTTCCTTAGTACTTATTGCAACTCAGCGAAATATTGCCCTCTTCTGTAATGATCATTTTTAATTCAAAGTGAATCTAACAAAGAAATTCCCTTTAAACTAAACACGACAAATTCTAATCCGAAATACAATATAAAGCAAACGATCAATTTAATTTTAACTTTATGAAGACACAAATTTCGTTAGCGTGAAAGCGAAAACTGAGTAAACAGAAAAAGAAACGAAAAGAAAAAAAAATACGTATATATACAGGGCGTTCAAACACACACTACAGTGCGCTCTAAATTAAAGATACACCCCCCGGGGAATTAAACTTTCTTCCTATTGTTTTAGTAGTTTAATAATGAATAAATGTTAATAATTAATGATAGTTAAACGTGTTCCCTAAGTCTGTTACTTGTAAAATTTATTTTTACATTTATTTTTATCCATTATTTCCAAATATTTACGTCTTTGTCATAAAACGCCTACTACCGACTAGAAAAGAAACTAAACCGATAATGTTGATATCTTACTAGAAGAACTCAAGAAGTCTCTCTCAAACGAGAGGTTGAGTTAAAAGGAAGTTATGACATTTTTTAAGTGAACATTGAGCTCCTTATTTTACAAAATAGAGAAAAATGCTAAAAAAATAAACTATTTCTAAGCTTATGAAGTTTGTAATAAAATTGTTTTGGACATATCTTGATAATGACGATTTAAGAGAAAAAACCGAATTGCTGGTGTTCGTGTGCGCTCCTTAGCGGCCATCGAAGGAGCTTGAAACTAATTTCCAGCAATTTCAATTTATCCCGGTCACTTTTACTATCAATATTTTTCCCGAAACTATGCAATGTGTAGTTTCTCATATACAGCCGGCCTCATTTATTAATGGGCTTCCAGGTACAGGATGTTTTTATTTTTTATTATAACCTGCAATTCATTATCTTTAAATTATCTCAAAAATTAAAGCATTTGGACATACTACACCCTTAATAAATGGCTTTATTATGTCCTAGAATCTCAAACTGACAAAATATGCAGGTTGTTTTATAGGAAAAGCCAAACTGCCAAACTTTGACATGGTTTTTCCTTCTGAAACACCCTGTACATTTCAAAATAATCTTAAATTATGCACATTGTCACCCTACATATCCCTGTAAAAATAATTCTTTGTACCTCCTTGCGTCTTCCTATCATCAACCTACGCGAAAGTGGCGCCCACCCTGTAGGTAGCTACCGCCCAAAATAAAGGGTGATTAAAAAGCAAAGTTTAAAAACAAAGTTTATTTTAAAAATCATTTACAAAAGGCATAAAACTGTTAATCAAACCTTCCCAATTTAGGATTGGGGAATCACATCGGTATGTCCCCTCTACTTTGCTGGCATGCCAAAACTCTCTTCCTGAAATTGTTGATTACAGCTTCACAAACTTGCACGTCGATTTCGTTGATAACTCGTCGAATTTCTTCCTTTAACTCGCGGAGGATTGAGGATTTTCTGATGCCCAAATACGGCAGTTTTGCTTATTGACAAATCCATTTAAATGGAAGTGGGCCCCACCGCTGAAAATGATTTTCCTCACAAAGCCGTCGTCCTCCTGTTGTCTTCTCAGAACCCAGTCAACAAATTCCTTAAGTTCGTGGGTTAATTGGATTTTGTAGGGATGGTAATGAAGATCCTTCACAAGAATTCGCCGCATTGAAGAATACCCTATGCCCAATTGTTGGGAACGACGTCGAACCGATTTCTGTGGGCTTTTATTGACACTATTACGAACTACAGCAATGTTTTCAACAGACCGGCTAGATCTAGGACGATCAGAATTTTGAATGTTGAGTGTTGATTCTGTTTCAATAAACTTTGTCATAAGTCTGCGCACTGTTGATTCATTCGGAGCTTGTTACACGTCCAAACCGCACTAGGCGTCGTGTATGCTTACTAATGTAAGCAGGTTGCCAAGCCAGCTAACAGGGAGATGGGCGTGGTCGAAATAATAAGTAAAATGAATGATTAATATGCTCAAACACCTTACACCGATATCCAAACAGCTCAGTCCGGGAAAATATGTCTCTAGGCGCCACCACAATCGAAACTTTGCTAATATAATCGTCTTAAGCTGGATGTTAATTAACCCTACTTGATTGTGGAAAGTAGGATTGTGCTTACTCAGTAAACTCTTACACGAGGGTTCTAAAACAAACACTCGTCCAAAACAATTCAACTCAAACTCCAAGAACTTTAGTACTACCCAGGTTATTAAAACTTTTGAATACACCTCGTATACCAAAACTTCCAAAATAAAATTTATTACTCAAATTCATTCAATGAACGGTAATTAATTTTAAAATTCCTAACATGAACGATATCTTTTAAATTTATTTTACTTTTTATAACACTTCTGAATCGTATTGACATTCGTAAATATTTAAGGTTTCAAAACTCCAACTTTTTATTATACCCAATGAAATTTTAATTAACAGCTAATCCGTCACTAGTGCATTGCGCTAATGAAACTAACATGAAAATTTTTGCAATCAACCTGGCAAATATAACTTTTCAGGTTGTTCATTAATCTTAATATCCAAAATATGCAAAGTCTACACTTAACTTGTCAAAATCTACTAGGTCACCAATTAAGTAATCGTCACAAATATGTCTCATACCTGGCTGAATAAACAACAAAATAAAAAAAATTTAACGATAAATATATATTGTCCTGCATAAAATAATAAACAAATGACAAATACAAATATATTTACATGTACCACTACAGCGTGGTTGAAAATCAAAACCACACGTCACTACCAATTTTTGCAAAATTCTTAATACTAAAACAACCAATCAAAACCACATAACTCGAGAACAATTATCTTTTCGCTTCTAAACTAATTAATATTTACCCAACATTACACAAATGAACCTAACAAAGAGATAATCGTGCTTTACTAAATTTTTAAAGTACTTAAATATATTCCTTACTTAAAATTGTACATTTATCCTACGCTTTTCTTTCTTCTTTCTTCCGTAAATCAATTATTTGTAGTCCTTAAATTGCATGAAGCCACATAACCAGTGCTTAACAATTTCACAAACACTTATTCCTTTCTGTACTCACAAATAGTCCAATAACACGTAATAATCTGTACAAGTTTGGTTGCCTCTTAAAATTTCTAGCAACCTTTAGGAAAGTTTAGTCCTTCCTTACACAAATAAACTTTTAATGTCATTATCTTAACATTGGCTTAATTTATTACGAAAATTTCTGTTTACTTAAAGGTGGTCCCATAAATAATTTTAACTCAATATCGGTACAAGTACACGCGCTGCACTTAACACTAACGTAATAACTGTTAACTTTTTATAAATCTGCTTACGCACTTTTTACTTTCTTGAAAATAAACAAACTAATTTTATCTTCAACCTCAATTTAATTAATTGTTCTATTTATGAATGTCTTATACGATTCATCCCCTTTCGGGTAACGCAGTTGTTTAAACAATGACTGCCTTCACTATTATTCACAAATATAACTCCAACTTAACCCATTCTAATTTTACACATCACCTCGCGCGCGTCTCACACCAAAAGCCAAAAGCTAACCCCCTAACTAACTCGTCAATCTCCGACTTTCCTATTTATAACTTCAGTCATCCATCTTTAAACATGTCTTCCTTCCGCGCTATATTCTCCAATAGTATTCATTCAAAATTTCATAGTTCCAACTGATGCTACCCTCTATACAGCCACGCTCATAACTACAATACATCGCCATATTTGTTTTTACTTACAAATTTTACAATCACTTCATGAAGAAACTAGTTCTCGTCACCACATTCATTCAGTAGCCACTCTGGACCATTACGCAACTTTCAACATTTATCTCCAACCTGCGCTCGATCTGCTTCCGCAACATTTGCAAAAATAAGTACCGTCTAAGGTCTCAAATCCCATATACATACATATATTCTCAAAACAATTGCACAACATTACGAAAACCTTCTGAAATTAACACTTAAACATACCCAATCTTTCTCTACATATTTTCTAAAACATTCTACACTTATACTTCACATCTTCTGGCAAAGATTACTCATTTATCCAACAACATTCCATTTCTTACGGTAGCAAAACAGTAGCAATACAGTGGCAAACATTATCGTCCCATCAACAAATTTTTTTTCACATTTACATTCATCAGAATCTAATTATTCCAACACTAAAGTCTCTATAATATTCAAATACACGTATCTACATACTGAATTATATTTCTCCTAAATTTCCAGTGGCGTAACATCCACCCACATACATTATACATATACTCAAAAAAATTTTTTTTTCGTTCAAACTCAATACCGCCGTACTCAAAACACGTAATACACGTCATTATAACATCCTACATACAGGGTGCGTCAACGCAACCTGACAAGCTTCATTACGCCCGAAAATCGCACGAAGTCCTCGGACAGTTTCTGTAAAGCTTTTAAAACGTTTTCTCGGTTAATACACGTTGTTCAGTAGAAATGCGTTCCATTTTGACACACAGAATGAAATCGGAATATTAGCAGATGTCAACTTTATAAACAAATATGTTGGTAACAACAAACAACAAAATGGCGAGCGATTCAAAACCGGCGCGCTTTTGAATCACCATTTACAAAACCGGTGCGCCTCGACAACTATTGCAATTTTCCATTGCTTTCACATTAAACCACAAAGTTACACACCAACATTTTCTAAAGTAATTAAGTATTAATATCACGTATACGTTCCACGCAACCTCTGATACAGTTTACGTTTTATTTTAATTATAGAATCCGTAGTTAATATTTTTGCTATTATAAGTAGATAAAGTCACATAATGGTCATATCTGATATCTAAATGCAATGAGGAATCGATGCGACTAGAAACAATAAAAATTGTGCAACGAGTGGAAATATTTCATATTTAATTCATGTACGATGTGCGATATTGAACATAGCGACATATTAGCATTATTTCAAATAAGTTGTTCTATTAATTATATAGAAATGGCTTACTATTAAACTGATATTTAGTTTGTTCAGTAATTTCGAAAATACATTGAAGCGATATGCTGTTTATATAAACGTTTATTAAATTACAGGTTTAATTTTGTCCTCAATACATCTGAAACAAATTGGGAAAGCGTATTTCCGAAATTACAATCACATAATTAAATTTTCTAGCTCCTTGCTTATTTTATTATGTCAAACACTTCCTGTGGAAAACACCCGTCATGAAACATTATGTACAGAAAAAAGTTACTAAATTTTAATACCGCAGTTACCGTTTGTTGCATAATGCGCACAAAAATTTGCACTTTCTCTCACAGTCTGCATCTGCTGTTAATTTAGAGACTTACTAATTGTATTCAGCAAGTTTACGTGGTTTAAATAAAGTGATATAATGTGTAATACTCAGTTACAATTATTGTATGAACCGATTTTATGCATGCTACTAACAACGCGATTACAAATAAAACTTTCAGAGCTTACGTCGGCTTCAACATTAATATACGATTTATAGTCACATAATGAAATTCCTTGCTGTGTGAGAATATGCTTATTACTAATTCGAATCTAATAATTTTTATTTTACTTAGCTAGTTTAAACGATCATATCAACGATTTTAAGGATTAATGGTTATTTATAGTACGAAATATTTTTATTAGTTTTTTGCACTTCGCCTTGACTAGAATTTTACAATATTCGTATGTTTTGGAATTTAAATTTTATTGCTATCAAACATGAAATTTTCATTAATAATCTACACATGATTAATTGTGTACAGCTGCTTTTCAGGCAGATTTCTGTTTTACGCTTTTTCTAATATTCGGTATTTCACAAGTATTTATTACGTAACAATCCGCTTATGTTGAGCTTTTATACTTCTTAAATGACCGAAGTAATTAATTTTCTTTTAATTAAATGGCATTTATTTTTAACCTATTTTCAGTAAACTGCGCTAACACAAACATGATATCGTATCGTTTATGTATTCCATTACTTAGGGCCGGTTCCACCAACTGTGATTAGTAGGTACCTTTAACCACAATTAGTTAACCCTTTCAGACCTGGTGCCCATTACAGTGTACCGGGTGGCCAACTAAGAATCCAAGGTACTGTATCTGGGAAACTATACATCGTAGAGGCTTGCGGAAAAAAAAGTTATTACTAAAACGGCCAATACAAAATCCTGGAAAATATTTTCATGTTTCTGAAATGGCCGATAGGGGCGTAACTGCAATCCTGAATCTAAATAAGTGATGTTTCTGTGAATTCTGCTGTATTAACCTAATAAAAAATAACTGATCTTTGAAGTCGAGGATAATCTGATTTTTTTGTTTGGCACTTTTGACGTATCTATAAAAATAAAGTGGTGGGGTATTCAAATGTTTCCTTAAATCACCCCCGTCTCTTCGAAATGGTTAATCCGATTTTAACCAACTTGGGCGCGTTAAAAGAGCTTTTCTTGGGCTACAAATGTTAAAATAATTGAAGTTTTATTAGTTTCATATGTCGTCGCTAGAGGGCTTTGTTCGACATTCTGACAGAAACGGTTAATTTTCGCAAAAAATGAAATGCATGGGTATGACTTTTTTCATGAACAATTAACTATATTTTTCTAGAATTGTTTCTATTATGTAAGTTGTGGCCCTAAAAGGACCGATTTAAAGGAGGAAGGTTTTAATGCCTCCGTAAATCCTCGAAATGCTGACCATCACTCAGTGCATTGCTGAGACCTCTTATGGGTAGACAAAACTGCAGCTTCAATTTCGGCTCTGAATAGGTTACCTAGAAATTGCGATTTTAAATGTTTGTAAATTTGTTCACCAGAATAAAATTACGCTTTTGAAATTACTACGGGCAAGTAAACAATGCTAAAAGTTATACGAAAGGCCTATTTTTGTTTGTTTAAATGCATATTCACTATGGATATATACGAAAAATACAATTAATATAAGCAGGCAATGGAAACAGATACCTAAACAAAACATACATATTCCTCAAATTGTCAATAGTTGTCAATACTTGCGCGTTAGTTTGAGCAATTTTGTGCTTTCAAAATGCGTTTTACGAATAATGAAGCTGTTGATATGCTTGCGGTTAATGTCTTCAGAATGCCGCAGTAGCTAAAGAGTTTACGCGGCTCGATATCCAAATCGGCGTCTTTGCGATGTAAGAGTTTTTCCCCGATTAGTGGCGAGATTACGAGCCAATGGTAGTTTTCGGCCTACGTTTCAACGGCAAAGAATTGGAAGAACACAAGAAAATAATAACCGTGTACTGGGCTATATTGAAGGAAATCCTCATGTTAGCACAGGAGCATTATCCACTGAGTTGGGCATATCACGGACAACGGTTCAAAATATTTTGAAGGACCATAAGTAAGTCCTAATGGCCATCAAAATATATAGGTATTCGTTTAAACTTTTTTAGTTACTTTAATAATGGACCCATATCATGTCGTTTTGCATCAAGCCTTGAGAGAGGAAGATTTTGATCGAAGGTTAGACTATTGCCATTGGATGTTAGGCATGATACGTGAAAATAGAGAATTTTTATTTCAAATTCTTTGGACCGATGAAGCCACCTTCAGTAGTGACGGGAGAGTCAATCTGCACAATATGCATTATTGGTCTGCAAAGATCCTGATTGGTTGGAGAAGTTCAGCACCATGGACGTTGGAGTTTAAATGTATGGTGTGGCATACTGGGAGGCAAAATTATTGGACCATATTTTTCGAGCAACCCCTAAATGGTAATGTATTTCTTGACTTTTGGCCAACCAGTTACCGTCGTGGTTGGAAGACGTGCCTCTGGAAACAAGGCAAACATTGTTTTTGCAGTTGGATGGTTGCCCAGCACATTTTGCTATTAATGTGCAAGAGTATATTAATGCAGTATTTCAACAGCGGTGGATTGGAAGAGGAAGTCTGTTTCCATGGCCTCCGCGATCGCCAGACTTAACTTGCCTCGATTTTTATTTATGGGGGCGCTTAAAGGACATCGTGTTTAGGACTCAACGTACTACTGGAGATGATATGGAAAACCGGATTCGTAACGCAATACGTAACATACCGAGAGCCGAAATTGAAGCTGCAGATTTGTCTAGTCGTGAGAGGCTTCAGCAATGCATAGAGCGTGATGGTCAGCATCTCGAGCAGTTACGGGGCCTTAAAACCTTCCTCCTTTAAATCAGTCCTTTTAGGGCCACAACTTACATAATAGAAACAATTCCAGAAAAATATGGTTAAAAAAATAAATACTTGTTCATGAAAAAAGTCATACCAATGCATTAGTTTCCTTGATAAAAGACGAATACGTGACGTAGTTGATGGCTTTTTTCAAAGGAAGTTAGCATTAACGCGGTGTACCACAGGGATCCACTGTAGCGCTTATACTTTTCTGCTGTACATAAATGACCTTATTTCTTCAACAACTAACCCGTCCATTGCTTTTCTGAAAATAGCACTCCTCACTGTAGTTCATCTCAGTCTACTCATAGTGATAATCCACCTTCTATGTCAAATCAAGAAATTAAAGCTGAAATGGTAAATTCAATCAACAAAGACATTCAAAGTATTCTCGAATGGGGAAGCAATAATCTACTTAAATTTAATGCTAACAAAACTCAGTGTTGCCTTGTGTCCGCCAAAAAGATCGATCATTTCTTGTTGTAAGTATGAATGGCTCAGTTCTTAAGTTTTCAGACTCTATTACTCTGTTGGGTATGACTGTATCTTGATATCTCTCATGGGTTGACCATCTTCTGTCAGCTAGCAAAACAGCTACTCGTAAAATAGGATTGTGTACAGATCTAAGCAGTACTTTACCTCGCGACAACTCTTTCTGTTGTATAAGGCCCAAAATCGGCCTCATCTGGAATATAATTCTCTCCTCTGGGTTAGTGCTCCCGAATACGCTCTCGATATCGTTGATCGTATTCAAAGAGAGCGATTAGGCTTATAAATGACCCGTCCTTAACTTCTCTCATACAGTCCCTTGAGGATAGAAGGATGGTTTCAGTTCTTTCTTTGTATTATCGTTATTACAACGGCTATTGTGCAGCTGAATTATATTCTTTGACACCATCTCGGGCTATCTTTGCAGAAACACTCTGTTCGCTCATTCACATAATCAGTATGCAGTACAAATCTCCACTTGTCGTACCAAACGGGCGCAATCCACATTTTTCTACACGGCTTCTAAACTCTGGAATGATCTCCCTAGTTCCTGCTCTCCTCTCACTTATGATATGAGAAAATTTAAGGTAGCTGTTCATAGGCATTTATTGGCAATTCATTATCCCTCTGTCCATTTTATCATTTGTAACCCAAGAAAAGCTCTTTTAACGTGCCTAAGTTTGTTAAAATCGGATTAGCGGTTTCGAAGATACGGGGTGATTTAAGGAAACGTTTAAATATCCTCCACCACTTTGTTTTTATAGATACGTCAAAAGTGCCAAACGAAAAAGTTCAGATTATCCTCGACTTCAAAGATCAGTTATTTTTTATTAGGTTAATATAGCAGAATTCACAGAAACATCACTTTTTAGATTCAAGATTGCAGTTACGCGCCCTAGCGGTCATTTCAGAAACTTGAAAATATTTTCCAGGTTTTGTGTTGGCCGTTTTAGTAATAACTTTTTTGCGCAAGCCTCTACGATGGATAGTTTCCCAGATACAGTACCTCGCATTCTTAGTTGGCCACCCTGTACATTGGTTCTAATGTAGTTTTATGCAGAGGTAAAAATGTAATTTCAACATGAACCTCATGCACATTCTACTGGACATATATTAAACCCAAAATCAGACCCTCAGAGACGTCTATTGACGAATAGACGTAAAATAAACACAAATGGTGCAAAGCGTCATGGCTACCTCAACACGTCGTGGTAAAGGTAAGTAAATAAATCCATTTATGCAGCTTATAATCAATTTTTCAATTAAAATCCTTCGTCTTATATAAAATTAAGAATGTGTTAGTATTGTTCAAAGTCACTAACCTGTCTACAGTGTACTAATTACTTTCTGAACCGGGTTTCAATGATGATACATTGAATGTAGAATGCGGACAAATTGAGGAAAGTTCGGACCTGGAAAACAATTTTCATGATGAAGAAATTATGTGCTTCGATACGAATACCAATACCTCAGCGAGTAATAGGCAATGAAATTTCGATGCAAACACCGGAATTATTAGAAGAAACTATCCAGCCAAAATTTCCAGAAGATAGTGAAAACGAAATACAGGCATTATGTGAAGAACAAACGCAAAGTTCTAATATTGCTAAAAAGACAGATATCAAATGGAAACGGGAAGTTTTTGACTTACAAGTGTTTGGAAGCTCTAACAACAAGAAATGAAAGCCTGAACGAGTTGCTGCATCCTATTGATTATTTCTTACGTGATTTGCCCGGAGAATGCTTCATTCAGTTGGCTGAAAAAACTAATTTGTATGCCTTGCAACACTTCTAAAACTTACGACTCTCTAGAAATCGAAAGCCTTGTTGGGCTACATATTATGATGTCGTGACTCGGATTTGCAAGAGTCAGAATGTACTGGAATCGATCTGTTGGAATGAATGTATTTCGAGACACAATGACAAAAGATCGTTTTTTCAGCTACGAAGTAATTTGCACATTGTAAATAATTTAGAAAAACCGGACAACAAAACGATGCCTAGAACTGGAAATAGTCCAGGATATGTGTGTAGACGAACAGATTTACTGGATATTTATCTATATTGCAGTGCGTCAGAGGAAAGCCTTCTCCTTGGGGGATTAAAATCTTTGTGTTGTGTGGAAAAACTGGCCTAGCTTATGATTTTGAAATATACCAAAGACCTAGTACCGAACTCAACAAGAATATTTTAGGAAAGCTTGACCTAAGGGCAACATTTGTTTTAAAATTGTCAGATCTACCCCCCAGGGCCACTTCCTATATTTCGACAATTACTTTACTACGTACAACTTACTAGAAATATTGCGGATAAAAATATACACGGAGCTGAAACCGTAAGTGCTAATCGGCTGAATAAACCGCCTCTAATATCTGAGAAAAAAGCAACCAAGAAAAACTTAGGTTACAGTGAAGAAATTATTAGCAAGAAGGGAATAGTTGTATGTAAGTGGGTGGATAACCGTTCTGTCACTCTGGCTTCAAACTTTGTCGGGATCGGCGAAGAAGATCAAGTAACAAGATGGGAAAAATCAAAGAAAGAGTACACCCAAATTACACGTCCTGAAGTTGTAAAACTATACAACATTTTTATGGGAAGAGTTGATAAACTTGATCAGATGGTGAGCTACTACAGAATTTTTATAAAATCAAAGAAATGGACACTTCGGATGTTTCATACAGTTGGCTTGAATATAGAGGAGATACCAAAATCCACCAGATACCAAAGAATCAACAAATGTACTTTTCGGAACTCCGGTTGGCAAAGTGTTTAATAAAAGTAGGACAACCAGCTTTCGCCAACAAAAAACGAATTGGACGCCCCAGAAGTTCCACGCCTTCTACCATTATACCACCACCGATGAAAAAAATAAGAGCTCTAGTAAGACCTTTTGGTGAAATCCAAACAGATAGGGTTGATCACCCACCAGAGATGCATAACAAAAAAGAGGCAACAAGGTGTAAGACCACAAATTGTAAAGGAAAGACTCACATTTTTTGTATAAAATGTAATGTTCATCTTTATTTTGTGAAAGGGAGGGGTTGTTTTAGAAATTTTCGTAAATAAGTTGTAGTAGTATCATTTTGTAACGCCCAAAATTATAGTTTGCATGTTCAGTTAAGTAGACACCTACTGTCCATTAGAATGGACATCTTTTTCTTTAATAAAGAAAATATTAAAAATGATTCCACTGTTTTTTCACGTTCAGGAGGTCCTAATATGCTAAAGGACAAGTCCAAATAATTTTTTCAAGCAGCAAGAGAAAGTCAGATTTGAATCAATGATTTGTGTTCCACTTCCACTTTAATCCTGTTTAAAATGAGTTAACCGCAGTTTCAACTAATCGCTCAATTTTGGACGGTTTTGTTTAACTAAACATGATTAAAGCAAGTTGGTCTTGCACGTTGGTGAATTTCATCGATTCGTTTTTGTTTGGTTTCAATATAACCTAGCTCTTTCCTCTCGTGTATTCGATTAATTTTTGTTGATGTTGGAATATTGTTATCATTTTTTTTTACTCCATCTTAAAATTATTATTGATTGTTATTCCTTATATTTGTTACAAAAGAAGCGCATATGTTTGAAAACATGCTTTCATGATCCGATGATGAAGATATTGTTAATTATCTTGATCGGGTAATTAACGCAAGACCTGATTATTACGCGAACTACGACGATCTTTTTAGACGGTTTCGCCTTCATAAAGTAACAGTAAACAATTTGTTATTACAAATTGAACGTAAATTACAGCATATCACTTTAAGGTATTTATTGGAATATTGGCGATTGCACTACATTTTGAACAAAATTACATTTTAATGTGTTACCTAACTGATAAATAAAGTCTTAACAAAAATATTTTGTAGAAATCATGGCATTTCACCAATGACACAATTACTGCTTGCTTTGAGGTTTTATGCAACAGACTCACATTTGGTTGCCGTTCAGATTACTAGAAAATTACATAACTTCCTAGAACAGAGCCTAGAACCTCGGCACAAACTGACTTTTACGCAATAGCCAGATTTTCTCGAGTAGTTGCGTCACTCGACTGTACACACATCAAGGTGCAGTCATTTGGTAGGTAAATTGTTAAACGGCAAATTACGTGTAAAAATAAGTACACTATTGTAGGTGGCGAAAATGCGGGGGTATTTGGAAATCGGAAAGGCTTTTTTTCTATCAACGTGCAAGCGACATGTGAGAATTACCGACATCGTAGCACTTTGGCCGGGTGGAACCCATGACTCCACTATATTAAACAATTCTCGTCTGCAAGTTCAGTTGGAAGATGGGCATTTCGTGATAGTCTGATCTTGAGAGAAAGTGGTTATGCTATCAAGCCGTATTTAATTACATCTTTATTAGATCCGCAAACCAACGCCGAAAGGCTTTTTATTGAAGCCCAAATACGTACTCGTGGGGCAATTGAGAGAACATTTGGTATCTGGAAACGTAGGTTTCCATGTTAGCAACAGGAATGCGGTCCCATGAGAGATACGTTCTTCCCGTGATAGTAGCAACTGCAGTATGCAACGGGCGTAGTACTATTAGATACTACTCTTGTTTATTTAACTCGCTCCAAAGAGTAATATTTGAGTTATTTTAAACTTTTATAATTTTCTAATAAAATTTAATACCTGACATGATTATTTTGTATTACGTTTTATTAAAACTGAATGGGTTTAATTAAGATATCATTTACTACTTTGCTTGTTAATTAATTTCGGTTTGCGTAAATGAATTTTAAGCTTTATGTTTACTAACTCCTTTCTTAATTGGTTGGATATTAATATAAAGAAATGATTGCTATTACTATTATTATCATTGACTAAAGTTATGCTCATTTAATTAAATTCCAAATCTGAACGAAAATGCATCAGTGTGTTTAGAAATATATATATATATATATACAGGGTGTTAATACTAAGTGGTTACACCCGAAAATGGCAGTTAGATCTCATTAAAATAAACAACTTTTTTTAGTTCCAATTTTTGATTTTGTACCCCAGTTCGAAGTTATAGCTCTTCGTTTGTTTTTCGAAAAATAGTCACAACTTCTTTATTTTAAGGACTATTAATAAAAAATAAAAAGTTTCTGAATTAGCTTTCGATTCTCTAGAACATTTGTATTCACAACTATTTTCTATTTTTTCAAATAACAAAATGGCGACCGATCAATGATTTCAAACCAAGATATTTTGATAACCACTCGATCGATTTTTGAAATTAAAACATTTATAAAATCATTAAATTACCTACTACAGTATTTGCCTAGAAAAGTTCATTGAATTGTTTAAAAAAAAAGATTATTTAGTTAGTGTCGTCACTCATGCATACTACATATTAACAAACTAAAAAACATCTGCATCAAAGGAGCTTTATACAATAAACAAGATTAGAACCAGTGAACCAAGATATTCGCACTTCAAACTGAAGGATGTGATATTGTTTGTGAGTTATAAAATTACATATTCTAAAGTCGTGTCTGTATTTTATGTGATAATGAATTATTATCGAATGTATCTGATGAGATACCCGAATCGTCGACAACCAAGTAGTCAACTTTTAGAAAAATTTGTAGACGATTATCTGAGACCGGTAGGTTTTACCCAACAATTGGTGGAAATTCCAATAGATTACGTCGAACACCTGCATTTGAAGAGACTGTACTTAATATTGTTGAGGATGATCCATCAACAAGCACAAGGGTAATAGCGAATAGATTAAATGTAAACCATGTGTCTGTTTGGGAAGTTCTGAAAGAACAAGGTCTTCATCCATACTCTAGACAGAAAGTGCAAGCTTTGGGACCTGACGACTTTCAGCCAAGACTGATGTTCTGTCGTTGGCTTCTTTAGCATTGTAATCTTCAAAGAGAGTTTGAAAAATTTATTCTGTTCACTGATGAACCTTGCTTTACAAGGAACGGTGTATTTAACTCTAAAAATAATCATTTGTGGGCTGACGAAAATCCCCAAGCAACATTTACTCGTGCATATCAACAACGTTTTGCAGTCAATGTATGGGCCGGAATCGTAGGGGAGCATGTAATTGGACCCTACATTCTCCCAAACCGCTTGAATGGAGAAAATTATTTGACTTTCTTGGATAGTGTGCTACCGGAACTTATTGATGACTTGCCATTAGACATTAGACGGAAACTTTGGTTTCAGCATGATGGGGCTCCGGCTCATACAACGCGAGAAATCACCGCATTTATAAACCGCGAATATACAAATAAGTGGATTGGAAGGAGAGCTCCTATTGCATGGCCAGCCCGAAGCCCCGACTTAACACCATTAGACTATTTCTTCTGGGGTAAGATGAAGACCTTGGTGTATGAGACACCAGTGAATACAGAGCTAGAACTAGTGGCTAGAATCGTGGCTGCAGCAGAAGATATCAAAGAAAGGCCAGAAGTCCTTGCGAAAATTTCTACCAACGTTAAAAAACGCTGCCGAGCATGCATTGCTGCGAATGGCGGCCACTTTGAAAATTTATTATAGTGCATTTTTCACATCCGAACTTCTTTTGTTTCTATAGTATTTAATGTCAGAAAGTTACTTCGTTTTAAATGTTTTTTAGTTTGTTAATAGTTGTGAGCGTAATACTAGTACTTAACTGAATAAATTTTTTTGTAATTAATTAATAAATTTTTTCTAGACAAATACTGTAGTAGATAATTTAACGATTTTATAAATGTTTTACTTTCACAAATCGATCGAGTGGTTATCAAAATATCTTGGTTTGAAATTTTTGATCGGTCGCCATTTTGTTATTTGAAAAATAGAAAATAGTTGTGAATACAAATGTTCTAGAGAATCGAAGCTAATTCAGAAATTTTTTATGAATAGTCCTTAAAATAAAGAAGTTGTGACTATTTTTCGAAAAACAAACGAAGAGCTATAACTTCGAACCAGGGTACAAAATCAAAAATTGGAACTAGAAAAAGTTGTTTATTTTAATGAGATCTAACTGCCATTTTCGGTGTAACCACTTAGTATTAACACCTGTATATATATATATATATATATATATATATATATATATATATATATATATATATATATATATATATATATATATATATATATATGTATTATCAAACCTATAATATAAGTTAACCTTCTTAAAACTAACATATAACAAATAAAATCCTTATTAGAATTAAACGATTGTTTTCGTTTAATTGTGACGGTCAAATGTAAAGTTTCGAGAAACCAAACACACAAAAAAGTTTTATTTATTAACAGAAACAAAAATGTTCTTACGGGAAACCATACTTTCTTTATCAATGTTTTTTAGTTATTACACTTTATGTACCGATCTAGCAATTGGGTCGATTGTCTGATTGTACATTTATCACTCGCTATTAAACCATCAACTAAGGACACAACAAGCACTTAAAACGCTACTGTAAACTATTATGAAATCTTTCTATTACACCCAAATTGCCAATTTTTGCACTTTGTATTATTTTAATAAGGAAGGTAATTTTCTACTTCTTCCGTATCCTCGTTAATCAATTCTTATTTGTAATTTTCACTCTTTCTCGGGCTGCGTGACCATACAATGTCACTTATTGCAGCGGACCGATAACTAGCAAACTCGGATCGCCTATTTTATGCAACTCCTCTTGTTAGCTTTCTTAATGCGACCATTTTGGCTAGCTCACTATATGTGACTGACTTAAAAACTCATAATTATAAGAGCGTCATTTCCTTCCACCACATTAATGCACTTGAAAATGCCGCGTATTTAAATATTTTTAAATTGAATATATAGATAACTTATTGAAACAAACTTAAGCTTGTCATCTTAATATTAATTACATTCAAATACAAATAAACAATAACCGTTTCTTTATCCAAAAAAATAATATATAAATATCTAATCTCGTATAATTTAGCGCGAAATTTTGATTTTTCTAAAACTCCCGTTACAAGTATTGCATAATATGGCGCGAATGGCTATGGAACCTTTACCACCCGAAATCATTATCGACTGGAACCGTTATGAACGAAAACGAAGGTAAAGACAAAGTTGACTACAGCCAAGACGATACAATAACACTAAAATTTAATCGAATATTTTGGAAGGTAAACTAGTATTTAAATTAATTAAATAAAAATAAGTAATATCCTATCTTGTAGGTTATAATGTGCCATTAATTTTTTCTGAACTGTACCTACAATCTACATCTAGAATGTACATAAACGTAAACATTTTAGTAAAGAAATAAACACAAAATTGGCATATTATCTTTAACATGTTCCCAAATAAATAACGATAATATAATACAGCGGATTATAACGCCTATTATAAATTATAAATGTTTTAAATAAATTGAATATTTTTATTGTTTTTGAAAAATTATTCACATAATTGTTTTTGTAATATTTGTGTTCGCAACTTTTCGTCGATAAGTTTCTGCGCCACCAATTGTTTTTCAAGAAGAGCCGTCTCCTTTTTATTAGTCTCATATTTAATGGTATCGGTACGCTGCAATTCTGAGACGTACTCCAATTTCTTTTCTGCCAATTCTTGAAATTTGCTCAGCTTCGTGCTTCGCTGCTGCCTTCGTGTCTCCACCCGTCGTTCCAATTTTTTGACCTCTTTTGGGCGTCCTCAAAACTGTGGGATGGGACGATGCCCAATCTGATTGTACCGTCAAACTTTGTTCCTCAGGAACGTCCACTGGAGCGTTACCGCTATTAACACCGACGATATCTATTGGTGCTTCCTCAATATCTATTATATTGTCTATTTCTAAAATAACTTAAAATATAATAATGATCAAACTAGCCATGGAGGTTCGCTCCTCGCTATGGTCACAACACATCCCGATAAACGTTTACGATATTTATTTAAAGGAAAAAAAATTTCTTTAGTCATCGAAAAAAACTCGTATTTTTGTTGAAAGACCGTGAACGATAGACATGTAAATACTACGCATTTAAAATTATGATAGAGTCACAAAACGTTTCAGCAGAACGCAAAATTTGTCCTGATGGTGGTGGTAGTGGTCGAGATGAAACGTCGCGTCATTGAAGAAGTCCGCGACGATACGATTCGTAATGTACGAAATACCGCAAAACCACGACGGTCGTATATACTTCTACCCGAAGACAGTTTCCGATCTTCTTGCGGATACTGGTTACGGACGGAGCTTGATGAGGTCGGTGGCCAATCGACTTCGACCGGACCTCTATCTCGTAAGGTTCGCGAGATATGAGCTTTTAATTAAAAAAATCCGGATTTACGCCTTTTTTCTCTGTATTCACGTGGAATGTGCTCCAAAGATTGTCGTGGTCGTAGAGATGAAACGTTTTGTCTTATTCGTATCGATTGCTCGTCCCGAACCGAGGCCGCATGCGAAAAATCGCCAATTTTGCCGAAACGCTTACTACGATTTTTTTTACACTCCTTCGATAATTTTCCCTCCGCGAAGCGAGGGCGTATGTAAAATTTGAAAAAAAGTTTGCAGTACGTTTCCGAGATCCCCGAATTTGCCTTACTTATTTATTGTATATTTTAATAATAACAATTATATAAAATTTGTTTACTGTCTCTAATAACGGTTCATCTTTGATCATCTTTGGTGGCTGCCCACCTCCTATTAATTACATTTTATTAAATCGAGAATTCATAAATAAAAGCGTAGTTATATCTACCTGTTCTTATTTGATTTGCACGCACTGCTTATCCTTATCCTGTACTGAAGATATATATGTCTTCTCTCTAACCGTTTTACATTGCTGGTGGTTACGATGATGGAATCTGGCTGTACATTCGCTAATGGTGACGACCCATATGACATCTGCTCGTCTGGATCTGAATTAACCAAGATAAGTTTGATTAACATCAGTATAACTACTCGTCCAACCGGGTCAGAGCTCTTCATTATCGCGTGTGTTAATTAATTTTGTCTATAAATTTACATTACAAATTTATATGTGTCGGAATCTGAAGATAATTGTTAATATCCAAAACAACCCGTGCGTTTTATTCATGGCACGCTTTGTTAAATGTATTTATCGATGGCACGCTTTGATAGAAATTTTAAAAACATTTTTTTTTCGAAAACGGTTCATTTGTTCATCGTGCAACAAGGGGACCTTTTTTAAAGAATGTGTCTTTCAATGAATGCAAAGAAAATTAAAAAAAAAATTCAAATAAAAAAGACATGGATCATAATGTAGCGTAGCATTTGCTTGTCAAGCGCTAATTACCTTGTCGTTAATGTTTCGTTTTGCATATACCGTTGGACCTGATTTCTCCCGTAAAATATTCTGATGCTGCAAGCGACCAGTAGTGTTCTCTCCAGAGTGAAGAATATTCCATATTTTGCCATGGATATGTAACTTTTATTTGTTGTAGCAATTTCATCAATCTTATTGTGGATAACCGTTTGTTACACGTCCAAACCGCACTAGGCGTCGTGTATGCTTACCGAAATAAGCCGGTTGCCAAGCCAGCTACAGTGGAAATGGGCGTGGTCGATATAAGGAGTAAAATGATTGCGAAGTAGTTCAAACAGCTTATATACTTACCATTATTCTACAACTCACAAAGCTCAGTCCGGCAAAAATTGTCTCTAGGCGCCACCACAATCTTAAATTTTACTAAAATAAATAGCCTTGGGGGGATGGTAAATTAATCCTATCTGACTGTGGAAGACAGGATTGCAGCCTACGCAGTAAAACCATTCACCATTCAAATTCAATCACACTTCAAGATAAATTGATACAAAAGCTTAACAACATTATGAAAGACACGAGCCGTCGTAAACTTATTAAACACACCCTATACAAACGAAAATTCCCAAATCGTAAGACGTTAACTTGAGTACTTTTTATACCTCGTATACCTGTAAATTTGTATTTCTAACTGTTATAAAACTTTGAATTAAATAAATACCCCCAATTTAAAAAATTCTAAATAAAATAAACGAAATCGGTTTAACAATGAATTATTATCTCAAAAAAAATCTTCGTTAATGCTTGTATCATCAATAATATCGTTATATTTTATTACTACTTTACCTTTAAAATCATATTTAGACATTCATTAATAGGTTTAAACTTTAATACTTCAAAACTGTAATTTAAGTTGAATAAAAAAAAAATAATAAGTACTTTGTTAGTAGTGTTCTGCATTAATATTTCAAAGCTAAAATGAAATTTTATTATCGATCTGGCTCATTACGCAATTTCCAATCGATCTTTAAATGCAAAGACTAATTTCACTTATCAGAAGGTGTAACCAGTTAGGCACACAACTGACGCAAATAAACGATAAAATAAATTAAACAGTGGATATATATTGACAAATTCCACATGTAAATATATATAAAACGACGTGTTTTAAAAAAAAAACCAAAAACATAAATACGTTAAGACTAAAATTGCCCAATTCCTAAAACTAAAACAACAAAATAACTAAAGTTCAATTACCTTTTTTTCTTTGAATGAACCGTAATTAACGCAACATAAAAAATGTACTTAAAAGATAATCGTACTTGTCTTGGCTCAATAAAATTTAAATCTAATTCTTCCGTATTACATTAATTAATATTTTTTTGGTGCGGCAGTTATAGTCCATATGATCTGCTTTCGGTAAGTCTTTGTCAATTCTTAGATGCACCATGCACAAAACAGAAGATTGTCCATGGTTTGTTCACTCGCATTCCGGGCATAGGGGATCTTTAGCCTAACATCACATCACCTTATATTGTGATGTTTGCCTTTCAAAACGTTTACCACAATGATAAATGGTTACTTCCATACACACATTAAAGCTCCTATTCGCTTTTATACGATCAATTTGGTATTGCTGACGATTGTACACATTCAATGTCCATGATGCTCACCAATAACTTTTCTTTCGGTCACTTAAATGGTTAGCCTAATAATAATATAAGGTCACGCGTCCCAAAAATTGAACACTAATAACAAAATATTCGCTGTGTTAACTTCTAATCTGCCTAAGCACGTTTTATTTCTTGAAGAAGGTCACTAATATTTTCCTTCAACTCGCAGTATATTAAATTATTTATTTGTGAATGTTTATACGTTTTATCCCCTTATGGGTTAATGCAGTCACTATACATGCTCTGCTAAACTATAATTTTCACGATTAAACTCCAACACTAACCATTATAACGTTTATCACGCACGCGCGACTCTTACTCAAAGTAAAACCTCTAACCAACTAACTAACACCTCAAATTTGATACTCGCTTATAGATCAAGATTCACCTATCACAACCATGTATTTCACACGTTTCATTGCCGCCTCGAAGGTTGCAACGTGGAAAAAGACGCCAACGATGCGAAATAAATGTAGCCATCTAGAATTACTTTGTAAATTCACTAAAAACTTTCCAAAGAAATCAATTGCAATTACATTCACACTGTAGATTAACCAGATTATCCCTCATCTTTCTATGCAAATCTCACGTGTGATCGAATTCTATTTCCGCACAATTTAGCGAACTCCCTCACATTCTCACTTCATTCTTGAACATGCATCGATTTACCATTATTACACCATATTACAAAATCTCTACACACAAAAATATGCATACATATTCCTTACTGCACATTAATAAAATATCAATATATCATAAACTCACTCGCTCATACGTCTACACCTATTTATTTAGTTCAAATTCCTCCATACGTAGTAGCAAAAAGACCAGTAGTTTTACCAGTGCCGTATCAATAAAAATTTACTCAAAACATTATTTCTCAACCAAATTGAAAGCTTTTAACACGAAAATCTTTCTAAAGCATTCAAGTATTCCTTCACATGATAACCAATGCCTCACTAAATTCCAGTGGCGTATCAATTACATCAACTTACATTACGCATACTAAAAAAAATTTTTTTCATGCAAACTCACTTCAGCTACATTCAAAACACGTTACATACGTTATCAAAATACTACACATACACGATTCATCAAAATGACCTTACACTTTCTGTATTATAAGTGTTTTGTAACTGTGGTTTCCTATTAGTGGAGTTGCCTATTTCCACAGTTTATGCTTTTTGAGCGCGAAGTCATCAGGCTTAGTCCTGAGAAGAACTGTTTTCGCACTTGGTACCTTTCACTTACTAGTCTGACCCCTTTACCGCTGAGCCACTGAGTAATCCAATATATATTTTTTAGAACATATGTATATATATATATATATATATATATATATATATATATATATATATATATATATATATATATATAATGTTTCGTGGTTGCGCAGAAGTTTATTGCGCATGTTGCGCCGTAACCTCTTGCGCAGGTGTATTGCTTTTAAGCTCTTCGTGCATTATTGGAATCCATATGGGTTTCATTTATATACTAGCTTGGCTTATTGGATTTTCTGCTAGTGCGACGTATGTGGCTTCTTTGAGTTTCCGACGAGTTGTGTTCTCGTCCTTTGTCACTATCTGTATGTTATCCCATTCGATGCGGTGGTCTTCGTTCCAGACATGTTCGGCGATTCTTGATCTTTCTGTTTCGCCCTTGCGGACGTTGTTCTTATGTTCCTGCGTTCTCACTTTGAGTGGTCTACTGCTCTCTCCTATGTATGCTCTGCCGCATTCGCATGGTAGGTTGTATACACAATTCTTGGAACTCTGATCTTCATTGTATGGTTTAGTTTTGGTTAGTATTCCCCTGACCGTTCTGGTCGATTTGAGGACAGTGCGTATCTTGTATTTGCAGCCTATCCTTTGTATTTTGTCTGAGGTACCTTGTATATATGTATTATCGCTGTATATTTAGATTCTTCTTTTTCGGTTCCCCCTTCCCTGTTTAGGTTAGGTGTTAGATCGGGGTAGCCATTTTCTTTGAGTGTTCTAGCGATATTTTCTTTTTCTCTGTTCAGGCCCTCTTGTTTTGAGCATATTGTCTTTGCTCTATCGTATAAGCATGCCTTACTTCACGTTTTTGTGGTGATTGTAGTTGTATTGTAGGTACCTCCCCGTGTGGGTAGGTTTCCTGTCGTGAGAGTGTTGTCATTCCTGTGTACAAGTACATCCAGGAATGGCAGTTTTTGTTACGACTCCAATTCCATTGTGAACTTGATGGATGGTACGCGGCTATTTAGATGATCTAGGAATTCATCTAGTTTATGATTGCCGTGTTGCCAAACTACGAAGGTATCGTCCACGTATCTAAGCCACATCCTTGGTTTCTCTGTGAATTCGGATATCGCTTGGTCTTCAAAGTCTTCCATATATATATATATATATATATATATATATATATATATATATATATATATACGCAGGAATATAAGAACAACGTCCGCAAGGGCGATACAGAAAGATCAAGCATCCAATGGGATAACATACAGACAGTGGCAAAGGATGAGAACACAACTCGTCGGAAACTCAAAGAAGCCACATACATCGCACTATCAGAAAATCCAATAATTCATGCTAGTGTAGAAATGAAACCCATATGGATTCCAATAACGCGCGAAGAGCTTAAGCGCAGTACACCTGCGCAAGTTCTAAAAAATATATATTGGATTACTCAGTGGCTCAGCGGTAAAGGTGTCAGACTAGTAAGTGAAAGGTACCAAGTTCGAATCTGAGAGTTGTCAGGTGCTTGGGAAAAAAATTATATATAACATATGAATTCGACACAAGTTTTTTTTTTTTTTTTTTTTTATTTATTTAGTAAATTAACAATCAGAACTAATTATAAATTATAATAAATAAGTGTTCTATGAGTTAATATGATGACGTTATTCACATGAGGGGGAATCCATCCATCGATGTTATCCCGTTACAATGGAGCTAACCTCCTTTTAGATCGTTGGGCCATTTTTTCATTTTTAGTCTTCTTGGTGGAGGATCTTGATGTAGATTTGCTGCAAGAATGTTTGGGTGGGCTTGTAGTCGTAGAAAGTGTTTATTACTTCGTTTAGTTATCTCTTCTTCTATTGTTGCAATATCTAAGTCGGTGTGTAGTGTTAGATTGCTGACATACCACGGTGCAGTAGCAAGCATTCTTAAGGTTTTTGATTGCATCCTTTGAATGATGTTAACATTGGATTTGCAAGAGCAGCCCCAAAGTTCAATGGCATAGGTCCATATAGGCTTAATTATTACTTTATAAAGTAGGATTTTATTTTCAAGAGCGAGGCAGGACTTCCTGCCTAGCGACCAGTACATTTTTTTAATACGCAGATCAATCTCTTTCCTTTTTTAAGATGTGTGTCTTCCATGTGAGTCGTTTGTCTAGATGAAGTCCTAGGTAGCGGGCTTCATCTGCTCGTGGACAATTATGTTGTTTAGATACACTGGTGGACAGTCACTGTGATTTAGAGTGAAGTTAACGTAGGTACTTTTAGTTTCGTTAACTTTTATTCGCCATTTGTTTAGCCAGGTTTGTAGGATAGATAAGTGGTTTTGTAAGTTGAAGGATGCAGTGTGAGGATTAACATGACTAGTAAGAAGGACAGTGTCATCAGCAAATGTGCTTATGTATGTATCGTCTGTTGTAGGGACATCTGAGGTATATAGTATATATAGTAATGGTCCAAGGACACTTCCTTGAGGCACTCCAGAGTTGATTGGTTGGAGGTCAGAATACTGTTGACCATATTTTATTTGGAAATAACGATCTGTCAAGTAAGATCTAAATAAGAGGTAGTACTCACTTGGCATGAGCTTTTTAATCTTGTGTAGGAGACCAGCATGCCACACTTTATCAAACGCCTGTTTAATATCTATAAATACTGCAGGACAGTGAGATTTGGATTCTAGAGCTGCATTGATAATGTTAACAACTCTATGGCATTGTTGTACCGTAGAATGATGTCTCCTAAATCCAAACTGGTGATCTGGTATGCAGTTTTCAACTAAGTCACTATCATATAGTCTTCTGATCATGAGCTTTTCCAAGAGTTTAGACAGGAGGGCAATAAACTTATTGGACGGTAAGATCCAACATCTTCAGCGGGTTTGCCAGGCTTTAGTATTAGGATAATTTGTGCAAATTTTAGCGATGACGGCCAGTACTGAAGACGTAAAATAGAGTTGAACAAATTTCGTAGAAATAGTATACTGCTCCTGGGCAATTCAGTGAGCACCTTAGCTGTAATTAGGTCATACCCCGGGGCTTTCTTATTGTTTAGGTGTTGAATTTCGTCAAGCACTTCAGTATACGTGAAACTCTTGATGGGTAGAGACATTTGTAGCGGGACCTGGAGGGAGGCTTGGATTTCGTCATCAGGTATATTAGAGTGAGGAGTGAAAACTTCAGCAAAGTGTTGGGCAAAAGATCTGCCTTTTCTTGGTCTGTTCTGGCCCATTCATTGTTTGGTTTTCTAGTGGTGGATTTACAACCTGTGGTCTTTTATTTGCTTTGGAGACTTTCCAGATACTGTTGTCTGCACGAGATAGTGAAGTTAAATAGTGTTGAAAGGTTTCTTGCTTCAACTTTTTTATTTTGTTCTTTATGGTGTTAGCCAGCCTATTGCATATTGTTTTATCAGCTGGGTTGCGCGTTCTGTGCCATTTCGATCTTGCCCTCCTCTTCTGTCGTATGAGCTCAAGTATTTCATTAGAATATTACCATCTTCCCGTACCTCATTTGTAATTTTAGGTGTTGAGTGCCATGCTGCTTTTGTACCGTTGTAATGATGTGGTCAGCGGCCTTTTCTAGTTCGAGGGGGTTTGAAGGCTTATATTGGCTTGTAAATTATCATGCAGAAAACTTCTATATGCTTCCCAGTCAGTTTTATTATTATATAGTGATGGTTTAGGTTGCCTTTAATAATTGTGGTGCTTGTTGTAGCAATAACAGGAGTGTGATCAGATGATAGGTCAGCGCTACTAACTATGTTCGTATAGTTAGAAGAAATCCCATGTGTGACAAAGAAGTCAAGTAAATCAGGTACTTTATGCAAGTCCGTGGGCCAGTACGTAGGCTCCCCAGTGGATAAATAACCATAGTTTTTTCACGCATAAGATCGTATAAAGCTCGACCTCTGGTAGTAATTAGTCGTGAACCCCAGTAAGTATGTTTGCAATTGTAGTCTCCGCCGCATATAAAATTGCTGCCAAGAGACTGAAAGAATGGTTTGAGGTCGTTTTTGGTAAGTCTATGCCTAGGTGGGCAATAAACAACTGAAATTACAATCGGATTTGGTAATTTATACACTTGAATAGTAGTTGCTTGTAGAAATGGTTCATGATACCTTTCTAATTCATGATGACCAATTGAGCTTTTTATTAAGATAGCTGTACCTCCGTGCGCTGTACCATCCGGATGTTCTGTGTGATAGCAAGTATAGTGAGGTATCCTTAGATAGGATCTATTTGTAAGATGTGTTTCCGATATAAGAAATATATCTATATTGTTTAATTTTAAGAATATCTCGATTTCATGTATTTTTGACAGAATGCCGTTGGCATTCCATAAGGATATACGTAGAGATTTAGCCATTATCGAACAAGTTTGCTTATAACTGTGGACAACATGTTTATTACCATGTTATTTTGTTGCATCAGTTGAGAAAACATGACTTTGAACTCTTCTAGGAATTTGTGTAGCGTTACATCCTGATTTTGCGCTTGATTTATATCTCCCTGTACGGCCTGACTATATGTATGTGGATTATGTGGCGTACGTAAAGTTGTTTTGTTATGGTTCAAGTGCGGTATCGTATTTAAGTTAGTAGAGCGATTTTGGGAGGATAGGTTTGATCTCAGCTCGTTTTGCAATTCTTTATGTATCGTACATCCTCGATAATTAGCTGGGTGATCACCACCGCATAGAGCACACTTGGCAGGGGATTCCTTTGTCTTCTTACAAGTTCTGTAATCATGTGAGCCACCGCATTTTACACATACGAATGGGCGATTACAGTAGCTTTTGGTGTGATTGTACTGTTGACACCTCGTGCACTGCGCAATTGTTGTGTTTTTATGAGGAGGTTCAACCTTTATGACTTGATTTTGTAGAAATCTAAGATTGTAAATGTCTTTATTGTTGGTCGCAGGTTCTAAGTCCACAAAAACATTGGTAATGGAGTTTTTCTATTCTGTGCTTAATGTTCATTATGGATCTCACTTTAAAGCCTTTTTTCTAAGGATTCAGCAATTTCTTTTGTGGGAACAGAGTGATGTAAATTGCGAATGACAACTCGGTATGCTTTATCTTCCTTCAGCTGGTATGTGTGATATATTATATTAGAATCTTTCATAAATTTGATCAGTTTACGATATGTGTCAGCGGTGCCAGCAGATATCTTAATGACATTATCAGCCATTGCTTTAGTTTTGTATTGTTCTATTTCAGCAACATTTGTTAGAGCTTTTATCATTTTATTAAAATCCGTGACGCCATGTACAAATATTGGCGGCGGTTTAGGTATCTGAGCTTGTTGCGTAGTTGTTGTATTATCGGCCACCGCGTCGTCATTAAGATTTGAGAGGGCAGAGAAATAGTTTTGTTTCGTGACATGTGTCGTCCTTAACGTTGTTGGTTGTTTAGTTAATCTCTTCCTTTTTTTATTTTGCACACACTGCCATTCATTCTTTGAAGCTGCAGCTAATGATTCAATGTCACTTTCAGAATCAGTCATATTTATACTATTTATTGAGTTATTTCCAGATAGGTTATTGTTGGGTACGTTGTTTATTTGCATTGATAACATATTATTGGGTGTTTGCGAATACATCCGCGGTATCGTGTTTGGGATTTGTATATTAGGTATGTTTTGTTGGCTATTAGGAAAATTATTAACAGTAGAAGACAAAGGCATTACCTGGCTTTGCATTGGTGGGAATACAGTAGGCAGCGGAGGCCACTGTTGAGATGACTGCATTGGTTGTCGATGATAATTACTACCGTTGAAGGCAATGTTTATGATTTGTGAATTGTCCGCTTATATATGTATTAATAGATATATACAATAAAATTATTATTTGTGTATTGATAATAAATTATTGTTGACCCTAAGGCCAGCGATAACCGCGTTACACTCACTTATCACTACGAGCTCGGCACACGTCCTTGCTGCATGAGCGAAAATAGTCCTTCTCAGGACCAAGCCTGATGACGGAAGCAGAATCCGCTTCCGAAACGTCGCGCTCAAAAAGCATAAACTGTGGAAATAGGCCGATCAACTTCACTAATAACCTTAAACGTTTGGTTTTCCGCCTGGTGTACTTGCTGTTGCTGTTTTGCTTTTGTGCCTTTTGCTTTGGATTTGTTACTAGTACACGGCTCTATGAACAAGTTTGTCGTTTTATACTACTCGCACAGAAACATGGCAAATTTAATGTTGCAAAGTAAATAATTTATACCTGATTGCGACCCTTCCACTTCTTCATAAGATGAATGGTAATCATCACTAGTGCTCTCTTGACAACTGGTAGGAACATAGTCAAGTCTCTCTCAAGAATAAATATTTTTTGTAAACAAGATCTCAGATACAGTCATTCTGACCATTCTCTGCCGTTCTAGGTATATGTGATATGATAATATTTGCAAACTACCGAGAGAAAAATTAATAGACTCTGTTTAACAACATTTAAATACATGTTGCAGGAAATGTCACAAGAGATATATATATATATATATATATATATATATATATATATATATATATATATATATATATATATATATATATATATATATATATATGCACAAATAACAGATAAAACCAAACGCTCACCGGTCAAATTTACCGTTTAGGTTATTCTAGTGTTAAACCTGCGTCTTTATATTTATCTAACTATGTTAAGAGATCCATATTTTGTTAATAATTTGATGAAATGCCACTCTGAGTGTTTTTTTTGCATCACTTTTCTAAATTAAGAGTTAGAAAAGAACGTAAAACATTATAGCTTCCAACCCCACATTTGTAATTAATACTACTTTGAGATTAAGAACCCCAACTTTTCGTTGAAATCTTATCTTTTTGGTTTGAGGCTAGAAATTTAACTTAATACTGGAAGTAAACATAATGTGGTGTTGCCGTAGAAACCCTTTGAAAGGGGAAAATTTTGTGTAACAGGAAATCTTACAGTACATTAAAAAGAAGATTATGATAATTGAAAAGAAGTGTATTATAACGATGTAAGAATGAAACTTTTACACAAAAAAAATCGATGGGTATATTCTTAGTTCCGAATTCCAAATGTTTATTATTATTATATTATTTTTATTTTGCATTTATAAAATATCTATTATGATTTATGAAATTTATATTTCTTTTTTTTAATATTTTTATGTACCTGTTCTATTTGGAGAATACTTACTTTCGCTGGTAACAACGACAATATTACCAAAATGATTGCTAACAACGCAAAAATTCTCTTACCTGAAGTTTAATTTGTATCTTGTTTATTAACTTTCATATGTAAATTGAAGCAAATAACATAAATATGCACTCGTTCTTTAGAAAACGAAGGATAAGTAACTATTGTTTAACGGAGAATTAATATATTTTTCATTTCCTACTAAAATTCCCAAATTCCTCAATTAAAAACTGCGAATATCAAAAAAAACGTTGACATAAACAGAACATATAAACAAGATAATAAGAGATGCATGTAGCGTTTTTAGGGTTAGAAACATTCCTGAGTAGAAGAATTTTTGCTTGATTGTTAGTTCTTTATTTTTTTTAATGTTATTAGGTATGGCGAGGTAAAAAGGATGAATGAAAAGGAGTCAATTACAGGTTTCTGCAAAACCAGAGCCTTTTCATTCTGGCTACGAAATAATTGAATTAGTGGCTTTTTTTGGATGATCATGCTTATGTTGGTAACTTACTTATTTCTAGCTTATGTCATTTTGTTGTGCATTGTTCAGGAGTTTTCCCCAACTGTGATTATTCTCTTGTTATTGGTGTTGCGATATTTTATTATATCTATTGTTCTATCTGTAATGGATGGTATGTTTGCGTGTTGTGTTGTGAGGTTATTAGGGTATCTGAGAGGTAGACTGTGTATGCTTCTAAGTATTCGACGTTCACATGATACAATGGAGGGGAGTTGATTATTATTATTACTTCTGTATAAGGGTGCTCGTAGGTGCTTAATAGAGTGTATGTGTGTTTTGTAGGTATGTTGTTGTATTTTGGGGCGGAAATCTATGATTGGACCTAGGAGAGCGCCAAGTAGATTTGCTCAGTCTCGTATCCTGTCTAGAGTTCCTTGCACTTCGGGGAACCAGTTTAGGGATTTTGTGAAAAGTATTCCTGTGTGGGTGGCTTCTTATTGGAGTACAAGTATTGCATTGTTGGGGGATATTTTTTTTATGGTTGTGGACCTGAACAGGCTAAATTTGGCCTATCGTGCTAAAACACTCAGGATCACTTAGGAGGATGGATAGAGGAATAATGAATTGCCAATAGATGCCTATGAACAGCTACCTTAAATTTTCTCATATCATAAGTGAGAGGAAAACGGGAACAAGGGAGATCATTTCAGAGATTAGAAGCCGTGTAGAAAAATGTGAATTGTGCCCGTTTGATACGACAAGTGGAGATTTGTACTGCATACTGATGATGTGAATGAGCGAACCGAGTGTTTCTCGCAAAGATAGCCCGAGATGGTATCAAAGAATATAATTCAGCAGCACAATAGCCGTTGTAATAACGATAATACAAAGAAAAAACTGAAACCATCCTTCTATGCTCAAGGGACTGTATGTGAGAAGTTAAGGACGGGTCATTCATAAGCTCTCTTTTGAATACGATCAACGATATCGAGAGCGTATTCGGGAGCGCTAACCCAAATGTGAGAATTATATTCCAGGTGAGGCCGAATTTGGGCCTTATACAGCAGAAGGAGTTATCGAGAAACTATGCTTAGATCTGTACAAAAGGCCTATTATACGAGCAGCTGTTTTGGTATCTGACAGAATATGGTCAACCCATGAGAGATTAGAAGATACAGTCATACCCAACAGAGTAATGACTGTATCTTAAAATCTCTCATGGGTTGATTCTGTCAGCTACCAAAACAGCTGCTCGTAAAATAGGCTTTTTGTACAGATCTAAGCAGTACTTTACTGGAGACATTACTGTCGGCCAGATTGGTAAATTTTTCTACGTGGTAGTTTGGGTAGCGGAAGAGGATAGCTTGTGTTTTGATTGGGTTGACGGAGACTCTCCTCCGATTTACTGAGTTAGAAAAGTTCCGTAGAATTTTAATATAAGACTGGAGGTCGTTCCGCAATTCTGATGTACTGTTCAAAAAGCAGAGTCATCCTGTAATTCAGCAACGGAAACCCCGGGTTGCGTAACCGTGGGAATGTCAAAAGCGAAGATAGTGTACAGGATTGCGGCTAAAGCAGAAACTTACGGCATGGCTGCTGTAGGTTTGAAATGATCGGAGAAGGTATTCCCTACTTTAGTTGGTACCGACCGTTTAGTGAAGTCCGAGAGTAGGAGTTTGGAGTAATTATTTGCGATATGTAGGGTACGGATTCTGTGGAACCCGTTGTGCCAAACTGTCAAATGTTTGCTTAATACCCAGAAATACAGGAGAATTGCATTGCTTATTACATCTAGTTCACAATTAGCCGTGGTAACGGTTTGATATGTCGATTGTTTCCAGTGGGATTCAGGTTTCGACCATTGGGTCGATTCGGTGCGGGGATGTTGGCGATTGCTAGGAGAACATATTTTTGTCAGCATTAGAAAAGTCTTTAATAACTTTATGTAATCGTAGTGCCTGTAAATCACTCTCGGTCTATTGTGGAAGTACTGATACGATCGAAAAATGTGGGTTCTGTGTTGGTGGCTCGTAAAAGCGGCACCTATAATAAAACCGAACTGTGCTTTCCGGGCATTAAGTTCAACTAGGATTACTGAATTAGAAATAGTGGATGCATCAACTAAAACATCGTCAGAAAGGGTATTGGGGTCGGGTGGGTTGAGGTGTTGTAGGTGCAGAGGTAATTAAAATGGGGCGGACCTGAAGTAATTTATGACAATTAGAGTGGTGCCGCGATGTCCGTTTTCGTTCTGTTTTATACGTAGGAGTGATAGTGGCATTTGTCTGTTAGTCTTGTCTCCGTGATTTAGGGGACTATACGTTGTGTTCTTGTACCAAGTAAAAAGCGTCTTCGACTGCCTAAGTTGTACTTACTATGTTATCTATAATGGTAGTTTTAAGAAGTGGGTTTTCGGAAAACGGCAACCATCGTACGCTTGTATGACGCCACGACGAGGATTCTCCGTTGGAAGTAGGAATAGAAGTGTTTGACGGGGAGTGGTTCTGTGTCTGGACGTGTTTTCGCGTGCGCTGTGTTGTAGGAATCGATTTTTTTTGAAGACGGATAGAGTCGTGGATTACCATCTTGTATGGGGAACTGGAAAATTCCTGGTACTTTTGGCAGTGGAGGAGTAGGTGGAATGGACAGCTCCGCAGTTGTTACACTTTTGTGGTGCTAGGGGTTTACAGGATGTTGATTTGTGGGGCAACGAATGGAACGGGTGGGGAGTGGTGGAGGCACTAGGGAAGGTTCATAGTGACTCACCGTGCGAGAAGAGTGGATTGTAAGGATGTAGTAAAGCGCACTAAAGAAGTTGGGGAATTTGTAGCGTTTGAGATGATTGGTATAACTTCCTGCACCGAGTAATCAAATCAAGGAACTCTTTGCCGATGATATTGTTATCTCAACCACCGAAAGAGGTGTGGGATTTTAAGGGTGTGATCTAGGGTTCCTGTGATGTGATGGATTTGGAGATATTGTGGATGCAATACCCCGAAATTAAAAAATAAAAAGGCATAGTGACGGTCGTGTTTGAGCATTTCGGTTGGTGTTAGTTTATCAAACCCCAAGGAAAACGGGCTTTGAAATCAAAGAACCAATAGAAAGGTGGAGAACACAGTTAAAATAAAATTCAAATTAAAGTAAATTGATAAACTGCTCCCTTAGTTCTGGTGCTGCTCTCGCCGGTGTTGTCTTTTGTAGTGGTGGTCCTCTAAATTTTATCCTTTACAGTGTTTGTCCTATGAATCCTCTGGTTGCTTGTATTTTCCTGATCGTCCTTGGCTTGCCCTTGTCCTCGAATTGATTCAGTCTTCCTGCATGTCTTTTTCCAAGATGCGGTGTGCAGTGACGGACAACCCTAATTGGCAGTGGCAAAGCTATCCGGCGTATCGCTAAAACGACTACTTAAAGTTCTTACACTCGCGCAACACTTTATGGGCGGTTATCGAATGGAGTTCAGATAACCCTTGGAGTTAATGGCGCCTAAACTCATTAGCTGTCGCAATGATCCCCCTGCTTCAGTATGAACAAGCAGTATATTTATGTAAAAGTCATGTACTACTTTCATTTAGTTAGTCGTTAGGGTAATCTAGCTTAGCTTTTTTTTACTTGTAAGAATAATAAACTCATGACTATTTTTTGTTTCAGGTAAGTCATATCATCTACAAGCTCATATTATTGCACTCATAGGTGAGTAACTACTCCTACATTAAACACTTTTGTTTGAAAGAGCTAATACACTGCACGAGGTAGATTTTTTATGGTGTTTAAAGGCAATAAACGTACTTTTAAATATGAATTGCATACCTTATAAAAAAGTGAAAATTTATCAATTTCATATTGAACAAGCAGGGTGAAATTATTTTAAAGAATTTCGTTATAATTCGTATTTTTTATTAAATAACCTTTAAAGTATTACAGCACAAATACACACTAAGGCGATAGTAATCTACAATAGAAGTGTAGTGGGTCCAATCAATGTACGAGCACTAAGTTCCATCCATTAGTAATACAATCGAGTATTGAATAAAGTTGTATACTCAACATTAAGAATTAGAATGTTATCTACCTCAGTATATAACTTTGGTATAACTCATAACTAAAAAATAGAAATTTATGATTATTTTAGATTATTAATATAAGCGTAACACATTATTAACGTTATTCCAAATAATTCTACGCTCTGTATAAATTCATACGCTAAGAACGTACCTAAAGCCACTAAAGTTCTATTTACAAAAAACAAAAAAAAAAGTATTAAAGGCTTAATAATCTCCAATTCGTACAGGAAAATTCTCAATATATTAATTATTACAATAATCCAATCTTTACTGAAAGTAGAAAAAAGATGAAATTTCGTGCTTAATTTTGACATGAATGCAGAGGAGTAATCGCTGAAGAAAAAAGTAATCAAGAGAGATTAATGAGAGCGTGTAATTTGTACGCAGTATTAACTAATATTTATTTCAGGAATTGTTCTAAGTAATTTTATTGTAATAGTGTATTTTATGTATTTAAGTTTAAAACGGTATTAGGGGTTTTAAAAGAAAGCTGCATGTATTTGGGATGGGCGAGTATCGAATTAACCTTGCCGGAAAATTGACTAAATATCTCAGTTACTTAGATAGGAAATATTCCGAAGTTGGTATCAAATAATCAAATAATACAACAAAGACGCAATAAAATCAAAGCGAAGCCCTTTCTTGTCGCAGAAATTCTCTACTACTGGGTTTCCTTTCCGGATCAATGGAGATTTTACAAATTAAGGTTAGGTTAAAGAGAATGTAGAGGGGGCGTAGTCTTTCCACGTAATTTTTTTCATTGTTTGTTAAAGGGTTGATGGTCTTTTAACATATTTTGTGAGATATATTGCAGTTAGTAAGCATCCGAGTGCGAAGGCGGAGGCCCTAGTTAAAATTTTAGTAAAATTTGTTTTATTCCGTATTCAATAATCCTTCCGTTGCAATTAAAGTTATAGTTTACGTTATTTCACAACTACCGTCATTTCTGTTTAAACCGACGCCATAACTAATCGCCCATGAACAGAACAGTTCCCGTGGTAAACGAAGACTTTCCGGAGAATAATCTGGAATAAATTTTCCTGCAATATTCGTCTTATTATTCGTCGAGTGGTAACCACCTTTTCAACATCATGGTACTATTGTGTTGGGCATCAACCGCGTTAATGTAAACTCTGATATACTGAAGCAGTCCTCATATTCTGATGTATATTCGTTTCTGCTGACCGATCTAGTTGGACTTGCGGTAACACGATCTATTTAGCATTCGAGAGGTAATGGGTTCGAATCCCTGTTGCACCAGCTGCCTTGTATCATATGATGTTATTTAGGCGAATGCTGGGTATCTATGTCGTCCTGTTTAAGACGTTAAGACACGTCCAGTAGAATACGGCCGAGATGACGCGTCTAAAATAGTGCCAGTCATATCAGCGCAAAAAAGCTCCGACCACGTAGGTGCCAAACAAAAAGGGCGCGAAAACACTTTTTTTCATACTATCAATTGTTAAAAATGTACCTCGGCAATCTGATTTACTATATAGAAATGTAAACTTACAACGTACCTTAAAAGAGATTTGTAATGTATTGAAGTTGTTGAAAGTGATATATTCTTTACTGTCGCACGCAATGTACTTCATTTAATATCTAGAATTGAAATTAATAAACTAAAAATAGGCTTAGCTGAAATTTTGTTAATAGTGCTAAATTTCTAGAAATGTGATTGGTTGCACCATCGCAATGAATTCTAAATATCCAAAAAATGTCAGTGTTTGATAGGAGTTAAAGGTGTAGGGTCACTAAGAGCTTTTTTTTTTAATAATTGTGGACCTGGCCGGCTAAATTTGGCTTATCGTGCTAAAGCACTCAGGAAAACTTAGGAGGGTGGATGTAGGGACATTGAATTGCCAAGAGATTCCTATGAACAGCTACCTTAAATTTTTTCATATCATAAGGGAGAATAGGAACTAGGGAGATCATTCTAGAGCTTAGAAGCCGTGTAGAAGAATGTGGATTGCGCTCGATTGGTACAAGTAGAGATTTGTGCTGCATACTGATGATGTGAATGAGCGAACCTAGTATTCCTAGTAAAGGTATCCGAGATAGTATCAAAGAATGTAATTCAGCAGCACAATAGCCATTGTAATACCGATAATACAAAGAAAGAACTGAAGCGATTCTTCTATGCTCAAGGGACTGTATGTCAGAAGTTAAAGACGGGTCATCTATAAGCCTAGTCGCTCTCTTTTGAATACGATCTATGGTATCGGGAGCGTTTTGCGGAGCACCAACCCAGAGGTCAGATTTATATTATAATTAGATAAGGTCGAATTTGGGCCTTATACTGCAGAAAGAGTTGTCGGGAGGTGTAGTACTGCTTAGGTCTGTACAAAAGACGGTCAATCTATGATAGATTTGAAAGTACAGTCATTCCCAACAAAGTAATAGAGTCTGAAAACTTAAGATCTGAGCAACATGCTTACAACAGGAAATAATCGATCTTTTTTGGCGTACACAAGGCAACACTGGGTTTTGTTAGCATTAAATTTAACTAGATTATTGCTTCCCCATTTGAGAATAGATTGAATGTCTTTGTTGACTGAATTTGCCAGTTTAGCTTTAATGTCTTGAGACCTAGAAGGTGAATTACCTTTATGTGTAGACTAACATGAAGTACAATGGAGAGTGCTGTCGTCAGCAAAGCAATGGATCGGATTAGTTGTTGAAGAAATAAGATCATTTATATATAGCAGTAAAAGTGTAGGCGTTATAACTGATCCCTGTGGTATGCCCACGTTAATCCTAACTTCTTTTGAAAAACAGCCGTCAACTACGACACGTATTCGTATTTTATCAAGGAAACTAGAAACCTAGTTGATGATCATACGATTTAACCCAAATGTGATGAGTTTGGCAAGTAAACACTTATACCAAACTTGGTCAAATGCCTTTGAGATATCTAAAGCGACTACAACTGTTTCACCGGATTGTTTTAATGTATTATTCCAAACTTGGGTCACATATGAAAGAAAATGACCTGCTGTACGACTCTGCCCAAATCCATATTGGTGTTACATTTCAACGTTCCAAATTGCATCGACAATGTAGTTTATTATATGGACTCACTAGAGTTGTAATTGGTATTCTACCAATTGACAGTAATATTGAAATCTACATGGACTGTAATAAAAATTGATGTAAGTAGCGGACCGCGAAAATTTTATTGTTGTTATAAACGTTTGTCAAATCGCCATTGTTGCTGCGATAGAAAAGATAATGAGTGGATTTTTAATAGCTTGATAATACGTCGTAATTTGCTAATGTTTTCGGAATATTTTATTGCATACATTTTTGTATAAGAAATTTGAGAATGTATGTAACTGATATTTGGTTAGAGTTGAAAAACACATGTTGTGGTTTAATGGGTTTAACGGTTTAACGGTGTACGTTTAAAAACTTCTTTACTGATCGGGCGTAACGAATCATTGGAATTTCTCATGCGCGCTTTTGATGTAAAAATGTCATAATTTAATGATTAATTGCGACTGAACATAGCGCAAATCCAAAGGGATCTTTGTTTAGCACGTTGAAACTTGAGACCAAAATGCAGCGCTTGTTACGGACGAATGCATATGCTTAAAATGAAGATGTGCAATAATTAATATGAAACTGTTCCAATGTAAATTAATGTTTCTTGTTCGTTTTATTACTTTTGAAAGACGGGGATTGATTTTTCGGGGGTACAGGGGAAGTTAGTTACAGTTAGTGTCAATCGGGCCAGATTGATTTTTGGTTAATTAAATACCTTCATTGTAAACAGTTTGTCTTGAATATATTTCGTGCGTGTATATTTTCCCTTGAATTAGCCAACACTAATTTGTCGTTTCTTTCGGAGGTTAGATGTAATGTGATTTTCCAATATTAATGACTAACAGTTACACTTTTTGAAGTTAAACCGCGTATGTTATTAAAAATAGAGCATTGCCTTGCAAAGGTATCTTATTCACAGGCGGGCTTATTAAGCTGAAATCTGCTAAAATAAAAGACATTACAGGACTCCCTCACTCTTGTATATGTATGAATTAGCATTGTTGTTTGTTGTTCATATTTATATTTGTGTAAAGGAGGGGCTGGCGAGCGGGTACATGATACCGCTCTGGATATTAGTTTTAAAAGGCAATCGCCAGTGGGTACGCACTCCCGGATCCAGATAACCATTAAACACCTCGAATTTTATTTTTATTGTTTTTATTGTTGTATAGATGAATGTGTATCCTGAGAAAGGGGCGCTGCATATTTTCTAACGCACTCAAACTTATATATCGGTCACGCTGTTATGATCTATTTATAACTTACCCTTGTAAGGCTTTGTTTTAATGAGTTATTTTTGTCAGTTTGTTAAGTAGAATTATTTACCCACAAACTAATTTCTCTTTATATGTAATTTCTTGTAACTGGACCTATGTATTTTATGCTTTAATAGTCACTAAACAATTGCGTATGTGCAATTTTACTATTGTTGTATTTAATATGTACCGTAATTTGCCTTATTGTTTTATGTGCTTATTTACTTAACTATTGGTCATTGAACCAATCTATTTTACCACAACCACCACGAAATTGATATAAAAATATACATTTTGGGCAATATTTTGGTCCAAACTTACTATTTGAATTTTTGAATTATTTTGAACAAAGCGGATCAACGTTTCTCCCTCTTATTCCTCGCCTAGCACCTTGATCGCTACCAAAATTACTGTAATCTAGACATTTAAATTTTAATCACTTGTGAAATTTATGTTAAATAACTTTCATGGTTTGGAGTTATTCCGGACAAAAGAAAATCACATTTGCATTTCTCCCTAGCGCCTTCAAAAATTACTGGAACTAAAAGATTAATGTATTAAATACGTACTGAAACTTGAAATCAAATAATTTTTACAATTTAAGAATTATTGCGGACGAAATCAAATTCTCTCTCTTGCCCTTTCCTAATCACAACTAAAAATCGCTGGGGTTTAGACATTATGATAAAAACACATGTAACACATTTCAATTTAAATGATTTTATAGTTTTTGAGATTTCTATAAAAAGGGTACCACCATTAATTTCGGCTCAAACGGATATTTCCGGTATCACTTCAATTTCGATTTTTTTACTTATTACAACAGATTTTATCTCAGATGCGACAGCTAGTGAGCCAAAGATTTGACCGGTACTTTTAGTTTTCATCCTCGATAGAAGAATTCGGTTAAATAGCTTTTGAAATTTACTGAAGAGAACGTATTTATTTATTTAGTTTGCAGAAGGAAAGTAGTTCAACTTTAAAGATTTTTCCACAGACAGGCCTCAATATTTTTTTGTTCTTCTTAAAAACTGCAATGAACACAAAAACTATCTACGCAATGTAGTTTTTGAGTATAATCTTACAATACATTTTGATCTCGCCCATTAGGCCGCATCCTCATACCCAGCTCCGCTCCCCTCAGAATCCCAACTCCATTCCTTCCGATTCTACCCCACCGTACCCATCCTTAATCCTACCATGCCAATATACATAATGTATGTATGTTGGGAATGTATGGTTGTAGCTGAAGAGGCGTGGAAAGATCGAGCAGTCCACTTCCCCCTTGGGGAGAGAATAAACACGTTGCTTTTCCTTTCTTCCTTTCTAATTGTCCCTGGTCGTCGATGAAGAATTAATTCTTCCTTGACATTTGCAAACCCTTTCAATCGTTTAATTTACCGGTATGATAGGCATGTAACTTAAGAAATTACTACCGCAACTATTGCGATATGTGAATTATTTATACTCTCTAAAATATGTAATTTTACACTTTATCTCTAGCTAGTATATCGAGGTTTTAATTTGAGGGACAATTCAGTTCTCGGATAAACTGTCCATCCGATTATTGTAAGTTTTAAACTAATAATAATTTAACATTAGTCAAGCTGCTTTGGTATATGTGAATATTTGCGATATTGCAGGCTCACATTCCATTAATATAAGTAATTTGACTGTAATCTCATTATATTTAGAATGTAGTTTCTAAATATAATATAATTAGAATTTACATTAGTTCTACATACATAAAGATAAAATTTACATCGATTGGAGGCTTGTATCTCGATAGCTCAGTTGGTTAGAGCGGTACTCTAGCAAATTACATATCATAGGTTCAAATCCTGCTCGAGGTAAACTTTTTATTTATGTATTTAATAAAATTAATAATAATTTTTAATTATCTATCCGATTAGTTTCTTACATTACCCGTTCTTTAATCACTAATACATTACGCCATCTTTGAATTGGTTTGAAATACTCTACCGTAACTGCTTTTATATTTTTTCAAATTTAATCTAATTTGCGCCAGTACTAGATCAAACATTTTCCGAGCCTTTTGATTTTGTTGATTCAATCAATCTTAGCAATTTATTTTGTTTCAGGCTAGTATTTGACCCCATAACTTACTAATATCAGTTATAAATAAAATCATTAATCATAATTTAAGTTTCATACAAATTCCATGGCAATTATTATTCCGATAAACTTTTTATCTCCGCTTTATACGTATAACCCTAATTTTAGAAAAAAAAGTGTAAAATTTAATTTCATTAAAAAAGTTAAAACATAAAAATTTAGATTAACGAAGTACTTAAGGTAGAATACTTTAACAACTTGAAAATTTTTACTCGCTCCTGTACGCCACGTTAGTTCTCTCAATTTGATAAGAAAAGTTAAGACTAATTTTACCACATTTATACGTTCTTTAACTGACAGTCTTATTTTTTTACGGCACTTTCAGATTATCAGTACTCTAATTTGTAATCTAGTTTACGACGTTAGTACTCATTACTAAGCGACAATTACTAAATTACTGTAATTTTCTTATAATTCTTTCGATTTTAGTTTGTAATTTTACTTTGGATTAATTTTTTTTACGTTTACATTACTTAATGGAGTTCATGTTTTAATTGCTTAATATTTTTCTCTACGGAATTAAGAGACGTAAAACTGCAGTTAAATGTCCTTTACTTCTAATTTTGGCTTTATTTAAATTAAGGGTAAAAAGTCATTGCACTATAACAGTGTAAAGTATAAAATTACGAACAAAATGAACACTATCAGAACACACATTCCAAAACCATTCCTGTTGCTGAGAGTAAGAGTATTTTGAAGTATACTGTTTTTTTTTTTGGTTACTACGGATAGGGAACTCCTTAAAATTTCTGTAACCAATGGTAAAATGGGTCTAACTTGCAAATAATAAGAATTAGTGTCATATACAAACGTTTCATGCGAAAGTAGTATTTATGACTACATCATTATGATACAATTTTCTTTACACTCCTTGCTTAACTGCGTAAACCCAGACCAATAAAGCAGAAGTTCTACAACATTTTTTTCGTATTTCAGTATATAATACGTTTGTTGAATAACGTTAATTTAAAATGACAAACATTCCTTCTACATTTTATTTTAATGGCTTACAATTACTACAAGTAATAAATTTTAAATTAAAATACATCCTAAAATACTTATCTTTTTTGGATTTTTTAATGGTGTATTTTAAATTATACAATCTAAACGTTTCGATAACACTTACAGTTACCTTCGTCAGTAGTAATATCTGTTAAAATTGTTAAAGATGTAAACAATTTTGCCAAAGTTGAAAAATTAAAATTAATCTTCGCCGTCTTGACAATCAGTTATAATTAACGGTCTTACTTCATCTATAACTCGTTCTGCATCAAAAGCTTCTTTTGTCAACTTATTAAGGTGTTGAACACTCTTTTCCACATTTCCTGATTTACATGATGTAATGCAAGGTTCCATGTAGTTAGCACTTCATCCGCCTTTCGCGACGTTATAGCGATATTCTTGTCATAGAAAGTTTTCGAAATAGACCATATCATTTCTATAGGGGTAAAGTGGGAATAGTATGGCGAATGGCGAAGTACTTCATGTCTTTAGGATGCAATTAGCTCATCTACAGCATATTTTTTGCCTTTTTTGTTTTGGCTTGCCAAATTCAATAAATAAACTTTTAATAACCCTTCTTCAAAATCAATTGATTTGTTCTTCAACCATTGAGCAATGTCTTCCTTTTTCCAGGTCGAAGACGGATGTTTGTCAAGCGTGGTATGGAACATTATCCATAACAATTGTAGATGGTTGCTCTAATTGCTTTAAAACTTTGTCCTCAAACCACTTTTCAAAGAGCTCCGCATTTATACAATCATGATAGTCAAGTGATTTGTGGTAGGTACCGAAACATAAAGCTGTATCCGGGATAAACCCCTCTTCCGTACCAGCGTGGACTATCTCGTACCTCTTGCCGCAAGATGTTTTGGTAGGTCGCATTAAAGTCATGCTGCTACCATCTTGCCAAGATATTCTATTTGCGCCTTTGCTCATTATCCAGGTTTCATCCAAGTAGACGCATGGTTTAGGATAACATGAATTAATATTTTTAAAAAATGCTCGTAAAAAGCAATTTCTTTGAGTGATGACATGGGTCTGCTCACACAGCACTTTTCTATTGCATGTTTTCTTGTACCCAACTGTGTCACTACTTTCCAAATAGTCGTTATAGACACTTCGGTGCATGACTCTCTTCCTATAATGTCATGTTGTAGCTTTTTTAATGTTACGTGCATCCATGCCATAAATAATTCCGTTAATACTACGTTTGACGTGCTCTGGCAGGTTTTAGGATTTCGGCTTGTTACACGTCCAAACCGCACTAGGCGTCGTGTATGCTTACTAATGTAAGCGGGTTGCCAAGCCAGCTAACAGGGAGATGGGCGTGGTCGAAATAATAAGTAAAATGAATGATTAATATACTCAAACACCTTACACCTACATTCAAACAGCTCAGTCCGGGAAAATATGTCTCTAGGCGCCACCACAATCGAAACTTTGCTAAAATAATTGTCTTAAGCTGGATGTTAATTAACCCTACTTGATTGTGGAAAGTAGGATTGTGCTTACTCAGTAAACTCTCACACGAGGGTTCTAAAACAAACACTCGTCCCAAACAATTCAACTCAAGCTCAAATATATTTAGTACTACCCAGGTTATTAAAAACTTTTTGAATACACCTCGCAAAATAAAATTGATCATTCAAATTCATTCAAGGAACGGTAATTAATTTTTAAAATTCCTAACATGAACGATATCTTTTAAATTTAATTTAATTTCCATAACATTTCTGAATCGTACTGACATTCGCAAAAATGCGTAAGTTCTCAAAACAGCTGATCCGTTAATTGTGTGTTGCGCTAATGAAACTAACATGAAAATTTTTGCAATCAACCTGGCAAATATAACCTTTCAGGTTGTTCATTAATCTTAAAAATCCAAAATATGCAAAGTCTACACTTAACTTGTCAAAATCTACTAGGTCACCAATTAAGTAATCGTCACAAATATGTCTCAGACCTGGCTAAATAAATAATATATATATATATATATATATATATATATATATATATATAATATGATATATATATATATATATATATATATATATGTCCTGCATAAAATATAAACAAATGACAAAGAAACAAACACAAATATATTTACATATACACAACAACGTGGTTGAAAATCAAACCACACGTCACTACCAATTTCTGCAAAATTCTTAATACTAAAACAACCAATCAAAACACATAACTCGAGAACGATTATCTTTTCCTTCTAAACTAATTAATATTTACTCAACATTACGCAAATGAACTAAACAAAGAGATAATCGTGCTTAACTGAATTTTCAAGGTCCTTAAATATAATTCTTACTTAAAATTGTCCATTTATCCTACGCTTTTCTTTCTTCTTTCTTCCCGTAAATCAATTATTTGTAGTCCATTTGTAATCCTTCAATTGCATGAAGGCACACAACCAGTGCTTCACAATTTCACAAACACTTATTCCTTTCTGTACTCACAAGTAGTCCAATAACACGTAATAATCTGTACAAGTTTGGTTGCCTCTTAAAATTTCTAGCAACCTTTAGGACAATATAGCCCTTCCTTACACAAATAAACTTTTAATGTCACATAAAATTAACAACATTGGCTTAATTTATTACGAAAATTTCGTTTACTTAAAAGTGGTCCCATAAATAATTTTAACTCAATATCGGTACAAGAACACGCACTGCACTTAACACTATAACATAACAACTGTTAATTTTTTTATAAATCTGCTTATGCACTTTTTACTTTCTTGAAAATAAACAAACTAATTTTATCTTCAATCTCAATTTAATTAATTGTTTTATTTATGAATGTCTTATACGATTCATCCCCTTTCGGGTTACGCAGTTGTTTCACAATGACTGCCTTCAATATTATTCACAAATATAACTCCAACTTAACCCATTCTAAGCCACACTATACCTCGCGCGTCTCCCCAACATTCACCACAAGCAACAGCCAAAACGAAAAACTCCCGTCAATCCTGACTTTCCTATTTATAACTTCAGTCATCCATCTTTAAACATGTCTTCCTTCCGCGCTATATTCTCCAATAGTATTCATTCAAAATTTCATAGTTCCAACTGTTACTACCATCTGTATAACCACGCTCATAACTACAATACATCGCCATATTTGTTCTTACTTACAAATTTTACAATTACTTCATGAAGAAATCATTTTCGTCATTACATTCATTCAGTAGCCACTCTGGACCATTACGCAACTTTCAACATTTATCTCCAACCTGCGCTCGATCTCCTTCCGCAACATTTGCAAAAATAAGTACCGTTTAAGGTCTCAAATCCCATATACATACATATATTCTCAAAGCAATTGCACAACATTACGAAAACCTTCTGAAATTAACACTTAAACATACCCAATCTTTCTCTACATATTTTCTAAAACATTCTACACTTATACCCTCACATCTTCTGGCAAAGATTACTCATTTATCCTCAAACATTCCATTTCTTACGGTAGCAAAACAGTAGCAATACAGTAGCAAACATTATCGTCCCATCGACAAATTTCTCTTCACATTTACATTCATCAGAATCTAATCATTCCAACACTAAAGTCTCTATAATATTCAAATACACGTATCTACATACTGAATTATATTTCTCCTAAATTTCCAGTGGCGTATCATACACCCACATACATTATGCATAGACACAAAAAATTTTTTTTTTCGTTCAAACTCAATACACTCGCACTCAAAACACGTCATACACGTCATTATAACATCCTACATACAGGGTGCGTCAACGCAACCTGACAGGCTTCAATCTTCTTCTTTTTTGAGGTTGCAAATCGTCTCCTCTACTTCACAAAGCGACTACATTAGAAACCGTTTTTTGGCTGACTCCCATCGCAGCCGCCGTTCTCTCTTGAACAGATTTCACACATATCAATGCTCCACTATTCTCCTTGTCTTCACAAAAGTAATAGTACACGTTAAGTAACAGTTGTCGACCCTTTACATGCAGATGTTTTCCGTAGCTCATATTAAATGAAACACTACACATGTAATTAGAACACCATGTCATTGTCCCCATGCGAAATTTGGATTCTTTATATACAGTGTCCCCTTGGTGGGCCTAATTTCCTTTAATTAGGTAATTATCTAAACAGACCACAACAAGTAAGATTAATACGGTATTTCCTTAGTGATGTCCACTTTCTAATATAAAAATCTCATTAAATAGTACATTTTAATAAATAACTAATGCATATGTCGTTAGTGATATGCACACTTTATTATTTGTAGCAATTGTAAGCCATTAAATTAAAATGTAGAAGGAATGTTTGTAATTTTAAATTGACGTTATTCAACAAACGTATTATATATTGAAATACGAAAAAAATTTTGTAGAACTTCTGCCTTATTGGTCTGGGTTTACACAGGTAAGCAAGGACTGTAAAGAAAATTGCATCATAATGCTGTAGTCATAACTACTACATTCGCTTGAAACGTTTGAATATGATACTATTATTTGCATGTTGAAGGAGACTATATTAGATGTATTACTTATTACTTTGTATTGCATTTCATTCGTGAGCATTAGCTTGACGTCACTATTATTTATGGCGAGTCGTATAGTGTCATTTATGAGAATATTTTACCGTTGAAATACTTAATTTGTGGATGAAAGTCATGAAAGACAAAACTAATGTGTATGGCTATGGCTGCTACTGAATTAGCTACTGTATGAAAGCTAGATGTGCGCTGGACTACAATTTCAGTGTATGGACGAAGGGTTGACCGCCGTGTGGTTAGTATTACGCATTTTGGATTGCTGTGTTTGTGTATATAATTACCTAAAAGGATTCCAGCGTCTCAACACCTTATTTGGATACAATTAACCTCGGAAATTAAGCAAGAAATAATAATGATAATAATAATGAAGTTCAGCATAATGAAAAGCTTTCATTTGCTGCTCTATCACTTAGCCTAGATTTTAAGAGAGAGATAGTGTAACAATTGTACTAAGCATTACAGACATACATTTAGTTTCTGCATAGCACTTATAATAAATATAAAATAATCACGCTTATAGTTTATATTCCTAAAGGAGCATACTGATTGTAGTAGTAATAAATTTTTTGAGCACATTTTTTCGCGCACCGCCATATCACCTGATTTCGCAAGCGTCCTTTTGAACATTACTTGACGAACGTTGTTTTTATTAGGAAGCTATGTTTGGGTTTCCACCTACATTTTGTGAAAAGTGCCATTGATTTAATGGTAAGATACGTTTAATTCGTATTGTATTAAAATCTAAAACATTTGCTTTTTGCAGGCACTTTTACTTTTACCACTTTGATTTACACTTTTATTTACACTTTTATTGGTACTTTTAAGTACACTTGTACTTATACGTTGCTATTTTTGGATGATTACATTTTATGATTGCATGTTGCATTTAATTCAGATCTAAATTTAGATCACATTTTTTATTTGAACTTTCAAGAGAATGCAATAATTATTATTCAAATTTCATGAAGATAAATTTGTAAGAAGTAAAATTCAACTTTAGTATGGTTTACAACGTACAGCATTGTTATTACGACATATTGCGCAATATTTGTGCAAAGATTACATCACCTTTGATTTACATTTCCGTATTGCATTAGATACCAGAGGTTATCAAAAACTTGTGTACAAAATTTTTGAACAGGTATTTATACCCATAATTTAGTAATTTAAGGCTATTATTAGTTTTTAAGATATATTTTATATAATTCTAAGTTTAAATGTTTAATAAACATAGTTTTTATATCTTTTGTTTTGACATTTTGGTGAATTTTTTATTGTATTCTCGATTTAGTTATTCCGACCATAATAAAAAAAAATAACTTGGTGTCCGAGATAATTCTTATTATTGTTACATTGCAGTTACTATATTGATGTTAAGTGGAAATAACTAAGCAGAACTTGTGGTAATTAAGCAAATAAAAAAAAAGCATGAACCCGTCCCGAATTAACCTACCGACTGAGACAACGGCATTATATTTTATTGAGTGTTTTGGATCTCTGGTTAGTCTAACGATTTGTTTTGAGAACATTTACATCCATTTATTTATTTATTAAACCATATTATACTATGCTACCTGAAAGCTTTGCTGATATATTATTAGTATTTGTGAATAGTTCGTATAAAGTATTAAAACATTTGCAGACGTTATAGAAGATTGACATTTTGAAAAGGTGAATTGTATGCAATGGCACGGTTATAAGACCTCTATGGTGAAGCTTTGAACTATGCACATCTGTTCTGGATCTTAACTTTTTATGTAAATAAATTTGGTGGAGAGAATTTGATAGTATGTGCACGCCGAGAGTAAGTACCATCTGTTTCCCATGTTTAATCAGCTAGTCTCTCTTAGTGTGAAATGTGGTAAAATCTTCGTTTCCCATAAACTAATCTCAAACGACAGTTTTGCAGCTTTTGAATTCTCTATTTATTACGAACGATTAAATATCAGTTATATACTACATCACAATAATTAAAAACATATACCGCTAGGGATTCACACAGTAATTTTTTTGTATCTCTATTAGGAAACTGCCGATTAACGAAAATTTTTTTGAGATGAAACATTCGTCAACATCTAACCCATGATATCAGGTACGGTTTATCCGTTCAAGCTTATAATCACCTATTCTAATGTTTACATCAATTAAATCCTTCTATTTATCGTTCTTTCTACCAAATCATGTGTCTTCCCCGAATTTAGACTGAGAGACAATAATAATGATATACTTTGTAACCTATCTTCATTGATAAAATTACATCAATCGACTTAAAAGAAAATAAATTTGAGTATCATTAGCACATAAACGATATTACAATAATGTAATATTTCTGGAATAATTGACGTATAATTGTAACAGGTAAAGCTCCGAGTATAGAGCCTTGTAGTACTCTATTTTTGACCGTACTCCAAGAAGAAACTTTACCATTAAGTACAACTCTTTGTGATATCTCCGTTACATACACTCAAAAGGTAATGCAAGTAGTCAAGAAGGACAAATAGAGTTAAAGACTTTTTTCCGTGGCTAAAATGATGTCGACTACATCCAAGGCTGTTGTTGTGCAGCTGTTCTATAGCCTAAAACCGGGTTGATTAGTAGGAGGAAGACAATCGTTCAAACGTTTTCCGATTTATAATTTCATACATTTTTCAAACAAACTGGAAGAACACTAATCGGTCTTGTCATTGATTGACACCGGAGTTTGAACTTTAGTTAATGGTATAACATGAATTTATTATGAAGATTATGATTGGTAATAAATGTGGCAAACAACCTTTAATAATAAATGAACTTATTCCATCTGGTCCAAGTACATTGCATATATATGCAGTGGGTTACAGAAGAAACCTTACAAAACTAAACCCACGTTTGATTTCAGTAGACGTTTTAGTGGTTCAATCATTATCTTCTTCAAGCTGTTTGTTTATCAAAACGTACATAGTTCGTTAATTAATGCAATTGAGGTACATAACGGTACTGAACTTTTATGGCTACTTTCTTAGTATCACATTTTACTATTTAAAGGCTGGGTTTACGTATAATTTCATGACGTCTAGTGACAATTAAATTAACTTATTTTGTGCATTGGGCATAAAACGAATATACGAAGGAGTTTGAAAAGTTCATGCGAATACATTTCAGTAGTTTATTTGTTGCCACAAATGTACAACGTGAGATCAACATTATTATCATTAGGCTTTCGTTTCCTAAACCTGAGCACTGGTGTATTGATTATTTTGATACCAATTGTACTCATACAATTTAGTGATTCATACATGGATATAATTTATAAATTTAATGTAAATTCCGAATTTTATGTTAAATGTTGAGTTATTTATTTATCAAGTAGGTATTTATCTTTTTTCTGTGGTCATTCAAGAATGATTTTAAGTATATGTAAATTTACCGAAAATGTAGGTCACAGTGGCACCAGTGACTGTTATGACCGAATCCTGAACTTTATTTATGGTAAGTAAGGTTTTTTGAAGCATTTTTCAGATACTTTACAGCTTGCAGGACCACCCGCTTATTTTAGTACACGCAATGCTTAGCGGGGTTTGATCGTGTAACACTTGAGGCAAACGTAAAGTTTATATTTTAAAACACGCAAGAATTTGTTTTATAGACGAATAAAAGTTTTTCTTTTTATGTTGTATTCTGTTTTATAATGTAGAATCATTGTTAAATAAGTACACTTTATGTTAACGTTACAATTTATAATGTCAAACAACATTTATTAACGAAAGCAGTGGCCGCACCTTAAAGTTTTAAGTTAGAGACAATTGTCTTTATTTTTTTTTTGTTTAATTGTGATCATAGAAAAGCTAAGTTTAGCCTAGCGTGCTGAGGTCATTCCAAAAGATCGAAGTCTTGTAGAAGAATGTGGCTTACACCCGTTTCAATTTGATGATGTAAATGAACAATCCGAGAGTTTCTAGCTAAGGTGGCATGAGATGATAATAAAAAGTGTAATTCAAAAGCACATTTGCCATTATAATACCGATAGTACAAAGAAACAATTGAAACTGTACCTTTATGCTCGAAGAATGTATGAGGTAAGTTAAATTCGGGTAATTTATATGTGAAATGGCTCTTCTTTTGAATGAGGTCGATGATATTGGGAGTGTATTGGGGAGCACCAATCCAAAGATAAGAATTATATTCCAGATGAGGTGGAATTTGGGCGTTATATGACAAAAAGGGTTGTCGGGTGGTAAAGTCCTGTTCAGATCTATACCAAAAGCCTACTTTACAAACCGCTAATTTAGTAACTTAACTAATTGAAACTGGTCAATGTATGGATTAGAAGATACAGACATCTCTTTCATAGGAATAGAATCTAAAAACTTAAACTCAGAGATATTCATACTTAGAACAGGAAATGGCTATAATGTAACACTGAGTTTTCTTAGCATGAAATTTAACCAGATTAATAACTCTCTATTCAAGGATACGTTGGCTGTCTTCGTTGATTCAAGTGACTGTTTCAGCCTTACTACCTTTGTTTGAACTAGAAGGTGGATAGTAGTATGGGTAAACTGAGATGATTTGTAGCCTGGTAAGCTATTATCACATATTAAAAAATCATCTGTTAAACGACACTGTCTAAAATCATATTGATGGTCACTAAGGAGTGTGTTACATACATGGAAAGAAGGTAGTTACGGATTGATTGATTTTTGCTTAACTTTATAGGAAAGGAAGGAAAAGGCCACGTATTTCATTCCCTCCCCAAGGGGGAGGGCGTGCTGCTCGAGCTTTCTGAGCTCCTTCAGTCACAATGATGGATTCCCAGCATACATCCATTACGTATATATGCATGGTGGGATTAAGGATGGGTGTGGTCAGGATAGGATCGGAAGGAACGGAGTTAGGGTTTTGAGGGGGAAAATACTCCAACATTCATCTAAGCAGCCGCATTTGGTGTGCATATACGCAGGTCGTGTCACCACTACGCTACCAGTTCGGTCCTTAAGTTTATAGAAAGTGGAAGTAATAGCAATTGGTCGATAGAGGGATCAGTTTTTTTTTGCTTTTTTTTTAGAAATACGTTGATAATTAACTAATTTCGATGATGAAGGAGATTTCCCAAAAGGCAGAGATACTTTATTGGAATCAAGCCTACTAATGATCCAATCTATGAGTTTGTGTGAAAAACGGGTTGATTTCCTAGCTTACGTAGAACAGTTGACTAGTGGTACGTTTTGACCAGAACTATTATGACATAAATTTAATGCAAATAAATTTACAAAACGTTGTCTTTATCAAGAGAGTCAGCTACTGCAAATCCGTGAAAAGGTTTAATGGGAGGAAATGAAGATGTGTTCACTTTAGCTAAAGACCACAATTTACAACTATCCAAAGTACACGTAGCGAATTCCTTGTACTATTGAACCAGGGTTGGGAACGAGAATAACCTCAATACGATTTTGTTATTTGTGAATGTATAACTCTTTGTCTATGGGGATGACTTCGGATACTTAAAGAGCAATTTCTCAAAACTAAGACGACTTAAAACAATATAATACATGGAACGTTGTGAAGATATCTCATTGACCACTCCCGTCATATGGTTAGGATTACCAAGATATTGTGAGCCAGAAACAATATTAAGAAGCCCAAGATAACGAGTGATTGTACCTCCTCCAGAAATAATAAACGATGCACGTATAAATACGGGAACATGTCTTGGTTTATTGTTTAGAAGCCTAGGGTGCAATAAATATACTACAAAATCTTGTGCCAGTTAAGTTCAGTCTGTGAAGAAGGAGAAAGGTAGAGATAAATGAGAAATCAAGTGTGGCGAAACTGGGAAGAGGAAGGAATGCGTTTAATGCTGACAATGAAAACAGCAAATCACAAGATTAGTTCCAATGTCATCCGTTGTGTGTAAGAATCATTTGCATTAAAATAAAGATTGCGGTGTACGTCGCATATTTGATGATGGGGGGATGTAGGGACGTTATTAACGTCTTATTTTTTCCCAGAATTATATTTAGACATGTTTTCTTCTTCAAGATTCATGCCATCGTGTGAAAGCTCAACAATTTTTCCACTATAGAATACTCCACTTCTCTTAGTAATACATTTTCTCAACACAAAGTCTGATAGTAGATATTTTTGTTTAGGTTCACTGCCATGGTTGAATTTGAGGAAAGTTTCTCGCTATCCTGCTCTCTAGATTTAGTGTACCCAATGTCTACAGTTTCTTCATTCTTCCCTTTGCATTTGGTGTTTTCTACTCGTTTTTTTCTTGCGTTGTCGATCTTCAATCTGTGCAATGATGTCATCTTTCACTGGAGCGCATGTGAGGATTAGAGTTTTACATTTTTTAGACGATCCCTGTTGTTTTGGTTCCTAGGCGTAGCTTTAGGATTTTGCAGGTATTTGTTCAGGTGACACGATGTTGGTAGGTTGATGGGCTCCTCTAGACTCATTGTAAATATGTTCGCGAGAAGTGGACGCTGCATGGAGATTAATCGTCACCGATCTTCTTCGCCAGGTTCACTATTATAAGCACTTGATTCCGGATTAGATCTATCAGTAACAGGAGACGAATAGAAATCTTAAACTATTACGATCAAGCGGAGATATATCAGTCTCCTTGAAGGAAGCTTGTATATTTGCTTGCGCAAAAACTTAGTCATGTTCATGTACGCTGATAGTTTTACGTGGATTTTTCTTCATCCACGTTATAGTACGAGTTGAAAGGAGCTCATACACCACAATCTAGTGGCTTCATTTTATATGAGTAACGTGGTGGGAATGTGAGTAGAACAATGTTGTTACCCTTGCAAAACGTTAATGAATCGATGGAAATATGATTCGAGTGAGTGTCTAACAAATAGGGCTTTCTGTGGAAGGTTTTGTGAAATTGAAGAAGCATTTAATATAAAACGCAAAGTTAACGTCCGTCATCCATCGTAATCGCTGAGCAACTCTTACAGATCATCTCAAACTATGACCATAATGGATCTTTGAAGCTGTTAGAATGCACCTATTCTTCTTCAATTGAAAACACATATGGCTGTTTATAGGAGAATCCATATTTTTCAACTATAATTAGGTCTCCCTTTAATGTATCTGACCAATGATGTGTGCGGAATGTCATATTTTGCTGCATTTTCCGAAATTATTCAATATCTTTGTATTCATTGATATTTTGTTAAATTATTTGTATTTGAGTTGTAGGTTTATCTTTCTGTTTCTTGTAGTGTAACGGTATATCTAAAAACGTATCCAATATTAAAGCATTTTATTTGAATGTGGGAGATGTGGGACAGACGAGGGAGATGAAAACCGCGGACCAAGTCTCCCTCAACGGATTGCCCCAACTGTCTCTACTAGCAATTAATATTATAAGGTGCTCCAATTATTTATAGGTGAGGGAAAATCATGAGGTAATTATATCAATAAATAACATAAACATCGGCAAGTATGTGCAAATAGAACTTACCAAAATAGTTCACACAGAATGTGTTTATAGACTCCTGCCATAAAATACTGCAACTAGTACCCCCATTCAATGTCCTGCAACTAAACATACTGGAGAAACAATTGGTGTCCTAACTCTCCCGCGGTACCAACTCTCCCATATCTCCCCTACATATTGCGTCACCTTAAGCGATCTACTATAGGCAGTATTTTGTAGCAAATAATGCAGTCATGCTGTCAGGTTGTGTCTTTTAAAAATATTAAAATATTTTTTAAATAATGTTTAAATATTTTTGCTATTGGATACTCCAAGGGTGAAAAATCAATGGGATCGTCTATCAAAAGAGTTATGTTCTCAAACTTACTCGGATTTTAAGACCGATTAGTATTTTATCAATACAAGTAGAAAACATGCTGTTTTTTCGAACAAAACTTATTCGGAAGAGTGATTGTTACAAATGGTGTACCCCAAGGTTCCATTTAGGACCCTTACTGTTCTCAATCTACACTTTTAATATTATTAAAAAAGTTGAATTCTGTAAATACCATTTATATGCAGACGACTCACTATTACATTGTCCATTCTCCAAAGAAACAAAGCTAACTGTTATAAATGAAGATCTTATTATCTTTATTGAATACTCTACAGAACATTCTTTGTACATAAATTATAAAAAATGTAAATGAATTCTATTTGGAACTTCGCACAACAGTCGAGTGGAAGTTTACCCTATGTTTAATATCAAAATCAATTAACATTTGTGGAAGAAGGTAAAAAATTAGGATTAACCATGGACGTAAACTTTTCATACGTTTCAACGTATGTTTACAAATTCTCGATACTTATACGAAATTATATAGTTGTTATCCCATTTTTCTAAAATAATACCCTGTAAATTTCATCTTGTTACGTAGAAATTAAGAACCATACCTTAGATTAACATGGAACAATATTAATTTCTTGATTCTGCCATGCTGTACTACAAAGTAATTATATTAAAGATCCCCAACTTTTACCATAAAATAAGATTTAGAACATACATAATATTAATGTTCGGCGAAAAGATTTAATTGCGGTTCCTAAACCTACATTAAAGATGTTCAAGAGTTTTTTTTCGTGTAATATTGCGAAAGTATACAATTTACTTCTGCCGGATATTAAAACCTTAATTAGAAATAAATTCAAAAAGGATGTCTATATTTTTCTTGCAGATTTTACACATTGTTAGTCTCTTCCTTTCCTACTTCTATCTCCCTCGATATGCTATCTACCGATTGGTTTAATTTAGTTTGCAATAACCTCTTTGTCAAATATGTTTTTGTAAGTAGGGCTAAGTGGAAGAACATAGAGAAGTCTACGACTTGTCGGTGAACTTCGCCCTTCGTTTTTTACTTTGTTCCAATATACGGAGTGCGTCATATAAGTGTGGTAGTAACAAATAATGTTTTTTAAAATAGAACCCTCAATTTTTTTGCGATATTCGGATTTATCGTTCTCGAATTATTTGGAAAAATATAAAAAAATTTGACAACTACAGGGTTCCACAAAAATCGGTGCTGTACCGTGACCTCTGCGACTTTCGGAATCGTTATTCTGGGGCCCTAAGAAAACCTAATAAGCTGCGTTTTGTCGTTTTTTAATTTAAAAAAAAGTCCTCTACAAACCCCGAAATATTCATCCGAAGTTGCTTGATTTCAAACCTCAATAACTTGCTTATTTCAAATGGAATACCCTAATTTTTATACCGTTTTCAGATTTATCGTCTAATTTTACGCTCAGTTTATGTAAGGTGTCCTATCGTTAAAATTTCCAGAAGTGTTTCAAAGACCTTTTGGGAGCGTCGTTTTTTGTGCGATACTGAAAGGTAGAAGAGCATCCATTTTTACTCTGTTAAATATTTTTTATTAAAAGTGCTATAAATTTTATGGTGAGTTATTTAAAGTTAGTTATAATGTTTGAGACGTTTGCACTTCAGGAACTTGTTTACTTTAACTGGACCTACGCAATTAATTATTTTACCGTTAATTCAATTTACGCTATTAGTACAATTAATCAAGAGTGAGATGATCACCTGCATTAACGGGAAGTGGAATTCTAAAACCCCTTAATTCTGCAAATTTATTCATTTGGGAATTATAAAGCATATAAATCCAGATTTACTTCGACCCTGAAGTGATACTGCGCAACAATTGTCAAAACGCTGACCCAGCACGCAGCCATTTCGTTATTTACAGTGTGACCAATAATAAGGTATTCTGATTCCATTAATTGCTCATAACATTAAGTATTCATTAGGTTATAACGTTACTAACATTAGCATTAAGATATTTCAGTTTATAATTAAATATAGGTTGTGTAATAAAATTTGTTATTGTAGAAACTTTCTTTGAACTTTATTGTATAATGGTTTACTTGTTTATTCCATATTTAAAAACAAGTTGGCGTCCGAGTATTTAACAATTACTTTCAGGAAGAAGCAACCCCGATTTTAAAGCGCTCAAATCGAGGTACATGTAAATATTTTTTGGTTAATAAGGCAAATCGATAATTTATGAACCTGGCCCACTTTAATCTACAACTGAGCATAAGGCACAAGCTCTTCTAGTTATTACCAAAACTGTTACGTAACTAAAATTTGTAGCCATATGTGTAGAAGTATATTTATAGAATTTTAAGGTCTGTACAGGATCAGCGCTTGTGTTCGTGTCTGGTTATTACGATTAAATAATGTTGTTTCTTTGACATTGCATTTAATAATTTTAATTACCAAACCGTTGAGAGTAGAAAATAATTAAAAAACATGACAAGGTTGCTATCCGGAATGGTGGATGTGCAGTGGCAGTATCTTATACTAAATCATTTTTCGCGAGAACGGTGCATATTATCGATTTTAAACTAGAATACCTTTATTATGTATTATTAAACAAACTTTAAGAAAAAATAATAAAATATGCATTTTGTCCACACACAAAAAAAACCTACGGAAAAAATTTCTAGGGCACCCCTGTTATTTGGTTACCATAGTAACTAAAAATAATGTACTCATAAATTGTTGTTACACCTGACGGGCATATCTTGTGTACCAACTTTCAATAAAATCTCAAAAGCTCTTTGGAAGAAAATAATAGAAGTATTTTTTCCAAACTATCATAAATCACCCCGTATGGTTTTAGTTAAGCATTTTTAGACACAAGTATATATAGATTAAAATGAAGTAATCTACTTCCCATACCAATTTCGCATATATATATATATATATATATATATATATATATATATATATATATATATATATATATATATATATATATATATATATATATATATATATATATATATATATATATATATATATATATATATATATATATATATATATATATATATATATATATATATTATTGTCTTTGTATGTATTGAATGTCCAAATAAAGGCATTAATATTGTTATTTAGGTGATAGAGATTGTAAGTTGCATTTCCGAGTTGCATTGAGTAACGACACCCAAACGGATGTAAAGGCTATTATTGGAAATATGGTAGTACGATTCAGGGATTATGAAATATTTGGCATCAACGATTTAAGCCCTAATTCCCTTTTTTTTTGTTCAATGTTATAGTTCACAACTATTATTGCTTCCAACATTAAATATTGCGATAAGTTTGAACAATTGATAGTAAATAATCGGTTTTTTTATTAATCGATAATCTAATAATCGGTTAATCAAATAATTGAATAACCAAATAATCGCTTAATCACATAATCGATTACTCATATAATCAATTAATCGTATAATATATTAATCAAACAATCGATTCATCGAACTAGAGTTAATTGAAAAAAGGTCAGTATAGAGGAAAATAACATTGAAATATAATAGAAAAACTAGGGCTGTAAGGGCAGAAAATTTAATGGGAAAAAAGCTTAACGAAAAATCGATAATCAAGTACTGAAGAGAATAGATTTTGTTATTTAACCGATAGTGAAATAAGCGATTAATAAAATAATCGATTAATCAAATAATCGATTAAGTGATTATTTTCATATATTTATCAAAACCTAATTAATCGATTGTAATCATTTTCTTAATTGCGATTACAGCGTAACGTACGAATATTATTAGACTTTTTGTGAAAGTATGACAATATCCTATCCTGGTAATATCCGGATCCTTGAATTTTATTTTTCAATCAAACTGTGTACGAAAAAATACGAATATCCATTATCATCGTTCATGTAGATAAAATGATGGTTTCAAACTGCCGAAACAGGAGAACACAAGCAGATTCAGATCAAAAGTTGTTCGTGTAAAAAAGTAGTCCATTTATGTTATGGACTAAAAAAACCATCACAATAGCACATTTTTTAAATTTTTAAATATTTGGTTGAAGGCTAAAATATGCACGATTGATAATATATTATTAGAACTAGAAGTTAAGGATAAACCGTTAAATAGAAAATGTAAACATGCATCTGCTATAAATAAGGTCTATCGTAACCACAATGACGTTGTCATCAATTATTAAAACACTTCTTGGTAAAAACAACGTTATCGTGGTTTTACAACATCTGCGGTTCATTACAAACATACACTTTTTCCATGACAGTATAAACAACTTTTTCTGAATTTTTCGCATGATTATTATTAGTACAGTTTTAGGGAAAGAAGAACTATGTTGTGAAAGGTGTCGTCGTTCATTCAAACGTTTAAGTCTTCATCCAAAAATTGTGTTTGGGCAATACTCAAGAACTAAATTCATGTATGTTAAAGTGTTTTCGATAATATTCTGAAATTTATCAACATCTTCTATTAAACTTAGGATCCACAGGTAAGTGATCGACCTTTTATGGGTTAAATTATGTGAATAAGATCGTGATTAATGCATAATCCAAGAGTACCATGGAGAGATGATTTGTAAAGGCCAAATTAATTTAGGGAATTTAAGGCATGAATATTAAATAATAATTGTGGGTGATATTAATCTAACGGATTATTGATAAATTCCGTTCGTTTGCCATACCATATATTTTTGAAATTTTTTATTTATGTTTTGCAATCTACATCGAATATCATTAATGCCATTATGAATAAAATTCTTTTCATATGCCACTGCATCTATTTTTCTTTTTACTGATTTACCGAATAATGTTCTGAACAATGGCCAGTTTGTTATGGATGTATTTAATCGTTAGTACAATTACTGACATCTAAAATAAATTAGTTTGCTGTGTACTCTTGCTAGCGTACAGTATGCTCTCTTACATGTCTAATAATAGCAATATATCAAGAAATTTTAAATCTAATTCACAAAATGTGGTCATTGGATGATTACGTGCATTTATCCACGAAATACTGAAAATTCCATATAAAAATGACATCAAACAAAAACTGGAATGTTTCAGAAATTTTCTAAAATAGGATAATGATAAATTTGCAGCCTTGAGACTTGAATTATCGCATTTTATTAAGGAAATAAAATTATATCATGTAAGCAAATGACCTCTTTATCTAATTTCTAATTATTTTTTGTTAGAAAATTCATGTTTATGGTCTAATTGCTTAAAGAATGGTGTATAAAAATGACATATCTAATCAATTCAATGATGTTTGATAATAATTAAATACACATTCATATTTTGCATACTTCTGTCTTTACTACGCATTATAGTACCACTCATTATTTGTTCACATTTTACCGTACTAAGAAGTGTTGCCGTAACCAAACAAAAACAAAAGGAAGAAAGAATTATTGATTTCTCGTATTCGCAGTTTTATAAAGCACAAGGAGATCTTCCACGGCAGTTTACTGTCCAACGAATACCCTTGACGGCTTCAGCAAAGCACTCAATGTCCTTGTAGTGAAGGGTATAGATATATTCAATGGCTCTGAAACACGGAATACTTGACGGATCTTCTGCATTCCGTGACCGTGTATCCGTTATTGTGCAAAACTGTTGAGATCCTAAATTTGTCTCGATAGGGCGTCATAAATACGGTCAGAAACATTTGCTGTTAACAATCGAATTTTAATATTTTCCTCTGATGTGGGTACATTTTGTATTGCAATAAATGCGCGATCTCAAGAATAGAGAAATTCAATTACGAAAATACAAACAAAACAAAACAATTCATATATATTTCTCGTTTCCATATTGCCACACTCGTTATAGTTGTTTCACTGTGAGTTGGGCGGAAATGCTATAAAATACCAGATACAAGCGTTTCCCACATGTTCAACATGAATACATACACAAGCCTAAATAAAATGAACACAGCTGGATTGATTTAGTAGTTCTAACAGATTTACGGACGGTCTTTTATTCTCAAGTCACAGCTACAGGGCACTGGAATGGTAATACCCTCATTTAACTTTATTATCGATCGGGAGTAATCGAATAATCAATCTCCTTTTTACATACGACCCCCAACAGTGAACGTAAACTTTCAATCTCGGCAAGTAAAATTACCGGAAGTTGTTTTAATTACACTTCCCCAGTATGCACTATCAAAATAACAGCGAAATATTTAAACCCAGTCCAGGTGTCCCTTATTTACTGAGTCACTGCACAAACTCAACTACTTGATTACATCTAAATCTACTTTATATACAGACTATGTTAGTAAATTTTATACACAAGCACCTATTGTTTATTTTTAATCAGCTGTGAGTACACTTATTATTAACAACAAACAGTTTTAGTTGTGAAATTTTATGTAATAATCTCGCACAATATAACGCTAAATATACCCAGTAGTTCGTCAAAATATTCTCACACTATCTTAATTAGAATAAGATCTAACCGGCTGCACTACAGTAAATCAGATAAACATTTTCTTACGACAAATGAACTGTAATAGTCACTTCGAACCACTTGTAAACTTCACGATAACAGTTCTATATTCCATGATAATTAAAATAATTGAAGCGTAATAAACAGGGTTTTAATGGATAATAATAAGAAATCCAATCGCAAACAAAACATTCGTTGGTAATTTTGATTGGTAAACCTTATATTTTGTTTTCTGCCTTGGAAAAATATTCTTTAATTTGATTATTTTTCCATGTACGTGGTCGTACTGTTCTTCCATTTTTCTAAATTCTCTTCAAGTGAACCATTTATGTGAATAACTCACCTCGTGTGTATGAATCTCATCTACTAACTTCTTGTGTTTTGCTTGATTGTCACAGCATCTGCCATCATTTGTTCGTTTTATATGTTGTAGAACCTTCTGCTCTCTAGCACCAGATCTCGACCTTAATATTGTGATATTCATCTATCAAAAAGTCACATTAATACTGGATTTTCATCCAGGCGACTCGTCAGCCAGTATCTTTAAGGATAGCCTGCAAATACATGTTTCCGGCGTAACTCAGTGGGGTGACTGAGTTTTTGTTAAAACCAATAAATAAGGGACGCTTGTCGAAACTCAACAAATACTCAAAATCTGTACATATTGTTCAACTTTCAATCTATGTGATTTTATAGTATATAACATTACTAGCAAGGTAAAAAGGGTTTACAGGCGGACAGAAAGATGTAACCTTCTGGAGCCAGTAAGACCCGTTACCTTGCGTGTTTTGTTATGTAATTTATTTGTTACTCATTTATGGTGCAAATAGAACACAAGTTTCGAAGCAAATAATGCTACTAATTTGTAAAACCGACAGTTAACTTGCAAAAATGTCTCGATACCTTTGAAATTATTACTCTGACAACGGCGTTTATTGTTTATTTTACTGTTTATTAATTTGCTAATACAATGTGAATAAGGTACGGTCGTCTCTAACTTGTAAAAAATCAACAACTTTCGTCTCTAACCTGTAAATGTTTAACTAGTAGCTAGCTTGTTAAGATTGACTTAAACAACTACATCGCAGCTTTACATTTCAAAAATAAAGAAATTTCTCGTTGTTCAATTTATAAAATAAGTATAATAATTCACACAGTCAAACACGCTAACCTTACTACGCCGATATTTCTTGGGTGGTATCTATTTAAATAGGCAATGCCACAAATGGGCGCTCCGTAACTCTACTTAACAAACATAATTCCATAACTATAAATAGTTTATGTTAGTATTGTGAATGTTCAGTTCCACTATTTTAAACCAAAGAAAAACTTAATATGAATTGTAATACTCAATTCGAACACTATACAATATAATATACTTCACTATAATTATAATTAATAGAAGCGTTATCCGATGTAATACAAGGCTTCAAAGGTAAACAAATCCTTTAGAAACGTTTTTAAAATATCAGCATTATAAAAAAGTCTCAGTAAACAAGTATCACATGACAAACAATTTTTTTTCAAGTATATTTCTCTGTCACATGACACTTAGTAGTGGAATTGTCACTAGTTACTAACTTAGTGTTATCTAATCATTCAAAGTTTAGTTGTATGTTAACTATTAGATTTATGAGTTATTTACGTATTCGTTGATGAATATATGGATACGCTAACAGAAACAAGAAACAATGTTTCAATTTAAATATAATTAAAAGGACAACTTTTACGATACATGAACATTTTTACTTAAATTCCACTTTTTTGAATACCTTACTTAAAGAACAAGGTTTGGGTTCAATAATTTAAATAACAGACTAGTGAACCAAAATATACTAGCCGATTATGGACACAACTTTTTAGTTAAAACCGTGAAAACGGTGTTCTATATTGTCCAAATTATCCAAATTAAATCTTTTTCATTCCCTGCATAGCGAAAAATAGCAAGTAAGTAAAGTTGTAATCTAGATGCACCTGTGAAACTAAATCGAGATTATTAAATTCAATGTTATATTAGGACTCCTTTTTTGTGTTGTGTTTGTGACAAATCAGAATTTGACGTGCATAATTTACCGTATTGTTTTTTTTATCTTTTGAGGTTACAGAGACGTAATAAGGGTGTTTACATCTCTTTATGATTAACAGATGTTTTTAAAAAAATGCATTGCTTGTCTGATTATTTTACACCTAACGTGCTTTAATATGGCATTTGTTCTTTTTATGTTTTTCGTTATTTACTTTATTAGTTATTAGTTTTTTTTATTATTTAATATAGGATTTTTTTATGTGACGTTTATCTATGATACCAAATCCTTAGGAGGTAATTGATTTTATAGGTATTTTTTATTTTGTTGCCAATTGCACTTCAGGAGTGGGGTGGGTTATGATTCATTGAGAAACTATTTCGTATACTCATCATATTATTTCAATCACGTCAACGATGTTATTGATTAAGAAATGGTTTAATAGGAAAAATTGTGAAAGATAAAAAGTGTAATCCACGTTTCTGGAAACTTGCTTGCTATCGCTTTTCGTAAAGTAAAATGCGAAGTGGTGATGCTTGCTAGTTAATGTAATGAATTAATTTGTATTTTAACGCGAAATAATTTATTAAATATCTTTTCGTTCATGACAGTTACATTCAGTGCAGTTTTACAGATGGCTGAAGGTCATATAAATTATATATTATAAAAACGCAAACTTCAGTCGAGGGAGTTACAACAGAAGTTTAGCCGGTGTTGTAGTATTGCGTTGTGTGAATTTGACCATGTAAATTGACGTTTCAGGAGAGATCTGTTAATTTCCGAATAATCATTTAATGAGGAACGTAGTGGAACTTATAGAATTGCGAAACAAGCTTTCTTTTATGATGCAATTAGTTTGTTTAGAAAAAAATTTTGTTAAAATTTGATGCCCATAACACTCTTGATTTAAACGTCACCTACAAGAAGAACGAAGCCGTTTGATAATCGTTGGGTTCCATTGCGTGACCCGTTCGCATAGTCTACGCTAACCCCTTCCCTAAAAATAAACCCGACAAAACAGTCGTAAGCGGAAACTGCCCACGTAAAAATCGTTCCATTATAATTGCCCCGACAAAATAGCCTAAGTGAATATAACCTGCGTGAGAATAGTTCAGATAAAATGGCCTCTGCCAGTATAGCCCTCGTCAAAATCACCTCAACAACTTGGCCTCTTCTTATAATAAATTTTAAAAGTGACAATATGCAATACAGCATGATATAGAATTTCGTTATCTTTCATGATACATACATGTGATTAAGGATATGAAAAATAATTTTAGAAATCGACAATTAATTAATTGTGAAATATTATAGCAAGATACGCAATTCATTCGTCTATAATTATTGATTAATATGAGATATGATTATCATTTTAGAAATATGGAGTTATTGTAAAATGAGCTATATTTTCCGGGATATTTTGAAGCGGGCCGTATTGCTGTAGGATATTCGGACGAGGCGATTTCGACGGGAGCTGTTTCGGATTTGGGCTGTTTTTTCGGTGCTATTTTGATGGGGGCTGTTTTGACGTGGGCCTTTTTGTTGGTGCACCGTTCCTTTGACCTTTAAATAATTTTATAAACCCATTTGACTATAAAATTGACTATATAAATAACAGTATTGTTGACACCAACATTGGAAATAATTCGTCGACCCTGCGTTAAGAGTTATTTTGGTTAAAACTCGCCATAAAATTGGTGACATAATTAACGTGGTTAATTTACAAATTGTTTTGTTGAGTATCAAAACATTTTAAATTTTACAAATTTTATGTCATTGACATACTTGGTAAAACACTACAGCAACCTTATAGTATGTACAACATTTTGGAAAAGTACAAAAGAATTCTTTTTTTGACTGAAGTTTAATAATTGAGATGAACATTAAATGCAAGTATTTGTTATTTAGAAGAACGTTAGAAAAATATGAATATAAAATACTAAGGTAATAGATAGTGGTTTGAAATTTAAAAAAAATTTAAGTTAGAATTAAAGGACAACTTTTGCGTACTAGAGGACACTGAACGCCATTTATTTTGTTGAAATAAAGGACTATCGCTTAAGGACACCTAATTTACGTAAAAAATGGTTCTTTTTTTGTAAAAAGTAATGTTGTACTTTGTGTATAAATTTTAGGTTTGATTTTAAATAGAGCAGGGTCAGGTAAGTTATCACATTAGTGATAAAAAGGTGTGAATGTTATAACGACACCATTTTTCATATATTTATCAAAGATTCTTTCTTTAATGTCGTCGATTTCAAATAAGCTGTTAATGCAGGGTCAGAGATAAAAATAAATGCATACAAATGCTTACAATTTAATTCTTAAGCATCTATCGTATACTTGGTTTAAAACAATTAGATTTTTAGAAGGCTAGAAATAAAAATATTTTTTTCAATATCTGAGAACGATTCATTTTATAAGAAAACGTGTAAACATTTATTTTTTTTGAAAATGTAATTTTACATCACTTTTGTTTATAAAGTTTCTTAACATAACGCAAAGTACCTAAGTCTAAAAATTAATTAAATGTGAATGAAAACGTTTAAACTGTTTTATTGATATTTTATAGAAGCGGGCGGCTTTGTAACTTTTGTTGTAGTAGGTTGGAAGGTGGTGTGGCGTTTTACACCAGATTTCAAAAAGAGAAATCAAAACAAGGCATTTAAATGTTAAAATATGAATTTCATGATATTGAACAAAAACATAGGTGCTATGGATAATAAATTCGAATCACCCTGTATATATGTGTATATACTTACAGGATGTTTCTAAATCCATGCGAAAAAATTCAGGAGGTGATTAACCGTATGAAATTATGATGGGTCTTTCTTATAACAAAATTTCCTCTGCCCACCCCCTTCTGAGATACCTCCCCGAAAAGGTGGTGAGAAAATTTTTTTTCTCAAATTTAAGTAAAGATGGAAACTTGAAATGCTGTAATTTCCGTGAACTCGCAAAGGACTAACCACCGGTATTTTTTCAACATTCCTGTTACATTATAAGGGGATGAAATTAGCAACCTTTACTTTATTTAATATCAAGTCTTTTTTTCGAGATTGAGTTTTGTGAAACAAAAATGTTGCTTAAAATCCCCGTTTATTTAAAAACATTTCTTAATCTTAAAGTGTTTTCCTAGAACCAATAGATTCGGAGAAAAAAAAATACAATACCATGATTTTTATTCTTTATTAAATAATAAACTACGTATTGAGGGTGTAAAACAGTAAAGATGTAAAATGCAAGAATAAAATACGATTCAAATAAATGTTGGAAACCGTATTTTATTTTTATTTTTCTCCTAATCCATGAGTTCTAGGAAAAAACTTTAAGATTAAGAAATGTTTTAGATAAGCACAGATTTTAAGGAACATTTTTATTTCACAAAACTCAATCTCGAAAAAAAGATTTGATAATAAACAAAGTAAGGGTTGCTAATTTCATCACCTTATAATGTAACAAAAAGGTTTAAAAAATATCGGTGGTTAGTCCTTTGCGAGTGTACGGAAGTTACAAAATGTTTCCATCTCTACTTTAACTTGAGAAAAAAAAATAAAAGCTCAATTTTACTTACCACATTTTAGGGGTGATATCTCGGATGGGGATGGCTGGGGAAATTTTGTTATGGGCAAGACCCATCATAATTTCATAATTTCAGTTTATTAAACTAACTCTGTATATTTAAAACGTTTACAAACCTTCCACTATTATCCTTCCCTTAAATGATTCTAGTGCATCGGGGAATATTACACACAAAAATATAATTGTGGCTAGCGAACTCTACAAAAAATACGCCAAAGCGAACCCACTACGTTAAATCACAAAAGAGCGTAAACAAATATTACTAAAATACGTAGCATACATAATCGCAATATTCAACCGTCTATATATGTACTGAACAAAACAAAGTAATCCTTAAATTGAATATCCAGTGATTTACTACAACTTCCAATAAATCCAGCAATGTTTCCCTAACTTTACAACTGATTATTTCTAAATGTAGAATTCTAACAAAACTAAAAATCCTACTTTTGTACTATGGTTTGTAACACAGTGACAAACCATGCACTTTGTCTGTATGGAGTAATGTGCTATTATTGTACTTTTGTCCGTAACAGTGGGCTTTCAACAGTTTCATTAGTTTCTTTTAATGCATTTTGTAGTCGTAAGATCGTCAAATATATTATTGTTCTACGGATAAGTATAATTCAACAAAGAAATTTTATTTTTCCTGCGTTCTGTGTTAGACGTTTGTTGGATGAATTATAATATTGCAAAACATTAGTAATTTACACATATAAACTAGAGCAACAAGTTTTAAACTGACAAATGGAACAACTCACGCAGGAACCGCCATCATTATAAAAAAAAAACCGTAAAACACTATAGTCTGTTACCGTTTATTACAGAGAACATACAATCCACACAAATTAAAATCGAGGCGGTCTCTTACAATAGCAACATTTTACAGCCCACCTCGGCATAATATTTCTGTCGATGAATATCAAGAACTTTTCGATGTACTCGGCACACACTTTATCAGTGCTGGCGATTGGAATTCAAAGCACACCGCTTGCGGTTCATGAGTTATTACCCCAAAGGACGTAATTTACTAAAGATTATACAAGATAACAACTTGAATTACCTATCGACTGGGGAGTCAACCAATTGGCCTACGGACGTAAATGAGCATAAAACATAGAACCTATGTATGATATATCCTCGGAGCATAGTCCTATTATAATAATAATACGCACAGAAATCATATCCAGAGAAAAAATACCACATTTCTGTAACACGAAAACAGATTGGGATCTATATAAAAACATTATCAATGAGAAAATTACTTTCGAATTAAAAATACAAGAGAAATAGAAGAAGTTGTGGAATACTTCAACAAACTAATAGAGATCACAGCATGGCAATCAACACCACCAAGAATTACCGTGCTTCTAGAAAGCCACAACATACCACTTCACATAAAAAGCCTTGTAGCAGAAAAAAGAAGAGCGCGAAGCAAATGGCAATGGACCAGAAACCTTAACGGCAAAACAATTTTAAAAAGACTACAAGAAAATAGAAATGCAACTTTCAAATATGATATTTCAAATCTATCGCCAAGCGACCAATCAATATGGAAAACAACTAAAAAATTTAAAAGACCAGTACAAACAGTTCTACCCATAAGAAAAACGAATGGTATATGGGCACGCTCTCCAGACAAAAAAGTAGAAGTTTTTGCAAATCACCTCCACTAGAATCCGATAATGACGATACAGAAATCATAAAGTATCTAGATGCGGCATGTCAACTCTTATCACCAACGAGAGCATTCTCACCAAAAGAAGTTTATAAACAAATCAAAGTCACTAACTCACAAAAAGCACCTGTGTATGATTTAATAATCGGAGAGATGCTGAAACATCTTCCAAAGAAAGCAGTTGTATTAATGACTACCATCTTCAACAGCATCCTGCGATTATGTGACTTTCCCATCCAATGGAAATATGCACAAATCATCCTGTTCGCGAAACCAGGCAAACAACCTTCTGAGCCTGGATCGTATAGACCCATAAGCCTTCTACCCATTATGTCAAAATTGTTTGAAAGGTTATTATTACAGACTTAAACTAGCTATACCCATCGACGATCTAATCTACCAGTTCGGAATTAGGGAAAAGCATTCCACAGGATAGTCAATAAAATAAAAGAATCTCTAGAACATAAAGAACTATGTGAAGCAGTATTTTTAGACATACAATAGGAATTAGATCGAATTTGGCATACTGGGTTGCTGTACAAACTAAAATCAAGACTTATTGATTAGTTTCATCTAATACTAAAGTCATACTTACAGGATAGATTGTTTCAAGTCAAATTTGACAATACGCTGTCTTCTTATTACCCAATAACATCCGGCATACCACAAGGTAGCGTCCTAGGACCATATCTATATTTGATATTTACCGCAGGTTTGCCAATAACAGATACTACAACGATTGAAACATTTTCCCATGACACAGCTATATTAACGTCTGACCTCAATCCAAACAGTGCAGCTTGAAAATTACATCATTTAGATCTCATGCAGAACTGGCAAAAAGTGGAGAATCAAAGTCAACGCTAGCAAATCCATACAGATCACCTTCACCACAAGGCACGATACTTGCTCCCAACTGACAGTAAATAATACTACTATTCCTCTAAAAGATGAAGTTAAATATCTGGCACTACATTTAGATAGGAAACTGACCTGTAAAGCACACTTCAAAGCCAAGAAGCAACAGATCAACATAAAAGTTTGACATATGTACTATCGTACAAAATCATAATAAAGCCGACTTGGAAATATGGCATCGAGTTACGAGGCTGTATAAAACCATCAAACACCAAAATTCTCCAAGCAGTCCAATCAAAGATACTTAGAAATATAGCAGATGCCCCATGGTATGTGTCAAACCATACCATACATACAGATCTCAACATACCATTCGTCGCAGTCGTAATAAGAACACACGCCAATCGATAATCTTCTTTGGAAAAATTAACTTCATACAAAAATTGACAAAACGACAATCAAAATGATTATGCAAACGTGTTCCTTTTATTACTAGCGGCTAGCCTACCTCATTTGTTTTGTTGAATTCTATTGTCATAATAAATTTGTATTTTAGAATATTTTTACTAAAAGCGTCAATATCTCAAGAAGAGTCCGTCCATTATCAATTAGTATCTACTTTTCACGGGGAATCGAAATGTGAAAAATATATAAGTGTATTTGAAAAGATTGAGAAAATTACATTTCGTAAGTTAATCATTCTGTATAGTTTTACACGTTTTCGAAAAATTTCGTAGTTTGTTTGTTAGTAGACTATTATTAATAGTCGGTGGTATAAACAGATTTACAGAATCGTGGTGACAACGCTCGCATCTGCAGAACGGTTAGTGATACAGATACAAATTTCTATACTTTTATTCTAATGAATCCAAAAATGTAAAAATATACAGAGTGGTCCATTTAAAAAAACACACGTTTGGGTTGGAATATTTTTGTCAATCATCGTATATATACCTAAATATTTTTAGAATGTAGGTCAAATGATTGTGTATTACCACACCAAAATTGGTTTTGATATATCTAATAGTTAAGGAGCAATCCTCCGTCCACGCAGTAGACACCCACCCTGTGTGTGTATATGTACAGGTATGGAAAAATATCGCGGGTCTGACATATAACAAGTAAAACAAGGACAGTACCATCAGTTCACGTGCTAAGTGAGATAGAGTACACAACAAACTAAAAGCGCTGATGCTATACATGCGTCTTTTGAGTAGGCTAGTATCAATGACACATTTAATTGCTACTGTCAAGGAGAATTGAAAATCAATGTTTTTGCAAGTCCGACATAGTACTCATGTATTCCACTCAAAAAAAAATACAGATTATTAAGTGGTATTATTCAGGAAGCATTGCACAAGAAATAATGGGCAGGTTTGCTTTTTCCCTTGAAAACAGGCCAATTCCAACAGAAAGTACTATTATGCGTACTGTTTGTAAATTTGAAAGATGTGGGAAATGCAGTAGTATTGATAGTAATGATGGTGAGCATCCTGGCCGTAACTTAAACGAAGAGCGCGAACTCCAAGAAATTGCAGTGTGTAGTTTAGCAGAAACTAAATTCCCGTGCAATAGTACAAAAATTGACGAAGAAATCAACATTGAACCAAGAATATCTTGAAAAGGAATAAATACCATTGCTATAAGTTGTAACCTACATAAGAAATTTTTCGAGAAGGTCATCAAAATCGTATATAATGAATCGGACTAATGAAAACGAAAGATTTATTGAAAATATTTTCGTTTAACGACGAGTGTTCTTTTAACTTACATGGTCATCATAATCCGTCTGTCGCAGTCGGTTGCTCTCTTAGTATTCCTTACCGGACACAACACCCCCAAAAAGTTAATGTGTTAGCAGGAATTTTAGGCAGTTCCATAATTGGTCCATTTTTTATCAACGGAAACTTGAATGTGGACAAATATCTAGAACTGTTGAGAAACCAGATACTTCCAGCTGTTCAACGCCTCAATATAAATTTTGATGACATTTGGTATCAAGAAGATGGCTGTCCTGCTTATACTGCAATAAGAGGTCAACAGTTTTTGGAAACTACGTTCACTAACCGTATTATTAGTGGAAAAGGTACTATTAAATAACCTGCTCGCTCTCCTGATATCGCGCCGAAGGACTTTTTTGTTTGGGGATATGTATCCCAGCAAATTTATGATCACAGATATAAACGTACTAACAATTTGGACGAACGTCGTGTCAAAGTTACAGCATCACCCAAGAAATGAATGAAAATAAAAAAAAGTGTATTCTGTTCATTTTTAGAAATAGTTGGATTTTCAATAAGAATTAAAGTGCTAAAGTTAAACCTTAAAGTTATACTATCAATGTAAATATTAATGTTCTTGTTTGTAGCTCTCGTAAGTTTCTTCTTGGTTCTTCTTACGAGTAGTAATCGAACCATGTCATAAATTCGCAATTACAATAAACTTCGATGTTTGAGGTATTATCATTTGATGTTTAAGTGTAAAGTATTTACTTAATAGTTTCAAAGAACACGCGACTTTTCAACATCATCTTAATTTCTTTGGTTTCGTTAGAAATGTTGAAGTTAGATTGCAGGAGACTTAAGTAGTTCATATTTTGTGCCTACATGCAAATATGTACAAGTGGCAACATCGGTAAAGCTATATCTCTCTCACACTCATATAATGCTTGTTGGGTTGCTTTTTAGATTATTATAAGTCAGACCCGCAATAATGTTTTTCCATACCTATGTATATATATATATATATATATATATATATATACATATATATATATATATATATATATATATATATATATATATATATATATATATATATATATATATATATATATATATAACAAGTGTCCCAAATTCGCTTCTCTGTAAAGGGATCTCGGCTCCTGTTATACTTACGGCAAAGGTCAAATGGGAAAGTTTTAGAGGAAGCTTAGAGCATTCGATATCCGGTTTCAGATTTACGATCGCTCAATTGGTTTTCACCAGTAAATCCGAAATGGTTAATTTGACAACTGTCCAATGTGAGATTATTCGGACAATTTTTAAGACGAATAAGATGGCGTTTATGACATGTCACAATCGTCTTTTGTTATCCCACAATCTGCCTCAACTTTCATTTTTCTTATGGCCGCCATATTTAATTTTTCGATTTTTGGAAAGAGCGCAATATTTCCAGTTTAGTGATGTCTCACAAGTGCACAAAAGATTAGAGTTTCATCGAAATATCACACTTTCTAAAGTTAAGTCTTATTTATTATTATTAGTAGGACATGATTTATTTGTCAGTAAAATTGGGTTTCCTTTTTTCCATATAAGGTGGCTCTGACTTTGACGTTAAATAATTCAAAGTAGTGTTTTCATAAGTAGTGCGCTTTTCTGTCATTAAAATCGTAAACGTGATACACAAATTATAAAAGCCTGTTGAAAATGGCCGGTATTCCCTATTCAAATGAAGAAAAGTTTGACATGTTAGCGCTTTACTTGCCGACATTACCTCAGCGAGGTATTTGGAGATGTACCCCGAACGACGGCAGCCTCATAAAACCCACTTCAGAAAAATTGTAATTAATTTAATTAACTATGGGGCCTTCGAACAACCTAAAAGCGGATACAATATTGATAATGAAAATCGTGACAGAAACATTTTACAAGCTGTCACCGAAAACCCCAGTGCATCGGTAAGAACGATAGAACGGAAAATTCGTGTCAAAATCAACTGTACAAAGAGTGTTAAAAAAGAATAACTACTATCCATACAAACCCACAACAGTTCAAGGACTTAAGGAAACTGATTTTCCAAGACGAATGCGCTTCTGCGAGTAGTATACTAGAATGTGTAATGAAAATCCCGATTTTGTTAATCATGTCTTGTGGTCTGATGAGAGTAGGTTTACGAATTGTAGAGTTTTTAATAAGTACAACATTCATCATTGGGCTGTAGAAAACCCTAAGTGGAAGAGAGACGTCTACAGACCAGATTTGGAAGTAACGTTTGGTGTGGGATTATTGGTAATTTAATCTAACTTACCTATTTTAATTGGGCACCTATGTATTATAAATTATTAATCATTGCAGGAAATCGACTTATAGGACCATTTTGTTTGACTATAACTTAAACGGACAGAGGTACCTAGAGCTTTTCGAAACCAGGTTGTGCCGGCTTTACGAGCTACTCTCACCGAAGATGAGTTCAGAAGAACCTGGTTTCAACAGGATGGATGTCCGCACACAACACCATTCAAGTCAGGAACTTCTTAAGGGAGCAGTTTGATGAAAGAATTATTGCATTAAATGGTCCAATATCTTGGCCTCCTAGATCCCTGACCTTTCGCCCTCGGATTTCTACCTCTGTGGTCACACGAAGAATGAAGTCTACGAGTTTGATCCTCCTGCGACCATAGAAATCCAGAGACAGAGAGTTTTGGATACATTTAGAAACAGTGTTAACGGAAATACACTTGCTAGGGTTGTGCGAAAAACAGTCACCAATTGTCAAAAATGTCTCGATGTAAATGGACGTCATTTTGCAAATCTCTAAATTAATTGTAATTGTAATTTTATTGTAGGTTGTTCAAAGGTTCTAGTATTAATTAAATTAATGACGATTTTTCTGGCCTTATTTTTAACACACTCATAGCTGGGAATTTGTCCCAAAACATCTGTCTTGTTGAGAGGTCGTTATTTAATTTCATGTTTTATTGAAATTTCAAAGAATTTTATACATTATTTATTGATGTTATTTTGCGACAAATAAATCATGGCCTACTAATAATAAATAAGACCCAACTTTAGAAATGTGATATTTCGATGAAACTCTAATCTTTTATGCAGTTGTGAGACGTCACTAAACTGGAAATATTACGCTCTTCAAAAATCGAAAAATCCAATATGGCGGCAATAAGAAAAATGAAAGTTGAGGCAGATTGTGGGATAACAAAAGACGATTGTGACATGTCATAAACGCCATCTTATTCGTCTTAAGAAAGTGTCAGAATAATCTCACATTGTCACAGCTGTCAAATTAACCATTTCGGATTTACTGGCGAAAAACGAAATCCACCATTTTCGGTTTTTCGCCGATATTTTCAAAACCAATTGACCGATCGTAAATCTGAAACCGGATATCGAATGCTCTAAGCTTCCTCTAAAACTTTCCCCATTTAACTTTTGCCGTAAGTATAACAGAAGCCGAGATCCCTTTATAGAGAAGCGAATTTGGGACACATTGTATATATATACAGGGTGAGTCAGTTTTTGTAGACAAACTTTAACAGGAGATAGAACACATGTTTTAAAAGAAAAGTTCCTATAAACATATGTCGTAGAAGGCTTCCGAGATACAGGGTGTTGAATATAATTTTTTTCTCAAATTTTCATTATAACTCATAAACGAATGCTTAGATTTTTTCATGTTGGGGGGATAATGTCTATTAATTAAGGGGCATAAAACAAGCGATAAGAATGTTCACAAACTTGCACAGTGGCGGAGTGAGGGGGTGCTCAGCCCCTTTCATAAACAGAACTTCTACGCCAATTACTATTTTTTTTAAAAACTGTTATTTTCATTATCTACATATAGTTTAACAAAAATAATGTACCTTTTTCTGTTTCGAAATTCCTGTGCGTTTCCGAGTTATTTTGATTTTTAGTGTTTGATGTGGTACTAAGTTAAGTAATGTGCTTTATGTGATTAATTGGATATAAAGTTTTTAATAAAAAAGATATAATAAAACATTTAGAGCCATTTTAGTACCTAACGATCGTTTCTTCAAAATTTCAAATACATTTTCATTTATCGGTTTTTTTTAGTATCCATTGTTATTATCCACGTATAAAAAGAATTGCATAATTATTATTCTTATGCGGTCAATACTTTCTGTATAATTATGTATGTATCAATTTCGCCATAAACATGTATGTAGTTTTTAAGTGAGATTCTAATAAGTTGTAGACCGCTGCTCACTTGCTCTCATTAAAGAGCCGCCACTGTATCAAGCCATTCTCAAATACAAGACTTTTGTAAATTGAAATCTGTTTAGTATACTAATTTTAACAATCCTTATTTATTATTGTAACAATACTTAATAATTGTGAAATTAATAAGAATTCTTAGCAATAACGATTTATAAATAAATAACAATAACACTAGTATAATAAAATTAGACACTTTGTTCAAAATGTAAACCGTTCTGTTCAATACACATTTCACAGCGACGTACAATAGAACGTCTTAAGTTAATTATATGATGCACCCTTGTTTCATTGCAAGCATCTCTGATGCGATTGTGAAGTTCTTCAAGTGTATTAACCGGAGTGGTATACACTTTTTCCTTCATGAATCCCCATACAAAAAAGTCAAGTGGCGTTAAATCGGGGGATCTAGGAGGCCACGCCACTGAACTTCCACGACCTATACACCTCCCCGGGTAGTTATTGTTTAGCCAATTTCTTACATTTCTGCCATAATGGGCCGGACATCCATCAAGCTGAAACCAAGAATGTCCTCTTAAATTCAAAGGAATGTCTTCCCACATATTAACATGTTCTTCTTCTAAAAATTGTAGGAAATTTTCTGAATTTACACGTTGTGGCAAGAAATAAGGTCCAAACACGTGGTTGCCGTAAATTCCAATCCAGACATTTGTACTAAATTCATGTTGAAAACTTCTTGGTCGAATGGCATGTGGGTTTTCATGTGCCCATATATGCAGATTGTGAAAGTTTACTATACCACGACGAGTAAAACAGGCTTTATCAGTCCATAGTATGTTGGATAAGAAATCTCTATTATTTTGAATGGAGTTAAGAACCCACCTACAATAATTAAGTCTTCGTTCGGCGTCACCTGGACATAAACCATGAACAGGTTGAAAATGATATGTCTGTGATCCCGTTTTAAAACCCGGGAAACTTTACTTTGGGAAATAGCAAGAGCAAGAGCAGTACGTCGAGTACTTGTCGTGGGGTTCCTATTAAATTCACGCAATATACCCTCTCCAATTCTATCTCATCCACGGTTATTCTGTCGGCCTCCATGTACATTTTTCAAACCTTGGTTAACAAATCGACAATGGATACTCACAAAAACGAAATGATGAGGTTGTCGTCTATTTGTAAATATTCTCCGATACTCCCTAGCTGCGTACCTTGAATTCCCATTTGCGAACCCATAAATAAAATGAATGTCGGCTTGTTCGCTATTTGTAAATGTAAACGGCATGTTACACTAATTAAAAGCTGGAAAATCAAATGAAATAACTTTTTGAACTTAAAAACAATAATTAATAACAGTGAAGTTTTTCAAGATGAAGCAAGTGTTTGTAAAAAGTCAAACTGTCGTTTCAAAATATAAAATTTAATACTTACTTGTTTTCCAAGGAGTATCAAATTTTGTTGCAATGTAATAAGGGTGCATCATTTAGTTAACTTAAGATGTTCTATTGTACGTCGCTGTGAAATGTGTATTGAAAAGAACGGTTTACATTTTGAACAAAGTGTCTAATTTTATTATACTAGTGTTATTGTTATTTATTTATAAATCGTTATGGCTAAGAATTTTTATTAATTTCACAATTATTAATTAAGTATTGTTACAATAATAAATAAGGATTGTTAAAATTAGTGTACTAAACAGATTTCAATTTACAAAAATCTTGCTTTTGAGAATGGCTTGATACAGTGGCGGCTCTTTAATGAGAGCAAGTGAGCAGCGGACTATAACTTATTAGAATCTCACTTAAAAACTACATACATGTGTATGGCGAAATTGATACAAACATGATTATACAGAAAGTATTGACCGCATAACAATAATAATTATGCATTTCTTTTTATACGAGGATAATAACAATGGATACTAAAAAAAACCGATAAATGAAAATGGATTTGAAATTTTAAAGAAACGATCGTTAGGTACTAAAATGGCTCTAAATGTTTTATTATATCTTTTTTATTAAAAACTTTATATTCAATTATTCACATAAAGCACATTACTTAGTACCACATCAAACACTAAAAATCAAAATAACTCGGAAACGCACAGGAATTTCGAAACAGAAAAAGGTACATTATTTTTGTTAAACTATATGTAGATAATGAAAATAACAGTTTTTTAAAAAAATAGTAATTGGCGTAGAAGTTCTGTTTATGAAAGGGGCTGAGCACCCCCTCACTCCGCCACTGTGCAAGTTTGTGAACATTCTTATCGCTTGTTTTATGCCCTTAATTAATAGACATTATCCCCCAACGTGAAAAAATCTAAGCATTCGTTTATGAAAATTTGAGAAAAAAATTATGTTCAACACCCTGTATCTCGGAAACTAAGCCTTCTACGACATATGTTTGTAGGAACTTTTCTTTTAAAAACATGTGTTCTATCTCCTGTTAAAGTTTGTTTACAAAAACTGACTCACCCTGTATATATACAATGTGTCCCTAATTCGCTTCTCTATAAAGGGATCTCGGCTTCTGTTATACTTACGGCAAAAGTTAAATAGGGAAAGTTTTAGAGGAAGCTTAGAGCATTCGATATCCGGTTTCAGATTTACGATCGGTCAATTGGTTTTGAAAATATCGGTGAAAAACCGAAAATGGTGGATTTCGTTTTTCGCCAGTAAATCCGAAATGGTTAATTTGACAGCTGTGACAATGTGAGATTATTCTGACACTTTTTTAAGATTAAGTTTATATATATATAAAGTCACGGCAAAATCTTTTCCGCTGTGGGGGTGAAATTGTTAGAGAGAGACAAACTTAACATACCAACTTCCATAATAACCCTGATAATTACAAATGATATATCTATGTTAGTGAAATACACGTTGTTGGGTTGTTAGAACTGCCGAATAAATTACAATGTTGTCAGCTCTTCTGTTTACACATAACTTCTAATTTTAACGTTTTGCACATTTTGAGATTTTCGATTCGGTGACTTGCATTGTTCTATTATAAAAACAACTGTTCTTTTCATAGCAAATCCTTGTGTCATTTGTAAGAACTGTTAAAAGTATTGTTACTTAGTTGAGAACGAGTATTTCCATCAAAAACTAATTTTCAAAATAAATGTAAACAATATAACCTAAGTATTATGTTCACGTCGAATTTCATACGTTTGGCAACAGTTTCAAGCGCTGACGTTTATCCCACATTGGAAAAGAGTTTGCGCACTATATATATATATATATATATATATATATATATATATATATATATATATATATATATATATATATATATATATATATATATATATATACGTAATTTAATTTACAATTAAGATATTCAATTATCGTTAATTTAAGGCAACACGTATTGAGTAAATAAAATGTTATTAATAATTACTTATTAATGACCAAGTACCAAATATTTTACTATTTGCCTTATTACTATAACACAGTTATTTAATGTTATAAATTTGTAATAAATTGCAAGTGACGGTTGTGAATGTTAATGCAATAAGTAGAATTAGAGCTGTCAGAAATACACAGTGCGCGATAATTCTCGAGTTTAAATAATTATAGTGTTAATAAATTGTCGTTTGTAGATATACGAATAATTTACTAACCTACTAATAATTATTTTAGATCTTAACCTTTGATTTCTAATTACATTTCCCCAAGTAGGAATAATTTAAGAGGGAGAAATTCTAACGGTTTCATATTTCATATTAACATCTGTTGTTTCATACCCTTATCCCGATTATTTTCTTTTACTTTGACAAAATCTCTACTTAATTAACAGAAAACGTTGCATTTAATGTAGAGGTATTTTTAGCAAATAAAAGTATTGTGTTTCTATTATGAAAAGAAAAACTTATATTGTAAAATACCGCAAAGTACGCAATTCAACCTTTGTTGTTTGAGAATCTGACAATTTGAGGCAATGTTATTGCTGTTATCGACATTTTCGAGCTGCATGTCAACCGAGCCCCATCGTATTAGTACGAAAAGGGCGTAGTGATAGACATATCGTTATTTCATCCTATGAGTACACGTTCATAAGGACCCTCCATATCTTTTACGAACTGGAAAGTTAAAAAAGGGCGTTGATATTTACAAAACTTGTGTGAAGACGACAGATTTATTATACCTATTCATTCACATACCCTACCTGTGAAAAAAGGTAAGTAACAAAATTGATATAAAGTGAGGGAGAGATTTGTGATTTAGTTTTTCAATAAAGAGAAAAAGCTGGGTTGTGCGGACGGAAGAGGATTTTCTAGAGAAGTATTTAATTGAATGAGCGGCTTGTGCAATATACGGTCCAGCTGCGTCCTTAGTACCATCATGTTAAAATCCTTTGTGAAAAACCAAATATTTGTTTTTACAGCTATAATTTTCTTTATAAAAGAATAAAAATGACATTTTCTAACTCTAGGAATGACAATGACATTATTCAATAGTGCAGATTAACGTGTGATTGCTAATTTGACAACAGCACAAATAAAAGCGGAAAAAGGTTTTTCCTACTTCAGGATTAAATAAACAGGAAAGAGGAAATTCTGTATTATTAAAAATAATTATTGAAAACGAGGAAAACCTTTTTAATATTTTATTTTGCTTTTTAAAGGCAAAATTTACATCTGTTTCTAATTTTTAATTAATCTGTAGCTAAGTGCTTCACTACATTGTATTTTATACATACGTAACAGTGAAGGGTGTAAAGCAGACTTGTTAACCACTCTCTATCGCCTCATTATTCTTCATCAATTCATGCTAGACGAGATGCAATTAATAGTAACGCCTTTTTGCTAACTCATACGGTCATTATTTGTATAACGATTACCAATTTTTCCGACAAATAAGGACTTTTCTATTGCTGTAACTAGGAATAATAAATACATATTTTCTTACAAACATACAATCGAAGCTCATTTAACCTTTTACCTTTTATAGGGTTTGTCAATAATTCCTAAGCATGACTAAAACACACCAGTTCTTTAATACTTCATTTTGTTGTTTCCAATTAACTCACTGAAGTAAGACGTTCATTCATTTATTTGAATCTAAATGAATGAATAAACCATCGTTATTATTAATGAATAATAATTTTTAGTTTTAAATCAATTCTGTACACATAAAGGCTAAAAAATATTAACAACGCTGCTTAATGTTTGCGTTAATAACTAATTTTATGAAACACCATTACTTAAACTATCGCCTTCGTTTATTCTACATAAACACGCTACTGGTGTGAAAACATCGGCCAGTTGTAGCGGCCAGTTTTTCCGATGATTACCGAAGTCACAGTAACGTAATTTGTAGCTAGCACATGTCCCGCGCATCGTATCAAGTTGACATTTTCTGATTATATTACTATCTAATTAATACTGAAGATAAAAAATAATATCTGATGGCACTTCCCTCTGTATATCTATATCCTAGTAAACGACTTAGGTGTTGGGGCAATTTCAAGAATAGCACTCTTTCAAAAAAGACTTTTACTGTTGAAACTTAGATTTTGGGGCCAAATTTTACCAAAACGAACCTTAGATGCTGAGACAATTTTAAGCAAGATCCTTAAGTGAAAGGAATTCATGGACATAGCGGATGAAAATGAAAGAAAGTGGATGAAAATGTGAAAAGTGGGATGAAAATTGGAAATCAGGGTATAAAATAGAAAAAATGGGATAGGGATATGGAAAAACGGGAAGAAAATAAAAAGAATACGTGATGAACATGGAAATAAGATAGAAAATAATGTTTAGTTTGCTGTGATCGTCTTGTACTTGTTGGCGCCGAAACATATTGGTAGCTACTTTATTGGCCCCAAAATTTGGCGCCAAAAGGGTGGAGCCTAAACGTTCTATTACGCTATTAAAAGCAGTTTACAATGCTTAATTTTACACAAAAATACCTAGGGCTGATAATGGACAGAACACTTCGATGGAAACTCCACGTAGACGACCGAAGATGCAAGGGACACGGGATGATAAAGAAACTCTACCCGTTAATAGGTAGAAACAGCGTGCTGTCAATCGACAACAAGCTACTAATCTACAAAACGGTAGTCCGGCCGATGATGCTATACGCCGCAGAAATCTGCTTACGCCGCTCCGACAATAATAAAACAACTACAGGTGGTACAAAATAAATACCTAAGAATAGCAGTAAACGCGCCATGGTTCGTAAGAAACGACCAAATACACGAAGACCTGAAGATACCCAGCTTAATGGAGTTCGCAATAAACGCCGCAACCAACCTAGAAGAGGCGCTAGCGGCACATCCCAACCCAGCAATACAAGGAATATGGGACTACGACATCCAAGATAAATTGAAGCACAAGAGGCCGAAAACCATCTTGAGAAACAAACAATAAACAAAAGGTAGTATGTTTAATGCATTTGTATTTATTACAGGTACAGCGAATATACATTACCGTCAGGAAACAACCAATTCTACGAAGGCATAAAGGGTTAGAACCCGAAATAGCCGTAACTAAATAACGATGACCGATAATTTTACACAGGTCGGTTAAAATTTATTTTTTTCGCTCCATCTTTAATTAAAATATGTATTAAGCGGTAACTGCATTTAAAAACTTGGGAGATGCGTACCTTTTTAATTCAAACAACTCGATATATCACACGTTTCTAGATTTTAGATTTATCGTAACTCTTGTGTATCAATCAAAATCCAAATATTAATGAAAGACATCTAGTTATATAGGGATTTGTATAATGTAGGATACGAACACCATTCATTTTAGTAATCCTTATGAAAATGTAAAATTTCACGATTAGCACACATAATTAAGATATTCATCCTTTCGGTATTAAATCTTGTGTTTTTATCTGTATATAAATTTGTACGTTTCGATAACAATTACAGTTATTGTCCTCAGTATATGATAATATCTTTAATGATTGGGTATCAACATAAAGTTATGGAATATGAAAATTGAAAACTGAAATATAAAATAACTGTAATTGTTATCGAAACGTATAAATTTATATAAAGATAAATAAAAAATACATTATTTAATACCTAATAAATATTTTAATTTCGATATCCTTGTTTAGATATACAGGGCGTTCCGGAGTAAATGTAACAAATTTCGGCAGCAGATAGTAGAAGAAAAGTGAATGCAAACTCCCTTCATTCTAGGGTCTTTCAGCTGAGAAACTCAACTACGATGACTCAATAACAGCTGAAGATATAACGATGCAACATGGAAAAGGGAGATTGCATGATGTCCGCTAAATTTTGATCTAACTTTAATATCTCAAAAACATTCTAGGATAGTCTGATACGACTGAGTACCATTGACATTGTGCTAATTAAGTTTTTTTTTAAAAGGTAGTTTTATTTTGGTTGGAGCTCTAAACTTAGCCGACTTCGAGATAAGCGACTCCGAACGTATCAAGATTTAAATTTCATACGAACAGGGATGGCTTAAAAGTAACGAGACATTTATTGAAAAAATTAACCAAGATGATGAAAAAAGCATACACTTCAAATTACCTTTTTTTAAAGAAAATTTCAAAAAATTGGTCTCAACTTTTGCCCCCATAGACGGCAACTCCATCACATTATTTTTTATCTTAATTATTAATTAGATAGTAACATAATCTGAAAATGTCGACTTGATACTAAATACGGTTTGCGAAATCGAGAATAAAGGGTTGGTCTCAATTTTAACGGCAGCTCCATCACATAATTTTTTTATCTTTATTTTCAATTATATAGTGACATAATCTGGAAAGGTCGAGAACTAGGAATTGTCTCAATTTTCACCCCCTTAGCCGGCAGCTCTATCACATATTATTTTCATCTCTTCATCATTAATTAGGTAGTAATATAATTAGAAAATGTAAACTTAATACTATGCACAGTTTTCGAGATCGAGGATAAAGGGTTGGTCTCAATTTTCACCCCCTTAAACGACAGTTACATCACATATAGTTTTTTGATCTTCATCTAATTATATAGTGACATAATCTCAATTTGTCAACTTGATACTATACACGGTTTTCGAGATCGAAAATTAGGGGTTAGTCTCAATTTTCACTCCCTTAGACGTTAATTGTTAATTACATAGTAATATAATTTGAAAAGGTTTATGTACTTCTATCGAGATCGAGGATAAAGGGTTAGTCTCAATTTTCACCCCCTTAAACGGCAGCTGCATCACATATAGTTATTTTATCTTCATTATTAATTATATAGTGACAATTTCAATAAGTCAACTTGATACTATGCACGGTTTTCGAGATCGAGAACTAGGGGTTGGTCTCAATTTTCACCCCTTAGACGGCAGCTCCATCACATATCATTTTTTATCTTTATTACTAATTAGATAGTAGTATAATCTGAAAATGCCAACTTGACACTATGCACGGTTTTCGAGATCAAGGATAAAGGGTTTGGTTTCAATTTTCAGCCCCTTAAACGGCAGCTCCACCACGTATAATTTTTCTTCATTATCAGTTATATAGTGACATAATTTGAAAATGTCAATTTGATACTATGCACGGTTTTCGAGATCGAGAACTAGGGTTGGTCTCAATTTTTGACCCCCTTAGACGGCAGCTCCATCACATTTTTATCTTCGTCACTAATTAGATAGTAATACAGTCTGAAAACGTCAACTTGATACTATGCAAGGTATTCGTGATCGAGGATAAAGGTTTGGTCTTAATTTTCACACCCTTAAACGGCAACTGCATCACATACAATTTTGTATCTTCATTAATAATTATATAGTGACAATATCTCAATATGTCAACTTGATACTATGCACGGTTTACGAGATCGAAAACTAGGGGTTGATCTCAATTTTCGCCCTCTTAGACGACAGCTCCATCATATATTATTGTTTATCTTCATTACTATTAGATAGTAATATAATCTGAAAATGTCGACTTAAATTTATGCACGGTTTTCGAGATCGATGATAAATGGTTGGCCTCAAATTTCAACCCCTTTAACGGCAGCTCCATTACATATATTTTCTTATATTCATCATTTATTATATAGTTAGTAATCTGGAAATGTCAACTTGATACTATGCACGGTTTTCGAGATCGAGAACTAGGGATTGGTCTTAATTTTCACCCCTTAGACGACAGATCCTTCACATTATTGTTTATCTTCATTACTATTAGATAGTAATATAATCTGAAAATGTCGACTTAAATTTATGCACGGTTTTCGAGATCGATGATAAATGGTTGGCCTCAAATTTCAACCCCTTTAACGGCAGCTCCATTACATATATTTTCTTATATTCATCATTTATTATATAGTGACGTAATATGGAAATATCAATTTGATACTATGCACGGTTTTGGAGATCGAGAACTAGGGGTTGGTCGTAAATTTCACCCCCTTAGACGACAGATATATTGCATATTATTTTTTTACTTTCATTATTAATTAAAGAGTAATATAATCTAAAAATGTCATCGGGAAACATGTGAGCTATAAAATACTTCGTTGGTACGTAATGTGACTACGGTAATCATCGGGAAAACTGGCCGCCAGAACTGCCGGCCTTTTCATACCGGTATACATAATTAAATGCTAGATTGACAAAGGCTCGTATATGTAACATCAAATTCAATTAATAACTTTTAATTTAAAATAAGATTTGTTTTAATTTCCTTAATACATGTACTTGTTGTAATAATGACCAACGTAATGTCTTGTAGTTATTTTAAAAGCATTAATTAATTGATAAAGCATTAGTATTTTGTCCAAAATTGAATTAATATGTCAATACTAATTGCACTGTATTTCCATTATATGCAGTAGCTCTTTATAATTGAGAATAGGATTCCAATCTTTAACGGTACTCAAAGAATATTCTAATTTCATAAATATTACATTGCATTAAATGTTCACCTTTCATGTCAATGATCTACAAAGTAACACAATATAGCTGTAGAACAAACGAGTACTTTTACAATACTGAACAAAAAAATAAAAACTAGAATTTTGAAAATCAACCTTCAGTACGAGACATTGCTTCGCTATAGGTAAAAGAAACTTGCTACATGTGTTAAACTAATGCGTCATGTGATTCATTTAAACTACAGGTGGTTTCTGAAAAGTAATTCTTAACCGCCTAACTACTTATATTAAACAACGTAAATAAATTATTGTGAATGATTACGATAGCCCGTTATAAGGTAAAAATTCATAACTGTATGATCAAATAAACAAATTCCGAACTTAGTGTTACGAAATTTTGTGACCTCATACATATTAAATTGCATTCTGCTTTAATGTCAAAGATTTTCAAATTAACACTCAATGTAACTGCAAAAATTTAGTGGATAGATTATATCTTGAGCTGTCTAGGAGCAAACATCAATACTGATAAAAAATATTAACTACAAATTTTGAAAATAGTATTTAGTATGAGTCGTCTAAAGAGAAATGGGTTTGCTATGGATAGTTAACTTAAAAAAAATGGTACTGAACTCTGTACGTGTGCTTAAAAATAACAATGCGTCACGTGATTGACTTAAGCTAAGGGCGATTTCTTAAAAGTAATACTTACTTTCTTAGGTGATTATGTTAAACAATGTACATAAAAGCAAAGTACAGGTCGTAGGTTCAAATCCTACTCGAGGTAAAATTTTTATTTATGTATTTAATAAAATTAATAATAATTTTTAAATGTACATAAATGATTGTGAATTATTACGAACGCCTGTTAGTATAAGTGAAGTATAAATTACGTGACTGTACTTAAATTTTTTTATTAATTTTATTTTTACCTCGAGTAGGATTTGAACCTACGACATGTATTTTGTTAGAGTACCGCTCTAACCAACAGAGCTATCGAGATACAAGCCCCAATCGATGTAAATTTTGTCCGTTCTACCTACATAAAGACGAAATTTACATCTATTGGGGCTTGTATCTCGATAGCTCAGTATTCTAGCAAAGTACATGTCGTAGATAGAAATCGTACTAAAGGTAACCATTTAAGTTATGTATCTAATAGAATTAATAAAATACATATTTACTTTACTTTACATAACTGTACGGTCAGATAAAAATTCCAATCTTTAACTTGACTTGAAAAATGTTGCCACCTCATAAATGTTACATTGTATTAGACGTTCACGTTTCATGCCAATCATCTGCAAAGGAACACTTAATGTAGCTTATCTTAATCAATGTATCGCTAGCTATCCCAGGTCCAAACACACCAATGAGTACTTTCACAATACTGAACGAGGAATTATCATTTAGAATGAGTCCTCCAAAGAGAAAGCGCTTCCCTATAGGTAACCAACTTAAAAAATGGAAATAAACTTCGCACATGTGTTTAAAAATAACAATGCGTCATGTGATTCACTTAAAGTACAGGTGATTTCTTAACCTACTACTTATACTAAACTGCTACTTATATTAAACAATGTACGTAAAAGTTTTGTTATGAACGAATAAGTTCCAAAGTAAATTTTCCTTGTGTGGGTGAACACTTCACGAATATTTTCTACATTTCCACTCAATACTTATAATGGTTAAAATTCGATACTTTATCTCAGTATCTGCAGTCCTTTACTCATAAAAGTTTATTTTTGGTAACTGTTTTAACATAATTAATTTTACATAAATAATCCTTAACAACACAGTATTACAAACGGTCAAAATTGAATTTTTCATTTACGAAATTAGGAACGCGTTAGCGCGTTAGATGTTTTTGCGTTAAACTTTACATGCTTTGCAGTAACGGTCTCTTTTAGCAAAATTCTCGTAGACAACGCTGTTTTATATTGGAATGCTTTAATTAAACATAGAAATAATTCCTTCGCCAATTAGTTTATAAGAACTTCTGCACATAATGGTAACTTATGTCATCCCACACAGCTTACGTAGCCGGAAATCCAAGCTACAACACGTTATTATTATTTTAACCGGCGTCTGTCTAAAATAAACCTTACGTTCGAATGTATTAAATTTTACACATCCATTTACGTCGCTAATATCTAAAAATGGTCTGGAAACAAATAAATTTTACTACCTATATATATATATATATATATATATATATATATATATATATATATTCAGAAAGAACCAGAATTTGTCTTATAAAGTAAAGTTTATTTCGTATCTTTGTAAATTCTATCATTTTCCTCATACCTGGAAAGCTTATCTTGTAATAATTTAAAAATGTCGTCATATCGCTTACTAAGGAAAATTAAGAAATTTTGCTCGAAACACCAATTTAGGTTGTCGAATTTATTTATTTACACATTTTATGCTACTTCCGCGAATAGGTTTTATGTTTTTCTGCAAAATTTTGAAGTTTTAATGGTTATTTGACCTTAAATTATCTGTGAAAGTTTCACTTATAGTACTTTCTACTGTTTATGTTTATGTAACAATTTACTTTACGTTCAAATGTAAATGAATTTAGTTGCTTTAAATCAATTACGAAAGCACGCATTAGCGTGCTTATAATTTTTATCTTTTACAATTTGATATTTAACACAACTATTTAAATACTCAAATATTTTTAGTTTAAGTTTAAATATCGTCGTTAATAATATTAAATGACATGTTAACGTTGGTAGTAGAAAAATATAATAACACTCCTTCCACTTAGAGGTTTTCTACTACAAAAGCTCAAACAAGTCTATTGGGGAAAAGAAAGAGCCTCGCCCATTCTCCAACAAAAATTTTTACCTTGAAAAACTCAAACTTCGCCCTATGGCTGTTCCACCAACCAACCAAGAACTATCTGTCGGTATAAATAAAAAAATAAAAAACCTAAGCAACACAAACAAAAAATTTTCAAAAGGCTTGGGTTGCGACCCTAGCACCTTTATCCTACTTTTAACTCCAATTAAACGTGAAACTATGCGTGAGTCTACCTAGACGAGCCAAACGTACACCTAACCTAAGGTTAATTTGTTATGTATGAAAAAGTAAACTTTCACCAGTATTACACATATTAAAATTTTTTTTTTGAGTTTTTTAATGGTGTATTTGTATATTAATGTAATACAATCTAAACGTTTCGATAACACTTACAGTTATCTTCCTCAGTAGTAATATTATCTATTAAAATTGTTAAAGATCTTGAAATAATTTTGCAAAATTTGAAAAATTAAAACATAAACATAATTTTTCAAATTTCACAAGATTGTTTCCACATCACAATTTTAATGGGTAACATTACTACTGACGGAGATAACTGTAAGTGTTATCAAAACGTTTAGATTGTATTGCATGAATATAAAAAAACCCATTAAAAAACCCAAAAAAGACAATTATTTTGATTTATTAAGCTTTTTGTATTTTGCTCAAAACGTCTATCAATATGAATTTCTAGATATTCCCGTTATATGCAGTAATTCTTTATGATTGAGAATACAACTCCAATCATTAACATTATCTGAAAAATGTTGTAACTATAAATACTTACAGATAAAATATTGAAGTTCACCTTTCATGTCAATGATCTGCAAAGTAACACTCAATGTACCTGCAAAATTTAGTGGACAGAATACTGTCCCAGAACCAAACACATCAATACTGAACGAAAAAAATATGAGTTATAAATTTTCAAAATTAACATTTGATATGAGTCTTCTAGAGAAAAATTGGTTTGCTATAGTTAACCTATATTAAATAATGTACCAGGTGTACAACTAAGAAAGACGGCGGGTCAGAAATCGGAAACTATTTGAGATTGAGCAGTGAAATAAAGAATCTTATAATAAATGTGACGAAGGGGAAATGCTGGAAATTATTTTTAATTCTCTACCATTGCCGCAGGAAGGCGTTTCACTGATTTCAAATTGAAATTCACATTTTTTAAGCAATTTCTCTTAGTAATGTATTTAGAAAATATCCATTGTATACTAGTGATCAATATGTAAAACTTTTTTTAATGAATTTTTACGATTGCTGTAAAAATGAAGGGAGGGGGAACCGTATAACGTGTTACTGGAAAAAATCGTGTAACTTCGAAACGGGTTGCCTGAATTTGTCAAGCTTGGTCTCGATGTTACCAAACAAATCCAAAACCAGGACAATTTCTTATCTCCGTCTACTAATAGAGGGCGCAATTGTGGAAGGAACAAATCGGTCGACTTTTCTGAAAAATTCAAATGATACCAAATGTTTTTTTCATTGCCTTTGGAAGGAAAATTAATAAGGGAGTATTTAAAAAAAAATGCCAATAGCTCTTATAGAACCAAAGATATAATCGAATATGTGGAAATATAACAGGCAATTTTTGGATTTGTTTGGTAATATCAAGTATTCCCTTAACGAGACCAATCTTAACAAATTCAAGCGTTTCGAAGTTATAAGATTTTTTTCAGTAATATGTGATGTGGTTTCCCCTCCCTTTATTTTACAGCAATCGTAAAAATTCATTAAACAAAGTTTTACGTATTGATCACTAGTTTACAATGGATATTTTTTTTTAAATACATTACTAGGGAAAATTGACAAAAAAAATGGGAATTTCAATTTAAAGCAGTGAAACGCCCTCTGGCGACAATGGTAGGAAATTAAAAATAATTTCCAGCATTTCCTCTTGGCCACATTTATTATAATATTTTTTATTTCACTGCTCAATCTCATATAGTTTCTGAATTATGGCCGGCCGCCTTTCTTAGTTGTACACCCGGTACATAAATTAAAGAAAGCCTGTTATAAAGTATGTATTGCATAACTGTGCAGGGGAACAGGTTGTTTAGTGTAACACGCCAACGCACTGAGGAACACTTACGAGGATGCATAGGGATTTTGGACTGTCAAGAAATGGTTATGAATGGCTACCTTAAATTGGAACGACGAAGATTATTCTAGAGTTTAAAAGAAGAATGGGAATTGCGCCCGTTTGGTGGAACTAGTTGAAATTGGTCAAATTCTTTTGTAATGTCTAAAGCGACTGTAACTGTGACTTGTGCATAACTTAAAATTTTAGCTTGTGCGTGAAACATCCAAATTATTAATATCAAACAATCCTAAACGGTGATCTAAGAACAAAAACATGGAAAGCTCAATGTTTCCTTCGAAAGAAAGACTACACGAAACGTTAAGTAGATCTATACTACCATTTCACAGCAAGGGTCAATAAATTATGCGCAAATACAACTGATTATCATTTGGTTATTCCTTCCGCCACGAATAAAATGAGAGTTTGTGACAGATACAAACATCCACCGTTAAAAATTATATATTTTTTTTATGAATTGTGGACCTGAACAGGCTAAATAAGGCCTATCGTGCTAAAGCACTCAGGAACACTTAGGAGGATGGATAGAGGGATAATGAATTGCCAATAGATGCCTATGAACAGCTACCTTAAATTTTCTCATATCATAAGTGAGAGGAAAACAGGAACTAGGGAGATCATTCCAGAGTTTAGAAGCCGTGTAGAAAAATGTGGATTGCGCCCGTTTGGTACGACAAGTGGAGATTTGTACTGCATACTGATGATGTGAATGAGCGAACCGAGTGTTTCTCGCAAAGATAGCCGGAGATGGTATCAAAGAATGTAATTCACCAGCGCAATAGCCGTTGTAATAACGATAATACAAAGAAAGAACTGAAACCATCCTTCTATGCTCAAGGGACTGTATGTGAGAAGTTAAGGACGGGTCATTTATAAGCCTAATCGCTCTCTTTTGAATACGATCAACGATATCGAGAGCGTATTGGGAGCACTAACCCAAAGGTGGGAATTATATTCCAGATGAGGCCGAATTTGGGCCTTATACAGCGTACTCATCGATTTGAGCTGTGACATTAAACTTATTTCGCAACATATTTAATATGGATTTTAATACTGTAAAACCAACCTTTACTTTAAATGCTTAATCTTCAGAAGGTAAAGGAAAGGAAAGCGTGGTTTTTATAATCCTACTATTATCTCTCATGTCATACATAATGAAACATGCTTTTTATTATATTTTTTTTTCTTTATTTTAGCTTTTTTTTCATTATTATTCTTGAATGTAAGTGTTGTTTCGAGTTTACTCACAACGATGATTAAATGATTAAACACAAATTATTGTCAACGGTTAAAGTGTATTAACCAAATAGTTATCTTTTGGTATTGAATCGTGTATTTTTTATTTACCCTTTGTACAAATTTAAACGTTTTGGTAACAATTACAGTTATCGTTCTCAGTAAATGATAATAGCTTTGAAAATTTAGATGATAAATCGAAACACCCTCTGACGGATGGATGTTAACAATAAAAAATATCATAATCAAAGAATAAGTTTAACAACAATAGTCAAGTTATGATGTAAGTGCAAAGTTGTGAAAAACTTCAATTTGATATTGTTAGAATAATTCACAAACAGAATCTTGACATAGCATACCAACTAAAGATCTAGTCAAATCTAAGAAATAAATAGTTTTTGTTAATAATTGTAAATTGTAAATTGTGCACTATAAACACAATGTGTACGTTTAATACGATTTTAGTTTGTTACGTGCAGAAACTGGAATCGGAGAGAAAAAAAAAGGAGATGGGTCACTACTCACGTAGGGATGTAAGGAATCGCCGACGTTAGACGCTTCGGGCGGTGTCCAGAAAGTTACGATAGAGATAAAGGTACGCCCAAAAGAAGAACTCACCGTTATCCCAGCTCCAGAATAGCGATGTCAGAAAGAGGCGAGCAGGTAACCGTAGGAAAAGAGACAAAAGGAAAAGAAAATAAGTTGTAGGCTAAAACAAAGCCTATAATTAGTAAATCACATAAACGAGTACATATAAAAAAAAGCGTATTTCATTCTAACGAAAGACAAATAAATTGGAAATTAACACCCAAAATGACGTAAGTGCCCACTGAAACAAAAAGTGAATTTATAAATGTATAACGTAGATACGTTGGTTAATTTAAAAATAAAATCTAAAACAAAATAAAAAGAAAATATCGACAACACAAGTTTAAACAAAATTATTTCGTAAAACGGTAAAAGTACGAAAGAATAACTTTATAGTAAATTATGATTATAAATAAATAGGAACGTGTTTAATTTCGAAAGGCCTTCCTAAAGTAAAGCAGCTTTTTATATTTTAATCGTAAAAAGTTAATATGGTAAATGATAATTTAAATTCAGAATACTTATGTCCTAACAAAAATTTAATTTAAGAAATTTGAAAGAGAACAAATAATATTTAATCAATTACCAATTTCAAATTAAAAATTTAAAACAGATGGAAGATATCTAAAGCTAAACTACTGTGCGCATGTTTGTTTGATAGTTAATACGTTAAAAACATTAAAAGATAAAAAAATGGCCGACAGCAGTTTACAAAGCGGTCGTCGTTGAAAGAACGATTTACACAAAAATTAAATTAAAGATCTAACGAAAAAGTAAGTAGTGATAAAGTAGTACACTATTTTTAACAATTACAATTATAGATGACAAACAAAAAGAAGTGGAAAAAGAGATTTCAGATAAGGGTAAAGGTAAATAATATTTTAGTGAAAGCAATGAGTTATTCTAGTATTTTTCTTATTTTAGTATTACGGAAAGGAGCAGAATGAAACTGAGGTTATAGGTGTGAAGAGTATGATTCAAAACGTCTGACCTTTTTGTTGATTTCTACCATGATGATATTATACTTAAGTTATTTTTCTACAAGATGAACCAAAGATATGTGAGGATGGAATTTCTAAGTAAGTTACAAGTTGTATAAACAAATATAGAACAGTAACGACAATAACCAGAACCAAAATAATTGTAAGTGCAACTTCGAGGTCAACGGAAAGTTCAAGACAAAGTTCCAAAAAAACTTCAAGCTGAGAATTGAAATTAGTCATTAGAGAAAGGCACAGAATAATATTCACATACCTCTAAGATGGAAGGCGAACTGTTCGTGATAACTTGTATGAATGGTATACTTTTAAAACCTCAATATGCGAAGAAAACAATGAATACTCAGCACAATCGAGTAGAAATTTTATATTCTTTGTGAAATAATTCTTCTTTAAAGATCATTTTAGCGAAGATTGAAAATTAATTCTGAAATTTATTTAGGAATGCTTCAGTAACCAAACAACAAAGTTAACTCAATCAAAAAACTTTTATGTAAAAAGAGTATTATCTATAAACTAGCCATATGTATGAAAATGAAAAAATTAGAAATTTTGAATAGCCAAATGTAATAATAAATTGTTGAAAAAACCATTATAAAAATATAAGGTGTTTTGTATAAAAGTGTAGGCATCCAAAAGTACTTCATTGTATACTGTACTGTACTTCGACAACTGTAATTGTTACCGAAACGTTTAAATGTATACATAATAATAAATACACGATTTAATACTAAAAAAAGATTTTAATTGTGTATTTATCACTATTTAAAACAAAAAAAAAACTAAAAAATTCTATGTCCCTATTTTTTTGAAAACACATGCACAGAGCTGTCAAAAAAAACGAAAAAGTGCGTAATTTATTCAAAATCATTTTTTGTCATGTTTGATAAAGTTTACGGTCGTATTAGTGAGTTATTTCCGAAAGCTGAAATCGTTAGTTTTTTATTTATAAACCATTTTTTAAGAAACGTAAAATACGTGAAGTTTAATTTCTCGTTGAATTTTGATATAAATCAATGAAACACGCGTTTGCACAATTACCGTGAAAACACTAAAATTATGGTAAATATCGTCTAAGGTGAAAAATGAATTCACAATAATCATAACTAGAGCCTTGATTAATGACAAAGAAGTTGAATATATATTGAAGTTTCTCGTTATTGATTGCCTAAAGTTAAATTTGATCCAAGTTTCGGGTGAAACATAATATAAAATTGGATTGATATAAAATTACTTTTTTTTCCTTTTTAACCGATAGCGAAACGCAATCGGAAATGTTAAACCTTAGGGATAGATTAACATTTTTTTTCCACATCCAAAGACTCTCAAAATACAAGTCATTTCGTGTTTTATTTATTATGACAAATCTAACTGCTTTTTTTATAATATATTTTTCAAATTACCACTGAAACGAGTCTTGTGTTAATTCATTATTAAAAATTAGAATTAATTGATGGTTAAAGAGCGAACTTAAATTTGTGAGAATACAACGGTTTGATACCAACTGGTCCCTTTAATGGGTATGCGTTAATTAACTGACAAAGCAGTTGCAAAATTACTGCTTGGAATAGCAGTAATGGAAGTGTTATTATTACAGGACCGAGTCTGATTTAATTTCATGAAAATGTCTTAAATGTCTTTAGAGATAAAGCATAGATCAAACTATATAATGAATATTGATTGTGTCCATAGACTGAGGATGCTTTTCAGTTTGGCCAGTAATAAGGAAAATGATAAGTTAACAGTTACCCTTATTGATTGATGGGTAACCCGCAGATCATTTGCAAAATTAAAAAAGGTTGACAGGGTTGACAGGGTTAATGACCATATTTATATTTACAGATAAATTTCGAACCCACACTCAATATCACAACATCGTTTCGGGTCGTGAGTACATTAATCACGTTGCTTCCATTTTGTTTGTTCAATATTAGCCATATTATATCAAGTTGCTTAGAAATTTTTGATGAAATTATGTTGCAGCATGAGCCTCAGTATTGAAATAGTTAGTGAACACTTTCAGACCTATATCAAACTTGTTTTACAAACATTAAACTTTCTAGAAGGAAATATTTTGTACATCACTCTGTAATGAATGAATTGAAGGCGAGGTTTTCCTTATCTAAGATCTTAATGAAACTTTGGAAAATGTTTTTGTTACAGGTTTATGAGTATTGATTTCCAACAAAAAATAAAATTTCGGTTTAAAATTTATTTGAATTATTTCATACCATACATTGCTTAAATAAGCAAACTATGTGATTACACTACTACTTATTTTACGTAGATCTGCTTTAGTACTATTTGTTTAATGTAATTAATTTTTAATACAGAATTTTTGATTTCGTACACAGAAATTAGATTTACGCGACTTACATTTTACTACTTTTGATCTTTTATTCATCTCTTGGTTTCCACAAAGCTGAACTAATTATGTTATTTATAGTTTGAATGAGCACATTTGATGCATTTGGCCCTTCAAATTCAATACATTTAACTTGTACATAACCTAAAAGATTGTACCAACTAGGTGGGAATTGCCTTTCTCTAAGTAATTCGTTTAGGAATTAGCCGTCGCACAGTCTCAATTGTCAATTTATGACTTGGAAACAACTACTATGTGAGAGAAAAATTAACATTTGCACTTGCTTTATTAAACTAAAAATTGATTTTATAAGCACAACTGTATGCTGAATTTTTGAAAATTATAAATCTGACCATGTATTTTGTTTAGGTGAATATTGAAGTTTAATTTAGAAACAATGCAGTTAAATGTTATGAAATTGCATATATGTGCCGGTATAAAATTTTCACTAACTATAAGTAGGTAAATAATGGTACAACAAAAGTCACACTTTTATGATTAAAATATTACAATTACACAGGTGTAATCATTATTTAAACTTAATTTAAAGAAATACTATCCTATAGTGGGCAACCTAAGTGTTAAACAACGGTTCTTAATTAAAACAAAACAGAGACTCATTGTATTATGTCTAACAAGACAGGTGGCTTATACCAAACGGGTTTTATTTAACTTTTATTCGGAAACTAGTTTACCTTCACGCGGTAAATACACTAGGTTTTAATTCTTATAGAAATTATTTGAGCAGGAAAAATATTTTTTGCATTAAGATTTTACATTTGCTTTGAACAGGCGGGTTTGAGAACGCCGTGTAAGTCGGCGTTAATTACGAAACAGGAAAATACGCTGTAAGTAAATACTCTCAGGATTGCTTCCGGACAGGTTTATTCTACCTATTCCACGTGTGTAGGTGTGTATAACATATTCCTTTTAGCGAACTTTGGGTGTGAGTGTGTCGGTGATCTAGGCTTACGTCCCGTCCTTCCAACGATGTTAAGAAGCGGCGCCGGGATTACGTCCCTGAAATCACGCTTCCGTCTGTGTAATGTGTTGTGTAGCTGTTTAAAAACTTAGATGTGCGCGATATCGTGTCGATTGGTCGGGAGCTGATCAGGAAAGGTCTGGCGGAAGGTCCGAGCAACAAAGGGCTCAAAACAGACTCCGGATCTGGTATGGTGGCTCAGACGGCAAATGTCTGAAGCGGCAAAAGCTCCGAAACAAACTTTTGATCTGGTCTGGTGGTACAAGAGGAAAATGTCCGAAGCAGACCCCAATATTTTAAGCGTGATACGAGGTTTTATGTAAACATACAGTAGACGGACAATGTTACTGGTGTGACGTCGCTTATTATTTTACGGAGAGCGGGGGTGACCAATGATATTCTGCCGTAAAAAGGCTTTAATCTATATTAATAATAACGGAAGTGGGGATAAAATTGGTTATTTCTTAATTTGTAAAAGACACTAAAGAAAATGATTAATTAATAAGTGATCAATCTGGTAGTTACTGTGTTTAAGATACCGTGTGTTACGCGTGTTTTACCATTTGACCCGAAAATTTGTCAAAATTTTCAAGGATCACTATTTAATATTGCAATGATTATAAAATCAGTTGTGTTTATCGTGACTAACCTTGAGATAAGCAGGTCTTTGTAATATTTTCATTTACGTGTTAATAATAGGTAGTTTTAACGCCACTTTAGTTGTTTTTAATTGCATTGTAATTGCTTTTAAAGCCCGTAAGTTTTCCATAATTGCGTTCTAATGAAATTAGTATTTTTGGAGGTATATTTCACATACTTAAAGTCCCTTTGCGGTTGATACCTTTCTTTGAACCATGCTGGTTGCATTAGTCAGTTTCAGCCATCAATTAAATTGAAACTATTTCAAATCCTTCTTTAAGTCACTTTGTTTCGCCATCTTATACTCATTGTTTCATTCGTCTTGCTTCTGCCATCTTATACTTGAACCCTTAGTACTTCACCAGAGCCTCAGTTCCAGCAAATATGCTTCCGCCTTATTTCTAACATGGCTCATTTTCAACAGGGAGGCTTTTTGTTAGGATCCAACAGCTTAACTACATTTCTAATATAGGGCCTCATTAACCTGGGACTCTTATATCTAACAAGGAACCGTTTTACTAATAGTTGACCACAATTTCAAGATTAGACCCCATTTCTAATGGCTTTTAACTGGTAAAATCCACGGTTATATTCCGATGTATAACTTACAGGTACTATTGTGTTTTATCATTTAAACCTAAAATTCGTTAAAATTTCCAAAGATTACTATTTAATATTGCAAAAGAAATTATATAAAATCAGTTATGTTTGTCGTGTGAGCAACGTTGGCGTTATCGTGTCTTTTGTGTAATATTATTTGTGTTACTAGTAGGGGCATTAGATACACTTTTTAATTGTTTACATTGTAATTGTTTTGAAATGACTGAGTTTTCCTCATAATGGGTTTTAATTGCCTGGTAATGAACCTAGAAATTAGTATTTTGGCGTCGGCATATTTAACCCATACTGTAAGTCTCCTTGAGTTTTATCCTTCTTCAGACCAACCGTGCGGGTTGCATATGACAAAGAGTAGGCTCAGATATGTATTCTTTTAGAGCAGCTTTTTCAACTCTTCTTTTAAGGTGCCTTCTTTTAACCCCTTCTTTATTTTTTCATCTTATTTCACTGTTTCGGCGGTCTTGCTTTTTCCATCTGGTTTTTGGTTCCCAGGTGGTATCCTGGGTGCGATTACTAGCAAATAGGGCCCTATTGCTAACACTGCCATTTTCAGTAACTGGTGCTCCCCTCTATTTCTAACCCTCAGCACCACTTTCCGCAGCAAGTCTACCGTTAAGGTCCATTTATAACAGTATGGCTTTCGTTTAGGGCCCAATTTTTAACATCTGACCACATTTCTACCACAGGGCTTGATTAACATGAGGCTCCTGCCCGTTTCTAACACAGGGCTCTTTTACTAATAGTTGCGTCTTCGATTCATTCTAAACATTAGGTATTTCTATTGGACATTTGTTCATTAAGATGAATATGTTAGACGCATTCAACACTAACGAGGAATTAAAACCAGTGACAGATTGGCTGAGAACTCAGGCGGTAACGTAGTACGAGCAAGTTATACAAAATTGTTACTATAAATGCCTCAATGTCGGTGAAACTACGTTGAAAAATAGTTCACAGGTGTGTAACTATGTATAATGAAACTTTTCTTATCTCATATTTGTTTTTCACAACTTACGGAACTTCAAAAATAGTCCTTGTATATTTGCATTTACTTAAATTCCGCTTGTCATCAAGATCCGCTTATTTACCTTTACAGTAGTGATTAATCTTGATAGATAGTTACAACACATCAAACCCCATAGCAGCTATGTTAAAACGTTCTAACTTTTTATATTATTATGAAGTTATCTGAAACTTTAGAGGAACGCGTAAGACGTCAAAATAGTCCCGAAACCTTCCTAAATGTTTGAATATATGGTTCTTTTTAAATTTTAATTTCTATAATTTTTTATTGAATTTTTTCCCAGTAGTGATTAAATTGGAATATTTTTATAACTGATAATATATATAATAAAATTTAAAAAAAATTGTAGGTTTATAATTTACTAATGTTCTGATGACAATAAGGTAGAAATTCCTCTAGAAGCATGTTCTGCTCATTAAATGACCCGGGAGCACAAAGATCTTCAGATATTCCTCAGCAAGTACCTATTTCTATTGAAACACAAACGTAATCGGATTAACTTTAAATCCTTCAAACTATTATTTAAATTAAAATAACGAAAATGATATGTACTTTATGTATGTTATTAAATTATAATGTATTCGTATCAGTAAAAATTAAAATAAAACAATTACTTATTCTGTTTATTTATTTTGTATCAAAAAAAGAAACAAAGTTCTCTAAAATATTGTAAAGAAATTATAGACGTGAACAAACAAAACAATTAAAAATTTAATTGGTCATATGTACAGTTCGAAGATTTAAATTAATCATTTGCGTGTGATACTAATTCCGGTAATAATAATAATACTTTTCAATTTCTTCAAGAAGGATTTCTGTTGCAGTGTAGACAATAAAGTAAGTAGCATTTGACTCGTTTGGTAATATGTAAAATTCCTTGCAGCTGATAATAATAATTATGGTTCCTCTTTAATTTAATTTTGTTGTTTTCGGAATCTACAACACAATAATTAATTAAATTTGCCTTACATGCTCCACAGGATCAATGTCGCCGCTTTTAATCTTCATGCATCTCTTCTACTAGGTCAGGCGAATTCATGCTAAAATTACTTTTCTTCGTTTATAGGAGTCCAGTGACTTAACTTGAATAATTGTTGAAATAGTTTAAAAAGCTATTGACTAACACTGTTGATCAAATGTTGCGTATACAAACGTATAAACATGTAAAGGTATAAAGACGTATAAGTATAAAACGTATAAAAACGTATAAAACGTATAAACACGTATAAAAGGTATAAAACGATAAAAACGTATAAAAACGTATAAAAACGTATAAAAACGTATAAGAACGTATAAAAGCGTATAAAAACGTATAAAATCGTATAACGTATAAAACGTATAAAACGTAAAATAACTATAAAACGTATAAAAACGTATAAAACGGTATCAAAAACGTATAAAACGTATAAAAACGTATAAAACGTATAACACATAAAATAAAACGTATAAAAACGTATATATAAAACGTATAAAACAGTTTATAAGCACGTATGTTTTACGCAGTTTGCGTATTTTCCCAAAATTGCATGCCGTATAAAACGTTTACGTCTACTCCACAAATCACTTTTGATTGGGTCAAGGTACGTTTCGAATGTTTTTTTGTCAACATTTTCCAAACAAGTCAAAATTGACTAACGCGCATTTGAAAGATGGTCGATGGATTCTTTGCTCAACCCATAATCACGGTGTTTGCATTGGGTCAAGCGTACGTTTAATGAATGTAATGTTTTTATGAAGAAACGTTATTAAAATAATACATACATTTGTTACCTTCTTCCTACGACGATATCTTGGGAGTTTAAAGATGCGTCATGTTAGTGCCAACCGGTGGTCTTCAAATCTCATGCAAATGCGATAATAAATCTTCGCTAATGTAAAAGAGATCGCATTTCACATCTCAATTGGTAACGATTTTTTAAAGAAATAATTGACATCTTTTACCTCCTACAAATTTCCACAATCGAATTATGTTTCTGCTGGATGTATGGTCGTAGACAAATGCGTCTGTACGTCGTGGTCTGCAAAGTGTTTACTCAGCTGGCAAAGCCGCATTCTAAATATACATCTACCAAATCATCGCTAGATTAAAAGAAATGCTAAGAAACTATTATTCAAAATATCATATTACCTGTATCTTCTTAGCCATTATAAAAATATTGACATTTCTTAAAATACCTAGTTTAAATGTTAATTGACCATAATTAGGTTATGCCGTGAATATTGATTCTGCAAGGATTTCGCAATATATATACCAGATTCCATTATAGCTGGACGTTTAGTCAGTTGAAACATTCACAATTCAAACTGGTGTTTGATCGATGAGTATCGTTTGCAAAATGCTAGTACGCTGATAGCAATCCGTAATTGTCTACATTTTATTAGAATATATGAGGAATAAATAATCAATATGTAATTACGCGATATACTTAGGGTTAATTAAAGGAAAGCCATTTACATCTAATCATATTACCTATATCTCTTTAGATCTAACATTGGTAATGAACAATTAGAAAATAATAGGAAAAGGAATGTTGTTATACAATTTATTCATCCAACGAAGGGTTGTAATATCCAATATGAAATTGAAGAGTTAATCTCAAATTTTTTCTTCCGAAATCGGAGATTCGGCCTCATTCATAATCAAATTGTCGTTTTTACGTGTACTGACTCAACTGACTTAAACTGTTCAATCTCTAGTTGTTTAGCTAAATCTAATGCAGCTATTTTCATTTGACTGAAACCAGTTTACCGTAGGTTTTGACAAAATCTTGAACATATTTTATAACTTTTACAGATTCTGTAAGGTCCACATTTGATTGATTACAAAGGTAGTTTATTGATTTGGAATAAAATATCATACCATACGACAATGCTGCAAATGAATTTATAGGTTTTATTTGACTTAACCTTTAGCTTTATTTTTGGTCTCGGCATCCGATTGAATCTTCCGCAAGAAGCAATGCATCATATGTCGGACCAATTGATATCTTAGCGTTTAAAGAATCAATTCTGTTGACCAGCAATACTGAATTTATTGTAATTTTAATACAATTCTTTAAGTTCATTCATCAATACGCTCCATCTTTTGAGAACTTAAAAACACAAAGTTCTTGTACAACTGAAAAGAACCCAATAACCAGAAGTTGAGGCAGCATTATTTACGACCAAACAAAGGTGGCAGGCGCATACAAAAAGCTTTAGAATTAATTTGAGCGATCCTATTTATTTATGTATACCTTTCATGTTTGAGCCATTATCATAGTCCTCTTTATTTAAAATCTAGTAAATCCTGCAAATTTTTCAAAATGAGCTTGTGCTTTTCCCTGTTGTTTCAGTGCCTCAAAACCCAGAAAATATTCTTTCATGGCATATTTTCCGCTTTCATTATAAGGCAACACACTAGAATGATAGAGTTGTTCGCGATGGCTCAGATCAGGCGTACAATCAGCAATCAGTGCATAATATTTGCATTGAATCGTTCTCACAATTTGGGACTGCACTTTATCACTTAATAATAAAATTAGTTCATCCTGAATTGTGTTGCTCAGATATGTCGTCGACTATTTTTTTAGTTTTGTAGCCTGTTGTATACGGCAACGTGTTCCTCCATGATAGGGTCAAATTTCGATATCATTTTGATAATTTTTAAAAATTACCGTTGCGGTTTTGAATAGCACTGTTCCCTGAAAAGCCAGACATTGGCGTACCAACATTTTTATAATAATAATGATTCTTTAGCATACTGTGCTGATCTCAAATTTAAAAGACGGTGTTGTTCCTTGACGATTGTTTGCTAACCTTCATCCTTAAATTTGATTACACCACTTGGTGATTTTTATGAATTTTACTTACTTCATGTCTTGAGGTTCGTGATAAATTTTTCCAATCGAAAAACCAAATTTATCCAAGATGTTGTCTTCAAATTGAACAACATGCAAGGAAACACCTTCATCAAATTTAATTCACACCACTTGGTGATTTTTATAATTTTTACTTCATGGGTCTTGAGGCTTCGTGATAAATTTTTCAATCGGAAAACCAAATTTGGTCCAAGATGTTGCGTCTTCAAATTGGAACAACATGCAAGGCAAACAAAAATTACATTTTGGAGATTGAGTATAAAAGCCAGGATCGATGTACTTTTTCACCATTATTAAAAATTCTGGTGTAATGTTTTCTGAATAGTGACATAATTTGGCATCTTTTGAAAAGCTAATCAGTTACCTGAACTGGCCTTTCTGGACTAGGATTGTCTATCTTTGTCGGACAAATGTCTAACGTTCCAATGTGCAGGATCATCTGAAATAACATTTATCTCTGTGAATTTATCATCATCATCAGTTACGAAAGATACTTCAATTATTAATGCAGGTCTTATTTTCTATAAAATCGCGATTCCGAGTTATCGACAGATCGTGTAAAAGGTCCTGCTTGAATGCATCGACAGTAGGCAGGCACCATCCATCTTTTGACGTCACGTGCTTCACTTTTTATATGCCCACGTGGGGTCGGTTTTCCACCCTTATTTTACCCGCTTACGTGTAGGACGTATTTTTCACCCTATTTTGCACATCCACGTGTGAGACCGGATTTTCCACCCTTATTTTTACACGCTTACGTGTAGGGTTTTTCATATTTTACATATCCACGTGAGACAGGATTTTCACTATTTTTACACATCCATGTGAGACCGTTAACCCTAATTATTTTTACTGCTTACGTATAGGACATGTTTACCCTATTTTTACACATCCACGTGTGAGACCGTTTTCAACCCTAATTATTTTACTCGCTTACTGAAGGACCGTATTACCTTATTTTATGATTATTTCTTTTGGAAACCATGGCTGTATTAAGGACCTTTTGCTAGGATTTTTAACGTGAGGACTTTGGTCTTGCTTTCTTAGAGCTTGTATTTACTTGTGCTGAACTGGTAGGCGGGCTGGTCATAAGTCTTAGAGTTTGGCCTTGGTGGAGCTTAGTCAGGTCTGGTGTGAGCTACTGTAACTGGCTGGTTAAATTAATCTTGGTTAGAACTGTATTTAGGATATCTTTGGATAAGTCTTATTTGTCTTTAGCTATATTTTGATAGTCCTTCTGTTAACTTGGGTAGACACATACGCTCAAATTGCATAATTAATAAGATATTATTTAGTCTATTGCTTTAAAAGGGTTAAATGCTATTGGAGAAAACGTTTCTAATAAGGAGATGAGATAGCATCTGTGTTAAGGATTGATCTTGGTGGGGAAATTGAACAGTAAAATTTAATTATAGAACACTTATTTTTATATCATAATTAAAACTCAGTGACTATAAAAATTACTGCATTCTTAATGAAACAAAAAACATTTTATTAAGTTAATTACATAACAGTTTGTCTTTTAAACGATTATTAAAACATAGTTTTACCTGCATTGAAAATAATATCCATACGTCCGTTAAAAATGTTGACGCTTAATATTTTTAAAGAAACTTAATGCTTGTGTTTTATAACTGTAATTAAAATCTGTAAATAAATAAAATTAAAACACTAATATCTGTACTTAAGAACGTTTTAGGCACTGATTTAGTGATGGTCACGCTTTTGTGTTATCTGTCAACTAAAAACTTTCTAGTTGTGTAAAACCAGCTATAATTAGAGTGTAAATATACAACCTCATTGTCTTATTACTTAAATCGTAAACCTTTCTTAAAATAAAATTGTTTTGAAAATATTCGTTACGGATACAAAATTGTTTTAAAAAAATATGAAATTTTATTCCAAAATTTTGTAATGAAACAAAACTTTTTTGTAATTACATATTTTAACGAAATTTAATTCAAACAAATATTTGGTTTAATATTTTTAAAAAATTTTGTTTATAATTTAAGTAATTAATTAATATAATTAAATGGCGTTATTTGTTGTAACCTTAATTTTTACCAAATAAAACCCATGTATTAAACCAATTCTTATATTTAAACACATTTAAAACCATATTCTTAATGGGTATAAAAATTGGTAAGAAAGTATTAAGATTTTAACTTTTTATTTAAACCAATAAATTAAATATTAATTGAAGGTTTATTAACTTCCAAAAGAAACATTTTTTGAAATTTACCAAAATATTACAAAAGTTTTACACGTTTTTTCAATTATACTGCGAAATTTGAAATTTCGAGAAGATACCTTATTATTAATAAACATCGTCTTACTTAGAAATTAGACAAAAAGCAAGTAAAAACTAAATTTTATAAATAGACAATTAAAATTACGCATATTATTTTAACTTCTTTAAGACATTAAAAGTTTATATTAATTTTATTGACCTGTTTGTTTAATACTTCTTTAATACAGTAAAAGTTTCAATACTAACAGAAAAAATTAGCAAATTTTTATTACTTTAACAATGATTTATCATAAAATACATCTGTCAAAAAAGCGATTAAACATAACCCACGGGTATAGCAAGCAACGCTTCCAAAAGCTCTTTCCCAGGGCCACAAGCATAAACGATAGCACGCTTAGCACGAATCAAACGCGCACGCGCACGCAGCTCACGTACACGACGAGACGAACGCTCGCAGTACCACGCACGAGCGAGCACGCCGCACGAACCACGACGCACCACGTAAAAACCCCGCAGTGGCTGACGTCGAAAAGTTGGAACAGCCCAAAAACAAATGTTAATAAACAGGAAGATAGCACCGTAGAAAAACACATTTATTAAAACATAATGTTTATCGGTTTTTCTTCTAGTCGTCCTCATCATCATTTATGAATTGTTTTCGTTTCTTCTGAATCTTGTGAGTCAGTCCATCATCATCTATTTGAATTTAGTTCAAAACCTAATGTCCGCTGTTGGCTAAACAGGAGAATACATTAAGTAATGCCCACTGATGACATTACATTTAAAGAGCGAAACACAGAGAAACGAGAACGCAGCTAGCTTTGTCTTGTGAAGCTCGTCAATGTTAGTAGAATCGGACATCTTCGATGTCTGGATTGACTAACACCTAACATTGACGAGTACGCTTGCGCACAAGACCCAAAGCTAGCTGCGTTCGTTTCTCGTTGTTTCGCTTTTAAAGTGTAACTGTCATCGAGTGAGCATTACTATAATGTATTCTCCTGTTTATGAGCCAACATCAGCGGACATTAGAGATTTTACTGACTTGTTAATAAACTATTACAACATAACCGTTCAAGATAATGATGAAAGCGATGACGTGGTTGAGCTGGATGTATCTCACATCCAAGATGATGATTCACAGAAGAGAAAGAAGAGCGATGAGGTAGGGGAAGGGCAAATCTCAAAATCATGATGATGATGATGAGGACGACTCACGGTTCAAGAAGAAGAAGAAAACCGATAAAGCATGTTATTAAATAATAATGATGTATTGTTGTTTATAATAATAATAATAATATATTTTCAAAACGTTAAGCTTTCCTTCGGTTTTGTTAATAAACCTGTTTTTTTCTAGCGGTGCTCCACCGTCTTGATTCATGTTTGCAAGTTTACAAGTTTTTCGCTTTAGCGTGTTTTCGCTCTCTGTGTGTGTGTGTGTGTGTGTGTGTGTCGCATACGTGTGCGTGCGAGCGTACGTCGGCGTGCGAACGCTCGTACGTGTGAGCTTGCGTACGCGAGCGTGCGTACGTTCGTGCGAGCGTGCGGGCGTACGAGCGTTCGCACGTGCGTGCGTACGTGAGAGCTTGCGTACGTGCGAGCGTGCGTACGTTCGTCGAGCGTGCGGGCGTATTTACGAGCGTTGCACGTGCGTGCGTACGTGAGAGTACGTGCGAGCTTGTGTGCGTGCGTGCGTGTTTTTTCGTTTGATCCTCGTGCTAAAGCAGTGCTAGTCGATTGTATGTAGTTGTAGGCCCTATTGTGTTGACTAAGAGCTATAATTGAAGCGTTGCTTGCTATACCTGGCCGTGGAGTTATGTTTAATCAGCTTTTTTGACAGATGTATTTATTTATGATAAGATCAGGCTTGCATGTAAAGTAATATAGAGGTGAAACTAACTAGCTAATGTGTTTTGCTGCTACACGTATCACAGTATTGAAGATTCTGTTTATGTATTAGAAAACGTATTACAGCTTCGAAACAGAGTGCAGATAAAATTGAAGAAAGTGAATACGGTACAACTTCGGCGAGCAGACTTAAAGGTTTTAAGTGTACAGCATTCCCAGAGCAGCGTTGAAACCATTTAATTTAGAGCTAACCTCGTGTCCATGTAATAATGTCTGATAAACTATTAGGGTTATTAGCTTGCTTTATAGGTTACAATATATCGTTCAAGGTGAAGACGATGAGATGGTAGTATCTCAAAATTTCGATGATGGTGATGCTCTATGAAATTTCAAAATAAAATAGATTACGTCACTCTACCACGCCACTCAATGTGGAATAACCACGTTTTTGTAAAACGTCTTATGTAATAGCATTGTCTGCCCCTTACAGATAAATTCTTGTGTTTAAAACTGTTTCCTTGTCTGGATGTAGATTTATAAACCTTCATGTTAATTATACTAGTATTTTTTGAAATGTCATTCGTATATAAGAATAATACAGGTTTGCTTTAAACGATCTTCATCGTATACTTTAACAGTAAACCTTTTCAGATAGTTGATCACCCTATTAAAATGGAGCGTTAATAGTTTATAGAAGTACGGTGTAATAAAAAATACGCTACATAGCGATTGTGTTATAAACTAGTTAGTGGAGGTCGTTATTAATTCGTGTATAAGTTGAATTTATGTAAGTAGAAGGTTACAACAAATAATACAGGTCCACTTACACATTTTATATATATTGAAAACAATTACTTGAAATAAAACGGCGTATCAACTCTAATAATATTTTTTAGAAAATATATTAACCATTTATATTGGTTTAGACTATTAAATTTAACAAAGTTATATAATTACACGGTAATTAGTTAAAAGTAAACGTGAACAGTGATTTCTTACTACAAAATGTTATGGAATTTTAAACATTCCAAACACTTAATATGGTTTTTATAAAACAATTTGTGTATCCGTATACGAATATTTTCAAAACAATTTTATTTTAAGAGAAAGGTAATGATTTGCGTAAGTGCAATAAAGACAATGAGGTTGTATATTTTACACTCTAATTATAGCTGGTTTACACAACTAGAAAGTTTTAGTTGACAGATAACACAAAAGCGGTGACCATCACGCATAAATCAGTGCCTAAAACGTTTTTACAGATATGGTAAGTGTTGTATTAACCCTTTATTTATTTACAGATTTTTAATTACAGTTATAAACACAAGCATTAAGTTTCTTTAAAAATATTAAGGCGTACAACATTTTTAACGGACGTATGGATATTATTTTCAATGCAGGTAAACTATGTTTTTAATAATCGTTTAAGAAAAGACAAACTGTTATGTAATTAACTTAATAAAAATGTTTTTTGTTTCATTAGAATGGCAGTAATTTTTCTATAGCTCACTGAGGGTTTTTAATTATGATAATAAAAATAAGTGTTCTATAATTAAATTTTACTGTCATTCAAATTTACGCAAGATCAATCTAACACAGATGCTATCTCATCTCCTTATTAGAAACGTTTTCTCCAATAGCATTTAACCCTTTTAAAGCAATAGACTAAATAATATCTTATTAATTATGCAATTATTGTAGGCGTATGTGTCTGCCTAACCCCAGGGTTACAACCAGAAGGACCTTAATACCATCAGAAATAACCCAAGACCTAGCTCCACCACCAAGACCAAACTCTAAGACTTATCCTTAGACCAATAAGATCCAGTCCTAAATACAGTTCTAAGCCAAGACCAAATCTAAGATTTATAGACCAGCCCAAGTTACAGCCCTAGCTCCACCACCAAGACCTGACTCCAACCCTAGCTCCACCACCAAGGCCAAACTCTAAGACTTATCCTTAGACCATAAGCTCCAGCCTAGCCATACAGTTCAGCCACCACAAGCCCTAACAATAGTCAATACAGCCCCAGCCCTAAGTACAACGCCAAGACCAGCCCCACCCCAGTCCTCACGTTAGCAAAATTCCTAGCTGCAAAAGGTCCTTAATACAGCCATAAGGTTTAACCCCAAAAGAAATAATCATAAAATAAGGGTAATACGGTCCTTCACGTAAGCGAGTAAAAATAATTAGGGTTGAAAACACGGTCTCACACGTGGTGTGTAAAAATAGGGATGAAAATACATGTCCTATACGTAAGCGAGTAAAAATAATTAGGGTTGAAAACACGGTCTCACGTGGATGTGTAAAAATAGGGTGAAAATCCTGTCTCACACGTGGATATGTAAAAATAGGGTGAAAACACGCCCACACGTAAGCGTGTAAAAAATAAGGGTGGAAAATCCGGTCTCACACGTGGATGTGCAAAATAGGGTGAAAAATACGTCCTACACGTAAGCGGGTAAAAATAAGGGTGGAAAACCGACCCCACGTGGGCATATAAAAGTGAAAGGGCGGGCTTGTGACGTCAAAAAGGATGGGGATGGTGCCTGCTTACTATCGACAGTTTTAATAGTGTCACTAAGTTCAGTTTGAACATCTTCGGTCGATTGTTCAAATACTTGTCCAGAAGGTCCAGCTTCAGTTACATACATATCGTCAGTTTTATTAGTTAGTATAAGTTCAAGTGGATTATTTTCGATGCTGATGGTTCCAATATGTGTTTAAGAGGTCCTGTTTCAGAAGCATCAGGTGCTGCCAGTACTTAAATAATTCTTCAGATTGCTCTTCATTTTATTCTTGTCTTCGTCGGCTTTCAGGCGCTTCATCTTATATTGATGTTCCGATAATTTTTTCTTTTCCGTTCATATTTTCTAATGAAAATAAAATATATCTATAATGTAGGTCTAAGCTCAAAAACACGAAACCGTTGAAAAGTTGGCAAAAATTATTAAAAGATATACAAAGCGATATACAATGATATAGAAAGTCCTTTAAAAATGTTCGTGAATACTCAAAGAGACAAACTTTTTTAATTGTTAGTTTTAAGTAACGTTTAGTGTAACTTGTTTACATATTTGGAAAATGTAATTAAATGGAAATTACTGAATAATGATTAACTTCACCAGTTACAATAGATTTAAATATCTATTAAAGAGTAAAGAATAAATTTTTAGCGTGTTACAAATCTCCAGATTTGCACGAACATATTTCACTATGTTAAACTTTAATTAAGCTAAAATGCTATACCTACGTTACGATTACATTTATAAAATAAACACACTGAAATGCAAAAATAAACATAAACAATCAAGCAATGAAACAACACATAAAGATTCTTGCAAAATATAGGCGCCAGGCGGTGCGACTAAAAATGCGTAGCACTAAATATTATTAACGGAATTATATTTGATATTTACAAACAACTTACCTTGTAAATGCGATGTACGATGCACAAGTAGATAAAAATAACACCATAAGCACAAATATTAAATAAATTGTAAATATAACGTAAAGTTAACCCTTCAGTGACGGGTGCTATAAAAGTTACACCAGTGAACGGTTGTCAGGACCACTTTTTAACATTGTAATAATAATTATAAACAACAGATATAGGACTATATCTTGTATTCTGTGATGAAGTTTGTTTATTTTAGTTTATAAGTTGAACATACAAAAAAAACTTGTTCTAAATATATATAAATCAATAATTACATCTAGATGCCTTTTGGACACTTTTTATTTAAAAAGATATAAATGCAATATTTACATAAAAAACTTATTATTGTATAAACAATAATATGACATAAAAACATTAATAAAATGATTATAAGTTTTTGTTATGAACGAATAAGTTCAAGGTAAATATGTAATTAAAAATTATTATTAATTTTATTAAATACATAATAAAAGTTTACCTCAGGATTTGAACCTAGACCTGTACTTTGCTAGAGTACGCTACCAACTGCGCCACCAAGGTTCAAGCAATCGATGTAAATTTTGTTTTATATGTATAACAGATGTCAATTCTAAATATAATGAGATTGCAATCAAATTACTTATATTAATGGAATGTGAGTAATATAAGGATTCGACATACCAAAGCAACTTGACTAATATTAAATTATTATAAGTTTTTGTTATGAACGAATAAGTTCAAGGTAAATATGTAATTAAAATTATATTAATTTTATTAAATACATAAATAAAAGTTTACCTGTAGGATTTGAACCACGACTGTACTTGTAGAGTACCGCGCTACCAACTGCGCCACCAAGGTTCAAGCCCCAATCGATGTAAATTTTGTCTTTATGTAGAACAGATGTCAATTCTAAATATAATGAGATTACAATCAAATTACTTATATTAATGGAATGTGAGCCTGCATATAAGGATATACCAAAGCAACTTGACTAATATTAAATTATTATAAGTTTTTGTTATGAACGAATAAGTTCAAGGTAAATATGTAATTAAAATTATTATTAATTTTATTAAATACATAAATAAAGTTTATCTCGAGTAGGATTTGAATAGACCTGTACTTGCTAGAGTAGTACCAACTGCGCCACCAAGGTTCAAGCCCCAATCGATGTAAATTTTGTCTTTATGTATGTAGAACAGATGTCAATTCTAAATATAATGAGATTACAATCAAATTACTTATATTAATGGAATGTGAGCCTGATTGCAAGGATTCGCAATACCAAACAACTTGACTAATATTAAATTATTTAAGTTTTTTGTTATGAACGAATGTTCAAGGTAAATATGTAATTAAAAATTATTATTAATTTATTAAATACATAAATAAAAGTTTACCTCGAGTAATTTGAACCTACGATGTATTCAGAGTACCGCGCTACCAATGCACCAATTCAAGAATCGATGTAAATTTTGTCTTTATGTATGTAGAACAATGTCAATTCTAAATATAATGAGATTAATCAAATTACTATATTAATGGAATGAGTGATATATCCAAGGATTCGCACATACAAAGCAACTTGACTAATATTAATTATTATAAGTTTTTGTTACGAACGAATAAGTTCAAGGTAAATATGTAATTAAAATTATTAATTTTATTAAATACATAAAAAGTTTACCTCGAGTAGGATTTGAACACGACCTGTACTTGTAGAGTAGTACCAACTGCGCCACCAATTCAAGCCCAATCGATGTAAATTTTGTCTTTATGTATGTAGAACAGATGTCAATTCTAAATATAATGAGTTACAATCAATTACTTATATTAATGAATGTGAGCCTGCAATATGGATTCGCACATACCAAAGCAACTTGACTAATATTAAATTATTATAAGTTTTTGTTATGAACGAATAAGTTCAAGGTAAATATGTAATTAAAAATTATTATTAATTTATTAAATACATAATAAAGTTTATCGAGTAGATTTGAACCTACGACCTGTACTTTGCTAGAGTAGCTACCAACTGCGCCACCAAGGTTCAAAATCGATGTAAATTTTGTCTTTATGTATGTAGAACAGATGTCAATTCTAAATATAATGAGATTACAATCAAATTACTTATATTAATGGAATGTGAGCCTGCAATAAGATTCAATACCAAAGCAACTTGACTAATATTAAATTATTATAAGTTTTTGTTATGAACGAATAAGTTCAAGGTAAATATGTAATTAAAATTATTATTAATTTTATTAAATACATAAATAAAAGTTTACCTCGAGTAGGATTTGAACCTACGACCTGTACTTTGCTAGAGCTACCAACTGACCAAGGTTCAAGCCCCAATCGATGTAAATTTTGTCTTTATGTATGTAGAACAGATGTCAATTCTAAATATAATGAGATTACAATCAAATTACTTATATTAATGGAATGAGCCTCAATATAATTCGCACATACCAAAGCAACTTGACTAATATTAAATTATTATAAGTTTTTGTTATGAACGAATAAGTTCAAGGTAAATATGTAATTAAAATTATTATTAATTGATTAAATACATAAATAAAAGTTTACTCGAGTAGATTTGAACCTACGACCTGTACTTTCAGATACCGCGCTACCAACTGCGCCAAAGGTTCAAGAATCGATGCAAATTTTGTCTTTATGTATGTAGAACGGATGTCAATTTAAATATAAAGATTACAATCAAATTACTTATATTAATGGAATGTGAGCCAATATCGCAAGGATTCGCACATACCAAAGCAACTTGACTAATATTAAATTATTATAAGTTTTTTGTTACGAACGAATAAGTTCAAGGTAAATATGTAATTAAAAATATTATTAATTTTATTAAATACATAAAAAGTTTACCTAGTAGGATTTGAACCTACGACCTGTACTTTGCTAGAGTACCGGTACCAACTGCGCCACCAAGGTTCAAGCAATCGATGTAAATTTGTCTTTATGTATGTAGAACAGATGTCAATTCTAAATATATGAAATTACAATCAAATTACTTATATTAATGGAATGTGAGTGCATATCGAAGGATTCACATACCAAAGCAACTTGACTAATATTAAATTATTATAAGTTTTGTTATGAACGAATAAGTTCAAGGTAAATATGTAATTAAAATTATTATTAATTTTATTAAATACATAAATAAAAGTTTACCTCGAGTAGGATTTGAACCACGACCTGTACTTTCTAATACCGCGCTACCAACTGCGCCACAAGGTTCAAGTCCCAATCGATGTAAATTTTGTCTTTATGTATGTAGAACAGATGTCAATTCTAAATATAATGAGATTACAATCAAATTACATAAAGACAAAATTTACATCGATTGCTTGAACCTTGGTGGCGCAGTTGGTAGCGCGGTACTCTAGCAAGTACAGGTCAGGTTCAAATACTGAGGTAAACTTTTATTTATGTATTTAATAAAATTAATAATTTTAATTAATAAAATGAATACAAGAAATTCTGCAACAAACAACACTATAAACTTTTTTTTTCAATACATTCACTACAGCATGCAACAATGTGTTCCATAACAACACTTGCAAAATTTGCAAAAATACCTTGTCTTCCTCTTTTTACAATATTTCCAGTGGCCTCTTTTATTGAGGGTCAGGTACATCCTCATTGAAACACCGGAAAGACGACTCGCCACTTGACGAACACATCTACGAAGGTGTTGTGGTTGCTCGTTCAGTCAAGATTTCCTTCACAAGTTCTATGTAAATTTTTCAAGAAGAGTCGACGACTTTAGTGAATTCGCCATTGGGGTTGTTTGCTTTATAGATAATGAAAGCGTTTATAGCAGCCACATTCAATAGACCATAAAATACTACCATTGACCAACGTCGAGTGTTTCTTCATTGTAGGATGTCATTCTATCTACAACGTCGACACCTCCTTTCGTCAAATTATAGAAAGTTACCATTTCTGGCTTGGAAAGATCACCAGTAGTCTCATCAATTTTACTGTCGTTATGCATGGAAGAAACATTTTTGACCTTTTGGGTACATAAGAAACGGCAGTAATGTCGACACTGAAACCAAATATAGAAGAATGAACTGGTCTGTTTTTATATTTGTTAGCTCAATGAAGTTCTCGCCTATTGGACCGAATAGTGAGGCGGTGTTCAATCGTCTGCTTACGATGTGATATCCGGTAAACCAGCGGTCCGTGGTGATTTGACCAAAACCAGATAAATGAATACACATTCTCTGTGATTGCAGCCGTTGAATGGTCAATTTTGAAAGGACCGTCAGGTTGAGTTCCTGCATATATCTCATATGAGACGTATAGAAAGTTCTTGCATCCACTAGAGAAAAACTTTTAAGCCATATTTATTAGGCTTGTTTGGTATGTAAACTTTAAAGCTGCATCTCGCGAAATGCTAGTAGCAACTCATCAAGGGTGACATATTCCCCCACAGAATAGTTTTCCTTACATCTTTGATTGAAAAGGCTACCATTTCTCTTACAGCTGCAAGTTTATCTTGTGATTTCCTTCCATGTCTAGTGTTTATATCATCAAACCGGAAGAATCTAGTAAAAATCTGAATCTCCTTAAAGACATTGATGCAGGAAACATTTCAGCTCCTAGCCCATCGTCGCTATAAAATTCTTGAATATTTTTCTTTCCTCCGTGCTGTGAACCAGCCAAGTATAGTAGCCCAAATAAGGTTCTTATCTCTTTAGTGTTTGTCTCCTTCACGTCGTGTTGACCATCATACTTGTATGAATTTTTTGATATATACGGTTGTGTTTGAAACAGTGAGATCTATGATTTCAGAAAGAAATATTGCCAACATTGTAGTGGCGACATTGCATGTTTGAGCTCTCCTAATACTCCTGGAATATGAGAAACAATATTTCTTTGTCTTGTTCTTACATTCAGTGGTTGAGCTTCTTGTCCATTTTGTACCATCTTTGCCATAGTAGTACCGTGATCTATCTGATGTAGATGCTGTACCTCAGGTTCATCATCTTCTCGAAGGCTCATCTTGCTCTGTATCAGTTTCGTGTATCACTTTGAATTGCGAAATTTTCATCCGCCGAACAGTCGTCATCACTTTCGTTATTAGAAGATTCAGATGATGTGTTCACTCTTCATAAAGAACTCTAAGCCCAGCTATTTCTCTTTCATATGAATCCATTGATGCATCTGTATAGAATAGTTATAAATGTAAAATATAAAATAAAAATAAACAGCGTTATTAAGTGTAACATATGTATTTATGTACTCTTTCCACAGAAAAAATGTACCAGTGTATACTATTTATTTGACATCGTAACAAAATTCACAAGAATGCATTTATCGATAACAAAAAAACTTTACAACAGTTTAGTTAAGTATAAAATACTGGAGTAATTGAATTGATTGAAAGTAAGAAACTAGAAGCATCAGAATGTCTTTCCTACCTTTTTACGTTATATTCTCATAAAACACTCTATATAAATTCTGTACAAAAATCAGGGCACACACTTGTAACTAAATGAAAGTGAAAGAAATACTACTTCTAAAAGTAAAATATTATACGTACCTAAATTAGTCAGCATCGAGCATAACGAAGTAATATCAACTCAAATAAACAAACTATGTTTATAAACACTTCATTAGTATACTACAGCGCTGTTAAATGGAATTTACAATTTCAATGAAAGTTACACGAGTGGACGTAGGGTCTATCAGTACATTTCATTTTTTATAAAAAAACTTTAATAAGTATTGAAAGACTAACTAAGCGAAAACATTTAGTTTAACATCTCAGGAAGGTACATAGGAGATGATACTGTTAAATACATTTTTCTTTAAGTTATAGGTATTTTCAGATACTGCATGGACTCCCAGGCACCACTCGTGCACTGGAGGGTTAACGGAATTATATTTGGATATTTAAAACAACTTACCTTGTAAATGCACAAGTAGATAAAAATAACACCATAAGCACAAATATTAAATGTAAATTGTAAATATAACGTAAAATTAATAAAACTGGCGATATAACTATAACTAATCGAACATTCAACACAAAGAACAAAGAACACTGTTACTGTAAATTATTCCTCAATTTTCAACTATCTGTATCAGCTGCATTTCTTTAACTGCTCATATCGAGAAATCGAGATCAAGCATGCATTTCAGCTTGTTGATTTCTCGAAGCTCCTTCGTACTCATACCCGCGCTCCGCGCTGCCACTTATCGCCGCATAAACCTATACAAAAAACAACACATTCTGGCATTTGGAAACTTTGACGCGCGGTGCACTGTTATTAAATTCTAATTTGAATTATTTTTTTGAATTCTTTTGTGATCGAAAATGCCGCCCTTGCCATTCTTCGAGAGGTGAGGCGACCGCCTCGCCGCCTCACCCACCACGGGGCCCTGAAGGCAAAACTGTCATAATCATTATAGTCAAGGAACAGAAGGTTTCGCTAATGAAGTACTCATCAAATAGATATTTACAGTACTCATGTTTAAAAAATTGAAAAAGTCAACAAAAAGAGGAACCCGTGTTGCGTTTATCGCTTAAGGAATATCATAGTGGTAGAAGAGGGACACCATCCCTCCACTTTTTTTACGTCACAAGCCCCGCCCATGGGGCACCTTCCCACTAGTTTTACACACCACGTGGAGACCGTATTTTCCACCCCTATGGTTTCTTTTCGAGGCCTTTTCAACCCCTAATTATTTTTGTTTTTACTCGCCCACGTGTAGGACGTGTTTTTTCACCCTATTTTGACGACTTTTTTCGGAGGTCTTTTTCAACCATTGATGGAATTTTCATCCCTAATTACGGCTTTTCGTTTTTACTCGCCCATGTGTAAGACGTGTTTTTCACCCTACTTTATGGACGCCCACGTGTGAGGTCGTATTTTTACCCCTATGGTTTCTTTTCGGTAGTCTTTTCAACCCCTTTTCAACCATAATTAGAGCTTTTTGGACAGCCATGCCTTTTTGTACTTGCTCACGTGAGGCAGATGTAAGCCTTGGGTTTGGTCTTGGGCCTGGACCTGGTCTTGGACTTGGGGCTGGGGCTGGACCTGGTCTTGGACTTGCGGTTGGTCTTGGACTTGGGGTTGGTCTTTGACCTGGAGCTGGTCTTGGAGCTTGGAGCTGGTCTTGGACCTGGGTTGGTCTTTGGGTTGGTCTTAGACCTGGAGTTGATCTTAGAGCTAGGGTAGGGTGACAACTATTTCTGGCAATTATAGGTCATTTTGACCCGGTGATTGGAGGGTTAGCATTCTGATTGGGGTGAAATTCGAAACAAGGAAGTCCTAACCTTATAAGACAAGTGTAGAACCCCTATCGTAACCCCTTGGTGCAATTGTATGTGGGTTCTAACCTAATCTTATAAGACAAGTGTAGGCCCTCGCCCCTTGTCGTTACCCTTGGTTGGAAATGGTATTGGTTTTTGTAGGTTATGACTGATAATTTGAGTTGTATTCTAATAAGGAGGTTCTTGTAAGACACGTGTATGAACTTGTGTTAGGGATTGATCTTGCGTGGGGAAATTTGAATGACAGTAAAATTTAACACTTATTGTTATTGTAAATGTCACAATTAAAAAACCTCAGTGAGTTATAACAAAAATTACTGACATTCAGGTTATTCTCTAATGAAACAAACATTTTTATTAAATTAATTAATTACATAACAGTTATTACAATATTGTTTTCTAAACGAATATTAAAACATAGTCCTAATGTATTGAAATATGTTTAATATCCATCCGACCGTTAAAATGTTTGTATATTGTACCTTAATACTTTTTAAAGAAACTTGTTGCTACGTATGGCTTAGATGTGTTTTATAACTGTAATTAAAATCTGTACAAGTAAATAAGATACATAAATAATTGTAAGTTGAAGCGTGCGCCGCCATTAGACTAAAGGTATCTCTTGATCGTACAAATTTAGCCTTTATCTCAACACCACTTATGAGACCAATCACCTCTATCTTTTTCTCGGTAGCCGCAAGTGCTTGACGTTTTGAGAAACCGTTATTTGCGTTTCCCAGTGTATTCATCTGTCCAACTGTATCATTGTGCCATAAGGTACAACCTAGATGTGAACTCTTGGCCTCCTTTCCATAATTTAGCAGCGTTTCGATATATGAACGGTAGACGTAGGTGTTGTTTGGTTGTGACACCATCTTCTGATTTAAGTAAACCTCCACCTGTGAGAAAAGCGAATGCATCCAATTGTTTACCGGTGCTACAACATCAGCGTCTGTAAGTGCTGTATCATCTTGCTTTAGAACTTTATCTGTGATGTACAACATGGTCTGGCTTAAATCTATGTAATATTTTCCATTTCCGGGGTCTACAAATTCTATTGGGGCGTTATCACTCAGAGCTGATAAGGGTTTGTAAAATATCTATTCATCACTCTCGATACCTGTCCGCGTCGACTGTAAAACGAACGAATCCAATTCGGACTTAATGCATTCACATGTAGAAACACCATTATCTTGAAAATATATCGTCGTAAGTAGGCTTCTTCTTAGCAGCAGCTCTCGGTAGAGACTAGTTATTATCGAACAGACGTACTCTTTTATAACCAGAACCTCCATCATTTTATCGATTTTCTCGTCGGCTTTACCTGCCTCGTGAAATCTTTCTTGAAACGAATCTTTAATAGGTCGATCCTCTATGACGTCACCAAGAATATTAGCACCCGTTCTAGAGCTTCTTTTCCAATAGCCTTTGCGCCAGACTTAAATAACGGTATTATACTTCTAAATATACCACCTAATCAGCTCCCTATTCCATGATCACGTTGATATGGCACACCTCTGTAGATAGAACCGATACCGTTACCGGCCTGATTCATGTAATATTGCTGATAAGGGCAAACCATTATTGTACTTTCTTAAAGTGTAGCTTCAGACACGACGTTCCAAACTCAAATGGCATTGCTGCACCCATATCTGTTTTTATATTAATCTCGATGTTTTCAAATTCCCGTGTCCACCGGAATGTAGTGTGCAGGCGAAAAAACACATCTTTATGACTCCCGTAAGCATAGTTTTCTGAAGTAATATTTATTATACGCATAAACGGAGATAAAACATCACCCACAATTTGCGGTTCAACGATGTCGCAATAAACAAACATCTGAGTTGGTAATCCTATCCATATACTAGCGGGGTGAGGGGTATTGGTTCCATAGCTATGTTCTGATACGGACGATAACCCAATTGTAAGGCTAGACGTTGTGAGAAACCGAATAGCGAGAGTTGAGTTTTAATTTCGTAGTGACGCGCTTAGTTAGATTATGATATTCGATTGTTAGCAATTTACTTATTAGTACATTGTTATTTAGCTCGTTGGAAATTTCTTCTATGTTGGCATAATTTCCCGAAGCGAAACATATCACGTACCAGTCATCTTCAATATAAATGATCCCCTCGTTGTTGCGTTGAAAATATTCTGCGGCCTTTTTTAATATCGTTTCTAACACGTTCTCGCCAGGTGGCTCTGTTCTATAATAAATTAAATTGTCTGTTGCACTTACAGCGGCAAAAGAACATGGGTACTGAATTTCCGATACCCCTACAACCCACGACCCCGTTAATCTTATTCGCTTTGGCAGTTGCGTAATAAAACTTGAGTCATATTACCTGAAAATATGTCATAGAGCTATTACTCAATAAGTTATTAAATTTGTCAATTTATCCACGCCACTTGACCAGATATTGTTTATATCGCCCACGGCCCTTCTCTGCTAGAATCTTATCGACTTTGAATAGAGTATCTTTATCAACTGTAACAACTTGCAATTCTTCGATTATTCGATAAACTGGTGGTCTTGTTTTATTACCGCACTAATTCTAAAAACTTCCTCGCTCCAATTCGTTTCATATCCCTTCTCAAAGGTGTACTTAGTTCTGGCGATTCTGACATGCTCACCGACTTTATATTTAGGATGGCGTACTGGACCTAAACCTTTCGCGTACAGGTTATTCCACACTTCCAAAATGTTTTTATCGTTTACAGCCGCAGGGACCATCTTTATACTTGAATGAGGACTATTGTTGTATGCAGTCACTGGTCTTTCGAGTACATCAATATACCTGTAGGAATTTTTGTAAGTGAAATAACGCACATCTTTGTTTTCAATGTTTTATTAAATCTTTCAACTACAGATGCTTTTACATCAGGGTTATTTGTTACATAGAAATTGGTATTTTGTTTCTTGAAAAAGTTTTGTACACTGCTCGTCACAAACTCTTTGCCTTTACCTCTGTAGATTTACCGAGTATTGTCACAATCCTTAAAAATATCCGCGAATGCTTTAATTACAGATGAGGCTGTCTGAGTTTTAAGTGCTCTCGCCCATGCCCTCTTGCTAAATACATTAATTACCGTTAGTATGTAGTAGTATGTAGTTGTATCCACTATTGTTTTTAATTCCGTTCAACGCTGGGTGATACAGAAACATCATACCTTTGCGATTTCGATAAACTCTCGTGGTATATTTATCTCTTTAATGTACGTCGCAAACTGACGCCAACCGCGCGGGTTTGTAGTTTTCGTTTTCTTAACGTGGTATGATCTCGCCTTTTATTGTGACAGTACCCCTTTTATCCCAAAAACATCGCTGCTCGTATTCAGTTTACGTAACAAAGCCTCGCCTTTTCTCTTATATGAAGGCGGAAGTGTTGATATTATTTCATCGTGCGCTAGACCTTTGCGTTGCGGTAAATCTCTAATATCATCAGCAACAGCCTCACCGCTGATTGTTATGCTGGTGGGCTGACGTAACTGATTGGAAAAGTGTAGATACCTTTGAAGAACTTGGTTGTACTGCTGCCATTTGTCATGGTCGGTCATTTTGGTTTTAAAACTTTACCCATATCGTTACCCAGCTGAGTTAAAATGTTGCTTTGTATAACATCTGGTGCCTGTAAGCGCTGTATAAAGTCCATCGGTAGAATAATCATCTTCTTCAGATTGTGGTCCATGGTTATTGAAACAGATTACCAGATTCCGCCGAGTAATGGTCCTAACAGGAGTGGTAGAATATGCACCACCTTTCTGTACAAGAAACTGTTTCTGCTTTTTATAGATTCGCCTCTCCATGCCAAGCGTCTTAAAGTGTGCTTACATTGAGAGAGTCGCTGCTTCTGATCAGCTGACAGAGGTACACGACCTTTTAAAATGTTATGTGCACACTCGCAAATACACTCTACCTGCTTACTATCCAACATTTCAATAAAGCGTCACGTTGACTTTTACTTAATCTGTTTAATGCCTGCAGGATATCAGTGTTCTCACTTAAAACGTCAGCCATCGTATATGATGTAATCTTTATAACTGTGAGACTTAAACCCTTTTTTCGCTATATATACCTGGCAGATACCTTGAGGCCCGAATATGTTTGTAGCACATCCGGTGTATTCTGTTTTAAATCGAACAATAAATATCCGTGCGGGCTTGAAGTAGCATCTTGGTACGCTGCTTCTAAAAATTTGGTTTGTCCGGCGAAATCTGTCTTGCTAAATGCTGTATCTGAGCTCTGTCACGTGGGTTCTTAAACAAAATTATGTAATGTGCGTTGAGAGAAATATCCCTTTGTCCACGTCCTTGATGAAATATGTTCTGCGTTAAGAAAAACACACTTAGATTTCAATGATGATAACCCTTTTAAAAATATCAACCACAGAGCCGTTCGTTTCGCTCATTAGATCGTCAATTATTATTAAGACAGGTTTTTCCCCATCAAACTGTTCCATATCAGGTAAACCCTTTTGAAATTCCACAGAGATCTTTGAATAAAGACCTTCCATCTTGAATCGCTAAACGATACTAACAGATACTCTACTAGCAACCTCGTTTAAATAAACTAAATAACATCCTTTTCAATCAGAATGCTAACCCTCATCGGGTCAAAATGACCTATAATTGCCAGAAATAGTTGTCATCCTACCCTAGCCCTAAGACCAACTCCAGGTCGAAGACCAACCCAAAGACCAAGCCCAGGTTCAAGGCCAGCTCCAAGCTCCAGGTCCAAGACCAACCCCAAGTCCAAGACTAACCCCAAGACCAGGTCCAGGTCCAGCCCCAAATCCAAGACCAGGTCCAGCCCCAGCCCCAAGACCTAGCCCAAGTCCAAGACCTAGCCCAAGTCTAAGATCAGCTCAGGTTCAGCCCCAGCCCCAGCCCAAGACCAAACCCAAGGCCTACATCTGCCCCTCACGTGAGCAAGTACAAAAAGGCATGGCTGTCAAAAAGCTCTATTTAGGGTTGAAAATGGGCTGAAAAAGGCCTGAAAAGATACCATAGGGTAGAAAAACCGTCCTACACGTGGTGACCATAAAATAGGGATGAAAATTTGATCAAGGGTTGAAAAAGACCACCGAAAAGAAACCATAGGGTTAGAAAATACGAGCTCACACGTGGGCATCCTTATGACGCCAAAATCCAAGATGGCGGGGAAAGGTGTCTCACTTCTACTCATAGTAATACGAACCCGATTTTCTGATAATCTGTATGAAATGATTGTTGATTGTAACATCAGTATATAAAATGATAATTTAGGTATGTGCTATAGTGTACTAATCGAAAAAAATAACCAGATTTAAGTAGTTTATTATTTATTTTATAGGTACATTTAAAACGGGAATACGTGATTTTCCTTCCTCCGTGGCCACACGTTCTTCTTCTTCCTCCTCTTCTTCCTCATCTTCTTCTTCCAAACACTTCATTTCATGTTTACTTCTTTCACTATTTACGTTTGATTTTGTAATTAGATCAGTATAATAATTTTCATTTTTAATTAAATCAAAATCGTCTATTTCACATCCGGGCAATTGCATTATTGAATTAAATTCCTCCCATCTCGTATTAATACTTTTTTCCATTTGTATAAAATTTTTACTAATTGTTATACGAATTTTTAAAAATTGCTTATTAACTAAATCTCTTAATCTTTCAAATGTATCTACAGTAAAATCGACCAATTGTGTTTTAATTTGATTTAAATCCTTTTCATAATCTAATTTTTGTGGTAGAGATGATTTTGATTTATCTTCTACCGGTTTCTCACCTTTAGTTAAATCGACTTCAACCAAATGAAGGTTTTCTTGTAAGCGTTGGTTAATTTTGTTTGTTATACCTGGAAGATTGTTTAATAGATTTGTGTAGGCTGATTGCCTACTTACGCTTTCAAAATCAGATACATTTGAATGTAACGGGTTACTTACGTCACAGATAATTGAATTTACCTTTTCGGTTTTTGGGCTCTTACTTAATGTCGAAAAATGTGGCACATTTATAACTGGTGATGAAGTTTTAAGTTCTGCTACTGAATTTGGACCTATCCTACTTTTTGGGCTATAAAACACAGTTACGTTATTCGTGCTGTTAGTTGCAATACTTTCGTCATCCGAGAACGCCATTTTTGGGCATGTTGTTTGGAAAGCGATTTGAGATATTGAGTTAGGATGGTGTGCTATTATAGTGTTGTAGGGATATTCAATTTTTCTTTTATCATAACAAAAGAGTTTTCCATCAATTGATGCAACTGCTATTTGCCTCCCATTTGGCATAAATCCCACTGATGTCAATTGCGAATCAGCGTTACAAGAAAATGTTCTTGATTTTATTCGTAAATCGTAACCGTTCAGTTTGTTGTCTAATCCCACGCTTGCCATGTCATTACCAAGAGACAATGTTAAATCGGTAATTTCAGTAGTGTGGGTTTGTTCTACAATTATTGCTGTGCCTGTATTCGTATCCCATAAAGCAACTATTCCTTCTCCTCCTGCGGCCGCTAATAAGTTCGACTGTTTAGGATGAGTAGCTATAGCTGTAACAGTATCACAATCTGGTACACAATAGGTTGAAAAAATTGTGTTGGCGGAATTATACAAATATATGTGACCATTTGTGCAGCATGCTGCTAAACATGAATCTTCCGCTCCATATTTCAGATATTTTGCTGGTGATGGTAAGGTAGGTAGCTGTTGAAGAATTTCTTGTTGCTGTATATCATATAAGAACACCGTATTTTGTGTATTACCTAGCATAATACAATTCTGAATGGTCTTCGAAAAGCATAGTGATTGTACTTGCGGAACTTCAATAACCATGTGCGTCTGCACCTTTTTTTCAACGTATAGTATTAATGGAAAACCTAGATTTGGTGAGGTAGTAGCTAATAGCTCACCTTGATTACACCAAGAAACACTAGTTTTGAATAATCCCATTTCTGGAAATTTAAAACAATTGTAGTATTGACCATAGGGCCATTTATGAAATTTTATATCACATCCGCAAGATGCTAATAGCATTGCACCCTATTATTTAAATTTTTAAATTATACATACAATTTAAGAACTTAAGTTTTATGTCACATTTGACAATGAATTAAACATGACAGATATAAGTATAAAAATGAAAATGGAATGTTATATAATATTACAGTTGTGCTATTTTTAATGGTATTTATTCGTTTCTGTTGGTACTGAACTAATCAGTTTGATATTTTGATTTAGTTTCCATTTTCGGGCAATCCAATACAATATAAACACTGCGCCGGTGCTTCGGATAAACAGTAAATATCTATATAGGTTAGCTGACACTGACGTTCTGTTAATTTGCGAAATTTATGAAAATTGGTAAAGGTATAGGAAAACGTATTTTCGGTTTTTTGTCACGAGGTGGTGCTGATGGTAGTATTGCCATCTTGATTCCAAACAGAGGCGCCAAATTCAAATTATGAATTTTAACCAGCAAAGTGATTGCGAATAACTGATGCGTATTAAAAAGTTATGTTAAGTTTTGTAAATAAAACATGAATTATTATGAAGTGGAAAACATTTATTTCCTTGCCAATGCACATTTCATTGCAACACTTATTCTGCTATCTTTGCCTAAACCATGTACATTTTCTTTATTTAATTCCCTTAAACTAAAGTATCCCCTACTATTTAGAAATAACTTAAATAAAGAATACATTATATCGTGACAGTTTGGCACAATATAATGTCAAATGTCAAATTCTCGGATTGTAGCAATATTGCTACAACATCTTTGGTACTCGCCTTGTTCCTTATGAGCAGCTCTTCATGTGATCGGAGTGCAAATTCGCAATCAGTAATATATTTGAAAATATTCCTGTTGGCGTAACACAGACAGTTCTCTTCTATTCTCTCAATCTGGTGAAACTACCGAGCACTAGGTACTCTAGATTGTCCTTAATAATCAGAGAATTTTAGCAGTCGTCGCATGTTTCTTGTTTTTTCTAATTTTGTTAATCAATGAGCCGAGAAAATTGTATAACGCTTCCTTCACGTGATCACTTATGAGTTTCATCGCAACACCATTCGTAAGGCACATTTGAAATCCCGTGCATCGGGTACCGAACGGCGACTCCGGATCATTGAGAATCAATTTTCCAGGGCGTCTTGTGTAAGGCATGCAATATCTAAAGTTTGCTTGATTTAAATATAGATGTTGGAGGTCCAATGCTGTCGCAGTGGACAGGAGAAGGCCCATCTGGAATGGTTTCCAAGCATTGTCATCTGTCTTCAAACTTATGACAATTTCCATAAATGTATGTAAAAACGTTTATAGCTGCGTTATGCTCCTTGGAGTTCAAATTGGACATTGCCATATTTTGAGATCGAGTTGTGATCAGTTTGAACCACTTTTGCATTTGCATTAAAAACCATGCCGTGGTTTGGTGCTTCGCATCAATTTTCCTTGCCGAAATTTGAGATAAAATAGCAGAAGCGACGTGATGGCTGAGTCAGGCCACACTCAAACTCCTGTTCATTTTTTCAAAGTGGTTTGGATTGATCACATTTGCTTTCAGCCGGAGACATAATTGGAGAACATCACCATTATCCAACTCAAAAACCTGTCTTATGGGTACTATGGATATTTCATTACAGGGCAGTTTGTGTGCATCAACAGTTCTCTCATCAAGGTAAAAATGATGGCTACTCGTCAATGAACCAGCAACAATTTTAAATACATGTACTGTATCCGGCAACACAAATAACTTTGTCATTATCCATGCATGGATGTGGAATGGAATTTTTTATTGTACTATGCTTATGGGCGTTTATGTTTAATAATCGCCAGACGCCTCTGTTTTGTGGTCCCATGTCCGATATCAGAGCACGAATTGTCAAACCGATTTCATGTGACGTTGTGATTAAGGTCATTCTCTCAAGCACTTCACTTGAACAACATGAGTTTTCCGTACACTTATAAGCCACTGTCTGTTTCCACCTGCTGGATACTTCAGCCAGCATAAATACAAGTGCATGTGTGGCATGCTTGTCATAACTTCCAGATGCATTTTTCAGAGTAGGTTGGCTCATTGTCAGTCCAAGAGAATGGTCGTATTGCAGTCCTGGTTTAATTTCCACCACATCAATCAGTAGATTGGTTCTTTTTTCTCTGGTTGGAAACTTGCAATCTTAAACAAAATGAACATGTCATGATAATATATATGGTAGCGCAACCATACCAACTTTCAGTTGCATAAGCTCAAATATGTCATGCTGCATACCAGCTCCAAACTTCCCAATACGATGTTGTATAGTGCGTATACTTGGATAAGGAAGGTTTTGTTTTCTCAATTCTTCATAGACTTTTTTACCACAGGCTAAGTATAACTTTAGGGCTTTAGTGGTCAAAGTTTCTTCTGACCATTTTGTTCCACGATGTGATCCTATTTTCACAAACATTAACTGATCTTCATTGAAAATCTTTTTGAGCCTTTCATTTTGGTCCTCACAACGTCTCTTATATACACTACATCTATTGACTGATCCCCTTAAAGCAAGCTTTACCTTGCTGATATAAACATTTACATTTCCTTCATGTGCAGGCTCTTCAAGCAATGTATTTATTTCTGATTCACAAATACTCGGTGACAGATTCTCCGATATCTCATTTTCATCTAAAAAATAGTGTAATAGTCATTACATCAGATCTTGAGTTCTATATACATACTTTTATCAGTACGATCGGAATTTAATTCTTGTATACCAACGTTACTTTGCTTTTCATCTGATGCATTTTCAGTACAAGCTCCATCTCTTCCTGCTTGCTGACTATTTATAGCTTCAACGGTTGCTGTTAGCTAATCTGCAATGACCTCCGCGCGTAACAATCTTCGATCATCTTTTCGTTTTCTCTCAAATTGTTCCTCAGAAAACACGACCTACCCAATTGTGTACAATAATTAGAATACTTACTTCAAAAATCATGGACGAGAGATTTATATGAGTCCTCCCAATACTTTGGATCCAGAAATTCCTTCTTTCTGTATTTTTTCCTCTTAAAAGAACCAAATAATGTAGCGGACTTGATAAATAATGTTTAGGTTATATGCTAACTGGATGGTAACCTAAATAGTCGAAATCCCTTTTCTGTCCTGTTTTACACTAAGGCACGCAGCACCCGGGCATTGTGATGTAAAAATATTAAATAAATTTTCAAAAACAACAAATAAAGTTATTATAATTTTTTTTTATGAACGTATACATTCAAAAGTAAATATATAATTAAAAAATATTATTAATTTGATTAAATACGTAAATAAAATGTTCACTCAAATCCTACTCGAGGTGAATTTTTTATTTATGTATTTAATAAAATTAATAATAATTTTTAATAGCAAATAAACTTCTTTATATCATTTGACAACTGTCAAAGAGGTCGTCAACTGTCCAGCAAAGAGTCACCTGTCATATGCCTGTCATCCGCGATTTAGATTCCAAAATCTATCTTCTCTCTCTAACACATGGTCCATACGTATTCCGGTACTTTGTATACCTAGTGACTTTATATTGCCCTATACAGTACTCTTTGAATGTCAAATGGACGCACCTTTGACAGCTAATATTTCAGGTTACATTTGTTTGTTGACAGCGTTGTTTTTCGTTATTTATGTTAACAGTGTGAAAATGAGTGAAATTTCCTAAGAAATCCGTGTTATGATTTTTTACTATAAAAGAGGTCAATCTGACGCACCAACAAAAAAATCTGTGCAATTTACTGTGAGGATACTCTTTCGGAACGTACCGTCTTTCCAATTTTTTTTTGCCAGAAAGCGACGCATTAATTAGAAAAGAAGGCTAAAAGTTGAGAATAATGCAATGCCAAGATGGTTGGTCTAGATATTAACTTGCTATTAAAATGTACACTGTCAACTCAGATGGCATTACTCAGGAAAATATTGTAACACGTGTAGATTGAAGAAGGACGGAGGATGGATACGTGAGTTAGGTATCACTGTTACATTTTGTGATGGGAGTGATAATGTGTCTTGCGTTTATCAAAAATTATGTCTACAGTTTGCAGTTTCACTACTTTTTTCAGATTTAAGTATTTTGTAGTTCTGTTACTTTTGTTTAGAATTTGTGTTTGTAATATGTAGTTTTTCAAAACGATAATGTGGTTTGAAGCTACAAAAACGTCGCAGTTTCAATTTTCTTCAATATCCATTTGGTGATTTAAAAACAGGGGGGGGGATGAGTTAATGAGTGTTGTAACGACGTGTGACGTACAGGTTGAATGGGTAAAAAATCTCGATTTATTATGTTTGATCAGGATGGCACCTAACTGGATCAATTGTAGGACACGGCAAGTTGTAACACATGATAAGTCACACATTGTAACAAAATAACTAATAACACATTGTGACGTCACAGGATTAGTTTTTAACACGTGAACAGGAAAAATAGTAACTAATAAGGAATCAGTCATAGGTCTTAATGTATAATTCAAATTATTCATCATGAGACTCTTCATCAGGTTGATGTACAATGGTTCCGTCTCTCTTCATTTTCTCAAGTTCGGTTACAGCGTTACGAAAGCACTTTAGTCTTTATTCCCTTCTCACTGGGAAATTGTTTCGAATCTCTGCAGGCTGAGCTACCGTAAGAGCTGGAAAAGGAAAACTTTTATTTAGTGCTTTATCGATTAATATAATGATTTTAACAAGCATATAAATTGTCACATATACATGCTATATGCGGCCAGTCTTACACTTGCAATACCATCTCACTATTCCACTTATTGAATTATCGTTGGGATATGCTGCAACCACACATAATCCTCCCCACAAGTGGAATGTCTTGAATAGATTTGTGCTCTTATGAGTTTCTTCTCGGTTCTATGAAGTGGAATTTGGAAATCACTGCTACTTTCAAGATATTCAATATATCGCTGTGACGTTTTTAATTGGTAAGGGTCCCAAGCTCAGCTTCTACAATATTTCCAAATCCCGTCTTGGTAAGTTTAAGACTGAAGACGCTGATGCTACCTTCCAAACCCTTGTCAAGCGCTCCAGGTTTTTATCATTAACCATTTAACCATTTTCTGCAGATCATTCCTAGTGTGAACTTTTTGTAGTGTCAGTCTCACGTATTCCAAATGCTTCTTAGTTTCTTTGAATAATGGACCCAAGAATGAATTAATGCATGCACACCCTATTTGGTACCATCGCCACATCTCATCTTGATCTTTTTCATTAATAGTTTCTCGAAACAGCTTGATCCTTACTGAAAATGTAAAAAAATAATTTTGATACAGTCAAATATTTTTAAGACAAAACGTATCAACATAAAAACGTTGATACATTAATAACGAACAATTATCATCTACTATAATACTAGCCTGGAATGCTATCCGAGCAAGTTGGTGCAAACGATGCCTTTATAACTTAAGACAAATAAATTTTAAATAATTGTAAAAAAATGTGTCTCGGTAAAACTCTACAAACTATAGTTTTGATCATAAAACTGGTCATTTGAGTGTAAATCTCAAATCTGCTGACTAGAATGGCGGAAAAGCCTTTACACTTCCATTTTCAACCAAATACGACGTACAGGTAGCCCATATGTACTTCTGAACATAGAACTGGGCATTTAAATGTATATCTTAAATCAGCTGACTAGAATGACGGGAAAACCTTTGGTCCTCGGCTTTCAACCAAACTCACCATACAAGCAGACCGTATGTAGGTGTGAAAGGGAGCTTGTCATTTGAGTGTTATTCTTACATCAGCTGACGAAAATCGCGAAATAATCTTTAATTATTTGTGGGGCTTATCTGAGGTTTACACTAATAACAAGTTTTTTGTTCAGAACTACATAGGGCTACCTGTGTGTTGTGTTCGAAGAGTTAAGATGTTCCCGTCACTCCAGTCGGTTGATTTGAGATTTACACTTAAATGACTAGTTTTACATTTAGATGTACATTCGGGCTACATGTATGGCGAGTTTGATTGAAAACTAAAGAATTAAGATTTTTCCGTCACTCTAGTCAGCTGATTTGAGAATTACACCCAATTACTAGTTCTAAATTCAAAACTACATATGGCCACTCTAGTCAGCTGATTTGAGATTTACACTCAATCGACTAGTTTTACGTTCAGAAGTACACAAGGGTTACTTGTATGACGAGTTTGATTAAAAGTCAAGGTTTTCTCTATTCTGCAATTTGAGAATTAAACTCAAATGACTAGTTCTATGTTCAGAAAATTCGGGCTACTCGTACAGTAAGTTTGGTTGAAAGAAAGAAGTAAAGGTTTTCCCGCCACTATAGTCACCAATTTGCTTGAAAGTGGAGGAGTTCAGAAGCTCATGTGGGCTACTTGTATGACGAGCTTGATTAGCAAAGGAAAAATAACGATATTCCCGTCATTCCGATTTCCCCACCCACCTTTGGGTTGGAATCCGAGCTACTATTATAATTAGGTTGATGATAACGTGTTTGTTTCATATCTACAATTTTTTATGTGCTCACGAGTTGTGGTTTATAAAAAAATAAAATACCATTCCCTTCCTGAGCAGTAGCCTTAGCATAAAGATCTTAAATTAAAGCGTCTTCACTTTTCCAATGACGTCTGTGAACCCCTATCGACAACAATAGCGACATTTTTATCTTGGATGAATGTATTCAACTTGCTTTCTAAGCTAAGTATAAATCATTCGTTAAAATTAAAAAAATCAAAATGGCGGATAAAGTATTGTTTACGTATATGAGAAGGCATTATGGCAGTTAATTTGACAACGATTTTATTCGATCGAACTGTCATTATTGTCAATTCTATATAGTAATGCATGGCATTACCTGATAAAAATAGTATTTTTAACAGATATATTAATTAATAGTGGTGGATCATACAAAATGAAAATGAAAAGAAATATAGTAATTTTTTGCACGATTAAGCTTTTTACTTATTGGTTACGAGGCTCAACTCGTCGGTAAGATTTTACTTACCGACGTCTTTTACGTAAAATTATATATATATATATATATATATATATATATATATATATATATATATATACATATATACCTATTATATTTTACAACAATAGGAACAAAAAATTTGGACATTTTTATTTAAACGTCACTTTTGACTTTTCGTTAATTTAGTAGAAATGAAATAATTTCTATTGTTGTGAATTCAATACAATCGTGCAAAAAACAGTATGAGCATCGCGAACATTAAGGGTTGTATCGCTATCGCTCAGACTCCAAACATGGCCGTCGACTGGTAAACGTCCCTTACTGTTCTTGATACTTAATATACTATAACATTTTTTTAAGATAATTGTGCAACCTCTTTTATTATAAGTTCATTACGACAATAGGCAACATTATAAAAACAAAAACAATTTATGTCAAACATACGTTTAAAACTTTATGTCAGACAGAGGTTAATAGACATTTAAAAACTTAAAAGAAATGAAATAATTTTAATTAAAATTATTTCATTTCAACCTCTTTTTTATACGTTTATAACGAAAACTGACAACATTGTAGAAACAAAAACAATAATCTATGTCAGAATGACGTTTAAAACTTCATGTCAGATAGAGATTAATAGTTCAGTTGCACGTCATTAATTTATGTAAGTAGTCCCAACGTTTTAGACTGTTTCTATCTCCTTTTGAGTCATGGGGACACATGAAACAGTAACATGAATAATTTATTGGAACTAGCTAAGTCAATTACGTACATTGATTTTTCGTGGAATTGCCTTTGCATGTTAACTTAAAAAAAATTTCAAAGACGCTCACTTCTGTAAGATATCAATAATACAGTTCATGTTTAATTAATTTTTGGACACCTTGCGTTATATTAAGAAACTTTATGAAGAAAAGTTATGCAAAATTAAATTTCCTTTAAAAAACCTATCTATACTTTTTCTTATAAAATTAATCGTTATTCAGATATTGAAAAAATTTGAACTAACAATTCTACCGAGGAATTTTGTTGCCGCTAAATTACGCGTCGTATCAAAAAATTTCATAGAACATAATTAATCAATATGTTTAAGGTCTATATCTACGTGCTTTTGTATCTTTGAAATATGCAGCTGGATTTCTCCCAAAATCTAATCAGCTGCAAGCGAAATGATAAGTAAGGTTAAATACGAAATTTTAAGTACGTAAGTGTTTTCGATCTGGAGTTATCGTGGATACTAACATACATCCACACAGGCACACATCCAGACCCCATGGCCGATCTTGGCGAAACTTGGCCAAAAGTTGTTAAATGAGCTAATAAGTCGATTTAGCGATAGTGAAAAAAAAGTCGATTACATTACCTTCTATACCTACATATTTATATGTAGGTTGGAAGGTTAAAATGCATACTGAATGCACTGAAGTAGAAATAGAAGTACTTGACTATTTTCTATCCTCCATCACTTGATCATTATCACTGTAGGGTTTGTAAAAAGTAGGGAAAAGATGTTTATGTTACCCATAAAAAAATTTGGAAGCAATGGGTACATGTATTTATGCCAAAAATTAGTGGAAAAGTTGGGATGCGCATATGTTACCATGCTTGGTAAATGCCTTTAAACAAAAAATTACAGGCACTTTATGCTATTAAAAAACTATACAAAGTTACTAACTTTTTATACGTCATCGAATATTTTTCATACCACGTGTCTAACCATCATATGGCATAAAAAGAGGAATGGGCTCGACTAAGCTCAGGCGTACGGTCGGAAGACCGCAGACCACTCGGATGCGTGGTTGTTTTGGAGGTATAGCTTAAAGTGATAATAATGTGGTTAGATAGGAACCGGATATGAGTAGGCGCCACAGGCTTTAATAAGGAAATACTCAAGTGTTGAGAGGAGAGTAAAGCCCGCAAAGCCTGAAACAGGATTTACCAAAAAAAAAAGGTAAAAATGAAGGAACAAGTAGAAATGAATTAACAATTCCCCCGATAAAGTAATTTTTATTGTCGATATCTTGACAAAAGGATAAAAAAAGATATATTAAATTAACATTCCACCAAAGCCCACGATGGCAAGCAGTGAGCCTCAGCTTGTGCCCACAGCCAATTATAATTTATATTTCAATTAGAAAACAAAAAGTAAAATTATTATATGCCCCTTCCGGTTGCTGTAAGATCTTACTGTTAGTATTCGGAATTGGCGAATTTAACACATAATCCCATTAGGATGTCTAGTAAGATAAAATAATAATAATAAAAAAAAATTAATTATTGAATTTGCTTGCCTTACGCTTCACACAGTATACAGTAAATTGAAATACTTGTTCGTTCCACAGTAAATAACTACCGTAACAAACCAAGTAATCAAGAAATTTATAGGAAATAAACTGACCCGAACAACCTTGTCCACAAGAAAAAGTAGTGTGCATAACACATAAAAATTACGAGACAAAAATTACAAATTCATATGAAATTAAATGTTTAGCATTTGCAGTAGTTCACGTAATACAGATAATCGTTACACCTGGTATATTGCAATCAAAACAGGAGTTAAATCGTTGGGTGAATGTAGCCACAGAAGCTAGAATTAATTAAGTCAAGATGAAAGCTAAACCTTGTTTGGGCGCGGTCTATCAAGTCATTTTTAATGATTTAATCGAAGTTTTACTTGTGATTGGATGCAAAAATATTCAAAACTGAATTAGTGAATATATATATATATATATATATATATATATATATATATATCGTTTTACAAAAAAAAAGATTTTGTGAAAGTGAACTGCTGGAAGCACCTTAAATATATAAATTTAATTAAGAGGTAACAATTGTCACTGATTTGGTTACAACATTAATATTATCAGTCCATTTATTTTCGTTGTAGAAATTCACTAAGAACCTCTTAGGTGTATTTTAAATTTGTAAACACAATCATGTAACCAGGTGATAAGAAAAAAAATCTGACCTTTATTGTTGAAACGACTACTTATTTGATCTTGCAAATTTCGGGTACTATTCCAATTATCTAGCAACCTTCACGTATATGGTACTTTGGATGTAACGTAACAGTAAAATGTGAGCAGAAAATTTAAGAAGGAATGCCGTTAGAAATGTAGGTAGTACAGAGATGCTCTTACGTAGGTAGTACAGAGATGCTCGTATCTAGGTAGCACAGAGATGCTCTTACATAGGTAGTACAGAGATGCTAAAAGAAGGTAAATATAAGTACAATGTTTAATTAATTATGACCGTTCATACCTCTTACAGGTGACAAACGAGCCGGTAGTGAACATTCAACGTAATTTCGACTGAAGTGTCTATATATGTAAAGAATTAGTATTGAATGCTTTTATATTCGAAAACCTGAAAACAATTTTAATTACTATGAGGTTATCGAAACATGTGCCACTTACCGAAGATGTGGACGAATGAATAATTTCAATTATATCCGCCTTTTAAAAGCGTTAGTAATACTTTTACTTAACCAAGTATTAGTTTAAGTGAGAATTTTCCAAAGAAATGATGCTTCAGCATCCAAAACCAGAAACGAAAAATTCTCTAGAAACTCAACATCCTCTATCAATGGCGTTCTTAAAAAGGAAGAAAGAAAAATTGACCAACACCTAAAAATCAATTTTACAAACTTGAGAAAATTTATATTTAATCATTGTTGCCAAAAGTTAAAAATGTGTAGAAAATATATATATATATATATATATATATATATTTATTATATGTATATGTATTATTTGACCCTAATCGTTCCCAGGTTCCTTTATATTAAATGATCCGAAATCTTAAAGACGTGGCTGAAGGTATTAAATTTGACTTATTTTAACTAAAGTTACATACGTTAATTTAAATGCAATTAGAGATGCGTAAAAATTTGCGAAATAGTGAATTGGAAGCATTCAACCTAAGAATAAATTGCTATTTTTAGTAAGTAAATTTGACCAAATGACGAACGCTATCAAAAAGAAACGTTTTCCAATTAAACACGTAACAACTTCTTTATTACATGACATAATTTTCTCGCTACATTATTTTACATATACTTGTTTCTTCTTTATTGCAACGTGACAGTTACCGAACTATAACTAAATGTTTTTTTTTTGTAATTGTGGGGCCAAATTAGCTAAATTTAGCTCACGTGCGAAAGCACTCAGGACACGTAGAAGGATGCATAGGGGTATTTTGAATTGCTAAGTACCGGTTACCCTACATTTTTTCATATCATAAGTGATAGGAAAGTGGATAGAACGATCATTCCAGAGTTTAGAATCCATTTAGAAGAATGTGGATTGCGACCGTTTTGTACAAGTAGATAATTGTGCTGCATATTGATTATGTGAGTGAGTGATCCGAGCATTCCCAGCAAGTTGATCTGAGATGGTATCAAAGAATGTAATTCAGCAGGACAATAACCATTGTAATACCGATAGTACAAAGAAAGAATTGAAAGGATCAAGGGACTGTGTGTGAGAAGTTAAGGACCGGTCATTTACAAGCCTACACGCTCTTCATCGAAAGCGTATTGTGGAGCACGAACCCAGAGATGACAATTATATTCTAGATGAGGTCGAATTTGGTTCTTATATAGCAGAAAGAGTTGTCGAGAGGTAAGGTATTGCGGCTTTAGTAGCTGGCAGAAGATGATCAATCCATGATAGATTTGAACATACGGTCATTCCCAACATAGTACTAGAGTCTGAAAACTTAAGAGCTGAGCCTTTCATACTTACAAAAGGAAACGCAGTTTTGTTAGTATTAAATTTAACTAGATTATTACTTCCCCATACAATGATACGTTGAATGTTTTTGTTGATTGAAATGGCCATTTCAACGGTAATCCGGTTTCAACGGTTTTTAGGTTAGTACTTTAATGCAAATTTTGCGCTTTTTAAAGCTCCTATGTTTCAGTTTGGCATGCATTACCTAACTAGTGGACCGCTGATGATGATATCTTTGTTACTGAAGCGCGTTCGGTGTTTTTAATTTTGTGTGGTACGTGAATATCTTTTGTTTGATTAAATGTTCCTCATCCTTTAAAATCTATCTTTTCATTAAGTGAATACTGAACAACCCGGTACGCAACATCGTGTGGGTTTTCTGTGTTTCATCAAAATTCCAATTAAACACTGGTTGATAACGTCATAACTACTATTTTTAAGCACAAACACTGTCTTAAGCTGTTAAACTTTCTGTTCTAGAATGTTTTATCCAGTCAAATTTCATGGTCTTTATTGGTCATTTAACTTTCTTGTGTTTTCTGATGTCTCACAAGTTTTTTGCAAAGGTAACCTGATATAATAATTAATTAATTAGCTGTCAAATAATTAATTCTCTACCGTAAATAAAATTCGCTCAGGTCAGAGTTCCTACTATTTATCACCGCGCACGATATGAGAGATGTTAAAAACAACGCCACGATTATGTAAGTATGTTACTCTCACTAAAGCGGAATTATTATCGAGGCATTTGCCGCCCCGGTACACTGTCTGACCTGGACGGCTACCTTAAATTTGTTTAAATCAAAGTTTGGAGAAAAACAGGAACTGGGTAGTGCATTCCACAATTTGATCTCCGTGTGGAAAATGTAGATTGCGCCCATTTAGTGTGACAAGATGGAATGTTGAGTGCGTAATTTGTTGTGAATGTGCAAACCGAGTGTTCAGAGCGAAGATGGCCTGCGAAGGAATTAAGGAGTGTATTTCGCAGGCACACTTACCATTGTAATTGCAATAGAACAAGGAAAGAAACGAAACTATTCTTTTATGCTCAAGACACTGTAGGTCAGAAGTTAGAGACGGGTCATTTATAAGTCTTATAGCTCTTTTTTGGATGCGGTTTACCATATCAAGGGCGTATTGTGGAGCACTGACCAAGAGGTGGAAATTGTATCCCAGTTGAGGTCGAATTTGAGCCTTATGCAGTAAAAGAAGTTTTTGCGCTGTGAAGTACTGTTTAGATCTGTATAGAAAACCCAGTTTACGGCAGCTGTTTTGCTGGTTGACAAAAGGTGGTGAACCCATGAAAGGTTCGATGATACGGACAGATCAGTCTTTCTTGGTGGACACAATACAACACTGTGTTTTGTCGGCGTTGAACGTGAGTAGATTATTTCTTCCCCATTTAAGGAAGGAGGAAGGAACTGAGAAGAACTACAATGTATAGTGCTGTCGTCTGCAAAGCAGTGGATCGGGTTACATGTTGAGGAAATGAGATCATTTATGTATAGCAGGAAAAGTGTGGGAGCTATCACTGATCCTTGGGGTATGCTCGCGTTAAGAGTAGTTTCTTTCGAAAAGGAGCCGTCGACGAGAACACGTATACGTCTTTCGTCTAGGAAGCTGGAGATCCAATTGATGAGCGTATCGGATAAGCAGAACGAGATGAGCTTGGAAAGTAGGCACTTGTGCCAAATCTGGTCGAAAGTCTTTGAAATTACTAAAGCTACTACGACAGTTATTCCAAAGTTGGCTGACATATGCAAGAAGATCACCCGTTGAACGACTCTGGCTGAACCCATACTGGTAGTGGAGGAGTTTATTTGACTCGAGGAACAAAAATAGTGGTTCATGGTCTTTTTCATGATTTCCGATACAATGGAAGTGATAGCTATTGGTCGGTAGTTTGATGGACCGGTTTTGCACTTTCGTATAGGTTGGATATTCGCCAACTTCCACGATAGGGAAACTCTCCAGATGACATGGAGATCGAAAAGAGTTTGGACAACACAGGTACTAGCTGGGGGTAGTGTTTTTTGTCCGTCAGGGCCAGTCGCCTTGTTTCACTCAGGTTTATTGGTAACTTATTCTATAGGGTAGATTTTCGCGACGGCAAAATTTTATCAGAATCATTGCCACATGAATTTGATGCAAAGTAATCGACAAAGATGCTGGCTTTGTCAGCAGGATGAGCTAGTAGAGCTCCGTCATGAGACGTCATGGGAGGAAAGGAAGATATACTAAAGTTTTTACTGATGGCTTAGCCAATGACCAAAATTTACGACTACCCAAAGGACATGAGACTGATTATTTGCGTTTACGTTCTTCAAACATCTTTTTGGCCTTGATAATGATGCTTTTGCAACTATTCCTTCCATTTGGTGTAGAGTTTATGCTTTTGCCATAATGCATCAGTGCAAGCCTTAATAAACCATGGTTGGGAACGGGTATGACCTACGCTATTATGTTTTTTCGGAATGTATAACCTTATACCCACCAATATAATTTCAGTCCTGCCTACGCTCCTAAAATGTCAGGGGTAGGAGATGACACGCCGCCATAGGGTTACTACGAAGGGCGTTGTCGTATTTTAAAATCTGCACATGGTTTCGATATAGAATCCAGTTCTATTTTAACTGTCGTTCCAGAAGTAAAAATTGTGTATTTTTTGAAGCAATTTTCCCGTTTCGATAGAAACTAGAAGAAACAAGTACTCTTGTTTGTCTTTTGAACCCCCAGTAATTTCTAAGATCTAACCATGCGCGTATTTCCAGTATAATCAATCCTGATTACTGTTACTAACGAAAGACCCCAGAAATTTACATCCTGGACGTAAATCCTTTTCTTGATAAATATCAGTTTTTTGGTAAAATATAAATTAGCAAAAGCTTTAAAAGTTGCTTTGTAATGGGGATCGTAGGCGTCACTTCAACCGAGTAAAGCATTTCTTATAAGCGAAACTAAATTTGTTTAGATATACAAAAGGTCCCTTTAACATAAATTCTAATTACAATGATTATGTTAATATTATGAATTATCACATTGTATTTATACTGCTGTAAATATTCTGATTAAGATCTTAAACTAAGACGATCCCATAATTAGCATTTGTATTATTCCCGATTTAATAAAACTAGCATACGCTATCATTGTAAATATCTCTGTAAATACTCCTGTAGATAGAAGTGTTTGTACAGAATCTAATTAACATATCCAAGTTCAGATCGTTTCGCTTAATTATAATATTAAGCTATAACTAATCGTAGTTTCACATAACAATTAACTTTACCAAAAGTTGTGCTTTTACACACTATCTGAATATATTGCAGAGCAATGAGCTCTTGACAAAAACGCATTGAAGTTATACCGTAAATCAACAAAGCATATTTACTTCCAAATTCGAGACTTAGTGTTCAGCTTGTAAATTATAGTATTACCTGCTTTGAACCTAGGCGATAAAACATTAAATAACAAAATGGTTACACAAACTACTTATATCGATAAAAGCAAAATAAATAAATGGGTATGACTGTTTAATGGTAGTGTATTGGGATCCACATCAACAAATGAATGAATATATACAGAAATTTGAATCAAAATGCAACTACATTAATTTCATTTCTATCACTTGTAATAGTAAGACCTTTTAGTCGTTTGTTAGAGCTCAAAATGGTTCTTCTAGAATATCAGGAAAGTTATATAAAGATAACAATGTTTGTGATAATCCACAACATATAGTAAATTCTTTTGCCCTTGGATTTCAAACGGTGCATCAAGATTTGAGGTTGCATGACGTTCAGCAATACGCCAATCTCAATTTAAATAATTATTTTTTAAATATTAATATTTCAAATATATCACAGAGAATATTAGGTTGGCTATTTATAAACAAAAAATAAACCCACATCCGGTTTCGATCAAGGAATGCTCAACATACTTATGCAACCACTACTAGCAATCTTTAGTCTATGGTTAAAATGATAATTTGTAAATCACAAAACCCTGTCCGGTGCTGAAATGTAAGCATCCCTCTGATATACGTAATTATCGTTTACTAGAAAGCGCAATCCAGTACATTTCGTATATGAAATTGATTCAATGACAATAGATCGATGTATGGGTATGAAAGACCCAGGTGTCCATTTTGATTATGAATTGTCTTTTAATCAGCAAATGTTAGAAATTGTTTCATCAGCTACAAATTACTTTGTTTTGTAATACTATTGTTATATATTATTCATTATTATTCATTGATATTACATATAACAGTTACTACTCACATTGATTGATTGCATATTTATATTAATTTTTGTACGTATGTAATATTACGAATGCCATAATCGCGAATTATAGACGAGTTTGATACGGTATTCTATCGTCGACTAGCAATGTTAATTTTCCTATTTTCCTTCATTAAAAATTACTAAAAAGCAATCCTTCAACGATTTAATGTTGTTACTATAACTTTCGATATTTGGTAATTATAATTGTACTATTTACACTAAATAAAGTTCCCCGTATCTACTTCGTTAACAGGACGACTTTATGGCACAACATTATGGCTTGCTTTGCCGTGAAGTGATAGATTATTAATGATTTTGACATTCATAATCACAGCATTCTGATACTAGTCGATGATAAAATGAATTTTATCTACGTCCGTGCGATAAGAACTTCTTGTCCAACTCATTTTGAGTGGAATAAGGGGTTTATTACCGCACCGACTTGTATTATCCGCTTCCTTTAAAAACTTCTCTAAGTCCATTCTCGTGAATATTTTAGATTTTTTTTATCGATAGCCCTCAGAGGTTCTTTTAAGAAATGCAACTAAATTAGTGTGTTTACTTATATGAGCATTATGTTTTATGGAAATCATCGTACGAATCATGGAATAATACTCCCATACTAATGAAGGCTTACAAATATTGGATAAACTACTAAAATATGATAGGAAAAAGGAAAAGGCCACGTATTTCATTCCCTCGAACTTTCCGACCTCCTTCAGCCACAATTATGGATTCCCAGCATACATATGTATAGTGGGATTAAGGATGGGTGTGGTCAAGATAGGATCGGAAGGAACGGAGTTAGGGTTCTGATAGTATTACCTTCTCATTTGCCAAATTGTGACTTCTTTTCTGTACACCATTTATCATATTTGGCTAGGCAATCTCATATTTCGCTTTGGACGTTTTTGGTAACAAACCGGAAATAGTTTCTGAAGCTTGGTCCTAATGTCAGACGGCAAACTTTCGGAATCACTCATTTTGTAGAGAGTGAATTATACTTGATTTATTATTTTTGACAGTATTGTGGTTACCAAGAAAACGAAGCGTCACCACAAAATTTTTACAACCATCATGTTGATTGTTAGTTTCAATGTTGTTTTGCCAATGAATTACGACAAATTCTAAAGTACAATGTATTAAGTAATTTTTTTCTGTCTATTGTATGCCGTTTTTCGTATGCTTTCCTTAATAGAAAAATCAATTACAAATCGTCGATACCACTTGGATACCCCTAAAATTATTTTAATTTATTTAGAACTAGATCTGGGGAATTAGCTTTTTATTGATCTTGTAAGGTGAAATATGTTCCTAGAATCTGGATGTCAGTCAGGTAGCAAAGAACGTTTTCGGTATATATACAGAAGTACTGCTGTAAATTTAAAAATACCACGTCACCGTAATACCATTGAGCTAATATTCGAATAAATTAAACAAAACTATTGAAGTCAGTTTATCTGATTGTTTTTACTCTTATTGGTATCTAACATGGCAACCGGGGTATTAAAATTTTATAAATCTGACACAAATTAATTAAAATATCTGTTAACATTATGTACTTATATGACAATGTTAAGATCTACGACACTACCGCATTAGTTTCAATAAAATTATACGGATTTGCAATTTAAGTAACTCATAAATGTTGTATTTTGCACCATTGTTGCTATTAAACCAATCTGGTAACACGATTATGAGGATACGTTTATTGGGCACCACAAACTATTGTAATGAGCCAGAATTGAGTAAGACAAATTAATTGTTATTTTAATAAAAATTATTAAGATACTGTTTAAATAATAATTCATTTTATTCCAGTTCTAAATAAATGTAAATAATCAGCACTTTTGCGTGCGCACCGGTACCCCACTGTCACGATGTGCAGAAACGTTGCGACATTTCCTACCTAAAACCCCACTCATTCACAAGGTTTATAAGCGAAAATTTTAACTTTTACTTTGGATTGTGTTTGTAGAACGCTTCTCTACAAACACTCTCTCCTGCCTGTCCGTTTGTAATAATTTATTATTACACCTGAAAATTCTATTTGTAGAACGCTTCTCTGCAAATACTCTCCTGCCTGCCCGTTTGTAATAATTTATTACACATAAAATTCTATTTGTAGAACGCTTCTCTGCAAATACTCTCCTGCCTGTCCGTTTGTAATAATTTATTATTACACCTGAAATTCTAATTGTACAACGCTTCTCTACAAATATTCTCCTGCCTATCCGTTTGTAATAGTTTATTACACCTGAAATTCTCTATTCGAGAACAAAACCGCCTGACCGCTCTTAAAGCAATTTCAATTGAATTAAATAGAATTCTAACACTCCGAAGTATAACCAATTTTTACGAAAATAGTTGTAATACCTAGAAATTCCTATTAACAAACCATCCTTAAGAAATTAGTTGACGTCAAAGAGGTTCTGCGTATTATACTGATCTTAGATAGATTGACTGGTTAACACCGGCGGTCACCGGGATTATTATAGGGCTTCTTCTAGTTAATGGGGCTCTCTAAGCCACGTCTGGTTGCTCAGAACACGCGCATGTACTTCAGAAAACATTTACAAATTATCCTGAACACCTGTATATAGTTCTATATATTCAAAGTATCCGATACAGCTTTGAATAAATAGGATCTCTAAGATTCGTTAATTTAGACTATTGAGCCCACTGGCTTGGCTATTAACGAAATTATAAACGAACTACCAATATATCCTGAACCCCTGTATATAGTTCTATGTATTCAAAATATCCGATACAGCTTTGAATAAATAGGATCTCTAAGATTCGTTAATTTAGACTATTGAGCCCACTGGCTTGGCTATTAACGAAATTATAAACGTACACCCAATATATCCTGAACTTCCGTATATAATTCTATATATTCAAAGTTCCGTTACAACTTTGAATAAATAGAATCTCTAGAATTTGTTGATTTAGCTCGAGCTCCTTGCTTGGCTATCAACACTTATAATTTACTCCCCCTGTATATCACGAAAATACACCTGAACATCAAATCCAAATTATTACCGAAAACAAAACCTGAATTGTGTAAAACATCAATTTATACAACAAGAAAGTAAATTTTACGGTTTACTTCAAAGTAAAAGAATTTCTATTTTACAATAAGAAATCCATTACATTAACGAGATTTATTTGCGCTTTAATAATTAAAGCTTTAAGGAAATTCTTCTTAAAGACAATAAAATTCCATTTCGCAAATAAGTAACCACCTTCAATGAAAGTGTAAATAATCATCCTCTTTATACCAATAAAACGAAGGTCACGTTACGTTTTAGTAGTGAATGAACTCATCAAATTTTCAACAACACATGTCGAAAATATTTCTGTATCATATGAACCATTACAAACCTTAAATTGCGAATTCCATAACATTGAATAACCCCTTGTACCTATTAAATTGTATATATTATTTGTAGTTAATCTAGAATTAGTCGTTCCCTTAGTCCGTGTGTACAAACCCTAAAAAAATTAAACAAATCACCTACAACCGTTGCCTAGCACGAATTTGTATTAACACTAATCGTGTAATTATCAAATCGTGTGTAGGACCTGCTTTTCTTTAACCTCTTACGTATTTCAAAACGTTACTTAAGAAAATATAAGTAATAAACGAGCCAGTCCACGATAAAGATTTGAAATACTCCCTAACCTCGAATTCAACAAACATTGTCTTAAATGTAAAATATAATAACCACAATCAACTTACCTGTCTAAATCACAGTAATCCTCCTTTTTGAGTTGTACACACACCCTTGTATTATTTTCACCTGAACACATTATTTTTGTTTACAAAGAAAAAAAACCACAATTACTTAAATTTTGAACACTGCATTATAACGCACTTGTTTACAGGAAATTTCCAAACCGACGACGACGAGCACAGATACACCGGCGACACCTGTTCATAACCATTAAACCAAAATCTTAGGATTTATCGCCGACATTTCAACGACACCACCATTACTCTGATGTGCGGTGGGCTGCCCAAATACCAGGCGCTGTATTAGAAATTATTTTTGTTTATTTTCCATAATTTGGTTAAATTTGAATACTTAATTTGTTTTACCAGAATATCATTTTTATATATTATTATTATAATTCCAGAAGTTTGTTTTAAATATATGTATTAAACCTGGGTACGAAATTGTTTAACAGTTATATAAGTCTACACACCCACTTCCCAAAATTCCTGACTAGCCGAGATTAAAAAGAAATCCACATAGTGGTAATTGGTAAGGGTAACTCATAAAAGAAACCTGCTCAAAATTATGGGCCTTACACTATGTTGGGGCACATCGCTCATAGTTGAACAACCCATACATTTATCTTATTCAAATGCAATAATTTGCCCCCAATACCTATCCCAATAAGCGTCAAAAGCGATCGAGCATTCAGATTAATGCTATTAATGGAAGGAGATTATGTGATAATTATGTTTGTCCATTTGTACAAAAAAAACTTTGGAAGCTATTAAAGAAACAAATCCATTGAAGTTTATCTTTCGAAATAAAATTGAAATTATTTATAATTATGCACTTGAGAAAAAAAAATCAGAATAGGAGATTAAAGCTTGAATGTTCCTTTGTTATTTCTATTTTCCTTTTGTGGCAATTATGGGTAGCTCTGTTCATTCACAAATCACGTGCTTCATTGAACAATTTGATAAGAAGAAAGGATTGTATGACGATAATATATGGATTTATCTAGTTATCGCGCTTATATACAATTGTCTACTTCTAATCCATAATTCTGTATTACTATAAACCTAAATACTTTTACAACTATAGATGCCTTTTATTATAAAAAATCCTTTTTTTATAAATATTTCCCTCGTACAATAGGACATTAAACTTTACGATAAATTGACGTTTATGTTACACTTTTTTGTTCTTTTTACTAAAGTTGCTGAACTAGAATAAAAGGAAAGCATGAAAGGGCGGGCTATACTTTATTTATCGTTTTCCTTTCTTTTCGTGTACAAAATTTATATTTAGTTACGTTAACACAAAGGCAATATACCTTACATTTTATTTCAATCTGAAACATTATTTTACTAACACAAGAGCGTAAAGCATTTTAAGCGTATATAATTGGAAAACCAACAATGACCTGTGCATGGATTAATGAAGTATTGATTTGGAAATTTGTGACAAGCTCACACTAGACTAAGCGTGCATTAGTTATTTAGGATACGGATTTATATGTATTACACGTTCCCCCTTTTAACATTCCACACATCTCGATTCCTTTATCACGAATTTAGCATTTTTGGTAACACTAGACACAATACAGAAGAAGAAGCTGTTAGAAACGAAACCAGAATTTTAAAACGTGAGACATCATGGTCTATATGTTGTAGTAAAACGGAAGCGCGTTAAAATCATTTTAAAGGGTAACGTACCAAAACCCACATTAGAGCCTTTACCACACCACACGCTTTTGTAAGTAAATACTTTGTATTCTCGCTCAATCCTCCCTTTTGTTACATAAGTATAACTCGACTGAAAATTGCCCACCTTATTTACTGTATATAATACACAATATCATCGAAAATTTTATATAAAAGAATTTAATTTAATTCATTTTTTTTTCTTGTTACAGATGATGTCAACGTGACCTTTTTATATACTTCACGATGTCTTCTAAACAGACGTTATCGGTACTGCTGGCAGTGTTGATGATTTCGTATACTTTAAGTTTGGATGAAGATTTTGCGTTTGATGTTTCCGATGATTTAGAAGTTGAATTTCCAGTGGAAACCCCAAAAAAATTAAAAGGAGTTACAGATATAAACGCTTATGTTGGTAGAATATTTCACTTAGTAATTCCGAAAGACTTATTTGGAGATAATGTAAAAAGTTATGAGGTAAGGGTTATTGTTGTTTAGTTAATATGAGATAAGATACTATTTTGCGAGTGTAACTAAATGTAAGTGAACGTTGATGTTATAAACACAATTGCAATAATAAAATGTGTGCTTTCAGAATTACGTGACAGTGATACGTAATGAACACTAACGAATTAATTTTGCTTAAACCTTCTTTTGAGTAAAGTGTTTGTGTTGATCATTACACAATTAAAACTTGAAAAAACTAATTCTTTGTATTCCAAATTTTGTTAAGAGGGTACGTGTGTTTTTAAAATGTTAACACCGATTTCTTTTCAAAATTATTATTGTTAAAAATTATGAAAAAAACCTGCTGAAAACAATTTTGCAATTTTACTATTCAATAATTCGCATTGGCTATTTGAAAATTAAATTATTATTATGGCGTATGTATAATCCTGTTATAAGATATTTGGTAGCTTAGCTGTAGTTTTTATTTAAATAATGTGTTATATAGAAGTTATGTACGACCCTTGATTAAGATAATCAAGGGTGTAACTTTGAATCACATTATATGAGCTATTTGTAACAAAAATTATAAATTACTGGATACTTTGAATCCAATTATAAACAATGTGTGCAATAGTTAAACAAAATTATTGTATAACAATAATATAACACATGAATACAAATATAAAACTTTAAAACATAACATTGCGCGTACATTTCTTTTAGTTATAAAATATTTTAAACCGTGGATATGCAAACATTTAAGTATTCGAACATTGCACGGCCATATTGCAATGGATTCCTTGCCATAAAATTTGAAGAAAAGTTCCTGTGAACGTAGTACCGAATATGCATACTTTTCGAGATAATGTGTTAAAGTAAATTTTTCATTTCTTATTAAGCGTTAAAAATATTGAATTGAAATTTTAAACATAAACTCGGAGGGTGGCGATTTTCAACATTTGTTGTCGTGTACCTTATATTAGTTTGCAAATCCTTGTTTTAAGTATTGTGCCGTCACCGTCAACTAATTAGAAATTATGTTTAATTGTGTAAAGACACTATTAAGTTATACACGTTGAGTAAATTATTATTTAGAGTAAATTTATTAGTTAAAACTAAATAAATAAGTTGTAAGCAAGTTTGGAAGAATAATTAAAAAAATATGCGGCGCTGATGTCGGAACAGTAATCTGCATAGTTTAAGTGTTACAAAAAAGTGACGATAAAAATAGTTTGACTCTACCCTGTAGGTATGTCTATGGAAATAAATTCCAAATTTTAACTACGTTACATAGTGCACAACACTAATTCGGGTTCATGTTTAATATTTCAATTCAATGTTTTTAACAGTTGCTAAGAAATGAAAAATAAATTTATTTCAGAACACATTGTATCTCGAAAATTGAACTTTTGTTCAAATTTCGCTGCAATATGACAACATAACAGTCATGCCATTACCTTGCGGAGTACGCAAAACAATCCCTGCTTTGTTTATTTAGAAATCTTTCTCCATGCTTTCCTATCTCTTCGTACCTCCCTTGCTTCCGCAAGATTCATATATTGTCTCTGACATGCTCTTTTATTTTCCAAACTCTTTATCTTCCTTTCTTTTATCATACACTCTACTGCATTAAAGCAAGTTTTACGGAGCCTACTAGGTCCGGTCTTATCTCTATCTTCAACCTCATAGATCTGCTTTGTTAATCCTGCGTTGTTCATTCTTTGGTGTGACCAAACCAACATAGTGTACTACTTATATATGTATCTATCATCGTCTTTTCTTCGCTACACTCCTTTATTATACCATCCTTCCTCATATTATCCCTTCCCGTTTTACCGCATGCGGTTTTCAGAAATCTCATAGCCACGACATTTATTTTGCTTTCGTGCTTTCTTTGTCACACCCATCTGTCACTCCCATACAGCACTATCGGGACAAACACGCCACTATAGATTGCTTGTTTCGCAAGCCACGCTCATGCTTTCGTCTTCCATTATCGTCAGCATTAACTGGTCGTCCAATCTCACCATCCATTGTACCATCTGTAGTGAGCATTCTACCCTGATATGCCAACTCTTTCACTTGTTCCACAATTTTATCATGCAGGGAAAATACTCTACTCACCTATTCACCTTCCCGATTGAACACCACAATCTTTGTTTTATTAACGCTTGCCTTTAGGTCCATGCTCTTACAGACTATATCAAACTTCCTCAGAGGTGCTTGTAGCTTATCCGCATTTCGCTTAATTAAGACTCTAGAACTCGTACGTTTACGTCACCAACCATTACACCATTTGTGCTTGCCTGTATCCATGTATACATTAAACAACCACGGTGACATCACACAGCCTTATCGCACTCCTTGCTCAATACCAAAGTATTTACTCACAACACTCTCATCCTAACACATGTCTGGCTACCGTTATGTACTGCCCTTATTCATTTTATTAGACCTTTACTTACGCCATATTCATCTCATATTTTCAACAGCTCCCTATTTACTCGGTAATAAGCTTTCTCGAGATCTACAAACGCACAGTACAGCTTCTTTTTTTTTACACTTAAACACTTTTCAATCAGCTGCTGGCATGAGGCCACCCTGCACATCCCAACTATTGGTGTGGGTAGTTTCACTTACTCTATTAGTCAGTACTCTTCCAAATACTCTACCAGGTACACTGAGCATACTTATTCCTCTGTAGTTTTTGCAATCACTCTTGTTCCCCTTACCCTTATACAGTGGTACAATGATCTCGCTCTTCCAATCACTCAACACTTTTTCACCTCCATATTTTAGCTTTTCGCCAATGATTTCATCCATGCCTGCCCATTTACTGTTTTTCAACCTTCCTTTCGTTTTCACTATCTCGTTTAAGCCAATATCCTCCTCAGTTTTATTCACTATTCCTTTTACATTATCCTTATTAAACCCTTCAGTCTTATTTTCCTCACTACTGTACAGCTTTTCGAAATTTTCTTGCCAGCATTTCCTCACTCAACATTGCCCCACACTATTTCGTTTGCTCGTATTCATCACTCCTGCAGCGTTCTGTTTTGGGCCACGTTTTGTATTTTTTGGCCCATTTCCGGAAGAATTTTTTGTTTCCTTCAAAATCACTCTGCATTTTCTCTCCTTCCGCATCCATCACTTCCTCCTTACTTATTCTTACTACCTCATTCGCTTCTTTGTTTCTTAATCTATACACTTGTCTCATTTTTTGCAGCAATCATTGCCATGTAGGCGTCTTTTTTCGTTCGTTATACACTGCTTCATTCATATTCAACTCTCTACTCGCAGCATCTGCATGCTTTATTTGCACACCATTTACCTACCAGTTTATCTACCGTAATTCTGGACTTTTGCACTACGTTTGCTTTCCTTCGCCAGACCCACTTTTGCCCTAAACACGACACAACCAAAAAGTGGTCGGATCCTCGCACTACTTTGGTACCTCTCACTAGGTTTCTAATTCGTTCATCATACACTATCAAGTCAATCATACTTTTAGATTCACCTTTTTGCCATGTATACATATGCACATTTTTCTGTTTAAACCAGAAACAGGTTTTTTTCCACACAGATGTTCACCAGGCGTTCACCATTATCATTGACTCTTTGGTCTCTGAACTTTCCTAGGACGTATGTTTTCACCCACCCATTCATTCATATCTCCCAATATCACCATTCTTTCTTTTGGCTTAAATACATTCAACATGTTGTTTACACCATTCCAGAAGTTCTCACACTCTTGGTCTCTTTCTCCATTCACCAGTGCTGATCATCCAGTGAGAAAGATTTTTGGAACTTCCACTTTCTTTCTAGTCCACATTACCCAGGGATACCAATTAATAGTTTAACACCCCTTTCGCTCACTCATTCACGATCACTCCAACTCTAGCGCCATGCACTTCAGTCTCAGCTCCTGACCATAGTGCTAGGCTGCCATCCTTAATCTCCACAGCACCCTTTCCTTTGCGCTTTATCTCCGACACGCGCAGAATACCAAGCTGCCATTCATTCATTACTTTCGCAATTTAAAATTCTTTATCATGCATCCAAGGCACACGTATTGTTGTTTTTAGTAATTAAATTAGCAGGTAAACCGGTTACTAGCCAGGTCGCGCCCCGGACGATGTAGCATTCCGTACTAACGGTATCATTTTACTATCGGGCAGTGTTAGCGCTTATTTAGCCTACTGATCCGACAAGAAAGGAAGTAATAAGTAGAAAATAGAGAGTCAGAATTACAAAGTTTTATAAGTCTTAAAACAATATTAATGAATGGTGTGTATTTGCTATTTGAGTTATGTACAAATAAAATGTAGGAATGAATCTTAACAGGACGTGCTAAAATAATTCAAGTTGGATTTAAATAAAATAATTATAATTAGAAAACGTACAATTAATGTAAAACCGGACAAAATGGAAGACCACGACGAAATCGGGCTTTTGAAATTTGAAAGTACTCAGGTTACTAATAGAGTTGACATTAGTAATCTGAGCACAATATATAATTATTTGCTAAACATAGATATTAATACATAAATTTAAAATTTCATTAGTCTTGGGGATACTTTTTAATTTCCCGTCACGTAACTTTGATTTAAGTTGGTACTTCTATCATTTTCTAATTGATAATTTCCCTTATCTCAACACATTTGGTCACTTTCAGATTTCAAAGGAACATTTTCGTCGTGGTCTTCCATTTTGTCCAGTTTTGCATTTATTGTAGGTTTTCCAGTTATAATTATTTTACTAAATTTTAATTAAATTATTTTATCACATCCAGTTAAGGTTGATTCTTACATTTTACTTATACTTAACGCAAATAGTCCGCATTCGTCCCATGTTACATTTTAGCAAATACACACCATCCATTAATACTTTTTTAAGACTTTCTTATTCTGACCTTTACATTTAGTCCCGATGAAGAAATAAAATTATTTCGAAATATCGACTATAATAATGGAATTTTAAATTTTATAAAATTATCAGTCCGTACCCAAAGTTTTCCCAATATGTTGTATGTATATATAAAGACACATATTAAGACAACTTTTGTCTTTTTCTAACATATATGTATATATATATATATATATATATATATATATATATATATATATATATATATATATGTGTGTGTGTGTGTGTGTGTGTGTGTGTGTGTGTGAAAAAGACAAAAGTGTCTTTTAAATTAAAGCGCTAATCACCCATCAACAATGCTAGAACAACTACATTATACCTACTGGTGATTATATAGTTACAGGCAACGAAAATTTCTACTGTTTTCCTTAAAAATTAATTTTATTTATCAATCCGTATACTCGACCAACCTTTAGGTCTGGTGAGCATAAGTGAGGATATTAATCTACACAGTGCAACAAAATACACTTCTAACAATTGAGTTTTAGATAAAGTCTATAAAATTCGTAATAAGAGTAGTGTAAAACCTTGATCTGCGTTAAGATAAAAATTTTATATCCGACATATATTTAAGAATAGAGCAGTGTTAGATGAGTTTTAAAGAAATAAAATGAAGGAAATGAAACGCTTTGTTGCTTTTTATAATTATTACAGAAAATTTGTTCTAAAATTTGCGGTATATTATTTATTTAAATACATACTTAAAAGTAATGTTGTTATTAAATAGAAGACATAATATAATTCATTTTTTAAAATATTAAATGGTGCACAACTTTTGCAGTTTCCAAATTTATGGGAAAGTAGCTTCAGGATCATCATTAGAAGTAGTTTTACCAATGATTTACGCGGGCGAAGGTTTAATAGAAGAGGTTAAGAACTAAGGGACGTACATAATGATTGTTACAAGAAATGATTTCTATTATTTTCTTTAAAAATGAGTTTCATTTATCGATCCTTATACTCGATTAACTCAAGCGGTATTGTTATGAAGCTTGGTGAGCCTAAGTTAGTGTATTAACTTACACAGTGCAATTGAATACACTTCTAGTGTTCGGTAAACTGTAAATTTTCTAGCAATGGGTAGTCATGCGAGCCTTGATATCGTGTTGAAAATTTTCATTTAAAGCTTAAATAGGTCATAGAAGGCACAGGCCTACGCGAATACAAATTTGATTAATGAAAAATGAAGCGAAAACAAATATGTTACAATAGAAGTGAAATATAAAATGAATGACTTACTATTAATAAAAAATGAAAACAAAACTACTATCTATACATGGTCGATTCTAGGGACGTGCAATGCGTGCCATCGCCCGGAGCGGCCATGGTGTGAGGCGACTAAATAAATGTCATATGTTTTGGAATAACTAATTATTTAAATATTCTTAACAGCTACAAAATATTCTCCCTTCACAACGATGCATTACTACACAAATCAGTGGTCCAAAGTAGAGTTCTGACACTATCATCTTACTATTTTTTTTCTTTCGCTCATTCCAGGTCGAATTAAAAATTTTCAAATGGAAAGTTAGATTATATCTCTCTTTTACCCGATGGAAGTTATTTTTACTATGGTTCTTTTAGCGGAATAGATTTGCAGATCTTGAAAATCTACTAGTCTTTATGCAGTTTGAAGATTAAAGTAATAGGATTAAAAACGATTATTGGAAGAATCTGAATTACTTCATGGAATTTATTGTGTGTTACGGTGTTCGTGGTATTTATATACCGATAAACGCGACGTGATTGTCAGATTAATTTCTCGCATGTGGTTTTCCTTATTGTGACTAACAGTGGACGAAAGGATATTGTTACACGTCCAAACCGCATTAGGCGTCGTGTATGCTTACTAATGTAAGCGGGTTGCCAAACCAGCTAACAGGGAGATGGGCGTGGTCGAAATAAGAAGTAAAATGAATGATTAATACGCTCAAACACCTTACACCTATACTCAAACAGCTCAGTCAAAGAAAATATGTCTCTAGGCCACAGCACAATCGTAACTTTGCTAAAATAATTGTCTTAAGCTGGGTGTTAATTAACCCTACTTGATTGTGGAAAGTAGGATTGTGATTACTCAGTAAACTCTTACACGAGGGTTCTAAAACAAACACTCGTCCCAAACAATTCAACTCAAACTCAAATATATTTAGTACTACCCAGGTTATTAGAAACTTTTTGAATACACCTCGTAAATCAAAATTTCCAAAACAAAATTTATCACTCAACTTTAACTGCATTCACGTAACCAACAGTTATATTTTCTACGTATCCCTCGTATACATATAAAGTTAAATTTCTACTTATTAATGCATAAATAGTTCTTCATTCAATGATCGATAATTAATTTTTAAAATTCCTAACCAAAAGAAAGGCAATGTCATCGGCTTAATAATTGTTACTCCAATATAATAGTGATAAAGTGCTGCAAAACAGTCAAACGAGAATAATCCTTGAAGGTTTAATATTCCTAACATGAACGATATCTTTTAAATTTAATTTAATTTTTATAATACTTCTGAATCGTATCGGACATTCGTAAATATGTAAGTTCTCAAAACTCATCTCTTAGTTATACTTAATGAACTTTTTAAATCAACAGCTAATCCGTCATTAGTGTACTGCGTTAATGAAACTAACATGAAAATTTTTGCAATCAACCTGGAAAATATAACCTTTCAGGTTGTTCATTAATATTAAAACCAAAATATGCAAAGTTTACATTTAAGTTGTCGAAAACTAGGTCACTAATTAAGTAAACGTCACAAATGTATTTCATAACTGGCTAAATAAACAACAAAATTAAAGTTAACGATAAATATATATTGTCCTGCACAAAATAATAAACAAATGTTTACATACACTACCGCGTGGTTGAAAAACCACTGTCAATACAAATTTGCGTTTCCGCAAAAATTCCTAATACTAAAACAGCCACTACAACATAACTCGAGATCGATTATCTTTTTCCTTCAACACTAATTAATTATTACCCAACAATACGCAAATTACAACTAAACAAAGAAAAGATAATCGTGCTCAACTGAATTGTCAAGGTTCTTAAATGTAATTCTTACTTAAAATTGTCCATTAATCCTTCGCTCTTCTTTCTTCCCGTAAATCAATTATTTGTAGTCCATTTGTATTCCTTAAATTGCCTGAAGGCATAAGACAAATACTCCAGAATTTCACCAACACTTATTCCTTTCTGCACTCGCGATTAGTCCAACTATGCGAGGTTATTACTCCAATACGTAATAATCTGTACACATTTGGTTGCCTCTTAAAAAGTTTCTCGCAACCTTTAGGACAATTTAGCCCTTCCTTAACACAAATAAACTTTTAATGTCACATAAAATTACCTTAACCTTGGCTCAATTTACTACCAATACTTCGCTCACTTAAAGGTGGTTCCATAAATAATTTATACTAAAGATCATTACAATCTCACGCGCCGCACTCACTATAACGTAACAACTGTTATCTAATTATAAATCTGCTTACGCACTTTTTTTGTTTTGAAGAACAAAAACTGATTTTATCTTCAATCTCAATTTTTATTAATTGTTTTATTTATGAATGTCTTATACGATTCATCCCCTTTCGGGTTACGCCGTTGTTTAAACAATGACTGCCTTCAATATTATTAACAAATATAACTCCAACTTAACCCATTCTGATGTCACACATCACCTCGCGCGCGCGTCTTCCACAAAGCTCTCACCAACAACCAACAACAAAAGCTAAAAGCTAAAAGCCCAGGTCAATCTCTGACTTTCCTGTTTATACCTTAAGCCATCCATCTTTAAACATGTCTGACTTCCTCGCTATATTCACCAATGGTATTCATTCAAACTTTCTTAGTCCCGACTGATGCTACCCTCCGTACAACCACGCTTATAACTACAATACATCGCCATGTTTGTTCTTACTTACAAATTTTACAATCACTTTATGGAGAAACTATTTCTCGTCATCACATTCATTCAGTGGCCACTCTGGACCATTACAAAACTTTCAACGTTTATCTCTCATATGCGGTCGACCTCCTTCCGCAACATTTGCAAAAATAAGTACAGTCTAAGGTCTCAAATCCCATATACTTACACGTATTCTCAAAACTGATTGCACAACATTACGAGAACTTTCTGTAATTAACAATTAAACATACCAAATCTTTCTCTACATATTTTCTAAGACATTCTTCACTTATACATTCACATCTTCCGGCAAAGATTACTCCTTTATCTTCCAACATTCCATTCTTATCAAGTAGTCAAACAGTAGCAAACATTATCGTATAACCTTAACTTAAGCCAAAGTATAACAACAATTATTAAAAGGCGTCAAATTGTAACGCTAAATAAAAAAGCTATGATGTAATATACCATTCGTAATTGATCAAATAATTTAATTAATATAAAAAATTACCTTTTAATAGTCGCTACTGCCGTCGGCTCATCGGTAGATGAATATAAGGGTGGATTCTAATAAATAGTTTAATTAACCTACCTGAAATGCTAGTTGCTTCTTTTCTGCTTGATTATTTTCACTTAATTCCAAAAATGTAATCAAAAAAATTATGAAAAAAATAATAAATTCTCGAGCGCCATGTTGTCTCTTTTTTTATATATATCTATCTAGGAACAACAAAACCTAGTTATTGAATACTATAAACAATTAACACAAATGAAAATAAAATAACAAGTTATACATAAGTTTATTTAATATATGTTTGAAAACGAAAAAAAATTCAGAAGTCATAAACTAAATTATAAAAAAACTTTACCTTTTAACGGTTCTGTACATACACTGTTACAGATACTATGAAGCAGAATGGTTCATATGGTGAGGTCAATGTTTTGCTTAGTTATCCTTAAAATATGGAATTTCCTTGAAGTTTAATTCGCCAAATTTATTTGTAAAAGAATGTAGAACGTGCGTTGTAAAGGTAACTCAAGTAAAACTTGCCATTTAAAATAATAGTACGGTTAAATATTGACTTATACGTGCCATTAAAGATTATTAAGTATACAAATTAAGTGATTAAAAAGGTGCGTACTTAAAAAAATAAGTACGTAAAATAAGTACGTAAAATAAAAGTGCATACTTGAAAAGTAAGTACTTAAAAAGTAAAAAGTGAGTACAAAGGTGCCTAAAAAAAGCAAAGGCTTTAGCTTTAAATATAATGAGAAAAAAAATAACTTACCACCAAAATTCTGATGGCACCAAAATATAAAAAATTAAGTAAAAATCATGCTTATTGCTGTTAACATTCAGCATTAAGTGAATTACAAAAAAGCTTTCAGAATAACTGAAGTGTATTTCCCTAATGTCCTCACGCTTGCGCGAATACAATAATATAAATCCAATTTTTTAAGAAAGGGAACTAAAACTATTTATGTAATATTACACCCAATAGATTTGTTCTAGGAAATGCCAATTAAATTGCCATTTTCAATTCTACATATTAATAATTAAAAACTTTTCTAATATTATGCCAAATAGATGAACGATTCTTAAATTAATGTACTTTTTAATACAACCACAAAAAAAAAAAGATTGTTACAATCGTCCCATCGACAAATTTCTCTTCACATTTACATTCATCAGAATCTATTTATTCCAATACCAATGTCTCTATAATATTCAAATACACGTATCTGCATACTGAACGATATTTCTCCTAAATTTCCAGTGGCGTATCACCCACCCACATACATTATGCATACACCAAAAAAAAAATTTTTTTTTCGTTCAAACTCAATACACCCGTACTCAAAACACGTAATACACGTCATTATAACATCTTACATACAGGGTGCGTCAACGCAACCTTACAATATTCCCATTACCATATAGCATTTTTTTAGTGATCTGTAATTTCTTATAAAAGCGGGTTGTCCATCTAGACTCAACGGAGGTCGTTGATGTTACAAGTTGCTGAATATCGGAAATAATTTTAATACCATTCACTTACCATACGTTTCCTCAAAATCAGAAAAATAGGCCAACATGCTCCACTGTAGGCAAAATATATACGGAATTACACTTTGAGCAGATGTTATCTTTCGTATGAATATAGAATAGAAAAAGTAGCTCACTCAGTGTAAAAACAATCTCAATTAGAAACAAATTCTTAAATTCCACTTTAACTGAAATAAGATACAGCTCTTGTAAATACGCCTATTGGTTTCTATTCGTACCGAGAAAAGTAAATAAATAGTCATGAAATTAATTTCAGTAACGTAATGTTGTTGCATACAATAGAATGTGAGATTATTAAATGCATTAATTAAATATATTGGCCAAACAATTATCCGTCCAATTAGCCAGTGGTATTCAATTAATTTAATTAGAATCTCTAACAATCGGTATCTCTGTTTTATTCAAACCCTTGTAGTTGTTATCGTTATCGGATATTATCGCCTCCTTCTGTTTTTGTACTTACACGATTTTTAATAAAACAGTACACCCTTTTTACATGTCAGCCATATTGATTATTTTATCAAATTTTCGAATAAGTATTGGTTGCAGATCATTACCAAACTTTTTGTATTAGTTTCAAATCTGCCATTTATGGCAACCAGCTGCGTTAGCTTAGACACGTTACATTTCGTGTTTTTTAAACAAAGTTGTGTCCACAACATTAATTTATACAATTTTTAGGTCATTCAAAAGCCGAAACGCTCCCGAATATCTCCTACGTTGACATTCAATAGCTAATCTCTTTACAAAACAGTGCAAAAAAGACAAACATTTCAGAACGTATTTTCCATTGTAAAAAAATGGGAACGAAAAATATTTTTATTTCGTTTTACACAATTATTTTAATTTCTCAACTTTTAAGCCATATTGCAACTAAAACTTCACAAACTTTTAATTAAAGGTTTACGTACGCGTAAACTAAAATTGCAATGTTTTCTGAGATAACAGTTTCTAGTTTGAATTTAAAATTTTATGTAAAGTTTATGTTAAAGCAAAAGTTGTCAACACCTTTCATGGATTTGTTTATCAGAGACTTATTAAAAAAAGTCTAGAAAGCTTTAACTGTTATAGTAGTAATAATGCAATTAAATACCCAACTAAAACTTGACAATTAAATATACTGGTACAGTTGGTATCCAGATGTAACCTGTCAAGTTCATTATCCATTTTCACCCGCTATTAACTTATTTATAGCCTACAATTAAACACTTAAGAAGAGTTTAATCTCGAAAACGAGAAATTTTTCGTATACTTAAATAATAATGACTTTTAAGCATATTATGCAATAATATAAAGATGTGTGGAAATATCCATTAAAATTGTCAAACTCGAAGTTTTAATTAAGCAAAAAAAAACCTTCAAAATGAAGTATCACTTGACCCACTATTCTATTAAGAAAAAATCGAAACTATGCGAAGCTGTCATTTTGACAAATGAAATTGTCATTTTCAACTTAAAAAATAGACAATATACCGAACGGTTCAAAAGTTACAAGGGGTGCGACGCAAGCTATCTCATAGTACTTCGCTAAAAGTTACCAAAAATGCCTATTTTTCCTCGATTCACGGTGTTGTTGGTTATGCTAGATTAGCCTGGGGACGTAATCTTGGTTGGAAAGGTATATTCAAACTCCAAAAGGAGTCAACTTTGACAAAATTGTTTACATCTTTAACAATTTTTACAAATATTACTACTGACGAAGATAACTGTAAGTGTTATCGAAACGTTTAGATTGTATAATTTAAATACACCATTAAAAAACCCAAAAAAGATAAGTATTTTATTATGAGTGTTAATGGTGAAAGTTTACATTTTCATATCATAGAATATATGTTTTTCTGATTGCTAATAAAGTAACCTAATATACATTGAGGTTTTCGGGTGTTGATATATCCAATATTCTCCTTCCGGGTGTTGATCCGCGTTGTGGTTTCTCCATTCCCTTGGTTCTTAAAATAACCATTAGGTTGTAGAAGACGTTTCGGCCAGATTCCACCAGCCACTATCTTTCTTTGATCTGCTTCTCATAACTCATGTTAAACTAACTTCCTCTGTTTCCTCCCTCTCCGTATGTAATTGTCGTGTCATGGTCTAACCGTTTGGCTCTTTGCATTTCTTTGTAAACATTTTAGTTTGGAAGATACAGCCACTCTTTTAAATGTCAATTTCAATATATTGAATTATTAAACTCTACATTTTCATAAATATCAAAAACATCTTTATTATTAAATTACAATTTATAAATAAACACGATATTTAACTTAACTCAACAACGTTAAGAAAATTAATTTAAATTTTCAAATAAATCATCCTGCACTTTTTTTTGACCCCAAAATTCGTGGTATAATTTATGACCAATATTTTCGGGACACCCTGTATATTTACTGCAAATAATACATAGAACATTCCGTAATATGTGTATGTAATATGTATATATATATATATATATATATATATATATATATATATACAGGTGTCAGTTTAAGATGAAATGCATGGGGATATTGGAAACCGTTAGAGATACGAAGATGGTTAAATGGAGAAAAAGTTGCGTCATTATATGCCCAAGAAGTAACCATGGTTACATGTCAAAAATCCTTCCATTTACTAGACACAGGGTGATAACTGAAAATATGCGTTTTCTAAAATCGCTATATCTTGTTTCTTGCAAGAGATACATCCACGATTTTTGCAGGATGGGGTAACAGGTAGCGAGAATTTCAAAAATGATTTTGAAAAATCTAGGCCTACTAGATTTTGAGATAATGCGCAACTTTCGATTTTCTTATGGACGCCATATTGGATTTTTGCATTTTGAATTCTTCATAAAAATGCTTTTCAACCATATATCATATGTTTATAATCTGCCAATGAGAAAGTGTCAAATTACACAATTAAATTTATATCAAAGCAACCTTGACATATTATGTATTTTAATTAAATGAAAATTAATCTACAAATTAAACTAACTATTGAGAACAATATTATTGATTATTAACATAAATCACAATAATAAAAGTGACAAAAACAACAAAAATAAAATTTAATATTATACTGAATTTTACTATTAATTAATCAAATGCTCGAATAAACCTTCATTCTCCTGCAAACACCATCTGCATCGAGTTAGCACTGCATCACAAGAGTTCCTTATCATCTCGCATTTTGAATTCTTCATAAAAATGCTTTTCAACCATATATCAGATGTTTATAATCTGCCAATGAGAAAGTGTCAAATTACACAATTCAATTTATATCAAACTAGGCCTTTGCCTATCAACCATCTATTCAATTATTGCAAGAGAATGGAGGTTTATTCGAGCATTTGATTAATTAATAGTAAAATTTAGTATAATATTAAATTTTATTTTTTGTTGTTTTTGTCACTTTTATTATTATGATTTATGTTAATAATCAATAATATTGTTCTCAATAGTTAGTTTAATTTGTAGATTAATTTCCATTTAATTAAAATACATAATATGTCAAGGTTGCTTTGATATAAATTTAATTGAGTAATTTGACACTTTCTCATTGGCAGATTATAAACATATGATATATGGTTGAAAAGCATTTTTATGAAGAATTCAAAATGCAAAAATCCAATATGGCGTCCATAAGAAAATCGAAAGTTTCGTGCATTATCTCAAAATCTAGTAGGCCTAGATTTTTTCAAAATCATTTTGAAATCCTCGCTACCTGTTACCCCATCCTGCAAAAATCGTGGATGTATCTCTTGCAAGAAACAAGATATAGCGATTTTAGAAAACGCATGTTTTCAGTTATCACCCTGTGTCTAGTAAATGGAAGAGATTTTTGACATGTAACCATGGTTACTTCTTGGGCATATAATGACGCAACTTTTCTCTATTTAACCATCTTCGTATCTCTAACGGTTTCCAATATCCCCATGCATTTCATCTTGAACTGGACACCCTGTATATATATATATATATATATATATATATATATATGTGTGTGTGTGTCGTGTGCGTGTGCGTGTGCTGTGCGTGTGCGTGTGCGTTTGCGTGTGCGTGTGTGTGCGTGTGCGCGTGCGCGTGCGCGTGCGCGTGTGCGTGTGTGTCCGGAAAAATGTGGGAAATCTCCCGGATTTAGAAGACGAAAAAATAATATGTCAAGTTCCTATAAATTTGTTTCCTCCAGACCCTCCCTACAGATATGCGATCCCCTAAAGGACGCCGCTGGAAATAAGTTTTTCTTGAATAACTCTTAAAGTACTTGATATAATTTAATAAAAATTCAGTATGATGGCCACTAGTAAGGTCCTCTCAAAACAGTATCCTTGAAACATATTTAGGTTGTTTAGTTTACCAGGAATGGACTAAGCATGTTATTTTTCGTCTTCTGTCTGAATCCCAGAGATTTCCCACATTTTTCCGGACACCTTGTATATATACACTAGGAGATGTATGTATAGTGAATTTAATGTGGAATAAGGGTGGTCGATAGTAAGTTTGAACAATCGATAATCGATAATCGATAATACAGAAATTAATTGTTTGACTATGCAATAGACAAATAAATAATGGACTTATCAAATAATCGATTAATTGAATAATGATTTAATCAAATATTCGATTAATCAAATCGTAATCCATCATCTCTGGTGTTCAGCGTTTCTATGTGTTTTTCTATTTTAATAGTCTCTTTAATGATCTGAAATTTATAGTGTTGAATGGTGGCTGGCACTGAAGTATATAAATACTACAATATAAGTATATAAGTATATAAATGTTACCATTCTAGTCAGTATTGAACATTACAAATCTCGGATCATTAGAGAGGCAATTGAAATAGAAAAATACGTTGACTCGCTAAACATCGGATATGGTGGATTACGATTACCACCAACGTGGAAACCAACTCTAATTAATAAACACATAAAAATAACATAGCCAAATACGATGACATACAAAGCAGAAAAGAAAGAAAAGTAGTAGGGGAAGTGGAGAAAGTGAATGTGCAACAAAAGGACCAATTACACCTAGTCAAGCACGTAACCAGCGATATAAAACGGAACCTATAACAGAACAAACCGTACCCTTAACCTTCCCGGAATCCAAGTGGATAACGAGAATCGCTTCTATGCCTCTATCACTCCCAACTAGGTCAACGCTTATTTTAAAAAAGAACGAAGTTTAACCCCCGGCCATGACAGCCTAAAATGCAAAACTCTGCGACACCTGCCCGACCTAGTCCTCCGATTACTCTCCGACATTTATAACAAATGTCTAACCCTATCCCACTTCCCGGCGGACTTGAAATCGGCATCCACCGTCATGATACCCAAACCTGAGTGTGTTTCTGGACATTAATCAAGCATTTGGCAGGGTCTGGCACGCAGGTCTCTTAGACAAGATCCGCAACCTCAACATACATGATACCTTCCCCAAACTCCTACTCTCGTACATGACTAATCAGTCAGTTTGAGTCAAAGTAGGCAACACGTTCTGCGATCCATTTCAACCTACAGCAGGCGTACTGCAAGGTTCTGCCTTAGCCCCGATCCTCTACACCATCATCGCTTGCAACATTACCAAAGTGACACAACCCGGAGTAGCAGTTTGCGAATGACACTGCCTTATGGACGGTGAATCTGAACGGCGGAACGTCCTCCTCTTCATATCCAAAACCCTCCGTAACTTTTCCAACTGAGCGATCCGGCGGAGAGTCTCCGTCAATCCCATTCAAACCCAAGCAATCCTCTTCCGCCATCCTAACTACACCGAAGATAAATTTCCAAACCTAGCAGACAGTAATGTTTTCCTCGCCCTAAACCACGAAAGACTCCAAGACGAAGTCACTTACTTAGGAACCCTCTCCAGTAGAACCTTTAATTGGCTCCCCGATGTACAAAGAACACTAAACAGGATAAGAAACCGAGCAAACCTACTGGGCGCCTTTCGGGGTAGACTCAGAGGTCCGACGACCCTAACAAAACTCCATGACGACCTCCCCGAGGAGAGAAAGTAATCCCTAGTTAATACTCTGTACGTCCTCCGCATCACCTCGTCTATTTGATGACGACCTCGCTAGATACCGGCGAACGAATTGGATTAACCACACGCAGCACGCTATACCCAGCTACATAACACTTAAACCTATTAACATAATTATTCAAACAAAATCAATTTTTTTTTCTTTTTTTAACTACAAAAATAACCACAACTCATGATTGCAAACTATACAATTACACAAAACAGCGCAACGCCAACAAGAAAAGTGTGACCAGGGCTGAAGAGGATAAGGACTCCTGAACAGTCTAGGAACAAGATCTACATAAGCTAAAATAAGAAAGTACTAACCATAAGCATAAGCATACTAACAAAAAAAAAGAACAAACCAGTTCTATGCGACTAACTAGAAGCAGTAGACGAAAGTTAAACGTATCTTGCGGGGATCTTATCGAAACGTTAAGCTAACAGTCTTGTTGAGACTACATCATCAACGCCAACGCGAAGCAGTACCCGAAACATCGATTCAACACGTGGATGTCGCGGAAATTTAAAATTCAACACACACACACACACACACACACACACACACGCACCACACACACACACACACACACACACACACACACACACACACACACACACACACACATATATATATATATATATATATATATATATATATATATATATATATACTAGCCTTCAGTCAGTTTTATAAGCTCACATTCTATTGTATGCAACAACATTATGTTACTGAAATTAATTTCATAACTATTAATTTACTATTCTCGGTACGAATTGAAACCAATAGGCATATTTATAAAAGCTGTATCATATTTCAGTTAAAGTGGAATTGAAAAATTTGTTTGTAATTGAGATTGTTTTTATACTGAGTGAGCTACTTTGTACATTCTATATTCGTACGAAAGATAACATCTGCTCAATGTCTTAAATCCGTATATATTTTGCCTACAGTGGAGCCTATTTTTCTGATTTTGAGCAAACGTATGGTAAGTGAATGGTATTAAAATTATTTCCGATATTCAGCAACTTGTAACATCAACGACCTCCGTTGAGTCTAGATAGACAACCGGATTTTATAATAAATTACAGACCACTAAAAAATGCTCTATGGTACTGGGAATATCCGTTCGTTCACTGTTAGTCACAATAAAGAAAACCACATGCGAGAAATTAATCTGACAACCACGTCGCGTTTATCGGTATATAATTACCACGAACACAGTAACACACAATAAATTCCATCAAGTAATTCAGATTCTTCCAATAATCGTTTTTAATCCTATTACTTTAATCTTTAAACTGCATAAAGACTAGTAAATTTTCAAGATGTGCAAATCTATTCCGCTAAAAGAACCATAGTAAAAATAATTTCCATCGGGTAAAAGAGAGATATAATCTAACTTTCCGTTTGAAAATTTTTAATTCGATCTGGAATAAGCGAAAGAAAAAAAATAGTGAGATGATAGTATCAGAACTCTACTTTGGACCACTGATTTGTGTAGTAATGCATCGTTGTGAAAGGAGAATATTTTGAAGCTGTTAAGAATGAATAAATAATTAGTTATTCCAAAACATATGCCATTGATTTAGTCGCCTCACACATTGGCCGCCAGGGCGGTGGCACGCATTGCACGTCCCTAGAATCGGCCATGTATAGATAGTAGTTTTGTTTTCATTTTTTATTAATAGTAAGTCATTCATTTTATATTTCACTTCACTTGTAACATATTTATTTTCGCTTCATTTTTCATTAATTAAATTTGTATTCGCGTAGGCCTGTGCCTTCTATAACCTATATTTAAGCTTTAAATGAAAATTTTCAGCACGATATCAAGGTTCGCATGACTACCCATTGCTAGGAAATTTACAGTTTACCGCACACTAGGAGAAGTGTATTCAATTGCACTGTGTAATTTAATACACTTACTTAGGCTCATCAAGCTTCATAACAATACCGCTTGAGCTAATCCAGTATAAGGATCGATAAATGAAACTCATTTGAAGGAAATAATAGAAATCATTTCTTGTAACTATCATTATGTACGTCCCTTAGTTCTTATCCTCTCCCATTAAACCTTCCCCCGCATAAATCATTGGTAAAACAACTCCTAATGATGACCCTGAAGCTGCTTTCCGATAAAATTGGAAACTGCAAAAGTTGTGCATCATTTAAAGTTTTAAAAAATGAATTATATTATGTCTTCTATTTAACAACAACATTATATTTAAGTATGTATTTAAATAAATAATGTACCGCAAATTTTAGAGCAAATTTTCTGTAATAATTAGAAAAAGCAACAAAGCGCTTCATTTCCTTTATTTTATTTCTTCAAACCTCATCTAACACTGCTCTATTCTTAATTATATTTCGCATATAAAATTTTTATCTTACCGCAGATCAAGGTTATACACTACTCTTATAGACTTGATCTAAAACTCATTTGTATGAAGTGTATTTTGTTGCACTGTGTAGATTAATATCTTCACTTATGCTCACCAGATCTAAGAACAGTAACTCTTGTCGAAATAATTTTATTTCTTCATCGGGACTAAATGTAAAAGTCAGAATAAGAACGTTTTATAACAGTCTTAAAACAATATTAATGAATGGTGTGTATTTGCTAGAATGTAACATGGGATGAATGCGGACTATTTGCGTTAAGTATAAGTAAAATGTAAGAGTCAACCATAACTGGATGTGCTAAAATAATTTAATTGAAATTTAGTAAACTAATTATAATTAGAAAACTTACAATGAATGCAAAACTGGACAAAATGGAAGACCACGACGAAAATGTTCTTTTGAAATTTGAAAGTGACCAAATGTGTTGAGATAAGGGAAATTATCAATTAGAAAATGATAGAAGTACCAACTTAAATCAAAGTTACGTGGCGGGAAATTAAAAAGTATCCCCAAGACTAATGAAATTTTAAATTTATGTATTAATATCTATGTGTAGTAAATAATTATATATTGTACTCAGATTACTAATGTCAACTCTATTAGTAATCTGAGTATAACACAAAATTTCCATTTATTATTTTTGGGGATACTTTTAAATATTCCGCCACGTAACTTTGGTTTAAGTTGGTACTTCTATCCTTTTCTAATTGATAATTTCCCTTGTCTCCACAGATTTGGTCACTTTCAAATTTCAAAAGCCCGATTTTGTCGTGATCTTCCGTTTTGTCCAGTTTTACATTAATTGTAAGTTTTCTAATTATAATTATTTTATTAAATCTAACTTAAATTATTTTGTACGTTCTGTTAAGATTCATTCCTACACTTTACTTATACATAACTCAAATAGTCAGAATTCGTCCCATGTTACATTTTAGCAAATACACGCCATTCATTAATATTGTAAGTTTTAAGACTGTTATAAAACTTTGTAATTCTGACTTCAGTAAATGTTAGATTTAGTCCCGATGAAGAACTTTCGAAATATAGACTATAATAATGGAATTTTACATTTTTTTTAAATTATCAGTCAGTTTTAGACCCCATACCCAAAGTTTTCCCAATATATTGTATTTCTAACGAAGTGGGTCAAATTACTTCTTGCCGCTTTATATATATGTATATATATATATATATATATATATATATATATATATATATATATATATATATATATATACTAGTAAGCTGTATGGGCAGACGATTTAATGTGGAATGAGGATGGTTGATTGTAAGATTTGCATAATCGATAATCGAGTATTGAAAATAATGAATAGTTAAATAATAGATAAGTAAAATAATCGTTTAACCGATTATTTTCAAAATCTTATCGATTATAATCGATTAATCAATATATTTACACAGCCCTAGTGTTGATGTTTATTTCAACATCTTTTCAATAGTCGTGTCCGAAGGGTATATAAGGATTGATGGTGTGAAGTTTCACATTACATGTAGTAAATAAAACTTATCTAATTTAAATCATATTTTTGTTTTAGGCCAAAATAGATGACGAAGCACCTCTTCCATCTTGGTTATTGTTTGATAAAACTGGTGGAGTGTTTTGGGGGGTCCCATTGCAAGATGATGTTGGTACATTACACATATCAGTAAAGGCTGTGCGACAATCTTCAAGTAAGATCCATGAATTTACATTAATAATTAGTGAAGATAGCAGTCCTTTGGAAGGAATTGATAAATGTCCTTCGACAGAGGATAGCACTATTTTAACATTAATGATTGACAAATCTATTAAGGCAATCAAACCGAAGCAGAGAATTATTGCTATTAATAACATTGCCAAATTTTTTGGAATGCCATATGTAAGTATTCATTAATTTTTTTTTACATTAGTAATTATTTGATTTAGACTGCCTTTATACTCAAACCACAATTGGGTCTTGATGATATTTCGGATAGTTCCGTGGTGTTGGCGGGTCCTGGAAATATACATTCACGAGTATCCAAAGAAACTAGTTTTGTACAAGTTACAGTAGGCTGTGATGGTCGTTTGTGGTTAAATTCAGCTTCTATAGTGCATCAATTAAAGCAGCAAGCACGTGATGGTACAATTAGCGAAGTACTTAGATTGCCACTAATTGGGTGGCGTGTTAAGACTGAAAATCGACCACTTTTAAGAGAGAAAAGACAAGACGATGGTATACTATCACTTAGTCATGTATATCATTTTAATTCCTTGCATTTACAGGTAGTGGTGATTACGAAGAATACTATGAATACGACGACTACGATGAACCCGATAAGGATGATGATAAGGTTGTGAGTTCTACAACCACAACAACTAGACCTCCAAGTATAACAAAAGCCACAGAACACACTTCCCTTAATACACCGACTATTTTACCTAGCACAATAAGTGAAACTCACCCTCACCGTCATCACCACGGTGAAATACGACCAATAGATGATGTAAATCCGGACATTTTATTAACAGAAACTCATGAAAAAACTACGTTGGGAATTCCAAATGTCGATGAAGTTGAATCTAGATTGTTACCTCACACTACTCATATTTCATCTATACCTACAACAAGTACGACTACTACCACTACTACCGAATCTCCTCCTACTACAACTCATAAAGCAGAAAAAATAACACCAGTCAGTGGTTTATATAAACCCAGTGAAACATTAGAATCTGATGATGAATACGAAGAAGAATACGAAGATGGCGATGATGACGGTGATGATATAATAACAGAGACACCACTGACAAATAATGAAATATTTACAAAACACGAGCGTAGAGGTCCTATACCGCAACCTGATATTGATGTTGAAACGACAACTTTAGAAAGTGCGACAAAACTGAAAGTTGAGCCTGTTAACTCACCACCAGAATTTACAACATCACCCAGGACCACCACTTTTGAGACAATACCAACTGTTACTACCAGTACCAGTACAACAGCTGAACAAACGCTTCCTGTTATCACATCAATAACAACATCTACTTCAGCACCAACAACTACAACTACCGAAGTCACATCCTCAACCACTGTATCTACAACCACTACCACTACTACAACCACGACGACAACTGAAAGACCGACTACATTTGAGGATGTAACAACTAAACATACAACTACTAGACACATTCCTAACTTAACAACACAAAAAGTGACGTCACCGCAAGTAACTGAAAGTGTGGTGTACGAAGTAAAAAATTTTCCACCAACGATACAGATTCGTCTCAATCGGATCGCTGTCACCGCTGGAAAGAATTTCAGTCAGTACATACCAAAAGATATGTTCTCTGACACTGAAGATGAATATAACCTTAAATTAGAATTATTAACTAAAGATGGACATTCAATTAGTCAAAATTTTTGGTGTCAGTTTAATCCGAACACACGTGAAATTTATGGCTTGTAAGTATTACCAGCAGTAGTTTACATCTACACTTCCAATATTTTTGTTTTTCAGACCACTTGAAGAAGATGTATCTCGTTGGGATTTTCTACTAAGAGCAACTGATACGGAAGGAGCTTCGGTTTCTGAACGAGTTGAAATTACGGTTCAACAACACAAATCATGGCGCACAGTTAATCACGAATTCACGTTGTACGCTCGTGTTGAGCGTAAACACGATTTTATTTATCCGCTTGATTGGGCATTGCACATTATTAACGGGATTGGGAACGTCTTTCCGTTTACCAACACTTCAAAAATTACAGTTAGAAGCGTCAGTTACGCTACCGATCCCATTATTTTTACTTGGACTAATGATTCAATTCCTACTGATTACTGTGATAAATCCGAAATAGAAGACACATTTAATGTAAGTTTTGATTTTTTCTTGGAAATATTACTCAAAAGTATTTTGTAGTTGTTAACTGCTAATGAAGATGGTGATCCTTCGCTAATTTTAAGCCGCAGCTTAGCACCACAGTTACGAGCGAAGAAAATTACTCAACGTTTAATGGGTATATGTGAAGAAAGTGTAGCACCACTTCCTCCGGTACTACCACCCGAAGTTCCAATAACGCCACCTATTGTATATCCACCTTCACACCATATTCCTATACAATCACCTTCAAATTTGCCACCTATTTTGCGTAATCCAGTAGACCATGTTAACGCAACACTTGGCGATCTTCTACTATTTCGTGTTCCAGACGTAAGTACGCAGTGCGTGTCTGAAGCCTTTCCTCTTCCTTTAACCATTGAACGAATTCAGCTGAAGAGTCAGTCGAAAAACAAGGCTAGGTTTTACCGGGTAGTTGGGACGAACGTTTTTAAAATAACAGACGAAATCGTTAATTTTGATATAAAATGTATAAAATATCTGGACAATTTCCTCGCAAATAGCTTTCTGCATAAAAGTGCATTCCTCAATAGAAAACACGCCTTACCAAAAATTTTACAGGATTATTAATGTGTGTGAGAACAGTTTCCTTTCAGTAAATGTTTCAACATTTTTCACAATTGAATTTTACAATAGCGTCTTTTAGAACACTGGATTTTAGAAAATAATATTTTTGAATAATGATTTCTTAACAATCAAATTTTGGAAAATCGGGTTAACTAAAATCACGTTTTTAAAATTGCATTTTAGAAAACCGTATTTTGGAAAACTGCATTTTAGAAAATTGCACAATATAGAATTGTGTCATACAACACGGCATTTTGGCATTGGACTTTAGAAAGTGACAATTTGACACATTTTTTGAAATCGCTTTTTAAACAATCTTGCGTTTAAGAATGGCACTAAAATTACAACTTCGAAAATCATGTTTTTCAAAACTGTATATATAGTATATTGCATTTTTGTAAACTACGCTTTAAAAAACATTTCAAAAATAAGGACCTTAAAGACTGAATTTTTGAAAAGTGCATTTAGAAAGTGACAATTTCGAAAATCGGATTTTGAAATATTAATATTTTAAAATGAAATTTTTGAAAATGGCGTTTCTAAAAATCGCAAATTACCTTATGGACAATTGCATTTTGAAAAATTGGACTCTTAAAGGTGACAATTTAGTCGCATTCTTGAAGATCGCGGTAGTGAACCACATTTTTGAGGCACCGATTTTCTAACATCGCATTTTCGCATATCGTGTTTTTGATTGAATCGCATACTAAGTAATCGAAATTTGGAAAAACGTATCTTAGGAAACGTCGTTACATATAATCGTATTTGAAGTCACATTGAAAGTACGTCTTTGCCAATTGGGTCAATCGCATTTTTGTAAACCTATTTTTTAAAACCGCATTTCTGTAAATCGCAGTGTAGAAATCATATTTGTGAAAATTGGATTTTAGAAGACCGGATTTTTATAGATCGGATTTTAGAATACTGATTTTCTAAAAATCACACTTGCATAATAGCATTTTAGAAAACCTTATATTAGAAAACCGCAGTATATATAATAAATAGCGTTTAGGTTTCGTATTGAAAATTTAAAAAAATTTGTTTTGAAGATTTTTAAATAAAATCTTTGAAAAGTACACTTTACCTATTAACATTTTCGAAAGTAGCATTTTAGAAAACAGCATTTTAGAATATCGCCTTTTTCGAAACTGCGTTATAGAAAATCGTATTTAAAAGCATCACTTTAGAAAAACTTTAGGAATTTGGAGTAACGTATTTGAAAATTGTACTTTAGAGTTACATTTTCCAAAATGAATTTTTTCAACATCGCATTTTAAAAAATCGTGTTTAGATCTCATTTATAAAATCCAATTTTTGTAAGCCTAATTTTTTTATAAATCACACATTTAAAATAACATTTTGGAACATGGCATCTTTGAAATCTCAATTCTGGAACGCAAATTTTTTAAAAACACAGTTTAGAACAAAATGGTATTCTTGAAAGTCACTTTATAGATAACTTCATTTTTGAAACCGCGTTTCAGAACCGGAATATCGTGTTTAAAAAAAAAGTCAAGAATGGTCAGTTTTTATTCTATAAACCGCAGTATAGATAATCACATTTTGAGAATCTCGTTTTACATATTCGGATTTTAGAAATCCGCATTGCACAATAACTTATTTTGGAACTTAGACTGTTTAAATTGCATTTTTGGAGATCTAGTTTTGAAAAATTGCGCTTTAGTCATATATATTTTGGAAAATCGGAATTTGGATAATCTTGCTTTATAATTGCATTTTTGTAAATCGAATGTTTATGAATAGCAGTTTACGCATTTTAGAAAATCGGATTTTTGATTAAATCGCATTTTGGGTAATCGAAATTTGGAAAAGTGCATTTTAGAAAATTGCACAATATAGAATTGTGTCATACAACACGGCATTTTGGCATTGGACTTTACAAAGTGACAATTTGACACATTTTTGGAATTCGCTTTTTAAACAATCGTGCGTTTAAGAATGGCACTAAAATTGCAACTTCGAAAATCATCTTTTCCAAATCTGTATATCTGTACCTTAATATATTGCATTTTTGTAAACCACGCTTTAAAAAGCATTTCTAAAATAAGGACCTTAAAGGCTGAATTTTTCAAAAAGTGCAATTTAGAAAGTGGCAATTCGAAAATCGGATTTTGAAATATTTAATATTTTAAAATGGAATTTTTGAAACTAGCGTTTCTAAAAATCGCAAATTACCTTATGGACAATTGCATTTTGAAAAATGGGACTCTTAAAGGTGACAATTTAGTCGCATTCTTAAAGATCGCGGTAGTAAACCACATTTTTAAGGCACCGATTTTCTAACATCGCTCTTTCGCATATCGTGTTTTTGATTGAATCGCATTTTAAGTAATCGAAATTTGGAAAAACGTATCTTAGGAAACGTCGTTACATATAATCGCATTTGGAGTCACATTGAAAGTGCGTCTTTGGGAATCGGGTCAATCGCATTTTTGTAAACCTATTTTTCAAAACCGCATTTGTGTAAATCGCAGTGTAGAAATCATATTTGTGAAAATTGCATTGTAGAAGACCGGATTTTTGTAGAATGGATTTTAGAATACTGATTTTCTAAAAATCACACTTGCGTAATAGCATATTAGAAAACCTTATATTGGAAAACCGCAGTATATATAATAAATCGCGTTTAGGTTTCGTTTTGAAAATTAAAAAAAATTTCTTTTTGAAGATTTTTAAATAAAATCTTTGAAAAGCACACTTTACCTATTAACATTTTCGAAAATAGCATTTTAGAAAGCGGCATTTTAGAATACCGCCTTTTTCGAAACTGCATTATAGAAAATCGTATTTAAAAACAACACTTTAGAAACACTTTAAGAATTTGGAGGAACGTATTTTGAAAATCGCACTTTAGAGTTACATTTTCCAAAATGAAATTTTTCAACATCGTATTTTATAAAATCGTGTTTTAGATAATCTCATGTATAAAATCCAATTTTTGTAAGTCTAATTTTTTTATAAATCACACATTTGAAATAACATTTTGGAACATGCCATCTTTGAAATCTCATTTCTGGAACGCAATTTTTTTAAAAACTCAGTTTAGGACAAAATGGTATTCTTGAAAGACACTTTATAGATAATTTCATTTTTGAAATCGCGTTTCAGAACCAGAATATCGTGTTTTTCAAAATCTGTCTCTAAAAAGTCAAGAATGGTCACGGTTTTTATTCTATAAACCGCAATATAGATAATTACATTTTGAAAATCACATTTTTAAAAGCGCGTTTTAAGAAACAACATTGTGCAAAATCGGATTTTTAAATATTGAATTTTAAAAATCTCATTTTACATATTCGGATTTTAGAAATCCGCATTGCATAATTTAGACTGTTTAAATTGCATTTTTGGAGATCTAGTTTTCAAAAATTGTGCTTTAGATGGTCACTTCAATCTTTAGTCATATGTATTTTAGAAAATCGGAATTTGGATAATCTTGCTTTTTAATTGCATTTTTGTAAATCGAATGAATAGCAGTTTACGCATTTTAGAAAATCGGATTTTTGATTAAATCGCATTTTGGGTAATCCAAATTTGGAAAAGTGCATTTTAGAAAACCCCAATATATGCATTTGGGGTCACATTGAGAATCTCGTGTTTGGGCATTGCAATAGTCACATTTTTGTAAATCCTATTTCATACTTTAGAAAATTGGCATTTTAGAATATCGCATTTTTTTAAAATCGGATTTTAGAATACTGCATTTTTAAGTCAAACTTGCATTATTGCATTTTGGAAAATCATATTTTAGAAAATAACATTCAGTATATAAAATATCTATTCAGAAGAATTGTGTAAAATTACATTTTTACTTCAGAATTCAGAAAGTAACGATTTGGAGTGAAAGTTTTCAAAGTTTTGAAAATTACATTTCCAAAAATCGTATTTACATTTTTGAAAATCGCGTTTTATTTTAAAACGGTGTCTTAAAAATCGAGTAATTAAAACTGTGACTTAAGTAAATAACACATTACGGTAACGTTTTTCTTTTAAATTCTGCTTAGGTTTCGTTTGAAAATAACATTATTCAAAACCGTGCTTTAGTAAATAGAGTTTTTATAAATTTATCTTCAAAAGGCACATACCGCGATTTTAAAGATCGGATGTGAGAGATTGAATTTTCAAAAATCACATTTTATCTGTTCTAAAATATTGCGTTTTAGAAAATCGCATTTTAGAAAACTGCATTTAAGAACATAACATTGTATGGAAAGAAAGGCCTTTACAAAGTTACAATTTGGAGTAGCGTTTTTGAAAATTGCGCGTTTTTATAAATCAGTGTAGAAATCGTATATTACAAAATTGTACTTTCGAATATCACATTTTTGAAATTTTTTTTTGGGAAGGACATTTTAGAAGACCGCATTTTTTTAAGATCGGATTTTAGAATTCTGAATTTCTCAAAAAATAACTAACATGATTGCATTTTAGATAATCGAATTTTAGAAAACCACATTACATAAAATACTCATTTAGAAGAATTTTGTAAAATAACATTTGTAAATCACGCTTTTGAAAATTGTGCTTTAATCACGTTTCTCAAAATCGTATTCGCAATTTTGAAAATCTCGTTGTACTTTAAAATAGCATCATAAGAAATCCAGTTACTAAAAATGTGATTTAAGCCAGTGCCACTTAATAGCCACGTTCATTAAAATCGCACTTACGTTTAAAAAATCACAATCCACATATTTATGAAGATCGAAGGTTTGAAAATCCCACTTTACCTAATCACGTTTTCGAAAATCGCGTTTTAGGAAATCGCGATATAGAAAAACGCATTTAAGAATATAACATTGTGTAGAATGACATTTTAGAGAACCAAACTTTAGACAGTTACAACTTGAAGTAACGTTTTTTAAAATGGCCTTTAAGAGTGATTCGAAATCAACGTTTTCATCATTGCATTTGAAAAAACACATTTTAGAACACAATGACATTCTTGGAAATCGCTCTATAGATAATTATATTTTTTGAAATCGCGTTTCAAAACACAATTTTTTTAGAATGGGAATGCCGTATAATCGAAAATCTGACTCGAAAGTCTATAAACCTTAATATAGATCACATTTCAAGAAACAGCATTTTGCAAAATCTAATTTTTAGACATTGAATTTTTAAAAACCAACCATTTGAAAATTATATTTTTGAGAATCCTATTTTAGAAAATCGTATTGCACAAAAACTCATTTTGGAACTTTTGGACTTTTTTAAACTGGATTTTTGAAGATGTATGTTTCAAAACTTTCGCTTAGAACGTTACTTTTTTTAATCATATGCATTTTAGAAAATCAAAATTTGGGTAATCTTGTTTTTAATCGAATGTTTATGAATCCCAGTTTAAAATGTCAATTTCAGAAAATCAGACTTTTGAATAGAGTAATTAACTGCATTTTCAAAAATCAGGCAACGAATACTGAATTTTTCAAAAATAAAATTTTTGAACATCATGTATATAATTACGTTCTTTTCGAAACAATTATTGTTCTAAACGTAAAAGGTCTTACAACATCGTAACATTAAACGAACTGGTCTGATAGTTTAATGACAAATGAATGATGTCTTTAATCTTTTTAGTGCTCTTTAGTTAATAAATAAAATGATTATTAAATTACATAAGTTTATCTTTATTTGCTAATATTTACAAATTTGCAAAGTATTCAATTTTTTACCTATTTTCTACTATTTACATTTCATTTCATTGCTACCTCTCCTATTAACCATTTTCTCCTTTTTCGTGTTGCCTCCATTCATTCCGCTCCCCCTCCCTTTTCCGCAGGTATTTTTTCTACACTCCTATCCTCCTCCCTTAACTCCCTACACTCTTTTGTCATATGCCTTATATTCTCCATTCCTTCTCCGCATCATCTACATCTTCTTTCTTCCTTTTTTCTCCAATACTGGTTTCCCCACTCTTCGTTACCGCATCTGAACCTCGCTATCATTCTTTCTCTCTCCTTTCAGATATTCTGGTATCCCTTCTCCTTTAATCTTTTTGTAATTTACACTTATTATGTCTTCTTTTACCCTGACTCCCTCTACCCATAGCCTCGCTACTTCCTCCGTCGCGTACCCGTTCCTTTTATAATATTCCCCTCTTCCCACTTGTCCGTATATCACTCTCTCTTCCTTTATCTCTTTCCAGCATGCCTGTATCATTTTACACTCAGTTCTTTCTCTCATTTCTTCCTCATATTTCATTGCCCTTCTTCCAGCCTCCACCCTTATTTTTTTCTACCTGCACTTCCTCCCTTATACCACGGAGTTTCCTTATCCACCCCCAATGCCCATTTCCAATATTTTTCTTGTAGCCCTTCCACCTCATTTTGCTCTAGCCACCCCCACACTTCTGCCCCATATATCACCACACTTTGTATTAATTTGTCAAATATCTTCCTTTTCCCTAGGTCCACTCCAAACAACCTTTCCCCCATTGTATGTGAATTCCTTCGCCTGCTCAATTTCCTCCTCTCTCCATTTACCCCCTCCCTTTCTGAATATTAGTATCTTTGTTTTTTTGTGTTTACTTCTAGTTCCTTTCTTTTCATATATCTTTCCATCATCTCCTTCATTTCTTTTTCTTCGTTCGCCACCAACACCATACCTTCAATTTCTCTACCACCAATCCTCCTGTTTGCTGCCCTCTTAATGTTTCCTGCAGATCCCCCGTATATATCGAGAAGAGGCTTGGGCTTAGTGGGCATCCCTGTCTCAGGCCATTCCTTGTTACGAATTCACTCTCACTTTACTCCTCGTTTCCTCATAGATTTCCTCCATCCTGCCTATTCGTCTTTAATTTATCCTTTTTTTTCTCATGTATTCCCATAGCTTTTACCGGTTCACTCTGTCGAACGCCGCCTTTACACCTACAAATAACGCCACCATTTTCCCACTTTTCTTATCTAGTTGATTATTTGCCATGTGTTTCATTATGTATATGTTATCTATCATTTTTCTCCTCTTTCTGAATCCCGACTGTCCCTCTGGAATCAGTTTCCTTTCCTCTATCTCCTTCTGTAGTTTTTCTTCTAGTGCCGTCGCGTATATTTTGTATGCCGTGTTTAATAATGGCACTTCCCTATAATTTTCCACTTCTTTTCTGGCCCATTTTTTGTATACCCCCTCCAGCCCCTTCCTGAAGAATTTCTCCCATTCCTTTATTTGTATTCCCGTTTGTGTCTCCATTCTCTTCTTTTCTTTTTTTAGATATATCCATACCTCTTCTTCTGTTCTTATTTCCTTGATCTTCTGCTCTTCTTGGTTTTTTTTTATTTTCTTCCTTTTTCCTTCGCATGTTTTCCTATATTTATTTACTGCTTGTTTATAATCTTCTTTCTCTGCTTTCCCTTTTTTCTATTGTCTTAATGTTCTTCTTGCCTTCCTCTTTTCTTCCTCGCACTCACTATCCCACCACTTCTTCTATCCTAGTTTCTCCCCCGTCCACCTTTTAAATTTGACGTTCTCCGTTGCTTCTTCCATCTTCCTTCTCATTTTTTCCGCACTTCCTTGTACTCCCTTCCCTTCCCATATTATTTTCTCTTTGTATTTCTTTATGCTCTGACCATATTTTTTTTGTTATGCACTCCTCTGTATTTTCTCCCTCTTCTCTTACTCTCTCTTCAATTACCAGTTCTAGTGGTTATTAAATTAATATTTTTGTTTTTGCATATTTTTATTTAATAAAAGAGACTATGTTAACAACTGATTTAAAGACGTTACAAAGGTGAAATTTATTCACCCGATAATAATTTAAAACTTTTAGACGTTTATTTATACACGGTTATCGGAAAAGGCGCAAAATTGAGTTGCTGCAATCTTCCCTGTACTTACAACAAGCTTCTATTACGAACTAAATTATGTTTCTGCTAACAACAACGTCAAGCTGTATTTAAAAAAAAGCGGCGATAAAATACCAACTGCAAAAGAAAGTGTAGAGTATTGCCATACCTTTAAAGCGAGGGACCGCATGCACTTGCAACAACTGTTGCGTTGATAACGTCACCATTTTCCTATTTCAAATATCTTTAAAAAGTTAATATGTAAAGATTTGACCTTGATTTTGTCAGAACCTTTCAACTGAATTTGTTCAAAGCTAAGGCTAATGTTTTTCCTTGAATAGGAATCGAACCTAAGTTGTTTTGATTCCTACTTTTTTGTGTATTTTAAAGATAAGTGTTGCTCTTTTTTATCAACAGCGAAATAAAATATAGCTTTAATTTATTTATTTTTAGGATACGTTTTATGATCCTGAAGACGTTGATCCAAACAATTTAAAACTTCAACTTTTTACCGTAGATTTAGAACCGTTGCCAAGTGATCATTGGTTACAATTTGATACTAAAAATAAGGAATTTTATGGTGTCCCAAGTCCTAGTGATTTTGCACGTATGCAATATCAATTAGTGTGTGAAGATACTGGAGGACTTACCGCAAGTGATACTTTGATTGTAGAAATTCATCCATCTCAACAATTAAAGTATAATGTAGAATTTAGTATGACTGTGGAAGTAGATTTTGACACATTTGTTAAAAGTCCTAGTATGAAGCGTAAATTTGTCGAAAAACTACAAAGACTTTTTAATGATGATAACAATAATAATATACATTTAGAATCATTTGCTAAAGGAAGTTCGTTTACAAAGCCGTCAACCGTTATAACATGGTATAATAAAACTTTAATTAAAGATGAGTGTCCGTGGTCGGAGTTAAAAAAATTAGAATCTATCTTAATTAACAACGAGCGCAGTATGTCCAATCACGTTTACACAACAATGGAAGGAGATTTTGTTGTAATTGCGTTCAGTATTCAACATATAGGAGTGTGCAAAATAATAACAACTACACCAACACCCCCAACACCTCCAACTCGCCTCCCTGAGATTATCATACCAATTGATGAAGGTATGCCTCAAGAGAGCAATGATGATTATTTAGTGACATTTATAGTACCAGCTGTGATTATAACCGCCATGTTATTGCTTGCTGCTGTAGCAGCCTGTGTTTTGTATAGAAGACGTCGTTCTGGTAAAATGAATTTAGAAGAAGATGGGCGTCAAAGTTATGGTAATAAAGGAATTCCTGTAATATTTCAAGAAGAATTAGATGAGAAACCTGAACCAGGCACAAAAACTCCAGTAATTTTAAAAGATGAAAAACCACCTTTAGCCCCACCTGAGTATAGCAAAAGTGGATCTTTGAAGTTAACAACAGATGATTCGGAACCATACCAACCACCTCCACCATTCACCCGAACTCAGGATAATGGAAGGCAACCGCGTCCAAAACCAACCCCAACGTATAGAAAACCACCACCGTATGTACCTCCTTAACAAATACAATTCCAGTTTTACCAGCAATAAGCTCCCAACTAGTTGCACTGCCAATTTTAGTTCAAATTAATCTGATTTTTTTTATTTTTGGCATTAACGTAAGCACTGATCTTCAAGGCAGTGCATATCAAGTAGTGATATTTACAAAATTATACCAAATGGATTTATACAATTTGGTAGTGAAATAATATTTTTCACAAAGATACTCATTCACTACTCAAGGTTGATAAAAAAACAGTTTGTAGTAGTGAAGATATATTTTGCATGAATTTTAGTTTGGTAAGATTTTACATTTGGTAAATAAATTCTCAATAAATTTGTACTTACAAATAATTGAGGCTGAACAATTATTTTTTAATATTGTAATAAGTGGATCTGTGTAAAGATTATTATTTGAGACTTCATGACAAATAACCGAAAATTTTGTAAAAGTGATTGCAAAAAATCCACTTTTCAAAATTTGTAACTCTGTAATATATTTCTGTGTATCTCTACAATGTACTGATAAGTATACTGAATTTTTTATAACTTTTTATGTACTTTTTTATATTTACATATGGCTGTTCATTTTTTGCTTAAATATTATGTTTAAATTGTAAATGTCGCATTTTTACTTACGTTCATTAACATTTTTTGTTATGAATAGAATTTTATAACTCTAGCGACATTTAAAAATTAAACAAAAGTTTGTATGCATTTTTTTAGTGATTAATTTGTATCTGTATTAGTTTTTATAATTAAAAAAATACTATTTATAACATAAGTTACCATACATATTAGCTAAGTATTAAAACAAAAACTGTTGATACTGACACAATCTATTAACCAAACAATCCTATTTATGGATATAAATGAAACAAATGCATAATCACACAACATAATCATTATATACATTGCGTGATCAAAATACATTTCCAAGATATTATGTACATTTAATTGAGAACAGTATTTTGATACAAGCGCATTATCATTTTATTAATAAAACCAAGTTTTTTAGTCTCCCATATCATTCTTACATTTTTGTATTAACATGTAGTAGCATCTGACAAATATAATACCATAAAATATTTGTGATTAAAATAATTGTATTATTTATTTCCTTTTGTTATAACTTATACTCGTTTGGTATATGGTCTGTATATGTACAGGCTGGCCAGATTTCGAGCAAATTGTCAGTAAAGTACATGAGAGACTAGAGATATACAATATGTCATGGATTGGATTTGAAAAGTTACCTTCTGTGACTTATTAATTGTTTTCTATCTCTTTTGTTCGCTATCCTACAATTTAACAAGATACTGAAACAGTACGGAAGGAATAATTTATATAATTTTTAGCGTAGATTACAATGGTAGAGTCAAAAATGAAATATAGTGCATGGTTTTTGGTTTATGGCATAAAGTTATGTTTCATTAATGGAAACCATATGGTATTTTTCCCGTAGAAAAGTTTGTTTCTTGTGCTTTTAAAAAATGTGAACAGGATAATATTAATTTCAATAACTAAAAGTTACTGAATAAATACTGGTGTAATTGATATATTTTAGGGCGGCCTGGTAGTAGGGGAGAGTTGCCTATATTGAACCACTTTTGGAAAAATCACTATAACTTGAAAAAAATAAGCAAATGTTTTATTTTAAAATTCTAATACAAACTTAGTACCATAGTAAAACTTTGTGAGCAGTAAACAAAATGTCCGGGAAAAAGAATTTCAGTGCATAATTGATGTTTAAATATTTAACTGTAAGAGTTCAATTTAGGATATCGGCCTCTTTAATTGAACCATCTAGTTCCTAAATTATTAAAAGACACCCTTAGTGTACAAAAACTATTTTATTTTCTCTCTTAAACACAGAAACAGATTATTAAGAGAGCAACGAAACTTAAGAAATATTTTACCCCAGATGAGGACACAAATTATTTTTACGTTTAAAGCTGACAAAAGGAACAATAATTCTGAGGTAGAAGAATGAATGCCTCAACTCAAATTAGGAAATTTGTGAGCAGAAATCACAAATAAAGTCGTTGGCATCTTCTTCAACTCCCGCACACTGCTCGTGCCCATTTTAAACACTTTTGGCACCAAACCCAACCTTTTAATTAATTTAACACTTGCTTTTTCCAGGGCTGATTTATCTCGTTCCGGCACTTTTGGTTTACGTTTACTCTTTGGTAGCGACTTCCTCGTTTTTTCCTAAAGGTCTTTTTTGTAAGGTGTACTAGTAAGTTCTACTGCAACAGCAGTTTTTTTTATTCTTCTCTTTTTGAACATCCTTGCTTGTTCCAGGGGCAGGTGTCAATTCAGTCAGGCTTTGGTTCAGTTTTTCTGGAGTAATTTCTCCCAGTACCCTGTTGTAATGGCTAGCAACTTCCGGCATACATGGAGAGATGGTTTCTGGTTGAGAGGTGCAGCTTGAACTAGGTTGATGAGACATAGCAACCACTACAGCAACAACCATTAATGCGTTTTTCTCATTGGTTACATGTCTTGCACGCATACGTTTTGTATAATTAACGCTGCCTATTGTTTTAAACCCCCTTTGAGTCTTTCGAAGCTATACAGTCCCTGGCCAAATTATTAGATACACTGTATTTTTTTAATAATTTATGTTTCTTAAGAGTTTTTATGCAGTAATTGTATATTTAAACTACAATATTATTGGTGTTTATTTAAAAGATGTGTTGTAGACTACCCATTTGTATTTATTTTTAATATATGGCAACACTGTATTGACAAAGTGATACATGAACGTAAACAAGTACAAACCTGTATCAGACGCGATCGGAATCGCGTGAGGTACGGACGTGTTTATGTGGCTTTATGGACTGTGATTGTGTGTTTAACAGTTTTATACTACTCAGTTATTAGTTTATTTTGTATGCAGTGTTTTAAAAAAATAATTGGACTATTTTCATTATGGGTAGAAAAGGCGATCTTTCACCATGTAAAAAAGCTGAAGTGAAGGCCCTTGTGAATGCGAAAATATTTACAAACCGGCAAAAATCACGAAGAGTGAAGGTTTCTGAAGCTAGTGTACGATGCATAAAAAAGAAAATTGAGTCAGGTGAGGAATTAAGCCCGAAAAGAAAGAAAAGATGCGGTAGAAAACCAACTTTCACTCCACGGTCAGAGAGATGTTTGGAGAAAATCTGTCTAGAAAACAGATTTGCTACCACAAAGGTGATAAAATCACAACTCCAGGATGCTAGCGTAAATGCTTCTGAGTGCACTTTTCGAAGAAAATTGAAAGAATTAGATTTTAAGGCCTGTCGCCCCGCCAGGAAGCCCAAGTTAACAGCACTAATGAAAGCAAAGCGCCTGAAGTGGGCCAAACAATGGCGAGAGAAAGATGTGGACTTCTGGAGATCGGTAAGATATTGTAATCTAATAAAAAATTGATACATTATTATTATACAGGTCTGCTTCAGTGACGAAAGCACATTCGAAATTTTGCAAAATAAAGCTCTGTATGTGCGTCGTCGTCATGGAGAAAAGTTTCATCCTGACTGTGTCGTTCCAACGGTTAAACATTCCACCAAAGTGATGATTTGGTCAGTCATCAGCGGCAAAGGCACTGGACGTCGGTACGTCGTTAAAGGGATAATGAGGCAAAATCAGTACAAAGAAGTATTACAAAATCGGTTGATTCCGCAGTTCAGTGAATGGTTTCCAAATGGGGAACCATTCACTTTCATGCAAGATGGAGCTCCCTGCCACACTGTTCGGTCTGTTAAAGCTTTTTTGGCAGAAGAAAACATCCCTCTATTGGATTGGCCGGGTAATAGCCCCGATATGAACCCAATTGAAAATGTGAGGGAGATGATGAAAAGAGAAGTGGCTAAAGATGTGTCCACCAACAAAACCCAGCTCCTAGAAAAGATTATTCATGTGTGGAATCATCATACTCAAATGCAGGAGACAGTACAGTCTTGCATTGATAGCATGCCGCGCAGAATTAAAGCTTTGATAGCGGCTAAAGGTGGCTCAACTAAATATTGACTTTTACTTACATTATTTTCACTTTTCTTTAAAACTTAATAAACCTATGATTATTTGGTCATTGATTGGATAATATAAAAATTAAAAAAAATCAATTTAAAACAAGAACGGTACAATATCACTCGGTAATTAATATTTTGCATGAAATCCTGCAGTGCGTCTAATAATTTGGCCAGGGACTGTAGAACCCACAGCATGTTCAATATTACTGGGTTCTGACAGGTAACACCACCTTCTTGACCCATCTGGCGGTTCTACAGCAGTAGAGGGAGCAAATAGGTGAACACTGAATCTATTTCGACTAGGTTGCCACTTTCCCGCTCCCATAAAAGTATTTTGGCTTATGCCTGCAGTAGCATAAGTTCTACCTAACAACCCACCAACGCTGTAGACTGTTACCGACTGTCCTACGTGAGTTCACAACCATGATCTTGTTCCTGAACATACTAATTTTGCGGAGGCTTAAAAAACCCCATGTCGAGCGTTTGTAACCGGTGCGCCATATGTTTACGTACAAGTTCCGGTGCATAGCGCTTCTTTTTACATATAAGCATCAGTGAAATGTAAAGCCCTGCAGCTTTGCAACAACAAGCCATAGTGGTGTTGACGCCTTTCTCACCACTGGCGATTCCACTAACTTATCGTTTTCCTTTTCGCGATACAACCTTTTGCATTTTATTTTGGACGGATTTATCAACATTGAATGTTGTATTCGCCGTAATTTTATATTTGTCAACAAGGGTTTCTAGAATATCAAAAAACTGCATAACTTCTCTCTCTCTCTCTCTCTCTCTCTACCTTGAGCTCTGGTAAGTGATGTGGACTCCGGTTGGCGAACTGATAGTTCTGGGTGTCTAAGCATGAATCCATAAAACCATTTTTCCGGCGACTTTTTTTCTCGGTTGCACCGATGGGTCAATTTGTACTTTTCTGCCAGCTGAAAAGATAGTCGCCGTATATGTGCACTGGTAAATCCGTATGGCATTTCTTCAAATTGAACAATATATTTTACTAGAGTTTTTCACTTTCCGATGAAAAAACACACTTGGTTCCCAGTTTTTCACATTGTCGTTGGCGTGTTTGTTAGTACCTATCACATTCCTGAGAAGGGTGAATTTATTAATATTGTACCTTCGAGCACATTCATTTAAACCTACTTCTTCTTCTTTGTATACTCTGATAGCCAGAGCCATGTCAGCTTCTGTCCAAAATCCGTACTTGTTCCGCTTGGACGTCTCCTGAAATAAGCATCATAAATTGAACCGGTTCAATATAGAAAACCACAATCGGTTCAATATAGGCAACAGCGTATCGTTTAATTTTTCTAACCACACTTTTCTAAGGAACAATAATAGTTCTAGGTCGAAATTATGGGAAAGTCTGTCTAAGAATATGGTACACATGTCTACAAAAGGGAAAACACTGCTATTTGCTTGGAGCATATTTAGTTCACTAAGTAAGATGTGGAAAAGTTGCATCAGAAGAACTACAAAAACACTGCCAATTACAAGCTATATGTCGCCAAACTGAATGACATCTGAGATTGCAGGCCAGGCCAATGCTGAAGTTTGGTTTTCTACCGATAGATAGCGCGAGGATGCTATATGCTTAAAATAGCTACGAGGTGCAATTTATGTGTCGGTTCAACATAGGCAACCTTCCCCTATGCTGCATTTTCTAAGGTGACCATTTATGGAAAAAGGAAATATGGGACATGTACGCATCACCCAAAGAGTCATAAGTAAGATGAAGAAGTAAGGAAAATTATGAGTTTTTATGGTTTCTGGTTTAAGTGACAAATGCAGTGGTTGTTTATGATATGTTTTAGGCGTCCTATGTCATAATGTAAGTGTCAAAACAAAATTAAAAAATCTATTTAATTCTATATTTTACATCGGTTTCACTTTCTCCTGGAAGATCTTGAACTTCCAGAAGTTTTACTTGAATGTCTTATTTCATAAAATATCTTACGAGTATGGGACTAATTTTTCCGATCCCGTCATTTGAAAAATCGGTATAGATTGTTAGAAAATTGACCGTACCAAGATTATTTTATATGGAGCTTAATCCTTCATTTCTGAAATGTTACACACAATACTTTCAGATTTGGTCCTAGCATATGCAAATTTTTGGAAACAAATTTTTGTTAGTTTACTAGTGCAACCTGTAGAACGATAGGAGTAATTGTGGATCACGTTGTGGTATGACCAAGTACATTCAATCGCAGCTAGCGTTTGTTCTTCATTTCCAAATGTGTCCTTAGGAAAAAAAGACTACACTGCTGCTACTAGAAGCAGGAGTATTTGCCTTTTTGTGCTCGATTAATGTGTCGATATGTGTTGAACAAATATCCGTCTTTCCATCAAGTGAAAACTACACATTTTAAGCATTTCATGTCACTATCTGAGGTTGCCTTTTAATAAATGGATATTCACTTTCCAAATCTGTATTAAATGTACACTTTCTTTTTAGCATTTTCTGATTTTCAACCGTCCTAGATGCACACTACATTAAACCATTATTCTTTTAAAAACCTTAACTAACGAACTAGTTACACTAGATTTATTTCCACACACCGGTATATTTATTTACCACACGTACAAGACACCGTCGTAAGCAAATTCTTTTCTGGCCAGACTTGATATATAATACTGCCTCATAAGCAGGATCGCCCGTAATTTATTTAAGCCACGAAAAGTGCTAGAAAGGTCTTTTAAATTGTCCAACTTGTGATGTCATCCCATTGTGTCTTATCTGAAGGTGGCGCTATCTTTTTCGCACTTTCTAGACTTTGATTCATTTTTTCTAAACAATGAAACGTCAGAAACTGGACAAAAAATAAATACGAAACATTTACGTAATTTATTAAAATAATTATGTATACGATATGATGTGTTTAAAAAAGGAACTGTCCCGTATAATACGGGACGAATGGTCGCCTTACATCTGTGACATCTGTTGTTTTCTATCTATTTTCATTTGTTCGCTATCCTTCAATTGTCAATTTTGCCATATTTATAAAAATTGTTATAACTCGCTTATTTGGCGAGATAGAAAAATAATACTGAAGATGTTATTTAAGTAATTTTTAGCGTAGATTACGATGGTAGAATCAAAAATGAAATATAGTGCAAGTTTTTTTATTTATGACATTAACTTATGTTTTTTTTTGAATTGGAACCATATAGCATTCTTCCCCATAGAAATGTTTGTTACTTGTGCTTTTCAAAAATGTGAGCATGATAATACTATTGTGAATAACTAAAAAGTTAGCGCATAAATACTGGAGTAAATATTTTAAACTGCAGTAAATGTGCTGAGTTCTTATGGAAAATCTCAGTTTTTAATCCTTCCTTGTAGTTAGTTTAAATACCATTGAACTTAAAAGATGGCGACTGAGTCAATTGTAGAAGAATGCCGAAATATCATTGTTAACATAACATAACAGTCACACCATTCCCTAGCAAAACAAAACCTGCCTCGTTTATGTAGAAATCTTCCTTTATGCTTCCCTACCCAGCATACCACCCTAGCTTCTGTAAGATTCATTGTCTCTGACATGCCCGTTCATTTTTAAAACTGCTTAACTTTCCTTTATCATACATTCTACTGCATTAAGTTTTACGTTGCCTTCCAGGCCCGGCATTACCTCTAACTTCACCCACATAGATCTTTGTTAATCTTGCGTTGTTCATTCTTTTAATGTGATAAAGCCGACGTAGTGTACTACTTTTATACTACTTATTATCGTCTTTTATTCGCCACACTCCTTCAATACACACTCATTCTTCATCTCCTCGTTCTACCGCATGTGCTTCTCAGGAATCTGATGTCCACGGCATTTATTTTTCTTTCGTACTTTTTTATCATACCCATGTCTTACTTCGATACAGTACTGACGGGACAAACACGTCACTATAGATTGCTCGTTTCGCAGCTACGCTCATACCTTCGTTTTTCATTATCGTCTATATACTTTCAATCGCGTTCCTTCCAACATTGAACCGTCGTTCAATCTCGCCATCCGTTCTACCATCTGCAGCGGACATTCCACCCAGATATACCAACTCGTCTACTCTCGACTCTCCTTATCACTTTCTCGATTGAATACGTTTACCTTTAGGTTCAAGCTCTCATGCTCTTAGACTATATCAAACTTCCCCAAAGCAGTTTGTAGCGCTTGCGCATTCTCGATTAGAGTGACTGTGCCATCTGCATACACCAGAACTCGTACGTTTACGTCACTAACCGTTACACCATTTGAATTTGTATACATTGAACAACTACGTTGACAGTACAGTCTTGTCACACTCCGTGCTCATTTCAAAGTATTCACTCACACCTCCTCTCACACTAACACTGCCCGGCTACCATTATATACTACCCTTACTCCGTTTATTAGATCTTTAGTTATGCCATATTTGCTTAATATTTCCCACAGGTTCTCCCTATTCACTCGGTCGTATGATTTCTTCAAATCTACAAACGCACAGTACAGCTTCTTTTTTACACTTAAGCACTTTTTGATCATCCGCTGGAGAGTAACTATCTGATGAACACGGGTATGAAGGCACCCTGCACATCCCAAATCTTAGTTTATGTAGTTCCTCGTACTGTAAATACTTTACCAGGTACACTGACCAGACTTATTCCTCTGTAGTTTATGCAATCACTATTTTTCCCTTTACCCGTTTACAGTGGTACAATGATCGCGCTCATCCAATCACTCGGCACTTTGCCACACTTAAGGCATATGTTGAATAGTTCACACAATCTTTGCATAAATTTTGCTGATTAATTTTCCTAAGGTTTAAAGCAATCGAGAATATATTTGGAAAATTACATGCAATCATCCAAAGATTACATAAATATATTCCAAGGATCAAGAAAAAGTGTGATTTACCCAATATTTACGATATGGCGAATTAAATAAGAATGTTGAAAAATATGAGCAGAACATAAATTTAATAAGTGACGTATTTTTAGATACGTTCATGTGTCCATTTGTTCCTGTAAAATTACACGGTAAGTCAAATAAAAAAAGAAATAATATTGAAAACAGTTTTTAAAAAAATGCTGAAGCAAAGCTACTATATATTTACTTTTCAGCGTAGATTACGATGGAGTACCCTGCAGGTAAAAACACATGTTAGGGTTTGAGTAGTAGGTGTACGCTTAAAACTGCTTTACTAAAGGGGCGCCGATTCTTAATGTAAAAATGTCACTAGTTTAGTAAGTAATTGTGTCGGTACAGACCGCGATCAAAAGATATCTTTGTTTGGTACGTTAAAACCCGAGACGCAACTGCAGGGTTTGTTACGGACGAATGCATATTTTTAAAATTAAGATGTGCAATAGTTAATATGAAACTGTTCCAACGTAAATTAATCGGCGGAAAGTTAATTACAGTTAGAATGTCAATCGAGCCAGATCGATTTGTAAACCATTGTCTTTAAAATATTTCGGACGTGTACATTTTCTTTTGAATTAGCCAACACTAATTTGTCTTTTCTTTCGAGTGTAAGTTTTAACCTGTTTTTCAAATATTAATGTATAAATAACAGTCACACTTGAAGTTAAACCGCGTATGTTAACAATTTGTGTGATCAATTAAAGCGTAAGTAGGTATTTTTATATATATTAAGGCAGGCAGCGAATGATTCTATAAGCCTATATAACCTATTAAAAAATCGAGCATTGCCTTTGCAAAGGTATCTTATTCGCACGCGGGCTTCTTAAGCTACAAGCTGTTAAAATGAAAGCCAGTACAGGGCTCTGGTATTGGTGTGGATTAGCATTGTTGGTGGTTGTTTATATTTATATTTGTGTAGAGGTAAAGCGCCAGCGAGCGGGTACATGATACCGCTCTGGCTATTAATTGTAATGTGCAATTGCCGAGTGTGTACACACTCCCGGGTTCAGATGACATCAATTTTTTTTGTTTTTATTATTGTATAGATGAATATGTAACCTGAGAAAGAAGCGCTGTATTTTTCAAACGCCCTCATATTTATATATCGATCACGATGTGGTGTTCTATTTATAATTAAAGTAATTATTTGTCTGCGAACTAATTTCTCTTTGTATGTGATTCATTGCATTTTGACTTATGGATTTTGTGCTTTAGTGGTCACTAAACAATTGTGTACGTATAAATTCCTTGTCTATTTTCTTTGTGCTTGCCTTTACCTTATTATCACCTGTGCAATTTTACTGTTGTTGTGTTTTATACGTACCATAATAATAATTTGCTTTATTGTTTAATGTGCTTATCTACGTAAAGACCGAGATGATTGGTTTTAAAGGGCCACATGTTTGATATTACGATTTTTATTGTGATTTTTATTTTAATTATGACGCACTTGTGGGTGTGACTACCTGGGGTTTCCTTTTTTATTATTGTGTTTCTGTCTTACTAAACTGCTTTTAATTCATTCCCTCTTAATCTTATAATTTTGTACGCACTTTAACCTGATTTAATGGTGTTCTGTTATATATTTAACCCTTTCTTTTTTTGTTGAGTTATTTGATTTATTAATGTACTTGTGCAATTACTTATTTATGAATAAAGCAGGTTTTATTGGTGGTTCTTTCCCACAATAGTATATTAACGGGCTGAACCACCGCTGCGTAAAGCTCGTTGATTTTAATTTGAGTAGTTTCATTTTTTTTACCTGCCCCTCATAATGCAACACGTACCTCATCCAGCCTATCTAATTCAGATAGCACAACGTACCTACCACTAGACGGCCACTTATGTTGATCAGATTTGAGGTTTGCGAGTAATTAAATATCAGACTTGTAAATAAATTATTAATTATTGCCTGAAAAGTCAAAGTAAAGCAGGCCATTAATTTGAGTAATAATAACATTATTGTCAGCCAAGTCAATATAAATCACTGGACGATTGTTTTGTTCTTGAATTTCCATTATTTCAAATAAGTTCAAATTACGCTTTTCAAGATAGGGTACCTGGGGGACGCTACAACCCCAAATGAGATTAATTACAGGTTTCTAAGCTATGACATAAATTTTGTTTTTTGTTTAATAGGAATTTTTATGGTATGCTAAACTAATCTCCAGCTAACTGGAGAGAACTGCCAGATTTTTTTGCAACCTTCCCCTGGCGTAAGTATTGCTTTAAACGGACCTCCTCTTCAGACATTGATCTTTCAATAATCGAAGTTATCTTGAAGGGTATGGAGTTATACATTCCCAAAAAACATAATCGCGTAGGTTATGCCCGTTCCCAACCATGCTTCAATATGACGTGCACAGATGAATTATCTCAAAAGCATAAATTCTATACCAAACGGAAATCAAATAAATCTGTTGATAATAACGCGGACTATATTGCCGCAAGGAATAGTTGCAAACGCACCATTACCAAGACCAAAACGATGTTTCAAGAACGCAAATGCAAAGAACTAGTCTCATTTGGGTAGTCGTAAATTTTGGTCATTAGCTAAAGCCATCAGTAAAAACTTTAGTACATCTTCCTTTCCTCCCATGGCGTCTCGCGGCCGAGCTGTAGTAGTTGATCCTGCTGAAAAAGCTAACCTATTTATCGATTAACTTGAATCCATGTCTGAATGGTTCTGGCAAAATTGTGCCAATCTACTGTCGATACAAGCTCCTAGAATCAATTATCAATAAACTTGACTCAAACAAGGCGACTGGCCCTGGCGGTATTCCAGCTATCGTCCTTAAAGAATGTTGCTCCGAGCTAGCACCTGTATTTTCCTAACTATATTCGATCTCCAAGTCATCTGGAGAGTTTCCTTCATTGTGGAAGTTGAAAAATGTCCAACCTATTCCTAAAAAGGGCAACAAAACCGATCCCTCAAACTATTGACCAATAGCTATCACATCCATTCTATCCAAAATCACGGAAGAAGCTATCAACCACCAACTGATTTTGTTCCTCGAGTCCAATAAACTCCCAAACGACCGCCAACATGGGTTCAGACAGAGTCGTTCAACGAGTGATATTCTTTCATGTCACCCAACTTTTGAGTAACACATTAGAAAGGTCCGGTGAAACAGTCGTAGTAGCTTTAGATAATTCAAAGGCTTTTGACCAGGTTTGGCACAATCTGATACGCTGATTAATTGGATCTCCAGCTTTCTTGACAAAATACGTATATGCGTTGTCGTCGATTCCTTCTCTTCGAAAGAAATCACTATTAACGCGGGGGTATCCCAAGGATCAATGATAGCTCTTAGACTTTTCCTGCTGTACATAAATGACCTCATTTCTTTAACAAATAACCCGATCCATTTGTTTGCAGACGTCAGTACTCGACATTGCAGTTCTCTTCAGTTTTCCCACATCAATAAATCTAGTCAGGAAGTTAAACTGATAATGGCAGTCTCAATGAAAGGTGCCTTACAACGTATCCATGAATGGGGAAGGAATAGTCTACTCACGTTCTACGCCAACAAAACCCAATGTTACCTTGTGTCGGCCAAGAAAGACCAATCATTTCCCGCTGTAAATATGAATGGCTTAGATCACAAGTTTTCAAACTCTATTTCTATGTTAGGGATGTACGTATCATCGAATCTTTTATGGGTTGACCACCTTTTGTCAGCCAGCAAAACAGAAACTCTGATTATCCGCGTTTACCACAATATGACGACTTTAAATTTGAGGTTTTGCGATTGTGATGTCTTGGATAGTTCGCTGTGAAACCTAAAACCAAATACATCTTGATGTGCGCACAAAAAGGCGATTTAAGTTATTACTTATTTAAAATATATCCGATACCATTACGATAAGTTCCCCACTACTTTTCCCCGTTGCACTATTTTTAAAGTGCTTATAGAACCTTAAAATTTGCATTTTTGTACTCTTCGCTATGACTTTGGGCATTTTCTCAACAAATGATTATTAATTCAATATGAGACTTGATTATCATATAGGTACGTTACTTAAGAAGGCAACACACCACGGTTACTTTTGGCAAGTGGGAATACCACCTCAGAGAAATAAAATAATTACCCTCTCTAATAAGACGGAGTATATATTTAAAATCTTTGTTAAAGGAGGGCCAACATGTGCGTTCATTAGAGGTACGTTCTGTTTATGTTTATAAACTTCGTATGCTTCCAAAACATTTAATTTTTATTTTTTATTACAAAAATAAAGTGATTATTTACTACTAGATGTTTGGCATAAGTAGAAGGGTTTCAGCTTCACCCCCTCCCCCTTTTTGAATTATGACTCCTAAAAAATACCCTGCCATTGGTTAGATTTTGCTCATTAACAAACCTGGCCTAGATTTTATGGTAAAGAATTTTTGTACAAACTCAGACTGTGATTGAAGTGCAGTGGCGTGTCCGGCATCTTGTCTGACATTTTGGGGCGAGGATTGTCGGCTATGTTGTTTTGGCGGCTATTTTTGTAATTGGCACGAGATTTCAAATTGTATTCGAATAAGAGGGCCCTCATACTACATCGTAAAACAGATATAGGCTTCCCAAACTTATTCTACAGTCTTTACCCCTTTCTCGGGTCTTCGTCCCTTGCCAGGCCCTCTGATTGTTTGTGACGTCAACTAGTGGTGTATTTTTAAAGCTAATGAATGCTTCCTGTAATCGTGGCTCCACCTAGTAGTAAATTTTTAAAGGTAGATTTGATTGTTTGTGACGCCATCTAGTGGTGTAATTCAAAAACTAATTAATGTTTTCTGTAATAGAGATTGATCGTGGTTTCACCTAGCGGTATATTTTGTAAAAGTACATGCAGATCCCTGTAATCGTTAGAGCGGGAAATTTGAAATGTTATTCCAATAAGGGGGCCCTCATATTATCTCATAAGATAGATATCGGTCACTGAGACTTGCTCTTGGCCGTTAGCCCCCTTGGCAGGCCCCCGGACCTTTTGTGACGCCATTTACCGTTGCATCTTTAAACTAATAAATGGTTTCTGTCATATGGGCTGATTATCGCTAATCCAATTTGATGTTTACGTTCAAGAAGCAAAAGCACTAATGTGCGAAACCAACGGTTCGGTAGTTGTCATCATACAAACCTAAGTGTGTTTTTCTTAATACAAAACATATTTCATCAAGGACGTGGACAGAGATATTTCGCTCAACGCTCATTACACAATTTTGTTTAAGAATCCGCGTGACAGAGCTCAGATACAGCATTTAGCAAGACAGATTTCACCTGACAACTCGAAATTTTTAGAGGCTGCGTACCAGAACGCCACTTCAAAGTCACACGGGTATTTACTGTTCGATTTAAAACAGAATACACTGGGCATGTTACGATATAGAACAAATACATTCGGGCCGCAATGGATTTAAACCTCACAGTCATAAAGATTACATGATATACGATGGCTGACGTTTTAATCGAAAACACCGGTATCTTTGAGGCATAAACCAGATTAAGTAAAAGTCAACGTGACGCTTTATTGAAAGGTTTGGATAGTAAGCAGGCGGAATGTATCTGCTAGTGTGCACACAACATTTGAAAAGGTCGTGTACCTCTGTCAAGTGACCAGAAGCAGCGACTTTCTCAACATAAGCACATTTTAAGAAGCTTGGCACAGATAGGCGAATCTACAAAAAGAAAGAAACATTTCCTCGTACAGAAACACGGTGCATTTCTACCACTCCTGTTAGGAACATTACTTGGCGGAATTCTGAGTAATTTGTTTCAATAACAACTATGGAACACAACCTGAAGAAGATGATTATTCTACCGTTGGATTTTATACAACGCTTGCAGGCCCCAGATGTTACACAAAACAATACTTTAGCGCAGCTAGGTAACGATTTGGATAAAGTTTTAAAACCAAAATGACTGACCATAACAAATGGCAGCAGTACAACCAAGTTCTTCAAAGATATCTACACTTTTCCAATCAGTTACGACAACCTGCTGGCATAACAATCAGCGATGATGCTGATGATAGAGATTTACCGGAACGCAAAGGTCTGGCAGACGACGAAATAGTATCAACGATTCCGGCTACATATAGGAAGAAAGGTGCAGATTTCTTGCGTATACTGAATACGGGCGGTAATGTATTTTGGGATAAAAGGAGTACTGTCACAATAAAAGGCGAGATCATCCCTCATTCCAACATTATCGATCTGGCCACGAAACGTTAAGGCAGCGAAAAACTATAAACCCGCATGGCTGGCAACAGTTTGTGACGTACATTAAAGAAATAAACATACCACGAGAGCTTATCGGAAACACCCGAAGACGTGATGCTGTTGTACATTGAACGGACCTTTACAACTATAGGTGAGAATTACGATGCCGATAGGGAATCCCGGGAAACACTGAAAATAATCTCTCGAACAAGAAGACCTTCACTAGATTGGGATACGTGGCGGTCATAACATGGATGTTGTATACTATGATCCCTCGTATCAGGCACCTTTAGCTGTAAAAGTTAAATATGGTGAAGTGAAAATTGGCTGCAGACATAGGAAACTTGTACGGTGCATATACCAATCAGAAAATAGTTTCCGCGCAATGGATATATTGTGAGCAACCTTTACGAGTTGTGGCAAGCGGATCTTTGTGATATGAGAATTTTAATTTAACATAATAGTGGATACAATTACATACTAACGGCTATTGATGTGTTTAGCATGAGGGCGTGGGCGAGACCTCTTAAAACGAAGACAGTCGCATCTGTCATTGAAGCATTCGCCTGTTATTTTTAAAGAATGTGACAGTACACCGGCAAATCTACAGACGCATAAGGCAAAAAGTTTTTGGCGGTCAGTGTACAAATCTTTTTCAATAAACAAAATATCAATTTCTATGTAACAAATAACCATGATGTAAAAGCATCAGTAGTTGAAAGATTTAATAAAACATTTAAGACAAGGATGTATTATTTCACCTACAAAAATTCCTGCAGGTATACTAATGTAGTCCAAAAACGTGTGACTGTTTACAATAGCCCTCATTCAAGTATAAATAATGATGTAAACGATGAGAATATTTTGGAAGTGTGGAATAACTTGTACGCGAAAGGCACAGCACGTGACGCTAGATATAAAGTCGGTGAATATGTCAGAATTGCCAGAACTAAGTACACCTTTGAGAAGGGATATGAAACGAATTGGAGTGAGGAAGCTCTTACAATTAGTGAAGTGCTAAGTTTACCTTTACCTTTTACGAGGAGGAATTGAAGGTTGTTACGTTTGATAACGACATCCTATTCAAAGTCGATAACAGTTTACCAGAGATGGGCCGTGGGCGACATAAACAATACATGGTCAAGTGGCGTGGATACAGAGAGAAATTTAATAGTGGGGTGAGAGGTATATAAAAATTAAGTTTTATCTTACCTTATTGAGTAATAGTACTATGACGTATTTTCCTGGTAATATGACGTCAAGTTTTATTACACAACTACCAAAATGAATAAGATTAACGGGTTCATGGATTGTGGGCATATCAGTACCCTTGTTCTTTTGCCGCTGTAAGCTCATCAGGCAATTTAATTTATTATTGAACTGAGCCACTTCAAGGAGAAGAGGGCGTGCTAGAGGCGATATTAAAAAGGGCTGCATGATATTTTCAATACGACACACGAGAAAATCATTTATATTGAGAGCGGCTGGTATGTGTTACGCTTCGTTTCGGGAAATTATGTCAATACAGAAGAAATTGCCGACGAGCTAAATAATCACGTGCTGATAAGTAAATTGTTAATAATCGAATACAATAAGTTAACTAAGCGTGTCACTACGAAATTAAAAGTCCCGATCTCGCTATTCGGATTCTCACTACGTTGAGCCTCACAGTTGGAGTATCGTCCGTATCAGAACATAGCTATGGAACTAATACTACCACATTTCGCTAGTATATGAATAGGTTTACCAACCCAAATGTTTGTTTATTGCGACATTGGTGAACCGCAAATTGTGGGTGACATTTTATAACCGTTTATGCGCATAATAAAGATTACTTCAGAAAACTAAGCTTACGGGAGTCATAAAGATGTAGTTTTCTTGCCTGCACACTACATACCAGTAATGACACGGGAATTTGAAAACATTGAGATTAATATAAAAATATGGTGTAGGAAGCTGGTTATGTGGTATATTTAGTAGTATAATAATACCGCTATTTAAGTCTGGTGCAAAGGCTACTGGAAAAGAAGCTCTAAGGACAGGGACCAATATCCTTGGTGACGTCCTAGAGGATCGGCCTATTAAGGAGTCGTTTCAAGAAAGATTCACGAGGCAGGTAGAAATAGGTAAAATGATGGAGGATTCGGGCTCTAAATGAGTATGTTTGTCCGATAATAATCAGTCTCTAACGAAAGCTGCTAAGACGAAGAACAAACCTACTACGAATTGTATTTGTTTGCTTTACCGTCGACGCAGGGAAGTATCGAGAGTGGTGAATGGATATTTTACAGACCCTTATCAGCTCTGAGTGCAGACGCTCCAATAGAATTTGTAGTTCCTGGAAGTGGAAACGATTACATACATTTAAGTCCGACCATGTGGTACATCACAGTTAAAGTTATAAAGCAAGACGATACAGCACTTACTGACGCGGATGTTGAAGCACCGGTAAACAATTGGATGCATTCGATTTTCTCACAAGTGGAAGTTTACTTAAATGATAAGATGGTGTCAACCAAACAACATCTACGCCTACCGCTCATATATCGAAACGTTGCTAAACTATGGAAAGGAGGCCAAAATTACACATTTAGCTTGTATCCCATGGCACAATGATAGAACCGGGCAGATGAATACACTGGGACAAGCAAATAACGGTTTCTCAAAACGTCAAGTACTTGCAGCGACCAGCAAACAGATTGAGATAATTGGCCACGTGCACTCTGATTCGTTTAAGTAAGAAAAGTTTCTCGTAAGTGGTGTTGGGTTAAAGGCTAAATATGTACGATCAACAGATACCTTTAGCTTAGGCCTCCATTAGGCTAAAGGTATCTGTTGGTTCAACTTACAACGCGAGAATTATGGACGCTAGTTAACTGGTGAGACGTATACGAATCAATCCCACTATTCTAATTGCTTGCGCACGCTAATGCTTTGAAAACAACTGTTACCCTGTTAGAAGGACAGATGTAAAAGTACTAACTATGCCTGCAACAATCAGAAAGGAGGGGCCGTGTTATACAAAATGATCGATAAAGTGGCCTCCAGAATGATCGACAGACCCGCTTCGTAACCAATCAGAAACCAGCGGGCGGAGTCCATGCACCAATCAGTAACTAGGTGGCGTGGCCTACTCTCAGGGCCTCCAATCAGAACACTGTATGCGCGCGCATTTGCCTACCATCCAAGGGCTGAGGCCTTAATTAGGGGAGAAAATGTCACGTGACCATCCCCACACCCTAAAGACTGGGGTGGACTGCCAAAAAGGCCTTAATTAGGGGTGAAAATATCGTTAAGGGCTGAAAATTCCATCAAAAGGTTGAAAAGCGCCCCGGAAAAGAAGCCGATCCTCAGCCAAAAGGTCACTAATTAGGGGTAAGAATACCACCAAGAGTTGAAAATTTCTAGGACTTGAAAAATGACCCCGAAAAGAAGCCATAGGGGTGGGAAATGGGCACGACCACGTAGGCCTGACCTCCCCACCACTGATGACGACACATCCTCAGCTACCTTCTACCTCGATTACATTTAAAATGTGTTATTTGTTTTATTAAAATTTGATTGGTTTAATGGTATTGAAATTGCTCTGCACTAATGATCTATATGCTGCTAACATCGTGACATGAACCATTTGTATTAGTAATGTCTGCATGTGTAGGTTGTTTGAATATGGACAACTTAAATGTGTTCTGTGTATTAATGTTTATGTTTATATATAACAGATTAATGGCTTTAGTTTGGTGTGAATTTTATGTTAGGACGTGAATTGTTGATAAGAACTTATCAACAAAATTTGAACTATCAAAGCGATCTAAAATAACGAAATCAAAATACAATCTTATCAGAAACATTTAATTAAAAAATTGTATTATATTTATTTTCTTTAACTTTATTTCGTGGATTTCCATCTTTAATAGCACTAATGTTTTAAACTCAACGTAATTCCACAATTTATTTTATATAATTATTTATTTCTCTACCCGTTTCAATATAACACGTAGGTACCATTATCAACAGAATTAGTTACGATAAAAAATGGTTAAGGTGAAACAGCAAATTCGTCTGTTCATTAAAGGTACTTTTTGTTTCTGTTCGAATGCTTCCAAAACATCAAGTTTGTCTTTTTTATTACAAAATGCAATTTTTTAATGTTTTGTGAAGTCAAGGTGAATATTTACTATTAAATGTTTGGCATAATTTGATTTGTCTATGTCTTTTTATTTGTAACGTCTAATGTGTTCTTTGAATCTAATATCAAACATTGGTATTAGTTTTGAAAGCTAAATTGAGTAAATGTTTTTAATAGATAACTTGTAGCAAGCAACAAGCACCAAAACTATACGGTCTCATAAAAATCCATAAACCAAATATGCCCATTATAATAGTTCTTTATACCACTTAATCATATTGTAGCAAATAAACTAAACCACATCATAACAAACAATTTGAAGTACACATCAGAACATTCTATTAAAAATTGTTTAGAATCAATTAATAAACTACAAAACATAAAGGTACCACTAGATAATATACTTGTAGGTTTTAATGCTACTAGTATGTTTTCCAAAATACCACCTAAACAATGTACTTATGCGTTTGTTAAATCATTTTTTATTTAATAATTATTAAATTATTCTTATCTCTGTGTTAACCAAAATTATTTCACATTCAACAATAAGATTTATCTACAAAAAAATGGTTTACCAATGGGCAGTCCCATTTCGCCTAAGCTAATATCCCTATGGATAATTTAAAAGATTGAATTTTAAATGTTTTGTTAAGACTGTATTTTGGTTTCGTTATGTTGATGATATTTTATCATGTTTTGTTAGTTCATCAGATTTTTTTATTGGATTTTAATTAATATTAACAATTTTACATCCTAATATAAAATTTACACTAAAGAAAGAACAAACTAGAGTTAGTAATTTTCTAGATTTCAACATAAAAATTAATATATAGAACAAGTTTGAGTTCGACATGTTCAGGAAACCTACACATACGGGAATTACAATTCCAAACGTTTCATGTCACCATAAAACTCATAAGTTAGCTCCATATAGTTCACTAGTACATAGAGCATTGTCACTACCATTAAACGAAACACATTTCGATAAAGAAATGTCAATTATAAAACAAATTTGACAAGGAAATGGTTACATTTCGAACATAATCGACGCATTAGTTAAAAAACAAGATTCCTAATTATCTATTAAAAACATTTCTATTAACACAGAATAGACACAAAATAAATTATAACTTCGTATTATGGCAACATAGAAAAAGTAGCTCACATATTACAATAGAACAAGTATAAAGTAGCTTTCAAAATTAACCCCAATGTTCTTAAATGTCTGCCAAAAGTTCAACATTTGGAAGTAGGGTATTTATCAATGGAACTGCACATGCTGTAATTCTGTTTATGTTGGACAAACCATTAGGATATTAGATACAAAGAACACATTAGATGTTACAAATATAAACATATGGACAAGCCAAATTATGCCAAACATTTAATACATGTTTAATTGATCACCTTATCACTTGACAAAGCAATATTTACATTTTGTAATAAAAAAGGTAAATGAGATGTTTTACAAGCATTCGAAATTTATAAACATAAACAAAAAGTACCTTTAATTAACGAATAGGTTGATCTTATAGACTCACCTGTAATATATATTTTAAATATAGAATTATAATTAAGTTTTCTGTTTTACCTTTGAAACATTAGTACTGTTAATTATGGAATTTCAGTAAGGGCAAAAAAGATAAAATTAATCTGGGCCTACGGTTCGAGTTTTTGCATATGCACGTGTAGGGTCCAAATAATTACACTGTTGCATATGTACCGCATATTGCTTTAATTACACAAGGATAGGTTTATTTATGTTCAAAAAGTTATAAAAAGGTTTAAACGCGATTAAGCGAAGACTGAGGTTTTAAACATTTCTATCTTTAATTACCAAATTAGTTAATGCGCTAAAAAGTGAACTATTAAACAGTCATCGTTATTACAACGGTTATTGTGCTGCTGAATTATATTCTTTGATACCATCTCCGGCTATCTTTGCGAGAAACACTCGGTTCGCTCAATCACATCATCAGTATGCAGTACAAATCTCCACTTGTCGTACCAAACGGGCGCAATCCACATTTTTCTATACGGCTTCTAAACTCTGGAATGATCTCCCTAGTTCCTGTTTTCCTCTCACTTATGATATGAGAAAATTTAAGGTAGCTGTTCATAGGCATCTATTGGCAATTCGTTATCCCTCTATCCATCCTCCTAAGTATTCCTGAGTGCTTTAGCACGATAGGCCAAATTTAGCCTGTTCAGGTTCACAATCATAAAAAAATAGTAAAAAAGCTGTATCGTTGGTATATTTAGATTTCAATATTACTGTATACAAAATGTATGCAACCCAAGTTACATAGCTTAATATTTTCATTCATTCAGTTTTACAGGTAACTCCGCCAGGTATTCAAAACGGAATAATAATAATACGTGTCATACTTCGTTAGTAATGCCTTTGCCTTTGGCTTAGAAAGGTGTGCCTACAACTTTCACGATGTTTTTAAGTATTTTAGTGAAGTGCTAATAGTTAAAATTTAACAAAATGGGCTCAAAAATAGAATACGTGGATTCCTCACAAATATATGCAACAAGTTACGCTAGAAACTCGAAAGCAATCGGAGTGTTGTGGGCAATCTTTACAGTGTGTTATGGCATAATTGTTGTAGTTTCATTCATTACACCCGAATGGATCGGGAACGTTGAGGGTGAACTACCTGGAAAGATTGGATTATGGTCAGCTTGTCATGTGGAAGAATCTGGAGAGAAATGCAAGGGAAGAATTGATGAATTTATCAGTATACCAAATACTGCATTTTTAATTGCAACTGTATTTATTGGACTTGCAGTTATTGCAGCTTTAGTTACAATATGTGCTATGATTTTATTCTTTTTTTGCCATTCAACAACTGTTTATCATATATGTGCGTGGATACAGCTATTATCGGGTAAGTTCAATGCTAGGATTGTGCGTAAACCCGTTTTTATTTTTATTCCAAACTTAAGCGATTTGACACAATTTCACTTTTTAAGAACTAGTTTACATATAGCATGATTTTCCATCTACCTTAAATCCATTTTTCTGCAGTACGTAGGCGATTTACGTATATTTTTATAATTATTTATGTCAAGTTTTTATGTCAGGTTACTAAATACTTTTGTATGTATTTCGATGTTAATGGACATAATTATATATTCAGCATTTCCGTGTCAGTGTAATACTTATTATAAAAATGATTATGTGAAAATTTATTACGTTATCCCGTATGCTGATAATATGAAGAAACTTTTGTTATGCATTATGTAAAAATTCAATCACATTTACATGAAAGTATAAAAATGCCGTAATTTATTTACCTTTACTAATATGCAATATTTAATTACAAGGTTTCACCTTGATTGTTAAACATTTTTAAGCATTTAAAATGATTGTAATATACATAATTTTATTTTTGGCTTATTTTTGGTTGAAACACATTAACATACATAACATTTTTTATTATTTCGAAAGTAGGGTTTTTTTAATATTGCCTTTAACTTTAAAAATTAAAATCTTACATTACGCACTTAAAAATTTCCAAAGCCGTGAATTTTTTTTTATCGCGTAGAAATGTATAAAATAGTTATTGTGAAAAGTTGTACATGTATTACATTCCTGTTGATTTATCTAATGCGCTATGTTGCAAACAGTATGCATTAAGCATTGTGATATAAGTAACGCATTATTCATGTGTACCGATGCTTTAACGTCATCGCCTTTTCATGACATCACACATTACTATATTCACGTAGCACCTATGCGTCTGTGATAGTGAAATATTAAGCAAGTTTATACACTCGACTACATAACGCCATGTAACATCTTTGGTTGGTTGATGTTTATATCATTGATCTAAATGTGTGAGAACTTTGCGATTTTGTAAATTTGCATCCCGGATAAGAACAACGAAATCAACTTTATACACCAAAAACAAATAATTCTACGCTAATATTATAAACTTTTAATTGGAAAGGCTATCCTACTTCTATGCACCAACAATCTACAGTAGTTTTGTTTGCATGATCTACACTACAATACCGGGTGGCCAACTAAGAACGGCCGTCGGCCATATCTCAGGAATAGATTATAGCACAGGTTCGGGAAAAAAAAATTTATAACAAAAGTGGCCTCGAGAAACGCTTGGAAATTATTTTCAGAATTGTAGATCCACCGCTAGAGGGCGTATTTGACAGTTAAAATTTTAAAAAGCAAAATTTTTCAAAATTTACTCAATTAAGGGGCATATTAAATATTATAATCAGATTCCTCGACAAATTCTGCACATTTTTTTCCCGAACCTGTGCTATAATCCATTCCTGAGATATGGCCGACGGCCGTTCTTAGTTGGCCACCCGGTACATGTGGGAATCTTGTATATCTCAAGTGGCATTTTCATAAAGTTATATTATTGTAATATCTCATATATTACCTAATTTTAATGTAACAGAGGTGATAATTGTACTATAATCAAAGAAAAAATATTCCAGGATTGTATATATGGGAATCTTCTATATCCCTGCCGTTTAGAAACGATGATAAATTTCTCATGAACTGAGTTTAGGTAAGGTTATATCATTATTATATTTCATACACTAACTAATTTAAATATTAAAGAAGTCGCAATAAGGGGATCCTACATATTCCTGCCGTTCAAATACGTTTAAAGAAGTGTTTCATAAACTGTCATTTAGATAAAGTTATATTATTATTATATCTGATATACTACCTAATTTGAATGCAATAGAAGTCATAATTGTACCATAAACGAAAAGAAATCTTCTAGGCTTGGACCCACGGGAATCTGTGTACTCTGCCGTTTAGAGACGATGCTAAATTTCCGATAAACGGCCATTTGGATAAGGTTGTATTATTAGAATATCTCATATATTACCTAATTCCAATGTAACAGGAGTAATAATTGTACTGTGATCGAAAAAATATATTCCAGGATGTCCGTTTGGGAATCCTGTATATCTCTGCTGTTCAGTGATGAGGCTAAATTTCTCATGAACTGTCGTTTAGATCAGGTTATATTATTATTATATTTCATGTACTATAGAAGTAGTTATTGTACTATAGTCGAAAAAGCGTAGTTCAGGGCTGCAGGGAATCCAACATACCCCCACCGTTTAGAGACGATGCTAAGTTTTTCATGAACTGCCATGTGGTAGTTGTATTGTTATTATATTTAATATATTACCTAGTTTAAGTCATATACTAACTAATTTGAATACTACAGAAGTAGTAATCGTACTGTAATCAAAAAAGCATACTCTAGCATTATAGCGGAATCCTGTATATCCCCGCCGTTTCTAAATTGTCCATCCACCGGCATTTAGATAAAGTTATATTATTATATTTGACTACCTAATTTAAAACAAGATTAATAATTTTACTATAACCGATAATAACATATTTCAGGATCGTACGTATGAGCAACCTTGTGTATCCCTGCCGTTTAGGAACGATGCCAAAATTTTTATGAACTTAGATAAGGTTATATTGTTATTATATTTCATATATTAACTAATTTAAATACTACAGAAGTAATAATCGTACTGTAATAAAAATAGCATACTCCAAGATTATAGGGGAATTCTGTATATCCATGCCGTTTAGAGACGATGCTAAATTTTTTATAAACTGACATTTAGATAAGGTTATATTATTTTTATATTTGATATACCACCTAATTTAAATGGAACCGAAGTCATAATTTTACTATAATCGAAAATAAAATATTACAGTATTGGACATATGGGAAACCTTGTATATCCCTACCGTTCAGAGGCGATGCCCACATTTCGATAAGGTTATATTGTTATTATATTTCATATACTAACCAATATAAATAATGCAGAAGTAGTAATCCTACTGTAATCGAAAAAGTATACTCCAGGATAGGACATGCAGAAATCCTGTATATCTTTGCCATATAGAGATGGTGATCAATTTTTTATGAACTGCCATTTAGATCAAGTTATATTACGACATTTGATATACTACCTAACTTAAATCCAACACAGGTCTATTTTATAAAAATCAAAAATGAAATGTTCCAGGATTGGGCGTACTGGAATTTTGTATATCCCTGCTGTCTAGCGACAGTACTAAAATACTTATGAACTGCCATTTAGATAAGGTTGTATTGTCATTATACTTCAAATACTGACTAATTTATATACAAATGAAGTAGTAATTGCACTATAATCGGAAAACGATATTCGATGATGGGACATGTGGGAATCCTGCATATCACTGCCGTTTAGTTACGATGATACAATCCTTATGAACTGCCATGTACAAAAATTTATATTATTACGTTTCAGATAGTAACTAATTTGAATACCATGGAAGTAATAATCGTACTATGTTGGAAAGGATATTTCAGTATTGTACCTATGGAAATCCTGTATATCCTTGCGGTTTAGAAACAATGCAAAATTTCTCAGGAACTGCAGTTTCGATAGGGTTATATTATTATTATGTTTCATATATACTAAGTGACATAGAAAGAAGAACATAGTAATAATCAATTTATTTGAACAATTTTTGGTATACAAGTGTATTCGAGTTAGACTAGTAAACTATCAAAATTTGATAAAAGTTAAACTGTTAACTTTTTCAAAAAAACTTAATAATATGTTGCGCCACCAATATGTCTTATGCACTCATTAACACGTCTGAGCATACTTCTAATGAGGCGATAGATTTCCTTCTGAGGTATCTCATCCCATTCTATCTGTAACTCATGCTGCAGAGTCACTAGAGTTAGTGTTGGTGGGGTAAAGTGAGTAATCTTCTTCGCATAATTATCCCGGACGTGCTCGATGGGTAAAAGATCAGGAGATCTCGGTGGCCAAGGCAACAAAGCAACTTGATTGGCCTCAAAATTAGCCAAAGAAGCCCTAGCAACATGAGGTCGTGCGTTGTCTACTTGGAATGTACTGTTAGGGATGGTCTGAGCATAAAGTACAATATGGGGTTGTACGATCTCCTGTATGTATCGCACAGCGGTCATGTTACCTCTAATGAAGGCCAAAAGTGACCTACTTCCAATAGCAATAGCCCCCATACCATAACTCCACTGTGTGGTCCACATGCCTTTCCATTAGAAAATTGGGGTCTTTCACCATGCCGTCTTCTCACCCTTGCACGACTGTCATGCATGCCCAAACAAAATCTTGACTCATCACTGAAGACAATTGAATTCCATTCTTGGTCCCAATTCGTTCGTTCTCTACATCACGCAAGACGATCACGTCGGTGCCCAGGAGTCAGTGGTAGCACAAAATGGGGACGGTATGAAAAGAGTCCAAAGGTTCTTATCCGGCGATAAACAGTTCGAATCCCAATCGCCCTTCCATGTTCTGCAAACCACTGGTCCGCAATCGTCTGTGTAGACGAGAAGCGGTCCTGTAGAGCCAATACCCTAAGACGGCGATCTTCGGCTTCTGTAGTTCTTCGAGGACGTCCAGTACCTCTCGCTCTACGTGTACGGCCCTCTTGGGTTCATGCCCGAACACAGACTACCACCGTGTTTAAACTCCGTTGCGTTCTATCGGCTGTATCTTTCATAGACAAACCAGCCTCTCGTAAGCCCACAATTCGACCACTATCAAACTCGCTTAACTGCCGAAAATTTGGCGTCTTCGCACTCGAAGCATCGTGATTGAATTAAAGAAGCTTTTTGTAATGTGTTTTACACGTCTTAAATGACAACTGTAGATACAAATGGGTTTAAGGCTACGTGATCGTAAATGTTTTTGAAAGAGGTTAACACAAAAACCGTGAGAGTAATTTGCCTAAAAAATTGATCGTTTTTTATCTTAACATAAACAAACATATTCACAACATTTTTTTACAAAGTATTTGTTATTACTGGGTGTTCTTCTTTCTATGTTACTACACTACCTAGGTTGAATGTAACAGAGGTAATAATTCCACTATAATCGATGAAAAAATATTCCAGGATTGTATATGTGGAAATCTTGTATATCCCTGCCGTTTAGAAAGGATCACAAATTTCTCATGATCTGAGTTTAGATAAGGTTATATTATTATTCTATTTCATATAGTAACTAATGTAACACTACAGAAGTAGTAATTGTACTATAATCGAAAAGCATATTCCAGGATTGGGCATATGGGAATCATGTAGATCCCTACCGTTTAGAGACGGTGCTATTCGGCTCTTTTATTTGCTGTGGGTTGTTTTAACGCTGTTTGAACCCGATACAATATAGTATAATTTAAATACCATAGAACTAGTAATCGTACTGTAATCGAAAAAATGTATTTGGACATATGCGAATCCTATATATCTCTGCCGTTTAGAAACGATGCTAAATTTTTGATGCACTGCCGTTTAGAAAGGGTTATATTAGTATACTTTATACACTACTTAGTTTAGATCTAACAGAAGTAATATCTGTATTATAATCGAAGAAAATATATTTCACTGGGAATATATGGGAATATTGTATGTTCCTTCTGTTTAGAGACGATGCTAAATTTCCCATAAACTGCCGTCACATACTGTTGTTTGTGGCGTCCAAAATCAGATATCGCAAACATCGATAAGGTTCTTAGTGATCGTAGTCTATTCATATGTACTTTAATCGAATTTTGCCTACGTTTCTGGGACAAATTTACTTTGAAGCATTGTTTTGCACCGCGCATAATTCTGGTGACAGGATTCGAACCTTGTCTAAACAGATTTTAGATTCAGAAAAGCTTACATTCCTGACAGCAGAATTAAAAAAAAATTAAAGTTGGGGCAAAACGTTGTCCGAAGAGGGGGACACATTGACTTACAACAAATGCCAAATTGGAATTTCTGGTTAGTCATGCCAATACTGCTCATATGCCTGTAATGACATTAATTATAAATAATAACATTGATATTCTATTACTAACTAGATTCCCCTAGATAGTGGCAGCAATCAACCTCACGCTGGCTCGCTCGCTCGTAACTTTTGACGGAATTGAAATACGAGGCTTAAATTTTCATAGTATATTTTGGTGTTACAAAATAGGGCTTGGGACTGTTAACCAGCCAAATATCAAAGATATGACCAAAAAGATTTCTAATTAAGCTCATCAGTGTCTCGGTAACAATATGAGGTACGAGAAAGCTTTATTAGAAAAAATTGAAGGGTAGAACGAAATCAAAACACTTTTTTTTTTATTTAAGGCTTCTTCAAAAAAAAAGGAAGAATCCAAAAAACCGTTTTTTGATCTGTCTATCTATTATAAATATCAATTAACCAATTTCGTTAATGTCGATCCAAAATTTGATGACCGAGAGCTAAATTTTGTTCCCTATGAGTTTTTGTCAAAATTTAGACTAAACGTTGCCAAAAAACTATATTTATCAACCGATTTCATTGTGATTCTAGCAAAATCATTTGACTGTTCAACGTGTGTACGTGAGTGTATATTTCAAGTTTTGTTTATTGTTTTTGAACGGTAGTCTATCACTTAGTAATGTCAATGAATGAGAGTTTAAATGGCCAAGAGCCAAATTCTTTAGTCTACGTCTTCCATGGCCAAAAGTCACATTCTGTACTTCATTAGCGTTCGTCAGCGTTTGTGCCAATTCATTTGATGATCCAAAGCTGAATTATATGTCCCTTGAGTGTTTGTCAACGTTTGGGCTAAATTTTGTTTAGTACACCAATTTCGTGGGGATTTCAGAAAAATGGATTGTCTTGATGACCAAAAGTTAAAAATAAATGCTATGCGTGACAAAATAATGTAATAGTAATGTAACATGTAATAATGTAGATAAAACTAGTAACAGTTCCATTTATTAATAATACTCATTATAGGTAGACGGTCTGCGCGGTTGATGCCGTATTTTATATATTAAGCGAACGCTATAGTGGAAGATATTATTTTTGCCACTGGATTTCTTACTGGCTCACACACTTCTGGCTCGCTCGTCTGTCCATTATATTCTTGTTCGCGCTTTCACTTTTGATGAAATTGAAATAGGAGACTAAAATTTTCACTGTATACTCCCTATTACAAAGTAAAGCTTGGGATTGCTGGTCAGTCAGGTCCTTCCATAGTCATCGCAGGTATGGATTGTTTACGATACCAACGGGGGTCCTTACGGCTATTTCATTTTGCACACCTCTCACAATAGTGGTTTATCATAATTCACGAGGTAAGATTAATACGATATGCAGACATTTGATTCAGTTCAATATATACCGTATGTCTCATTATGAGAAATGTATCTCAGAAATGAATTATTTTACAGCTTTAGAAAAATTTTTTTAAATAAAAGTGACTAAGAGAGATCTCTGGTTTGAAACCACTGAGAAGATAGTTAAGGGGCATCAAACTATAAAAATTACGAGAATAGGTACGTCCAAAGTATATTATTGTAACGTTCCGAGTTTTTTCAACGAAACAGCATCGGGTGTCATTTTTGTTATTTGTCAAACAAATGGTGGGGGAACGTTATATGTACTTTATTTTGAAAAATGCTCGTGACTCCGGTTTGACGTAACTGAATTCAGTGAACTTGGTCTCGCTTAAAAAAGCTTTTCATGCTTCATTTTTACCTTAAAGTGATGTCTATATACCTTTTACTAATGCCGCTAGAGGGTACAATCTCAAAAACTGACAAATCGCGAAATTTTTAGAAACATTTTTGCATGGTTGGACAAACAGAACCTGAAAAACTGGTAAAACTGCAATTGCATATCCCATTTTAAACTGCAAAAATGTGAATAAAACGTGTATACGCACATAACGGATTAAAACTTTCAACGGGATTTTTTTACGTTATAAAGGTTGGTATATTGCAATACAGCTGGAATATAGCTGGAATACCTAACATTCGATTACATAATTTGTACCTACTTTAATTCCATGATATTAAAAAAATACAGCGTTAATGCTTGTATTCTTCCAGTGAGCGGTTTTCTGTTAACATCAAAAAAGCTTTGTAAGCCAAATAAGTAGGGTTTGGGACTATTCGCCGTCGCCGGTTCGCCTTCGCCGATTCGCCGTCGCCAATTCGCCGTCGGGACAGTTGGCCGTCGGTCAAATTCGCCGTAGGGACGATTCGCCGTCGGGGGATGTTTTAGACGAATTTATAAAATTAACTTGTTCTTCTTTTCGACAAAATTTCATTATCCATTATGACAACTTTCAACCACCTGATTAACTCAAAGAATCGGTACAACTAAATGTTTTTGTTCTATGCTTTTGTATTTATAGCAATATCCAGATGTAATTATTGTTAAATTAAGATTACGTTAATTATCAAAGGATTATTTGAGGTAAATTGCGGAAAAACCATTTATTTAAAATAAAGAATGTCATAGAAAGTCTATTTAAAGTAAAGACCCTCATTATAAACTCATAAAAACACAATTTTAAGGAGACACTCATTACCAACTCATAGAAAATCTATTTAAAGTAAGGGTGTCCATTATCATACGAGAAATATAATAGCACATCAAAAAGCAACGATTTGTACGGCGAATCGCCCCTACGGCGAATTTGACCGACGGCCAACTGTCCCGACGGCGAATTGGCGACGGCGAATCGGCGAAGGCGAACCGGCGACGGCGAATTGTCCTAGACCCAAATAAGTAACATCCTAAATTTTTAAAATGATCTTCATCGTTTTAAATACACAATTCTAGCCTTTCTCTGGTTGTCAAGACATTCGTTACATCCTCTCATATACTTACGGTACGAGTAGCGTCCGTTATCCGTTGCATTCTCTTGTCGTAGGTCTCGTAGTATAAATAAACATGGCCCTTCTATCTACCCCATAGGTAGAGATCCAAACAGGTCAAGTTAGACGACCTACAAGGAAACTTAGGTAAAAGTTTAATTATATTAATATAGAAAATAGTATTTTGGGCTAAGGAAATAGGTTCCCTCTTTCAATCCACTTGCCAGGAAATGTCTGGTCAAGTATATGCAGCTAAATGCAAAGGACAACCATCGTATAGCGATGCATGACATTTCCGTTTGTTTTTAGATTTCAGCCCATAGATATAAATACATACATAACTTTAGTATATCTAAGATAACCACTATTTTTATAAAAGTAATATATGCAGTTTGAGAATGTGACCTCGTCTAAGTCGTTTGCTGTAAGTCCTACATATTCTTCACACACAACACGAAACTAACTTTCTTGTACTACGGGGTTTGAAGTTGTACATCTGGTGATAATAACACTTCCCTTTCCTGGAACTGCCGATGTGCCGATGGAACTCTTCTGTGTGGATGTACGGTTAGAAGATTGACAGATGTTTGGTCCTTCAAACAGCTTGGTTAAATCTTGAGCACGGGAATTTAACGACTTCTTCCGTGGCTTGGTAGACTTAGTTATTTCCATGTTAGGTGTTTTCAAAACTGCAGAAAATAGGTGAACAGGTTTGGAACTTCTAGGCTAGTTAGATCGTTCTTTAATAACAGCAATTCGAAGTTTATTTTCTGAATTCCATCGTCTATCACTATTATCTTCGCCATGGATTTGAGAAGTACTACAAAGCAGAGGTTCAAGGAACTACGTTGGCAGACTTGGACCGTAGGCATAACAGGAATAATACGTTTTCCGTCGAACGGATAGATAGTCTCACTTTTAAAACCAGGCGTTAGGTTTTCAACTGTCATGCATTTGCTCTACGTAGGAGTGAAAGAAAAGCATTCGTGAATTTCTCCTTGCACATTTTTCTGTCAGGGTGCTTCTCCCAATCTAATAACAGTTATTTGTCCCAACAGTGTACGAACTACTGGAATCGCGATTTTCATGAGTTTCAATGTTTGAGTGGTATTGCTCAGTATGCACAGTAAGTGAATGTTGAATTCATCGGCTTTCTCAACAATTGAAATGTCCAAAGAAGAGGTAGTATCATCAAAAATTAAAAGCACAGGACACTGAGAAATGTATTAGGCAAAATGACCAAGCCATTTGATAAACATTGTGTAGTCATATTATCTTTTGCTGACATCTCAACAACAAGTCCTGGAGGTATCCATCACTAAATGTTAGTTTTTTCTTTGGCCTTTAAATAGAATTATAGGAGGAATGACGTGCATTTGCAGATGCCATAATTGTGATAGTTCCCACATGTTCTGGAGTAATGAGATGGATTCTTTTAGATTCTTTTTGATTCACTGCTGTTTGCTGATAACGATAATGAATGGAAAGGCAGCAGCCTGTTTCGACACTTTAGATGGCTGATATTTTAAGTCCAGTGTATTAAAGCCTCTTTCAGATTATTAAAATAGCCTTCCACAATAAACGGATTTAATATTTTATATCTTGGTTTTCTGTATAACTGTACATGCATCTTCTAATGGACTTTAGCGTCATAGGAAGAAGATTTTTTTTCCCTGATAGAGTGGGATTTTTACCTACATTTCTTTGCAGAACCTAATTAATAAATGATTTAGAATTGTGTACCTTGAAATACCGCACTTTTCTTTGGCGTACGTCTACCCTTTACTTTATTACACGCGTGTATATTATTTCGATTTGAGGTTATGAAAGAAATATTTTAGTGTCAAACTGTGAAATATTCCAACTAAATATAGGATAGATATCCATGAATACCTGTTGTACCAATTCGATTGTGTAATATACTTTTTTTAACTTATACCTGATTTAGTTCGAAATTGATAAAAACCACAAACATAATTACTGTTTACTCTAAAACGACTTGTAGATTGTAACGATATGCGTTATGGGCAACATTAGTCTATTACTGCTACTTAGGGTAGCCCTCGATCAAAATATGGCAAGACGTGACTATTCGTACGTATAAAAAGATTTCTTGAGGTTGGGCTTTACACCAACTTGGGTCTTATTACCCTAGGTTACCTTATATATCGGGCGGGCGGGCGGGCGGGCGGGCGGTGCGGGCGGGCGGGCGGGCGGGCGGGGCGGGCTGGTGCGGGTGTGCGTGGTGCGTGCGTGCGTGCGTGCGTGCGTGCGTGCGTGCGTGCGTGCGTGCGTGCGTGCGTGCGTGCGTGCGTGGTGCGTGCGTGCGTGCGTGCGTGCGTGCGTGCGTGCGTGGTGCGTGTGGTGGTGTGTGTGTGTGTGTGTGTGTGTGTGGGTGGGTGGGTGGTGGGTGGGTGCGTGCGTGCGTGCGTGCGTGCGTGGTGCGCGTGCGGTGTGCGCGTGCTGTGTGTGCGGCGTGGTGTGTGTGCGGGTACAGGTGCACGTGCGGGCGCGCGTGGGTGTGCATGTGCGTGTGAGTATGTGTCTGCGTGTGTTTGTCTATTTGTGTGGTGTGTGTATAGACACGATAGTGGTCAGACCGTTTGGGCTGGAGAGATGAATTTTGGTACAAGGCTATTATAGAAAAATCGTATATCTGTATCAACGTATGGGACATATAGGACCACAGGAAAAATCTGTTAACGCTACACAGTTTCCACACGCATGAAAGACACTAAAAAACTATTAGATGTTAAATTTCAAACTGATCGATGCACTAGAAATGTCATTTAAATAAAAAGTTATCCTTATATAAATTGAGTCTTTTGACTGGTATCCCGCAGAACAAAAAAAAAAACGTGGAAAACGCATATATTCATAGTGTGATTATCGAACTAAACATGGACGAGGTTGCAGAAATTAAAATTGTGTAACAATTTAATAATATGCTACCATTATATTATATTATATACGTTAAATATAAATTGAGTTAATAGCCTTACAGTCAAATAATCGCACTGGTAATGCAAGGAATGTGGGTTCTAACCCCTGACGAGACAATTACTTTTTTCTGTTTTTAAATTTTATTTTATTATACATTTATATTTTAAAATGGCGTACGTATGCAAAATTTTGTAAAGGCGTTAAACATTAGAAATTACTTATAAACGTATTTTGACTTTTTGTTTTAAATACAAGGTATTGGACATTTCCTGCAATAATATTTCAAAGTGCATTTTAAAACACTATTAAAATATGTGTTAAACAAAAATTAAAAGCCCTTGAGAAACGTCCTAATTTTGGTTTTAGAATAGAGTAGAATCAAAAAATTTCAGTTTTTGGTTGCATTTTACGTAGAGTTTTATTATATAATTATATAAATTTGCTAATACTTGTATAATACTGGAATGTTGAGTGGGGACACTGGGATCAATAATTTCTGAGATACAGATGGCTACCTCTCTTAGTGGGACACCCGGTACATGTTTTATAAAGATATTTTGAAAACTGCAGACGTTGCAAAAATATCTCCTAATGGTGAATGCGTTCATTGGATGCTGCCTAAAACTAAATTAGACTAAACGCCAAACACGAAGACACCAAGCTGCGCGAAAAAAATCACGTGACCGTGTACTATTCAACCGGAAAATATTAGTTTTTTTAAGAAAAGTAAAAGTTACGTTTTGTACATTTTTTAGTTAATAACCCCTTAATTATGATCTTTATATTTTATAATTAGGACAATTTAAACAAAAAAAAAACATTTATTTAATTGTGAAAAGTGAAATTGTGTACAATGCGTCGAATGACTTGTTCCACATTATTATCGACAGATGATCTTGGTGTGGTTTTCATTTTTTTATTAGAAGTCTTGAACGATTCTATTTCACCACGTTGAATTGCACTCCCTTCTCTAATAATTCTAATGACGGTACTTTTAGATACTCCAGTTGCTTTCACAACGATATCAAGAACGTTAACTGTAAAGAAATGTAAAAGTGAAAAAACTGACAGATGTTAGTCGTACAATAATGACATACCTTCATTCATATTTTTATGAAACTGATAAACATTCCAAATAATTTCGCGGGCATCTTGCGATAAGACACGCCGCTTCTTTGCAGGAATGTTTGATGTACTATCAGACGATGTACTCGCATCACCCATTATAAACAACGAACTAAATCAATATATTATGTTAATACATATTACTGTGGATTATAAATACAAAAATACAAAAATGAGGTTAGAAAACAATAAACAACACTACATTTCTTTTCAATGCAATATTCGGTTTCTGCGCAGGTGTCTTCGTATTTGGCGTTTGCTCTACCTGTGATAAGTATCTTTCTCCAAGAATACACTTTATTCACAGATGCTCCACAGGGTTGCATGTCAAATTAAATGAATATCTGACTGTGAATTGTTTTACATGCGATCTCAGCAGTCATGCGGTTAATGCTGCATAAGTTCCTGAATAAAATAGAAACATGTAAAGAAATACTGAAAATGTCACTGCTTAATAATGTATGTAACATGTACACCGAATTCTACTATGCTTTGGCTCACTTAAAATACTTAAAGTATATGTAAGATACTCTCCTTTGGTTTAATTTCTCTTTCACTTTTCGCACTATCATATTCTATCTAAAAGCGCTCAACGTCCAGTTCCATCTTTCATAATGAGTTTTTGGTCATGCAAGATTAGTTACATTAAACTCTTTGTGGAGTATCTTTAATAGTGAAAGTCGCTATTAACAGAAATTTGCTTTAAACTACTAAGCAATGTATTAAATATGTTTTATTCTTTCAGAACTTGAAGAAGTGTTTGTCGAGTAAGTAAAAAGACAAAATGGTTACTTATTCAAATTTACACTAAAATACAAAGAAACTTGAGTACTTTCAAGTGCGCAATCGTCTCATGGATTATAATTTCGGATTGCTATTTGAATACAACTATTTTCACCGGTTTGTCACGTTGCCATGTTTTGTTAGTTCGCAAAGGTTCACATGATTAACTGTTCCCATTCCTATATTTATGGGTAAAGTCTTTAAAATTTGTGAGATTATGTTGTATAGTTACAAATTGTAAACACGTAAAACAAGGGTCATCAAGTGTGTAACCCATTTTTGTAATTCCCGTAATCATTTAAAATTTGTCAAAGATACTTTCCTTAAGATTATCACTTTTCCTTCGAATTATTCATACATTTCTGACATTTCCGCATACGCTACCAACTCCGGATACATTCATATCTCAATGATATTGCTCGATTAACTATTGCCGCTTTCCTTGGTCCATCACAATTCGCAAGTTCTGTGGAATGCAAGTAAATCATGGTCACTGTTATTCTACTCCCAAATTAGAAGCAGCAATATACAACAAAATGCTCCATGTGATAACATAGCTGTTAAATTGCCAATTACAGAGTTATTCACTTTAATAAAGTAATCATAATTTAAAGTGAAATAAAAGTTATGCTAGTTGGTAGTAACTTTAATTAAAGTTTTAAATACTATAGAATTCCATAACTTATTTTAACTAATTATTTATTTCTCAACGCGTTTCAATACGTCGATCGTAAGGAGATTTGATGATCAGTTAATCCTCTCCATCGATCACCAATTTACCTTGTTGATGAAAAACGATCCCGAAGAGCGACAAGCCAAAGAGCACAATCTTCACGATCAGTGGTGCGTCTAGGATACCAGGGGCGCAAAAGTCGTCGTTCCTCATTATTTTCTGACCATCTTCGCCAACATAAGGAAATTGTGGCTACACTGAGTCCCACGCGAGCGGCAACATCTCGAATTGATAATCCGGCTTCTCGTAGACCGATTATTCTGCCACGTTCAAAGTCGGCTAACTGATGGAAATCTGCACGATGTCGTACAGGAGGCATTATTTCAACTTTAATGTATAAATATGCTTAACATTAACACTTAAGTAACTAATGTCAAATGAAAGACAAGAGTTTTTGTTTCATTGTTGATGATTACTTGATTAATCTTTATTGTATCCTGCTGAAATTTTCATCACGTATTAGGAATAAAATACACGTTTTCTGAAAATTTGATTAAAATAGATCAGCGTTTACTGGGTGTTCATTTATTTATGGCGGCCAGTCTATATCCGTTATCGTAAACTTTTTGATCATACCCCGTATGTTAACAAATCAAAGCAGTGAACGTTATCTGAACACTTTCAAGTCTACCCTCGTATAAATATGAAAAACTATTGATACCTGTCATAAAAATTTGGAAATAAACATCACCCAATTTGGAAGAATAATAATGCGCTCTATTAATTTTTAAACATGTAAACATTAATTTGTATCTTAAAGATTGTGAAACGGAACGATCAGCGCGTCGGTAAAAATAATATATTTTGTGTGCGTGTGTGCGCGCGTGCGTGCGTACGTGCGTGCGTGTGTGTGTGCGTGCGTGCGTGCGCATGTGCGTGTGTGGGTGGGTGTGAGCGTGCGTGCGCGCGTGCGTGCGTGCGTACGTGTGTGTGCGTGTGTGAGTGCGTGCGTGCGTGCGTGTGTGTGTGTTTGTGTGTATGTCTGTGTGGATGTATGCCAGTACCCACTATAATTCCAGAACGAAAATACCTACGTACTTAACATTTTGTTTTTGAGCTTGTTTTCATTTGGCTTAGAGCTGATTAGATTTTGGGAGAAATTCACCGGCGGAGAGGAGAGGTTTATTATGGGGCAGTTTTTGATTGTTATCACACAGCTGAATATTTAAAATACCTTGATATAGATCTTAAACATATCGATTATGTTCTGTGCAATTTTTTGATATGTCTCGTAATTTAGCGACAAAAAAATTCCTAAGGTAGAATTTAAGTTTTTCGTTATCTGAATAACGATTAATTTTATAAGAAAAAGTGTAGACGTGTTTTTTAAAGAAAATTTATTATCACACAAATTTTCTATATGAAGTTTTGTAATGTAAAGTCAAATAAATGTAAAAATTAAATAAATATGATTGGAAGTGCTGAAGCTGTATTATCGATACTTTTATAGAAGTGGGCGGTTTTAGAATTTTTTCGTACAATAACATGTATTCATGTCTATGAATCTCTATCTGAAATGAAGTTTCAAACGTCATTTCGACAAAGATTATTGTTTTTGTTTTTACAATGTTGCCAGTTTTCGTTATGAACGTATAAAAAAGAGGTTGCATAGCTATTCTAACAAAATTGAAATTCAAATTATTTTATTTCTTTTAATTTACGTTAGCATCTAGATGTCTTTTAATCTCTGTCTGTCATGAAGTTTTAAGCATCTGTCTGACACAGGATTATTGTTTTTGCATTTACAATGTTGCCTACTTTCATAATGAACTTCTTATAAAAGAGGTTGCATAATTATCCCAAAAAAATGTTATTAAAATTATTTCATTTTTTTAAATTTCCATTGTGTGGGTTGGAAGGTCGTGTGGTGTTCCACACCAGATACTTTAAGTTAGCATCTAGGTGTCTATTAACCTCTGTCTGACATGAATTTTTAAACGTCTGTTTGACATAGATTATTATTTTTGTTTTTGTCTATTTTCGTAATTAACTTATTATAAACGAGGATGCATAATTATCCTAAAAAAAATATTAAAATACTTTCATTTATTTTAATTTACATTTTGTTGGCTGGAAGGTCGTATGGCGTTCCACGCCAGATATTCAAGTGTAAATATGGAAATGGCCTTGTTTTGTTCTTTCTCTAGTGTAAATTTTATGTTAGAATGTAATAGCTAATATTAATTAAGGGGCCATGAATACAAGTTGATCGTCTATCATAACATACCAAAATATCATCAAAATAACAAAACCAAAATGCAATCTTATCAGAAATATTTAATTAAAATATTTGGTCTTCTAAATTATCCAAGAAGATATTAGCTGAAGTGGGTGAAATTGTACTGCCCATAGGTAAATCATTTTTTTGTAGGTAAAAATTATTGAATGTGAAATAATTTTGATTAACACAGGTTCAAATAGTTGAATTAACTCTATTCTTGTAACTAATTCAACACAATTACTAAATAAAACATTATTTAGTAAACGCGTACATCCTCGAGTGTGTATTTTAGAAAACATACTGGTAACATCAAAACCTACAACTATATTATGTAGTGGCAATTTTATGTTTTGTAGTTTATTAATTAGCGCTAAAGAATTCTTAATGGAATGTTTTGTGAAAAAAAAAACACTTTATCGCGTAATTCTCTTCTCCTAATGTATGTTAAAGAATTTCATAAATAAAAAAAGATTTATAAATTGTCGTCAAGCTGAAAAACGCAATAATAAAAGGCAACATGTTTCATACATTTATGAATTGTGTAAAGCTCACAACCGGAAGAAAGAATGGATTACATAACCATTCCGTACAGTAACAAAAGATATTTATTATACAAATCGTTTTTCTATTCATAGTAAAGGCATAAATTTATTTTCTAAAATAAAGTCAATTATTCCTAAAGATAATATAACAAACACAGTTCTCAAAATTAGGTGTAATTCTTATTACACGGTTTACATTGGGGTACCACTGCAACCGTTAATACATAGATTCACGCAACATAAATCTGATGTTCGTGTTAAGCCAAGAAGTACTGCTGTGGCTAAACACTGTAATGAATTTGGACACACTTTTCATGACAATAATACTAATACATTAGACGTAGAACAAAATTTTAATAAACGCCTAATTTTGGAAATGTTATATATTAAGATGAATAAAAAATTGTTTGTAATAATAAAAGTTAGAAAATTTACCCTCCAATTGTAATCACATTTAAAAAATTTATAATTAATCTTAGTTACCTAAATGTTTAATGTCGATTTGATACGTTTTTAGATTTTAATTTTCTTAATTTTATAATGTTCCACTGAAGATGATTTCAAACGAAATTGAAAAATATAGAACCTTGTTTTGAATTTATTAACGTTGGATTAATTGATGTGTGTACCAATTAATTATTCAACACATCAAATAATATACGTCAAATAAACGCACACGCACACGCACACGTACACGCACACACACGCACACGCACACGTACACGCACACACACACACACACACACACACACATACACATATATATATATATATATATATATATATATATATATATATATATATATATATATATATATATATATTAATGTGTCGGTGTGTGGACCTGCGTGCAGGCGTGCTTATGTGCGTGATTGCTGTCATCTTGCGCGGGTGCGTTTAAGTGACATCAATTTAACAAACAGCAACCCGTTGTCGTGGAATGGGTAATGCTTACATGTTTTTATAAATAGATACATATCCTAAACTCATTTAATAATAAAATACGAAGTGAAATATCACATTATACGGTAAAAGTTTTTACTGGCTCTGTGAGATTATAGGCTCCCGGTTGGCTCGAGAATACACTTCTATCGCCAGTAAAAACCTTCTTTATAAGCACTTTTCCAACTTACACCTACTTCACGTCCTTAGGGGTTAAATTTCAAAAAATTGCCGTGCTATGGGAACTTTAAGAAATGGAGTTTAGGCTTAAACAAAAAAAAATATTTATCACAAAAACAGTTCAATTAAATGGCGTGTTTACGCTATCTTTGATTAACGATTAGATGAAAATCTTGCTTCTTATCATACACCTTGTTGAGAAGAAACACTAACAATACATTTTTACTTTGTAAACTTATGATAAACAATTGTAATGTGTAAACTATGTTAGCTTTCGTGACATTTGCCTGAATCTATACAAATTAATAAAGTCTACATTTTAGTAGTTTACAACTATTTAGTGAAAATAAGAATCACGATTTAATAGTACAAAGTAGAAAGATTAACCTAATAAATGTGTACTTTCAAGGCTATTCAAAACTCTTAAAAACTATCTATATGCAAATATCTATTTCTAAATCCCGTTTAATTTTAACGAAAGAGAAAACTAACTATAAATTTTTAATAGCCAATAAAGCAGCTTTATTTACAGTTATAAAATTAATGATTAAAAGAGTGTCAGGTGTTTGTATCTAATTATACTTAATGGTTGTTACATTTTAGTGAGATTAGTTGTTTTACAAATAATACATTGTTGTTTTTACATCGTATAATAAAAACACTGAACTAGGACAATTTTTAGCTCCATTTTCATGTTAAAGAGTACTTTTCTTATGTGTTGTAATAAGTGTTTCGGGCAGACGAGTTCCATGTAAATACTTTCTCTAATAAATACTTTTACCGATATAAGTTTAACGTCAGTTACTTGAAACAAATTACTTATGAGTGGAAATCAACGAAACCTTAATCTATGGTTCGAACTGTTTCACCAACACAAATGATGTATGAATGTAGATCTTGCACATCATAGGTCTCCAACGATGTGCAAAACTATGAAACTATAAAATTTTGTTCTCTCTCATTAAGCAAATATTTATGACTGTTTCCCCAATGAAATTGGTACATACACAGAGATTTTGGCCGTCACATACCTCAAACTGTGACCAACAAAGTGAAATTTGTGTATAATTATTGATTTTGTACATTATTAATCTTAAAATTTGACCGACACGGTAAATCTATTTTTAAATTTTTGTTGTCCACTGAACAAATAGCTTTGATCGATTTCCTTATACAACTAGTGTATAAATAGTGATTTGACCTTCCGAACCCTAAATGATGACCAAAACTATAAGATTAGGTTCTTGCCTACAGAAAAAAAATATTTTTACCATTTTCTCAATAAAATTTGTGTACAAAAACAGATTTTGAACATTACTCTACCTCTAATAAATGAGCAACATGATAAGTTTATAAAATCCTGTTCTTGCCAACTATTCCAATAGCTTTAACGGTATTTCCAATGAATTCGTATATAAACAGAAATTTTGGACATTACATGCCGAGTACGCTGATCAACACTATGAAATTACTGTTTGGACCATTTTCTCAATAAAATTTGTATATATAATTTAGACATTACTAACCCTAAAAGATAACCAACATGGTAAATCTCTCAAATTTTGTTCTTGCATTCTAGCATTCACTGTTCAAAGCTATAAAAGTGGGTTTGCCCATCAAAAAATAGATTCGAACATTTATGTATAACTATTGATTTTAAACATTACTAATCCACCTGGTCCTACACCAACAATAAAATAGTCCTGACAGTTTTCCTAATACACACTCACACACTCACACACTCACACACACACACACTCACACTCACACTCACACACACACTCACACACACACACTCACACACACTCACACACACTCACACACACACACACACACACACACCACACTCACACACACTCACACACTCACACACACACACTCACATCACCTCACACACTCACACACATCACACACTCACACACACTCACACACACACTCACACACACTCACACCACACACACACACACTCACACACTCACACACTCACACTCACACACTCACACACTCCACACTCACACACTCACACACTCACACACTCCACACACTCACACACTCCACACCACACTCACACCACCACACTACTCACACACTCACACACCTCACACACTCACACTACACTCACACACCTCACACACTCACACACACACCACACACACACTCACACACACACTCACACTACACACACCCACACTCACACACTCACATCACACACTCACACACACACTCACACACTCACACACTCACACACTCACACCTCCACACACTCACACACTCACACACTCACACACCACACTCACATCACACACTCACACACTCACACACTCACACACACACTCACACTCACACACTCACACACTCACACTCACCACACTCACACTCCACCACACTCACACACTCACACACACTCACACACTCACACACTCACAACACTCACACACACTCACACACTCACACACTCACACACTCCACACTCACACCTAACAAACTCACAAACGAGTCAATCTTAACACACTAAAATAGACACTCACTACCCACGATAATCACGAATGTCACCATCACGGAAGCAACTAACATACTCAGACAGACTAATCAAACTCATAATCCCTCACAGGTACTCGAACACAACGGCCTCAACAATAAAACATGCACTCAACATATGGAGACAACCAATCATAATAACTCAAAACACTACACATCACCATGCACACCATAATCAGAGCATAGACAGCACACTCAAGACGAACTACAACTCATGCCCAGCGTCACTACAAGTACGCGACCTAACCTGACTCAACATAAACAACGCATACAATCAATCCACTCCAAATGTAGATGCACTACGCTATACTCAACTAAAACAACAGTACATCACACTCCGAAATCTCACAACTACATATATTTGCCACTACACACATGCACACTAAATCCTCCCAAAGCGTGACATCACTACAATTTGTATCGTTTGAATCACAAACTAACACACCTCACAATAAGATCTACTCCAAAAATTGGAGAATGCATGATCCAGTATAAATAAAAGGAAACGTAGCATCACATTCTCACTTAATTACTTACAATCATTCGAATCATAACGCAAACCACCTACTTACATTAGCATCGTGTTTTTATCAACATAATTACACTATTGTTACATATTTTAGCATTTTATTTTTTTCAATAGTTTTAGTGAATATGTTATCTTCTAGTTAGTATTATATAGAATTGGGATATCAGTGTAAATTCTTACCATATGTATGTTGTTGGTATTTAGTCACATCCATTTTTCGTTTTGTGCTTTACGCGATTATTGAGCTTCATTATTACATTAGAATGCACTCGTGCGTTAGTTAAGTGCGCCCATAAGAAGGTATGAAACTGCCGTTACATTATTTGTATTATTTTATTAAATCTAATAAGGAAATTCCTCCCGTGCCTTGAGAAATTCCTAATCGCGTATGTTAAGAGATTGCATATTTGTGGTTTGATTTTGTATTGAAGCAAGCGTGGGCGAAGTATGCCACTTGCGCAATATGGCGTTTATGTTATATAAAGGGCGAAAACGTTGTTTTGAAGAAAAGTTTGAGATGGACCATTAAATCGATAACCGCTTGCTGTTCGCCTTTGTAGTGAAACCAAACCTGGGTTGCTTGCACATTACGTTTACCGTTATGTTATTGAAAAATGTTGATGTTACCGTATCTTTATATTGATGTTATGCTTAATCGTTTCGTAAAGTAATGAGGTTTTGCAAAATTATACATCATCTGGTATCTTTCTGTAGCAAGATAGTTTTGATATAGTATATAACTTTTATGCTGAAAGTGAAAAAAAACCGTAAGTATGTACCTTTTGTTGTGTAATTACATTATCAAGTGGACGGATTAAATGGATTGATTTACAAACGTTAAAGTAAAGAAAAGTAGAAAACAGCTAAGTCAGTTATTTAGTTACTTCTAAGATAAAAACAGGAGTTCCTGCCCCTATCTCATTACTATTTTGTTGATATAGTCTCTCGTTGTGTAAAAATCGTGAGAGAAGTTAAGTAATGTTTTTTTTTGTTTATTTACGACATAGGAATTAATTACATTGCCTTTATTGTCTTAAAATTGAAAGTGGAAAGGTGTTTTGGTCAAGGTGTAATAAACATTACACTAATCAGTGTGTTGAGAATCTTATAATAATGACAGGACATTCTGTTAATATAATTGAGGCATATAATATGCCATTTAACGCTTAAATATTGTGAGTGCTAATTGCTTTTGACATCAATTAAGTTGTTCAGTCTGGGTTTGCAGCTTTTGTAAATATTGTTGAGAAATTATTTGGCTCAGTTTACAGTAGTTGGCTATGTTATCTAATATTTATGGGCCCTCGCTGAATTGACCCGTGTGCGGCGGTGCGCATGTCTTGTGCGTTTGTACGTGTGTGCATTTTGGCGTAAGTGCGTGTGTGCGAGTGTGCATGTGTGGGGGGGGGATGTATGTTAATATACACAATAACTGCAGAACGAAAACGCATACGTACTTCAACTTTTGTATTTAAGCTTGTTTTCATTATCCTGGAGCTGATTAGATTTTGGGATAAATTCAACGGCGGAGACCGGGGTTTATTAGGAACTGTTTTTGATTTTTATTGAATATTTCGGAAACAAATGTATATTTGGGAGATACAAAAATATCAACATATAGACCTTAATCATATAGATATATGGATATATGAAAAATGATTAATTTTATATGAAAGTGTGTAGATATATTTTTTAAAGAAAATTTAATTTTACTTTTCTTTATAACGTTTCTTAATATAAAGCGAAGTGTAAAAATTATATCAATGTAATTGAAGACGCTGTATTATTGATATTCAGAAGCGGGCGGTTTTGGAATTTTTTTAAGTTAGCATCTAGATGTCTATTAACCTATACCTGACATGAACTTTTAAACGTCTGTTTGATATAGATTATTGTTTTTGTTATTACAATGTTGCCTGTTGTAATGAACTTATTATAAAAGAGGTTGCATAATTATCCTAAAAAAAATGTCATTAAAATGAGTTCATTTCTTTTAATTTCCATTTTGTCGGTTGGAAGGTTGTGTGTTGTTTCGTACCAGTTGGGTTGGTGGGTGGGTGGGTGGGTGCGTGCGTGCGTGCGTGCGTCCGTCCGTCCGTCCGTCCGTCCGCCCGTCCGTCCGTCCGTCCGTGCGTCCGTGCGTCCGTGCGTCCGTGCGCGCGCGCGTGCGTGCGTGCGTGCGTGCGTGCGCGCGGGCGTGCGCGCGTGCGTGCGCGCGCGCGTGTGTGTATCATGATATAGTTCTTTGTAGTGTAATTTTGGGCATGTATTTGCCTTTACCAAGTTAAAAGCATGTTGAGTCTATTTAGATAAATATTAACGTTAGGGTAATTAAAGTCATCATCGTTCAACGTTCTAAATTAAGTTTTGTTAATGTGTTTTGATGAAAATTAAGTGAGGTTTAATTAAGTTAAAGGACACTTTTAAATTTTGGTCACGTTTTGTTTAACGTTGTGACGAATATTCATTTTAAGTTGAACAATTAATTACCGTGTTGACTAATTATTATTTTTTTTTGCGTTAATTGAGCAAATAATTTTACATGGAGGTTTATACCGTAGATATATACTGAATTTTTGAGTATTATTTTTTGAAACTATTGTAGAAAATTTTAGTTAAGTGTAAATGAGCTTTGCGTAGGTATTTTTGAAATTTCATGTAAGGATGAGTGTTTTCCTTTCGAGTGAACATTATGGTTTTCTATTAGGTCATTATTTTAAGATCTAGTTCATGACGTTTTTTTTTGCTGTAAATCTATTTAACAGGTGGCGCCTTAGGAACATATTTTTACTGATTTTGCCTTTGTTGAGTTTTAGCGATTGCCCTTTTGATTTTTGAGTAAGGACCGTGGCCATATTTGAACTATGTTGGTAATCTGCACTTTGCCTTTATGGGCTGACGTTATTGTGAGTGTTATGCCAGTAACAATACTCCATACATTTTAGTTATTACATTGAACTTATTAATTTAAATGTCGCCATTCATTTTGAAACAATTTTACGTAGATTTTTTACAAATAAATCCAGCTATTGTGTTATTTAGCAAGTTGGTGTATGGTATTAATGTACGATTTTCTCGTATTTTTTGTGTTTTAATTATTTATCCAGAAAAAGTTAGTGGCAGCTGACCCATAAGCATCTGATTTTTAGCTGTGGATATTATCTCCGAATTCCCCTACAACCTGCCGATGAAGAGAGCTCTTCTCAATTTACAGCAAGTCTTTTAATTTATGTCTTCGATGAGCTAGCTGCGGTGCAAACTTACCTTTTTATTTGTTAATATTACTACTGTACCTTAATAGTATTTTAAATTATTGTGTGTGTATAACAATTTTATTTATGTTGGATTCGGATCAATAATTTATTTATTACACAATATGGATTATAAACTTTTACTAGGAGTGTTTTAATAACGATGAAACGAAAGCAAAACTTTCCATTTTTAAGGATTGCTAATATATCGATATTATAAATAAGATTGAGAAATGCAAAGTACTTTAATCACGTTTAAAAATACCGCACGTCATACAGTGTAAAAGATTCTTTGTGTGGCTTAATCGCAAATTAACTGCTTTACTGCCACTTGACATTCAAAAGCATCATATTTACTTCTAATGACATAATATCACATGTTTATGTAAAACTGTATTAGGTAAAATTTAAAAAATGCAATTATTACATTTTTTTACAATTTCCGTACTACTTCTGTAATTAATCAGGAACGTATATTAAATTATCAGAAATTTATATGCTGCAACCTAAAAATGGTTAGTATAACCTCACATTTTGACGATACTCTTAATTTTAGGTCTAATCCGAAAATTATTTAATTCGTCTTTTAATAGTCGTTATTGCACTTTATCTTTCTTTTTTTTTGTGATAAAACTCATCGTGTTAATAAATATAACGCAGATAATCCTGTCCGGATTTGGTCATGAGGATGTTGCTTCGGTAATATAAATTTAGAAAGTGATAGTTATGATGAATATTTAAGTGATTTTCTCCGTATCTTATAACTAAGTCATGTCAAAAATCTGCTTAATGCTGTAATTATTTAAATTTTATTACAACAATTAAGTTTAAGTTTTTTTAAAAATATCATTTGTGTAGTTGGCCTATTTTCTAATAAAATAGACTTAATTTTTAATAGGTAAAAAATTTTATTTAAAATTTTTTAAAACTTTTTTATTGTAGCCTTGGGAATTACTAATAGGCATATCTTCGGGCGTGTTACAAAAGCCGGTATCAACGAGCTTGGTGTTTTCAGTTTTTGTTCTAAGCGCACAATCATATACTTAACGCCCTTGACGCGTAAATGAATTTTAAATCATCACAACTTAAAGGTGCCGTCTATCTTTATTGCTGTCAGGTAAATACATTAGTGTCATTTTCTAACAGCAGGAATCACGCAACTAGTATGTGATGTTGATTCCTGTATTAATAGAACATGGTAGCTCTACAAGAAGTATCTAAAGAATTTCATTTCGTGAAATGACACTGAGCGTGAAATACGTAATTGCGCAAAATTGAAGGAAATGATTCTGAAGAACTCAAGCTAAGTAAAGAAAGTGCTAAAGGCATATAAAAATGTCCATAGTCCAAGTTAATGACGTGGTTACTTTGTCGTCAGGAATGTTCTGCTTCCTGGTGAAAAAGGTTACGGAAACAACATTGAAGGTGTATTGGTTTAAAGGATATCTAATATTGATGAGTGTTACTATGTCCGCTTAACATCTAGTTTACACGAATATTTGTTGAAAACCGGAACTTTGCAAATGCAAAGTGAGGCATTTTCTGGTTTTCGTAACTCCGCACGAAAATGCCCAGCCTTCTGTTTAAGTTTTTTACAGTCAGGTTTGCAACATGAAACGAAATTAAATAGGAGAACACTGTTGGATATGCGCTGATTTTCTGACAGAATTGAAATTATACTTTCTAGCGAAGTCCGTGAAGATATAAAATTTGATATTGATTTTTCTAGCTTTAGTGTAGCAAAATGGCACCGACTGTAGAATTTTGGTAGCAAAATTGGCTTTGTGGTAAGAATTTGTTAGAACTTCAGGTAAAGTCCTATGTAAAGTACGGGAAAGTTGGCGTTGCAGAATTTATTGAACGTTCTAGTAAATTCTTAGATATTCAGTTTAATGATTATTTTTGTTTAATATAGTGAAGTTTAAAAATTGCGATTTTGTATGCCGAGTATTTTTGAAATATTTGTTTCCGCTAGGTTGCGTTTTAAACGTAATTAAAGAATTATGGAAAGTTGTTTTTATTTTACCACATATCGGATAATCTTGTTAGTTTATTAATTAAGAGGAAATTGCGTCATTGAGAATCATTTATTTGCGTGAAATTGTATATAGTTGTTATGCCGGGGGAAAATTTAATGTCGCGATTTAGTACTTAGAATTTTAGAGTCCAACCAAAAATATATGGGGTTACGTGTAAATACACTGCTTCAGAGTCATGGAAAGATTTTCGTTTTTACTGCGCGTACTGTTTGAACGAATTTTTAGTAAAGTGATTGGCCAGGGCTCTTGAAATGTAAAATGGCGATTTTGAGGTAGTCGACGAGTAAGCGGTGGGTCTTAAATCGACTGTAACCCTCACCCGCTTGAGAGTGCACAGGGAATGCGTTAAACTACCATTGCAATTGTGATACAGAACGTTTTGTGATTTTACAGGACGGGTGGTTGCTTCCCCGCTTTACTAGTGTGTATTTTTTACGAAAATTTCCAGGCCACACTTATCGAATTTTTGTGTAGTTTCCCCGATGAACTCGTATCATTTAGGGGGAAAAGAGCTTTGTAAAACGTTTTAAATAAACATAGGAATGGGTTAATAAGATTGGGATCGTTACCGGTTGATAGATGGGTGTGAACTCTTATTGTACTTAATTGAAGTAGTAATTGTTACTTCAAGAAACTGTGTCGAGCTCTGGCGATGGCAAAAGTTATCACGATGTCAGGTTTGGCATTAAAATTTATGAATATTGAGAAAATAATATTGGCGGGGGGAAGAGTAAATTTCCATTAAAGTAGAGAGACGAGTCGATCGTTCCAACGGGGGAAAGATCTGGAGCAAGATTAAGCATCTCTGTACCGATTATATCTCTTTATTCTGTAACTTTGTGTAAGTTGAAACTCTCAGTGCTTTATTTTAAATTGGATATATATATATATATATATATATATATATATATATATATATATATATATATATATATATATATATATATATATATATATATATATATATATATATATATATATATACGTTGTTGTGTGAAAATTAATGAATTGGTGGTTGATAAAATGTACGCGTCGCTTGTTTTAGTGTTTGTTAGCTTATTATTCGTTTATTAAAATTTTCTTAACTGACATATTTGCGAAATGATCTAGCCATTTCATTACTTAAATTTTGCATTGAATTTTCTACGTTGGCAGCAGCTGACGACATACTAAAGTGAAGAATGCATTTTTAGTATTTGTTTAATTAAAAGGGGAGTGTACTGCTTTCTTTACCACTTGAAAGCGCTTTTGTAGAAGTAAAAGAAAGAAAATTAAGTATTGCGCGTATTTACACATTAAGAGTTGATTTATCGTATTTGCTGGCAAGAAAGTTTAATGCTTGATTTAAAATTTATAGGGTTTACAGGGATTATTTACAAGTTAACTGAGTTCTCTTTATGTGTTGTTCATTTGTAGAGAAGCAGCAACAGACGCTAAAAGGGCGTGATTTCATGTTCGATAATTCAGTTTTATTGATAACTTCAGCTTAGTTTGATTGATTGAGACCAACTAAGATAGGGACCGTGGGAGTTTTGTTTGAAATTAAAATAAATTAAATCTGAATTCAAAATTTAGAATCTCAATTTTTATTTTAGAATTTAATTTATTATTTATATATTGATTTGTTTGTGAGTTTAGAAGTCAGACTCGAGCTAAGGGAATAGAAATCGAGGTATGAGACCCGTAGTAGACTGCAAAAGGTAGATCCACATATTTTTCCCTGTTTTGTACTAGTGCTCAACTTTTGCTAGCGTACTTTTGACTCAATTTAGGACGGGAGCGTCCAAATATATTACCCCATTTGACTTACCGTTTAACGCACCTAAAATTAGCAAAACTCACGGTACTAACGACCAGCTAGTTGGTCCTTGCGCGTATTTACCTGTGCGGTGTTATAACGTCGTCTGAATGCGTAAAAAAACTTAATGCACATGCACATTTCTTTGTGCGAGGCCGTTCTTTTTTACCCGAGGCGTAGCCAAGGGATAAAATATAAGGCCAAGCACCAAAAATGTGACACTGCACGTGTTGCGAACAAAGTTTTTTGTAATCGTTTATATACAATTATAAAAGAATTAAATTTTGAGATATTTGATGAGAAATTAAATTAAATTGAATACATAAACAAAAAAGTTTATATATTTAGTTATATACCACTGTTTGGTTTATGTATTAAAAGTAATGATTACAAAAAAGTCTTTACAATACAGAAAAAGGATTTTGACTGGGAGACTTTAACCCAGCACAATCTGTCCAGCTAAACCAGCAGATGGCGAAGTAATTAGAGTACATTGTATGCGTGGTCAGAAGATTTATTATTTGCATTAGACTAGTATACATGTTGGTAAGCATGAGCCCTTTTGGTTGTAGCATTAGGCGCCATGAACTGTCCAAAATACAACCTTAAAGGTTCAGAAAGGGAATATCGATGGAGCTACATATAAAAAAAACATTCAAATTTAGATGTTTGGTGTCCGGTATATTATATTTATCCTTAAATCTAGTGTTTAGAGAGTGTACTCCAGATCTCATTTTCTATGTATTATAAAGATATTCTGGTTTACAATTATGTAACAGATTGTACATAAATGTAATATATTGTACACAAAATGATTCCTCTATCTTTAAAATGCATTTTTTATAATAGTAAGGTGTGTTATGCTCTATATCATTTACATTAAAGCAGAATCGAAAACGGCGATTTTGCAGAAAATGAATCTTTTTGGTTATTAATAAAATTATAGTGTACTTGACTGAAATAATTAAAATGACTTAAAATTATGCTATTCGCCAGAGACCACTTAACCCAAGGGGGCAGTAACTTTTTGAAATAATAATGATGTCTAAATTTTGCATATGATAGTTGTAACAATTTCGTAACATGTGTTTCACAGTTTGAACGACGGTTTAACCACATGCCTAAGTTTTTTGAGCACTCAGAAAAAACAATAACAGTATTATCTCTGTTATGTCGACGCGCACAATCACAAGAAATATGAGATCCGACACACATAGTAATTGTTTTAGATAGGTTGATGATTAAACCATTATTTATAAACCACTTTGCTAGCAGTTGGAGATTGTGATTAATAACATTCACTGTTTCGTTTATTTGATCTGGAGCACATGATTTATAAATTTGTGTCGTCCGCGTACAAATGTAGAGCACAGTTGTTTGTGACAATTGATGATAGTTCGGATGTAAACATCGTAAAAAGCAAGGGTATAACAACCTATTTTGAATTGTATTAAAATATATCGTAATTTAGGTCTTTCGTTCATTCGGTTGTAAATATAAAAAAAATTTTTAATTATTTTTGCATTATAGCTATGAGCTAGGTAACTTAATTTGCATTTTGGTGTAACTTAAGTGCATATCTTCTTAAGGGTATATACTACTTAAAGGTTTAAACTCCCACTTTAAATTATTCTGCTCATGTCTTTTGCGCACCGCTATATCATCATCCAACTTCAAAGCGTCCGGTTTTTTTCACTTCCTGATGAATGTTGTGTTGTTAGGAAGCTTTTTTTGGTTTCCACCTAAATTTTGTGAAAGTGCCATTGATTTAATGGTAAGATATCTTCTAACGCATTATACAAAAAATTAAAACATTTGCTCTTTGCAGGCACTTTTCTTTTTTTACTTTGATTTACACTTTCACTACTTTTACTTTTCTACTTTAATTACATTTTAAGTACGTATTTAATTTTGCTGTTGCGTACGCTTTCATTTTATGATTGCAATTTTTATTTGAAAATTTCAAGAAAATGCATTAAACGGATTATTCAATTTCATGAAAATAAATTTACTAGAAGGAAAATTCCATTTATGGGTGTGGTTTACAACGTTAAGTATTATTTCAAGATATTGCGCAATAATGGTGCAAAGATGACATCACCTTGGTTGACAGTTCCGTAATCATTTAGATACCAGAGGTTATTAAAAAGTTTGTGTACAAAATTTTACGAAAAGGTATTTATAACCATTAGTTAGTAATTTAAGACTATAACTAGTTTCAAGATATATTTTATTTAACCCTATCATATTAACTGTTAATAAACATAGTCGGTATATTTTTTTATTATTTTACATTTTGATAAAATTTTTATTGTAAACCTCGGTTTAGTTATTCCGAGCGTTATTAAAAAATAACTTGGCGTCCGAGCATAATTAAAAAATAACTTGGCGTCCGAGATCATTTTTATTAGTGTTACATTGCAATTTTTTATATTGATGTTCAGTGGAAGTAATCAAGCAGAAATTGAGATAATTAAGCAAATTAAAAGATTGAATCACCCTACGTTAATCTACCGACTGAATCAAAGGCATTATTTGTGGTGAATGGTTTGTATCTCCAGTTAGTTTGACGATTTGTTTGGAGAACGATTTAACTCATTCATTTATACATTTTTTATTATACCTTGACCATCATTTTTTTATTATAAGGGCACACCTCAAGTAATATAGCTTTCAGATGACGTAATACCAGATGCTTTTACACATTGTGTTCTATTAGACAAGTAATTCTTAACCCAACTGATCGCAGAATTCGAAAGACCGTAGTAATGGAACTTCATGGTTGATTAAGTCAAAACCTTTGCTAAAGTCTAACATTACAAGAATTGTAATTTCTGATTTGTCCATTGCACCTGTCATTTCACTAGTTATTTTAAGAAGAGCAGTGTTCGTACTATACATTGGCCTAAACCCTCATTGAACTGGCGTAATCACGTAATTGCTGATAGCCACCTTCTCGAGGATTTTTGACATCGTTGATAAGATACATATCGGGCGAAGTTGAGATAAACTCCTTGGGTTTGACACTTTAGGAATTGGTGTTATAATAGATTTTTTCCAAGATCAGGAACGGTTGACTGAGTACGAGAATAATTTATTACATTTTCGTAGAAGCTGGAAAGTAATTAAGTATTATCCACTTAATTATTGACATCCTTCTAAACAATTACAAGGACTACATGTTTTGATAGTATATAACAACGGATCAAGGATTGACCCTTGAGGTACCCCTACAAAAATAGGAAGTACCTCCGATGTTTCATTACTTAAAGTTACTCTCTACCAAAATATAAATAATTGCTTAATTTTTTATTGCTAATTGCTTTTGATGAAACACTGAAACTGAAACTGAAACACTTTTATACTTATGATTTGTAATTAATAATTATAGGTCATTAATATTTTTTTATAATTGTGGTGCTGAATAGGCTTTAGCCTACCGTGCTAAAGCAGTCAGGAACACGTAGAAGGATGGATAAGGGGATATTTGATTGCTTGTTTTAAATATCAGTTTACATTGACAAACTATAGCTGTGGCTTTTGTATAGCTATTTCTGTAAACTGTTTTTCTTTACATTCTACGTTAAAAAAAACACTCAGTCCCAGAATCTTCTTTTGTTAATGTAAGTCAAAGAACTTTGTAAATTAAAGTAAAAATTAAATCCTTTTTAAGCTGGAAAACACAATTAGAAAAAGCAACATGTTTTATACATTTATGTCCAAAATCGAAAAATTGTTAACCTTCATTCATTGATAGTTATACAAATTAACATTTTAATTTAAAAAGAAGACTAGAAGCAATTAG